>CAKXYN010000003.1:17875000-19125000 GCA_935064755.1 Tragelaphus eurycerus
TTGCTAAGTATTCTAGATAAGATGACTTTCTAGGAACCATGATAAATATAGAGAAAAAGTTAAAGTCCCTTAAATTGTATTTTTTGAATGAGAGAAATACTTTCTGGTAATTAAATTAAGCAAAATTTGATAATTCTATATATTGATATTGCCAAGGGGAAAGAGAAATTCATTACAGTAGGGAAGATATGGGGATGTAGAGCCAGGTAAGACTTTGTATTAATAGATAAACTCGAATTTGAATTGGGTTTTGAGGGATAGGTTGGATTTCAACAGGTGGAATGTGAGAAGCTGGCATTCCTGATGGGGGGAGAACCCTGCATACACAAAAGCACATGATGAGAAAGCAGTGAGCATGTTCAGGAAATGCTTAGTCTCCCAGCTTAGCTACACCTTTGCCATTAGGGAGAGAGATGGAAGGAAAGGCTGGAAAAGTAGGAAGGGAACAGTCATGGAAGGCTTTGAATATCTACTAGGGATTTTGGATAACTTCTCTACAAAAAGGAGTGACAAGGAAGTAGTGAGTTAGCCCCTTAGGTTATCAAAAAGTTGATAGGAATTTGAAGCCCGGGGAGATTTTTGTCTGTTAGACTGATGTTTTCTGTGTCAATGACAAATTATCTAATAAAATGTCAAGTTGGTAAGGCTACAGCAACTGGCAGGTGAATTTCCTAGGATGAGTGAACAGAAATACCTGCTGAGCTCCTAGAAAGTTTCGTTCACTGAAGTTGATGGTGCCAAGTGTTGAGTTTAAGGGAAGGGAATACAAGATGAGTTTAAGCAGGAATTTTCCTCTGGGAGTTTTCTTAAGAGTTGTATTCAAATACAGGAAGTGTGGCAAGTGGCAGGAAGAAGGTTACTCTAGAATTCGCACATAATTTATATGTTGTATTGAACATGCCAATACAGGCAATGCTAATACACTAAAGCTATCTTCTCTTAAGTTTTACATTTGAATTTCTTTATCCCACCCTACCACTCCAATCAATGACCCAGCATCTTGCAATTACAGTGGTGTCTGCTCAGCAAGCTGACAGTTTCTCATGAGACCCAAAGGGAAAAGAAAAGTTTCTAGAAGAGGAAACTCACTCACATGCTTCCTTTCTCTCTATTTTTGCCACATCCCACAAGCAGAGGTATGTAGTGCAAATACAGATGGTGGTTTGTGATTCACTTCTAGATTCAAGAAATAGTCTAAGAGATGTAATCTGGGTGATAAAAAGTTAGAATGTGCAGCAATTTTGGTTTGTTATGGGGCCATGTCAGGAGTATTGGAAATGAGGACTGACCTAGAAAGTCTGAATGGTGCCCATGATGAAAAGAGTGGGTTGAGGAGAGGTGAGTGGAGAGCAAACTCAGCAGACACTAGTCAGGAATATTGTCCCGAATACCTGGAACTCTGGGGCTTCCCTGGTGACTCAGTGGTAAAGAATCCGCCTGTCAATGCAGGAGATATAAGAGACATGGGTTTGATCCCTGGGTTGAGAAGATCCCCTGGAGGAGGGCATGGCAACCCACTCCAGTATTCTTGCCTGGAGAATCCCATGGACAGAGGAGCCTGGAGGGCTACAGTCCACGGGGTCAGAAAAGAGTCAGACACAACTTAATGACTCAGTAACAACAATGATCTAGAACTACTCATTCCCAAATTCCTCATATCTCCCCACCCAGCCCTGTGCTTTTTCACCCCATCAAACCCCAGGATGGAGAGTCTCCGGCCTGGAGGGGAGCTCCAGCCTCCTGAAGTCACCAGCCTTTTCAGGGAATAACCAAACTCTCTGTCCTGGAAGATTCCCTTTTCCTCTGTCTCAAGTGTTTTGTTTTTTGTTTTTTCCACATGTATCAGCCCCTCCTGTTGACAATGGAACCATGTTTTTGTCTCACCTCCCATCTCTGTGGCTTATGACTTGATTAGAAGGAAAATATTTCCTTTTGAACACCCCTGTCACCCCCTTCAACCCCCCTTGCAGAAAGCCATCGTTTTCAGATGGGTCCTACCTTAAGGAAAGAGCAGGGTACCAGTTGTGAGAACCATTGGAGGCCATTCCTTGAGTCATCTTCAAAAACATGTTTCTGGGAGCACGCCAACCCAATTTTACAGGGATGGCAGGGCTGCAGATGGAACGTGGAAAGAAATGATTGCCCTGGGCCAACTCCACAGACAAATGATGAGCTAATTTCTCCTCAATGAGACTGTTCTGTATTTGCTGGTCAGAATCTGCCAAAAAGTTCAAGTTCATATGCTTAGAGCTGTATCTCTCCTTATGTCTATCTGGCTCCATTTAATGTTTAAATAGCCCATTTCCCTGAGCCTTAGGCTGAACAGTGTGGAGTCATTTATTCATAGCTGAGGTGGTAATCAAGCTAATGAAGAAAAACAGAGGAAAGACAGTCAGCTGAATTTAAGGGTAAAACATCACATAGTGTGGTGTGTATGTGCATATGTGAGTTCAACCATCCATTAGTCACATATTGTTCTCCTTTGTGGCTTATTTGAAGCACACTTTATCTCTAGTTTGACTTTCTGTTCGGAAAGTGTCTTGTCCATCTTTCCTTTGTGTGTCTCTTTTTATGAACTCAGGGAAGGTAAATTTGTCTTGTCACCTAGGCAAAACATAATTAGAAAGGAGAATGAATTATTTCAAAATCACTATAATGTTTTCCAGAACTGAAGATGAATATTTTTGTGTAGTTATCCAACATTTCAAAACGGTCTGTGTTTCTGTTCATTTCCGCACCAAAGATAACCAGGATTACAAACCAAAGTACAATCCAGCCTAATATTAAAATAAAAGAGACCAAAGTACATTTCTCAATTTGCATGCTGTTTGTTTTTTCACTTTTCACTTTCATGCATTGGAGAAGGAAATGGCAACCCACTCCAGTGTTCTTGCCTGGAGAATCCCAGGGATGGGGAAGCCTGGTGGGCTGCCGTCTATGGGGTCACACGGAGTCGGACACGACTGAAGTGACTTAGCAGTAGCAGCAGTTTCTTTTTAAAGATAGCTTCATTGAGATATAATTAACATACCATACAATTCACACATTTATAGCCTACAGTTCAATGGTTTTTAGTATATTCATAGATGTATGCAACCATCCCTGCAATCAATTTTGGAACATTTTTTTCATCTCAGAAGGAAACCTTGTACCTTTTAGCCATTACCTCGCTCACTCACTGGCCTCCCTGCCCCAGCCTGAGGCAACCACTAATCTACTTTCTGTCTCTACTATTTCCTTATTCTGGACATGTCATGCGAATAGAATCATGTTATATCTAGTCTTTGTGACTACTTTCAGTTTGCACGTTTCCAAGGTTCATTTACATTGTATTAATAACATGCATCAGTACTGTATCTCTTTTTCTGTACAAATAATATTCCATTTTATAGCTATGTCACATTTTGAACATCCACTTGTCCGTTGATGGGTTATTTGGGTTATTTCAATAACCATTTGGGTTATTTCTGTATTTTGGCTATTATGAAAAATGCTGCCTTGAGCATTCATGTATAAGTTCTTCTGTGGACATAATTTGTTGCTACAACTTCTGTTTTCAACTATAAAAGAAAGCCTTCATCCATCCAATGATTCATTCATCCATTTTCTGTGTCAGAGGTAGCAGCCATTGTTGGTGCCCTGCCCAGTCCATATGGGTATAATAAATAATTGAATAAATACATGGGGGGAGCCAATATACAAATCAATGCAGAAGGATTCAAAGTAATTTTGTAGCTATTCCATCTTTAAGATACCCTGTTCCACAAGAATGAGCTGTTCATAGGGACTCTGCCAAAGAGGATAGTGCGGAATGGGAAATAAAGGAGTAACATTACAGAAGAGAAATTTGATAAATACCACCTCACCTGGTGATCAAGGTTAACATCCACAATGATAAATCATATTGATGATATGTACCCTTCTTATGAATTAATGAAATGACATGCAATCTTCCTCCTAAAAACATAACTCCTGTCTAATTATAAGAAAAATGTCCGACAAATTCCAGTTGAGGGATATCTACAAAATACTTGACCAGTACTCCTCAAAACTGTCAAAGTCGTCATAAACAAGGATATTCTGAAAAGTAGTAATGGCCAAGAGGAATTTAAGGAACTATGATAACTAAATATGATGTAGTCCTGGATATGATACTGGAATAAGAAAAGGATATTAGGAAAAGACTAAGGAAAACAATAAAGTACAACTCTAGTTAATAAAAATGTATCAACTTTGGTTCATTAATTGAGACAAATCCATCATATTAGTATGCTATGCTATGCTATGCTATGCTAAGTCACTTCAGTCGTGTCCGACTCTGTGCGACCCCATAGACGGCAGCCCACCAGGCTTCCCCATCCCTGGGATTCTCCAGGCAAGAAGACTGGAGTGGGTTGCCATTTCCTTCTCCAATGCATGAAAGTGAAAAGAGAAAGTGAAGTCGCTCAGTCATGTCCGACTCTTCGTGACCCCATGGACTGCAGCCCACCAGGCTCCTCCATCTGTGGGATTTTCCAGCATATTAGTATAAGATACTAATAATAGGGGAAACTAGATGTGGGGTATTTGGAAGTCTGTATTTTTCTGTAAATTTAAAGCTATGCTTAAAAAGTATTCTTAGGGCTTCCCTGGTGGCTCAGTGGTAAAGAATCCACTTGCCAATGGAGGAGAGTTTCAATCCCTGATCCAGGAAGATCCCACATGCTGGGGAGCAACTGAGCATATGTGCCACAACTACTGAGCCTACATGCTCCAACGACCAAAGCCCATGCACTCTAGAGCCCACGCTCTGCAATAAGAGAAACCACCACAATGAGAAGCCTGTGCACCGAGACTAGAGAGTAGTCCTTGCTCTCCCAACTAGAGAAAAGCCCATAAAGCAACAAAGACCTAGCGCAGCCAAAAATAAATAAATAAAATTATTTTTTAAAAGAAACTAAGAAGGGAAAAATAAAAATGCTCTTCTAAATTTTTTTTTACAAAAAACAGATGAATTTGTCCATTTCCACTTGTAAAAGAATGAAACTAGAGCACTTTCTAATACCATACACAAAAATAAACTCAAAATGGATTAAAGATCTAAACCTAAGACCAGAAACTATAAAACTCCTAGAGGAGAACATAGGCAAAACACTCTCTGACATACATCACAGCAGGATCCTCTATGATCCACCTCCCAGAATATTGGAAATAAAAGCAAAAATAAACAAATGGGACCTGATTAAACTTAAAAGCTTCTTCACAACAAAAGAAACTATAAGCAAGGTGAAAAGACAGCCTTCAGAATGGGAGAAAATAATAGCAAATGAAGCAACAGACAAGCAACTAATCTCAAAAATATACAAGCAACTCCTACAGCTCAATTCCAGAAAAATAAATGACCCAATCAAAAAGTGGGCCAAAGAACTAAATAGACATTTCTCCAAAGAAGACATACAGATGGCTAACAAACACATGAAAAGATGCTCAACATCACTCATGATCAGAGAAATGCAAATCAAAACCATTATGAGGTACCATTTCACGCCAGTCAGAATGGCTGCCATCCAAAATTCTACAAGCAATAAATGCTGGAGAGAGTGTGGAGAAAAGGGAACCCTCTTACACTGTTGGTGGGAATGCAAACTAGTACAGCCACTATGGAGAACAGTGTGGAGATTCCTTAAAAAACTGGAAATAGAACTGACTTATGATCCATCAATCCCACTGCTGGGCGTACACACTGAGGAAACCAGAATTGAAAGAGACACATGTCTCTTTCATCTTTTCATCTCTTTTTTCAATGTTCATCGCAGCACTGTTTATAATAGCCAGGACATGGAAGCAACCTAGATGTTCATCAGCAGATGAATGGATAAGAAAGCCGTGGTACATATACACAATGGAGTATTACTCAGCCATTAAAAAGAATACATTTGAATCAGTTCTAATGAGGTGGATGAAACTGGAGCCTATTATACAGAGTGAAGTGAGCCAGAAAGAAAAACACCAATGCAGTATACTAACGCATATATATGGAATTTAGAAAGATGGTAACAATAACCCTGTATACGAGACAGCAAAAGAGACACTGATGTGTAGAACAGTCTTTTGGACTCTGGGAGAGGGAGAGGGTGGGATGATTTGGGAGAATGGCATTGAAATATGTATAATATCATATATGAAACGAGTCACCAGTCCAGGTTCGATGCACGATACTGGATGCTTGGGGCTAGTGCAATGGGACAACCCAGAGGGATGGTATGGGGAGGGAGGAGGGAGGAGGATTCAGGATGGGGAACACATGTATACCTGTAGCGGATTCATTTTGTTATATGGCAAAACCAATACAATATTGTAAAGTTAAATAAAATAAAATAAAATTAAAAAAAATAAAAAAACAGATGAAGACCAATTTTAAAAAACACAAATTTATTGATTTTCTAATTCTTATTCTCTTTTGCATATTATCCACTTCTCTTCAGTTGGAGCACTGGGGAGTGCTGCCTGTGACAACTTCTCCAGGGTTAAGAAATCAACTCGATGATGCCAAAGAAGAAGGAGAAAGGGAGAGCAGACTGAAATTCAGGAGACCACACTCTGCTCTCTAATTTCCTGTGACCAGATCAGCTGCTCTGTGTCTCTGGATCTCCATTTTTTTTCAAAACTGTGAATGAGTGGGGATAGAATGGGTGAATGAACTCTAAGGGCTTATCTAAGCTAAAACCTCTGGGCTCCCATTTTATCAGGCTAAAAATTCTTGGTTCCATCTTGACAGCTCTCATACACCCGACATCTGGCCCATGTGTGTCCCGGGGTGTGTACCTGAATCTGATCAGTCTTCACTTCTGGTTCGGCTGCCTTGGTCCAAGCAGTCACCATCCCTTCTGGGATTATTGTAACAGTCTTCACACTCTTTTCCTGCTTTTCTTTTTGCATTCTCATAATTTCCAATATAGGAACTGAAACAATCTTTTAAAACAGAAGTCAAATCATGTCATTTCTCTGTACAAAGCACCAATGACTTCCCATCTCACTTGCTGGAAAAGACAATCTCCCTTCACTGGCTTCTAAAGTCCTAAATGATCTGGATTTCCATTTCTCTCTGACCTCAAGTCTTGCTCTCTTCCCTTCAGTCACTCCAACTCCACTGGCCTCCTTGGACACAGGAAGAACATTTCTGCCTCAGGGCCTTTGAGTCACTGTTCCCCTGCATGAAATACTCTTTCTCTGGAGAGCATTTTGCTCCCTTACCCCTTTCAGTCACCAAACTAGAGAGATTGTCCTCGAATCCTTTATTAAAAAACAGCAACTTCCTCCCTGACCCTGGGAAAGACTGAAGGCAGGAGAAGAGGACAACAGAAGATGAGATGGTTGGTTGGCATGGACATGAGTTTGAGCAAACTCCAGGAGATGGTGAAGGACAGGGAAGCCTGGCATGCTGCAGTCAGTGGGGTCACACAGAGTCAGACACAACTGAGAGACTGAACAACAACAAACCTCCTCTGCACTTCACCTCCAGCCCAACCTCTTCCTCCCCTCTCTACTTTGTTTTTCTCTGCAGCACTTACCACCATCTGATGTCTCATATGTTTAATAGGCTATCTGCTGACTTTCAGTCTCTTGTGCACAAGAAAATAAGCATCTTGAAGCATTAGGACTTTGTGATTGTCGCAGCTGTGTTCCCAGTGCTTCAAGCAGTCCCTGGTCCATAGGATTTACTTAATAAACACGAGTTGAACAAATGCATAAGTGAATGAATGATGGGTGAATAAATGAACAATTGCTTTTGTGGATACAGGAACTTGTCTCCAATGGCTTGGTTCATTCTTCATCTTCCTCTTCTCCTTCCTCAAATATATGAGTTAAATCTCTCTTCCCTGAGGTTTTAGGCTTTTGTACACTTAAGCTGGGAAGACTCCACTGAACCGACTTTCTGTTGGGTCACATCCCCCTTTACGGCAGTAGGTGGGTTGGTCTCATGCTTGCATGGGCATAAGGTAAAGAGAGAATTTACAGTGCTTAAAAAAGAAATCAGTCAAAATTTCCAGAAATGTTACACTGCTATTCCCTTCTCACACTACTTTTAGCTTTTTGGTTTCCAGGTGTGTCTCCCTTCATAGACTATAAGCAACTTTCACAGAAGGGTTATGTGTCACCCACCTTTGTATTCCCAGTTTGTAGCATGGTGCTAGCGCATAGCAGTTTTTCCATCAATATTCACGAGTCTCATTGAATCAATAAAATAGAAGCACTGAGGACTTTTCTGGCAGAATGCTGAAAGTTCCATTTTTATTTGGTTTCTGGTGGAGACGAAAGAAGTTTTTCTGTGAGAATATTACAGCTGGATGTAAATACAACTGCAAAGACTGACTTACCAGCAATCCCTTTATGGACCAGAAACATGAAGAGAGCTCCACAAGGGATTAGGTTCCAAATCTATCACTAATATGGCCCTTTGGGCAATATACTTAAGTTTCCTCATTTCCTAGTAGCCTTATTCATCAGTGTTATATTATCCTTCCGTCATATAGGAGGAAGTAGCCAGCAGGCAATGCTGGCTCCAGAGCCCACACTGATAAGTTTGTTTCAGCCGCTCAGTCCTGTATGACTATTTGTGACTCCATGGCACGCCATGCCTTACTGTCCATCACCAACTCCCAGAGTTTACTCAAACTCATGCCCATTGAGTCGGTGATGTCATCCCACCATCTCATCCTCTGTCATCCCCTTCTCCTTCTGCTTTCAATCTTTCCCAGCGTCAGGGTCCTTTCAAATGAGCTAGCTCTTTGCATCAGGTGGCCAAATGATTGGACTTTTAACTTCAACATCAGTCCTTCCAATGAACATTCAGGACAGATTTCCTTTAGGATGGACTGGTTGGATCCTTGAGAGTCCCAGGGACTCTCAAGAGTCTTCTTCAACACCATAGTTCAAAAGCATCAATTCTTGGGTGCTCAGCTTTCTTTATAGTCCAAATCTCACATCTATACATGACTACTGGAAAAACCATAGCCTTAACTAGTCATATCTTTGCTGGAAAAGTAACATCTCTGCTCTTTAATATGCTGTCTAGGGTGGTCATAGCTTTTCTTCCAATGAGTGAGCGTCTTTTAATTTCATGGCTGCAATCACCATCTGCATTGATTTTGGAACCCAAAAAAATAAATCGGACATTGTTTCCATTGTTTCTCCATCTATTTCCCATGAAGTGCTGGGACTGGATGCCATGATCTTCGTTTTCTGAATGTTGAGTTTTGAGCCAACTTTTTCACTCTCCTCTTTCACTTTCATCAAGAGGTTCTTTGGTTCTTCTTCACTTTCTGGCATAAGGGTGGTGGTATCTGCATATCTGAGGTTATTGATATTTCTCCTGGAAATCTTGATTCTAGCTTGTGTTTCATCCAGCCCAGGGTACTCTGCATATAAGTTAAATAAGCATGGTGACAATATACAGCCTTGACATACCCCTTTTCCTATTTGGAACCAGTCTGTTGTTCCATGTCCAGTTCTAACTGTTGCTTCCTGACCTGTATACAGGTTTCTCAAGAGACAGGTCAGGTGGTCTGATACTCCCACCTCTTGAAGAATTTTCCACAGTTTATTGTGATCCACACTGTCAAAGGCTTTGGCATAGTCAATAAAGCACAAATAGATGTTTTTCTGGAACTCTCTTGCTTTTTCCATGATCCAGCGGATGTTGGCAATTTGATCTCTGGTTCCTCTGCCTTTTCTAAAACCAGCTTGAACATCTGGAACTTCACAGTTCACATATTGCTGAAGCCTGGATTGGAGAATTTTGAGCATTACTTTACTAGTGTGTGCTGCTACTGCTAAGTCACTTCAGTCGAGTCCGACTCTGTGTGACCCCATAGACGGCAGCCCACCAGGCTCCCCCGTCCCTGGGATTCTCCAGGCAAGAACTAGAGTGGGTTGCCATTTCCTTCTCTAATGCATGAAAGTGAAAACTGAAAGTGAAGTCACTCAGTCGTGTCTGACCCTTAGAGACCCCATGGACTGCAGCCTACCATGCCCCTCCACCCATGGGATTTTCCAGGCAAGAGTACTGGAGTGGGTGCCATTGCCTTCTCTGTACTAGTGTGTGAGATGAGTGCAATTGTGCGGTAGTTTGAGCATTCTTTGGCATTGCCTTTCTTTGGGATTGGAATGAAAACTGACCTTTTCCAGTCCTGTGGCCACTGCTGAGTTTTCCAAATTTGAAAAACCATAGCTTTGACTAGATGGACCTTTGTTGGCAAGGTAATGTCTCTGCTTTTGAATATGCTGTCTAGGTTGGTCATAGCTTTTCTTCCAAGGAGCAAGCGTCTTTTTAATTTCATGGCCACAATCACCATTTGCAGTGATTTTGGAGCCCCCAAATAAAATCTCTCATTGTTTCCCCACCTATTTTGCCATGAAGTGATGGGACCAGATGCTATGATCTTTGTTTTCTGAATGTTGAGTTTTAAGCCAACTTTTTACTCTGCTCTTTCACTTTCATCAAAAGGCTCTTTAGTTCTTCTTCACTTTCTGCCATAAGGGTGGTGTTACCTGCATATCTGAGGTTATTGATATTTCTCCCAGCAATCTTGATTCCAGCTTGTGCTTCATACAGCCTAACATTTCTTATGATGCACTCTGCATATAAGTTAAACAAGCAGGGTGACAATATACAGTCTTTTTTTTTTTTCCTTTTTAAAGTCAGTTTTTTATTGATGTGTAAAAATACAGAAAGTACACAGAACAGACCATTAATGCTTAGCTTGGTGAATTTCAAAAACTTTGCTTTCTTGTGTGATGTTCATAGAATATAAAACAGAACATTATCAGAACCCCAAGAGCCCTCATGTCTGCTACCAGTCACAAAGCCCCCTAAGTTAATCATAGCCTCCCTCTGACATCATAGATTAGTTTTACCTATTTTTGAACCTTCTGTAGATGGAATTCTATGTTTTGATATCTGGATTCTCAACTTTTAAGTTTGTGAAGTTCATCTATGTTGTTGCATGCAACTGGAGTTTGTTCATTCTCATTGATGCATGGTGTTGGGTGGTAGGTGCATACCACAATTTATCTTTTCTATCATTGATGGGTATTGGGGTGATTTCCAGCTTTGGATTTGCTTTGGATTACAGTCTTGATATACTCCTTTCCCAATTTGGAACCAGTGCATTGTTCTATGTCCAGTTCTAACTGTTGCTTCTAAACACTGATAAAGATCATACTGAAAAATGAGTTCAAATAGACTGGTCTTAATTTTTCAAATAAAGTATAATTTGAGCCTAAAATCATATACCCATATGAAACAAATTCCAAAAGACATCAGAAATATAGAATATTATTTAGAATCGGCCATGGGGTTGATATAACTATATAGCCCATTCTATGTAAGGCACATGGGTGTGTTCACTAAGTCACTTCAGTCATGTCTGACTCTTTACAACCCTATGGACTCTAGCCCATCAGGCTTCTCTGTCCATGGGATTCTCCAGCAAGAATACTGGAGAGGGTTGCCATGTTCTCCTCCGAGGGATCTTCCCAACCCAGGGATTGAACTTGTGTCTCTTCTGTCTCCTGCATTGGCAGGCTGGATCTTTAGTACTAGTGCCACCTGGGAGGCCCCATGTAAGCATGTAGAATGGTGCAACAATGAATACTCCCCAAGCCTTGGCCATTTCTGTTGCTATTTAGGGGCCACCCTCAGGTGCTCCTTCTTTAGCCCTCAGTCTCTCTGATCATCAGGGCTATCTGCTAGGCTTTTCCAGCAATTCTTTCTTTAAAATTAATTAATTGATTAATTGGGCTACACTGGGTCTTGGTTATAGCACATGGGATCTTTAATCTTTATCACTGCATGCAAACTCTTAGTTGAGGCATGTGGACTCCAGTTCCCTGACCAGGGATCAAACCCAGGCTCCCTGCACTGGGGTCATGGAGTCTTAGCCACTGGACCACCTGGGAAGTCCCTGCAGCAGTCTTTTTTTTTTTTTTTTAATTGGAGGAAAATTGGTTTACAATGTTGTGTATAAGCCATAATTATACATATATCCCCTCCCTCTTGAGCCTCCTTCCCGTCCTCCCATTCCATCCCTCTAGGTCATCACAGAGCATGAGACTGGCCTCCCTGTGTTATAAAGCAACTTCTCACCAGATATCTATTTTAGAAGGCAATGGCACCCCATTCCAGTATTCTTGCCTGGAAAATTGCATGGATGGAGGAGCCTGGTAGGCTGTAGTCCATGGGGTCGCTAAAAGTCGGACACAACTGAGAGACTTCACTTTCACTTTTCACTTTCATGCACTGGGGAAGGAAATGGCAACCCACTCCAGTGTTCTTGCCTGGAGAATCCCAGGGACAGGGGAGCCTGGTGGGCTGCCGTCTATGGGGTCGCACAGAGTCGGATACGACTGAAGTGATGCAGCAACAGCAGCAGTGTATATATGTTGATATTACTTTCTGCATTCACCCCACTCTTTGCCTCCCCAACTGTGTCTACAAGTCCATTCTCTACATCTGCATCTCCATTCCTTCCTTGCAAATAGGATCATCAATACCTTTTGTCTAGATTCCATACATATGCATTAACATATGACATCTGTTTTCTCTTTCTGACTTTCTTCACTCTATGTAACAGGCTCTAGGTTCATCCACCTCACTAGAACTGAGTCAAATTCATTTTTAAGGCTGAGTAATATTCCATTTTATATATGTACCACATCTTCTTTATCCATTCATCTGTTGATGGACGTCTAGTTTGCTTCCATATCTTGGCTGTTGTAAAATAGTGCTGTAGTGAACATTCGGGGCACATGTGTCTTTTATAATTTTGGTTTTCTCAGGGTATATGCCCAGTAGTGGGGTTGTTGGGTCATAGGGTAGATTTATTTCTAGTTTTTTAAGGAATCTCCATACTGTTCTCCATAATGGCTGTATTGGTTTACATTTCTACCAACATTGTAGGAGGGTTCCCTTTTCCCTACATCTTCTTTGGCATCTATTATTTATAGGTTTTTTGATAATGACCATTCTGATAGGTGTGAGATAATACCTCACTGTAGCTGTGATTCACATATCTCTAACAAATAGCGATTCTGAGCATCTTTTCATGTGTTTATTGGCCATCTGGAAAAGGAGCACGTCAAGGCTGTATATTGTCACCCTGTTTATTTAACTTATATGCAAAGTACGTCATGAGAAATGCTGGACTCAAGAAACACAAGCTGGAATCAAGATTGCTGGGAGAAATATCAATAATCTCAGATATGCAGATGACACCACCCTTATGGCAGAAAGTGAAGAGGAACTCAAAATCCTCTTGATGAAAGTGAAAGAGGAGAGTGAAAAAGTTGGCTTCAAGCTCAACATTCAGAAAACGAAGATCATGGCATCCGGTCCCATCACTACATGGGAAATAGATGGGGAAACAGTGGAAACAGTGTCAGACTTTGTTTTTCTGGGCTCCAAAATCACTGCAGATGGTGACTGCAGCCATGAAATTAAAAGACGCTTACTCCTTGGAAGGAAAGTTATGACCAACCTAGATAGCATATTCAAAAGCAGAGACATTACTTTGCCAACAAAAGTTCGTCTAGTCAAGGCCGTGGTTTTTCCTGTGGTCATGTATGGATGTGAGAGCTGGACTGTGAAGAAGGCTGAGCACTGAAGAATTGATGCTTTTGAACTGTGGTGTTGGAAAAGACTCTTGAGAGTCCCTTGGACTGCAAGGAGATCCAACCAGTCCATTCTGAAGGAGATCAGCCCTGGGTGTTCTTTGGAAGGAATGATGCTAAAGCTGAAACTCCAGTACTTTGGCCACCTCATGAGAAGAGTTGACTCATTGGAAAAGACTCTGATGCTGGGAGGGATTGGGGGCAGGAGGAGAAGGGGACGGCAAAGGATGAGATGGCTGGATGGCATCACCAACTTGATGGACGTGAGTCTGAGTGAACTCCGGGAGTTGGTGATGGACAGGGAGGCCTGGTGTGCGGCGATTCATGGGGTCGCAAAGAGTCGGACACGACTGAGCGACTGATCTGATCTGATCTGATGTTGTCTTTGGAGTTCTTAATGACAAGGCCTATTTCCTCTGAAAATCAGCACCTCATAAACACACTGAGCTTGTGTTGGGGTAAAAGAAAATATTCTTTTTATGGCACAGAGAGAAAGAAGTAAAGGTGTTGGGAAAAGAAAACCACAGAAGGTCAAGTTCCCAGAGCTAGAAGCTCTCTCAGAGCAGTGCTGCAAGTTCCAGGTTCCTACAGTTTGGTTTCATTGTCTGCCGGTCACTGCATCACAGAACCCTGGAGTAGAATGAGCTACTGGAGATTTCTCCACGTTGCACCCTGTCTCATCCAAACGTGACAGCTTGTTAAATATTTATGTTTCCTTCGCTTGCCCCTTATAGCTTATGGCAGGAATCAGGCATGTAGTTAAAAAGACAGTTTGCCTTGCAAGCAAACTGACTTGGTATCAAATTTTATTTCTACGCCTTTGAACTCTCTGATATTGGGCAACTTGACTTTTTCTGTCTTGATAGGAAAATAAGAATAGTAATAGCTACTTTTCTTTTTTTTTTGGTTTTTGTGAAGAGTAAATGACAAAAATAGCTAAGTTTCCTTATACAATATTTGGCACACAAGTGTTCAACCATAGTTATTGCTATCATTGTTTTCTCTATCAAGGGCTGGTTTTCCTTTGGTTTTATTATTATTGTCATTCATCTTTTGACCCATGTTTCAGTAGACCTATTTTTAAATATTTTCATTTTTATTTATATATTTGGCTACACCTGCTTGGGTCTCAGTTGCTGCAAGAGGGATCTTTAGTTGCAGCATGTGAACTCTTGGTTGGGACCAAACCTGGGCCCCCTGCTTTGGGACCACAGTGTCTTAACCACTGGACCACCAGGGTAGTCCCTGATTTTTCTCTGGACACTCTACTACATCGATACCCTCCTGAAAGTGAAGCGTGCCTTGAACCAAGCATAATTCCTCTGATACCATCCCAGATCTGGAGAAATGACAGAGATAGAGGTAGATGAGGGCTTGTTATGCACAGAGCATTGTGCTAAGTACTGATCATGCAGTATCCCGTCAGAGCATTACACAAGTCTTTGAGGTGACATAATGTAGCATTTATTATGAAGAAGCTGAGGTTCAAAGAGGGTAAACAACTTGCACAAGACCACACACAGTTAAGGTGTGGTCAGGTGGCTGAGGTTGAGAGTTGCCTTCTATGACTGGGAGTTAGGGTGAGGTTCTGTCTGAAGCAGTACTTCGGGGGTGGGGGTGGGGCAGGGAGGTAGAAAGCCAGGAAGGCAAACCTGGTCAGTTTTTCAGAAAGAGTTGCACTTTATTGATTTTTTAAAACTTTTTTTTTTTTTTAATTGGCCACTCTGTAAGGCATGTGGGATCCTATTTCCTCCACCAGGAACTGAACACAAGACCCCAGCATTGAAAGTGCAGAGGCTTAACCACTGGAGGCCCAGAAAAGTCCCCAGAGAGTTGCATTTTAAATTGTGGTAAAAACTCAAGTCCCCAGAGCCAAGCGATATTGGTTTCTTTAGAATCTAAACAACAGCATTTCAGGGAGAAGTAGAATAGTGGTGTTGGAGGCAGGGGACATCAGGGTTTCCGGAGCTAATTTTGTGAATGTAAGTGTGTGCCTGTATGGGCTGGTGGGTGCCTGAGTGAGTCTGAATTAAAGAGGCTGCATCAAGGCAGACATGAAACAGAGCCTACCAGAAGCCAAAGCTCCATTCATTCTGCCACCTGCTGAGTGACATTAGATCTAGATTGGTCAAAGCCTGAAACAGGGTTCTTCTGTTGGGTGGCGGAAAGTAGCCCACCAGGCTCCTCTGTACATTGAATTTCCCAGGCAAGAATGCTGGGGTGGGTTGCCATGGCCTCCTCCAAGGGATCTTCCTGGCCCAGAGACTGAACCCTCCTCTCCTGCACTGGCAGGCAGTTCCTTACCACTAGTGCCACCTAAGAAGTCTGTAGAGCTCTCAAAACTCTTTAAACTAGTGACAAAGTTGTCCCTGCTTCCCTATTCCAGTCAGAGATGGACTTGTGTTGAGTTACAGAAAGACTTCTCAGCTTCCTGGCTCCCTCGCCTCAGCATCTTGAAGGCAGACAACTCTTACAAAGCAGATCTGGTGATTCAGTCTAGGGGAGACCCAGGATCAGTTTCATAAACTCTTTCTCTTCTCATCTCTTTTACTTCATAGCTGTCTGTGCATATAGGTATGTCCTCCTGCCAGTCCTGAGAGACATAAAAGCCGGGTGGTGAATACAGAACCATCCTAAGCAGCTCAGTCCAAAAACCTATGATATTAATAGCAAATCCAGACCCCCGAGTTCAAGCAGGGGGATTATTTCACTACTCAACCTGCTTTTCTCAATGAGCTCTAGGTCGATGGAAAGTGCTTTGATAATAGACATCTTTACATGTCATTTCTCGATTTTGTTTCCTTAAAGACAGAAATTATGCTTATTTCTTAAATGACACTCCAAAAATTTACCATGATATTAACATTTGCTTTCAGTAAGTACACAGAGATAGACAGATATGGATCCGTGCGTGCTCGTGCATGCGCGTGCACGCACACACACACACACACACACACACACACACACGGGTATTCCATCTAAGTTCCACATGAGAACTTAAACTTACTTTCACATTGCTCAGAACTGCTGGCATCAGGAAGAACTGCCCTGCCTTTCCTTACAAAGATATAATTATAAGAATTACTGATGATTTGTAACTGAGAAAGAACTGACAGCGACAAGCCTAGTTAGATGCTGAAAGAGAGTGACGTGCCACATTTAGCTGATTCTGACTCTTTCTGACTAGAATCTTTCTGAACACAAACTAGGTCATATTTACTTATATATCAAGGCAAATCAAACTAGGTGAAATGAGCTTTGGCATTCCCGTGGTAGGGAATTCATATATGTTTGTGTTTTAAGTACATACTGGGTTGGCCAAAAAAGTCCATTTGGGTTTTTCCATACAACGTTATGGAAAAGCCCGAAAAACATTTATGCCAACCCTATACACTTCTTGTGAGAGCAGTCACTCACTCAGTTGCGTCCGACTCTTTGCAGCCTCATGGACTGTGGCCCGCCAGGCTCCACTGTCCATGGGATTCTCCAGGCAAGAGTACTAGAGAGGGTTGCCATGCTCTCCTCCAGGGGATATTACTGACCCAGGGATCAAACCTCAGCCTCCTGTGTCTCCTGCATTGGCAGGTGGATACTTTACCACTGAGCCACTTGAAAAACCCATCCATTTCATACAGAGAGATTTATGTTTTCCTGTATTATTGCTTTTACTACTGTCTTTAGAAAAAGAAATAGGAAAGATGAAGCAGATGTGATTTTTTGTACTTCTCCCACTAAGTACAGTGAAAAAGCTTGGACAGTACATAGAGAAAGACTTAAGATGATTCTGAAAAGAGAGAAAGCCGACTAATGATTTTGAAGAGCGACATTGTGATGTTTCCTTTTTATTTCGTGTTTCTCAGACACGGGTCTCAAGAAGTTGGCATCCCCAAACACGAGTGGGTGCTGACATAAGACTCTACCAACAGCCTGCTCTCTTAACCAGAGGACCAGGAAAAGAGAAGAAAACTATCAGACAATAATTGGTCTGCTCCTGCCAACAACATGGAAAATACAGTGGTCCCACCCCACCCTTCCAGCAAAGGCTGGGGAGGGAACATTTGCACCTTGGTGAGGCTGTAATGGCAACGGCACCCCACCCCAGTCCTCTTGCCTGGAAAATCCCATGGACGGAGGAGCCTGCTAGGCTGCAGTCCATGGGGTCGCTAGAGTCGGACACGACTGAGCGACTTCACTTTCACTTTTCACTTTCATGCACTGGAGAAGGAAATGGCAACCCACTCCAGTGTTCTTGCCTGGAGAATCCCAGGGACGGGGAGGCCTGGTGGGCTGCCATCTATGGGGTCGCACAGAGTCGGACACGACTGAAGCGACTTAGCAGCAGCAGCAGCAGAAGCTGTAATGAAGCACTACAAAGCCCACACTCTTCCCTATGGGGGTGATGTCCTAGAACGTCCAGAGCCAACCAGGACTTCCATTCCTCCTTTGTGGACTGCCGTGTCCCTCCCCTCTCCGAGGTTGGATCAGAGGAGGCCTAATGGAGTGGACTTTCACCACCACCCACCAATAAGGAGCTCCCCTACCCTCTATCAGAAGAGGCCACATGGAGAGCAATGAGGGAGAGGCTCCAATGCCTTCCAGCCAGAGGGTATCAGTGGAGCCTAGTCGGGAGCCGGAACCCCCAGCCTTGCTCAGCAGTAACTAGGAACATCCAGAGGCCAACAGGATGGGGGTGGAGTGGGAGTGGAGACCTCGACTTCTACATTCCCTGCTGGAGCAGAGGAAGTCAGCTAAAACAGAAGGTTTAATTAAGATCCATCTCTTACAAGGCAGTAACCCAAAATGTCTAGTTCTCAGTCAAAAATTACTTGTCACATCCAGAGCTAAAAAGATCTCAAATGGAATGAGAAAAGAAAACCAATAGATGCCAAGAGCAAACTGACAGAGATGTTACAATTATCTGACAAGGGTTTTAAAGCAGCCACTGTAAAAATGCTTCAGTGAGCAATTGAGAACACATTTCAACCCCTCTCCCACCCTCCCAAAAGAAGTCAGCCAAAGGCTCAGGGGAGAAAAAGTCTTGATTTCACCAAACACTTTGCAAAATTGTTGTCAGTTTCTTCAGCAGTGAAAATAAACTCAAAGCTTTATTTTAACTGACTTGGAGAACTCATTGTCAGTAACAGACAATTTGGGAGTAAAGATGAGTGGTCTGCATCTGGCCTTGGCTCCCGGGAGGCCTCAGTAGCCAAGAGGAAGGCAGATGGGGCTTAGATCAGGCCTAGCATGTGTCCTGGGTGTCAGGACCAGCATAAGCAGTGAGTGTGTGTTAGTATCGAAGTCAGGAAGGCAAGCCCAGGACACAGTCAAACAGTCCTGTGATCCAAGAGAGACTAGATTAGACACAACTTCCAATTAAGCAGGCTGGGGTTAGCATTCAAGGTGATCCACCCAACAGGTGGGGATTCTAGACAGTAAGGTGCTGAAGGTGCTTCCTAAGCTCTAGCACAGAGGACCTGTCCATAGACATAGCAAAATGGGTTTATGAATATGTATCTTAGCTCAGGTCAGACACTGCTTAAACAGTGGTGGTGGTGATTTAGTCACTCAGGTGCGTCCGACTCATTGCGACCCCATGGACTGTAGTGCTCATGGGAATGTCCAGGCAAGAATACTGGAATGGGTTGCCATTTGCTTCTCAAGGAGGCAGGGAAAAGCAGAAGCTGGCTTGCCTGGGCCCTCCACATTGTCAGGACACCTAACAGCAGGCTGCGCTAACAGAGGCCTGGGCAGTGCCTGGGAAGGTGGGGCAGATAGTCTAAGCTAAATCACAGAACTACATAACTCTCAGACTGAGCCTCATAGCTCAGTTGGTAAAGGATGTGTCTGCAAGGCAGGAGACCCAGGTTCGATTTCTGGGTCAGGAAGATCCCCTGGAGAAGGAAATGGCAACCCACTCCAGTATTCTCGCCTAGAGAATCCCATGAACAGAGGAGCTTGGTGGGCTACAGTCCATGGGGTCTCAAGAGTCGGACATGACTTAGCGACTAAACCATCACCACCACTACATAACTCTCATGTGATTAGCAGTCAGGGTAGGCTGGTTATTGAAAATGTACAAAGCCACTAATAATCTTCCATATACATAGAGCCAGTGTTTTCACTCTCATCCAGAGGTGACACTGAGTATAAGCCTGTTACCCTCTCAACTATCTAACCCCATGGCCCGCAAATCCTGGTCACTGTGCTGCTCACCTGGGCTTCCCAGGTGTTGCTAGTGGTAAAGAACCGCCTGCCAATGGCAGGAGACATAAGAGATACTGGTTCCATCCCTGGGTTGGGAAGATCCCAGGAGGAGGGCATAGCAACACACTCCAGTATTCTTGTCTGGAGAATCCCATGGACAGAGGAGCCTGGTGGCCCACAGTCCTTAAGTTCGAAGAGTAGGACATGACTTAAGCCACTTAGCACAAGCGTTCCCACTTGGGGTTCATATATTTCCTTATGCCTGAACTCCTTCTCACCTTAATGAGTAGCCTTCTGTTTTTCCATCCCAGGAAGTGGCAGCAGGGGTGGTAGGCGATTGTAGGAATGACAGAGGTCTAGAAATTGAGTGGCAAGTCAGCTCATCTCTTGCCATCCATGGCTCTTCCATTATTTCACTACCTTTTGTGGGACCCCCTTTTGACCTAGTTATTGCATATAACTCTTTGACCTAGTTACTGATAAGCTACTTGCATTCATCAGTCTATTCCTGTTGATATAATAGTTTGCTTTTGCCAGAATTATTTGGATTACTCATAGTTCCCTCTATCTGTCTTACCCTTCTACAGAAAGAAAGAGCCAAGTATCTATACTTTATAGACAGAGATATACTGGGCAGAAGAAAGAGAATTTGGAAAGATACAAAGTTACAGCCTTACTTTATACCAAAGTTACTCTGGATGAATTAAAGATTTATGTGTTAATTAAAAAGGAATAGAAGAAAATGCAGGTGATTATAAAGTAAGGAAGACACTTTATAATATAAGGAAGACACTTCTAAAAATACCAAAAAATATAGAAATCATGAAAGAAAATATTAAAATGGTTCAGATTTTACTAAAAGTAAAAATGTCTGCATTGTCTTGGTTATTTCTGAGTAGTGATATAAGTGACTATTTTAACTTATTGTATTTTTATTTTTTTAAGTTTTTAGCAAATATTTAAAAAATTATTTTACATGGCCCATACAATAAATAACATTGAAAGTCAAACATCAAATTGAAGAAAAAAGTTGCAGCATATAGAATGTAATATATAAAGAGTTCTTAAACATCAATATGAAAACACTCAATTTCCAATAGAAAATCATATATAAAAGTTGCTAATAGTGTATCGCAAAAGTGGCATTAAAATGAGTGATAAATTTTAAATATGCTTACTGTAATACCTATTCAAGTATTACAGTATAAATGCCAAATGAAACAATATTAAGACACATTTCAGGGGGTGCCTATCAAAATGCCAGAGATTAAAATAACTTTATACACACTGGTGGCCTTGTAAATTGGTGTAGCTTTTTTTGGAAAGACATTTGGTGATGTGTCAAAAGATATTTTTTTTACCTTTGGAATAGCAATTTTTACAAGCTAGCAATTGATCTTTAAGAAAGGATCATAAATGTCTGAAAAGTGCAGATTTTCTCCAAAGAATTTTAAAATAAGAATAAATTTAAATGTTTCCCCAAGTAAGAGAGTTAAGTAGCTTATGGTGTACTCATAAGGTTAAAATAAAGTAATATATATATATTCCTTTTACAAATGAATTTTCAGAACAATAGCTGATATGAAGAGTATACAATATATTTTGTTTGATGAAAAAGCAGTACATAAAATAGTACATATAGTGTCGACTTTCTTTTTTTTGGTCAAAAGAAAATTCATGTATAGAAAAAGACAGAAGCAAGATACACACATCAAGTGTGAATAGTGGTTACCTCTAAGTGGTGGAATTGTTTGGCTTGTCTATGCTATGTACATTTTCTTTAATTAGCAGACATTCTGTGGGAAAATATTTAAACTGGTTTGGTTTTTTTTTTTTTTTTTTACAAAGTTGGCCGCCAGCATGGGCAGATAAAACAAGCCGCACTCTTTGTATGGTCTGTCACCTCTGCACAAAGGGCTGATATTATTTTGCTGACAACCCTGAAGACCACTCAATCTCATGTTGCAAATCCTGCCATGACGGGAACAAACCCAGTTCAAGGAGAGAATTTCAAAACGTACTCGAGTGAACAGTTTCTCCTCTTCCAGACTCAGGTGCACAAATGCTACAGTAATATTTTTGTCCACAGATTTGGAGAGAAAAAAATCTGACCCGGGAAAGACACGCCCTTGGTTTGTCCATTGTGAATTTCTTTGGGAAGTACAGGGAGGGGAGGGGTTGGGGTTCCGTGTGGTTGGTTTTTACTGAATAGCACTAAGCTTTGAGAGAGCCCATAACTAATTGGCTCTGTCGGAGGGGGAAATGCTATTAAGACTTTCTTTCTTTCTTTTTTTTTTAAGTGCAGTAGGCACAGAGCCGTGACATGGCATGTTGTGCAGTAATATTGGTGTTCTAGCCGATGCTCTTCTGGACAGAGGACCAAGGAGAAAAGCAACTGAGATTAGCATCCAGTGACCAGCGTCACATTTACATCTGAAAGTGCCCGCCACGAACAGCTGAGGCAGCATTTGTGCAGGAGGAGAGGGGACTTGCATAAATCTACCCGGGCTGTGTGTCCTGTCCGAAGACTCTGAGTCAAGACTTGTACAGCTCTAGCCTCCAGAAGAGAGCTTTCTGGAGTCAGTATTAACATCTTATCTCAAAAGAAATAGCCCCTATCTCAGGTTAAATACTCCATTTGGTGAGGATTCCAAGAGTGACATTTTTAGTTCCTTACCAGCTCTCTGTTCGCTTTTGTCTTTTTCTCATCCTTCCTGCCTAAGGCTCCACCTCTTTCACCGTAGGGAGGATGTGGTCTGATATTCCTTTGTTACGTCATATGAAAATGTGTGGGGAAACAGTCCTTGAAGTGGAACAGATAAAAATCTCTTTAGCCCTGGAAATCTGATTAATTTTTTTCCCTGCCTGAGGGTGTGAGTGCAGGACCTTACTTGATCAGTTGTTCTGGTACTCAACTCTGTCCTCTGGGGGTGGGACGCTGGGGCGGGAGTAGGGGGAACAGCAGGGACAAAGGAATGGAATTCCACTTCCTCCTCAGGGAAAGAGAAAACTTGACATTGTGAGTTTTCCCAGGCTTCTTTTGGGACCTCAAATAAGACTGAATTGCATCATTTCAGAAAAATGCAAGAGGCAACCTACACCCCATCCATAAGCTCTGATAATATAGAGTCCAGGGATTAGAGAAAAGGAGCAACACATGTATGATTTCCTGACCTGAGCACAATTAAAGACCTTGATTGCAAAACCTAAGTGCCTCCAGACTGAAGAACTACAGAGGCAGTCACTGAAATTCACCGTGAAGTGATCCTAATGCCACATGGAGCTCTTTCACAACCCAACCCGGAGACACTTATGAGAGTCTTTTCCACTGCACAGTAAACTCAAGGTTTTCCATATTGGAAACCTTGCCCATCCCTCCAATAGAGATCAGTATTTGAAGACAAACAGAGCTTTTAAGATGTGGCTATTTATTTCATAGATTTCCTTCTCTGAGGGGAGAAGGAAATGGCAACCCACTCCAGTATTCTTGCCTGGAGAATCCCCGGGACAGAGGAGCCTGGTGGGATGCTGTCTGTGGGGTCACACAGAGGTGGACACGACTGAAGTGACCTAGCAGCAGTAGCTTCTCTGAGGTCTCAGGCTAATTTCTTGATATTCAATTCTTTGCATTTATTTGTGCTTTAAAACGTGTTGATTATTTACTGTTGAACAGCAAGGATGGGCTCAGACTGAAGCTGCTGAGCTTGGGACGCTACCCAACTACTCAGAGGGCCTCAGTGACCATCCCAGTGGCAGCCCAGGCTCAACTGACATGAAGGAGAGGGAGTGGGTTTCTATTAAAGAGCTGTTTATTAGGCACCTATTGTGCTATAACTGTGTTAGAGAATGCAAAGATAAATATGACACCAACCCTGCCCTTAAGAACATCATAGTCTGATGGGAAAATACACATAAAAATGAATTAATGTAATATGATAAGTGCTAAATTGGCACTATGAACAAACCCTATTTTTATACACTGATCTTGGGAGTAGAGGAGGGCCTTTAAAAATCCTTCAGCAAAAATCATGATCCAAAAGAATTTATCTAGACTTATTACAGAGAATCCTTTCTTTGACTTCTAATTCAGTGGTATCCAAGGTAGGTGTGGGTACCCGAGAAGGTGCAGAAAATAATTGTGCAGATGCAGAAATAAAATATGATAACTTATGTTTATGCTTGTTAATGTATTCTTTAGATTTTTTGTATGTATTTTATAACATTATGGAATGGTTCAGTAGTAAATGTTCATCATTTTCAAAAATAATGTACTATATTGGGAGGTGCATGCTTAAAATATGTTAGCATGGTAGTGTAAGCATAAGTTTGAAAACTATTGGAATCATCTGCAAGGCCCTGCACCGTCTTCCTTTGGGTCTTTGGACAGTTTGTCTGTGTCTTGGGAGCTCAAGTTCACCTGACTGTCTTCCATCACCTCTGCTCAGAGAAAAGAGGACCCTCCAATTACCTGTATCCTTCCTCCTTTGAAGGCTGTCTGTAATTATATGATCCCACTTTCTCCTTTATGTTATAAAGGGATGAGGAGGCAGACATGCGTTAGTTATTAGTTGAAATAACTTGTTCAGCTAACACTACTCTGGTGCTCTCTGGGAGAAACAAAGAACCAAAGCAAAACAACCCTGATATTGGTTGAGGTAGTCTACTAACAAGAAACTGGCCAAAGTCTTAACCAGAAAAGTAAAAATCACAAAGCCTGTTGCTACAAGAACTATAAAAGCCATGAGATAAATAAGACAGGGTAAATGAGTCAGCATAACTAATGGCTACTTGTGGGATTTTGTAGTCATACAGGTTGGAGTTAAAAGCCCAGCTTTGCCACTGAGTATCTGTGAGATCTAAGCACTTACTGAACACTTTTAAGTGTATCAGTTGCTGTTCTTGGGTTGCAAGGAATAGAAACCACCTCCACAAGCATTCCCAAAAGGAATTTGTCGGAAGGAAACATGGAGTCAAAGGAAGAGCTGAAACCCAGCCTTTGCGAAAGAGAAGATCTAGGGCAGTTTCAGAGATCTTGGCAGTGACATTAAAACTCTTGTATCTTTAGGGTTCTCAGCTCTGACAACTGCACTCTTAACTGCTTTTGAGTCCTCAAATGTGTCTCCACTCAGAATTCAGATTCTCAGGATTGAGATTCTAAATGGCTTTCTTCGTCACTTGCTTATCTCTGATTGGACAGAGCTGAGATTTACATATAGAAAAATCCACTCCACCCCCAAAACCCTGAGAAGTGGAAGATCAGCACCTCCACAATAAAAGACAAATGAGACACACTGAGATGAGAGGAGAGGTAGTGATAAGTCCTCACCAGGACCCCACCTCAGGTGTGGTAACCTACAGCCAAGAGGGCCTTCCCAAAATGAGGAACTCAGGAAGATCCCCTGGAGAAGAGAATGGCTACCCACTCCAGTACTGTTGCCTGGAGAATTCCGTAAACAGAGGAGCCTGGTAGGCTCCATGGGGTCTCACAGAGTTGGATACAATTGAGGACACGTTCAGTTTGCACTTTCCTTGAGTAGTGAACAGATTGTGCCCCATGTCAGACACTCTGATCCTTGGGGCCAACATGGAAACATTAGGTTTTGAAAACCAGAGGGATTAGTGATAGAACTGCAGGGAATAGAGACCCAACCCTTAAAAGGTTGATCTGCAGACCCACTAGCCCTGAGATCCAGCCCAAAGCAATAGTCTGAAAAGCAACTGGACTATAAGGGCTTAAACTGACTGCTGGAGAGGCAGAAACTTCCTGAGACCTTGTCTGGAAATGATAGTGCTGATGGATGTCATTTCTGTGATCATCCTAGCTCGCTTGTGACAGAGAAGACAGGCTTAATTTTTTGGTGTCTTCCTTCTATCCTGATAACACAAAGATGTCCCACCCAACTTGGCGTAACAATCAGGCAGGATCTATGCCCTGGACTGGATAGGAATCCTAAGCTGAACCCTCCCCCTACAGCAGCTGAGCTGCAACTGGATCAGGCAAACTGCCTGTGCCCTGTTCATCCTGCGGCCCTAGTAAAGATAGTAGGTACATGCAGCCCATGTAAAGGATATCCGTAGAATGCCTGGCTCTGGTGGCTAAGAGGGACTTTATTTCCGAGTCACATGAAACATCTACACAAGACGACTTCTTCAAGACTAGAGGAGGGAGCCATTTTGCCTGCTACAGACAAACACAAATAGATAGGCAAAATGAGGAGACAGAAGTATATACTCCAAACCAAAGAACAAAGAAAATCCCCAGAAAAAGACTTTAATGAAACAAAGATAAGCAACTTATCTGATAAAGAATTCAAAGTATCAGTCATAAAAATGTTCACTGATCTTAGGAGAAGAATGGATGAACACAGAGAGAACCTCCAAATGATAAAAAATACAAGAAGGAAGTTATAGGACTTCCTTGGTGGTCCAGTGCTTAAGAATCCACCAGTCAATGCAGGGGACATGGATTTGATCCCTGCTCTAGGGATGATTCCACAGGCTAATGAGCAACTGGGCCCATGCATCACAACTACTGAGCCGGAGTGCTCCAGCTACTACTGAAGTCCATGTGCCCAGAGCTCATGCTCTGCAACAGGAGAAATCAACATAATGAGAAGCCCATACAATACAATGAAGAGGGGCCCCTGCTTGCTGCGACTAGAGAAAGCCCTCCATGCAGCAATGAAGATCCAGTGCAGCCATAAATAAATGAAAAGAAGGAAGTTATAACTTAATTGAAAAATATATTAGAAGAATTCAACAGCAGAACGGATGAAATAGAAGCATGAATCAGTTAGCCAAAAGACAAAGAAATGGAAAATACCCAGACAGAGCAGCAAAATGGAAAAAAAAAAAATTAAAGAAGTGAGAGAGGGGATCAGAGGGCAGACAGACTGAAACGACAATCACAGACAACTAGCCAGTCTGATCACCTGGACCACAGCCTTGTCTAATTCAATGAAACTAAGCCATGCCGTACGTGGCCACCCAAGACGGGTGAGTCATGGTGGAGGGTCTGACAGAATGTGGTCCACTGGAGAAGGGAATGGAAAATCACTTCAGTATTCTTGCCTTGAGAACCCCCTGAACAGTATGAAAAGGCAAAAAGACAGGAAATGGAAAGATGAACTCCCCAGGTTGGTAAGTGCCCAACAAGCTACTGGAGATCAGTGGAGAAATAGCTCTAGAAAGAATTAAGAGATGGAGCCAAAACAAAAACAACACCCAGTTGTGGATGTGACTGGTGATGGAAGTAAAGTCCGATACTGTAAAGAGCAATGTTTCATAGGAACCTGGAATGTTAGGTCCATGAATCAAGGTAAATTGGAAGTGGTCAAACAGGAGATGGCAAGAGTGAACATCGACATTTTAGGAATCAGTGAACTAAAATGGACTGGAGTGGGTGAATTTAACTCAGATGACCATTATATCTACTACAGTGGACAAGAATCCCTTAGAAGAAATGGAGTAGCCATCATAGTCAACAAAAGAGTCTGAAATGCAGTACTTGGATGCAATCTCAAAAACAACAGAATGATCTCTGTTCGTTTCCAAGGCAAACCATTCTATATCATGGTAATCCAAGTCTATGCCCTGACCAGTAACTCTGAAGAAGCTGAAGTTAAACGGTTCTATGAAGAATTATAAGACCTTCTAGAACGAACACCCAAAAAAGATGTCCTTTCATAGGGGACTGGAATGCAAAAGTAGGAAGTCAAGAAACACCTGGAGTAACAGGCAAATTTGGCCTTGGAGAACAGAATGAAGCATGGCAAAGGCTAATAGAGTTCTGCCAAGAGAATGCACTGGTCATAGCAAACATCCTCTTCCAACAACACAAGAGAAGACTACACATGGACATCACCAGATCAGTTCAGTTCAGTTCAGTTGCTCAGTCGTGTCCGACTCTTCGCGACCCCATGAATAGCAGCACGCCAGGCCTCCCTGTCCATCACCTGCTCCCGGCATTTACCCAGACTCACGTCCATCAAGTCAGTGATGCCATCCAGCCATCTCATCCTCTGTTGTCCCCTTCTCCTCCTGCTCCCAATCCCTCCCAGCATCAGAGTCTTTTCCATGACCATCATCAGATGGTCAACATCGAAATCAGATTGATTATATTATCTGCAGCCAAGGATGGAGAAGCTTTATACAATCAGCAAAAACAAGACTGGGAGCTAACTGTGGCTCAGATCATGAACTCCTTATTGCCAAATTCAGACTTAAATTGAAGAAAGTAGGGAAAACAATGAGACCATTCACATATGACCTAAATTGAATCCTTTATGACTATACAGTGGAAGTGAAATAAATTTCAGGGACTAGATCTGATAGAGAGCGTGTCTGATGAACTATGGATGGAGGTTCGTGACATTGTGCAGGAGACAGGAATCAAGACTATCCCCAAGAAAAAGAAATGCAAAAAAGCAAAATGGCTGTCTGAGGAGACCTTACAAATAGCTGTGAAAAGAAGGGAAGCAAAAAGCAAAGGAGAAAAGGAAAGATATACCCATTTGAATGCCGAGTTCCAGAGAATAGCAAGGAGAGATAAGAAAGTCTCCCTCAGTTATCAATGCAAAGAAATAGAGGAAAACAACAGAATGGGAAAGACTAGAGATCTCTTCAAGAAAATTAGAGATACCAAGGGAACATTTCATGCAAAGATGGGCTCAATAAAGGACAGAAATGGTAGGAACCTAACAGAAGCAGAGATATTAAGAAGAGGAGGCAAGAATACACAGAAGAACTATACAAAAAAGTTCCTCAAGACCCAGATAATCACAATGGTGTGAACACTGACCTAGAGCCAGACATCCTGGAATGTGAAATCAAGTGGGCCTTAGGAAGCATCACTACGAACAAAGCTAGTGGAGGTGATGGAATTCCAGTTGAGCTATTTCAAATCCTGAAAGATGATGCTGTGAAAGTGCTGCACTCAATATGCCAGCAAATTTGGAAAACTCAGCAGTGGCCACAGGACTGGAAAAGGTCAGTTTTCATTCCAATCCCAAAGAAAGGCAATGTCAAAGAATGCTCAAACTACTGCATAATTGTACTCATCTCACATGCTAGTAAAGTAAAGCTTAAAATTCTCCAAGCCAGGCTTCAGCAATACGTGGACTGTGAACTTCCAGTTGTTCAAGCTGATTTTAGAAAAGGCAGAGGAACCAGAGATCAAATTGCCAACATCCGCTGGATCATCGAAAAAGCAAGAGAGCTCCAGAAAAACATCTATTTCTGCTTTATTGACTATGCCAAAGCCTTTGACTGTGTGGATCACAATCAACTGGAAAATTCTGAAAGAGATGGGAATACCAGACCACCTGACTGGCCTCTTGAGAAATCTGTATGCAGGTCAGGAAGCAACAGTTAGAACTGGACATGGAATAACAGACTGGTTCCAAATAGGAAAAAGAGTACATCAAGGCTGTATATTGTCACCCTGTTTATTTAACTTCTATGCAGACTACATCATGAGAAACGCTGGGCTGGATCAAGCACAAGCTGGAATCAAGATTGCCAGGAGAAATATCAATAACCTCAGATATGCAGATGACACCACCCTTATGGCAGAAAGTGAAGAAGAACTAAAGAGCCTCTTAATGAAAGTGAAAGAAGAGAGTGAAAAAGTTGGCTTAAAGTTCAACATTCAGAAGACTAGGATCATGGCATCTGGTCCCATCACTTCATG
The DNA here is from genome assembly GCA_935064755.1 of Tragelaphus eurycerus. Lineage (NCBI taxonomy): Eukaryota > Metazoa > Chordata > Mammalia > Artiodactyla > Bovidae > Tragelaphus > Tragelaphus eurycerus. The sequence continues at coordinate 17,904,546 of CAKXYN010000003.1, forward strand.
GGAAATAGATGGGAAACAGTGGAAACAGTGTCAGACTTTATTTTTCTGGGCTCCAAATTCACTGCAGACGGTGATTGCAGCCATGAAATTAAAAGACACTCCTTGGAAGGAAAGTTATGACCAACCTAGACAGCATATTAAAAAGCAGAGACGTTACTTTGCCAGCAAAGATCTGATTAGTTAAGGCTATGGTTTTTCCAGTAGTCATGTATGGATGTGAGAGTTGGACTGTGAAGAAGGCTGAGCACTGAAGAATTGATGTTTTTGAACTGTGGTGTTGGAGAAGACTCTTGAGCATCCTTTGGACTGCAAGGAGATCCAACCAGTCCATTCTAAAGGTGATCAGTCCTGGGTGTTCACTAGAAGGACTGATGCTGAAACTGAAACTCCAATACTTTGGCCACCTCATGCAAAGAGTTGACTCATTGGAAAAGACCCTGATGCTGGGAAAGATTGGGGCAGGAGGAGAAGGGGACAACAGTGGATGAGATGGTTGGATGGCATCACTGTCGATGGACATGGGTTTGGGTAGACTCTAGGAGTTGGTGATGGACAGGGAGTCCTGGCGTGCTGCAGTTCATGGGGTCACAAAGAGTCAGACATGACTGAGCAACTGAACTGAACTGAAAGAAGTGAGGATACCTTAAGGGATCTCTAGGACTTTCAAGCAGAATAACGTTAACTTTACAGGGATCCCAGAAAGGAAAGAAAGAGAAAGGGTCTGAAAAATTACTTGAAGAAATAATGGCTAGAAAATTCCCTAATTTGGGGAGGGAAACAGACATTCAGGTCCAGGAAGCCTAGAGTTCCAAATAAGTTGAATCCGAAGAGAAATACACTGAGACACATTATACTTAAAGTAGTAAAAGTTAAGCATAATGAAGGAACTTTAAAAGCAAGAGAAAAGCCATTTATTATGTACAAGAGAAACCCTGTAAATCCATCAATAGGTTTTTCAGCAGAAACTTTATGGGTAGAGGGAGTGGCAGGACATGTTCAAAATGCCAAAAGGAAAAAAAAATTTCCAACCACAAATTCTCTGCATGACAAGGTTATCATTCAGAACTGAAGACGAGAATAAGAGCTTTCCAGGTAAGCAAGATGCTTGCTCCTTGGGAAAAAAGCTATGACAAACCTAGACAGCATATTAAAAAACAGAGATGTTACTTTACCAACAAAAGTCCATCTAGTCAAAGCTATGGTTTTTCCAGTAGTCATATATGGACATGAGAGTTGGACCATAAAGAAAGCTGAACACTGAAGAACTGATGCTTTTGAACTGTGGTGTTGGAGAAGACTCTTGGGAGTCCCTTGGACAGCACGGAGATCCAACCAGTCAATCCTAAAGGAGATCAGTCCTGAATATTCATTGGAAGGACTGATGCTGAAGCTGAAGTTTCAATATTTGGCAACCTGATGCGAAGAGCTGGCTCATTGGAAAAGACCCCGATGCTGGGAAAGACTGAAGGCAAAAGGAGAAGAGGGCAACAGAGGATGAAATAGTTGGATGACATCATTGACTCAATGGACATGAATTTGAGCACACTCTGGGAGATAGTGAAAGACAGGGAAGCCTGGTGTGCTGCAGTTCATGGGGTTGCAAAGAGTTGGACACAGCTTAGCAACTGAATTACAATGAAGGAGTTCATCACCACCAACCCAATCCTATAAGACATGTTAAAGAGACTTCTCTAAGTCAAAAACAAAAAGCACTGATTAATCAATAGTAAGAAAATATGTGAATGTAAAAATATCACTGAAGAAAAAACAAATAATAAAGGCATATCAAGCAGCTTTTCTAGCTGCAATGGTATAAAAGTAGAAATCAACAAGAAGAAAACTGGAAAAGACATAAGTGGTGAAGACTAAACAACATAGAACTAAAACAAATAGGTTAATGAAGGAATCAAAGGGGAAACAAAATACATGTTGAGAAAAATGAAACTGGAAATGTGACATCTTAAAATCTGTCAGATCAGATCAGATCAGATCAGTCGCTCCGTGTCCGACTCTTCGCGACCCCATGAACCGCAGCACGCCAGGCCTCCCTGTCCATCACCAGCTCCCGGAGGTCACCCAGACTCACACCCATCGAGTCAGTGATGCCATCCAGCCATCTCATCCTCTGTCGTCCCCTTCTCCTCCTGCCCTCAATCCCTCCCAGCATCAGAGTCTTCTCCAATGAGTCAACTCTTCACATGAGGTGGCCAAAATACTGGAGTTTCAGCTTTAGCATCATTCCTTCTAAAGAAATTCCAGGATTGATCTCCTTCAGAATGGACTGGTTGGATCTCCTTGCAGTCCAAGGGACTCTCAAGAGTCTTCTCCAACACCACAGTTCAAAAGCATCAATTCTTCGGCGCTCAGCCTTCTTCACAGTCCAGCTCTCACATCCATACATGACCACAGGAAAGACCATAGCCTTGACTAGGTGAACCTTTGTTGGTAAAGTAATGTCTCTGCTTTTGAAATCTGTGGGATACAACAAAAGCTGTTCTAAGATGGAAGCTGATAGTAATACAGGCTTATCTCAAAAAATGAGAAAAATTTCAAATAAACCACCAAACTTTAAATTTATAGGAACTAGAAACAGAAAAAGCCTAAAGTTAGTAGGTGAAAGGAAATAATGATTAATTAAACAAGATAACATTTTCAAAGTCCTTAATACAATACCTGCACTTAATAATGTTCAATTGTTATGAATTATGTGAGACCATCTGGAAATTATTAGAAGGTCAGGCTTCTTTTCTTATACAGTATTGGGAGAAGTGGCTTTTACTGAGGGATTTATTTGAGTGAATGCCAATGATGGAATAATATTGGAAAAGAAGGTGATATTATAATTACTCCAGTGTGAAATTTTAGTTGCTTTTATTCCTGCTTTGTGCATGAAATCCCACTCCTCATCACATATCAGTATTCTTAGACTCAGTAATTACAAGTGCAGATCAGATCAGATCAGATCAGTCGCTCAGTCGTGTCCGACTCTTTGCGACCCCATGAACCGCAGCACGCCAGGCCTCCCTGTCCATCACCAGCTCCCGGAGGTCACCCAGACTCATACCCATCGAGTCAGTGATGCCATCCAGCCATCTCATCCTCTGTCGTCCCCTTTTCCTCCTGCCCCCAATCCCTCCCAGCATCAGAGTCTTCTCCAATGAGTCAACTCTTCGCATGAGGTGGCCAAAATACTGGAGTTTCAGCTTTAGCATCATTTCTTCCAAAGAAATCCCAGGGCTGATCTCCTTCAGAATGGACTGGTTGGATCTCCTTGCAGTCCAAGGGACTCTCAAGAGTCTTGTCCAACACCACAGTTCAAAAGCATCAATTCTTCGGTGCTCAGCCTTCTTCATGCAAAAATAAAAAATATAAACCATTCTTCTAAGAAAACCCTCTCCCCATTTGCTCTTTCCACAAGGTCTTGAGGTCCTTTCCTTAGTTTCCCTGAACTCTCCAAGGACACATTGAGCTTGAGCAGGGAAATATTCTACTTTTGAGAAGAAGCTACTCATAGGGTATATCAACATGAACTAAAGAGTCAATTAACTTTGTAAAACAGCAGTCAAACCAATAGACAGAATTTTAGATAATTAATGGAATTCTTTAGTCATTGAGCTGAATTAAATGCATATTTAAACATCTCATCAATATAACCTCAGGTTTGATATGAATTTGTTCCAGGGTTGATAAATAGTCTCCAGTTGTACAGTTATGATTGGCTGAATGACCCCTGCCCCCACATTCGGTCATGGTTCGTGATGCATGATGAATATGCTTGGAGAGGGAGGTGATGTGGCCAAGTGGGGAACTTGTAAACAAGCAGAGCCAGGGCAGGTGGGATGGGCATGGTCCCACCACTGCTCTGGCAACATTTTTATCTCCCCGGCATAGTCCTAATCTCTGCCCTGGGACACATTATCCCAGAACAGAAAGTCTTGTGAGAAAGAGCCTTGAGATGGGAGTAGTTAAAGGGTTGTTCAAGATCAAGATGACCAGAAAAATATTCAGAGAAGGTCTCAGCCAGCCTGTGCAAAATAAACAGATGGCTCTTGCATGCAAATGTGAGCAGTGCTTATATGCACATGGGTAAGCTTCCTGCTGACAAAGCAAAAGGGGAAACTGGAGACATGGGCTGGGTAATTCAAGCAACAGGCTTATTGTGTCTGGCTGAGCTGAGTGATTCAGAAAGGCCTGGGAGTGGAGCTTCAGCAAACCAGTTCTTTGATGTGTGGAGTTCCTCCAGGCTGGATTTAGCAACCTCCTCCTCCCGCCAGCAGGCCATTGCCTTGAACAGTCTCTTCCTCCCCTCTCTGGTTTCAGCAGCTCACCGTGTCCTTCAGAACAGACAAACAGTATTTCATATAGACTTTGGGAAGATTCCAAGAAGGTCTTTCCCTCCTCCCTCTAATACTCTTAAAAATAAAACACACTGTCACCAGACATTCTGACACCTCAGATTCTTGTGGACATGAATTAAATGACAATGAACTGGCGTTTTCCTGTCTGAAAGTTAGGCAAATAATTAGGGCAGTAGTTTTTTGTTTTTTTCTATATCAGGCCATTGAACTCCTTAAAAACAACAGAAAATCAAGAGTTTTAAAAATGGTAAATTTAGTGGGTGAGTAAGCCACAGTTTTATCCAATTTGTAAGCCAAGATGAATTTAGTATACACACACACACACACACACACACACTCATATGCACATGTGTTCAGTAGACAAAATGCTCTTTAAATAGCAAGGTCCCTGAGTACATTTAAAATGTGATTTGATTTGCAACATGTAACTTAAACATAATTTTCAGGAAATGCATTCTTTGCATAAATTGTGGCAAATGTACAAAGACAATGTTTAAATGCTGTCAAAATCATTGGCTGAAGAGCAGTTGGCTGCATATATCTTTGGTTTACAGAAGCTAAACACTCAGACAGTTTCTAAAATGTGTTTCTAAAAGAAAAGAAAAAAAAAAAAAAAAAACAAAAAACACTATGTTTCTCAAAAACTTCCCTTGGCCTATCATTCCGGTTCTCAGAATCTGGCCCAAACCTTATCTTTGAAATTTTCTTTCTCATTACTCTCCTACACAATTCTTTTGTTTCGGTTTCTCACAAACTAACTCAACACGTCAAAGTATGTAGTGTATCTATGAAGACTAAGGAATAAGGACTGAAATTTGGGATTCTCTGAGTCTCAGGCCCTAGAGCTGGAAGCGCTGCAGAGATTGGGGGCTGGGGGTGCAGTGCTCAGTGAGAGATCATCTCTCCTTCATTCTCTGTCTCTATTTATCTCTCCCTCACACATGCCACTGAGTTCAAGCTCATTCTGCTCACCACACACCAGGCCAGTAAATCAAGAGATGAGTTTGAGGGGCAAGGAATACTGACCTTTATACAGAAAACCAGCAGACAAGGAAGACGGTGGACCAGTGTCCCAAAGTACCATCTTGCTTGGGTTTGGATGTTTGTGTCTTTTTTATAAAACAAAGAGGGGGAGGTAAGGAGATAAAGTTTAAAAAGGAGACAAATCGTTGCAAATATTTCCTGGTTCTGACCAGAATCAAAGGGGATGTGTTAATCTCTTCTTTCTTGCAGCCATTTACAGGCGGGCCTGGTCCACCTCTGATGGTTCCCGTGAGCTAAACAAAGGCATTTTAGTTTATGCTCAGATATGGGAGGCAGAGTTCTCAGAGATGGGTCATTGTGTATACTTTAAGCTACAGGCAACATCCCTTCAGTGATTAACTTGTAGCAATAGAATATAAAGGAATGAATCCAATATGGAGTCAGCTGTGTTTTTCTCTGTTACATAAACACACACTTACAAAACTTCTGTAGACATAGTAGTACCACCAGATGTTAATAATAATGGTGAGAACCCAGCCTGATGCTGAGGAAGTAAAATGGATGCTATGGGCAGGTCCTACTTTAAAAAATATTTTGACCAAGTAGATCTCAGGGGTCACTGGTTTAAGTCTTGTGGTAGAATCAGAGCAACATGGGTTCAGTCATCCTCAGTGGCTAAAGCCTGCTTTGCTGACCAAGTTAGTCCAGTCTTCATGTTGGAACCTGGGTGGTACTTTCTGCCTTTCAAGCTATCTTGAATATCAAAGTTTGAATTCTACCTTTGACCATGACACAAACTAATCCTATATGTTTAACTGTACTTTTTTCCCCCTGTCCAGGAACAAGGAGACCTCAGCTGAAATAAACTCTGACTTACTGTCCTGGCCCCCGTGTCCTTGTGCAAAAGCCAAACATCCATCCTTCTATGTGACAGATCACCTCTGCCTTCCATCACAGCATTTAGCTCAGTGCTCTTCACAGAAGGGAGTTGGGGAATATTTGAGTACCTAAAGGGAGTTCAATAACAATTTGAGTGAAAAAAAACAAAAGAGAAACGTAAAAAAAATTATTTGTATGATAAGCTGAATTTTTATTAAATTTTATTAAAACTACAAAGGGACATTTGTGTTCAATGCTCCTTTCTCCTAGAAGTATCTCTAGTCAAGGAAGTAACTTTGAATCATTACTGACCCCTCCCTACAGTGGGGCTCAGAATGACCCAGAGAACAGGTGTGAGACTGGGGTCAGGAGCCTTGGATAAGTCAAAATTCTACAGGAGCTTTGTGACCCAGGTTATGTTAAATTTTGTGAATCCCAGTGTTTTCATTTGCTCATAGCAGGTTTTGAGGGTAAAATGTGGTATTGATGTGAACCTATTTTGAATATTGTCACTTTTTATATGGCTTTCCCCCCGCCACGATGGTAATACATAAGCACAAGGAGCTTAACCTAAAAAATCTGAGGGTAGCTTCTTACATGTAAGCAAAATTAAAAATGAAACTGTACGAGATGATGGTCTACATATTTAAAAGCGTTTCTGAAATGGGAAATTAACAAACGCTTTTGGTAATAGTTCAAAGCTTTAATTACTTGAATCCTGGAAAGTTTTGCATGTAACATACTTTGTGCTGCTTTTAGGTCCCACGCATGTGTGCATGCTCAGTTGCTTCAGTCGTGCTCAATGCTTTGCGACCCCATCGGGTGTAGCCCGCCAGGCTCCTCTGTCCAAAGGATTCTCTAGGCAAGAATACTGGAGTGGGTTGCCCTGCCCACCTCCAGGGGATCTTCCCCATCCAGGGATTGAACGCGTTTTTCTTGTGCCTCCTGCACTGGTGAGCAGGTTCTTTACCACTAGTGCTACCTGGGAAGCCCTTAGGTCCCATCAGATCAGATCAGTCACTCAGTCGTGTCCGACTCTTTGCGACCTCATGAATCACAGCACATCAGGCCTCCCTGTCCATCACCAACTCCCAGAGGTAACTCAGACTCACATCCATCGAGTCAGTGATGCCATCCAGCCATCTCATCCTCTGTTGTCCCCTTCTCCTCCTGCCCCCAATCCCTCCCAGCATCAGAGTCTTCTCCAAAGAGTCAACTCTTCGCATAGCATCTATCAAAACAGCTATCAATTAACTACCGATATAAGTAAGCCCCTCCGTTTTCTGTTCACAATGGTGTCTCCAGCTATCCTTTTTGATTAGTCAGGGTAGTGCGGGATGACAGGCTGTGAATGGTTACTTCTTGCTGTCCTCTGAGCCATAATTGAAGGGTGGAACCCATGAAACAGGAAACACTGTCCCTTATGACTCTCCCTGAGGTAAGGCCACACTGGACTTCAATAAAGTTACGAGACATTAAAAAAATTTTTTTATTGACATATAGTTGATTTACAATATTTTGTTAATTTCTGCTATACAGCAAAGTGACTCAGTTACACATGTACATACATTCTTTTTTTAATTGTTTCTATATTTTGGTTTATATTATATGATGGCTTATCACATATTATATATTATATATGGTTATTATATTATTATATTATGGTTTATTACAGAATATTGAGTGTAGTTCCCTGTGCTACTTTGTAGGACCTTGTTATTTATCCATTCTATATGTGATAGGTTGAACCTGCTAACTCCAAATTCCCACTCTGTTCCTCTACCACCTCCCTCCCTCTTGGCAACCACAATTCTGTTCTCTATGTCTGTGATTCTGTTTCTCTTTTGTAGATAAGTTCATTTGTGTCATATTTTAAATTACATGTATAAGTGATATCATATAGTATTTGTCTTCCTCTTTCTGACTTACTTCACTTAGTATGATAATCTCCAGGTCTATCCATGTTGCTGCAAATGGTATTCTTTTCATTGCTGAGTAATATTCCATTATATATATATATGTATATATTCATCTTCATAATCTATTCATCTGTTGATGAACAATCAGATTGTTTCCATATCTCCATTATTGTGAACAATGCTGCTATGAACATAGGAGTGCATGTATCTTTTTGAATTATAGTTTTGTTCAGATATATGCCTCGGGAATTGCTGGATCATATGGCAACTCTATTTTTAGTTTTCTGAGGATTCTCCATACTGTTTTCCATAGTGGCTGCACCAACTTGTATTTCTACCAACAGTATAGGAGGATTCCCTTTTCGGTATGAGACAATTTTTAATGAAGGGCTTTAGTTGACCAAAGTTCTGTAGAGTGGGGAGGAGGATTGCAATTTATAATAAGAAAAGTATATGTGGTCTTCATCCCCCTTTCTGGTACAGAGCTCCTAAAACACTTGGAATTTCCTGATAAGAGCCATAAAGCTGGGCTTGTGCCTTTTGTTATGTTAATGAGGTGATATTTGGACTGCAGCTAAGGTTGGGGCCAGTTGCCAGAAAAATGAACCATGTGATTCAAAAGTTGGAACATTTAGTCCCAACCCCTGACCCTGGGGAAGAGAGACAGACTGGAGGTTTAATCAGTTGCCAATGGCCAATAATTTAATCAATCATGCCTATATAATGAATCCTCCATAAAAACCCAAAGGGTTAGGATTTGGAGAGTTTCCATGTTGGTGAATATGTGGAGATTTATGGAGAGTGGTAAGCATGTGGTAAGTGGGGAGGGCATGGAAGTTGTATGCCTTTTTCCCATACCTTGCCCTATGCATCTTTTCCATAAGTAAAATGTTTCTCTGAGTTGAGCCATTCCAGCCAATTAATAGGACCTGAGGAGGAGGTTGTGGGAACTCCACAGCTGATCAGTCAGAAGCCCAGGTAACAGCCTGGACTTGAGAATGGCATCTGAAAATGTGGGACTGAGCCCTTAACTGTCTCCAGGTCTACAGTGTCAGAATTGAGATGAGTTGTAGGGACATCCAGCTGGTATTCCATAACTATTTGGATACGTGTATAACCCCCAACCCCCACCACAATACACATACTTTGGAATCTTTAAAGATGGAGGAAGAATTGGCATTCTCCCCCAGGTTATTTCGTTGGCTTCTCTGGATCACACAAGGGTCAAGGTCTCACTGCCTAGGCCTGCTGGGAGAGGCTTACCTTGGTATTTCCCAGGCAATGTGAGGGTGCCTTGCAGACTTCTCTTGATCCTAAACTTTCTACTCATCTCCCTCTACTAAGAGTTCTTACTCTTTCATTCCTTTCCACTTCTGTACTTTCATCTGCCTTTAGAATTCCCTCTCATTTGGAAATCTTTAAGTTCCAAGCTTGACCTCAGGTCTTAAAAATTCCACAGCCTTCATCACTGAATGTCAATGATGAATGGGCAGGGGACCACCCCTGTGTTTGCTTGTCCTTCAGGATCTAGTCTCATGTATGAGGAGTCAGAAGCTCTAGAGCATCTTCTCCAGACAGTGGCTAGATGCCCTGGGTGAACTGAAGATTTGACTTTGCTCTTTTTGATCTGCAAGGAGATGTTGTTGTTCCTCCCACTGACATAATTTTGACTCTCTTTCTTGTGAAATACTTTCATCAGCTTTATTATGCAGAGGGAAGATTGTTGGCTCCCTCTCTGCCCTGAGTTATTTCACAATCGATCATATCTGAACTTGACTCTGAAGAGCAGTATGTCTAATTGCTTTTCTTTGAGGTCCACAGAGGTGGTGGTGGTGGAGATGGTGGGCTAAAGGAATAACCTCAGTTGACACCATCATGATCATCATCATGATGTATTGAGTATTGGCTATCTGCCAAATATAATACCAATAATAACACTTTTAATAGCTTATACTTTTATTGCCTAATATGAACCAGATAATGATGTAGGAGTTTTAAATGCTGGAGAGGGTGTGGAAAAAGGAAACCCCCCTACACTGTTGGTGGGAATGTAAATTGCACAGCCACTATGGAGAACAGTATGGAGGCTCCTTAAAAAACTAAGAATAGAACTAACATATGATCCAGTCATCCCACTTCTGGGCATATATCTGGAAAAAAAGAACCATAGTTCAAAAGTAAACATGCATTCCAGTATTCATCGCAGCACTGTTTGCAATAGTTAAGACATGGAAGCAACTCAAATGCCTATCGACAGATGAATGGATAAATAAGATGTGGGTCTTCTTCTTATATATGTATAAACAATAAGTTGCAAGATATAAAATCAACACACACAAATCCCTTGCATTCTTATACACTAATAATGAGAAAATAGAAAGAAAAATTAAGGAAACAATTCCCTACACCATTGCAACGAAAAGAATTAAATACTAAGGAATATATCTACCTAAAGAAACTAAAGACCTATATATAGACAACTATAAAACACTGACTGTGTGGATCACAATAAACTGCGGAAAATTCTGAAAGAGATGGGAATACCAGACCACCTGATCTGCCTCTTGAGAAATTTGTATGCAGGTCAGGAAGCAACAGTTAGAACTGGACATGGAACAACAGACTGGTTCCAAATAGGAAAAGGAGTTCGTCAAGGCTGTATATTGTTACCCTGTTTATTCAACTTATATGCAGAGTACATCATGAGAAACGCTGGACTGGAAGAAACACAAGCTGGAATCAAGATTGCTGGGAGAAATATCAATAACCTCAGATATGCAGATGACTCCACCCTTATGGCAGAAAGTGAAGAGGAACTCAAAAGCCTCTTGATGAAAGTGAAAGTGGAGAGTGAAAAAGTTGGCTTAAAGCTCAACATTCAGAAAACGAAGATCATGGCATCTGATCCCATCACTTCATGGGAAATAGATGGGGAAACAGTGGAAACAGTGTCAGACTTTATTTTTCTGGGCTCCAAAATCACTACAGACGGTGACTGCAGCCATGAAATTAAAAGATACTTACTCCTTTGAAGGAAAGTTATGACCAACTTAGATAGCATATTCAAAAGCAGAGACATTACTTTGCCAACAAAGGTTCGTCTAGTCAAGGCTATGGTTTTTCCTGTGATCATGTATGGATGTGAGAGCTGGACTGTGAAGAAGGCTGAGCACTGAAGAATTGATGCTTTTGAACTGTGGTGTTGGAGAAGACTCTTGAGAGTCTCTTGGACTGCAAGGAGATCCAAGCAGTCCATTCTGAAGGAGATCAGCCCTGGCATTTCTTTGGAAGGAATGATGCTAAAGCTGAAAGTCCAGTATTTTGGCCACCTCATGCAAAGAGTTGACTCATTGGAGAAGACTCTGATGCTGGGAGGGATTGGGGGCAGGAGGAGAAGGGGACGACAGAGGATGAGATGGCTGGATGGCATCACTGACTCGATGGATGTGAGTCTCAGTGAGCTCTGGGAGTTGGTGATGGACAGGGAGGCCTGTCGTGCTGCCATTCATGGGGTCACGAAGAGTCGGACACGACTGAGTCACTGATCTGATCTGATAAAACACTGGTGAAAGAAATCAAAGAGGACACTAATGGATGGAGAAGTAAACCATGTTCATGGATTGGAAGAATCAATATAGTGAAAATGAGTATACTACCCAAAGCAATTTATAGATTCAATGCAATCCCTATCAAGCTACCAACGGTATTCTTCACAGAGCTAGAATAAATAATTTCACAATTTGTATGGAAATACAAAAATCCTCGAATAGCCAAAGCCATCTTGAGAAAGAAGAATGGAACTGGAGGAATCAACCTGCCTGACTTCAGGCTCTACTACAAAGCAACAGTCATCAAGACAGTATGGTACTGACACAAAGACAGAAATATAGATCAATGGAACAAAATAGAAAGCCCAGAGATAAATCCACACACATATGGACACCTTATCTTTGACAAAGGAGGCAAGAATATACAATGGATTAAAGACAATCTCTTTAACAAGTGGTGCTGGGAAAACTGGTCAACCACTTGTAAAAGAATGAAACTAGAGCACTTTCTAACACCATATACAAAAATAAACTCAAAATGGATTAAAGACCTAAACGTAAGACCAGAAACTATAAAATTCCTAGAGGAGAACATAGGCAAAACACTCTCCGACATACATCACAGCAGGATCCTCTATGACCCACCTCCCAGAATATTGGAAATAAAAGCAAAAATAAACAAGTGAGACCTAATTAAACTTAAAAGCTTCTGCACAACAAAGGAAACTATAAGCAAGGTGAAAAGACAACCTTCAGAATGGGAAAAAATAATAGCAAATGAAGCAACAGACAAACAACTAATCTCAAAAATATACAAGCAACTCCTACAGCTCAATTCCAGAAAAATAAATGACCCAATCAAAAAATGGGCCAAAGAACTAAATAGACATTTCTCCAAAGAAGACATACAGAGGGCTAACAAACACATGAAAAGATGCTCAACATCACTCATGATCAGAGAAATGCAAATCAAAACCACTATGAGGTACCATTTCACACCAGTCAGAATGGCTGTGATCCAAAAGTCTACAAGCAATAAATGCTGGAGAGGGTGTGGAGAAAAGGGAACCCTCTTACAATGTTGGTGGGAATGCAAACTAGTACAGCCCCTATGGAGAACAGTGTGGAGATTCCTTAAAAAACTGGGAATAGAACTGCCTTATGATCCAGCAATCCCACCGCTGGGCATACACACTGAGGAAAGCAGAACTGAAAGAGACACGTGTACCCCAATGTTCATCGCAGCACTGTTTATAATAGCCAGGACATGGAAGCAACCTAGATGTCCATCAACAGATGAATAGATAAGAAAGCAGTGGTACATATACACAATGGAGTATTACTCAGCCATTAAAACGAATGCATTTGAATCAGTTTTAATGAGGTGGATGAAACTGGAGCCTATTATACAGAGTGAAGTAAGCCAGAAAGAAAAATACCAATACAGTATACTAACGCATATATATGGAATTTAGAAAGATGGTAACAATAATCCTGTATACGAGACAGCAAAAGAGACACAGATGTATAGAACAGTCTTTTGGACTCTGTGGGAGAGGGAGAGGGTGGGATGATTTGGGGGAATGGCATTGAAATATGTATAATATCATATATGAAACGAGTCGCCAGTCCAGGTTCGATACATGATACTGGATGCTTGGGGCTGGTGCACTGGGACGACCCAGAGGGATGGTATGGGGAGGGAGGAGGGTTCAGGATGGGGAACACATGTACACCTGTGGCGGATTCATTTCGATATATGGCAAAACCAATACAATATTGTAAAGTTAAAAAGTAAAATAAAATTTAAAAAATTAAAATTAAAAAAAAAGAATGTTCCTCAGCCATTAAGAAAGAATGAAATAATGCCATTCGCAGTAACATGGATGGACATGGTGATTATCATAAATGAAGTAAATCAGCCAAAGAAAGACAGATATCATATGACATCAATTATATGCAGAATCTAAAAAAATTGATACAAATGAACTTACCTACAAAAAGGAAACAAGTTCATGGACTTTGAGAACAAACATAATTATCAAGGGGGGAAGGGTGGCAGGGAGGAACAGATTGGAAGTTTGGTATTGACATGTATACACTGCTATATTTAAAGTAGATAACCCACAGGGATCTACTGTATAGCACAGGGATCTCTGCTCAATATTTTGTAATAAGCTAAATGTGAAAATAATGTGTATATATATCTATACATATACATATATAAAATAGATACATGTATAACTGAATCACTTCACCATATATTTGAAATGAATACAATATTGTTAATCAGCTATACTCGAATATAAAATTGAAACATTTAAAAATAATATAGGAACTTTACATGGAGGAAGAAATGACAACCCACTCCAGTATTCTTGCCTGGATAATCCCAGGGATGGAGGAGCCTGGTGGGCTGCCGTCTATGGGGTCGCACAGAGTCAGACACGACTGAAGCAACTTAACAGCAGCAGCAGCAGCAGCAGGAGCTTTACATGTATTACATGTTATTATAACTTATTGATAGCCCTATATGATAAGTCTTGTGGTTACCTCCATTTTACAGAGCAAGACACTGAAGAACTGGTATGAACTAGTGTCCACAGTCACAGCCAGTAAGAAGTAAGTAGATGTGTTCAAACCCATGTCTGATGAACTGCAGTTGCTTATCCCTTATTTTCACTGTGGTTGGCATTTCCTAAGTAGGGTTGATTGACTCATCTTCAAAAGACTATTTAGATCCGTGATATTTAAAACATAAGGTGTAGTTAGGTGCCCTTGTTCAGGTCTGAGTAGTCACAGCTATCTGCAGTAAAGAAAGGAGGTGGGAAGGAGGTTCAGGAGGAAAGGGACATTGGTATATCTAAGGCTCATTCATGTTGATATATGGCAGAAACCAACACAATATTGTAAAGCAATTATCCTTCAATTAAAAATAAATTAATTTTTAAAAAAAGAGAGTATAAGTATTCATAGTTGAAATTTATCCTAACTGAAACCGTGGTTTTAAAAAGCCTCCCTTTCTGACTTGCTAAGTGAATTTAATGCTCCAAATGGGTGCCAAATTGGCAGCCCATGGGATAAATTCCACTCTTGATGCAAGAAATAGACACAGTGGCCATGTGCTTCAACCATAACCTTGAGGGACCTTCTCTGTAGAACATAAGGTTAATACATCCTTCACATCTTATTCCATCTTGGCCCCCAAGAGCTCTGCTGACGTAGGTGCTGGGCCAGTAGTTCTAACAGTGCTAGATAGAAGCCTTTAGGGCTGTAATTCCAAACCTGCCTCTATATCAAAGCTTAAACAATATACAGATGCCTGGGCAATCACTTAACTTTCTGAATTAAAACATGGCCGGGAACCTGTATGTATTTTCCATCTTCCACCCCAGGTTTGGGAACCACGGCTTTGGGAGCTGTGTTCTCTGTGGACTACTGCCCATTTTTCCTGTAGAGTCAGTAACCATCTGCTTGCTTATCTACCCTCTACCCTCCCGCACATACTATGAAGCAAGTGTCTTCCTAGTGTCAGGAAAACCAGAGAAAATGTCAGGCTTTGTCAACTGAAGTCAATATTTACTTGAGAAGCCTGTTGGCACATCTGTGTTATCAGCAAATGTCTTTTCAAACTGCTCAAAAAAAAAAAAAAAAAAAAAAGAACAAACACTAAACCTTAATCAGCAGGCTATATTTAAATACAGCCTCATCTTCTAAGTTGCATTCACATTTTTGTTAACATGTTTTCCTCATTACTTCTTCTCAGTGTATTCCATTGTTTGCTTATTTATTTCTTAAGAATTGTTTCCAGAGACAGGAAGACAAGGAAAATGAAGCATGGTTAGAAGTAGGGGGAAAAAAAGAACCAAAAAACCCACCCCTCTGATAGAGACTAACATAATAAGCTTCTTGGCAGTTTTTTGAAAGAAATATTATTCAAGTACAATAACCTTGTAGTGATTACTGTAGAAATGGCAATGTTGCAAATCTTTGGAGATTATAGGCAAGAAGGAAGATGGAAATTCTTTTGTAGGTGTTAGAGGAGAAAGAATGGGAGGATGAATAGAGAAAAATGTGCAGATGATCCTGATTTTGGAGGCTGTTAGTACTATCTGCTTCCTTATTGCCTGATGTTTTATTCATTATGTATAACCTATGTGTTGAAGAATCTTCTAGTTATGTAGGTTTTTACACTAGCTAGAGTCAGAAATCTGGGGAAAATACACTCTACAGAATAATCACGTATTTCTCCATCATAAGGACTCTTAACAATGTTCACAAAAGAGATTTAATAAATGGAATATACCTCTATGCTTCACAGTCTATCAGAGAATTCTTACCCTGACATCATGGATTGTTGGACTTTAAACAGCTCATGTAGCTCTATGTAAAAAAACAAGTAACCTAATCAAAAATGGGCAAAAGATCTAAATAGACATTTCTCCAAAGAAGATATACAGATGTCCAAAAAGCACATGCAGAGATGTTCAACATCACTAATTATCAGAGAAATGGAAATCAAAACTACAATGTAGTATCACCTCAAAGCAGTCAGAATGGCCATCATCAAAAAGTCAACAAACAACAAATGCTGGAGACCGTGTGGAGAAAAGGGAGCCCTCCTACACTGATGGTGGGAATGTAAATTTGTACAACCTCTATGGAATACAGTATGCAGGTTCCTTAAAAACTAAAGATAGAGCTACCATACGATCCAGCAATCCCACTCCTGGATATACATCTGGAGAAAACCATAATCTGAAAAATGCATGCACCTTGGTGCTCATTTCAGCACTGTTTACAATAGCCAAAACATGGAAGCAACCTGAATGTCCATCAACAGAGGAACAGATAAAGAAGATGTGGTCAGTCATTTCAGTCGCTCAGTCATGTCCGACTCTGTGAACCCATGAATCGCAGCACACCAGGGTTCCATGTCCATCACCAACTCCCGGAGTTCAACCAGACACATTCATCGAGTCAGTGATGCCATCCAGCCATCTCATCCTCTGTCATCTCCTTCTCCCCCTGCCCCCAATCCCTCCCAGCATCAGTCTTCTCCAATGAGTCAACTCTTCCCATGAAGTGGCCAAAGTACTGGAGTTTCAGCTTTAGCATCATTCCTTCCAAAGAAATCCCAGGGCTGATCTCCTTCAGAATGGACTGCTTGGATCTCCTTGCAGTCCAAGGGACTCTCAAAAGTCTTATCCAACACCACAGTTCAAAAGCATCAATTCTTCGGCGCTCAGCTTTCTTCACAGTCCAACTCTCGCATCCATACATGACCACTGGAAAATCCATAGCCTTGACTAGACGAACCTTTGTTGGCAAAGTAATGTCTCTGCTTCTGAATATGCTATCTAGGTTGGTCATAACATTCCTTCCAAGGAGTAAGCGTCTTTTAATTTCATGGCTGCAGTCACCATCTGCAGTGATTTTAGAGCCCCCCAAAATAAAGTCTGACACTGTTTCCACTGTTTCCCCATCTATTTCCCATGAAGTGATGGGACCAGATGCCATGATCTTCGTTTTCTGAATGTTGAGCTTTAAGCCAACTTTTTCATTCTCCTCTTTCACTTTCATCAAGAGACTTTTGAGTTCCTCTTCACTTTCTGCCATAAGGGTGGTGTCATCTGCATATCTGAGGTTATTGATATTTCTCCCAGCAATCTTGATTCCAGCTTGTGCTTCCTCCACTCCAGCGTTTCTCATTATGTACTCTGCATATATGTTAAATAAGCAGGGTGACAATGTACAGCCTTGACGAACTCCTTTTCCTATTTGGAACCAGTCTGTTGTTCCATGTCCAGTTCTAACTGTGGCTTCCTGACCTGCATACAAACTTCTCAAGAGGCAGGTCAGGTGGTCTGGTATTCCCATCTCTTTCAGAATTTTCCACAGTTTATTGTGATCCACACAGTCAAAGGCTTTGGCATAGTCAATAAAGCAGAAATAGATGTTTTTCTGGAACTCTCTTGCTTTTTCCATGATCCAGCGGATGTTGGCAATTTGATCTCTGGTTCCTCTGCCTTTTCTAAAATCAGCTTGAACATCTGGAAATTCATGGTTCACATATTGCTGAAGCCTGGCTTGGAGAATTTTGAGCATTATTTTACTAGTGTATGAGATGAGTACAATTGTGTGGTAGTTTGAGCATTCTTTGGCATTGCCTTTCTTTGGGATTGGAATGAAAACGGACTTTTTCCAGTCCTGTGCCCACTGCTGAGTTTTCCAAATTTGCTGGCATATTGAGTGCAGCACTTTCACGGCATCATCTTTCAGGATTTGAAATAGCTCAACTGGAATTCCATCACCTCCGCTAGCTTTGTTCGTAGTGATGCTTTCTAAGGCCCACTTGACTTCACATTCCAGGATGTCTGGCTCTAGGTCAGTGATCACACCATCGTGATTATCTGGGTCATGAAGATCTTTTTTGTACAATTCTGTATATTCTTGCCATCTCTTCTTAATATCTTCTGCTTCTGTTAGGTCCATACCATTTCTGTCCTTTATCAAGCCCATCTTTGCATGAAATGTTCCCTTGGTATCTCTGATTTTCTTGACGAGATCTCTAGTCTTTCCTATTCTGTTGTTTTCCTCTATTTCTTTGCACTGATTGCTAAAGAAGGCTTTCTTATCTCTTCTTGCTATTCTTTGGAACTCTGCATTCAGATGCTTATATCTTTCCTTTTCTCCTTTGCTTTTCGCTTCTCTTCTATTCACGGCTATTTGTAAGGCCTCCCCAGACAGCCATTTTGCTTTTTTGCATTTCTTTTCCGTGGGGATGGTCTTGATCCCTGTCTCCGAAGATGTGGTACATATATACAATTGAATATTCCTCAGCCATAAAAACATGAAATAATGCCATTTGCAGCAACATGGATGAACCTAAAGATTATATATTAAGTGAAGTAAGTCAGAGAAAGACAAATATTACATGATATTACTTCTATCCGTAATCTAAAAAAAATGATACAAATAGCTTGTGGTCATTCATATGGTAGCCACAGGAAACCAACTCACCCATTTTAGGACAAAATGTTTGGTGATGGGTCTACTGTGAGATAAGGAAAGCAGAAAGAAAATTCTTCCAAAGGCACTCCCTCTTTCTCTTTCCTGCTTTCCTTCTGCTTTACCTTCTGCACATCCATGGTCTCACTAGTATCTTCTCTCTGCAGACAGCATTCTATTCACCACTAAAGAGCTCCCACAAATTCCAACTCCAGTGATAAAATGCCCCAGATAGTCTCAGCCTAGTTTTTCTATGAACTATAAGTAAGTCTTACGCTGGGCCTTTGTAATACCAGACAGTCAGCATCTCAGTGAGGAAAATAAAATATTGAATAAGGGAGACCAGCATAGAAGATGAGCTTTTATGACACTTTTTAAAGCTACTAGACAGATAAGCTCTTGAAAACCTAATACGTGTGGCTTCACAGCCCAGAGGGGTGGGGTAAAGTTGTGAATCTGACTTTTGTTCAAAATGGGAGAATGAAGCATCAGATTGGAGGCTTCAGGTGGTCAGAGGGAAGAAGAGGATGATATTAACCATGGGATGCTGACATTACATGGCATTTCAGTGGCTGAACTTTCTCTGTCTTGGTCTTACACTCTTTCTAACCCCTCAACTTTGACGATGCAGATGATCTCCAGGAGAAGTTGGAAACTTCCATAACAAAGCCACACATGCAACTGACTAAGTAGCTGGAAAAACTAAAGGAGGACTCAGTTAAGGCTACAGCAGCTGCAAGCCTGTCTGTGACTCTGGATCATCAAGATGAGATCAGAGACAAATTACACAAACTACAATGGCACCTGGTGTCTTGCCCTTAATTCTGAGCTGTTCACTTTCATCTTCCAAATCAATGTCTCTCCAGGCTCATGCCAATCCAAAACTGTGCAGAGAAGCCAATTCAGGGAAACATAGTTCCAGCTTAGCTAAGCTGACATAGTACAAAACCCATCACAGCATTATTTCCTTTAGTAAGTGTAAACAGAATCTGAAGGTTGAGTGATTTTTCAAAATGCCATACGGCTATCAAGCCAAAAAACGGTAACTGAAAACCAGGAATGTAGACTCTTACCACTACATTAATGAGAACTTTTTTAAATGAACTCTGACTGCAAAATAGGCTTTTGTGAGTGAACCTAGGGAAACAAGCCATTATTGATAATGTTTTGGAGAAACGTCTTCCAAACAATCAAAGATGAATGTCATGGGTCCCAGACTCTTGGGATCCATTGCAGCTGTGTGCCTGCCCTTTTCCTCTGACCCTCGGTCAAGGTCCAGACACACAGTGGGGGCTCAAGACTCACACACTTGTAGATTGCTCTCTGTTCTCAGTGGTGATTGCTAGCTCAGAATTTCAACAGTTTGTACCTTCTCTCCAGACATCTATACCGTTACTCTTGACCACAGTGAGGTCCGTTTCCTGCTGCTTTGTCCTCTCACACAATGACTTACTGTGGGGTGTCTTCACCCGTGTGACTCTCTTTATCAAAAGAGTTTAATGTCTTTTATCTGTGACTTCCCATCTGATCTGCCTCTTGAGAAATCTGTATGCAGGTCAGGAAGCAACAGTTAGAACTGGACATGGAACAACAGACTGGTTCCAAATAGGAAAAGGAGTTCGTTAAGGCTGTATATTGTCACCCTGTTTATTTAACTTATATGCAGAGTACATCATGAGAAACGCTGGCCTGGAAGAAACACAAGCTGGAATCAAGATTGCTGGGAGAAATATCAATAACCTCAGATATGCAGATGACACGACTCTTATGGCAGAAAGTGAAGAGGAACTCAAAAGCCTCTTGATGAAAGTGAAAGAGGAGAGTGAAAAAGTTGGCTTAAAGCTCAACATTCAGAAAACGAAGATCATGGCATCTGGTCCCATTACTACATGGGAAATAGATGGGGAAACAGTGGAAACAGTGTCAGACTTTATTTTTCTGGGCTCCAAAATCACTGCAGATGTTGACTGCAGCCATGAAATTAGAAGACGCTTACTCCTTGGAAGGAAAGTTATGACCAACCTAGATCGCATATTCAAAAGCAGAGATATTACTTTGCCAACAAAGGTTCGTCTAGTCAAGGCTATGGTCTTTCCTGTGGTCATGTATGGATGTGAGAGCTGGACTGTGAAGAAGGCTGAGAGCCGAAGAATTGATGCTTTTGAACTGGGTGTTGGACTTCTCAAGAAGACTCTTGAGAGTCCCTTGGACTGCAAGGAGATCCAAGCAGTCCATTCTGAAGGAGATCAGTCCTGGAATTTCTTTGGAAGGAATGATGCTAAAGCTG
This sequence comes from Tragelaphus eurycerus, assembly GCA_935064755.1. Lineage (NCBI taxonomy): Eukaryota > Metazoa > Chordata > Mammalia > Artiodactyla > Bovidae > Tragelaphus > Tragelaphus eurycerus. The sequence continues at coordinate 17,925,532 of CAKXYN010000003.1, forward strand.
AAACTCCAGTATTTTGGCCACCTCATGCGAAGAGTTGACTCATTGGAGAAGACTCTGATGCTGGGAGGGATTGGGAGCAGGTGGAGAAGGGGACGACAGAGGATGAGATGGCTGGATGGCATCACTGACTCGATGGATGTGAGTCTGAGTGACCTCTGAGAGTTGGTGATGGACAGGGAGGCCTGGTGTGCTGCGGTTCATGGGGTCGCAAAGAGTCGGACACGACTGAGCAACTGATCTGATCTGATCTGATCCCTAGACGAGCCTGATTTCTGAGGCATGAATTCACCTCGGGTGGATTTAGTCTCATCATGGAGAGGTTGGACAGCTGAGAGCTTAATCATTTCAAGTTAGGTAGAAACATCTCACAGAGAATATTTAACTTTGGCCAATACTGAAAATATGCTTAATAATGATGGAAAAATTAGTATATGTGGGTCATTTACTCTGAGTCTATGCCAGACTGTTTTTTCCATCAATTATTTTATATAATCCCTCAACAATCTTATGAGGTAGATATTATGATTATCCCCATTTCACAGATAAGGCAAACAAAGGCTAGCCAGTTACTAGTTATCAAATAACTTCTCATTTCTCCCTGACTGTATATCCCAGGCATTCTTGCAGTCAGGTATAGCTAGGAGAATGTGGGCATAAGGAATATAAACTATTGACCCATTAAAATCTCCCACCTAACTCTCCAGCCTGTTTCTCACTCCTTATCTACTGAGTGGATATAAAGGATCCAGAGAGAGCATAAAGGCATTAAGGGAACATTAGAACCATTTGATAAAAGGAGCCTGGGCACCTGAACATGTATGTGGAGCAGAGTATACCTTGGTGACATAAGCAAGAAATAAAAGTCTATTCTGGTTATTTTGTTATATTAGATAGCACATATACTTAGCTACTAAACCACCACTACCATACTTGTATTGAGGGCTTCCCTGGTGGCTCCGACAGTAAAGAATCCACCTGCAATGCAGAAGACCCAGGTTGGGACCCAGGTTTGATCCCGAGGTTGGGAAGACTCCCTGGAAAAAGAAATGGTAACCCACTCCAGTATTCTTGCCTGGAGAATTCTGTGGACAGAGGAGCCTAATAGGCTGCAGTCCATGGAGTCACAAAGAGTCGGATACGACTGAGTGACTAACACATATTGTACTGCATTTCCCAAGTGTCTCTAGTAGTAAAGAACTCCCTTGCCAATGCAGAAGACATAAGAGACACAAGTTGGATCTTTGGGTTAGGAAGATCTTTAGGTCAGGAGGGCATGGCAACCCACTCCAGTATTCTTGCCTGGATAATCCGATCATGGACAGAGGAGCCTCGCGGGCTATAGTCCACAGGGTTGCAAAGAGTTGGACACCACTGAGTGACAGTGTGCCCGTATACTTGTATTGGTGCTTTGAAGTAGGGGTTCTGCCTAAACAAAGCCCCCAAATAGATGACATTGGCTTAGCAGTTGGGTAATGGATAGCAAAGAAACTGACACCAAAGCCCAGAAAGGTTGTGATTATGTTATATAGTGAGATATTTGGTAAAACTGTCAGCTTCTTTAATTTGGAAGACAATTAATGTATATTTGAACTGTAATGCCAAGAAAAATAGTTGGACTATATCAAAGTGTTAGTGGAAGTGTGGCTATTATTGGCTATCTTTGACAAGGTATGACAAAAAAGAACAAGCAAACAACAGCAACAAGAAAAAACAACATAGGAATCAAATCAACTAGCCAGTTTACAAGTTACAGTGGAAGGAGAGACAATGAGTCCAGGAATTCAGGGCATCAGGTTTGGGAAAACTAACTGCTTCTAGATTCCACAAAGATCTAGTAACATTCCTCAGCTGAACAAAGTGACTTAGGATTTTGACCAAATCAAGGTAGGTGTGACTCTTTCCTTCATATTGTTTCAGATGAGTTCAGGGTGGTCACCATTAAGGAGAGAGAGACAGAGAGTGGGGGATAGGGGGAAATGATGGAGGCAAACCAGGAAAGCTAGAAATCAGGAATTATATTAGGAAAGAACTTTGGGAGTGGCTACGAGCACACGCAACTAACTGGTGGCAAGAACTTTCCCAGTTGTAAAACAGCCACTGGGCCTCAAAATCTGCTTCAGTAGGAAATGGACTTCTATAAAACTTCTAAGACATATACCCCAGTGCTCTTTTAAGTCATGGACAGAGATATTATGAACTGGAGAAAAATCACCATAAAGTGTAAGTCAGCGACCAGAGAATGAGGGACAAAGTAATGCTTCCCAGAAAGCCAAATTAAGGTCTAATGAAAATACATCTCTAACCTCAAGGAAGGGAACCTCTTCCTGCCCTTCTAGTCATAGGCAGATGCTGAGTGTTTGCTTTCTGAAGTGAAATGAAGAGAAGTCGCTCAGTCATGTCCGACTCTTTGTGACCCCATGGACTGTAGCCTACAGGGCTCCTCCATCCATGGGATTTTCCAGGCAAGAATACTGGAGTGGGTTTCCATTTCCTTCTCCAGGGGAACTTCCTGACCCAGGGATTGAACCTGGGTCTCCCACATAGTAGGCAGACGCTTTGCTGTCTGAGCTACATGGGATTTTCTATTGAGAATACCCTTCCCTTAACCCATCACTGTATATTGGGTGGGCATTGGGGAAGCGAAGTATAAGTTGTTTTTTTGATCTAAAGTTAAAATTTCTAGGGGCTTCCCAGGTGGCTCAGTGGTAAAGAATCTGTCTGCCAATGCCAGAGCCACAGAAGATGCTTGTGGATCCCTGGGTCAGGAAGATCCCTTGGAGGAGGAAATGGCAACCCACTCCAGTATTCTTGTCTGGGAAATCCCATGGACAGAGGAGCCTGGTCAGCTTTGGTCCATAGCGTTGCAGAGTCAGACATGATTCAACTGAGTGACTGAGCAGGCACGCACGCACAGATCTCTAGACAAGAAGAGGGTAGCATCTGGACTTGATGGGGAGGATTGTGCATCCCTTGGCAATCCTGGATGGAAACTAGTGGCAGGCACTGGAAGGGCTTTAGGATTTGGGTTGTCTCCTGAGGACTGTCTATGTGAAAGACTAAGCATCAACAAACATTTGATGACCAGAATAGGAGTCTATGGCAGAGACCAAATCCAATACCTTACCTTTCTCCTGGATCTCCAGAGACATGGCATTTCTGTCGTCTTTTATGGTTAGGGGCAACCATGTTCCTATGTTTAAGCCAGGAGACTGTGGACGTTGTGTGTGCCATTCCAGGTCTGGCCCTGACAGTCCTGCATGATGCTCCTTGTCCTCTCTTTTCTCTCATTCGCCAGCTTGGCTCAGAGGATCCAGCAGGAAACTGCAGGGGTTGGTGGCGCCTGATGGAAGGACTCTGGACCTGACTTCCTGTGTGAGGTGGAAATGCCATCCAACCTGTGCTGGACCATGGCACAAATGAGAAATAAACCTATGTTGTGTTAAGTCACTGAGATTCTCAGGGTGCTTTTTATAGCAGCTTTCCTATCCTCACAGGTGAAATTAGATTTAGAGCAACTGAAGAATCTGCCCAAGGTCATGAAGCTACCAAGAGGGTAGAGCAGAAATACTCCTGAAGAGTAAACCCCAAAGTCTGTAGAAGAACATGATCAGAATCGCTAGGGAACTTTCTCAAAATACAAATGCTCTATCTCTACTCCAAAAATGCTGTTTCATTGACATGTAGAGAATGAACTTATGGTTGCCAGAGGGGAGAGATGATGGGGAGGGATAGTTAGGGAGTTTGAGATGGATATGTATACACTGCTGTATTTAAAATGGATAACTAACAAGGACATATTGTATAGCACAGGGAACTCCGCTCAATGTTTACATGGCAGCCTGGATGGGAGAGGAATTTGGGGGAGAAGGGATACATGTGACTGTGTGGCTGGGTCCCTTTGCTGTCCCTCTGAAACTATCACAATATTGTTCATCAGCTCTACTCCAATATAAAATAAAATGCTTTTTTAAAAATAAAAATGCTGTTTCTGCAGTTTTCTATGGGGAGGGGAACAGAGGCGCTTGAAATCTATTTTTAATAAGCTTCCTGATTAACCTTACCTAACTAATGCTAAGAGGCACCAAATGCAACCAGTTATTCTAAAACATATATGTTGAATTCCCATAGAGAGATGTCATCTGAGTAGGATGGCCATTCAGTTTACTGTGTAATCTGAGACACTTTTGAGAATGAAAGGGGAGCTAATAGTAATTACAGTGGGAAACGAGGCAAACAATAGGACTTTTACAGGGAAGTTGGCCTATAAGAGCCTATACTCATGAAAGCAAAAGATGACATAGCTGTGTTTTCTGCTAAAAAAATTTATTTCCTATTAGGTGAATTTTTAATTTTTCTAGAGCACGCTAGCTGTCATCTGGGTAGGACAAAGGTAGACTTTGAACTAGGGGCAAAGCTGAATTCTAAAGAGAACTCCTGAAGGGTATTTGGAGGAAGGAGGCTAAAGTGTCTTCTGGAGTTGGAGAAATGAGACCACTGTTATCGCAACTGCTCATACAGACCTTAGAACCACCAAAACCTTAAAGAGTAAATACATGCAGTAGAAAATGATGAGAACAATCCTGATGGAAACCTCTAAGAAGCAGGCAAAGTGCACTGCCAGGATTCAGACTGGGAGAATGGGAGAGGAGCTGTCTTGGTTAATTTTCCAAGAAAGGATTTTGCTCTTTCCTTTCAAAGTCTCTAGTATTCATCCAATGAGTTGGAGGCCTGAACAGTACCAAAAAAAAAAAAAAAAAAAACAGACTCCCAAGAAATAATTCTCCAGAAGACTGCCTTCAGACAACAATATACAGATGATATTCAAGTATGAAAAAGAAGTACCAGCGTTTGACTCATATCCATTCTTGGGACCACAAAAAAAAATAATAACTTGTTCTAAAAAAATTGTCATCTTTTTTAAAATTTTATTTTATTTTATTTAACTTTATAATATTGTATTGGTTTTGCTATAGATCAAAATGAATCTGCCACAGGTATACATGTGTTCCCCATCCTGAACCCTCCTCCCTCCTCCCTCCCCATACCATCCCTCTGGGTCATCCCAGTGCACCAGCCCCAGGCATCCGGTATCAGGCATCGAACCTGGACTGGTGACTTGTTTCAAATATGATAAGCCACTTACTACTTGAGCAATCTGGTAGCACCTTAATCTTTCTAAATCTCAGTTTCTCATCAGTCTAATGTGGATAATTATACCTCTCTCTGCCTACTTTATAAAAGATGATTGGGTGGATCAAACAGCATAATACATAAATAGCATGTGCGGATGTGCTCAGTCGCACAGTCGTGTCCAACTCTCTGTGACCCCATGGACTATAGCCGACAAGGCTCCTCTGTCTATGGGATTCCCCAGGCAAGAATACTGGAGTGGTTTGCCATTTCCTCCTCCAGGGGATCTTCCTGATCCAGGGATTGAACTGTGGCAGTCTCCTGCATCTCCTGAATTTGCAAGAGGCTTCCCAAGCGAACTGAACCACCAGGGAAGCCTTTTAATATATAAATAGTAGTGCTTTATAAATAGTAAAGCTTACTCAAATGGAGGATAATATTAATATAATATTGATTATAATGTTAACAATGTTAACAAAAAGTATAAAATACCGTTAGTTCAGTTGCTCAGTCATGTCCAACTCTGCAACCCCATGGACTGTAGCACGCCAGGCTTCCCTGTTCATCACCAACTCCCAGAGCTTGCTCAAACTCCTGTCCATCGAGTTGGTGATGCCATCCAACCATCTCATCCTCTGTCTACCCTTCTCCTCCCACCTTCAATCTTTCACAGCATCAGGGTCTTTTCATATGAGTCAGTTCTTTGCATCAGGTGGCCAAAGTATTGGAGTTTCAGCTTCAACATCAGTCCTTCCAATGACTATTCAGGACTGATTTCCTTTAGGATTGACTGGTTGGATCTCCTTGCAGTCCAAGGGACTCTCAAGAGTCTTCTCCAGCACTACAGTACAAAAGCATCAATTCTTTAGTGCTCAGCTTTCTTTATGGTCCAACTCTCACATCCATACATGACTACTGGAAAAACCATAGCTTTGACTAGATGGACCTTATCAGCAAAGTAATGTCTCTGCTTTTCAATATGCTGTCTAGGTTGGTCACAGCTTTTCTTCTGAGGAGCAAGCATCTTTTAATTTCATGGCTGCAGTCACCATCTGCAGTGATTTAGGAGCCCCCCAAAATAAAGTCTGTCACTGCTTCCATTGTTTCCCCATCTATTTGCCATGAAATGATGGGACCAGATGCCATGATCTTCATTTTCTGAATGTTGAGCTTTAAGCCAACTTTTTCACTCTCTTCTTTCACTTTCATCAAGAGGCTCTTTAGTTCCTCTTCATTTTCTTCCATAAGGGTGGTGTCATCTGCATATCTGAGGTTATTGATATTTCTCCCAGGAATCTTGATTCCAGCTTGTGCTTTATCCAGCTCAGCATTTCACATGATGCATTCTGCATGTAAGTTAAATAAGCGGGGTGACAATATACAGCCTTGACGTACTTCTTTCTCGATTTGGAAACAGTCTGTTGTTCCATGTTTGGTTCTAACTGTTGCTTCTTGACCTGCATACAGATTTCTCAGGAGGCAGATCAGGTGGTCTGGTATTCCCATCTCTTGAAGAATTTTCCACAGTTTGTTGTGATACACACAGTCACAGGCTCTGGCGTAGTCAATAAAGCAGAAATAGATGTTTTTCTGGAGCTCTCTTGCTTTTTCAATGATCCAGTGGATGTTGGCAATTTGATCTCTGGTTCCTCTGCCTTTTCTAAAACCGGCTTGAACATCTGGAAGTTCACGGTTCACGTACTGTTGAAGCCTGGCTTGGAGAATTTTGAGCATTACTTTGCTAGTGTGTGAGATGAGTGCAATGGTGTGGTAGTTTAAGCATTCTTTGGCATTGCCTTTCTTTGGGATTGGGATGCAAACTGATCTTTTCTAGTCCTGTGACCATTGCTGTGTCTTTCAAATTTGCTGGCATATTGAGTGCAGCACTTTCACAGCATCATCTTTTAGGATTTGAAATAGCTCAACTGGAATTTCATCACCTTCAGTAGCTTTGTTCATAGTGATGTTGCCTAAGGCCCACTTGACTTCACATTCCAGGATGTCTGGCTCTAGATGAGTGATCACACCTCGTGATTATCTGGGTCATGAAGATATTTTTTGTACAGTTCTCCTGTGTATTCTTGCCACCTCTTCTTAATGTTTTCTGCTTCTTCTAGGTCCATACCATTTTCGTTTTTTATTGTGCCCATCTTTGCATGAAATATTCCCTTGGTATCTCTAACTTTCTTGAAGAGATCTCTAGTCTTTCCCATTCTATTGTTTTCCTCTATTTCTTTGCATTGATCACTGAGGAAGGCTTTCTTATCTCTCCTTGCTAGTCTTTGGAACTCTGCATCCAAATGGGTATAGCTTTCCTTTTCTCCTTTGCCTTTAGTTTCTCTTCTTTTCTCAGCTATTTGTAAGGCCTTCTCAGATAACCATTTTGCCTTTTTGCATTTCTTTTTCTTGGAAATGTTCTTGATCACCGTCTCCTGCACAGTGTCACGAACCTCCGTTCATAGTTCTTCAGGCACTCTGTGTATCAGATCTAATCTCTTGAATCTATTTGTCACTTCCACTGTATAATCATAAGGGATTTGATTTAGGTCACATCTGAATGGTCTAATGGCTTTCCCTACCTTCTTCAATTCAAGTCTGAATTTTGCAATAAGGAGTTCATATAGAGTATCAAATAATAAGAAGTTTCCCAGGGTATATGAACATTTTCTTTGTGAATTAAGTTGATCCTTAAATGAAAGAAGTAAGCAAACATTCTCCTTTATGTCTATCGGGTGCGTGTATGTGTGTGTGTGTGTGTTGGAGATATCTCCTATGTCAGTATCTCCTGGGGCTGCTTGGTAAAAAAGCAGATTCATTCCAGGTTTACTGAACTTCTGGTGGTAGAGACCAAAAGTCTATAATTTAGTAGGCCTTACAGGTAATTTGTATGCACCGTTTTTGAGATGAAATGCTTTAAAAGATGGAACTCTAGGAATCAGCTTCTCCTTGTTTAGAGAATAATTGGTTATCAAATATTATTCTAATTTGAACTAGGAGGCAGAACCTATCAATATCTCTATGAAGCTGAAAGAGCTCTCCAATAGAACTAGGTCATTGCTGTGTGTGGTACTGTGTGATTAAGTATCTGAATTACCAAATGAAGCCAAACTGTGGATCACAGCACTTGATTGGTTGCTCACAAAGACATAGGAGGGTAGGAAAGTTTCTTGTCTCCATTCTCCAAAGAGCAATCTGAAATTAACCAGTTGGACTTTTCCATCCATTTCTCAGGTTCCACTAGAGTTTATGGAGATGGGAATAAATTTCAGGTTCAGAGGATGACTATTCCTTAGACATTAGAGGAACGTCTATTTAATGTCTATTCGTTAGACATTAAAAGAAAAGCATGAAAAACATTTTCCACATCTCTGTTTGTTGGATATCAGGAAGCTCTCATTCATTTTGAATGAAAATTTGTTTCATTCACTCAACCAATATTTATTCTCAGTTGTTATAATATTTATTCTCAGGCTGCTGTGGACTCTGTTGGTCAACAAGAAAAATTAGTGAACAAGATAGACATAGCCCTTCAGGACAAGTCAGCTGTGGATCCTACTTGTCCAACTTGCTTTCTTATTCCAGCCTAATCTTGGATGTTTCTGTGATGCTTAATTTTATGGGCACAGATACTTGGTCAAACATTCTTTGCCGTGTTTCCAGTGGTTTGGATGATGTTAACATTTAAATGAGCTCCATAATGTGGGTGGGCCTCATCCAATCAGTTGAAGGCCTGAACAGTACCCAAAAAAGTAGCCTCCTAAGACATAATTCTCCAGAAGACTGCCCTCAGAATTCATCTGCAATGTTAGTTCTTCCAGGCTCAAAAGCAGACTAGCTTAGACTTGAACTAAAACATCAGCTCTCATGGGTTAGCATTCTGCCAGCCCACTGTGCCAGTTTTGAACTTGTTAGCTTCCATAATCATGTGATCCAATTCATTGAAATAGATAGATAGCTAGCCTGTGGGGGTTTTCCCTCTGCAAACCCTGTTACAATTTCCTAACCTAGTCACTGAATCCAGTAAGCATCCAAAGGTTTATCCTCCTAATTCCCCATGGCAGTTACATGCTTAACTGGAAGGGTAGACGCCAAAATAAAGTTTCCGTTCTTCATCTGCGATCCCTTAATATGAGCACACAGAGAGCATCAAAGTATTAAGCATATAGGGGAAACAGTGAATCTGGTTCTGAATGGTGAAGGGTAATAGAACCATCCATCCAAGGTCATTACAAGGATTCAGTGAGCATCTATGTAAAACCCTTAGTATGGTGCTTGTGGGGGCCAAGCTGCCTCTAACTACTTGTTATGTTGTTCTTTTTCCATGAACAATAAAATAATGGAAAGTTTCTGAGAGGAGGTGGAATCTCAGCTCTACCTTTGATGTGTGTTGTCTTTAAAAATCTGAAATGGACTTTGATTTTTGTCTTCAAGTATTTAGAGTTAGGGCAATGGAATTCCATGTAGAAAGTGCCAAGGAGTGGATCTCATTAGGGCCCTGGGAAGTGGTGGGATTTGAGTGGCAAGATTAATCTGTGGTAGATATGAAATACAGATCCCTAAGCTGTGAGGTATTGAATAATTTATAGCTGATTTTAGCTCACAAAAATCATCCTGCTTCTTTTACCTCAAACCACTATTGGCCAGAAGAGTTTGGCCTGTGGTTTTCAAACTAAGGTGTTCATCAGAATCACCTGGAGAATTTGTTAAATAAAACACAGGCTATTGGACTTTATTCCCAGAGCTGCTAACTTGGCAGTTCTGGGGAGGGACAAAGGCATTTGCCTTTCTAACAAATTGTAACAGGGAGATGCTGATGCTGTTGGTCCAGGGACCACATTTTAAGAATCACTGTGATGATGAAAGAGACAACAGTCAAGTGGGAGAACTGTTAGTGAGGAAAAGAAACAGTTCATTAGCATGCTCACATCGTGTCTCCTCTGAATTCCTAAGGCAATTATCATCTGCACAATACATCTGGCAATTAATCATGTCTTGCCTTTTGACAACTCTTTTCTTTGCCTGAATGCTATTTACATATTTCTGTTGGTTTTATGCTTAAGAATCAGGCAGGAAGAGAGGCCAGCAATGGGACAATCCAGTGGGAGGAAGGGGTGGAAAGCAGGAAAAGGATAAATAAGGAGAGGATCCACCTGCGGGAAAGTGGAGTTAGAGCTGGACCGAGGCTAACTCTTAAGATGCCGAAGGAATAAAGCGAGGAGAAAGAGAATTCACATGGCATCCAGAAGGCAGAGTATGGGAAACGCAGGCACCAGAAAAGCTATAAGTTAACCTCATAGAAAAGTGACCCAGCTGCCATGTAAGATAAAGAGGAGGGGGAGTTCATGGAGAATATGATAGACCCTGAAAAGGGAACTCAGATATTTTGGGGCATTGTCTTTTATCCTCTGGAGAAGAAGAAGGTGCTGATGTGTTGTTTGTTGAAGATAAAGAGGGCTGTTTACTATTCGGAGGTCAAATTCACAGACTCAAACAACTTGAGTCAGCAAGTTCCAGGATCAGGATCAAGGTCAAATGCCTGGGAAAAGTCATTTTTAAAGACACCAAACCAAGAGGAGTGGAGCTAGATAGAGCCTGAATGGAAAGAAGGGTCAGGGTGTGGGTTGGTTTGAAAGAACTAGAATTGGATTCTTGAGATGTGGTTGTTGTTGTTTAGTCTGTAAGTCATGTTCAACTCTTTGCGACCCCATGGACTCTTACCCACCAGACTCCTCTGACCATGGGATTTCCCAAGCAAGAAAGACTATTGGAGTGGGTTGTCATTTCCTTCTCCAGGGCATCTTCTCGTCTCAGGAATCAAACCCACGTCTCCTGAATTGGCAAGCGGATTCTTTATCACTGAACCACCAGGGAAGCCCTTGAGATGGGGTGGTCTGTGTTTTATTTTGCAGTTTGGTATACTCTTTCCTTTTGTGGACAGTTGCAAGCTGCAGCCTTTCTCAACTGCATCTGACAGGTGAATTAATTTGGAGTGCTAGCAGGCTCAGGAAATTCTTGGGAAGCACCAGCAGCCAGAGATGTCCTAGATAAGGAGGCAAGCCCCTCAAAGGTGCTATCACGTTTGGACCAGGACTACTGTTTCACATTTGAAAAACAAATTAAGAAATTCTGGTGAAAAGCTACGGTTTCCTTCTCTACTCCTTTCTACCCACAATCCTATTTACAAGAAACAAGATTCTTAAATTGTTTCTGGTTTTGGTTCTTTGGATAAATCCAAACATCTAAATAATGTGCTTGAGCTCCTTTTTCTTGATTTATCTACATAACACATTTGTTGACTCCTCAGTATGAAAGTTGAATGTTTAACTTAACAACATAATTCCATTCCCCTCCCCCCTTGTCTTCATACCAATGTTTGGTTGTTTTTAGTTCTTCTAAACTAAACCTTCACACCTGATTATTTAATACACTGAGATTTCTATTTCCTGTTATGTCCACTTCACATAGGATTGCAAGATTTTCCAATTCATAACATGAAGGTATTTTATTCTCTATCTTTTCTATTATTTTTTCTCTCTCCCCATTTCATCCTACACTCTGGTAAAATCTTTCTTCTTTTACATTGTGTCAAAATTGTTAACATTTACTTTCCATGAACTGATTAAATAAAATTGGTCCTAGCTTCATTGTCAAATAGTTATTCTTTTTTTACAGTGCATCAGTTGCTTAAAATCTCCTAGATGGTCTTGTTTGCTTAATATTTGATCTATGACTTTTTTTGGAGAGCTCTATGTTTTTCCTAGACTTTCTAGTTCTCTGTTCTCTTTTCTTGTAATTTATCATACATTCATGTTTTCCAGTCTTTACCTCATTTTATCTACTCTGTAGTATCTTTTTCCAGACACCTGCCTCCTCCTGGAGTTTCCAGGTTAATTTAGGCTAACTCCCAGCTGACATCTTAGAAGTTTCAACTCTGCCTTCCTGAGTTGTATTCTCTGGAGTCCACGTCATCTCTTTCTAGGTTTACTTCCATTTGCTGAGACTATCAGTGAGTATTGGGTTAGCCAAAAATTTCCTTTGAGTTTTTAAGATGGCACAGAAAACCCCAAAGTTTTTGGCCAGCCCAATAATTTCCTAAGAAAGGATGCAGCTTTGTATCTTCAAAAATACTTTCTACTCTCACACTTGCCTAATAATGTCATGTGTACAGACTTCAGATTAAAAAACTATTTTGAAGACACATATTTGAACATCCTTGGGGCTTCCCAGGTGTCTCAGTTCAATAAAGAATCTGCCTGCCAAGCAGGTGATGCAGGTTCAATGCTGGGGGTCGGAAGATCCCCTGGAGAAAGGAATGTCAACCCACTCCAGTGTATTCATGCCTAGAAAATCCCATGGATGGAGAAGCTTGGAGGGCTACAGTCCGTGAGGTCACAAAGAGTTAGGCATGACTTAGCAAATAAACCACCACCATTTGAACATCCAGTGTTTCATTCCTTTTTAGGCCACTTGTTTTATTTTTCTCTGAAAGACTTAATATCTCTCTTTGGCCTTTGCTGTCCTGAAATTTCATGTCATTGGATTGAAGTGTGAGGGCTTTTATTGTTCCCATCAGTTGACCTGGTAGTCAGTGGACATTTTCCCTCTAAAAAACTATTTCTTCTTTAACTTAAATTTTTTTTTTAATGTATTGCTCCTTTAAAGATTTTCTTCCCTTCATTTCCTCTTTCCAGTTTTTCCTTAAGATTTGTATACGTCTGACATTGAATCAGATCTTTCAGACAGTCCTTCTGCTATTTTTTTCCAAGAGATTTTCTTGATTTTATTTCCAGTTATTATATTGACAAAATTTTTTTCATATTTGATGGACCTAGGATGTATCATACTTAGAGAAATAAATCAGGGAGAAAGACAAATACTCTTTTACCATTTATATATGGAATCTGGTAAAAATAAATGAATGTATATAATAAAAACAGACTCACAGATCTAGAAAATAAACTAGTGGTTACCCATAAAGAGAAGGAAGAGGGAAGGGACATGGAGGAATACGGGATTAAGAAAACACAGCTACTATGCTTAAAATAAATAAGCAACAAGGATATACTGTACAGCACAGGGAAACATGCCATTATTTTTAATAACTTTAAATGGAGTATAATATATAAAAATATTGAATCACTATGTTGACACCTAACACCTAAACTAAGAATGTAAATCAATGCTATACTTCAATTTAAAAAGACCTTTGACAGTTTTCTGATTGATTCTTTTCATGATATCATATTCTTGTTTAAGAGAGTAACATATTCACTTATCTGTTGGTTTTTGACACTTTGTTTTCTTCAGAGGTTCTGCATGTGTGTTGAGAAGGAAGAGCAACACTAATAGAAATAGCCTGGATCCTTGCCACCATGGGACCTCCCTGTCCATACAGGGATGCTCGTACTCAGGCCGTCCCAGAAAGACAAATAAGCCTCTATCTTTATTATTATTATTCTATTATTAGGTGCACTGGGTCTTCATTGCTATCTGCAGGCTTTGTCTAGTTGCCCTGAGCAGGGGCTTCCCTCTAGTTGCGATGCACAGGCTTACTCCTTGCAGTGGCTTCTCTTGTTGCAGAGCATGGGCTCTAGAGGGTGGGCTTCAGTAGTTGTGGCACACAAGTGTGCAGGCTTAGTTGTTCCTCAGCATGTGGGATCTTCTTGGACCAGGGATCAAACCCATGTGCTCTGCACTGGCAGGCGAATTCTTAACCACTAGATCACCAGGGCAGTCCCTGGGTTTTCTTTTATAGGCAATGAAGAAGCATTGTAAAAATGACATGGTAAGATTGTTCAGTGAGCCTGGAGGTGAAATAAATGACCACAGTTTTGTAATCAGAGCGGATTTGTAGCTCTGCCCCATAGTAGAAGCACGCGTCTCGGGTAGCAGATCCTTGCACTCATGTGAAGGACGGCCTCCTTCCTCTCAATGCTTGGATGGGAGCTAATTCTAAGTTGCCAGTCATCTTTCTCACATCCTGGCTTCTCAACAAACATGGTATGAAACAAGTCAATTCATTTTCATATTTCAGTATTCCTTTCCTAAAACCACTCAAGAGTCCTCATTCTCTTCATAACTGGTTGATGGATCATCTGCAAACTTACACTGTTTCTCTTGCCATTTTTCTCACTAATTCCCAACACATATTCTGCATTGGGGCCAGATTGAACCATTAGCTGTTCCTGTACACGCCCTGGCTCCTGCTTCCTCTCTTTTGCTTATAGTTCCCAGCAGTCTGAAATGCCCTTCTTTCCATCTCTGCTCATTGAAATCCTATCCACCCTTGGGGACTTAGTTCCAATTTCACTTTCTGCCTTAGGCCTTTTCTGAGTCCCTGCAGGGGTTAGGATCTCTTTCTCTGCTGTGCCTTTGACCTTTATCATCTCCTGCCTGGCAAATTTGTTGCTGTTTGCTTGTCTGGGGATACTCCTCAATCGAGGACAAGAAACGTCACCTTTGACCTCTCCAATAGTGCCTGGCTTTAGCAGGTTTTCTTCTGAAGGGATCTGTGAGTCTATTTAAAATGGGACTAACTGTTCTTGTTAGGCTGATGGGAACTTGCTTCTGAAAAGAGACAGTGACAGAAACAGTTAACAATAGACAGTATTGGCAATCAGTTTGGATACCATAATCCCCAACTATATATATATGTACATATATATGAATGTATGTATGTATGTCTATTTTTTTATTAAGAGAAATATTCCTCATTCAGGCATAGCAGAAAATCTCTTTGGTATGGAAAAGGCAATGAACAGTTTTTATTTTTATGAAAAAAAAGAGAATTAAGTAAAGTAGCAGCTGAACTCATGAACGAGTCATGAGTCAGAGAGTCTGAAGCAGAGACTGAGTCCAAAATTTACAGAAAGGCTATCAAAAACTTGGCAGAATTAAGTGAATAAAACAAAAATTTCATAGATTTACATCATTATTTCATAAATTTTCTCCACTTGGTAATTCTCAGTGAATAACTGATATAGCAAATTTAAGTTTAACAAATTCTAGTTTCTTTGCTTGTGGTTCTTAAATATCTGGTCCCCTTGTTGGCATAGCCCAAGCTCTATAGTGAGAACATGTTAGTTGAATTTTACAGATCAATCAGAATTCTCTCAAACCTTAAAAATATTATTAAAATATTTGTATTGAAGTATAGTTGGTTTACAATGTTGTATTAGTTTCAGGTATACAGCAAAGTGATTCAGTTATATATATATTAATACATAAATGTTCACGATGGCGTGATCACTGACCTAGAGCCAGACATCCTGGAATGTGAAGTCAAGCAGGCCTTAGAAAGCATCACTATGAACAAAGCTAGTGGAGGTGATGGAATTCCAGTGGAGCTATTCCAAATCCTGAAAGATGATGCTGTGAAAGTGCTGCACTCAATATGCCAGCAAATTTGGAAAACTCAGCAGTGGCCACAGGACTGGAAAAGGTCAGTTTTCATTCCAATCCCAAAGAAAGGCAATGCCAAAGAATGTTCAAACTACCACACAATTGCACTCATCTCACACGCTAGTAAAGTAATGCTCAAAATTCTCCAAGCCAGGCTTCAGCAATATGTGAACCATGAACTTCCAGATGTTCAAGCTGGTTTTAGAAAAGGCAGAGGAACCAGAGATCAAATTGCCAACATCCGCTGGATCATGGAAAAAGCAAGAGAGTTCCAGAAAAACATCTATTTCTGCTTTATTGACTATGCCAAAGCCTTTGACTGTGTGGATCACAATAAACTGTGGGAAATTCTGAAAGAGATGGGAATACCAGACCACCTGATTTGCCTCTTATGCAGGTCAGGAAGCAACAGTTAGAACTGGACATGGAACAATGGACTGGTTCCAAATGGGAAAAGGAGTATGTCAAGGGTGCATATTGTCACCCTGCTTATTTAACTTATAGGCAGAGTACATCATGAGAAACGCTGGACTGGAAGAAACACAAGCTGGAATCAAGATTGCCAGGAGAAATATCAATAACCTCAGATATGCAGATGACACCACCCTTATGGCAGAAAGTAAAGAGGAACTAAAAAGCCTCTTGATGAAAGTGAAAGTGGAGAGTAAAAAAGTTGGCTTCAAGCTCAACATTCAAAAAACGAAGATCATGGCATCTGGTCCCATCACTTCATGGGAAATAGATGGGGAAACAGTGGAAACAGTGTCAGACTTTATTTTTTGGGGCTCCAAAATCACTGCAGATGGTGACTGCAGCCATGAAATTAAAAGACGCTTACTCCTTGGAAGGAAAGTTATGATCAACTTAGATAGCATATTCAAAAGCAAAGACATTACTTTGCCAACAAAGGTCTGTCTAGTCAAGGCTATGGTTTTTCCTGTGGTCATATATGGATGTGAGAGTTGGACTGTGAAGAAGGCTGAGCGCCGAAGAATTGATGCTTTTGAACTGTGGTGTTGGAGAAGACTCTTGAGAGTCCCTTGGACTGCAAGGAGATCCAAGCAGTCCATTCTGAAGGAGATCAGCCCTGGGATTTCTTTGGAAGGAATGAGGCTGAAGCTGAAACTCCAGTATTTTCGCCACCTCATGCGAAGAGTTGATTCATTGGAAAATACTCTGATGCTGGGAGGGATTGGGGACAAGAGGAGAAGGCGACAACAGAGAATGAGATGGCTGAATGGCATCACTGACTCGATGGACATGAGTCTGAGTGACCTCCGGGAGTTGGTGATGGACAGGGAGGCCTGGCGTGCTGCGATTCATGAGGTTGAAAAGAGTCCGACACTACTGAGCGACTGAACTGATCTGATCTGATCTGATAGATAATTAAAACATATTGATATAATTCCCTGTGCTATATGGTAGGTCCTTGTTATTCATCTATTTTATATATAGTAGTATGTGTATTTTAATTTCAAACTCCTAAATTATCCCTCCCCTCCTTTCACTTTGATAACCATAAGTTTGTTTTCTATGTCTGTGTTTTTGTTTTGTAAATAAGTTCATGTGTATCATTTTTTAGAGTCCATTATATGGAATGTTCTTGTTTAGCTGCTAAGTTGTGTCTGACTTTTTTGTGACCCCAGGGACCAGAGACTGCCAGCATCATATGGTATTTGTCTTTCTCTGTCTGACTTTTACTTTACTTAGTATGACAATCTCTAGGTCCATCCATGTTGCTGCAAATAGCATTATTTCATTCTTTTTTATGGCTACTATTGCAGTGTGTGTGTGTGCTTCCTTCGTGGCTCAGCTGTTAAAGAATCTGCCTGCATGCAGGAGACATGGGTTTGATCCCTGAGTTGGGAAGATCCCCTGGAGAAGGGAAAGGTTACCCACTCCAGTATCAACCAATATATAAGTATATGTATACACCATATCTTCTTTATCCATTCATCTTTTTCCCCCTGTTTTTAGCATTGCTCTGTAGCCTTTGGGATCTTAATTCCCAATTTTGTGCCCCCTGTAATTGGGAGTTTGAGCCCAGTTGAACTTGTGCCCCCTGTATTGGGAGTTCAGGGACTGGACTGCCAGGTAAGTTCCTATCTCTTCACCTGTTTGTGGACATGTAGGTTGTTTCCAGGTCTTCCCTTGTGTAAACAGTGCTCCTATGAACACTGGGTGCATGTATCTTCTTGAATTATCAGAATACTGCAGTATCATGGTGGAGGCTCTCCAAGGTGGCCTGGCTGCAAATCCCTGTTCAGTTTGTTCTCACTCCTACCTAGAATTATTTTTTAAAAATGACACTTTTGACTACTAGACTTCAAAGTTCTTGCGTTTCAAAACCACTTGACCTTGACCAAATGACCTCCTTTCTTATAAAAACAGATGCAATTGCCTTCTGAAGACTCCGCATTACTGATTCCAACCTCCTCTGCTGTGAAGACTCGTGATACCCCAGCATGGCCTGCCTAGCACACTGGAAGCACTAAAGGAAGGCAAATTGCCTGATCATTCTCTTCTCTGGTCCAGGCAACAGGAAGCACCAACCAGTCAGGGAAACCAGAGTCATTCCAGGTGAGCAGGTTGGAATTGTTCTTGAGGGTGGGAAAAAAAATAGATTTTTGTTTTGAAAGCAGAAGAAGGAATAAATACCTAGAAGGTCATTTGTATGACTCTTTGCAAAAGCAGGGATCAGAGAAGCTTGTGTTTCAGTGAGTGGGGCTCTGCTGGGCAAGTGCAGGTCATTGCTAGAGGGACACGGTTAGTTTCTGCCACCACCAGGGCTGCCACATTCTGCCACATTCCATGATCCTGGAATTTGAAATCAAAAAGTAAATTTTTCTAGTATTTAGATCCAGTTTTTGGATCCTCTCTCTTCCTTTGCCACAAAAGGTGGTTTTTATGCTCCATTTTCCCCCATCTGTCTCCTTAAATGTGAGATGTGTCCCTTGGGCGTAAACTCCAAAGACATCACCAACATCAAGAAAATCTTAAAAAAAAAAAAAGAAAGTCTTAGAGTAGCTGTAAATATGTTGAATTTGACCATCATCTTGTAGTAGTTCAAAGTGGGGAATGATGATCACAAGATTTATAAGGGGTATTTTTCTCCTCTTATATACTTCACAAGCCTGTCATTATTCCTACCTCCACTGTAACTAAGAATACTATAAAATGTTCCCTCCATGAGGCACCAAAGGTCATCCTTTCCTCTCCACTCCCCAGAAGTATGGTGCTCTAAGCGTCTTTGGATACTCCAGAGACATATAAATGGTAAAACTCAGATCCCCTTCTTTTTTGTTGTTGTTGTTGTTGAAATTCCTCAATTTAAAAAATTGTAATAAAATACACATAACATAAAATTTAGCATCCTAACTATTCTTCAGTGTACAGTTCAGTTGCTTTAAGGACATTCACACTGTTATGCAACTGTCACCACCATCCATCTCCAGGACTTGTTTCAACTTGTAAAACTGAAGCTGTGCACCCATTGAACAATACCTTCTTGTTTCTCTTGCCCCAGCTCCTGGTAACCACTGACCTATTTTCTGTCTCTCTGAATGTGACCACTCTAAGTACTTGAAATAAGTTGAATGAAACAGTATTGTTCTCTTGTGACTGGCTTATTTCACTTAGCATAATATCTTTAAGGTTCATATGTACAGTAGCTTGTGTCAGACTTTCCTTCTTTTTTAAAGCTTAATAATATTCCACTACATAGACATACATATACATTTTGTTTACTGTTAATTCATTGAAGGACAGTTGGGTAGCTTCCACCCTTTGGCCACTATGAACATAATTTTGTTTCTTCTTCTTTTGAGAGGATGTAAAAAAGAGTTGGGAGGATGGTTAGGAAGAAAAGTGCAGAGTAAGATAATTTTGTTCTTCTTGAATATATACCATAAAAATTCAAACAATTCTGAAAAGTGTAAGTCAGTCTAAATCTACTACTAAGAAAAAATAATTTGTTGCATGTTAGTGACCTTCTTTCTAGTTATCTCAGCATATGTCCATGCCAGATATATTGATGTTTTATGTAAATGAATTGTCTTTAATGTTGTTCAGTAACCCCGATTTCTTTCAGCTTTACAATATGAACTTCTACTCATATTAATAAAATGTACTTTTATGCCATATTTTTCATGGCTGCTTTTATGGGTGTACCATAATATTATTTATCCAATCTTCTATTGAAGAATCAGTTTCCTTTAAGTGACTTCCTTTGTTTTTTTCAATGTTATTTAGTATAAAGGAATACAGTGACAAATATTATCATACATTTGTCTTTGCTATCCTGTCTCATAAGTTCCTAAAATTGGAAATGTGAAAAGACTTAAACTAACATTTTATTTATTTGCCAAGAACAATTTGTTTATGTGAAAACTCTGATGTCTTAGATCTCTTATTCTTATATATTTATCTATGACAAAATACGTACTTCATATCCTAAATGACAGAGTAAGAACTTTCTAGATCTTTTTTGGGGAATACTCTATGGGAAGGAAGATAGAAACATTGGGTAATATCAAAGTGTTATATTGGAGGGATTTCTCTGGTGGTGCAGTGGCTAAAACTCCACGTTCCCAATGCAGGCTGCCCAGGTTTGGTCCCTGCTGAAGGAACTAGATCTCACATGCTGCAACTAAAAGAAAAAAAAAATCACTAATGTAGCAACAAAGATCGAAGGTCTCACATGCCACAGCTAGGGCCTGGTGAAGCCAGGTAAATATAATAAAAATATTTTTAAAAAATATTATATTGTATATGAATACATGTCAGTGCAATGTAGTAGAGAAAGTTAGATGTTACCATCCTTGTGAGCTCAACAAAGGAATGTAGATATGGTCATCATGAAGGGGAAATGATTATAAATTTAGTTATAATTTGTTTTAATCCAGAATGCCAATCAAACCCCAAACTAGTACATAGCAGATTGAATCACAGCATCCAAACTGCCTAATTGGCCAGTTTAGTTACTTAAAGTGGCTCAATTGTAGAACCTATCAGCAAATTACATTTTAAAAAACTTACAGGTGGTGATTTTACATTTTTCATGGTCTATTGGTTCATCTGCTAAAGGCATGGTGAGTAGGATCTAACTATCTGTGGGAGGGGACAGGTAAGGTCTTCACAAGAATTCTGATCATCAACAAGAGGGCCAAAATTTGAAACAAGCTTTTAACTTGGGGGAGAGTCTGGAATCGAAGTGGTACTCTTTCATGGGACAAGTTTGCAAGAAAACAAATGGAGGTGGAGATTTGCAGGAAGGAAGTTTTGGGGGGGATGTCTTAGGAACAACAGCTGTAAGAATATGAGGGAAGCAGGATTCATCAGAGGGAGAAGTACAATTGTAATACCATTGCAATAAAGGTCTCATCCAGGGCTTCCCAGGTGGTTCAGTGGTAAAGAATCTGCCTGCCAAGCGAGAGACACGGGTTCAATCTGTGGGTCAGGAAGACCCTTGAAGTAGGAAATAGCAACCCATTCTAGTATTCTTGCCTGCAAAATCCCATGGACAGAGGCACCGGTGGGCT
The DNA here is from genome assembly GCA_935064755.1 of Tragelaphus eurycerus. Classification (NCBI taxonomy): domain Eukaryota; kingdom Metazoa; phylum Chordata; class Mammalia; order Artiodactyla; family Bovidae; genus Tragelaphus; species Tragelaphus eurycerus. The sequence goes on from CAKXYN010000003.1 coordinate 17,946,603, forward strand.
TCAGTCCATGGGGTTGCAAAGAGTCAGACACAATTTAGTGACTAAATGACAACAACAGAGGTATCATCCAAATCCCACAGCAAACTCTGAAGCTTCCATAACCATTCAGAGATGTCCCAAATAAGGCAAGGGGCCAGCTCCCATAATGATCAGCCCTTGGGTATAGACAGCCCACAAAGGGTTATAATCTTGGGCAAGGCAGGTCCCTTTGGTTGAAGGCAGTCCTGAAGGGAGGATGTGGATGACATATCATAGCATCTCCTACAGACTCTAACCGGAAGTTCAGCTATATGAACCAAGCAGACAATATCTTGGTGGACAGAGAGACACTTAGTTCACACCAGTCACATCCCATGCTGCTGCTGCTGCTAAGTCGCTTCAGTCGTGTCCGACTCTGTGCGACCCCGTAGACGGCAGCCCACCAGGCTCCCCTGTCCCTGGGATTCTCCAGGCAAGAACACTGGAGTGGGGTGCCGTTTCCTTCTCCAATGCATGAAAGTGAAAAGTGAAAGTGAAGTCGCTCAGTCATGTCCGACTCTTAGCGACCCCATGGACTGCAGCCCACCAGGCTCCTCCGTCCATGGGATTTTTTCAGGCAAGGCAAGAGTACTGGAGTGGGGTGCCATTGCCTTCTCCATTCACATTCCATACCACCAGACTAATTTCACGTCTTTCCCTTCCACTATCACCTCACTTTCATTTCATCTCACCTCAACGCACAAACACACACTGATGTAAATGAGTCGCCAGCATCAGCCAGGATTGAGTCAGTAATCCAGTAGGGTCAGACACTGAGGATGAAGCTCTTTCCTGTTTACAGCTAAGCAGGAAAGAAAAGACAGGCATGGACTCCAAGAGCAAACTATGAAAAGAATCACCTTTAAAAACCAGAGATTTAAAGAGCCTGATATGCAGAGGCCATATAAAATATTTGTGTATTTCTATTTTTAATAAGAAATTTCAACTCTTAAACAACCTCAGTAATATAACATATCACTATGAAAACAAGCCCAACACCACCATAAAATGTTCATTTGTTCATTCTTTTTTGTTGTTGTTCAGTCATGTCTGACTCTTTACAACCCCATGGACTGCAGCATGCAAGGCTGCCCTGTACTTCACCATCTCCCAGAGTTTGCTCAAATTCATGCCCACTGAGTCAGTGATGACATCCAACCATCTCATCCTTTGTCGTCCCCTTCTCCTCCTGCCTTCAATCTTTCCCAGCATCAGGGTCTTTTCTACTGAGTCAGCTCTTCACATCAAGTGGCCAAAGTATTGGAGCTTCAGCTTCAGCATCAGTCCTTTCAGTGAATATTCAAGGTGGATTTCCTTTAGGATTGACTGGTTTGATCTCCTTATAGTCCAACTCTCAAGAGTCTTCTCCAACACCACAGTATAAAAGCATCAGTTCTTCAGCACTCAGCCTTCTTTGTGGTCCAACTCTCACTTCCATATATGACTACTGGAAAAACCAGAGCTTTGACTAGATGGACATTTGTTGGCAAAGTAATGTATCTGCTTTTTAATATGCTGTGTTTAATATTCATTCTTTAAATATTTTAAAAATTGATCATTATATGCCAGCACTGAGCTAGATTCCAAATCATCCAAAACAAATAAAACACAGTTCCTGCTTTCAAGGAGTTCACAGGTAGTGGGGGAGACAGATAAGATAGGACCTTCAAATGAGTGCTGGTTCCCAGGCATGATGGAGACATAGGGGGCACCTTATTTTGGAGTACAGGCCATTTGGAGTAGAGGCTTTCCAGTCTACATTTCTGTCAACATTGCATTTAGCAATAGTTGAAATGGGTCTTTTTCATGTTTGGCAGGGTGGTCTGGAATTTAAGCTTAAGATCTGGTTAAAGTTGTCTGGTTTTCAGAACAGAAAAAAAAAAAAAAAAACGCATTATGGTATAAAAGATCGTAACTATAGTCAATGATTAAGCAATGCCCTTCTAAGATTATCTAAAAAGTAACTGTAGACAGCAATTAAGCAATATATCCTTTTAAGATTATTGAATGGTTGGGTTAGGTGTGCTGCTGCTGCTGCTACTGCTGCTGCTACTGCTGCTGCTAAGTCGCTTCAGTCGTGTCCGACTCTGTGCGACCCCATACATGGCAGCCCACCAGGCTCCCCCGTCCCTGAGATTCTCCAGGCAAGAACACTGGAGTGGGTTGCCATTTCCTTCTCCAATGCAGGAAAGTGAAAAGTGAAAGTGAAGTCGCTCAGTCGTGTCCGACCCTTAGCGACCCCATGGACTGCAGCCCACCAGGCTCCTCCATCCATGGGATTTTCCAGGCAAGAGTACTGGAGTGGGGTGCCATTGCCTTCTCCATGGGTTAGGTGTACGGCTAAAATATTTTGGAACTCTAAGAATTGCTGAAACAGAACATGTCTTTCCAAGTTTCTACCTTTGTATTCACTCGTTCTCTTTTATGTTTTTATGTCCTGGGAATTAAGCACTGTCTTATGTAACCAATTCTGTGATTGCAATTGGAAGCTAAGTTTCCTGCCTCTCCAGCACTCAGATCTTAGGATTTGCATTTGTTTACTTCTTATTTGGGAAGTACTCTATCAAGTTTTCCATACCATGCATCACTTTCTATCATACTGTATAATTTACTATTTTATTATTTATTGTCTGTCTAACCCTGCTAGAAAGTAAATACCACAAGAGCAAAGATTTTGTTTTGCTTTGTTATGTTCATGGTTGTAGCACCACTGCCTAGAATAGTACCTGGCACATAGCATGTACTTCATAAATATTTATTGACTGAATGAAATAAAACATAAAGAGGAAAGATTTTGCTGAGATCACTGACGATAATGTGCTATGAACTGAAGAATATAAATAACTCAATAATATGCATCCTCTAAATAAAATAAAATATAATGTTTGGATGTTCATCACTTGTATGTCCATAGAAGGATCCATCTACAGCTTTTGAACTTCAGGGTTATCCTCTATAGTATTAGGTTTTCTAATCCAGATTTCCCTGGTCAGACCCATCTTACCATCTATTGCTTGGGCCCATTGTGATATGGTTCACTTCACATGGATGTATTATAACTTCTTTGAGACTATTGGGCACGAATATGGAAAAACAAATCAAGTCAAGGTGGAGTTAGAGAGCAGCTTATTGCATTTGCACATTCAATACCACAGAAAAATGCCAAACCTCTTCCAAATGCATCATCATATATTCACATTCCATCAAGTGAATGGAAATACTTCTGCTAATCCCGTTACAATTTTGCCATTGTATCTTATTTGCTAGAATTGGGTTGATTTATGGGCTTCCCTGATGGCTCACCTGCCAGTGTAGGAGATTCAGGTTCTATCCCTGGGTCAGAAAGATCCCCCCTCAAAGAAGGAAGTGGCAGCCTACTCTGGTATTCTTGCCTGGGAAATCCCATGGACAGAGGAGCCTGATGGGCTACAGTCCACGGGGTTGCAAAAGAGTCAGATACGACTTAGCAACAAATTCTGCCTCTAATCAGAGTGCCAGGAGCAGGCTATTTTGCAAATACATCTCTGATCAAGGGCTCTCTTGAAATTTTGACCTTCAGTTCAATTCAGTCTCTCAGTCGTGTCTGACTCTTTGTGACCCCATGAATCGCAGCACGCCAGGCCTCCCCGTCCATCACCAGCTCCCGGAGTTCACTCAAACTCACATCCATCAAGTCGGTGATGCCATCCAGCCATCTCATCTTCTGTTATCCCCTTCTCCTCCTGCCCTCAATCCCTCCCAGCATCAGAGTCTTTTCCAATGAGTCAACTCTTTTCATGAGGTGGCCAAAGTACTGGAGTTTCAGCTTTAGCATCATTCCTTCCAAAGAAATCCCAGGACTGATCTTTAGGATGGACTGGTTGGACCTTCTTGCAGTCCAAAGGACTCTCAAGAGTCTCTCCAACACTACAGTTCAAAAACATCAATTCTTTGGTGCTCAGCTTTCTTCACAGTCCAACTCTCACATCCATACATGACCACTGGAAAAACCATAGCCTTGACTAGACAGAACTTTGTTGGCAAAGTAATGACTTTGCTTTTGAATATGCTATCTAGGTTGGTCATAACTTTCCTTCCACGGAGTAAGCGTCTTTTAATTTCATGGTTGCAGTCACCATATGCAGTGAATTTGGAGCCCAGAAAAATAAAGTCTGCCACTGTTTCCACTGTTTCCCCATCTATTTCCCATGAAGTGATGGGACCAGATGCCATGATCTTCGTTTTCTGAATGTTGTGGTTTAAGCCAACTTTTTCACTCTTCTCTTTCACTTTCATCAAGAGGCTTTTTAGTTCCTCTTCACTTTCTACCATAAGACATAGTATTAATAGAATCTTCTTTTTCTCATGTGATGTAGTTGAATGAAATTAAGAGTAAAACAGTTTCCCTCGCTGCAACTCAAGTACTATATAACCATTGTGCAAAAGTAAGGCACACGTGCAGAAATACACCCTACATATGAATGAAATGATCTTTTTGTGCTTAGCAATAAGGCTGTCTCAATGCAGATAATTTGTTTCAGAGCTGAAAGAAATCAGATTGAGCCAATCAAAGCACAGAACCATCGTGTGCTGGTAAAGTTCCGAGAATAATTTCTTGAAATTACAAATACAAGCAAACAGTGAGTTTGGTTATTGACATTAATGAATTTACCATCATAAAGATGTGTTTTAACTTGATTGCAGTGGCTTTTCAGCCTAGAGTCAAGTGATAAGTACTGGAAAGCTACTATTTCCCATGATGCTGTCATCTGAAAAGATTCAGTTATCAAAAGAGAGGGACAAAAAAAAAAAAGAGAAGAAATTCTAAAATAAATAAATAAATAAAAGGGACAAGTTGGGAGTCAGAAAACTGAGAACCCAGTACACTGGAAACAATTTTGAGATTCCACATCTGATCAGTTGAATGTAGAGATGTACAGGCAGGAGGAAACAGCAGGCAGTGCACAGTATGTGCTTACGTGAGGGTGGGCCAGTCCAGTGCCCCCAGCTCATGCTGGGCAAAGGCCCTGAGGGTGGGGCAGCAGTCATCTGAAAGTTGCATGGTAAAAGGATGACCCTGGGCCTCCTAAGGCAAGGACGTTGTTTCTTGAGCTTGTATGTCCTTTTGCTCATATGGTCTTTGCTCTCTAAGCCTGTGGATGACACTTTGGGACGATTTGTCACATGTCCCATTTCCTTCTTGTGATAATCCACTAGCTACCCTCCACAAAAAAAGCAATGCGTAAACATATATCTAGCTGGTTCTTCTCTGCAGCCAAAGTGGCGTGGCTGTACTACTGTGACATGGCACCCCCAATTGCAGAGTGTGAAGGGGTTCCCACCAATCAATTCTCAGAGACCAGTTGGTTGTCCTACAGCTCAACTCAGTATCAGAGATAGTGTCAGATCCCGCATCTTTTGTCCATTTTTCAGAATATTTATTTATTTATTTTGGGGGTTTGTGCTGGGTCTTCGTTGCTGGGCACAGGCTTTCTCTAGCTGGGGAGAGCCGGAGAGCCGTGGCTACTCTTCATGCACCGGCTTCTCATCATGGTGGCTTCTCTTGGAGCAGAGCAGCAGCTCTAGGTGTGAGGGTTTCAGTAGTTGTGGTGCACAGGCTTCCTTGCCCCGCAGCATGTGATTCTTCCCAGACCAGGGATCGGATCCATGTCCCCTGCATCGGCAGGGAGATTCTTAACCGCTGGACGACCAGGGAGGTCCCAGATTCCACAGTTTAAGAGTTCAGTCCTACAAGACTGTCCCCCACCCTCACTTCAGATGCTACTTGTAAGTCTAGGCTATCACCTCTATTCAAGATCCACAGGCTATAGATCAGAGTTCTACGACCACCCCCTGCCCCCGCCCCCCACACACCCTCCTCCAGCTTCTTGGACCATTAATTTGCTACAGTGGCGCAGAATTCAGAGAAACATTTTACTTACTAGATTCACCAGGTGGTTATAAAAGGGTATCACTCAAGTCCAGCTAGATGGAAGAGATGCATAAGCATAGGGAAAAGGTGTGGGGCTTCCATGCCCTTTCCTTTGCCATTGTCCTCAAATTTCCTCATGTCCACCGACCTGGAAGCTCTTCACAAACTTGATCTTCTTGGAGTTTTGTGGATGCTTCATTACATAGGCACAACTGATTAAATCATTGGCCATTGGAGATGGATTTACCCTCCAGCCCCTCTTCTCTCTCTGGAGGTTAAGGGGTGGTACTGAAAGTCCCAATCCTTTAATCACGTAGTTGGTTCTACTGGCATTCAGCTCTCACCTTTATATACAGTCCCAGAGTAGTCTCATTAACTTAATAAAAGACATCTTTGCACTCTCTTCAGTTAGGTTATTCCAAAGGTTTTAGGAGCTCTGTACCAAAATTTCGGACAAAGACCAGATACATTTATTATAAATCACATATTACCACTACACACACCATCATATAGATACCCCCTGACCTCTCCCTTGCCCTAACCCTACTTCTTTCAGCCCCATCTAAGCAGTTGGAACTTGAGGGAGATTTGGGATGGGAAAAAACTGCTTGCCTAAAATTGCCCGAAGTCATCTCTCCTGAATGACAGCAGCAGAGCGCTGCTGTCCTACAAGCTGGCATGGTGACCCAGAAAGTTTGAGAAAATGCATATTTTTACCTGCACAGGGTGATGAGAAAGTGTCATCACACTTAAAACAGAATTAGAAGTAGGTTCATACTCAACAAACACCTAGGGAATAAATTAATATGTGGATTTGTGTGCGTATGTGTGTGAAAGAGAGGAGAAAGGATTTAAACATTTGTTTCTTATTGAAGGATCTGTTCTGGACTACAAAGTATTTCACCAAAGTATGGAAGAGTCTCCTGATTGAGTAAAAATGGGTCACAAGTAATTGTTCCTCATCATACCCATCCCCGACATCTGCCCCAATATACAAATAAGCAGGCCCATACCATCTATTTTTTTAAAAATACTTACTGCCTTTAAAAAATGATGCTACTAAAATGTAAATACATTCTCATTGTAAATGATTCAAATATTATAAAATGCAAAAAAATAAAGGGATGGAAATGTGAATATCTTTGTGCTTCCCAATCTGATTCGTTTACCTAGAGGAGAAAATGTCAACGTTTTGGTGAACAACTTTCTCGTCTTTAAAAAAAAAATGCACATGGACATATATGTATTACACACTATACAAATTCAGTCTTGGTTGTGTTACACACATGTGATCATAATATATAGACAAACCATTCTTCAACTTCCTTTTTCACCTAACAATAGGTCTTGTAGAGCTCTATACGTCACTGCGTGAAGCTCTTTCTACCTCCTTCTAATGACTACCAGTATTTCATATTATGGATACAATATACAGTGTAACACCACATCCTTATATAACTGATATTGAACATCTTGTGAACATATCTGAGTACATTTTTAGGGTGGGAAAATTGCTGAATCAAATGTTATATGCATTTTTAAAAATTGTTCTTCCAGATTCTCTCCCCACCCCCCACATATTTTATATTATGCATTGGGTGCTTAGTCACTCAATCATGTGCGACTCTTTGTGAGCTCATGGACTGTAACCCACCTGCTTCTTCTGTCCATGGGGATTCTCCAGGCAAGAATACTTGAGTGGGTTGCCATGCCCTCCTCCAGCGAATCTTCCCAATCCAGGGATGAACCCAGGTCTCCTGCATTGCAGGCAGATTCTTTACCATCTGAGCTACCCATATATGTATTATATATATTAATCCATATATATTATGCATTAGTTCCTGGTTAAATATTTGATACTTCCATTTATTTTAATTTTTAAGCATCTAATAGGCAAAAATTGGTATACTATTATTCCAATTTGTATATTTCAGATGACAGCAAATTTGAATATATTTCATTACTTATCATTTATCTTCTGTAAGTTTTAAAAATATCTTTTGCCTTCTTTTAAATAGATTTTTTTGAGATTTCCTTATTAATTTGTAGGAATTCAATATACACTAGGAGCTTCCTTGATAGCTCAGTTGATAAAGAATCTGCCTGCAATGCAAAGGAGACCCTGGTTTGATTCCTGGGTCAGGAAGATCCACTAAAGAAGGGATAAGCTACCCACTCCAGTATTGTTGGGCTTCCCTTGTGGCTCAGCTGGTAAAGAATCTGCCTGCGATGTGGGAGACCTGGATTTGATCCTTGGGTTGGAAAGATCCCCTGGAGAAGGGAGAGGCTATCCACTCAAGTATTCTGGCCTGGAGAATGGACAGACCATGGACAAACCATTCTTCAACTTCCTTTTTCACCTAACAATAGGTCTTGTAGAGCTCTATACATCATTGCATGAAGCTCTTTCTACCTCCTTCTAATGACTACCAGTATATCATATTATGGATACAATGGATATGAATTTTATAGTCCACAGGGTCACAGAGTTGGACACCACTGAGCACTTTCACTTTCAATATACACTAGATACTAATTATTAGTCCTTTAAACATGTAGCAATGTTTTCTCCCTGTCAGGTAACAATTTTACTCATGGTGCCTTTTGCTGTACTAAAATTTTTAATCAGACAAATTTACCAGTATTTTCCTTTATGGTTTTTCCGGCCTTTTTTTTTTTTTTTTTAAATTATTTCCTTATCCTAAAGTTGGAGAAATATTCTACAATGTTTTGTTCTGACATACATTTTAAGAATAACTCTGAATTTATCTGAAGTTTATTCCAGTACGTGGTACTTAGATATGAAGATTTGTTACAAATCTATTAATAGTTATTTCACTCAAGATAATTTGACAAACTGTCCATTTTTCCAGTTTAAATGTCACTTTTATTATAAAACAACATCTCATGCGAAGAGTTGACTCATTGGAAAAGACTTTGATGCTGGGAGGGATTAGGGGGCAGGAGGAGAAGGGGATGACAGAGGATGAGATGGCTGGATGGCATCACTGACTCGATGGACATGAGTCTGAGTGAACTCCGGGAATTGGTGATGGACAGGGAGGCCTGGCGTGCTGTGATTCATGGGGTCGCAAAGAGTCGGACCCCACTGAGTGACTGAACTGAACTGAACTGAACTGAAGTTGTTGTTTACACCTGGCTTTGTCTTTGGTCGTTGGTTAAGAATTACGTTACAAGAAAATTTAGCACATAACATTCAACACTGGAAAATGAATTCGGCCCCCCTGGCCCAACCAAAATTCCAAGAGACTTTTAAGAAACATGTAGAGAAAGTACAGATACACAAAATTTTAAATGATGAAGGAGAAATAACCGCATTAAAAGAAACATTAAAGATGACTGAGGTATATGCAAATGATTTGGAAACCTAGATAAAAATGAATAACTTTCTAGAAATTTTCCAAATTTACCATAAATGATTCCAGAAGTTAGAAAATCTAAACAATCAGATTTTTGTAGAAGAAATGAGAAAATTGTCAAAGAGCTACACCCTCACAAAAGGAACACAGCCAGATAGTATTATAGGTGAATTTGATAAGACCACTAGGAATATTGGTAGAAACTCTCTCTTACTAGTAAGTCAGTCTAAAATTGTACATTTCTATATGTATGTATTTTATTTGGTAACTATTCAAAAAGATTGCCTGTTCAGTACTCATTAGTTAGGTTTCATTGTTACTTCTGTGTAAAGGGGAAAAAAAAATTGTACAAATTATTTTGTAAACTAAAAAAAAAAAAAAAATATTGAGCTAAAATTACCTTCTATAGGACTTTCCTTCAGCCCTACTTCTCCACTCCCCAAAACACTTTTTACAGATACCCTCATCTTTGGAGAAGACTCTTGAGAGTCCCTTGGACTGCAAGAAGATCCAACCAGTCCATTCTGAAGGAGATCAATCCTGGAATTTCTTTGGAAGGAATGATGCTAAAGCTGAAACTCCAGTATTTTGGCCACCTCATGCGAAGAGTTGACTCATTGGAGAAGACTCTGATGCTGGGAGGGATTGAGGGCAGGAGGAGAAGGGGACGACAGAGGATGACATGGCTGGATGGCATCACTGACTTGATGGGTGTGGGTCTGAGTGACCTCCGGGAGCTGGTGATGGATAGGGAGGCCTGGCGTGCTGCGGTTCATGGGGTCGCAAAGAGTCAGACACAACTGAGCGACTGATCTCATCTGGAGAGCCCAACACAAGACAGACACATGTTCTCTTACGGTCTGGTGCCCTTTCTATCTTTTGTTTGTTTTGTTTCCAGTCGTTTACCTGCATTCAGTGGTTGCAGTGAAGGGTTCCATGGGGATATGAACAGTGCAGCGAGAGAATGTGGTTTTACCACGTCTGTATTCTTTATACCAGTATATATACTGGTATATATACCAGGGCTTCTCTGGTGGTTCAGATGGTAAAGAATCTGCCTGCAATGTGAGAGACCTGGGTTCAATCCCTGGGTTTGGAAGATCCCCTGGAGGAGGGCATGGCAACCCACTCCAGTATTCTTGCCTGGAAAATCCCCATGGACAGAGGACCCTGGCAGGTTACAGTCCATGGAATTGCAAAGAGTCAGACGCAGCTGAGTGACTTTCACATTATACTCCCCATGGTATAGTTCTATGCACAATAGGAACCAGACTTTTTACTGATTTTTTTCAGCTGATTCTTAAAAACTGATACCAGATAGTCTCAGACTAAATGGAAAAACAGCTTCCCTGGTGGTCCAGTGGTTAACACCTTGCCTTTCAATGTACAGGGTGTGGGTTCAATCCCTGGTCAAGGAGCTTGATTCCATGTGCCTCATGGCCAAAAAAAAAAAAAAAAAAACCCTATAAAGCAGAAGCAATATTGTAACAAATTCTAAAGATGGCCTAAAGAAAAATCTTTTTTTAAGAAAGCAAACTTTGTCAATAAAATATTTAAAAAACAAGATGCTCAGAAAATCTTCATAGTTAACATGCAAAGGATGTTACTCACAATTGTTAGAATTTTAATGTTATTTTCTGAATATAAAAATATTTTAGACTGATTTATAAAGATCAGAGAAAATTTAGGTTGCTATGAATATTGTATGAAATTATTATATGGGTATTGAACAACTCAGGACATGCTCTTACTGACATTTTAAAGTTGAAGTTGCTCTTAAGTGTTAACTAGTGAACTAGTGAATAATTAAAATGTTGTTAGAATGGATTCAAGGCCAATTAGTTTGCTTGTGGATCAAAGATCCTAAGAAATCTGCTACTGTCAATAAGGGCAATTGATACACTTTTATTTGCATGCTAAAGAAAAGTAGTGTGGATACCAAAATGTACATCTTCTAGAATATCTGGAAATGTGATACTAACATAAATGAATCAATAATAGAAGTGCAGGAAAATTATGGCTTAAAAATAATATCTGACATCTGTATATGCTTTATTGCTTTTCAAATAAATTTCATAGCTCTTTTATTGGGAGTACTGGATCTAAAACCTATTTAGACAGTTTATGCGGGCTATCATTTCCTTCACTTTGAATGGATTGATTTAGGAATTTCAAACAACCAGTCTGACATTTTTGTACAAAATTAACTGCTTTCTTGACCAAACACTGACTTAATTTTAAACTGTTGTCCTGGTGAAAGGCAGATGTTTCCCGAGACAGTTTTGGTCAGTCTATGCCAGTTCAGAACAAGAATCTGAATATGAATATGCGTGGTACAGAACATGCATATATGTGGTCCATATGTCTAACTCTGCATAGTATGACGACTTGGAGCAGAGGCAGCCTGGTGTTAGGAGCTCTCCAACACCCATCAGGGGACTTGCATCTCCTTTACTCCTACTCTTTGCGTCCTTTTGCTCTATGATCTGTTGTTGTTAATATGTATTTATTTGGCTGCTTCGGGTCTTAATTGCTACATGTGAGATCTAGTTCCCTGACCAGGAATAGAACCCAGGCCCCCTGTACTGGAGAATGGAGTCTCAGCTACTGGGCCACCAGGGAATTCCCTCCATGATCTGGTTTTATACTTCTGCTCTCTTAATTGGTTTTCCCAGGCCTAGTTCTGCCCTTCTTTTCCCAGTTCCATTTATTGCTGATAGCAACAAACTCCATTCATGCCTTATGATAGGGCCTTTGTATTAAAAAACAAAAAAGCAAACTATAGTCACATAGTCTCATCAGGAAAATCTGCAGGTGTCCTTTGATTAAATGAGTCCAAAGCCTACAAGGGATGTTAAAATTTCTTTAGAAAAAAAGAGAGGGAAGAGAAAGAAATCTAGGAAGTTTTACATACATTTTAAAACTAGACTTTCTCCTAGCAAATTGGAGATGTTAGTTGAGGAGATTTTGCAGGCAATGCAAGCCCCCAAATATTTCAACTTGAAATATTATGATTCATAAGAAAAATATTTGTTCTGCTGAGATTAAAAGGTTAATTAAAAATTTTTTTACTTTACACTTATGTACTTTGTAGAAAGTGCATAACCTCTTATTGTCTACTCCATTCTCCTCCCAAACCTTTATCCCACTTCACCAGTCTTCCAATGAAATACTGAGCAGCAAAACCTCTTGGAGAGACTCCTTCACTGGTGATGTGAGGAGGGAAAATTTGCTTTCCTTTCCCCACGGAGGCATGGGGCAGCCAAATGTACATATTTTATTTTGAGGCTGCAAGAAGCACGTTCGTCAAATAACTGCTCACATGAACTTCTAACTGGAAAGAGTAGCTACTTCTCAGAGCCAAGTAAAGATTTTGTTCAACAGCTACATGTCCAGGGTGAAGGTGTTCAAGAGATCTTTTTTTCTCTTTGTGACAGGGGAATATCAAAGTCATTCACTGGAACACAGACTATGACATGTAAGAAACAACAGCAATCAGTTTCCTTCTTTGCCCTGAAGACACCCACAGGCTTGTCCAAGTACGTGTAAGAGATACCACCCAGACTCACAATTTGTAACTTGTCCCATTTATAACAACCATGGAATCTCACTGGATTCATCTTTTGGCTTGTGTTGCATTTTGACAAATCACTCAGAAGGTTGCCAAAGATAATCATCTCCCTTGAGGAATTAAATATTTTGTATCTTTGCTTTCTTCCCAAATGGAAACTCTGGATCATGAGGATGTGGTGTAATGTTCTTTCTTAACTCACATTCTGGCATCAAACTTACCCCATTTACCTCATTAAACTTACCCCATATTAATAGAAAAGGTTTTTTACCAGTTGTTTTCATGTTGGTATTGAGTTCCCCTCATTAATATCTTTTGCCCCTTCTGAGACCTCATCACTTGTGGGTCTGTACCATGATAGGATGTCAGCCACTGTTAGATTATGTCTAGAGAGGACAGTCAGACTTGCCCAAGTAAGTGCAACATTCACTTAAGCGGATGACGGTGTGCTTGGCAACCTGCTGGACTGTGTGGTCCTTTGCTTCAGATTTTACTGTTGAGACAGACCAAGAAGCCTTGTCAGCCATGTCGTGATCTTTCAGACGTGGTAGGAAATTGCTCATCATCGGAGAAAAGAAATTTCAAATGCTATTAAAGCAAATGGGCTGTTTCAGAATGTTCTTACATCAGTCCATATAGACACAGCATCCTAAATTATAATAACATCTCTCACGATGGTGTGTACTGACTCAAGTGTCAGACATGAATCAACTGAATATATTTCGTACATAAATTCAGTGAGCCCTTAAAAGACTCTATAAAATAGGTACCACTGTTATCTTTACTTTACAGATGGGAGAACTGAGACACAGATATTAAGTAATTTATCCAAAATCACACAGCTATTAAGTAAGTGGCAGGGTCAGGATTTGAATGACTCTTGGTATCACTTGTTTGTAAATACTCACGTCAACATCTCAAAGTGAAATTATCGCCAAAATATTCCCCCTAACACTTTTGGTGAAGGAAATGGCAACCCATTTTAGTATTTTTGCTGGAGAAATCCCCTGGACAGAGGAGCCTGGTAGGTTACAGTCCATAGGGTCACAAAAGTGTCAGACACAACTCAGCAACTAAACAACTAATGTACACTTGTAAAGTAAAGCTATGTGGTCCAGGTAAAGGGTCAGTTCTTCATTTTACCCATGTGTGCAGCTACAAATTCATATTCCGGGTGCTGAGTTGTCTGTCTTTTCTACGCTGAACAGTACAGACACATTGGCTGACCTTCTAGGAATCCTTCTGTCATCAGAAGTGTCCTAAATGGAGTGTTATCTATAAAAAGATTGATCACTATGCTATACACCTGAAATTATATGATGCTGTAATTCAGTTGTAATTCAGTTTTAAAAAGAAGTATCTTTTCTAGTAGGAAGTCACAGCTTTCAGAAGACAAGTCTAACTTTTATAGGATTTTCACATAGATAACCTCTGATGCTGATCCCAATTGCTTGAAGCACAGAAGGTTACAAACATGTCCTGTAGGGACTTCCCTGGTGGTTCAGTGGTTAAGAATCCACCTGCCAATGGAGGGGACTTGGGTTTGATCCATGGTCTAGGAATATCCCACATGCCGCAGAGCAACAGAGCCAGTGCACCCCAACTCCTGAGCATGCGCACCTGAGCCAAACCACCAACAGAAAGAGTAGGCCCTGCTCGCCAAAACTAGAGAAAGCCCGGTGTGCAGCAAGGAAGACCCAGCACAGCCAAAAATAAATAAATAAATATTTTTAAATGTTCTGTACTATTTATCACATTTCTCTCACTTCTGCTGGTAAGTCCGTTGTTTTACTTACCACTCAGGACTGCATTTTGTCCTTACAGGAATTACCTTTGAGTGGTTCATAGCAATTCATCCCCTGAAGAGTTAGTTTCCTTATCTATGAAATGAGTACAGAAATGTAGACCTTTGAATGTTATTGCAAAAAAAGATCAACAGACATCTAATCCTTTTAATAAGATTTAAGGTATGCACAGCATTCCATAGCTGACTGATCCAGAATTTCAACAAATGCCTTCATAAATGGAAATTCATTACTTACTCGGTTAATCTTCACAGCAGAATTTCCTGGCTTTGATCACTGCAATCAATTCAGCCCCATTTAGGAATATTGCCTTCTTCCTGAGGCAATTTTCATTTTGTCTATTTGTGTTTTCTCCAGCAATACCCATTTTGGAATTTCAGGCAAAAAGAATTATGTACCCACTTCTCTCTGTACTCCGCTCACTAGAGTGTAAACTCTCTGAGGCCCAGAAGTTTTGTTTCATTTGTTCATTAGTTTATCACAAACATCTGGCATATAGTAGGTGCTCAGGAATAATGCATTAAATATACAAATCTACAAATGTACATACCAGATTTTAGAGGGAATCAAACTATTTTAGCTATTAGCCTTTGAAGTCACAAGCTTCTGGGTTAGAATTTCAGCTCAGTTTACCAACTGAGGAAGCCAGGCCAAATTCTTAGGCTCTTTGAAATGCAATTTCCTCCTTTGAAACTTGAGGATGATACCTAATTCACAGGGCAGGTATGAGGATTAGAGGGTCATGCAGGCAAAGTACCTGGCCTGCATCAAGTGCCAGCTGAAGCCCCAGCCCCTGGGAGGGCTCAGGAAGGGTCAGCTTCCATCCATCCGCAATCTCAAAGCTCTTCTTAGTTATTAATGTGTAATAGGCTAGTGTTGGAAAAGGGAATGGCAACCCACTCCAGTACTCTTGCCTGGGAAATCCCATGGACAGAGGAGCCTGGTAGGCTACAGTCCTTGGGGTCGTGAAGAGTCGGACACAACTGAGCGGCTTTATTTTCACTTTTCACTTTCATGCATTGGAGAAGGAAACGGCAACCCACTCCAGTATTCTTGCCTGGAGAATCCCAGGGATGGCAGAGCCTGATGGGCTGCTGTCTATGAGGTTGCACAGAGTCGGACACGACTGAAGCGACTTAGCAGCAGCAGCAGGCTGATGTAGTTTGTCTTATTTTGTCTATGAGGAAGAAAGAGATATGATCAACTAATGTCCATTTAGTTACAGTTACATCTTGCTTCCCTCACTCTCTGGCATGCCCAGGGATGAGTTGGAATTTAGAATATACTTTGGGAGTTGAGGGAGGTGGTTTTGTAAAGACTTAAATAATCTCTTGTGTCGTTGGAGTAGTTTTCAGTGTTAAAGAAGGAAACATGGCTTATCAGCCTATGACTTGAGCTTCTACCCATCTGGGAGGGGGCAGGACCATTGTGCATTGAAAGACATGAGAAGGAGAGCTGGTGACAGCACACTCAATGCCTTTAGCACATTATTTACAGCCCACTGCATTGATCGGGACAATTTCCACTGCAACTTTCCTTTGGAATTCCTCGGGCTTGGAAGCAGCAGCTTCAGAGGCTCCTTAAAGAAAACTGAGCCCATCCTTTTGAGGACAGTGTGTTTGGCTGCTGGGTGAGATTTGGCGGTTAGATTTGATGGCTGGGTGGCTGACTCCAGGTAAACACATCCCCCTCGTGCCCCAGCTTGCCCAGTCTTCCTGCTCCTGGCTGTAGGGGACGTGGGGCACCGAGGAGGCTGGAGAGGGAAGACTGGCTCATATGTTTGCAAGATCATCTTACAGGTTCCAGAGTAGAGTTCTGGCCCTAGCTAAAGAGAAGCACAGATGTGCTGCCTAGTAAACTCCTCCTGAGATGGGGTTGGTGGAGGGGAAGCAGGAAGACAGAGAACTGTCTGGAGTAATGACTCCTAGGCAAGCTGGCCTTGGTTGTCATCAGCATCATCCTTGCACTGGCAGCACGACTGCAGAGAAGGAGCAAACTGCTGAGTCTTGGCCGAACGCTTTCCATTACTCAGTTTTCACAAAGTATGCCTCTAGATGCAGGTGTTTGGTGGGAAACTCTCTTAGTTGATCACTTCAGTACCATTAAGGCTCCTCTACTGTATCAACCACACAGTCATCTGTTTAAGCGGCTCCTGATTTTAATTGTGACACGTCTCAAGCAAGATGCTCTGTGAGTGTATTGAATAAAAATGCTCAACAATTATGACCAGGACAGTGAGGGTGACTGATTCTTCCATTCCATCATGATTCAGGTAGAATTGACCAAAGCTGGCACCTCAAGAACAGTGTGGTGGGACATCCCTGGTGGTCCAGTGGCCAAGACTCTGTGCTCCCAGTGCAGGGGATCTGGGCTCGATCCCTTGTCAGGAAACTAGATCCCACATGATACAACTAAGTGTTCTCCTGCCACAGCTAAAGATTCCACATGCCACAGTAAGACTCGGTGCAACCTAATAAATTAAAAAAAAAAAAAGAAAGAAAGTATGGTGAGCTGATGGAAGAAGTCAAGACCAGAGAGGGGTGGGGTCAACTGACCACACAGAGATGGAGAGATCCGTGCAGAAGATCCAGAAGAAAAGAGAAGAGCAGGAAAGTACAAGATGTGGACAAGTATTCATATCAGCAGAGGGCCAGTTCACAGGTGAGGAGAGGCAACCAGAGCTCAGAACATCAGGTTCTAGACTTTTACTTCCTTCACTGCAAACTGCAAGATCCCAGCCCAAAGCAGGGGCCTGAGAGACAGGGAGTGACAGAGACTGAGATGGTATCAGGACCCCATGATGCCTCGGGTGAGGCTCAAAGCCCACAGCCAGGTAGAGCTGGACTGTGGGCTCTGGGAGGCAGGACCTTCTTTTCTTTACATCTGCATCCAGAAGGAACAACACTGCCTGATATGAACAAATACCTAATAAATATTTGTTGAGTGAACAAACGAAAGAGCAAAAAGCAAGCCAAGACATTCAGATTGACTTAATACTGGGCTGGGCAGGCAGGCCGGAATTGTTTAGAAGTGCAGGTGCTTACAGTAAACAAAGATCATAGGTCCGTTCAAAGCAGCTATAGGAATTAAGTCCAAACCCCACCTGTGGGTGGACTAAGGTTGAAGGACTATGCCTTGTCAATGACAGACTGACCCAGGAACCACCAGGGTCAAGGCATTTGGTTAGAGGGCTAACAGAGGTTGATATCTACAGGTGAGCCTTGCAGATGATCTCCCTGAAGCAGGTTTTATTCTCTTATATGACATCTTTCCCTTATAAGACATCCTTCCCTTACATGACATTCCCTTATATGACATCCTGTATGCAGGTCAAGAAGCAACAGTTAGAGCCAGACATGGAATAACAGACTGGTTCAAAACTGGGAAAGGAGTATGTCAAGGCTGTATATTGTCACCCTGCTTATTTAACTTATATGCAGAGTACATCATGTGAAATGCCGGGCTGGATAAAGCACAAGCTGGAATCAAGATTGCTGGGAGAAATATTAATAATCTCAGATATGCCGACGACACCACAATAATGGCAGAAGACAAAGAGGAATTAAAGAGCCTCTTGATGAAAGTGAAAGAGGAGAATGAAAAAGCTGGCTTAAAATTCAAGATTAAAAAAAAATGAAGATCATGGCATCTGGTCCCATCTCTTCATGGCAAATAGATGGGAAAACAATGGAAACAGTGACAGACTATTTTCTTGGGCTCCAAAATCACTACAAATGGTAACTACAGCCATGAAATAAAAAGACACTTTCTCCTTGGAAGAAAAGCTACGACCAACCTAGACAGCATATTAAAAAGCAGAGACATTACTTTGCTGACAAAGGTTGATCTAGTCAAAGCTATGGTTTTTCCAGTAGTCATGTATGGACATGAAAGTTGCACCATAAAGAAGGCTGAGAGCCAAAGAACTGATGCTTTTGAATTGTGTTCAAAATTCAATTTTGTGTTCAAAATTGCTTCTCCAATTGGTGTTGGAGAAGACTCTTGAGAGTCCCTTGGATTACAAGGAGATCAAAGCAGTCAATCCCAAAAGAAATCAACCCTGAATATTCATTGGAAGGACTGATGCTAAAGCTGAAGTCCTAATACTTTGGCCACTTGATGCAAAGAACCAACTCTTTGGAAAAGACTCCGATGCTGGGAAAGATTGAATGCAGGAGGAGAAGGGGATGACAGAGGTTGAGATGGTTGGATGGTATCACTGGCCCAATAAATATGAGTTTGAGGAGGCTCCAGGAGATGGTGAAGGACAGGGAAGCCTGGTGTGCTGTAGTCCATGGGGTTGCAAAGAGTTGGACATGACCGAGCAACTGATCAACAATGTGACATCCTTCTGTGACTATGGCTCTGTCACTGAGGACCCAAGCACTCAGATTACCCACAGCAAGACAGATGCAGAGAACTAGAAGGCTGGTAGGGGTTCTGAAGGCTATTTAAAACAGACAAGGAAATTGGGACCAAAAGGAAATTAAAGACTTGGTGGACAGAGTCCAAAATATTTTCTCTTTCACTCTGTTTGGTTTTCATACTTATATGGTTTGTGCTTTGGTCTGTGCCCGTAAGAGACTGTAATCTCCCCAAGGAAGATATTTTTTATAACATCATTGTCTCAAGTTACACATGGTATAAAAAATGATGGGCAAGCAGTTTCAAATACAGCTGTTGACTGATAGAATGAGTGAGTAAATTTTGTAAAAAAAAAAAAAAAAAAAAAATACATTTTTAAAGAAACAAGTGACGGGGCTTCCCTGGTGGGTCAGTGGTAAAGAATCTGTCTGCCAGTGCAGGGGACACACGCTCAATCCCTGATCCAGGAAGATCCTACATGCTGCAGAGCAACCAAGCCAGTGTGCCACAACTATTAGTGATGCAGTTGTGGCATCAGTAGAGCCCACGCTTTGCAACAAGAGAAGCCACCTCAACGAGAAACCCACGCACACCACTAGAGAGTCGCCCCTGCTCGCCACAACTAGAGAAAAGCCTGCGCAGCAAAGAAGACCCAGCACAGCCAAAAATAAATAAAAAGACAAGTGATGTGTTTTGAAATTCAGATTCCCCACATCATGAAAAATCTATAAAGAGCTCAATGTAGCCGCTTTTCCTCTCATGCATCTGCAATCTTCAGGATTCAGACAGTAATACCACCTCTGGTTTAGGGCCTGATAATAGAAGCAGTGGAGATGAGATGATCCTAGGTTTTCCTGGTGGTTCAGTTGGTAAAGAATCTGTCTGCAATGTGGGAGACCTGGGTTCGATCCCTGGGTTTGGAAGATCCCCTGCAGAAGGAAAAGGCCACCTACTCCAGTATTCTTGCCTGGAGAATTCCATAGGCTCTATAGTCCATGGAGTCTCAAAGAGTCGGACACAACTGAGCGACTTTCACTTTGTGATTTTATTAATTCAATTTTGAAAATTATATGCACAACTTAAAAATTTAGAGCATGCCCTCAATATTCTTTTTAGCCATATGTTTATTATGCATAAATGAAAACTGATATTTTACAAGTGACACATCCCGGCCAGCTTTTGTTATTTTATAACAACCTTATTTTATAAGTTAGCCTTTTACATTTCTCTAATAGTACATTAAAATACATTAGGAATCATTAGGTCATTTGGAGTTTAAAAACCAAAACAAACAAAAACCAAATTCCTCCATCCGGAGAACAGACTGGTGGTTGCCGGAGGGGAGGGGCTTTGGGGATGAGTGAGATGAGTGAGGGGAGATTAAAGTTCAGACTTCCATTGATAAAGTAAACAAATGACAGGGATGTAATGCACAGCATGGTGACAATAGTTAATAATACTGTATTACATATTTGTAACTTGCTAAGAGAGTCAATATTAAAAGTCCTCATCACAAGAAAAAAGTTTTTTTTGTAACTATGTATGGTGACAGATGATAACTAGACTTAATGTGATCATTTCGCAATGTGTACAAATATCAAGTCATTATGTTGTACACCAGAAACTAAAGCAATTTTATGTCAATTATACCTCAATTTTAAAAAGAAAGATGTAATTCCATTGTTGTTGCTTAGTCGCTGAGTCATGTCTGACTCTTTTGCAACCCCATGAACTGTAGCCCATCAGACTCTTCTGTCCATGGAATTTCCCAGGCAAGATTACTGGGGTGGGTTGTCATTTCCTTCTCCAGTGGGTCCTCCCAACCCAGGGATCAAACCCGCGTCTCCTGCATCATTGCCAGCCAGGTTCTTTACCACCAAGCCACTGGGAAAGCCCCCAGTGTTGATGGGAGGCAATAAAATTAAAAAATCTCAAATTCTTCTTTAAAATGGTTAGTTCTTTCAAAGTGGAAACTCTGTGATTGGGAAAGAAAGGTTGGAACAGGGAAGAGGGGAGAGTGAATAGAGGGATGGACTGACATATACACACACTACTGCATATAAAATGGATAACTAATAAGAACCTACTGTATAGCACAGGGAACTCTACTCAAGATTCTCTAACGGTCTATATGGGAAAAGAATCTTAAAAAAAAAAGAGTGGGTATATGTATATATATGTATATAAAACGGAATCATTTTGCTGTAGAGTTGAAATTGACACAGCACTGTAAATCAGTTACACGTCAATAAAATTTTTTTAAAGCAAGGAAGAAAGTCTAGAACAGTGGTCATACTGGCTAATGTTCTTTAGCACACTGGTTTGAAAGCAAAGGTGCATATCCTGAGGAGTCCTCTAAAAACGAATATCCTGGGAATTCCCTTGCTTTCCAGCGGTTAGGACTCTGTGCTCTCACTACCGAGGGCCTGGACTCAATGCCTGGTCGGGGAACTAAGATTCCACAAGCCACACAGCCAAAATAAAATGAAATAAAAAACATATATCCAGACCCAACTCTAAACAAGATTCAAAGATGGGACTCAAGCATTTTTATTTTGAAAAAACTCCCCGAGGATTTTGATGTACACTCTGATTAACAAACAGCACTAGAAGAAAAAACCAAATTAACACATTCTTTAGTGACTGCTCCAAGGAAAGTGATATCTCCTCTGAAAATTCTGAATTTCTCTTTCAATTTCCTCTTTCATGTTTGAAGTCTCTCCATCCACTCTCACCGCCCTCCACCACTACCGGTACCCAGATTATTCAGCTTTAACCCATTCACACTGCTCTCATGGAGGGTCTCTTAAAGTCATTCACACTACGATGTAGATAATTGGTAAGGCTTAATACTTCATCCACGGACAGAAGCAGAGTCTCTGGACCTTGGCACTGTTGACATGCTGGGCTGGGTAACTCTTTGCTGTAGGAAAGTTTTGCAGGAAGTTTTGGGTATCACTGGGTCTTGCAGGAAGTTTTGTGGTATCACTCACATAATCTACTCACAAGACGACAGTATCACCCTCCCAGGTTATAACAGTCAAAAAGTGTCTCCCCACATTGCCAAATATCCCCTGGAGGGCAAACTTGCCCTGCCTTGAGAATCACTGAACTAGAAAACAACCCCAAATGTGTATCAGGAGGAGCTAGGGTGCTTTGTGCACCAAGATAGACCCTGTAGAAATTGAGAAATGGAGAATATCATTATGGCTAAGAAATCTGGAGAACTTTATGTAAGAGGCAGAACCTACAGGGCCTGGATTAAGACACAGAGAGTATTATTGTCTCCACACACCCATCTGACCCCTATTGATAGAGTGATTTGAGTTTTAATGATGATCAAAGGACAAGAAGGACTCTAACTACGACATTTTAGGCCTGAGCTAATTCATGGCTGAAGTATTTGAAGAGCTGGAGAGACTTTCCCTGTACTCACCCAATCCTGGCACTCTCCCAGAGGTAAAAATGGGCCCTGGGAATACTATTCAGCCATGATAAGAGTGAAATAATGCAGTGACATGGATGGGCCTAGAAATTCTAATGCTAAGCAAAGTCAGTCAGAAAGAGAAAGACAAATACCATAGGATACCCCTTACATGTGGACTCTAAAACAGGACACAAACGAACTCAGCTACGAATCAGACTCATGAGAACAGACTTGGGGTTGCCAAAGGGTAGGGGGAGCAGGTGGAGGAGGGAAGGACTGGGAGTTTGAGATTAGCAGACGCAAATTAGTATATACAGAATGGATAACCGACAAGGTCCTACTGTACACCACAGGTAACTATATTCAATATCTTGTCATAAAGTGTAATGGAAAAGAATATGATAAGGAATGTATATATGTGTATAAATGAGTCACTTTGCTGTATGACAGACATTACACAACACTGTAAATCAACGCTACTTCAGTAAAAATGTTAAACAATAGCCCCTAGGAGGCAAACTCCCTTCAGAGAGAGTCTGGGAAGCTGGAGACAGTCCAGGTAAATTCCAGAAGTCAGGTCACTAAAGAGCTGCTCACTTCCGAGGGCCGTCACAACCCTCCAGGGCCCTGCGACACTGGGCTGAAGCCAGCCCCCGGCCCCCTAGGAGGCCTTTCCAGTAGACGCAGTCACCATTCAGAAAGAGTGTTGCTGTTGGCTGTGAAACAATAAAACAGAATTCCACAAAGGGTGCGGTGCTAGCAGGCCAAAGAGGCCTCAGTGAGGAGACATTTCTGAAGTCTGAAGGTGTGTGTGGGGGCTGTGTAAAGGCCCCGGTTAATTTTTAACCTCCCCAAGGATGAGTACTGAATCAGAGGACAGCATTTCTAGTATTTCTATGGTGTCAGGCAATATTCCTATTGAGGCCAGGGTGTCACCTGACAGGCACCAGGTGAGTAATGCCCTGGGCAGTGGCACCACTGTACCCTAAGTCACCTCCCCTCATGGCCCAGTTTAAATCACACCGGGATCCAGGGTTTCACACTTGTCCTGGCTGACGTGTTCCTTCCAGCTACCTTTCCATTGTTCCACCTTCCTCTTCGTTGCAACATTCAGGAGACTACCATTTCACATTAACTCATTGCCATGGTTTCCATTCAATGAGCAGTGATGTCATAGCAGTGAGAACTAGAGCTCTCTCTCTCCTCTGATTACAGCCTGCTACAGTTCCCTTGTCACATGCCCTACAATTCAGTTAATGCTCACAGCAATCAGTTCTCTTTTACATGGGTTCTGTCTTTCACTGGCCGTGTGATTTCCAGCTGATCGCAGGGCAGGGGCTGAGCGGAGATGAAAACTGAGCCGGGCAGGATCCACGGGTAGCATCCAGGTGCAGGCTCCATGCCTGATCTTCAGTAAAAATGAAGGAATGGAAGATTACAAAGTCGGCAGCTCTTCAAAGTTTTATTTTGACATCAATAGCAAGCTTTTCAAATCAAGATGAGTAAAAAGATACCCACTCCAGTATTTGTGCCTGGAGCATCCCGCGGACAGAGGAGCCTGGCGGGCTGCAGTCCATAGGTCGTGAAGAGTTGGACATGATTGAAGCGATTGAGCACAAAAAGATGTAAAAACTATCCGTCATCCCACCCACCACATAGAGCTAATCACTGTCTACATTTTTACTCTCATCCTAGACTTTATTCATACATATGGGTAACAGGGAAAAGAGCCCATGAATGGAGACTGGGCATGCGGTAATCTCCTCACCTTAAACCTGATATAAGGGACTTCCAGGGTGGTCCAGTGGCTAAGACTCTGAGGTCCCAATGCAGGGGACCTGGGTTTGATACCTGGTCAGGGAACTAGGTCCTACATGCCATAACTAAGACCTGTCAAAAAAATAAACAAATAAAATATTTAAAAAAAAAAAAAAAACTGATAAAGATGCATGTTTTTTCTTGCCCATATGCATAGGGATCTCAGCGTTCTGGATGAAGGAAGAGGGAAGGGATTACACATGTCGATTAGGGGGAAAGAGATGAGGTTCTCCTCGGTTCTATGGAGTGGTTTGGAGGCACTGTTAGGGTTAGATGTAATCAGATCTTGAAGGAGCTAATTCTCAGGACAGCCTGGGACTCAGACCAAAATCAGCCTTGGTGGCCTCATTGGCAAAGGACTCAGAATGCAGGGGACGCCCTTTTTCCCTGAGTCCACTGCGGACTACTGAGCAGCCTTGAGGTTCACACCTTCTGTAAACAATCGTGTGCTCAGGCATATCTGACCCTTTGGAGACCCATGGACTATTATAGCCCATCAGACTCTGTCCATAGGATTTCCTAGGCAAGAATACTGGAGCAGGTTGCCATTTTCTGCTCCAGGGGATCTTCCCAACCCAGAGATCAAACCCATGTCTCCTATATTGTAGGCAGATTCTTTACCACTAGTGCCACATGGGAAGCCACAGGCCTTCTGTGCCACAGGAAGGAATTGCCTTTGGGATGTCTCCCCTGGGATGTCTCACAGGTCCCTCAAACTCAGCAAGTACCAGCATGAACTCTTACCTACTCCCTTTCTCTTGCTGTGTTCCCCGCCTGTGATTGTCAGCTCGGTCATCTGCCAGTTGTTCAAGTCACACCCTTGGGAGTGATGTTAGCCTTTGGCTTCTCCCTTGCCCTCCCATAATCCATCAACCACCAAGGCCTACAGAATCTGCACGCCAACTGTCTCTTGAATCTGTTCCCGCTGCCTCTGTTCTAGTCCAGGACAACATCGTCTGGTTACTTGTGTGGCTCCGTAGTTTCCTAGAAGCTATGCAGACTTTGGTCTCTGTCCCTCTCTGCCCTTCCTCCCTGGGGCTGTCAGAGTGAACCTTCTAAAGCAAAGATAGAACCCTGTCTCTCTGCTGCTCACACGATGCCAGCAACACTTCATCCTCAATGGAGCCTGCCATCCCAGGGTCTACATAGCCAGGTCTGATTGTCAGCCTTGTAATTGTGCCTCAACCCTACCTCTGCCCCTCTTCACCCTTCATGCTTTTGTAACATCAAACCATGCGAAACTCCGCAAATATATTGTGTTTTCTTTTCCCTTCCTTCTCGTTGCTCAGCTTATCTTCCTAAAAGCTACTCTCTTTACAATTCTCTTTTCTAGGGTTTCTCACCTTTTAAAGGATCTCTGGCCCCTCCAGGGAGATTTAAGTATCTCTTCTCCTGTGTTCTTATTGTAGTTTGTTCATAAATTCATTTTAGGTCCTTCACATTCTTCTGTCATGGAGGGTTAGCAAATCCATGTCTCCATTAATTTGTAAGCTCCCTTGAGAAGAGGAACATGACTTTTGATCTTGAAGTCCTAGTATTTAGCAACATGATTAGCACCCATGAGGTGCTCAGTAAATGTTCAAGACACAGATGAATGAATGGATGGATAAACAAATGACAAATAACCCCCAACTCTAAAACTAAACAATAAGCCCAAACCTTTGCCCCGTCTTTGAACTGTTCTCTGGGTGTAGATTATTGTACATCAGCACAAAGCAGGTTCTACCCACTCCTGTTTCCACAACAGGAGGTTAAGACATGGAAATTGGAGGCACAGGCTCTGGACTGAGATCACCTTGAGTTCAAATCTGGCTTCTCTCATTTATTAGCCAAGTGACAGTCAAGCTACGTGAGCTTCTCTTTTCTACTAACTTCACAGCCTTACAATCTTACTCCTCTCCCTTCCCACTGTGAAGTCCAACTCCTTATTTGGTTGATGCTCCCAAAACATGCCAGACTTTCTCTTTCTTTCTGTTAAATGGGTGTATTACAGCATCTTTTATAGGATTGCTGGGAGGATGAAATGATATATTTCATAAAAAGAGTTCAACATAATACCTGATAGGTAGGAATTGCTCAATAAGTGATGGTTGTTATTTCTATTATTTTTTCAGTCTTATTTCATTACTTGTTATCCAACCTCTGAAATAATTGCTCTTAACCTTTTTAGTGTCAAAGACTCTTTTAGTCTTTGATGTCAAAGAGTCTTTGCACATGAACACAAATTTTACATATAATTTCAAGAGTGTCAAGAAACTCCACAAACAGTTCCTTGGAATCCACACTGGGACTCCTGCCACTAGAAGGTGGAAAAGTAAACCAGATGTACTATTCTAACTGTATTCTGCTTTAAAAAATCTGAAACATAGCTGTAAACTGTCAATAACTGAGTGAAAGACAAGAGATGCATCTGAATTTCTCAATACTTCTGGCAAAATGCCATCAGACTAAGGTAATTATTTGAAGAAAAAACTTGATAGGTTTCAAAGATGTGGCTAGGGGACTTCTCCTAACTTTCTAGTGGACCCTATCTGCCTTTCTGGACACTGGTTAGTGGTTCTCCTAACAGTTTTCAAGATGGATAAATCAATGAGAATTCATTAGCCATGTGTGTGTGCTAAGTCGCTTTACTTGTGTCCAACTCTATGTGACCCTATGGACTGTAACCCACCGGGCTCCTCTGTCCTTGGGATTCTCCAGGCAAGAATACTGAAGTGAGTTGCCATGCCTTCCTCCAGGGATCAAAACTGCATCTCTCATGTCTCCTGCGTTGTCAGGCAGTTTCTTTACTATTAGCACCACTTGGGAAGCCCCTCATTAGCCACGAAAATGAAAGTATTAGCCACTCAGTCATGTCTGACTCTTTGCAACCCCATGGACTGTAGCCCCCCAGGCTCCTCTGTCCATGGAGTTGGCACTATCAAATAATGCAATAAAGGAAAGTTTTAAAATTAATTAAAATTCAGAAACACTAGACATTGTTCTGGGTCTCATCATGTCAGCTGGAAATCATCCACCGTCAGTGTCTGGAAATGACGCAGACAACATGGCAATCAAAACCTAATCAGTGCTTGTCTTTCTAATAGAACTTATCAGGCACAAACTTGTTTTATGTCAATAGGGGAATAGAGTTTTTCTTTTTAAATAAATTATAACCTTTTACAATAAATGAAATGTACTAGGAGCCTCCTTCTTGATTTAAAGGCTTATGATAATCAAATGTATAAAAAGTTAAGAATCCTTCTCTTTATTAGCAATTACCCAGTAATTTTAATATGTTATATGTTTGGATTTTATCATTTAGGACATTTTAATAACAAAATACAGTCATACAGCATTGAGGTCATCTGTAAAGCACCTAATTTTTCTTTCTACTTTGGGAAAACACCACATTTGAACTAACCCTCATTTGGGCTGGAATTAGTATTTTAGTGAAGCTTGAAATTGCTCAACTAGGATTGGCAGCTATGCCAGCCCACATACAGAATTTTCTAGGTAATCATCACAGCTGCAAAGAGAACGTCAGGGTTGGGAGGAATAAACATCTGTTGTGTGACCTGAAAGTAACAAAGTAAAGGTTCAACCCTCCCGTCATTCTTGGGCACTTTGGTGGAGACCACTTATTCCTCTCCAGTGTCCATTCTCTTCTCTTTAACAGGAAACTTCCTCTCAAGTCCTGACAGGCACATGGCTGACCAACAGAAAACTACATTTCTCAGCTTCCTCGTAGCTATGGCCATGGGCCCCAGTTCCCACGCATGAGATGTGAGTAGGAGGGACCAGTGCAACTTCTCTGATGTATCACATCCTTAAGATAAATCTGATTCCATCCTTATCTCCTCTTTTTCATTCCCAGAAATTATATTGAGGATGAAGTATAAACCAGTTTTGACCATCAGACTAGAGCAGCATCTTGCAGGGAGATTGAGCAACAAGAGAAAAGAAGCCTGGGTCCTTGGTCCTTGGAGAGGCACAGCCACTTCTCAACCTTGGACTGACTGTGGACATCTGGTCTATAACGAGAGAGAGAGAGAAAGAGAGCACTCACTTTCTAGCCTTTAAGACTGTATATGCACCTCTTCGTTGTAGCAGCCTAGCTTGTACCCTAATTGAGCTACACATCCCTTTAGAATGATACATGGCTTGCTAGGTATGTGCTAAGCTCGTTGCCGATGATCTCTGTACACTTTTGTGCAAATCCCGTCTGTTGAACATGGACTCTCTTCTAGCCAGTAGCATTTGGCAAATATGATGGATGTCCATGATTATGTTTCAAAAGATTATTACTTCTCTAACAGATTTTTGCTGGTTTTGATGATGCAAGCTGCCAGGTTGAAGAGGCCCATGGGGCATGGAACTGAAGGAAGAGCCAGCCAGAAACTGAGAACCTAGGTCCAACAATACACAGTGGCCTCAATTCTGCCAACAAACCTAGGGGATGGGAAATAGATTCTTAAGACCCTAAGACAGCTACTCCCAGCTGACACCTTGATTGTTGGCTGTGAAAGGGTCTCTAGTATTAGAACTAGGTAAGTCGTGTTCAAGCCATGTTCTTTTTCTTAGAGATAAGAAAGTCTTCCTCAGCAATCAATGCAAAGTAATAGAGGAAAACAACAGAATGGGAAAGACTAGAGATCTCTTCAAGAAAATTAGAGATACAAAGGGAACATTTCATGCAAAGATGGGCTCGATAAAGGACAGAAATGGTATGGACCTAACAGAAGCAGAAGATATCAAGAAGAGGTGGCAAGAATACACAGAAGAACTGTACAAAAAAGAGCTTCATGACCCAGATAATCAGGATGGTGTGATCACTGACCTAGAGCCAGACATCCTGGAATGTGAAGTCAAGTGGGCCTTAGAAAGCATCACTACAAACCAAGTTAGTGGAGGTGATGGAATTCCAGTGGAGCTATTTCAAATCCTGAAAGATGATGCTGTGAAAGTGCTGCACTCAATATGCCAGCAAATTTGGAAAACTCAGCAGTGGCCACAGGACTGGAAAAGGTCAGTTTTCATCCCAATCCCAAAGAAAGGCAATGCCAAAGAATGCTCAAACTACCGCACAATTGCACTCATCTCACATGCTAGTAAAGTAATGCTCAAAATTCTCCAAGCCAGGCTTCAGTAATATGTGAACCGTGAACTTCCAGATGTTCAAGCTGGTTTTAGAAAAGGCAGAGGAACCAGAGGTCAAATTGTCAACATCCGCTGGATCATGGAAAAAGCAAGAGAGTTCCAGAAAAACATCTATTTCTGCTTTATTGACTATGCCAAAGCCTTTGACTGTGTGGATCACAATAAACTGTGGGAAATTCTGAAAGAGATGGGAATACTAGACCACCTGATCTGCTTCTTGAGAAATCTGTATGCAGGTCAGGAAGCCACAGTTAGAACTGGACATGGAACAATAGACTGGTTCCAAATAGGAAAAGGAGTACGTCAAGGCTGTATATTGTCACCCTGCTTATTTAACTTCTATGCAGAGTACATCATGAGAAACGCTGGACTGGAAGAAACACAAGCTGGAATCAAGATTGCTGGGAGAAATATCAATCACCTCAGATATGCAGATGACACCACCCTTACGGCAGAAAGTGAAGAGGAATTTAAAAACCTCTTGATGAAAGTGAAAGAGAAGAGTGAAAAAGTTGGCTTAAAGCTCAACATTCAGAAAACGAAGATCATGGCATCCAATCCCTTTACTTCATGGGAAATAGATGGGGAAACAGTGGAAACAGTGTTAGATTTTATTTTTTTGGGCTCCAAAATCACTGCAGATGGTGACTGCAGCCATGAAATTAAAAGACGCTTACTCCTTGGAAGGAAAGTTATATCCAACCTAGATAGCATATTGAAAAGCAGAGACATTACTTTGCCAACAAAGGTTCGTCTAGTCAAGGCTATCGTTTTTCCTGTGGTCATGTGGATGTGAGAGTTGGACTGTGAAGAAGGCTGAGCATTGAAGAACTGATGCTTTTGAACTGTGGTTTTGGAGAAGACTCTTGAGAGTCCCTTGGACTGCAAGCAGATCCAAGCAGTCCATTCTGAAGGAGATCAGCCCTGGGATTTCTTTGGAAGGAATGAGGCTGAAGCTGAAACTCCAGTATTTTGGCCACCTCATGCGAAGAGTTGACTCATTGGAGAAGACTCTGATGCTGGGAGGGATTGGGGGCAAGAGGAGAAGGGGACAACAGAGGATGAGATGGCTGGATGGCATCACTGACTCGATGGACGTGAGTCTCAGTGACCTCTGGGAGTTGGTGATGGACAGGGAGGCCTGGCGTGCTGCGATTCATGGGGTTGCAAAGAGTCGGACATGACTGAGCAACTGAACTGAAACTAAACTGAAGCCATGTTCAGATTTCTGATCCACAGGGACTCTGAGACAATAAGTGTGTATTGTTTCAAGCTTTGTGTTAATTTGTTATGCAGTAATAATAAACTATGCCACACAGACATAATTTTACTTCCACACAATGATATGTCACAGACATCGTGTATTGACATCAGAATATTAATTCTAAAATATCAGAGGAAGTGAGCTAGACACTCATAGAGCAGAGGGTGCAGTCACTGAGTTCTCAGGTGTGACCCTCCACTTTGGAGTCCTCAAACTTGATTTATTCATAAGCCCAGAGTCGTTCAGACTGAGGGGAGCTTAGCTGGCTAAACAAACTCTCAAAAGACTTCTATCTAAATCAGAATGCTAATTTGTTAATTTACCTCAAGAAAGAAAACTTTCAACTGGATCTTTAAATTATATCTTTATAAATTGGAGCTTTTTGAGGCTCAGTTAAATTGAAGAAAGTATGGAAAACCACTAGACCATTCAGGTATGACCTAAATCAAATCCCCCTTTTCTGGGCTCCAAAATCACTGCAGATGGTGACTGCAGCCATGAAATTAAAAGACGCTTGCTCCTTGGAAGGAAAGTTATGACCAACCTAGATAGCATATTCAAAAGCAGAGACATTACTTTACCAACAAAGGTTCGCCTAGTCAAGGCTATGGTCTTTCCTGTGGTCATGTATGGATGTGAGAGCTGGACTGTGAAGAAGGCTGAGCGCCGAAGAATTGATGCTTTTGAACTGTGGTGTTGGAGAAGACTCTTGAGAGTCCCTTGGACTGCAAGAAGATCCAACCAGTCCATTCTGAAGGAGATCAGCCCTGGAATTTCTTTGGAAGGAATGATGCTAAAGCTGAAACTCCAGTATTTTGGCCACCTCATGCGAAGAGTTGACTTATTGGAGAAGACTCTGATGCTGGGAGGGATTGGGGGCAGGAGGAGAAGGGGACGACAGAGGATGAGATGGCTGGATGGCATCACTGACTCGATGGACGCGAGTCTGAGTGACCTCCGGGAGCTGGTGATGGACAGGGAGGCCTGGCGTGCTGCGGTTCATGGGGTCGCAAAGAGTCGGACACGACTGAGCGACTGATCTGATCTGATGATTATACAGTGGAAGTGAGAAATAGATTCAAGGGATTAGATCTGATAGATAGAGTGCCTGAAGGAAGAACTATGGACAGAGGTTCATAACATTGTACAGGAGGCAGTCATCAAGACCATCCACAAGAAAAAAAAAAAAAAAGGCAAAATGGTTATATGGGAGGCCTTACAAATAGCTGAGAATAAAGGCAAAGGAGAAAAAGAAAGATATACCCATTTGAATGCAGAGTTCCAAAGAATAGCAAGGAGAGATAAGAAAGCCTTCCTCAGAGACCAATGCAAAGAAATAGAGGAAAACAACAGAATGGGAAAGACTAGAGATCTCTTTAAGAAAATTAGAGATACCGAGGGAACATTTCATGAGAATAGGGGCACAATTAAGGACATAAATGGTATGGACCTAATAGAAGCAGAAGATATTAAGAAGAGGTGGCAAGAATATACAGAAGAACTATACAAAAAAGATCTTCATGACCCAGATAATCACGATGGTGTGATCACTCACCTAGAGCCAGATATCCTGGAATGTGAAGTCAAGTGGGCCTTAGGAAGCATCACTTGAACAAAGCTAGTGGAGGTGATGGAATTCCAGTTCAGCTATTTCAAATCCTCAAAAATGATGCTGTTTAAGTGCTACATTCAATATGCCAACAAATTTGGAAAACTCAGCAGTGGCCATGGGACTGGAATATGTCAGTTTTCATGCCAATCTCTAAGAAAGGCAATGCCAAAGAATGTTCAAACTACTGCACAATTGCACTCATGTTACACGCTAGTAAAGTAATGCTCAAAATTCTCCAGGTTAGGCTTCAACAGTAGGTGAATCATGAACTTCTGGATATTCAAGCTGGATTTAGAAGAGGCAGGGGAACCAGAGATCATATTGCCAACATCCGCTGTATCACAGAAAATGCAAGAGAGTTCCAGAAAAACATCTACTTCTGCTTCATTGATTATGCTAAAGACTTTGACTGTTGATCACAACAAACTGTGAAAAATCCTTCAAGAGATGGGAATACCAGACCACCTTACCTGCCTCCTGAGAAATCTGTATGAAGGTCAAGAAGAAACATAACTGGACATAGAACAACAGACTGATTCCAAATCAGGAAAGGAGTACTTCAAGGCTGTAAATTGTCACCCTGCTTATTTAACTTATATGCAGAGTACACCATGTGAAATGCTGGGCTGGATGAAGCACACGCTGGAATCAAGATTGCGGGGAGAAATATCAGTAACCTCAGATATGCAGATGACACCACCCTTATGACAGAAAGCGAAGAACTAAAGAGCCTCTTGATGAAAGTGAGAGTGAAAAAGTTGGCTTAAAATTCAACATTCAAAAAACTAAGATCATGGCATCTGGTCCCATCACTTCATGGCAAATAGATGGGGAAACAGTGTCAGACTTTAATTTTGGGGGCTCCAAAATCACTGCAGATGGTGACTGCAGCCATGAAATTAAAAGAGGCTTGCTTCTCAGAAGAAAAGCTATGACCAACCTAGACAGCATATTAAAAAGCAGACATTACTTTGCTGACAAGATCTGTCTAGTCAAAGCTACTGGATTTTCCAGTAGTCATGTATGGATGTGAGAGTTGGACTGTGAAGAAGGCTGAGCACTGAAGAATTGATGCTTTTGAACTGTGGTGTTGAAGAAGACTCTTGAGAGTCCCTTGGACAGCAAGGAGATCAAACCAGTAATTCCTAAAGGAAATTGGTCCTGAATATTCATTGGAAGGACTGATGTTGAAGCTGAAGGTCCAATACTTTATTGCAAAGAGCCAAGCCATTAGAAAAGACCCTGATGCTGGAAAATATTGAAGGCAAGAGGAGAAGAAGGTGACAGAAGATGAGATGATTGGATGGCATCACTGACTTGATCGACATGAGGTTGAGCAATCTCCAGGAGTTGGTGATGGACAGGGAAGCAGTTCATGGGATTGCAAAGAGTTGGACACAACTGATTGACTGAACTGAACTTAATGCCTTCTTCTTTTCCATTCGTCTTTTACCAGAAAAACTGCACATGCACACATATATACATATAAATGTATCAGATCAGATCAGTCACTCAGTCGTGTCCAACTCTTTGCGACCCCATGAACTGCACAGCACGCCAGGCCTCCCTATCCATCACCAGCTCCCGGAGGTCACTCAGACCCACATTCATGGAGTCAGTGATGCCATCCAGCCATCTCATCCTCTGTCGTCCCCTTCTCCTCCTGCCCTCAATCCCTCCCAGCATCAGAGTCTTCTCCAATGAGTCAACTCTTCGCATGAGGTGGCCAAAATAGTGGAGTTTCAGCTTTAGCATCATTCCTTCCAAAGAAATCCCAGGGCTGATCTCCTTCAGAATGGACCGATTGGATCTCCTTGCAGTCCAAGGGACTCTCAAGAGTCTTCTCCAACACCACAGTTCAAAAGCATCAATTCTTCGGCACTCAGCCTTCTTCACAGTCCAGCTCTCACATCCATACATGACCACAGGAAAGACCATAGCCTTGACTAGGCGAATCTTTGTTGGCAAAGTAACGTCTCTGCTTTTGAATATGCTATCTAGGTTGGTCATAACTTTCCTTCCAAGGAGTAAGCGTCTTTTAATTTCATGGCTGCAGTCACCATCTGCAGTGATTTTGGAGCCCAGAAAAATAAAGTCTGACGCTGTTTCCACTGTTTCTCCATCTATTTCCCATGTAGTGATGGGACCAGATGCCATGATCTTCGTTTTCTGAATGTTGAGCTTTAAGCCAACCTTTTCACTCTCCACTTTCACTTTCATCAAGAGGCTTTTGAGTTCCTAGAATGATAGATATGGGTATAGATGATGGGTAAATACGGTTATAAATAGATGATAGATATAGATGGATAATCTTATACATTTCTACTTTTAGACCACACTTCTGATATCAATCGTGATACTATTGATTAGGTCACAGCTTGCTTTCACAATCAGCCATGCCTTGATTAGATTTTTAGATCTGATTAAACCTGCTTAGTTCTAGGAAACATCTGAAAGTCCAGATGAGCCTAGAGCTTCCCATCTCAGTCTCCTCCTCAGGGTTGAGTCTTGCTCAGATAAAAATGACTTTTCATTCACTTTCCCTTGGCATTCTGGGCCAAAACGATCAAACTCTGGCCGCCCAAACCATCCGTCTGGGGCACCCTCAGTGCCTAGGCTTTCTACTTGCTCCCACCTACTGCTCATAGACAATGACTCTTTAACCCATTGTCACAGGCACCTCTTGCGTCCCACCTAACATTCTCTCTGTCCACCTTTTTCCTCCAGTACTGCTGTGCCAATCAGCTTCAGGCAGCTGGAAAGTGCAGCCTCAGCTGCACTTTGTTATCTTTTGAGTTCTCCCTGGGGCATCTTAGAAGCTTTAGCATGGGACTCCTGCACAGACTTGCTGGGCACTCACACTGGTACCGCCTCACTGATGGGAAGTTTCAGCCACCCAGCCTAACGCTTGATGAAGGGGAGAAGACACCAGTGGATAAATTCTAAGGTTTATTCCATATGGCTTCTCAGAAGATTGTGAGGGCAGGACTGAGCCCCCTCACTCACAATGGTGCTCATTGCTTGCCCTCCCCATTCTCCCATCCTATTTCTTAGGATTGCTTCTAAAATCAATCAACTACAGGCAAGCTCAACTAACTCAGGCTCCACTTTCTGGGGAAGCCGTGGCTGAGACTCACTCTGAGGCTCATTCCACCTGGGCTCTCCCTCTCTGATGCTCATTTACTGACTTCCCTGTCAGTGCTCCCATGACGTCTTTGGCCTGGGGCTCTTCCCTTCCATTGTCACTATTGCCATTGTGCAACACAACAAAGGTGACCCAACCACAACCCAAGTGTTACATATTGTGTTGGCCTTCTTTTCTTAAATGGAAATCAATCCTGAATATTCACTGGAAGGACTGATGCAGAAGCTGAAGCTCCAATAGTTTGGCCACCTGATGCTGGGAAAGATTGTAAAGCAGGAGGAGAAGGGGATGACAGAGGATGAGATGGCTGGATGGCATCACTGATTCAGTGGACATGAATTTGAGTGACCTTCAGGTGATAGTGAAGGACAGGGAAGCCTAGTGTACTGCAGTCCATGGGGACGCAGAGTCAGACACGACTGAGCAACTGAACTCCAACTACTTCTGCATACCCACTGGAAACTCACATAATCCCTCATAGCTCCAGTTCCCATTTTTACACATACACATTCCCCTCTTTGTCCTGTTTCTTCATTTTAAGCCCCATTCTCCAATCTTGAAATCTCATTAAGTTTCTGGTTCATTGACCACTTTTTCATTTTCTGTGAGCTTCATTCCTTCTCTCTTCATTCCAGACTTTATGCTTCGTTGCTTCTACTACTTCCAGGAGGGCCCTTGGCCTTTCTGCTTCTGTATATTTTGCCTTCTGGAACTTATTATGATCCGAACTATCCAATGGTCTCATTCAAAATCAAGCAGTTGAACCCTGCTGCATAAATTCACACCATCAGGCAGAATGGTGCCATTCTAGACATGGTCTCCAAGCTCAGATGGACATTCCTTATTCCCCCACCCTATCTGATTATATGTCCTGCTTGCAAGCTATGCATGTACATTAGACACACACATTTGACACATACCTCTTATATGTCACATGTTGCATTAAGGATGGAATTTTGAATACAAATATGATCCCCATCCTTCCTGAAACTTATATTGTACTTAAATCATTATACTGTACTTGCTGTCTCCCTCATTAGGCTCACCTCATTTTATTTATGTTTTGGTTTCACAGTGTATGAGATATAGGAGGTGTTCTATATATTTTTGTTGTATAAATGAACAAATGAATGAAAAAGATATCTACTGCAGATAATTAAGCCTACCTAGAATATCCAATTTTTCCTATTCAACAGTCAAAGGGCTGTCTGTTCTCAGAGTGACTATAAGATGCATGAGAAGAAAAAAAGAATCGTTTGATTCGACTTCTCTACCTCAAACATTTGTTGCCATTCTCCATTTAGATATCAAGTTTTAAAAAATTTGTCAAGTTGTTTAGGACAAATGCTGCCCAAGACAGTACATTTCCCCTCATACAGTCATGTGGGTGTCCCTGTCCTTATCAGCTAAACTTGTATCTTTTGGTCTCTGCCTCCCTTTCTTTGTTTTGTTTTTTTTTTTTTTAATTTAATTTTTTTTTAAATAAAAATAGCGAAGCACACGGCGAACCCTGGCCAGAGGTTGACTGTGAAGAGCCCGCGGTCCAACTTCCAGGATGCCAGGAGCCCTGGGAAAGACGAGCACACAACACATGCTGCAGGCAGTGGGGAACCGCGCCTATGCTCCTGTTTTGGTTTTTTTTTTTTTTAATTCATTTATTTGGTTGCAACAGATCTTGGTTGTCGCACGCAGGATCTTTAATTGCAGAATGCAAACTCTTAGTTGCAGTATCTGGGATCTCTGCGTAGAAATCAAACCCAGGCTCCTGCACTGAGAGTGCAGAGTTTTAGCCACTGGACCACCTGGGAAGCTCCTTCCCTGTCTTTCTGAGGGTCTTTCTGGTTAGCTGATCTCTGTCTCATCTGGACATTATTAGTTCCTGTGCTGGGGCGGGGAATGCCTGAGTATTTAGAAACCATCTAGGTTACCATCTCATTGCCTGTTGGTCAGGGGAGATCTCCATGGACAAAGAAGTCAGGAAGTCAGGGGGGAAGACATGGCATTGGAAAGGGGGTTGAGACAGAGAAAGTGACCGTGAGCAAGAAAAAGCTCCTTCAAGGCTATAATTCAAAAAGATACATGCACACCCCTGTTCTGAGCAGCAATCTTCACAACAGGCAAGACACGGAATTGTCCATAGACAGATAAATGGATAAATAAAATGTGGTACATATATACACAATGGAATATTACTCAATCATAAAAAAGAACGAAATAATGCCATTTGTAGCAACATGGATGGACCCAGACATTATCATACTAAGTGAAGTAAGTCAGAATGAGAAAGACAAATACCATATGATACCACTTACAAGGGGAATCTAAAATCTGACACAAATGGATTTACCTACAAAATAGAAACAGATTCACAGACACGGACGACAGGCTTGTGGTTGACAAAGGGCGGGAGGGATGGGTTGGAAGTTTGAATTTAGCAGATTAGCAGATACAAGCTATTGTATATAGAATGGATAAATAACAAGGTCCTACTACATAGCACAGGGAACTATATTCAATATTCTGTAATAAGCTATAATGGAAAAGAATATTTAAAAGAATATGTGTATACATATATATATAACTAAATCACTTTGCTGTACATCTAAAACTAACACAAAGTTGTAAATCAACTAAATTTCAATAAAATAAAATTTTAAAAACCAAATGAAAAAGAATCAGTTCCTCTTCTTTGAACTCCAAACTCACATCCAGAATGCTTTTATTTCAGAGTCTTTTTACCTAATTACTACAGTGGTGTGGTAACTGAGCACATGGTCCCAGAAATCCTGGGTGAATAGTAATAATCAGGCAATGGGGGAAAGGGAGAAAGGGCAAAGAGAAACCATCTTCCCTGATGTGAAACATCACCTCCCCAGTGAGCCTTACCCAGCCACTCACATTTAACTCCATGCCTCATGTCTAGGTTCTAACAATGCCCTTTACATCTCTTCTTATCACAGGAATATTTAGCACTGTTTTTTGCACGTTTCCTGAACGGTGGGCACTCTGGAGAGAGATTTTTCTAATGTAACCCAAACATGTGGCTATTCCTGGTTATCCAGCTGGTCTTGTGTTTAATTGTTTTCACCTCCAAAGAGCATAATATTCAGTTTAAGGAAAAGAATTTCAAAATCAATTTGTAATATACCAGCCTTTTTGCTACTATTTTGAAGGTTGTTCAAGATATTCTCAGAAAAAATTCTTAACATGAAATTAATTTCTTTTGTATCAAGAAAATGCATGTATTTTGATAATACTGGTCAAACCATAGAAGGAAAGGTGGATATAAACACAGCACTCTGCTTTTTGAACACTCCATCAAAGTATATTATTTTCACTTACCATCATACTTAATAGCTGTCAATCTTGTAATCACCATATGAAAGAATCCCGTGAATATAAAGCCTATAAAGAATAGTTCAAGTAGCAAACCACAAAGAGAGGAAAAAAAAAACACTCAAAAGCTACAGTTAGTAAATGCAAGTTAATGTCATATCTACAAATGCATTCTTCAGTTTCCAGAATTTACAGAAGGGCATTCAGAGATGAGAAATAATTATCTAAAAGGCAGGAACAAATTTAGAAGTCTTTGGAAGTAAATATTGCTATAAAATGGGTACAAATTAAAGTATTAGCTGCTGCTGCTGCTGCTGCTAAGGCGCTTCAGTCGTGTCTGACTCTGTGAGACCCCATAGACGGCAGCCCACCAGGCTCCCCCGTCCCTGGGATTCTCCAGGCAAGAACACTGGAGTGGGTTGCCATTTCCTTCTCCAATGCATGAAAAGTGAAAAGTGAAAGTGAAGTCGCTCAGTCGTGTCTGACTCTATGCGACTCCATAGACAGCAGCCTACCAGGCTCCTCTGTCCATGGGATTTTCCAGGCAAGAGTACTAGAATGGGTTGCCATTGCCTTCTCCAAAGTATTAGCTATTGGATACATTTTCTTATATATAGGTCAATTTCACTGAATGATTAATTGTTAATTTCAAACTTATAATATATTTATACTTCTTAAAACAAAAATAATGCAGTTGTCATTGTGTCTGATCTGTAATAGCACACTAGATTTCAATTCATTCCATGAGCAAAAATAAAATTTGAAAGGTAAAAAAAAATTCATATCCCAAAGTAAAAAAAAATGGTAATACATGTATTTTTGTTAAACTCTCCAGCATCTTTTGGACTCTACCTAGCCTGCCCCACTCAGAGCCCACGTCAGAGTCAAAATGAGCCCTTTTCCTGACACACTTTAAGCTGCGCAAGCTTCCTTTGCTTGCTCACCTCGGTACTTGCTGTTACCTCTGCTCAACAGCCCCTCCTACTCCCCTCCCCATCTCTTTTCTATTTGTTGTGGATAAATGGGCAGGGGGTGTTGACAGCTGGTCTGTTTCACGCTGTACTTCCCCTGTCACCTACCACATTATATTCAAGTCGTTTGTTTAATTACTCATCTCTGTCACTAGACTACAGAATTCTCAACCACATCCACCGTGGTTCTTTTCATAGCCTCAGCTCCGTATCTGACTCAGGATAAGTGTACAACTAATGCTTAGTGAATGAATGAACTTTTCAGCCACTCCCTCTCCAAGTGACTTATCCTTCTGAGCAAACAACTTTACCCAGGTTTTGCCCAGACCCTCCTGTCTAACCTGGATTTCAGGATGCCACTTCCCACTGGACATCATACAGTAAATTTCCCCAGACCACTGAGACAGCAAAAGCCCTTTCAAATTCGAATGTATTGATAGGTCAAGAGATGTAATGTAGACTTGTAATGAGGTTTATATTCATATCATAACGACTGATAGAACACTTGCTATAATAAATGAGTAAAACAGAATCTGTGTTTATTTTAACTTTACATGACAACGAAAAACATTTCTACATAGTCCTACATGGATTTCTAAGGAGGGTGTTTTGTTTGCCATGTAGGGTACTGGTAGGCACGTCTGGAAGAGCTAGAGGGGTGTACCAGCGGAGGAAGGAGGAAAAAGCAGAGGGAGAAACAGAGACCCGAAGACAGTCCTGGGGAGAGATGTCCCAGGGGACATCTCATAATGCAGCTATCCATGATGCGAAGGAAACATCTCCTTGGTCTCCACCGTGAAATCTTCAGTAAAGTCTACTTTGTACATTCATGCTCTGTTGAGTGGGTTTACAACTGTGGAAACTGGGAGTGCTGTCCATGATGGCACAGGACAAACACAGAAGATGCTGTGAAGACAGGCCGCTTTCTGTGTGCCCACTGGAAGCCCACCCCAGCACTGTGACACAGCTAAAAGGAACACACTCATAAACCTGGCTTCAAAAGTCTTAAAGACTAATCATGATTACTGTTGAAGGTTACCTTGCTGCTGCTGCTGCTGCTAAGTCGAATCAGTCATGTCCGACTCTGTATGACCCCATAGATGGCAGCCCACCAGGCTCCTCTGTCCCTGGGATTCTCTAGGCAGGAACACTGGAGTGGGTTGCCATTTCCTTCTCCAATACATGAAAGTGAAAAGTGAAAGTGAAGTCACTCAGTCGTGTCTGACTCTTAGTTACCCCATGGACTGCAGCCCACCAGGCTCCTCCGTCCGTGGGATTAGGGGATAGCAAAAGAGAGGATTATACCGCAAAGCAAAGAGAAAAACTAGAACGTTTTTGTCCATCCTTCTCAATACAAAAGCACCATGATTTACAAATGCTGCCTCCAGCTCTCTTCTCTGTCTTTAAAAGTTCTGATGACCTCTCTGTCTCTAAATTTCTGTGTCATTCTTTTTTTGTATGATCTTTTTCTAGGAATTCACTGACCTTCTCATGGTTTCTACCACCTTTTTATCCCATCAATACAACAAAGGTACAAGGAACTAAACATTAAGCGTAGGATTTTGCTCAGAAGGTTTGACAAGGGAAAGAGTATGTCAGGTTACGTATTTTGTTACTTACATAAAATTGTCACAAAAAAATTTTTAAATGGAATACATTAATAAGAATGTATTGGACAATGAACAATGGAAACATTTAAGAACATATTTTACATGTCAATATAAAATGTGACATTAAAACTACACACTTTTCAATGAAAATAGGGTTTTGTTTTTATTGTTGTTTTTTCATAAGTTGCCTTAATTGTAAGAATATTGTTGACTTAAATTCAAATGTGAAGTGCAGCATTAAATCTATATTTTCTTTTTACTGCAAAATTTCCATGTTGTACACATGTGTTATAGAGAAAGGAATTGCACGTTTTGCAAAATCTTGGTATTCTTGACTCAGATTATTCCAGAAAAATTCATTGTTTTATTTCAGACAGCTTGGTTCTAGGCGTTTTTAGAAAGAAAAGGTGTAACCTTCATTTTGATGTGCTCTTACTTTTGATTATTTGATTGTGGCACAGTCTGAGAAGCTCAACACTCTCTTTTTTGTTTGAAAACATCCTTCCCTTCAGCATGGATCTGTGGAGAATGAGTTTGTGTAATATAAATATTTAATATATAAGAAACATTAAATATTAATTAATGTTGAAAGTGTAAAACAAGATACATAGCATACATCATCATTGAATAAACAGCATGGATCAACCTGGAATCAATGGAGCTTCAGCTTTGCATCAACATAGAGGGTGTACATTTTACATTCTTGTATCAAGTGTTAATCTTTCAAGGAAAATTTTCTTGAGTATGGCAGATAATATGTGGTGTCATTATATAAAAGTACATTTCGCATTTCCCTAAGAACATCTAGATGAAAAATAATCATTAGCATTAGTTCAATTTACTTTGTTTTCCAGAGTATAGTTAATGTCTTGAGACATAATAGTGTTTCAGGGAACTTAGTTTGGGGAATGTGTCTATGGCAGGTCAACTCTAAGAGGAACGCCAATGACCCCTGCCTCCTGGGATTCATACTCTTGTGTAATCCCCGCCCCTTAAGTGTGGTGGGACTTGTGATTCACTTTTTTTTTTTTTTTTAATTTTGGCTGTGCTGAGTCCTTGGTGCGGTGTATGGGCTTCTCTAGTTGTGGCTCACAGGCTTATTTACCTAGCGGCATGTCAGATCTTAGTTGCCCAACCAGGAATCAATCGCATGCCTCTGGCACTGCAAGGTGAATTCTTAACCGTTGGGCCACCTGGGAAGTCTTGTGGCTTACTTCTAACCAGCAGAGAATAACAAAGGTGATGGGATGCTACTTCTATGATTAGGTTACATATGACCATGACTTCTGTCTTTCTAGCAGAATCCCTCTCTTGCTGGCTTTAATGAAGAAAGCTGACATATTAAAGAAGCCCAAATGACAAGGGATGAGGACAGTGGCCTTGGCCTGAGCTAATAAGGAACTAAATCCTACCAACAACCACATGGGCTTAGAAGCACATCCTTCCCCAGTAGAGCCTTCATATAAACTTCAGCTCTAGTAGGCATCTCAATCAATCTCAGAGTGAGGGATTCAGGATCAGAGGACCCAGGCAAGCTGTGCCTGAATTGTCAGTCCATGAGAATTCAACCCTGAGATAATAGATGTGTGTTGTCTTAAGCCACTAAGGTTGTGGTATTTGTTACACAGTTGTAAGTAACAAATACACTGCCCTGACATGAGATCTGAGTTAGAATTTAAATACTAATGTTGAGAATGTTTCACTTTTTATTAGGAATGTATGTCAGGAGTTTCCAAGCAAAATCTGAATTATAGGTAAGTTATTTTCCTTTTTCTTTTTTATTTTTGAGCAAATGCTGATTTTTTTTTTTTTTTTGATGACATATACTGATAAACTATGGATATATAATGATCCTGCTTTCAGTTCAGTTGAGTTCAGTTGCTCAGTTGTGTCTGACTCTTTGTGACCCCATGGACTGCAGCAAGCCAGGCTTCCCTCTTCATCACCAAGTCCCGGAGCCTATTCAAACTCATGTCCATTGCGTCAATGATGCCATCCAATCATCTCATCTTCTGTCTACCCTTCTCCTTCTGCCTTCAATCTTTCCCAGCAACAGGGTCTTTTCAAATGAGTCGGTTCTTCACATCAGGTGGCCAAAGTATTGGAGTTTCAGCTTCAGCATCAGTCCTTTCAATGAATATTCAGGAATGATTTCCTTTAGGATAGATTGGTTGGATCTCCTTGCAGTCCAAGGGACTCTCAAGAGTCTTCTCCAACACCATCATTCAAAAGCATCAAATCTCATTGG
This sequence comes from Tragelaphus eurycerus, assembly GCA_935064755.1. NCBI lineage: Eukaryota > Metazoa > Chordata > Mammalia > Artiodactyla > Bovidae > Tragelaphus > Tragelaphus eurycerus. The sequence goes on from CAKXYN010000003.1 coordinate 17,990,223, forward strand.
TGCTCATCTCTCTTTATAGTTCAACTCTCACATCCATACACGACTACTGGATAAACCATAGCCTTAACTAGACGGACCTTTGTTGGCAAAGTAATGTCTCTGCTTTTGAATATGCTGTCTCAGATCAGATCAGGTCAGTCGCTCAGTCGTGTCCGACTCTCTGTGACCTCATGAATCGCAGCACACCAGGTCTCCCTGTCCATCACCAACTCCCGGAGTTCACCCAGACTCACGTCCATCGAGTCAGTGATGCCATCCAGCCATCTCAGCCATCTCATCCTCTGTCGTCCCCTTCTCCTCCTGCCCCCAATCCCTCCCAGCATCAGAGTCTTCTCCAATGAGTCAACTCTTCGCATGAGGTGGCCAAAGTACTGGAGTTTCAGCTTCAGCCTCATTCCTTCCAAAGAAATCCCAGGGCTGATCTCCTTCAGAATGGACTGGTTGGATCTCCTTGCAGTCCAAGGGACTCTCAAGAGTCTTCTCCAACACCACAGTTCAAAAGCATCAATTCTTCGGCGCTCAGCCTTCTTCACAGTCCAACTCTAACATCCATACATGACCACAGGAAAAACCATAGCCTTGACTAGACGGACCTTTGTTGGCAAAGTAATGTCTCTGCTTTTGAATATGCTGTCTAGGTTGGTCATAACTTTTCTTCCAAGGAGCAAGCGTCTTTTAATTTCATGGCTGCAGTCACCATCTGCAGTGATTTTGGAGCCCAAGAAAATAGTCTCTGTTTCCATTGTTTCCCCATCTATTTGCCATGAAGTGATGGGACTGGATGCCATGATCTTCGTTTTCTGAATGTTGAGTTTTAAGCCAACTTTTTCACTCTCCTCTTTCACTTTCATCAAGAGGCTTTTTAGCTTCTCACATTCTGCCATAAGGGTGGTGTCATCTGCATATCTGAGGTTATTGATATTTCTGGCAATCTTGATTCCAGCTTGTGCTTCATCCAGCCTGGCATTAAGTGGATTAATAAAATACTAATCCTCAAAGATTGACCACAGGAGAATGACCAGCTCTTCTCTGGACTTTTAAAGGCACTGGATTTTTTTTTTTTTCCTGTCTTCTCTGGCCCTTTTCCAGGCAAGTACTATTCAAACAGCCTTGCTGCAATCTCCAGTTTCTACTTAGGCAGCTTCAGAGCTAGACAAAGGCAACAACAACTAGTGTTTATCAAGAATATCTAGGAGCCAGGCACCATATTATATGTATTACCATGATTTATTCATTTCATGCTCATAGCTATCCCATGAAACAAATACCACATCCATCTCCATTTTACAGATGTGAAGACCAAGATACATGAAATTAAATGACTGCTAGTCCTCATTCCTGTCCTGTTTGGCTCTGTCCTGGATCACTTCTTACTCAAAACTGAGAATGTCTTCCTGGTGATGAATGATAACTAACCTGGGGTGAATATCACAGTCTCTTGGGTTTTCAAAGTACACTGAATCAGAGACTATGCAGTGAAAGGGGTATTTTGAAAATTCTCCCTAGTTAAACTGAATAATCACCCTCAGAGCTTCTTGTCCCATAGATGTGGGGCTAGAAGTTAGCAGTCTGAGGCTATCTCCATGCCTGGTGACCACGACCACATGGATTTCAACCAAACCTTTAGCCATAGTTTGTAGAAAGAAAAGCAAAGGTGAGATGAAGTAGAAGATTGGGATTGATATATATACATTAATATGTATAAAATGGATAACTAATGAGAACCTACTGGATAGATCAGGGAACCTTCTCAGTGCTCTGTGGTGACCTAAATGGGAAGGAAATCCAAAAAAGAAGGAATACACACACACACACACACACACATATACACATACACACACACACACATATATATATATATTCACATAGCTGATTCACTTTGCTGTACAGCAGAAACCTAACACAACACTGTAAAGCAACTACACTCCAATAAAAATTATTATTTTTTAAAAAGTCCATTAAAAAAATGTAGAAAAGTTACCTCACAGACTTGTCAAATTGTACCAATGTATAAAAAGAGCCTGCTGTTCTGTTGAGTGGTCACATCATTTTAGCTACTTCCAACATAGACTAATGCCTCCATGGGGACTTCCACCCATTTGGGAGGAGCAGTGTTTCTGGGAGGTGCTGCCCGCTCCCTCCCTTCCCTTTGTGGGGAATGATGGAGGCACACCCCTGGGGATTGGAGGATGGGGACTTTTCTGTTCTTTTCTTCCATCAACTCGGGCTCTGACACAGTCTAAATTCCAGTCATTCCTCCTGTCTTTCAAGTAATGTTGGACACATTATTGGGCATCAATGTTTCACTGCCATTTCGGGAAGCCCCTGCCTTGAAATTAGACTCAATATTAACAAGTGCAAGTCCGCAAAGTGTTCCGGACTCCTCTAAGTGTATAAGGCTGAGGTGGAGATAACTTGAAAATATGAAAGGAAAAGCTACTGACATCTTTTCTTGACTTGACCCCTGCCTGATCATCCCACCTTCTCTAACTGTATCAGAAGTTTCAGAATTACTGACCAAGGTGGGAAGACCATTCTTATGAAAGCAAGGGGCAGATTTTCTCTCAAAGGACATGTACTCTTTGCATATAGTGCATCTTTATCTCAGAATGCATAGCAGGAGCACACAGGCACGTTTGCCCTAGCCCTAATCCTTTAAGGTGGAGCTTCATCTAGCATCACGTAGTCTGCGCCCACCTAGGCCATCACCAAGGCCACTGGTGTATTTCCAATAGTGTTCTTGGTTATACTTGCCACAGGTTCTTCACTTTGAATCCTTTGCAGGACTTTCTATAGTGTCACGACATACATGGTTTCTCCCTAGAGATTTTATTTTCTTGTTTTTCCAGAGAAGCATAAGAACACTCCTACTGAATACCAAGAATGTATATTAGAATTTTTAGTTTTGAGAAGAAAGTTTCTCTCTCTGTCTTGATTTGGAATCTAGACCTGAAAAATTGGGCTGCTTCTCTGTCTAGTTTTTTATCATTGCATTGGAACGCTTGGGTGTGTACATAAAAACTCAGGTCATATTGATGATAAACATAAGTAATGTGCAAAGAAAATCTACTAACAGACGTATCAATATAAAACGATATCCTATATTTCAACAGCTCACTTCCTTGATACGCTAGGGTGTTGATAAATATTAGTAGATTTTCTCTATCTTCCAAGGTAATTGGAAAAACCTGTATTTGTGGTGGAGGCTAGATACCTGCTGTGGCAGGAGTCACATACCTGCCATTTAAAAGTGACATTTTGAACAGCTTTCTCACAGGTATGATCTGGTTTCTAGTTCTTTTGATGGCCGCAGGGTAGGGATGCCATATTCTGGGAACACTTGGGGTCTTTTGATTCCCTGAAAGTTAATCCTTCTCACAAGACCACCTCTGTTATTAGCTAATATCTGCAATACAGAACACTTTCTTCTTGCTCCATTATGATGTCACATGTGGTTCTATAGGATCATAAAATTGGTTTAAATGCAATTATTTCAAGACTATTTAATGGACATTTATTATTTAACAGTGCCTTTAAGGTCACTTGCAGTCAGGAAGGAGAAGCTACCTTCTAGAACCTCTCTACTCTGCTAAGAAACATACGTTCATTATTGAAAATACCCACTAATGACTTGGGCTTATTTGTTAATTTAGGAGGTTTATTTCTTGATGAAACGGGGGTACAGTTATTTGGCTACCTTAATGGGGTAGCAAAGAGCCTTTTAAAGAGAAGTATTCACTCTCATTACAGCACTGTTTCTAAAAAGCTGGAAGCTGCTATTTAGAGGTGTTCCCAGACATTCTCCCCATATGAATTCATCTTTCAAGCCACCCTCCTCAAGGTTATCATCCGACTCAGGCAGAGACTGCTATTATAAAAAGTCAGAGAGCTTTCTCCTATTCACTAGTGACCTCTAAGACGTCTTCACCAATTATCATTTCGATTCTAGTCTCTCCTAAGCCACTGCCGGTAAAATCTATAACAGTTGTTTGAGCATCTTCTGCCCGTGATCCTTCATCCCAGGATAGCAGCTGGCCTGTCTCTGAATTGACAGCAGTTCAGCCCTCCCAGCTGTTAGGAGGTCCCAGGGAGCATTTATAACATCAGCCTTCAGATGTCTGTGGAGCTGAGGGCAGCTCTGTGTTCTCTCCTGTGGCTTCTCTTGTGTAGAAGCAGGGCTTGGTGCAGGAGAGAGAAAGGAAGGTGGCATCAAATGACATTTTAGATTTTTGGAGCTGGAGGGGCTCTTGGAGTTTATTTAGGCGATCTTCCTCATTTGTTGTTGTTTAGTCGCTAAGTCACGTCCAGCTCTTTTGCAACCCCACGGACTGTAGCCCACCAGACTCCTCTGTCTCTGGAATTCTTCAGCCAAGAATACTAGAGTGGGTTGCCATTTCCTTCTCCAGGGCATCTTCCCAACCCAGGGGTCAAACCCAGGTCTCCCGCATTGTAGGCAGATTCTTTACTGTCTGAGCCATCCAGGAAGCTGCCCGATGATTAAAGGAAACCAAATATTGGCTTCCTCTGTTGGCAGGCACATTCTTTACCATTGCACCACCTGGGAAGCCCATCTTCCTTATTTGTCTTTATCTTAACATGGAAACATGACATGAAAATGTTTCTGCTACCGGCAGCAGTGGAACACCCAATCACGGATTTCACCAAAAGCGTAGACAATTAGAAGGAGAAGGGACCTCCTAGGATATTTACACCCCAGCCCTCTGCCCCCCAGGAAAGAACAGGAAGAGAAATGATGTAAAGTCTGTGCAGCCCAGCACTGGGCATTGGATATGAGACAGGGTTCTGGCTTTCCACTGCTTCTAGCTTGGGAGAGGAAAACAGATCAGTCAGTCTCTCTGCCACAGTAATAAATGCTATTATAGAAGCCTGCGCTTTGCAGAGAACCAGGTGGAGGGCATTTTAATGTGATTGTGCAGCAGGCCTTCAAATGCTTCTTGCAGGAGGTAAGGCTGGAGCTCATTTTGAAGAATGGTAGAATCAGCTGCTCTGGGGGTAGAAAACCTAAATTCTGCATCCAGCAATCTCCCTCCTGTGTCCTTGGACTAAAATCTCGTGATAGGAAATGCTGGAAAAACTTAGGTAAGAGCATAGAGAAAAGCAAGGCCATGTTCCTTTCTTAACTGTTCTGTCTTTGGACTTCATAGGTAGGTGAGAAGACTTGGAGAGGAAGTCTTCATAATGGGGCTTGTCAATAGCACTGGGCCCTGGGAATCTGGTGACATTGTGTGTGTGTGTGTGTGTTTGAAATGACAAGTGGAAACAATTGCTCTCTGAGGTCTTCCCCAGAAAGCCATAAAGGTTTGCAAGTTGAGGGTTTCTCTGATTGCACTGGGCTCTTGCACAGGCTATTGCCGTTCACACTTTGGACACATGTGAGATTGCTTCTGCCAGTAGCTCTTTAACAGCAAGATCAGGGTCCTTTTTTCAGACTTAAAGGCTCTATCTTGTTATGGCATATTTACTAATTTATTATTTACATGTACTGTCTCTTTTGTGCCATGTACTAGACTAGAAACTACTATACCAAAATGACACGATCACAACCCCTAAGACACATGTGGTTCAGCAGGTGAGACTAAGAAAATCCATGGTTGCAAGACACTGTAATAAATCCTGTGACAGTCTCCAGTATTGGCAGGTGGGTTCTTTACCACTAGCACCACCTGGGAAGCCCTCCTTTCCTGTATATTCCCTTTATTAAAGAATGAGGCCATCATCAATTCTAGTGGCCCCTGAGCTTCTTAGTTAGAGAAGACTCTTGAGAGTTCCTTGGGCTGCAAGGAGATCCAACCAGTCTGTATTAAAGGAAAGGGATTCCCTGATGGCTCAGAGGGTGAAGAATCTGCCTGCAATGTAGGAGACCTGAGTTTGATCGCTGGGTTGGGAAGATCCCCTGGAGAAGAAAATGGAAACCCAGTCCAGTATTCTTGCCTGGAGAATTCCATGGATGGAGGAACCTGGCAAGCTACAGTCCACGGGGTTGCAAAGAGGTTGGACAGGACTGAGCAACTTCATTTTCACTTTCACATGTGCTCAGTTGCCTCAGTCGTGTCTGACTCTTTGTGACTCATGGACTGTAGCCCACCAGGCTCCTCTGTCCATGGGATTCTCCAGGCAAGAATACTGGAGTGGGTTACCATTACCTTCACACTTTCCAATATCAAGTGTTATTTTATTTAGATGTGTTCCCTGACTTTCTGCCCCTTAGGGTTGGGAGTCATTCTGTACGTGTTCATGGAGATGATTCCTCTGCTCTTCCCACCAGAATCTTGTAACGCTATACCATGGTCGTCTGCTTCTCCAATTGTCCACCTCCCTCACTAGGAGGTAAACTCTGGGCGAGTAGGGCCATGTATACTTTGTTTGCCATTAATATCTTAGAGCATAGCAGAAGCTCTTGCACTCAAGAAGTATTCAGTGAATACTTGTGGATTGAATTAAGTCTTTTCAACAACTCAGATTCCTTCCTCTTTTTTTCCCTCCATGCATCTGCCTCTATTGCTGCCTAGCCTCTCACGGTCTCCCATATAGATTATGGCAAAGCTTTCATCCCCCCAACACCCCATCATTCTCATCTTCCCCATCATCATATGCACCAATGACAGATACTTACGCCTATGCTCTTGTGATTGCTTCCTTTGCTCTTTGTTGCCTATTCGATTAAATTCAAAGTCCATTCATCATTTCAAGACTTCAATGTTCCAGGCTGACATAAACATACAAACTAAGGTGCCTTTTATTCCCAAATATAAGGCACCCAATCTTCAGACAAGCTGATTTTCTTACTCATTTTCCATGCTGCTGTTGCTGCTGCTAAATCGCTTCAGTTGTGTCTGACTCTGTGCGACCCCATAGATGACAGCCCACCAGGCTCCCCCATCCCTGGGATTCTCCAGGCAAGAATACTGGAGTGGGTTAACATTTCTTTCTCTAATGCATGAAAGTGAAAAGTGAGTGAAGTTGCTCAGTTGTGTCCGACTCCTAGCGACCCCGTGGACTACAGACTACCAGGCTCCTCCATCCATGGGATTTTCCAGGCAAGAGTACTGGAATAGGGTGCCATTGCCTTCTCCCGTCATCTTCCACACATGTGATCAAATTTGCCAACATCCATTAGATCATTGAAAAAGCAAGAGAGTTCCAGAAAAACATCTGCTTCTGCGGGAGTCCAGCCCTGGTGGATCCAGGGAATTTGAAGGGGAGACGGCGTCGGCGGGGGTTAGGAAACGATTAATTAGGCATTAATTAAAGATATAAAGAATAATAAAAATGAAGATAGCTCAGTGAGGAAATTCAGTGAAGAAAAGCGGATGAAATAAGGATAGCTCAGTGAGAACATTTTGTGGAGAGAGGAGGCTGAATAATTCAGCCAGAAGGTAAGAGAAAGAGTGACATGGGGAGACCAAGCTTCGGTGAACAAGGCCCCACACTTTATTTTTCAAAGTAGTTTTTATATCTTAAGTTATGCATAGAGGCTAATGGGGGAAGGGGTAGAGTCATGCAGTAAGCCAGGCTTTCTTCCTGCAAACTTATCATATGCAAAAGTTTAGGTGATTTGCATCATCTTCTGGCCTGGAGGCCTGTCAACATTTTAAGACCCTTTCTTCAGAAAATGTATTTTTCTCTATAGGTGATTAGTCAGGCGCCACCCTCCAAAGGCATTGGAGTTGCATTTCTATAGGACAAAGGTGTGGTGGGTTATAACAAGAGAAAGAATTAACTCAAGGGTCCAAGGTTACAAACATTAAAGCTACTACTTACATTTCTATAAACCAATTATATCAATCAATACACTGCCAAGGACACAGTAGGTAAGGGACATGGAGACTTAGCAGCAAACATTGGCCCAATAAGTGAAAAACCCTTCACCAATACAATTTCTAATCAATCTTTTAACTGCTCAAAGGAATCTGTACTTAGATAGTTTAGAACATCTCATGCCTCTCACAGTTGGGAGGCTCTGAGCAATCACATGTGGCCGGAAAAGCCTATTCAGGCAGGCTAGAGGATTTCCAAAGGAGTTTGTAGGATGAAACACTGTCACACCCAGGAATTATTAACTGGAACTGTAAGTTAGCTCTTTTTTCAGAGAAAGGTAGTGGAGGACAGCCCCCTGTAAAGTCAGAGGTGTAGGTGAGAGCACAAAGCAGAAAGTAGGCAGATTCTGGTTTTGGGGGGTAGATGCTCGAGAATTTCCAGGGGGGCCCCTGAGGCTTGATCTCGCATTTGCATATGCCGAGCCTCCTTCCTCATGACCTTTGTCATGGGTGGAGCACTGATCCAAGCCGGCTCCTGACATCCTTCTGCTTTATTGATTACACCAAAGCTTTTGACTGTGTGGATCACAAAAAACTGTGGAAAATTCCGAAAAAGATGGGAATACCAGACCACCAAAAATGTGTATGCAGGTCAAGAAGCAATAGTTAGAACTGAACATGGAACAATGCACTGGTTCCAAATTGGGAAAGTAGTATGTCAAGGCTGTATATTGTCACCCTGTTTATTTAACTTATATGCAGAGTACATCATGAGAAACACTGGACTGGATGAAGCACAAGCTGGAATCAAGATTGCCTGGAGAAATATCAATAACCTCAGATATGCAGATGACACCACCCTTATGGCAGAAAGTGAAGAAAAACTAGAGAGCCTCTTGATGAAAGTGAAAGAGGAGGGTGAAAAAGCTCCTTTAAAACTCAACATTCAGAAAATGTAGATCATGGCATCTGGTCCCATTATTTCATGGCAAATAGATGGGGAAACAATGAAAACAATGACAGACTTTATTTTGGGGGGCTCCAAAATCACTGCAGATGGTGACTGCAGCCATGAAATTAAAAGACGCTTGCTCCTTGGAAGAAAAGTTATGACCAACCCAGACAGCATATTAAAAAGCAGAGACATTACTTGCTAAAAAATGTCTGTCTAGTCAAAGCTATGGCTTTTCCAGTAGTCGTGTATGGATGTGAGAGTTGGACTATAAAGAAAGCTGAGGACCGAAGAATTGATGCTTTTGAACTGTGGTGTTGGAGAAGACTCTTGAGAGTCACTTGAACTGCAAGGAAATCCAACCAGTCCATCCTAAAGGAAATCATTCCTGAATATTCATTGGAAGGATTGATGCTGACGCTGAAACTCCAATACTTTGGACACCTGATGCAAAAAGCTGACCCATTGGAAAGTTGATGCTGGGAAAGTTTGAAGGTGGGAGGAGAAGGGGACAACAGAGGATGAGATGATTGGGTGGCACTCAATGACATGAGTTTGAGTAAACTCCAGGAATTGGTGATGGACAGGGAAGCCTGGCATGGTGCAGTCCGTGGGGTCGCAAAGAGTCAGACACAACTGAGCAACTGAACTTAACTGGACTTCCATATGCGCTGGACTCAAGCTTACCTTGTTTATACCTTGTGTGTGCTTTCTCTGTCACTCAGTTGTGTCCGACTCTTTGCGACCCCATAGACTGGTCCACCAGGTTCCTCTCTCCGTGGGATTTTCCAGGCGAGAATTCTGGAGTGGGTTGCCGTTTCTTCCTCCAGGAGATCTTCCCAACCCAGAGATCAAACTTGTGTCTCCTGCATTGGCAGGCAGATTCTTCACCACTGAGCCACCTGGGAAGCCCTCTACTTTGTGGTTTCCCCCAACTGTCTTTTCTTGTCTCCCTTCTATCTTTGTAAACTCTTTTCATCCTTCAGAGTTCAATCCCAGGCCCACCTACAAGCAGCCTTCCTTCAGTCATTCGTGCACATATTAATCTTATAACTGTGTAACTATCTCTGAAATTTATAGCCAGTTATACAATGTCAGTACCCTCCAATATGTTTCTAATTTCATAGACAATTCTCTCAGATTGATTTTAAGATGCTTGAAAAATTACGCCTTGAAATAGTGTGCCAGAGCCTGACCTAACATGTGATTGACTGACATACTATTCCTCAGTCTGTGGACTGATTGATATCAGTGTAGTCGTAGATATCAAGACATCCTCCAAAGTCATGCAAGATATTCTCCAGGCCAGAATACGGGAGTGGGTAACCTATTCCTTCTCCAGTGGATCTTCCCAACCCAGGAATCGAACTGGGGTCTCCTGCATTGCAGGCAGATTCTTTACCAACTGAGCTATTAGGGAAGCCCTGCTTAAATTTTAAGTACTTTGAAATTGTGTTACTTTGTTACCCAATGACATAAGTAGAAGTCCTACACATCTCAACTCCATCCCAGGAAAATATTTCTTTTTTTCCTCTGTCATTCAGCCTATTCTTTTAAAAAAAAACATTGATGAATAGTTAATTTATGATGCTGTGTTAGCTTCAAGTGTACAGCAAAGTGATTCAGTTATCCATATATATCTATTCTTTTTGTGGATTCTTTTCCATTATAAGTTATGACAAGATATTGAATATAGTTCCCTGTGCTGTACAGTAGATCCTTTTTGTTTATCTATTTTCTATAGTAGTATTTGTATATATTAACCCCAAATTCCTAATTTATCTTCCTTCCAGGCAAATATTTCTTAATGGAAATATAAGAATTGCAAATGGTGACATTTGGATTAAGTCTCAAGAATTAAGCAGCATTTAGTTGTTGCAGTCACTGGGGTAACCAGAGCCTTACTTGGCAACCTGAACAAGCAGAAAGGAAGAGGAGATAGAAATGCTCAAGGCGGGGCTTACTGTGTGTGCCCTCTACCCTCTATCTCTATGGAAATGAAGGATGGACTTATTTTATGCTGATAGGGCATTTATAAAAGAATAAATCACAGTTCCTGCCCTCTAGAAACTTGAATTCAGTAGGGTCAATAGAGGAGCACATGCATAATTATACTATGAACAATGTGTATTATGTGTGAAACGTGTATGTAGGAATAAGCTGGAGAGAAACCCGAGGTCTTCGGATGGGGTACTGAAACAAAATGGAAAGTCTGAAAAAGAAGCCATGCTGAGGAACAAAGAAGCAAACTTTGATTTCAAGCCCATTTGAGATTAAGGCTTTTGCCTCTTGAGAAATCTGTATGCAGGTCAGGAAGCAACAGTTAGAACTGGTCATGGAACAACAGACTGGTTCCAAATAGGAAAAGGAGTACATCAAGGCTGTATATTGTCACCCTGTTTATTTAACTTATATGCAGAGTACATCATGAGAAATGCTGGACTGGAAGAAACACAAGCTGGAATCAAGATTGCCGGGAGAAATATCAATAACCTCAGATATGCAGATGATACCACCCTTATGGCAGAAAGTGAAGAGGAACTAAAAAGCCTCTTGATGAAAGTGAAAGTGGAGAGTGAAAAGGTTGGCTTAAAGCTCAACATTCAGAAAACGAAGATCATGGCATCCGGTCCCATCACTACATGGGAAATGGATGGAGAAACAGTGGAAACAGTGTCAGAATTTATTTTTCTGGGCTCCAAAATCACTGCAGATGGTGACTGCAGCCATGAAATTAAAAAACGCTTACTCCTTGGAAGGAAAGTTATGACCAACCTAGATAGCATATTCAAAAGCAGAGACATTACTTTGCCAACAAAGGTTTGCCTAGTTAAGGCTATGGTCTTTCCTGTGGTCATGTATGGATGTGAGAGCTGGACTGTGAAGAAGGCTGAGCGCCGAAGAATTGATGCTTTTGAACTGTGGTGTTGGAGAAGACTCTTGAGAGTCCCTTGGACTGCAAGGAGATCCAACCAGTCCATTCTGAAGGAGATCAGCCCTGGGATTTCTTTGGAAGGAATGATGCTCAAGCTGAAACTCCAGTATTTTGGCCACCTCATGCGAAGAGTTGACTCATTGGAGAAGACTCTGATGCTGGGAGGGATTGGGGGCAGGAGGAGAAGGGGACGACAGAGGATGAGATGGCTGGATGGCATCACTGACTAGATGAATGTGAGTCTGGGTGACCTCCGAGAGCTGGTGATGGATAGGGAGGCCTGGCGTGCTGCAGTTCATGGGGTCGCAAAGAGTCGAACATGACTGAGCGACTGATCTGATCTGATCTGATACTTAAATTTCCTTGGAGCTAGGTCAGAAATGAATGACCTTGGTGGGAGTGTCATTTGGGGAGTTGGGAGCAGAGAGATAATGATGGAAGCATGTAGATAAGTCACCCAGAAGTTACAAGTGAGTTTTTCTACATGTTATTTCTTCATCTCTAAACCTATGTTAACCATACTTGATTTCTACTTCACATGAAGTTCTGAGAATTAGATCTTGAAAGTGCTTTACTGAACTGGTACTGACAGATCAAAGGGGTGGGCTCTCATCTTGCTGCTACGAAGTTCCTGGAGACAAAGGGCCAAGAGGCTGCTTTCCCCTCACACTCCCAGGTGCTGTGGCTGAAAGGACCGACTGTGATCCCTCCTCCCCCACGTCTAAGACATGCCTGAAATGAGCCTGTGGCTCTGTTGGGCTGGCCAAAAAGTTCGTTCAGGTTTTCCATAATATCTTATGGAAAAACTCAAATGAACTTTTTGCAACCCAATGCAATGGCACCCCACTCCAGTACTCTTGCCTGGAAAATCCCATGGACGGAGGAGCCTGGTAGGCTGCAGTCCATGAGGTTGCTAGGAGTCGGACATGACTGAGCGACTTCACTTTCACTTTTCACTTTCATCATTGGAGAAAGAAATGGCAACCCACTCCAGTGTTCTTGCCTGGAGAATCCCAGGGACAGGGCAGCCTCGTGGGTTGCCGTCTATGGGGTCGCACAGAGTCAGACACGACTGAAGCGAATTAGCAGCAGCAGCAGCAGCAGCATATACACAATGGTTCTTCTTTCAAACCACCTAACTATAGAACAAATCACCCTAAGGAATTTCCAATCAACTCATATCAGCATTGTAATAGTTACCGTAAGCTCATAACCTACCTCCATTAAGGTCACCTGAGGTGCTTGCCCACCAGCAGATTTCTAGTAAGCAGGTCTTGTGTGGAAAGGGTCTGGGAATATGCATTTTAAGTCACTGCCCAGGAGATCCTTATAAATATGCAAGTCTGAGGACCAAATCTCTACATCTGTAACTTTCAACCCATTTTGGCCCTACTGTCTAAGAAATATATTTTACAAGATCTCGTACACACACATGATAAAAGTGTCATGAAATAGTACAGAGCCTGAATACACGTGAGGCTGGTGATGGTTATGACTGGTGATTATTTCATTCATTCTAATTCATGTTTTAGTGTCCATAGTGATTCATAGTACAGATCACAACTTGTACTTTGGAAAATACGGTGTCTAGATGGAGAGGAAATATTATATAAGGCTTGAGGTTAATACTGTAGAAAATCATTTACGATTGCTTAAGTTAGAGATTTTAACTTTTTTAAATGCAACTCTTGTAATCTGATTAACACAAAGGCTTCATTTTATAGAGAAAGTCACAAGCCCACATACTTTCTCATATCTTTTCAGGGAGTTTTTGGATCTTCCTCTGTCTCAGAACTCTAGATAAACAACCGTTCATTTAATTGCAACTCTATCAGAAGCAAGAGTAAAGAGTGGGCAACCTCCTGTCATGATGTCATGGTGGGGAGGGCTTGGTCTTTTCATCTTACAGTCATAAAGACTGATACCCATTGGCAGTTTTTTTTTTTTATGATTATCTGATATCACAGGAATGTAGTCATTACAGAAAAATGCTGCCAGAGGATAAGAATGGCTGATGGGAAAAATCTTTTTTTTTTTTTTTTTTTTTTGGAGAAGAGGTCATTACCAAAGGCCAGAATACTGGAGTGGGTAGCTGTTCCCTTCTCCAGGTGGTCTTCCCAACCCAGGGATCAAACCCAGGTCTCCAGCATTGCAGGCTCATTCTTTCCCAGCTGAGCCACAAGGGAAGCCCAAGAATACTGAAGTGGGTAGTCTATCCCTTCTCCAGTGGATCTTCCCAACCCAGGAATTGAACCAGGGTCTGCTGCATTGCAGGTGGATTTTGTAACAACTGAGCTATGAGGAAAGTGAAAGGAAAGTGAAGTCGTTCAGTCGTGTCTGACTCTTTGTGACCCCATGGACTGTAGCCTACTACACTCCGTGGGATTTTCCAGGCAAGAGTACTGGAGTGGGTTGCCATTTCTTTCTCCAGAGGATCTTCTTGACCCAGGGATCGAACCCAGGTCTCCCACACTGTAGGCAGACACTTTACCATCTGAGCCACTAGGGAAGCCTACCAAAGGTGGCAGAGGTCATTAATACAAAGGGTAAGAAGGAGGAGGACTTCTGCAGAGCCTGACTCTCTTGGGCCCCTCTGGCTCTGGGTCAGAAATTAAGACATGGAAGATCTAGCTTTAGACTGTGACTAAGCACCTTCGTGGCATGTCTCAGGAATCCCCAAGGTAGCCCAGCAATGGTATGTGACTTTGGAGCTGTTTGGGCAAGCCTAGAATATTTAGCTTTCTTTTCAAGAAGGCTATGTAATAAAGAAGAGTCAATTTTTACTCTTCCATGCTTGATCTTTTTCTTTGTCCACTTTTGTTATTATAATCACACATAAAGGCATGCCTCAGAGAATCCAGCCCCTCTGCCTGACTGATAAGCTAAAGTGCCTTTGTTCAGAACCCTGTTCTGCTGTAGATGGCAAGAGGGAAGAAATTAACACATTCCTTGCATGATGCTTGCCATTCTAGGAGATACTTGCAAGATTAAATGAGTTTTTACTTTGTTTCCTCACCTCCCCACATCTCTGATCCATAAAAGAACCTGGCATCCAGATCCTGGGAAGAGAGTTAATTTGAGACATTAGTCTCAGTCAGCTGGCTTTATGAATAATGTTATATTCCTTGCCTCAACACCTTGTCCCTCGGATTTATTGGCCTCTCGTGCAGCAAGCAGTAAGCTTGGACTCGGTAATAGCTATTTAATTAAGGAATGACTCAGATGTATCTCTGCACTTGAAATGGAGACAAAAGCTAAGAAGATGCTCTACCTCTCAGCACTAACTGAAAACTTCTCTGTGCATAGTCATGCTTCAGTGTTAAGAAGAGTTTCTGGGAGGGCACAGGAGACAGCAGAGGAAAGAGAGTTTGGAGAGTGCCAACTGAAAAAAAAAAGTACAACCTAAAAGTTGAGAGTTATGTTCTATATGGTGCACTTTCTGAGGACTTCAAGCCCAGGACACAACATCTCAGATAATGCTGAGAAAACTATTCTGAAGAGGCAAGGAGGGGTGTCAGGATATATAGAAGTTTTTGCAGTGAAAGACCATGTAGTCAGTGCATCAAAGGATTACTGTTAATAAAACCTGATAGTTCAAGTTAAAAGAAGTTAGCACTTTTCTACATAATGGAAGATACAAAGTCTGGACTCACTGAAATCATACGTTTGATATGCTATGGAGCATATGAGCTATGCTATGAGCTATGCTCAGCTATGCAGCAGCCAGGATCCTGTGTTTTCTCATTGAGTCTCCTCTGGGTACACTGTTGGGAGGTGGCTGCCATGGCTGACTGCCAGGTGGGGGGCAAATCCTGCTTCCATCCTGAGTTCCCTCAGGGCAGAGGGCCAGCTGCAATGTGATGGCTTGATGGCCACAACACTCTTTATTTACTGATATGGCAGGCAATATTTGAGTTCTCAGGAGGGTGCTTTAGAGCAGTGCTCCTCAAAACACAGTCGTTCCCTTCACCAGGGCCACACCCAGAAGTGTTCATCGTCTCTCAGCAACACGCTAAGTACATGTTGAGAATGCTTAGAAACATCTAGAATTTTACAGTGGCTTTATGTCTGTGGGATCTAATAATAAATTTAACCTTTTATTGTATGTGTCTAATTTTAAAATATTAGTATTTCTATGAATAACATGTATTTTTACAAAAGTGTCAGCTGGGACAGATTTGCAATTGGGGTGAAGGAGGAAACAGAACAGGTTCTATCTTGAAAGCAGGACTCCATCTTGGGCTGGACAGGGGACTTTGAGCTATACGCCCAGTATCTATGGAAATGACATACCAGCTGGAAAACCAGGCCCCTGGAAGGAAGAGCCCCAGGGCTCTCTGTTGCCTAAAAGAACACCCTAGTTATCTGTGTAACCGAATAGGATCACATATTCTATTAAGCTTATGGGGGTATGACCACAGGCCTATTGATAATTATCCACTGTTAACTTCCTAGGCTTAAAGGCCTATGAATCACGGGTTAATTTTGATTGTATCTTTCTTTTTCCTTTGTTCAGACTAGTTTCAGGGAATTTGGGGAGGTGGGTTTGGGCATATATAAGGTTTTCACAAAAACTGGTCAGGGTCCTTGGCTAAGAGGAGACTCTGCCTTGGGCCCGCCAGTGTAATAAACTACACTCCACTGTCTGCATCGTCCTCCTGAGTGAGTTTGTTTCCCGGAACGTGTGGCTACAACAGGGGGAGAGGGATACCTGGCCCTTGAATGTAATTCGTTCGCAAAGCACTATTGTAGAGCAATAGACACAAGTTCAGAAGCCTAGGAGATTGATGCAAAGACCAGAGCAGTGAACACCCCCCTCAGAAACGGGCCTCGTCTCCGTGAATGATTTCCATCGGCACTTTGGCCGTCATCGGAGAGGGCTGAGGTGGACAAGAAGTGCTCTATTCTGGGAACATGACGTCATGGAGATTTTGAATTTTTACCATAAATAGAAGGGAGTGAGTACTTTAAAGCCTATATGGGCATGTTTGGGTGTGTGTGTGTAGTTTTTCTATTGTACCTCACTAGGGCTTTGAACATATTTTAGAAGCATTTATTATGAAGTGAAAATGGCTCTCTCCATTTAATAGGTAGCAAAACTGAGACCCAGGGAACAAACAGCTACACAGTTACATTATCTGTGTAACTGAACAGGATCATACATTCAGTGTGGCACACTGAAACCAGAAATCAGACTGAGAGTTCCGATCATTCCATCCATCTGGTATGGCTTAACATCCAGACCCCGCTTTTTCCCCAGAGGAGATTCTGGGGAGTCAGGACAGTGTTCATGTATTGTTTATCATTTAAAGTTCTTGCTATCACGAAGCAATGGTCTATAAAAATAACAGGCAGCAGAGCAAAGCAAACATTTCTTCAGTAATGCATGAAGCTGTCTTAGTGAAATGAGTTTCCACATGTCGAACTGCAAAATAGTCTTGCAGTACAAATAGTTGTGGTCTTATTTGGGGAAAGAATGTCAGAAAACACACAATAATACATTTCAATTTTAAATTGAAATTGTATTTACTCAGGGAAAGAGAGAGTTTTGTGATTTTTCTATTTTTGGGTCTAATAGACCCAAGGGAGTGAGTTCTGTTAGAATTCAGAGCAGCCCAAAGACAAGGAGGATTGAACGGTCCCCTTGGGACAAAACTGTTAAGGAATTAAAAAGAGCAAGCGATGGTTCCCAGCATTATTTTTAAGCTGGCTCAGTAGATGCTCATGGTTCTATTCAGGGAAAGACTGACTTTCACGTATAAGCACACAGAGTTGAGTCCCTAAATATTTTTGCACATGAATGATTTTTCCGGACTGCTGAAAACTCTGTGGCTGTCCAACAAATCTGCTTGTCATCTCCTGTCCCCAGCATGCTCATTCCTGTCTCTGAGCTGTTGCCCATCACTTGCTCTTCAGAGAATGCCTGATTCACACCTTTTCTCGTATATTGGTCTTTTTGTCTTTTAAAATGCAGCTTAAAGTTCTGCTCCCCAGAAAGACATTTTTAATGAGCCCCATGTAACTCTGACCCAATTAGTTGTTTCCTTATGGCCCTAACAGGTGCCTTGTGTACTATTTTCCTACGCAATTATTTTCCTTTATAGTTACTTTTGATTTTGTGGTGTGTGTGTGTGTTCAGATCCTGGTAGTAGATCAGGGTGACTGGAGATGAGAATAGGGGTCTTGGTCTAACTGACTCGAGCATGAGCTCCTTGAGAGTAGGGACAATTCCTTCTGCTGGCATCTGGGCACAGTGGAGTCTGACATATTCTATAACGGCATGCATGACTCTGGACAAGTCCCATAGGGATCCTGTGGAGATTAAACAAAATAATAAATGGAAACTGCCGGGTGTTCAGTAGGTTGTTACATAATAGGAGCCTTCTATTTCTGCAGATTCTAGTATACAAGGCACACTATGGGAGCTCTCATTTCCTGATGGCTGGTTGTTTTGTTGCTGTTGTGGTTTACTTACTAGAAATGGCCCATATTTACTCTCCTGGGCTGGATAGATGGTCATTTAGTCTGACACTGGCATTAGGACACACCCACTCTTCCATTTATGGCTTATCCTTTGAGGCAAGTGGTTATGAATTTAGTGATGCTTGCTGGACTGAGGCCATTGCCTGGTTTCCCTGTATTCCAGGAGCATAGCTAATAGTCAGATCAGATCAGATCAGATCAGTCGCTCAGTCGTGTCCGACTCTTTGCGACCCCATGAATCGCAGCACGCCAGGCCTCCCTGTCCATCACCAACTCCAGGAGTTCACTCAGACTCACATCCATCGAATCAGTGATGCCATCCAGCCATCTCATCCTCTGTCGTCCCCTTCTCCTCCTGCCCCCAATCCCTCCCAGCATCAGAGTCTTCTCCAATGAGTCAACTCTTCACATGAGGTGGCCAAAGTACTGGAGTTTCAGCTTTAGCATCATTCCTTCCAAAGAAATCCCAGGGCTGATCTCCTTCAGAATGGACTGGTTGGATCTCCTTGCAGTCCAAGGGACTCTCAAGAGTCTTCTCCAACACCACAGTTCAAAAGCATCAATTCTTCGGCACTCAGCTTTCCTCACCGTCCAACTCTCACATCCATACACGACCACAGGAAAAACCATAGCCTTGACTAGACGAACCTTTGTTGGCAAAGTAATGTCTCTGCTTTTGAATATGCTATATAGGTTGGTCATAACTTTCCTTCCAAGGAGTAAGCGTCTTTTAATTTCATGGCTGCAGTCACCATCTGCAGTGATTTAGTAATTAATAATAATAATAATAATGATAATAATGTAAAGCACTATAGAATTTAAAGTCTTTTATTCAATTAAAAGAAGAGGAAGAAGAAACAATAAATAACATTACTGAAAGGAAGTTATGGTATTTAGAACGATTTTATGTATTTTGAGTGAGTGAAGTCGCTCAGTTGTGTCTGACTCTTTGCGATCCCATGGACTGTAGCCTACCAGGCTCCTCCGTCCATGGGATTCTCCAGGCAAGAGTACTGGAGTGGGTTGCCATTTCCTTCTCCAGGGGTTCTTCCCGACCCAGGGATCGAACCCGGGCCTCCTGCATTCCAGGCAGGCGCTTTAACCTCTGAGCCACCAGGGAAGCCCTTTGGTGTATCTTATGTGTATTAATTTGCTTAATCCTCAGAACAACTTGGCAAGAAGGATTGGCTGCATGAATTGTGGGCTCAGGGCAAGTCCCTCATTTAAAAATTATGCAGAATTTCAAGATGGTGGGAGCAAAATATTAACTTAAGTTCGGGTTCAAGCCCAGGTCCTCATGAGTAGGGCCCTATGTGACTGCATGGGTTGTGTGTCCGCAAAGCCAGCCCAACCTACATGAAAGTTATTGTTATTCTTACTTCTGGCAATTTATATCTTTTAGTCCAATTGACAAAGAGGACTGAAAGTTTCCTCAGTCTTCTGAGAGTCAGCCCACCCTGCCTGCCCTTTCTTCATTGTACTAGTTCTAGACATTTTCTCAAACATCCACCTACTGTAACTGCTAGACAGAAGTTCACATCCACAACCTTTGCCCTGTGGGAGTCTGTCTATTCATAAGTGTGTACCAATTGAATACACTTGGAGTTATTTACGCTTAATAGTTGCCTACTCCCAGTAACAGTAAAGATCTCACAGGCTTTGAAAATAAACTTACAGTTACCAAAGCGGAAAGATGGTGGGGGAGGATAAACTAGGAGTTTGGGATTAACATATACACACTGCTGGGTTTCCCTGGTAGCTCAGCTGGTAAAGAACCCGCCTGCAATGCAGGAGACCTGGTTTGATTCCTAGGTTGGGAAGATCCCCTGGAGGAGGACACGGCACCCCACTCCAGTATTCTTTCCTGGAGAATCCTCATGGACAGAGGAGCCGGGCAGGCTACAGCCGTGGGGTTGCAGAGTCAGACACGACTGAGTGACTAAGCACAGCACAGCATATACTACTGTATATGGACTGCTATGTGTAAAATAGATAAACCAACAAGATAATCAACAAAGACCTACTGTATAGCACAGAGAACTCTACTTGATATTCTGTAATAACCTATATGGGAAAAGAATCTGAAAAAGAATGGTTATATGTATATGTATACAGCTTCCCTGGTGGCTCAGACAGTAAAGAATCTGCCTGCAATGCAGGACACTTGGGTTTGTATAACTGAATCACTTTACTGTATACCTGAAACTAACACAATATTGTAAATCAAGTATACCCTGAGATAAAATAAAATTTTAAAAAAATCGAATGCCTTTAACTATATAATTAGTCCACAAGCTCTCTCACAACCATTGCTCAGGCACCTCCTCAGTCGTGTCTGACTCTTTGTGACCCCATAGACTGTAGCCTTCCAGGCTCCTCCGTCCATGGGATTTTCCAGGCAAGAGTACTGGAGTGGGGTGCCATTTCCTTCTCCAGAGGATCTTCCCGACCCAGAGATCGAAGCCTGGTCTCCTGCATTGTAGACAGACGTTTTACCATCTGAACCACCAGGGAAGCCTCTCCATCTCTACACATAGGCTTAAAACTCAACATTAAAAAACTAAGATCATGGCCTCCCATCCCATCACTTACTTCATGGCAAATAGATGGGGAAAGAATGACAGACTTTACTTTCTTGGACTCCAAATCACTGCAGATGGTGACTGCAGGAATGAAATTAAAAGATGCTTGCTCCTTGGAAGAAAAGCTATGACCAACCTAGACAGCATATTACAAAGCAGAGATATTACTTAGCCGACAAAAGTTCATCTAGTCAAGGCTATGGTTTTTCCAGTAGTCATGTGTGGATGTGAGAGTTGGACCATAAAGAAAGCTGAGTGATGAAGAATTGGTGATTTTAAACTGGGGTGTTGGAGAAGACTCTTGAGAGTTCCTTGGACTGCAAGGAGATCAAAATAGCCAATCCTGAAGGAGTGAGTGAAAGTCATTCAGTTGTGTTTGACTCTTTGTGACTCCTTGGCCTATACAGTCCATGGAATTCTCCGGGCCAGAATACTGAAATGGGTAGCCTTTCCCTTCTCCAAGGGATCTTCCCAACCCAGGGATCAAACCCAGGTATCCTGCATTGCAGGTGGATTCTTTACCAACTGAGCACAAGGGAAGACCAATGGAAATTACTCCTGAATATTCATTGGGAGGACTGATGCTGAAGCTGAAACTCCAGTACTTTGGCCACCTGATGTGAAGAGCTGACTCATTAGAAAAGACCTTAATGGTGAAAAAGGTTGAAGGCAGGAGGAAAAGGGGACAACAGAAGATGAGGTGATTGGATGGCAACGCCGACTTAATGGACATAAGTTTGAGCAGGTTCTGGGAGTTGGTGATGGACAGTGAAGCTTGTTGTGCTGCAGTCCATGGGGTCGCAAAGAGCTGGACATGATTGAGAGACTGAACTGAACTGAACTGAACTGTCCTCTCCATAATCACACCCCCTCATACACAAACACATACTCTCCAGGCTGTAAGTTACATCTTTTCATTATTTCTTTCCTAATTCTTGTTTGCTCTTGGTTCTCATTCTAATCTGATATCATCCATATAAGAACATCAAAGAAGCTACATAATACAGTTTTGGCCTGGATCCTGCCTGTAGGGCCAGACTTGCTTTTACTTTACATGTAAGAAGGTAAACTCAGCTATTCACATATATTCCTGTCCCTAACACTCACCTCCATGTCTCAGTTGCACTGATGTTCTCATTTTCAGAAGGCTAACAGTGGTTTTTAGGGTGAGTATAATGGAAGGGAAATGAGGGAGATGAGTGTGGGAGTCAGCAATCCTCAGGTCGATGCCTAGGTGTACAAGCAAGAGACTCAGAAATGAATGAAAAGAGGCCTTGATTTGGGGCTGGAAGATCCAGGTTTTCAGATGTTTGTTGTGAAATGTATGCTACCAGGCAGTCATTTCACCTTTGGAGACTTGGTTTCTCCTTTGGGGAATAAACTAAGAATTTTTGTCTGCTTATCAGACTTTCAGTGTGGATTACATGAGATAATGCAAAGAAACAAGTTTAGAAAATACACAAAAACATTGGCTTATTCTATTTTTATTGAGATATAGTTGACATATAATATTAGTTTCAGGTATATACTATAATGATATGATATTTGTATACATTGAGAAATGATAACCAAAATAAATCTCATTAACATCTATCACTTTACAGAGTTACACATTTTTTTAAGATCTACTCTTTTATTAACTATGATATATGTGATTATCATATTATTAATGTAGTATTCTTGACTACAGTCACCATGCTGTACTTACTTTCCCATGGCTTATTTATTTTTAGCTGGGAGTTTGTAAATTTTGACCGCTTTTATCTACTTTGCCCTCTATCACCCTCGCCTCTGGCAACAATCAATCTGTTCTATGTGTATGTGAAGCTTTTTCTTTTTTAAGATTTCACATGTAAGTGAGATCATATGGTATTTGTCTTTCTCTGTCTGACTTTTTTCACGTAACACAATGCCCTCAATGTCCGTTCATGTTATTACAAATGGCAAGTTTCCATTCTTTTTAATGGCTGGATAGAGTAGCCATCATGGTCAACAAAAGAGTCCATAATGCAGTACTTGGATGCAATCTCAAAAACGACAGAATGATCTCTGTTCGTTTCCAAGGCAAACCATTCAATATCACAGTAATCCAAGTCTATGCCCCAACCAGTAACACTGAAGAAGCTGAAGTTGAATGGTTCTATGAAGACCTACAAGACCTTTTAGAACTAACACCCAAAAAAGATGTCCTTTTCATTATAGGGGACTGGAATGCAAAAGTAGGAAGTCAAGAAACACCTGCAGTAACAGGCAAATTTGGCCTTGGAATACAGAATGAAGCAGGGCAAAGACTAATAGAGTTTTGCCCCCAAAATGCACTCTTCCAACAACACAAGAGAAGACTCTATACATGGACATCACCAGATGGTCAACACCAAAATCAGATCGATTATATTCTTTGCAGCCAAAGATGGAGAAGCTCTATACAATCAGCAAAAACAAGACTGGGAGCTGACTGTGGCTCAGATCATGAACTCCTTATTACCAAATTCAGACTGAAATTGAAGAAAGTAGGGAAAACCACTAGACCATTCAGGTATGACCTAAATTAAATTCCTTATGATTATACAGTGGAAGTGAGAAATAGATTTAAGGGCCTAGATCTGATAGACAGAGTGCCTGATGAACTATGGACAGAGGTTCGTGACACTGTAAGGAGACAGGGATCAAGACCATCCCCATGGAAAAGAAATGCAAAAAAGCAAAATGGCTCTCTGGGGAGGCCTTACAAATAGCTGTGAAAAGAAGAGAAGCGAAAAGCAAAGGAGAAAAGGAAAGATACAAGCATCTGAATGCAGAGTTCCAAAGAATAGCAAGAAGAGATAAGAAAGCCTTCCTCAGTGATCAATGCAAAGAAATAGAGGAAAACAACAGAATGGGAAAGACTAGCGATCTCTTCGAGAAAATTAGAGATACAAAGGGAACATTTCATGCAAAGATGGGCTCGATAAAGGACAGAAATGATATGGACCTAACAGAAGCAGAAGATATTAAGAAGAGGTGGCAAGAATACACAGAAGAACTGTACAAAAAAGATCTTCATGACCCAGATAATCACGATGGTGTGATCACTGACCTAGAGCCAGACATCCTGGAATGTGAAATCAAGTGGGCCTTAGAAAGCATCACTACAAACAAAGCTAGTGGAGGTGATGGAATTCCAGTTGAGATATTTCAAATCTTAAAGATGATGCTGTGAAAGTGCTGCACTCAATATGCCAGCAAATTTGGAAAACTCAGCAGTGGCCACAGGACTGGAAAAGGTCCGTTTTCATCCCAATCCCAAAGAAAGGCAATGCCAAAGAATGCTCAAAGTACCGCCAATTACACTCATCTCACATGCTAGTAAAGTAATGCTCAAAATTCTCCAAGCCAGGCTTCAGCAAGACGTGAACTGTGAAATTCCTGATGTTCAAGCTGGTTTTAGAAAAGGCAGAGGAATGAGAGATCAAATTGCCAACATCTGCTGGATCATGGAAAAAGCAAGAGAGTTCTAGAAAAACATCTATTTCTGCTTGATTGACTATGCCAAAGCCTTTAACTGTGTGGATCACAATGAACTGTGGGAAATTCTGAAAGAGATGGGAATACCAGACCACCTGATCTGCCTCTTGAGAAATCTGTATGCAGGTCAGGAAGCAACAGTTAGAACTGGTCATGGAACAACAGGCTGGTTCCAAATAGGAAAAGGAGTACGTCAAGGCTGTATATTGTCACCCTGCTTATTTAACTTATAGGCAGAGTATATCATGAGAAACACTGGACTGGAAGAAGCACAAGCTGGAATCAAGACTGCCGGGAGAAATATCAATAACCTCAGATATGCAGATGACACCACCCTTATGGCAGAAAGTGAAGAGGAACTCAAAAGCCTCTTGATGAAAGTGAAAGTGGAGAGTGAAATAGTTGGCTTAAAGCTCAACATTCAGAAAAGGAAGATCATGGCATCTGGTCCCATCACTTCATGGGAAATAGATGGGGAAACAGTGGAAACAGTGTCAGACTTTATTTTTCTGGGCTCCAAAATCACTGCAGATGGTCACTGCAGATATGAAATTAAAAGATGCTTACTCCTTGGAAGGAAAGTTATGACCAACCTAGATAGCATATTCAAAAGCAGAGACATTACTGTGCCAACAAAGGTCCGTCTAGTCAAGGCTATGGTTTTTCCTGTGGTCATGTATGGATGTGAGAGTTGGACAGTGAGGAAAGCTGAGTGCTGAAGAATTGATGCTTTTGAACTGTGAAGACAAAAGAGTCTTCTTTTGAGAAGACTCTTGAGAGTCCCTTGGACTGCAAGGAGATCCAACCAGTCCATTCTGAAGGAGATCAGCCCTGGGATTTCTTTGGAAGGAATGATGCTAAAGCTGAAACTCCAGTACTTTGGCCACCTCATGTGAAGAGTTGACTCATTGGAAAAGACTCTGATGCTGGGAGGGATTGGGGGCAAGAGGAGAAGGGGACGACAGAGGATGAGATGGCTGGATGGCATCACTGACTCGATGGACGTTGAGTCTGAGTGAACTCCGGGAGTTGGTGATGGACAGGGAGGCCTGGCATGCTGTGATTCATGGGATCGCAAAAAGTCAGACACGACTTAGTGACTGAACTGAACTGATCGCAAAAAGTCAGAGATGACTTAGTGACTGAACTGAACTGAACTGAATATTGCATTATGTATATATATATATATATATATTCCCACAGTTTCTTTATCCTTTCATCCATTGGTGGACACTTAGATTGTTTTCATGTTTTGGCTATTGTAAATACTGTTGCAATAAATATGGGGGTACATATATTTTTTATTTGAATATAATTGCTTTACAATGTTGTATTAATTTCTGCTATACAATTAAGTAAATCAGCTATATGTATACATATATCCTCTCTCTTTGGACCTCCCTCCCACCCCACCCCACCCCTCTAGGTCATCACAGAGCACTAAGCTGAGCTTCCTGTACTTTATAGCAGCTTCCACTATTTATCTATTTTACACATGGTAGTGTATTATTTGGAGAAGGCAATGGCACCCGATTCCAGTACTCTTGCCTGGAAAATCCCATGGATGGAGGAAGCTGGTGGGCTGCAGTCCATGGGGTTGCAAAGAGTCGGACACGACTGAGCAACTTCATTTTCACTTTTCACTTTCATGCATTGGAGAAGGAAATGGCAACCCACTCCAGTGTTCTTGCCTGGAGAATCCCAGGGATGGGGAAGCCTGGTGGGCTGCCGTCTATGGGGTCACACAGAGTCAGACACGACTGAAGTGACTTAGCAGCAGCAAGCAATGTATTATATCGGGTTCCCCGGTGGCTCAGAAGGTAAAGCGTCTGCCTGCAATGCGAGAGACCTGGGTTCCATCCCTGGGTCAGGACGATCCCCTGGAGAGGGAAATGGCAACCCACTCCAGTACTCTTGCCTGAAAAATTCCATATGACTGAGGAGCCTGGTAGGCTACAGTCCACAGGGTCGCAAAGAGTCAGACACGACTGAACAAATTCACTTCACTTCACTTCAGTTATTATATATATACTACTGCTGCTGCTAAGTCGCTTCAGTCGTGTCCGAGTCTGTGCGACCCCGTAGACAGCAGCCTATCAGGCTCCCTCGTCCCTGGGATTCTCCAGGTAAGAACACTGGAGTGGGTTGCCATTTCCTTCTCCAGTGCATGAAAGTGAAAAGTGAAAGTGAAGTTGCTCAGTCATGTCCGACTCTTAGCGACCCCATGGACTGCAGCCTACCACACACATATATGTATGTCGATTAGTGTTTTCACTTTCTCCTGATATATGTATAGATGTGAAATTGCTAGATCATGCGATAGTTCTGTTTTTATTTTATGGGTTATCTCCATACTGTTTTCCATCAGATCAGATCAGTCGCTCAGTCGTGTCCGACTCTTTGCGACCCCATGAATCGCAGCACGCCAGGCCTCCCTGTCCATCACCAGCTCCCGGAGGTCACTCAGACTCGCATCCATCGAGTCAGTGATGCCATCCAGCCATCTCATCCTCTGTCATCCCCTTCTCCTCCTGCCCTCAATCCCTCCCAGCATCAGAGTCTTCTCCAATGAGTCAACTCTTCACATGAGGTGGCCAAAATACTGGAGTTTCAGCTTTAGCATCATTCCTTCCAAAGAAATTCCAGGATTGATCTCCTTCAGAATGGACTGGTTGGATCTTCTTGCAGTCCAAGGGACTCTCAAGAGTCTTCTCCAACACCACAGTTCAAAAGCATCAATTCTTCGGCGCTCAGCCTTCTTCACAGTCCAGCTCTCACATCCATACATGACCACAGGAAAGACCATAGCCTTGACTAGGCGAACCTTTGTTGGTAAAGTAATGTCTCTGCTTTTGAATATGCTATCTAGGTTGGTCATAACTTTCCTTCCAAGGAGTAAGCGTCTTTTAATTTCATGGCTGCAGTCACCATCTGCAGTGATTTTGGAGCCCAGAAAAACAAAGTCTGACACTGTTTCCACTGTTTCCCCATCTATTTCCCATGCATAATAGTCGCCAAATTTACATTCCCACCAACAGTGCCCAGCATTTCCTCTTCTCCATATCTTCACCAGCACTTGTGATTTCTTGTCTTTTGATAATAAACATCTTATCACCTAAGAGGTGATATCTTGTGATTTTGATGTGCATTTCCCTGATGGTTAGTGATGCTGAGTACCTTTTCATATGTTTCTGGGCCATCTGTAAACACTGCCTCTCATACCCATTGGGCACTTAGCAATTAACACTGTATTTTGTTATTCAACTTCTCACATCATTCTATCAAGTGTTCATGTTCCTTAACTTTATGAGCCACATAACCACAAGCAGAAGTGGTTCTGAAAACAATGATAAAACAATGAGAACATGTCTTAAAATAATCACTTTTAAAGGTTCTATACTTATTCCAAAGAGGCTGTTATCTTTCAACGCTTTAAACACTTCTTTAAAACCTGATCCAGCTTGAAGAATACAAGAAAATATTTTGCAAATATTACATTTCTAACGTTTGATCAAATGTGAGATTATCCAATTGAATCACCCATACTATGCGATGGAGTTTGTTCTGAATGACTCTTTGTTAAAATAAACTCTTGAAAGACGACGGCTTACCACCACTGAGAATACACAATAGCTTGCGTCGCAGGCTCCAGAGGCAATTACAAAAGAGGGGTTCCTAATGTGTGACATCACAGCACTACAGACTTCTTCAGAGTGACCAGTTGGAATGCTCAACTCAACTTATGCTATGTAAATCTTGCTATATTCACGTAAAAATTATTTTTAACATGTCAGTGTCAGACTTTGGTATATCTCCTCTTAGCATGTATAGCACAGAGCACATAATAGACATTAAACACTTGGTAACCTGCAATGGATTTGTAGCATGGTGTTAAGGTAGAATTAAGATCTAATATGAGATAAGGAGGCAGCAAGAACGACTAAAAATATTACAAAGGAAATGCATTTTTTTCACATAAAAGTAAACTTGGATTCTAGCCATGGTAATCTTCTAAGATGCATATTTAATGGTTGTGATGCCTTTAAAAGGAGGCATTTCTAACTTTAGGAATTCGGATACTTGTTTTAGAACTAGAAAAGAAAGATACTGGCAAAGAGTGGGAAAATTTCATCTGGATCCTGGGCAACTGACCTATTAAGCAATGGAAGGGCCTAAGGGGTGACTATGAAGAGATGGTTTGAAAAGATTGAGGGAAACCTAAACTGGTTCCTTCATGTATGAATGGCAATATACCAAGGTTGTCTGCAAGAAATCTAGGATCTGAAAACACATGTTTAAATTCAGAGAAGTTATAAAACTGATGATTCATTTCTCCAATCACTGTTGACTTATCCCTGTATTCTAGGCACTGGAAAAAAACACCCACAGAGCCTCCTTATCATCATTACTGTAAGAGCTGCATAGGAAAATAGAACGTTCCATTAAAATGAATAGTGGGGCTTTTTTTCTTAGGATTGACAGGAAATTTCCAAAACCATTTCTTTATCTGAAAAAAATGTTGCTAAAATGGTTATAAATGCAGATTCCTGTCTATTGTATGATTCTTGCTGAACTAAAATACTGACAGTTTATCTGGGGCTAATAGAAAAAGGAAAAAAAAAAACAAACAACAACAAACTACCAGTGATTGAAGATAAAGCAGTCCCTAATGATGAAATGTGGTAAATATGCTGGTATCAAGATAATAAAGGATAGTATTACAAAATGCAGATCAAATACAAGCCACCTGGTCACGAAGACATCTTTATTATGATTTTAAAGTACCCACGCTACTTGTGGAACCAGTTGAAGCCATTTATACAAAAGCTTACTGGAGAAAGGCCAAAGTATTAAGAGAGAAAGCAATTACCTTTGGATTGAAGAAAAGATCTAACTACTGCAATTCATTACTTAAAAAAATAAATTAGACCTGGGAGCTTATGTTTGTTAAAAGCGCAAAATAACCAATGCATAGTTTCAGAAAATGTTATTTGTTTATGGAAGCCTCTGCTTTTGAATTGTCTAGACACTGAAAGTGCCTAGCCAAATGTTAACTTCCTGTGGATGGGGTCTTTTGTCTATTTTATCTTCTGCTCTTTCTGAAAAGCTTAATATAGTGTCTGGCATTAGCAGGGCTCAGTATTTTTTAATGAATGAATGAAAGAAAAGCGAAGTAACAAGTGGTGTCCATATTTAAGTAGGAAGGAAAGAAAATTATCAAAGTGTAAGTAATGTAACATTTAATATGGCAAAAACAGTTGGAAGGGATTGAGTAAATTAAGTACAGTTTATGGAAAGAAGCTACAAAACTGATATTTTTATACTCAGAAAATAAGAATTTAAAGGAACCATTCATCCAGTTTACTATCCATGAAGTCAGCTAATCAAATTACAGATTGCTTAAATGGATGTTGAATTACATTATGTGTCAGTTTGTAGTTGTAAAGGCCAAGTGAAAGATGACCAAACTCTTGTTTTTTGGGTGGCTACCATAAGACTTTGAAAGATTGTTTAGCTTCCTATGTGACATTACTAAACTACAGTTTGAAAGGTACAATAGTGTGGGTGTATCCACACTTGTATGAGTCTATACATAACCAATGTCCCTTTACTTGAAGATGATGCTATTAAGGCTGATTTTCATCTGTGTTTTGTTTTGTTTTTGATGTTGCTAAAGACGCATGCATCACTCATCTCCAGTATTCATTTTGCTCTTCCAGTTTGCACTGCCAAGTGATGCTGTGGTGCTCAGTCTGCTGTTTTTGCTTAGAAAGAGCCACCTGATTGCTGAGCCACCTGATTGCTGATGACTCCTCCCTGGAGTTGATTTGACAGCTTTATTGCTTTCAGCACTCCATCATTGTGTTATTCCACTTTTAATTTTTCAGCCTACCTTTAAGTACTTCCTCCTAAGACTTACTGTTAGTACACCTTGGTTTATGAAGATACTCATTTAAAAGACTGTTTTATTGAAATATCAGTGAGCAGCAACTCTTCTGTAGGGATAAAAATGAATGATTACAGTAAAATCACAAAATAGTAAAATTAGCAGCACTGCTTTAAGCAACTGCTCTACAGGAGATAGAAGAGTCTCTTTGCTACCCAATCAGTAACATTTATTTAGGAAGATATTTTGTATACTGTGTGAACTCTTGGGTATTCCTGAAGTCCCTGGTTGTAAACTTGAACTATTCTGCTGTAACATCTTTTCAATTCGCATGTAATGCTTCTTAGAAACTCAGAAGACTGTGGAAGTTCTGGAAAATTTACAACAGGAGACAACTCAGTAAAAGTCATTTAGGAAATTGAGTATCTACTAATTTCTAGGTTCTGCTGCTAGGCGTTGGGTGAAAAGAGTTAAACAGGACATATTTCCCTCCTTGACTCAGCTCACGGTTGGGTGGGGGACCAGTCAGGTACACACAGCTCAAACGGACCAACAGTAGAAGACTGGGCAAGGTATAGACAGTGCGTGACACTCGGTCATGTCTAACTCTTTGCAACCCCATGGACTGTAGGCTGCCAGGCTCCTCTGTCCATGGAATTCTCCAGGCAAGAATACTGAAGTGGGTTGCCATTCCCTTCTCCAGGGGATCTTCTTGACCCAGGGATCAAGCCCAAGTTTCCTGCATTGCAGGCAGATTCTTTACCATTTGAGCCACCAGGGAAGCCCGGAGATAGTGAGCCTGGGGGAGATTAATTAACTCTGTGGTATGGGGAGGAGTAAGTATGTCAGGGAAGTCTTCCAAAAGATGGTTTTTAAAATTCAACTTGAATTCCATCAGGCAGAAAAGAGGGGAGAATATTCCAAAAAGCGAGAACAGATGACAAAGGTACAGAGGAATAAAGCAATATGACACATGTGGGGAATTCCAAACAGTGAAATATTGCTGAGCCTAGAGTCCTTGTGGGGAGCGGAAGGAGAGTAAATGTCACCTTGACAGTAATTGTGTTTGCAACGTGCAGAGTGGCCCAACCTAAATAACAAAGACAGTTTATAAGATAAAATATATCTTTTGAGACCCTTTTCCATTTCAGTGATTCACCATTTTGAGTCGTGATTGTTGAATTGCAATAAAAATTTACCTTGTTAACCACAGGAGAGCAATCAGGATCTAGTTTATTTTATGAAAGGAACTAACCATGTTTCTCTTTAGCTGGGATAACTCTTGGGTGCTTTACACAACCTCCCATCTTGTAGTTTCCTTGTTGTGGGTTAAATGAGAGATTGGAGACAGCTTTGTAGCCTATTGAAACAAAGTATGCCCTCAACAAACAGTTATTGATTGACTGGTCAAGTCTATCAGACACTGGATACATTTAAAGCACATGATAAAAAATGTACAGTTTTCTGAATCTGTTATAAGTTCTGCTGAATCTGTCACATTTGATAAATTGGTTATAAATGACTATTATCTGTGAACATTTGTATGAATTCACCATGTTTTTTATTTAGCTCTGTAAAAAGAATATTATAATGCGAACTGCCAGTAACTATTAGTTGAAGAATACATCCTTTGAGCAGTTCAGTGCTTGGCATGTGGTAGAGCAGCACTTAATAAGTGTTTGTTGAGTCAAAGAACAAATTATTAACAACTTCTAATCAAGGCCTTTGATTCTTTGGCAATTAAATCTCTTTATTCTCATTTTTTACTTTATGGAGAAATGCTGACCAATATGATTTAAGTCACATACATAATTTTATGTCTTTCAATATCCATATTTGAAAAAGTAAAAAGAAACAGCTGAAATTAATTTTAATAATGTATTTTATTTAACCCATGTCAATATATTATGATTTTGATATATCATCAGTATAAAATATATTAAAGTGATACCTTACACTTTTCCCCCTAAGTATTTAAAAATCAGCATGCATTTTATATTCAGAGCACATCTCAATCCAGATGATAAATTTCCTAAATTTATCTAAATCTGTATTTAGATTTCCGAATATTTATAGTTGCAAAGATAGATTCATGTACCCAAGTTTTACCCAACATAATTTAAAATTTTCCAATAACTGAATCAAATATCAGTTTTCAAATGATTTGAAGTGATATCAAGTGAAAAAGTCAGTTCCTCAGTCACAGGGGCAACCAGTCAAGAGCTCAGTAACTGCCCGTAGTTAGTACCTGCTGTATACAACAGTGTAGTTCTAGAGAATTCTGCTCCATTGAGCTGCTGGAAGACAGTGCTCATTCAGCACATTTCAGTGTGGGTTTAGCACCTCATATATATTTAAAATTTTTCTTCTGCTTTTGCATTGTTTCAATTTTTTTCTGAAACCTGTATTATCCTAACACCTTAGAGGTTAGAAATCTCTATATTAAACATGCCCCATTTAGTTAATAATCCTCAGGAAAATTACTAAAAGCCTTAAGATATTCCTTTGGTTATTTCTTCATAGTCACTAGCACAAGAAGCTATATATAGTGACACACACAAAATTTGCTTATGAGCAGTCTCACTATTAAGGACTATGGCTAAACAGTTTTCACTCAATCACAGTACTGCCTCATGCCATTTTAAGGAGGGGTGAGCTCACATTGTAGTACACACTCAATTTTGTAGTTGTTTTTCAGTCACTATGCTATGCTATGCTAAGTTACTTCAGTCGTGTCCGACTCTGTGCGACCCCATAGACGGCAGCCCACCAGGCTCCCCCGTCCCTGGGATTCTCTAGGCAAGAACACTGGAGTGGGTTGCCAATTCCTTCTCCAATGCATGAAAGTGAAAAGTGAAAGTGAAGTTGCTCAGTCGTGTCCGACTCTTAGCGACCCCATGGACTGCAGCCTAACAGGCTCCTCTGTCCATGGGATTTTCCAAGCAAGAGTACTGAAGTGGGGTGCCATTGCCTTCTCCGTTTCAGTCACTAAGTCATGTCCAACTCTTTGTGACCCCATGAACTGCAGCACGCCAGGCTTCTCTGTCCAACACTATCACTGGGAGTTTCCTCAAAGTTGTGTCCATTGAGTTAGTGATGTCATCCAGCCATCTCATCCTCTGTCGCTCCCTTCTCCTCCCATCTTTAATCTTTCCCAGCATCAGGGTCTTTTCCAATGAGTCGGTTCTTTGCATCAGGTGGCCAAAGTATTGGAGCTTCAGCTTCAGCATCAGTTCTTTCAATGAATATTCAGGACTGATTTCCTTTAGGATTGACTGGTTTGATCTCCTTGCAGTCCAAGGGACTCTCAAGAGTTATCCAGCACCACAGTTCAAAAACATCAGTTCTATGGTGCTCAGCCTTCTTTATAGTCCAACTCTCACATCTGTACATGGCTACTGGAAAAACCATAGCTTTGACTCTACAGACTTTTTTCAGGAAAGTGATGTCTTTTAAAAGACACAATGACTTTTTTCTAACCCAAGTAAAGTGAAATTTATGTACCAAGCCTAAAATTGTGGGTATGAATAGGATTGTTTGAATGCCATTTTTGGATACAGTTGTTTCTAGTCTATTTTGTTAACCAGAATTACGGATTGGAGTTATCCATCTAGTAACAACTGTCTTTGAATATAGTTCCACTGCTATAAAGCCATCTTTATGGGTTGATTAAAAAAATAAGTATCCCTCATTATAGTATGTAATATTCAGTAAGTTTCGACATGTGAGCACAGTGTAGCAAATATAGCTAAGGGATTTACTGAAGACTTTTAAAACAGTTTTTTAATGTAAAAATTTTTTATTGAAGTATAGTTGTTTACACTGTTGTGTTAATTTCTGCTATACAATGAAGTGAATCAGCTATATGCATACATATATCCCTTTCCTCTTGAACCTCCCTCCCCTCTCCATCCCACCCACCTAGGTCATTACAGAGCACCAAGCTGAGTTCCTTGCACTATACAGCACGTTCCCACTAAGTAGCACACACGTCAATGCACATATGTCCATCCCAGTCTCTCAATTCATCCCCCGACCCTTGTTCACACATCCGTTCTCCACATCTGCATCTCCAGTCTTGCACCTAGGTTCATCTGTACCATTTTCCCAGATTCCACATGCATGCATTAATATACGATATTTGTTTTTCTCTGTCTGACTTACTTCACTCTGTATGACAGACTCCAGGTCCATCCATGTCTCTGTGAATGACTCAATCTCATTCCTTTTTATGGCTGAGTAACAAGTCCATTGGAAGGAAAATGTAGCATATACATACAATGGAATATTATCCAAGACTTTGAATGTGTATGTCAAAATTTTAGAAGCTCTTAGGCCAAAACCCTGGGAGCTCTTTTGAGCTCTGTCTGTAATTAGCCATCATATCTCAGATGTATGATGACCTTATAGGGTCAGGGGAGGGCTGTTGATCTTTTGACCACTGCAAGACTGAACTGTACCATATATTCCAGTTATCTTTTTTTCTGTACACCATTAACCTGGTGCATCCATGATTTTGAATAAGCCAGTTGAGTGGAATTTTGTAAAATGGGAAGGAATATGCCTGTCTGGGTCACCATACGGATAGATAACATGTGAGTGGACACTGAAAAAACAACATCCAAGCTACCAGTTCAAGGACTGATTCATAGTCCAATGGGGTTGAACACACTTTCACAGATGCTTGTTTCCTCTCATGTTAACAGGGTACTATTGCCACATAAGGTACTCTTGAGTGGCTGCACCGTGGATTGTAGCAGCGGCTGTAGTTGATCAGAAAAGTACAAGCTTCTATCTTGGCAACTTCAGTACATCTTGATGATTCAGGACCTCTGCAGAAGGACTGAGAAAGCTTGGCATTCCCAATTGCACACCATTTTTTAGTATGCAGCCTTGCAGTTCTGAAGCCTGAATGCTGTTTGAGGAATGGTGATGAACACCTAAGGGATCTTGTGACTTTTTTACTGGCTTTGTGAAATTGAGATGTGTCTACAAATAAAATGTTAAAGAAATAAATACATAGATGATGGTCTAGAAGCAAATTTATATGCTGGGTGAGATTTTTTTCCTCAGGGGACCTCCGTGCCTGGTATTTTTAAGTCTTTTGTACCATGTTTTAAGGGTCAAGTGTTAAGTTTTCAGAAACAACCTTTAATGAGTCAGGGTAAAAGCCATCTGGTGCAAATGGATGAACTTCAGGAGAAAGGAGGAATTTCCCATCATCTTAAGATTTCCATTGGCTTTGAGAAAGTAGCTCAAAAAACTGGATTTATCCCCTTCTACCTCCTGCTCCTTTTATCTTCCAGTCATGAAAGAATGTGAAAAAGACATACTGGAAAGACGAGGAATAGGGAAATGGTATGGTTTTTGTCCTAGAGGCTGAGTGTGCAAAATGTAAGCTTTCAAATTAGATAGAAGCAGCATTGGTTTTTAGGGGCTAATGGGCCCTGGGTAACGCGTTACAGAGGTGGGTCTGCAGGATGTAAGACGTGGCAGGTGGGTGGCAGGGTGATAAAACCACCTGGAGGAGGTAGGACAGGACAAATCAGAGCCAGCTCTCCGCCCTCCCTAAACAAGCTCGCCTAAGTGACACTTCCTTGCGTCCCAGGAAGTGACGATCAGCCAGAGTAGACGTCCTGACTCCCGGGTCTCAGCCACTCCGGGGGTGCCGCGGTGGGCGCCTGGCGACCTCTTCCGCCGGCCGAGTTCCCTAGGAGGCCATCCTGTCCCGGCACTTCGGCGAGCCGTCTGGCCGGAGCCCATCGCACAGAGTCCCTGAGCACCGCCTCCGAGGCTGCTGGCGCTTTTAGGGGGGGCTTTTATGACCTCTTCCCAACTATTAGGGTGACCCTGAACCCAACGGCTCCCGGGAGAGGGGGACCGAGAGGGCTCGGGGGAGGACAGAAACCGAGAAAGCTGGGGAACGGCGAAGGAGGCGATGAATTTAAGAATAGGAGAAGTCCCGAGATAGCAGATAGGATCCAGCGTAGGAGCCTGCCCATTCTCCGCCCCCCTCCCCCACCCCCCGCAATGAAACGGACAAAAAAGGACCACTCAATTGCATCAGCGCCCTCTCACCTCCGCCCCGGCAAAACCCAAACACTAATCAAAAATTAAATCCACCAGAAGCTCTGAAAGACTACCGTACTCCGCGGGTGGGGGCGAGAAACAAAAATAAACACGGGGACAGACGGGCGATGGAGCGCGGAAGGAGGAGGAGGAGGCGGCCCCGCATCCCTAATGAGGGAATGAATGGAGAGGCCCCCCTCGGCTGGCGCCCGCCCACCCGGCGGCGGCCGCCAAGTGCCTCTGGGCGCAGCGTGCCGCGCCCGCCGCTCCTCGCGCAGCCGGCTCGGGCCGCTCCTCCCGGTTCAGGCGCGGCGGCGGCGGCGGCGGAGACCGCGCGGGACTCTGAGTCTGGGCTGGCGCGCCGGGGGCGCGGGGGCGCCGCCGCGCTGGGCCCCGGGCGCGTGGCTGCGGCTCGGCCGGGCGGCGTCGCTCACCTGAGGCGGGGCGTGGGGGGCGCGGCGCGGGCGGTGCTGTCAGGGCCGCGGATCCCGGCTGCGCTCGGCGGGACGAGCCAGGCAGTGATTTGCGGCGCCGCTTCGCCTTCGGCCATGGCCGGGAGAGCCTAGCGGGGCCCGGACCCCGCCCCCCCTCACCGCCCCTCTCCGGCTCCCGCCCCGCCTCCCAGCCTCGGCGTCGCGTCCCGCCGGCCTCGCCGCCCGGCCCGCGCCGGGCAACCGCCCTCGCCCGGAGTCCTCCCTCGCCCCGGCCCGCGTCCCCCCGGCGGTGGCGCCGCGGGAAGCGGCTCCCCCTCCTCTTCCTCCGCGTCCTCTGTCCCCCCCGTTCCCCCGCCGCGGCCGCTTGTTGCATCGCCCGCGGCCTGCGGGAGCCGCTCTCCCCGGCCCGGCCCCGGCTTCGCGCGAAGCGGCCGCAACTCCTGCCTCTCGCCCCCGGGGCCCGCAGCAAACCCGGGCCCGGCCCGGCCCGCGAGACCCCGGCCCGACCCCGCCGCCCGCACAAAATGTCGGCCCGGACGCCATTGCCGACGGTGAACGAGCGGGACACGGAGAACGTGAGTAGCCGGAGCCTCCCCGGCAGCGGTGGGGCCGGGCGCTGCCCCCCGACCGCCGCTTCACCTTCCGCGTGGGCCGCCCGGGGTCCTCAGGGCGGCCACCCGCCGCAGGGTCTCCACCAGGAGCCTGGCGTGACCCTCGCCCCCCGGCTCAGCCCCTGTCCTCCTTTCCAGCCCCATTTCGCTGCTTTCCTCTGAAGGGTAAGGGTTGGGGGGCGCCGTCGGTGGTGCCCTCCCCGCGGAGGTGATCCTCCGGGAGAAGGATGGGGGTGATGGAGGGCAGAGAGGCACAAGGAGATGGCAGAGTGGGCATCCCGGCGGGCTTTATTTCCACTCGGCATTCCGTATTCCCCACCCGAATGTTTGCTTTATGATCAAAGACGAGCCGGCCGACTGCCTCTTCTCCCGTTGCTTTTCTGGCTCTTTCGGTCCTTTGCACCCCACCCCCCTGCATTGCCCATGACTTTGCTTTTTATCACATTAGGTCCACAGTTGGGTCTTGGGCACCAAAGGGGAACGGTCGGGAATGGAAGGGACGAGAAGGGGAGTAGAGACGGATGTGTGCATGTGTGTATGTTGGGGTGTGAGTTTATACTGCTGTGATACTCTTCCATAGAAATGAGTGGAAGAATTTCACCACCCGCTTCTGTGGTCCCAGGGTGACGGCAAAAAATGTTTAAAAGCCCAGTGAAGCCAATGGCTTTTACTTCTCTTCCTCAAGTCAGTGGTAATAATTCAGGGCAGGTTTTACTTTAAATACCTCTCCTCCTCCTTGGAGTGTCACAAGGTGCATTGCTTTGAAGGAAGGATTTTCTGTGCCTTTGATCAAATTGCCCTCGGGAGTTTTCATCTCGCGGCCGTTGTCCCCGGTGTTTAAACTTCTGAAAACCGAAAGAACCAAATCAGTTGTATTTCCACGTTCTGGAAAGTACAATTGTGTGTGAATGCTTGAGTTCCTTTGTGGCAAAGGGTTTAAAAAAAATAAAAAATTTTTTTGTTTGTTTAAAGCCCTTATGACCTGTGAAGAGGGCCTTGACTGATGTTTCTGACCGGTTTTGAGTACCCCTTGGAGGGGTACTAAGTTTTGGCCTGCTGTCCAGTCTCTGTCAAGTCAACTCCATGACTCTCCAGCTCTTGGTTGGAGAGGCTTCATAGGGTTGGTAAAATAAAATAATGAAGGGCTTTGGCATTCTTAGACAAAAGATGCAAGAGAGAAGACAAACTAACTCACCGCCAGAGTGTTGGAGGGAGGTATATAAACAGTTTCTTTAATCTTGGACCTTAGAGGAACGCAGAAACTTGATAGAAGGGAGACGAAATTCTGGTAAGAGACTGTCGAAGATCCAGGAAATTTCAGAGTATGCTTATGTGCTGTTTAGTGTACTGCATTTCAAATGGTAAAAATACAGTGCAAGGCTGCTGACACCGTAAATTATAACTTAGTTTACAACATAACTGTTTTTTAAAAGCCTGTTTTTAAAAATATAATTGATACATAATTTTGGTTGGGAGA
Organism: Tragelaphus eurycerus; assembly: GCA_935064755.1. NCBI lineage: Eukaryota > Metazoa > Chordata > Mammalia > Artiodactyla > Bovidae > Tragelaphus > Tragelaphus eurycerus. The sequence goes on from CAKXYN010000003.1 coordinate 18,028,935, forward strand.
TTGAAGAAGATGACAGGAAAAGACTCAAAATTGGGTTAAAGCTGGTTTTAAAGCCAAGGTGGTACTGGATTTTTTAATAGAAAATCTTCAAAAAACAGTGTCATTCAGTATGAATGAAAAGTAGGCAAATGATGACCTTTGCTTCTATGAGCAAAACACTGTGTTTTTAACCTAAGATAGGTGGAAAAATACATTGTTCTTATTTTCTTTTGGATTGTGACTAGTACAGCTTTTTCCAGAGTCTGATGTCTGCTTTATACAGACATGAGATAGCATTATACAAGTATCTATCAGGGAATAGTACAAAATGCACCATCACATGTAAACTGGAAAAAGGGGGAGTTCAGTTAAGCAATAGCAGTGTACTACATTTTGCTTCTGAAAATGAATAAGCTATGTTAACTCATCTGCTCTGTTTCTGGACATGGTTTTTCTAAGTTGCTTTCATGATCTTGTCCCTTGCTGTTGGTTCCGTTGTGCATAAATATACTCTCTTAGGCTGTCTTTACGCACATCCTGATTTTCTCCTGATTGCCATGGAAAGTATCTGTTGTACTGTAGCTGTTAATTTATCAGCAAGTATGCACTCAGTTTTGTTTTTGAGCTACAAGGGATGCGGAGGTAGTATTAACATTTAAGACAAGGCCTCGCCCCTCAAGGAACTTAAGAAGGAAGGTAAATAGAGTCCCAAAGAAATAATGTACAGTAGAAAGCTGTGTGTAAATATGGCTGAATTGTTTTATAGGTTCTTTAATCAGCAGGATCACCAGTGATGGCTATTGAATCACCATTCGTGTCTCTGTCTATTCTCTGGTTGGTAGTAAATGTCATTACTCACTCTTGCTTACTTCTCATCAGTGAGATAAAGCGACAAATCTACTTGTTAGCTAATATGCAAAGACCAGTATGGTGATCAAAATGAGCATTTGTTTGTAGCTGTTTTCAGTGAAATTGACATGAAAAAAAAAGATTGTGAAAAATTTACATTTGCGTGACTATCAAATGCTGGTAAGCCTTTTGGAATATTAAGGACATAACTAAAGACCTTTTATGATTTCTAAAAATAATTTAAACAAAATAATTAAAGAACCTTTGAATTTTATTATCATTTGCACTTGTTATAAACATTTTAGTTATACATGAATGGATTTGGTATCTTTGGGAATATGTAGTATCTACCCTTCACTAATATATATTGAGGGTATATAAGTAAACAATATTATATATAAAACCATTCAGAAGACTGATGTTACAGCACTGTAACAGTAGTAAATATTCTCCTCTTTACTACTAGTGTATAGTAGAATGAGAAAGAATTGCTTTTCTTTGAGAACATTCTGTGTGTTTTTTTCAAAAGTATTTTCTTACATGAAGGGTTTGTATGTGCATTGTTAATAGGCCTCAAATGGCTAAATACAATAGAACAACTGATGATTAACTTTAAAGGCAATGAATACTTCCTAGTGAAGTAGAAAACATATGTTGAGTATCGTAGAATTAATTTATGCAAAATGTGTTTGATTTTAGGTTGTAAATAAGTCCAGAAAGAGAATGGGTATTTGAATTGATATTTCCTTATTTTACCTCTGTTAGATTATACTTGGATAATTGCAGCATGGATATAGAGAATTTATTGCCATTACTCTTTTGTGTTTTTAAATGAAACAATTTTTTTTCATGTTGTAAGAAATAATTTTTCTACACAAATTTTCTAAACAATTTTCCTGAAATATGTTTTAGGAAACAATTTTTTTTCATGTTTAGGAAAACTAATTTTGCTAATTGTTATGGATCCAGAGTGTCCCAGCTAGCTTTCTGTTGTGAAATTTTGATCAGTACGAAGGAAATTAACTTGATTCCTTCTTGGGATCTTATAAAATGGACTTTGGATAAAATTATCTTGAAACTTTTAATAACAAAACTCTTGATGATGATTCTTTTCAAAACCCCGAAATTCACTATGGTGACCATAATGGTACTACTAAGGTGGATGCCAGTAGTTTGCCTAATGGGAATAATTGTTAATTATGTGAAAAGGCAGAGGAGAAGCATGCTTTTGCCAGTACTGTTGGGTTTTATCAGTACCATGTGCGTACATCACATGTCCCAGGACCTATCCCATTGCCTTCTAATTGCTAACTTACTTTGTCTCCTTTGTTGTGTATCTCCAGTGCCAGCACCATGACTGGCAGTAATATACAAGAGAGCAGTCCTATAATATTCCCCATTTGAGTTTTTTCCTTTGTCATCGAAATATATTAATAATACTGGGAAGGGAACATACTACAAAGCCCTCAGAGAGTGAAGTGACCTGCCCAAGGTCATAACCAATCTCTGATGTCTTCTACCGTTGCTGTGCTCATGCTATTGCTTCTTCAGGTTTTTGTTTTGTTTCTGTCTCAGAGATTTTAAAAGAACATTCATGATGATAGGAGATAATTAGAGGAAGAACAGAGTATGCCATGCTCATCTGATTCCTGAACCTTTGCTCAAAGAAACCTTTGTTGTTTTCCTCTTGTCCCAAACTTTCTTTAAGAAGGCTTTTGAAATGATTGTAGCCAACATTGCTGTCTGCTGTAACTGAACATCTGTGTATGTATAGTCCATACCATTGGTTTCCAGAGTGGGTATGCAGGACCATCCATTGTGAGAAAAAAAATGTCTTTGCCTTCTATCATCTTCCTTCTGACCTCAATGCTATTATTAACTCTCCTCCTCCTCTCCCTCCCCTCCTCTAAATCTTAGGTTGTTTAAAATCAGCCACAAATTTTAAAATGACTGTTCCTTTGCCATTTCTTTTCCATCTCAGGTTTTCCTTTGGAGGTCATTTTCCCTTTTGTTTATAGATATCTTTTGGTGATAATTGTCATAAACTTTTTTTAATGTAAAGATATATTTTGCTCGTTTCTTGAAAGATAGCCTTGCTCAGTCTCCAATTCTGAGTTGCTTTTCCATTGTCTACTTATCACCATTGCTTCTGTTCAGAAGTCATCTGCCAGTATGTTGGTATCTTTTCTCTCCCGTTTTCTTAAGATTCTCTCTTTTTCTTAAGTGTTATACTTTCACTACAGTGTATTTAAGTATAGATTTCTTTTCTTCCTGTTTGCATCTCCTGTCTTTGAATTCCTATTTTTTTAAGTAAAAACTAGGATACTTATCAACTATTATTTTTTTTAAATATGGCCTTGCTTCTGGTCTCTTTAGAATTTTATTTTGGTACTCTGATTAGATTATGTTAGACCTTAACTCTTTCATGTGTTAACTACTTTTTATTTTTTTAATTGAAATACAATTGATTTATAATATTGTGTTAGCTTCATGTGTATACCAAAGTGATTCAGTTATATATGTATGTACATATGTGACACATACACATATATATTTTCCAGACTCTTTTACATGATAGGTTATTGTTACTTGTGCTATACAGTAAGTCCTTGTTTAGCTGTTTTGTATATAGTAGTATGTATCTGTTAGTCCCAGACTCCTAATTTATCTCTCCCTTCCCCGCTTTCTCCTTTGGTAACTATAAGTTTGTTTTCTGTGTCTGTGAATCTCTTTCTGTTTTGTAATAAGTTTGCTTATATCATTTTTTTAGATTCCACATATAAATGATACCATATGATACTTGTCTTTCTCTGTCTGACTTCTTCACTTGGTGTGATAATCTCTAGGTTCATCCATGTTGCTGCTGCAAATGGCATTATTTTATTTTTCTTTTTATGCCTGAGTAATATTCCACTGTGCATATATACTCCATTGTCTCTAGCCATTCATTTGTTGATTGCTGTTTAGGTTTTCTTCCATGTCTTGGCTCCTGTGAAAATTAGGCTACATGTGTCTTTTCAAATTAAAGTTTGCTTCTTCTTTGGATATATACCCAAGAGTGGGATTGGTGGATCATGTGGTAACTCTATTTTTAGTTTTTTTTCCTGTAATTAATCTTTATTGAAGTATAGTTACTTTACAATGTTGTGTTATCAATAGCTTCTGCTGTACAGCAAGGTAAATCAGCTATACAGATATATCCCCTCTTTTTTGGATTTCCTTCCTATTTAGGTCACCACAGAGCACTGAGTAGAGTTCCCTGAGCTATATAGTAGATTTTCATTAGTTATCAGTTTTATACATAGTGTATCTATATATATGCACTTCCATATCCTAGCTATTGTGAATAGTGCTGCAGTGAAAAGTGAGGTGCATGTGTCTTTTCAAATTATGGTTTTCTGTGGATATATGCCCAGGAGTGGGATTGCTGGATCATCAGTCAGTCAGTTTAGTCACTCAGTCATGTCCAACTCTTTGCAACCCCATGGACCACAGCACGCCAGGCCTCCCTGTCCATTACCAACTCCTGGAGTCCACCCAAACTCATGATAATTGAGTTGGTGATGCCATCCAACCATCTCATCCTTCGTCATCCCCTTCTCCTCCCACCCTCATTCTTTCCTAGCATCTGGGTCTTTTCAAGTGAGTCAGCCCTTCACATCAGGTGGCCAAAGTATTGGAGTTTCAGCTTCAACATCAGTCTTTCCAATGAACACTCAGGACTGATTTCCCTCAGAATGGACTGATTGGATCTCCTTGCAGTCCAAGGGACTCTCAAGAGTCTTCTCCAACACCACAGTTCAAAAGCATCAGTTCTTCTACACTCAGCTTTCTTTATAGTCCCACTCTCACATGCATACATAACTACTGGAAAAACCATGGCCTTGACTAGATGGACCTTTGTTGACAGAGTAATGTCTCTGCTTTTTAATATGCTGTCTAGGTTGGTCATAATCCAAGGAGTAAAAGAGTCTTTTAATTTCATGGCTGTAGTCACCATCTGCAGTGATTGGGAGCATATGATATTCTTTTTAGTTTTTTTTTAAGAATCTCATACTGTTCTCCATGCTGGTTGTACCGATTTATATTCCTTTTAAATCACAGTTTCAGTTTCATTACTTGTGATTGATTTGTTCGTATTTCTGTATCTTCCTGGTTCCATCTTGGAAAGCTGTACCTTCCTAAACATTTGTTCGTTTCTTCCAGGTCCTCCATTTTGTTGGCATGTAGTTGCCTTTAGTAGTCTCTGACGCTCCTTTGTATTTCTGTGGTGTCAGATGTAGTGTCTCCTTTTTCATTTTTAATTTGATGGATTCATGTCCTCTCCCTTTTTTTCCTCAATGAGTCTAGCTAAAAGTTTATCAGCTTTATCTTCTCAAAGAACCAGATTTTAGTTTCATTAATCTTTGCTGTTATTGTCTTTGTGTCTCATGTATTTCTACACTTTTCTTTGTGGTTTCTTTGTTTCTCCTAACTCTGGGCTTTGTTCTTTCCCTAGTTGCTTTGGGTGTAAGGTTAGGTTTGTTATTTGAGATTTTTATTGTTTTCTGAGGTGCTTTATTTCCTTTTGATTTCTTCAGTGATCTGTTGATCGTTTAGTAGCATATTGTTAACCTCCACATGTTTGTGTTGCAGTTTTTTTCCCTCATAGTTGATTTCCGGTCTCATAATGTGGTCGGAAGAGATGCTTGGTAGAATTTCAGTTTTCTTAAATTTACCGAGGCTTGTTTTGTAGCCTAACATGTGACCTGCTTTTGGTCTGTTGTGTCATTTAAGGCCAATGTTTGCATATTGATTTATTATCTAGATGATCTATCCATTAATGTCAGTGGGGTTTTAAAGTCCCCTACTATTACTGTGTTACAGTTGATTTCTCCCTTTGTGTCATTTAATATTTGCTCAAAGTATTTAGGTTCTCCTACGTTGAGTGCTTATATATTTACAATGATTATATCTTCATGTTGGATTGGCCCCTTGATCATTATGTAGTGCCCTTCTTTGTCTTTTGTAATAGTCTCTATTTTAAAGTCTAGTTTGTCTGGTGTAAGCATTGCTGACGTCTATGGGGTCACGCGGAGTTGGACAGGACTGAAGTGACTTAGCAGGAGCAGCAGCAGCTTTCTTTAAATTTCCATTTGCATGGAATGCCTTTTTTCATCCTTTCATTTTCGTTCTGTGAGTGTCTTTGTATCTGAAGTGAGTCACTTGTAGACAGCATGTAAACAGGTCTTGTTTTTGTTTCCACTTAGCTATTCTGTTTCTTTTGATTGGAACATTTAGTCCATTTAAATTTAAGACAGTTATTGATGTGTACACTCTTACTGCCATTTTGTCAGTTGTTTTAGGTTGTTTTTATAGCTCTTTCTCCCACTTTCTATTTTTTTTTGTGATGACACAAAATAGATATATACATTTTGTGTATATCTATTAAAATTTTTTGGTTTGTGGTTATCATGAGGTTTTCATCTAGCTGTACACACACACACACACACACACACACACCCACACCCATGATTGTTTTAATTTGCTGGTCTCTTAATTGTAAATGCAGTTTTAAAACTCTGCCTTTGTACTCCTTCCCTCAAAGTTACTTTTTTTGATATCATAATGTATATATATATATAGTTATTTTCTAGATTAACTCCTTATTGTGAATATAGATGGCTTTACTGCTTTCATAGTTTAAACTTCCTGCTAGCTTTGTGTGTGGATGATTTCCAACCTTTATATTTGCCTCTACTGATGAGCTTTTTTGTTCCGTGATTTTCATGTTTCTGATTGTGGCCTTTTCTTTTCTTGCCTGGAGAAATTCTTTTAACATTTGTTGTAAAGGTGGTTTGGTCATGCTAAACTCTTAGCTTTTGCTCATCTGTAAAGCTTTTAATCTCTCCATCAAATCTGAACAAGAGCCTTGTTGGGTAGAGTATTTTTGGTTGTGGGCTTTTCCTTTTCATTCCCTTCAATATATTGTGTCACTCCGTCCTGGCTGCAGGGTTTCTGCTGAGAAGTCAGCTGATAGTTTTATGAGAGTTCCCTCTTATATTGTTTGTTGCTTTTCTCTTGTTGCTTTTAGTACTCTTCTTCTTTAATTTTTATCATTTTAACTACTATGTGTCTTTGTGTGTTCCTCTTTGGGTTAATTCCCTACGAAACTCTGTGCCTTGTGGACTTGAATATACGTTTCTTTTCCAAGGCTAGCAAAGTTTTCAGCTATGCTGTTTTTGGATAAATTCTCTGCCCCTTTTCTCTTCTGGGACCCCTATAATGTGAATATTAGTGTGCTTGATGTTGTCTCGGAAGTCCTTTGAACTATCCTCATTTCTTTTCATTCTTTTTACTTTTTTTTCTCTTCAGCATTAGTGATTAGTGACAGCTACTCTGTCTTATAGCTCGCTAATCTGCTCCTCTGTATCGTTTAGTTTACTGTTGATTCTCTTTACTATATATTTCATTTCTGTTATCATGTTTTTCATTGCTGTTTGGTTGTTCTTTATGTTTTGTAACTCTTTGTTAAAAACTTCTAACTTCTCTCTGTGCATCCATTCTTTCCTGAGTTCTCTGATCATTTTTATGATCACTATCCTGAACACCTTCTTGGGTAGATTACTTACCTCTAATTCATGTAGTAGTTCTGGTTTTATCTTGTTCCTTTGTCAAGAGTTTTATCTTGTTCCTCTGTCATCACATTTTGCCTACGTTATGTTTTATTTATTTATTTTTTGTATCTGGTAGGTTGGCTACATTTTTCAGTCTTGGAGAAGTGGCCTCATCTTGAAGACTTCCTGTGTGTCCCGGGAATGAAGTCCTTATCACTGAAGCTGTGTGCTCTAGAAGTTCCTCCTATGAGGGCTGCATGGATCCTTCTGTTGTTGTGGGCTGTATGGGCAGTCTCATAGTGTTGGTTGGCTCTCAGTCTATTAGTTTGCTAGGCCCTCCCTCGTGGAAAGGCTGCTGGCTGCAGGTTAGCAGCACTGTCGTGAAGTGGCTGTTTGTGGAATCCCTAGGTTCCCCAGAGCTTATACTGGCTCATTGCTGGATAGAGTAATAATCCAGAAGATTCTGGGGATGTTGCTTGCCCACTGGTGGGTGAAGCCAGGTTCTGGGGTTGATACTGGACTGCTGGCAGACAGCATTGGACCCTGGAGTCTGGTTGCAGGGCCTAGGGATCCCAGAGGTGGTGTCAGGTCATCCGTTGAGGGTCTGGTTCCTGACTGAGTTGGATATGAGGTCGGGCTGTCCTGAACTTGGCTTGCTAGTGGGCAGGGTGGTGGTCCAGCTGGTCTCCAGTCAGGATCTGGACTGCTGTGGGCATGCTAGACCTATAGGCTGTTGGATTATGGTTTTCTTACATCTAGTGTCTGTCCCCTGGTTGGTGAGGCTGCTCCAGAGGCTAACGCAGGCTTCCTGGAAGTCAGGGGAGTTAGGATATGAGATTTTGGAGCTGGTGGGTGGATCTGAGTCCTGGGTCCTCTGGTGGACAAGGCCGTGTCTTGAGGTGTGCTTATAGCTGTTGTGGGCTCAGGAGGTCTTTTTAGTAGTCTGTCTGCTGTTGGGTGGGGCTGTGTTCCTTGCCAGTTAGTTACTTAGAGGCCTTCCAGCAATGGTGCCTACAGGCTGTTGGGAGTGGGGGCAAGCCTTGGTACCAAGGAGTTAGAGGGAGGATCTTATAATGGCACCTGCCAACACAAGCATTCATGAGGTAAAAGCCATCCCTCGTGTGAGCTGCAGCCACACCCTGACTCTCTGGGAGACTCTCCAAGGTCAGCAAGTAGGTCTAGTCCAGGCTTCTGTCAAATAACTGCTTTTGTCCTGGGTCCTGAAGTGTGTGTAATTTTGTCTGCGCCCTTTAATGGTAAATTCTCTACTTCCCCCAGTCCTGTGGGGCTCCCGAAATTATGCCCTGTTGGCCTTCAAAGCCAAATTCTCTGGGGGCTGGTCTTCTTGGTATGAGACCTGGGGCTGGGGAGCATGATATGTGACACAGACCTCTAACTCCTATGGGAGGACTTAGCAATGATTCTTGTTTGTGGGTCGCCCATCTGGGAGTAAGGGACTTAACTAGGTTTCCAGTCAATAGACCCTACCTGTCTTGTTGCGTTTCCTTCTTTATGCCTCTAGTTGTGGATTTTCTGGTGGGTTTCTGATCTTTTTCACTGGTGGTTGTTGTGCAGATCGTTGTGATCTTGGTGTGTTCTTAAGACGAGCTTAGGGTCTTTCTACTCTGCCATCTTGGCCCAGCTGAACTCATGCAGTATTATTCATTCTGTGACTAATTTAGAATAGTGTCCTCTAAGTGCATCCATGTTGTAGCATATAACAGAATTCCCTTCCTTTTAATGGTTGAAAATACTCCATTGAATGTGTATTGCACATTTTCTTTATACACTTAGATACTGATGGACATTTGGGTTGTTTTCATATCTTGGCTATTGTGAGTAATGCTGCAAATATCTCTTTGAGATACTGATTCCAATTCTTTTGAATAAATACCTAAAAGTGAGACTGCTGGGCCATGTGGTAGTTCTGTTTTTAACTTTTTGAGGCATGTCTACACTGTTTTCTGTGCCATTTTACAGTCCCTCTAACAGTGCACAAGGGTTCCAGTTTCTTCACATCCTTGTCATTACTTGTTATTTTCTTTTTTTTTTAAGAATAAAGTTTAAAACATTATTTATTTCTTATTTATTATTTTGCTGCTCTGAGTCTTTGTTGCTGTGTGCCACTTTCTGTAGCTGCAGTAAGCGGGGGCTCCTCACTAGTTGCAGTGCACAGGCTTCTCACTGTGGTGGCTTCTCTTGCTGTAGAACGTGAGCTCTAGAGCATGGGAGCTTCAGTAGTTAGGGCACACGGGCTTACCTGACCCATAGCACGTGGAATCTTTCCAGACCAGGGATAGAACTTGTGTTCACTGCATTGACAGACTGTGGCATTCCCATCGGACCACCAGGGAAGTCCTGGTATTGGTTTTTGATAAACACATTCTAACACATGAAGTGATTCCTCATTGTGGTTTTGACACGAATTTTCCTGATGGCATTTTCCTAATCCTAATGATTAGTGATATCAAGCATCTTTTCATATACCCGTTGGCTATTTATACATCTTTGGAGAAATATCTACTCAAATAAAAAAAAAAAAAACCAAAAACACTTTTTTTTTTTTTGGCTGTGGTAGCAGTTTCTGAAATATTTTGGCTGTTAAACCCCTTTTCACGTATATGGTTTGCAGATCTTTCCTTTCTTTCCGTAGGCTGCCTTTTCACTCAGTTGATTGTTTCCTTTCCTGTACAGAAGCTTCTTAATTTGATGTAGTCCCACTTACTTATTTTTGTATTTAGTGGTCCCACTTACTTATCTGTATTTATTTTTCTTGCCTAATTGCTTTGGCTAGGACTTTCAGTACAGTAACCTATATCTAAAGGTTCTGCACCTACGGGTTTAATCAGTTGTCGATTAAGAATATTTAAAAATAAAATTACAGATTTTCATAAAGCAAAAGTTGAATTTGCTGTGCATTGAGCTATTTATATACTTTTTATATACATTGTGCTATTACAGTATTTAATAATAATCTAGAGATGATAAAAGTATATGGAAGACTGTGTGTAGGTTATATACAAATACTCTGCCTTTTATGTAAGGGACTTGAGCATCTGGATTTTGGTAGCCATGGATGGAGGGGTCCTGGAAGCTATTTCCTAAGCATACTGAGAGACAAGTGTATGGTGTTGAATATAAGAGGCAAGAGTGGGTATCATGCCTTATTCCTAATTTCAGAGGACTTTCACTGAGTATGATGTTAACTGTGGACTTTTCATATGTGGCTTTTATTTGTTGTTGTTGTTCAGTCACTCAGTCATGTCTGACTCTTATGACCCTGTGAATGGTAGCCCTCCAGGCTCCTTTGTCCATGGGATTTTCTGGGCAAGATTACTGGAGTGGGTTGCCATTTCCTCCTCCATGGGATCTTCCCAACCCAGGGACTGACCCCACGTCTCCTGCTTCACAAGTGCATTCTTTACCCCTGGGCCACCAGGTAATGTTGAGGTAATTTTCCTGTTCCTAAAGAGTTGAGAGTTTTTATCGTGAAAGGAGTTTGAATTTTGTCAGATACCTTTTCTGCATCAGTAGAGAGGATCATGTGTTTTTATCCTTTGTCCTGTGTGGTGTATTACACTTTATTATTATCATATGTTGACTCATCTTTGTATCTTGGGGATAAATCCAACTTAGTCATAGTGTATGATCTTTTAATAGGCCTTTAAATTTGATTTGCTAATATGTTGCTTAGGATTTTTGCATTTTTATTCATCAGGGTTCTTGGCCTTTAATTTCCCTTTATTGTAGCCTTTTTTTTCTGGCTTTGGTGTTAGTGTAGTGCTGGTCTCATATACTGAGTTAGGGAGGCATTTCCCTCTCTTCAGTTTTTGGATGAGTTTGAGAAGGATGGGTGTAAGTTGTTTATATGTTTTATGGAATTCACCAGAAAAGCCATCCGGTACCAGGCTTTTCTTTGTTGGCAGATTTTTGGTTACTGATTCAATCTCCTTTCTAGTTAGCAATATCCCTAGATTTTGTTTCATTATGATTCAGTCTTGGTAGATTGTGTTTGTAGGGATTTCTTCATTTCCTCTAGGTTATTGTTGATGTGTAATTGTTCATAACAGTCTTTTATGTTCCTTTATATTTCTGTGGTATCAGTTGAATGGTCTGCTTTTTCATTTCTAATTTTGTGTCTTCTCTCTTTTATAGTTAGCCAAGGTTAAAAAAAAAGTCATTGGTTGATCTTTGCAAAAAGTCATTTGTTGACTTTCTCTTTTTTTTTTTTTATTCTCTATTTCATTTATTTCTACTATTCTTTTAGTTTTCTTTCTGCTAGCTTTGGGCTTAGGTTTCTTTCTCTTAGTTCCTTGAAATATAGTTAGATTATTATATACATATATATTTAAATCCAGGCATTTATTGCTATAAATGCCCCTCTTAGTACTGTTATTTTTGTGTCCCATACATTTTTATATGCTTTAATTTGTCTCAAGATACATTTCTAATTTCCTCTTTGATTTCCTTCTTGATGTATTGGTTGTTCAAGACTGTGTTATTTTTCACATACATGTGAGTGTTCCATTTTTTTCTTCCTGTTATTAATTTATAATTTTATACCATCAATTGGATAAGATATTTGGTATGATTTTAATATTCTTCTATTTGTTAAGACTCATTTTGTCACCTAGAGACATACATGTGCTTTTGAGAAGAATGTGCATTCTGCTGTTGAGTAAAATGTTCTGTTTCAGTTGGCTTCATCTAGTGTATGCTATGCTATGCTATGCTAAGTCACTTCAGTCGTGTCTGACTCTGTGTGACCCCATAGATGGCAGCCCACCAGGCTCCTCTGTCCCTGGGATTCTCCAGGCAAGACACTGGAGTGGGTTGCCATTTCCTTCTCCAATGCATGAAAGTGAAAAGAGAAAGTGAAGCTGCTCAGTCATGTCCAACCCTCAGAGACCCCATGGACTGCAGCCTACCAGGCTCCTCCGTCCATGGGATTTTCCAGGCAAGAGTACTGGAGTGGGGTGCCATTGCCTTCTCCACATCTAGTGTATAGTGTTGTTAAAGTCTTTTGTTTCTTTCTTGATATTCTGTTGGGGTTGTATCCATTATTGAAAGTGAGGTGGTAGAATCTGTTGTTATTGTGTTGCTGTGTATTTCTCCCCTCATTTCTGTCAGTGTTTGCTTTGTATTTAAGTGCTCTGAAGTTGAGTCTATAAATAATTGTTACATCTTTCTGGTGAATTGACCTTTTTATCATTATATAATGTCCTTCTGTGTCTCTTGAGACAGTTTTTGACTTAAAGTTATTTTGTCTGCTGATTACCATTTGCATGGATATCTTCTATCATGCTTTTACTTTAAGCATATGTGCATCCTTAAATCTCAGTTGAAGCTTGTTTAGACAGCATCTAGTTGGGATTTTTTTTTTTTTAATCCTTTTAGCCACTCTGACTTGATCAGGGAGTTTAATCTATTTATATCTAAAGTAGTTATTGATAGGGAAGACTTTGCTGTTACTATTTTGTTGTGTTTTGCCTTATTTTTCTTTTTTTGGTCTCAACATCTCTTTCTGTCTTTATATGTATTTTGATTTATTTTTTGTAGTGACATGCTTTATTCCTTTCTATTTTTCTGTGTGTGTTTATCTTTTGTATTTTCTTTGTGGTTACCATGGGACTTCCCTAAAATACTTCATAATTGTAGCAGTCTGTTTTAAATTGATAACTTCAATTTCATACAAAAATTCGCACTTTTATTTCTCCCACCTCAATACTTTATACTATTGATTGTGCAGATTGGGTCTTTTTATATTGTGTGTCCAGTAACATACATTTATAGTTAGTTTTTTTTTTAACATACTTCTTTTTTAATGTATCAGAATTAAAGTGAGTTATGCACCATCATTACAGTATTACAGAATTTTGTAGTTATCTATGTATTTCCCTTTACTGACAGACTGTATTTTTATATGCTTTCCTGTTACTATTTCTTTCAGTTGGTGGAAAATAGCAATACAGTTTGTTGGTTTCAGCTCTACAGTAACATGAATCTGTCTTATTATATATACATATCCCCTCCTTCTTGAGCCTGCCTCCTTGCCCCTTGTCCCACTCCTCTGCTGCTAAGTCGCTTCAGTCGTGTCCAACTCTGTGCGACCGCATAGATGGAAGCTCACCAGGCTCCCCTGTCCCTGGGATTCTCCAGGCAGGAACGCTGGAGTGGGTTGCCATGTCCTTCTCCAATGCATGAAAGTGAAAAGTGAAAGTGAAGTCGCTCAGTTGTGTCCGACTCTTAGCGACCCCATGGACTGCAGCCTACCAGGATCTTCCGTCCATGGGATTTTCCAGGCAAAAGTACTGGGGTGGGGTGCCATTGCCTTCCCCATCCCACTCCTCTAGGTCATCACAAAACACCAGGCTGGACTCCCTGTGTTATTTAGTAACTTTCTACTATCTCTCTTACACATGGTATTGTATATGTGTCAGTGATACTTTCTCAGTTCATCCCACCCTGTCCTTTCCCTATGTCCCCTTTCCACAAGTCCATTCTCTACCGGGTTCATCAGTACCATTGTTCTAGATTCCATGTATGTGCGTTTATGTATGATACTTCTGTTCCTATTTAGTGTCTTTTTGTTTTAATTTTAATTATTTACCTTAACATTTATTGTAAGAGAGGTCTAATGGTGATAAACTCCCTTGGCTTTTATCTTTGAAAATTTGTCTTTCTTTCATTTTGAAGGACAGTTCTAGATACAGCATTCTTAGTTGGCTGGTGGTTGTTCTTTTCCCCCTTTCACCTGTTTGAAGGTATTACTGCTTTTTCCCCCCTAGTCTGCCAATTTTCTACTGGGAAATCTACTGCTAAGTTTTTTTGGGTTCATTTGTGTGTGGCAAGTCCCTTTTTTCATGCTGCTTTAAAACTTCGGTCTGTGACTTTTGAGAATTGGGTTGTAATGTGTCTTGGTGTGGACATCTTTGTGTTTGCTATATTTGGGGTCCATGCTCTTTAAATTCCCTTGGGTTTCTTGAATCTGGATATCTGTTTCCTTCTCCATATTTGGGGATTTTTCCTCCTTTACATTACACTTTGTTCTTTCTCATCTTCTGGGACTCCCGTAGTGTAGATATGTGTGTATGCTCAGTTCCTCAGTCGTGTCTGACTCTTTCTGGCCCATGGAGCCCACCAGGCTCCTCTGTCCATGGGATTTTTCAGGCAAGGATACTGGAGTGGGTTGCCATTTCCTCCTCCTCTGGTGGATCTTCCCAACTCAGGGGTCAAACCTGTGTGTCCTGCATCTCCTGCATTGCTGGGTGGAATTTTTACCACTGAGCCACATAATCTAGATATTGGTCCTTATAAGTACCATAGGCATCCCATTTTTACTTTAGACTTTCTTCACTCTGTTTTATTTGATGTTGTTGTTGTTATTTTGTTTTGTTGTTTAGTCGCTAAGTCATGTCCTGCAGTCCTCCAGGCTCCTTTGTCCATGCGATTTCCCAGGCAAGAATGGTAGAGTAGGTTGCCATTTCCTTCTCCAGGGAATCTTCCTGACCCAGGGATCAAACGCATGTCTCCTGCATTGCAGGCAGATTCTTTCCCATTGAGTTACCAGGAAATTTATTTTGACTAGATAATTGCAAGCAACCTGTCTTCAAGTTTGCTTATTCTTTATTCTGCTTGATCAAGGATTGGTGAACCTCTTTAATGAGGTTTTCAGTTTAGTTACTGCACTCTTCAGCTGCAGAACTTCTGTCTGATTCTGTATCTTTGTTGGAATTCTTATTTTCTTCATGCATCATTTTCATAAGCTCATTGAGCATCTTTGTGCCGGTTATTTTGAACCCTTTGTCAGGTAGTACATGTCACTGTTTCTTTAGGCTTGATTTCTAGAGACTTTCTTTCTTTCCTTGATTGGATCACGGTGTTTTTTGTTTGTTTTCTTAATTTTCTTTTCATGTTCCTTGTAGTTTTGTGTTGTTACTCACACAATTTAAAAATGGCTATCAAATGCCGTGATACAGGGAAGGAGTTTCACTGTTCACTTCAGCTGGAGATTCTCAGACCTCTCAAATCTTTTCTGTAGTTGTCTTTTTCACTTGTCTGGGTAGACTCTTGATTAGAGAAATTTTAGGATTTTTTTTTTAGGGTGGCAGCTTGCAATCTTTTGCTCCCTCTGGTGTCTGTCTGCTGTACCATGGTTTCTCTGAAGCAGCACAGCACACTGAACGAGTCTTTTTGTTCTCAGCGGCCACTCGGCATCTAGCATATGCCAGTTCCCATCAGCACCTGAGTAGAGCTGGATGGAAACCAGTCCCTTGGGCGATTTCTCTGAAAAGCCGGAGTGTTGGATCATGCTCCACTCTTCTCTTTCCCCATCTGTTGAATTTTCAGTTTTGTTAATTCAGCTTTTCGTCTCTACCAGTTCTGAGGTTTTCTCTTAGGTCAGTCTGGCTTTTTAAATATTCTTTTCATCTTTTCTTACTTTTGTGATTTAATTTACATTTTCTTAAACATCTAATACATAATTACTTAAATTCTGTATCTGGATATTCCATTGTCTCAAGTCCCTGGGGATTTAGTGCTCGTGTTTGTGTCTACTTACTCACTGTGACTTTTTTCTTCTGTATTTGCTAATCTTTGCTGATGAACTCATATTTGCCTGATTTTTGTCTGTGTGAAAGTTGGGAGACTAAATTGAGGATGATTTCCTCTGCAGAGGGTTTGTGTTTGTGATTGCCCCTAATGGGAGCCCCTACTGACCTGGTACATTTCAGTCTCCTAATGGGGTCCTGGCTCAATGAGGGTGTTTTAGGCTCAGCTCTCCCTCCTTGTAGTGGGTCCAAGGCGTAGTATTTGACTCTAGAGCAGTGCTGGCTTTTGTGGTAGCTTTTAGCTGGAGTTTGCTTTTTATATATTTGTTTGTTTTGTTTTTTTTGTTAGATGTTTCTCTACTCCGTTCAAGCTCAACAGTGCATTTTAAAAAGTGTGCTTTATCTTGGAGGACCCACTACTATTTTACCTATTATACTGTAGAAAGGCTGGAGTATTTTGAAAATGGGAGTTCAGAAATTTTTATACTCCTATAATTTATTACCCTAAACTATGTGAATCTGAAATACTCATATCTGTATACTGTAAAATGTGGATTCCAAGCTATTTATAAGTCTTGTAGATAAAAAAAAAAATCTTAGTAGACTGTGGAAGCCATTTGTTACAATTATTAAAATAGTTACTTTTCAAGAACAGCTAATTGTCATCAGGTAGGTGTCTCCTAAATTACTTTTATAAAAATTTTTCACATAATTGGTGGATGGATTGAAATGTGGACTTTATAAATAAATAAATGTAACCAGAAATGAGCTGCTTTTATTTGTATGGGGTACTTTTTTAAAATCCATGATAGTCATTGAAATTAAATATTGACATAAGCTTAATTTACAATCAGTCCTTCAATCTCTATATCACCAATTGTTAAACCAAAATTTTAAAAGTCAGGAAACATGTTTATGTTGTGTAATAGTTTATTAATTACTATAAAGTTTGCACTACACTAAAGTTTTAGTGTATTTCCAAGAACCTTTCACCTGTTCTATGTTATGTTTTTTATGTACAAACTCTGTTAGTAAAGTAATACATATATAATTTGTGTTGGTATTCTTAAAGTGGTCTGTGCCTAAAGATTGGGCACTTGATCTAAATTTTGAAGGCCATCCTATATCATAAAGGGTAAGATTGTTCTGCAGTTCCTCTGTGTATAAATTTTATCTTCCTAACTCAACTGAAAGTTTTCTGAGGTTAGTGATTCCTTCCAAATTACTTGTGTATGTTGTATGTTACCTACCATAGTATTTGGCACATTTTTTGGCCCTCAGGATTTTGATAAATCAGGGTTATTTTTTCTCAAATATAGTGAGTTTACAGACCAGCTGGGGCGGCCATTTCAAATTCTCATTCCCTAACCCCTGCTCTTTCCCAGTCCATATTCTTACTCAGTTTCTCTAGGGTAGAGCCCAAGTAATTCCGATACTGATATGTACCACCTAGACTTTGTAAAACACTGAGTTATGATGATGAGGATGATGATGGTTACTGTGTAATAATTCCCATCTTTTGACTAAAGTGGAATGAAAATTATCTTTGGTTACTAAAGCAAGTGGGATAAGAGACATGATGGTAGGTGATGACAGCAGTAGAAAATACTGGAATCATCTTGCTTGAAAATAATAAGGTACAAGTGTGGCGTTTGTATGTGGAAGGTGGAAGGAGGAGATAATGAGGAATTTTGTTTTCTTCCTATCTCCTAGCTTTATGTGGTTAACTATTTGAGAGGGAAGGTGCCAACATCAAGGAGTTACCTGTACAGTGCCTTTGATTGTAGGCTGCCTCTTTCTTCTGAGGAAGTACTAGTTAATATTGTTTTGGCTTCTATGAGTTTAGTTCAGGCTGTAAACAAGGTAGAAGCTGAGAAACGGACCAAAATTTTAATGAACTACCTGTAAGGTATATAGTGTCAGGTTTATTTTGAAACTTTAAAGCATGACTACCTTAACTTTGGGCTTCCCAGGTAGCGTGATGGTAAAAAATCTGTCTTGCCAGTGTAGAAGATGCAAGAGACACAGGTTTGATCCCTGGGTCGAGATAATCACCCAGAGTAGGAAATGGCAACCCAGTCCAGTATTTTTGCCTGGAAATTCCGTGGACAGATGAGCCTGGTGGGCTACAGTCCATGGGGTGGAAAAGAGTTGGATGTGACTGAGTGAATGAGCACGCGGTATCAAGTACCTTTTCTTTGGGGACCAATGGTACTGCTTTCACAGTTTCAAAAGAAGGTTTTCTTTATTTCCTTTATTGTTTATTTCAGCTTAGCTGTAGATAATCGAGATACAAAGGCAATTGAAACCTATTCCCTGCTCTGGAGGGACTCAGAGCCTGGAGAGAGAGAGTCATAGAGACAAACAAGTGCAGTAGGAAGTTACAGTTCCTTGTCGTCTGAGTGGTCAGAACACACACTGAAAGAAGGTGGGAGAAAGCAGGAGGCAGTACTTAAGAAAAGTTAATAGCCTTTGAACAAAGGCTCGAAGATAAGTCATCCTTTGCTAACAGCCAGCTCTGTGGAAGATTGAGTTGATGGGAGGAAGAGAATATTGGGCTGAAGGAGCATTATGCACGTGGAGTCAGAGGAGGCAAACAGTAGCCCGGAAATGGCCGCATTTAGTTAAGGCCCTGCAGCCTGCGTCATCAGGAAGTGGTCCTGGGGACACTGGTGGCCCTTGGGTGATGCAAGTAAAGGGTCAGCATGATTAGATTTGTATTCTGGGTATGCTGGCATGTTTTAGAAACATTCCAGTTTTTAAATTGCATGCCCTGCTTTCTCATGGCTCTTGCAAGAGCTTTTAATAGGGGACTTATAAAAATTTTATAATAGGAGACTTAATTTGGCCTATTGGGAGAAGGGTTTGGTAAAGGAGAAATGCCAGTCCATCTTGGTCCTTGATCAAACTTCAGTTAGGCTCCCTTGAACCTTCTTTTCAACTCAGCCTCCTTGTCGGTCCTATCCTTGCAGAGCCTGCACAGCCCAGTCTCAGCAGAGTTCAATGACGTCAGTTAAGTGAGAATCCCCAACTCTTGCTGTCTGACCACCCTGGATGTCTAACCAAGTTTCTCATCCCCTATGTTTGATGTCCAAGTTCTTGACCTGTAAGAATCCTGTTAGGCTAGTTTAGCAAGAATCCCCCTACCCTTGATGTTTCCTTGTAGTAATTTTTTTTTTTTTGCCACTGGCGCCCTCCCTGTGCCCCTTGGCTGTAAATCTCCAGATGTCTTTGCTGCATTCAGAGGTGATCTCCCTCCTCTGTTGTAATATCCCTATACAGTAATATTCAATAAACTCTTCCTGCTGTTAAAACAAGTATCGAGATAGTTATTTCTTTGACACTAGTTAAGAAAAGACTCACATTTTATAGTGAAATCCCATACACATTTCACTATGGTAGTAGGTATTGAGAATAAGGTTAAAGAAGCCCAGAGTCGCCTTAAAAAAATGAGTAGGTCAGAAAGTAGAGCCTCTCTAGACTTAGGGCAGAAGAATAGGGTGATGTAAAGGGCTTAGGACAAGGATTTAGCAAATGTTTGAGGTAGATAACTCGTTATCTGTTCATGGCACCCTGTCTTTGTGATTTTTATTAGTAGTGAATAGAGTTGACCTAAAGGGGAACATTGTTTAGCTTCTAATGAGTCACTAGCTAGTTATCTTGGGTAAGTCATTTACCATTTCTCTTGGCACTCATTGGTATACCAGGAAGATCCCCTGGAGGAGGGCATGGCAACCCATTCCAGTATTCTTCCCTGGGGAATCCCATGGATAGAGGTGGCCTGGTGGGGTTTCCAAGAGCTGGACATGACTTAGCGACTGAGCATACACGTGAATTTTGGTACTTCTTTTTTCACTACAGAAATTATTTGTTGACTGAATAGCCCTACTAAGTCATGCCATTGGTCCTTCTGGCCACTCTAGATTCTTTCTGTTTGCTGCTTAAATACCAAAGCTAGAAGGAAATAAGTTCTGTGACAGTGGCCACGTGTTTAAACATGGGGATTGATTCTTCAGTAAGTTCTTAAAGACCAGTGGCCAAAAAACATGCTAAGGAGGAAAGCCTTGAAAAGGTTGCTGCCACCTTGGTTGAGTACTTCCACCTTTTTCTTCTACCTTCCCTTCCTCTCCAGGAGGGGTAGAACCAAGGAGGGAAGAGTTTGTCAGGCAGGAGACTGTGCCCTCTCTTCTGGTGGAGTTGAGTATCATGCCGTGGATTCTCCCTTTTGTGCCCTTAAAGGACAGCCCTCTCACACTGCACTGAGATTTCCTTAAGTCTGTTCTGTATGCAGTGCTGCGAACTCCTAGAGACTGAGATCCCCGCTCCCGATTGGCGTATCAGTCAGGCAATGGTGCTGGTACAGTTGGCTTTCAGAACCTTTCAGAATTGTTGCTGTGTCATATTAAATAGCAAGAATATGTCAGCAAAATACACCCTCTCCAGAAGTCCTTTGGCACACAGTCCTGTACACCTAGTAGCTACTTGATGGCACTCTGGAAAATGATGAAGTACTTTAAGAATCTGAGGCAGTGCTCTGTAGATAAGGTATTTGCCTTTTAAATTCTGGTCATTTTAAAAATGAATTTTTGAGGTGTTTTGAAGATTATTTCTCGCTACCCTTCATGTTCATGTTCATAAATCATCAGTTAAAATTTTGCTATAATTTAAAAGATTTATTCAGAAAGTGATTGACATTTAAGTTGATATGATTATTAGCTTATTATATTCAGAAAAATATGGAATTTTGTTATCTTAGTAAATATATCTAAACTGAAAGTCTTAGACTAAAGCATTGACTACTGGAGTATTTTAATGTTTTAAAGAACAAACATCTATTGTCATTTCTGACAGAGTTTGCTGTATGATTTTTGTACTTGGGGGACTTGAAAGAACTAGAAAGTTTCTAAAACAGTATACTGTATTTTTAGATATAATTTAGGCCCATGTTTACTTGTATCCCCTGGTGACTCAGTTGTGTCAGCTTGTAAGGTCTTCTGGCAAGTTATAGTGAAAACCCTCCCAGGGAAGTGTCCTGGGGTTTAGGGGAGTGTCTCAGGGAGGAGCGTCTCTGGAAATAAGACACAGGCCAACCACCCCCGTCCACCTCTTGAAGAGGGGGAATCACCCTCTGTATACCCCAGCTCAGATACAAAAGCAGTGTCACTCCAGAATTTAGGGCATATTCAAATCCAAGCTTTGCCATTTACTAGCTCTGTGACCTTGGGAAGACACTTCACTTCTTTATGTTTCAGGTTCTTTATCTGTAAAATAGAATAACCGTAGTGACCATCTTTGGAGAAGGCAATGGCACCCCACTCCAGTACTTTTGCCTGGAAAATCCCATGGACGGAGGAGCCTGGTGGGCTACAGTCAATGGGGTCGCTAGAGTCGGACACGACTGAGTGACCTCACTTTCACTTTTCACTTTCATGCATTGGAGAAGGAAATGGCAACCCACTCCAGTGTTCTTGCCTGGAGAATCCCAGGGACGGGGAAGCCTGGTGGGCTGCCGTCTATGGGGTCGCACAGAGTCGGACACGACTGAAGTGACTTAGCAGTGACCATCTTATAGGGTTGTTGTGTGGTTTAAATGATTGGATGTATATCATGCCCTTAGAACAGTGCCAAGCATTTAGTAGAAGCTGTGTAATGTAGCTGCTGCTACTACTACCATTATTACTACTACTGTTACATTTAGATAAAGGAAGTGAGTATGCCAAAGTTTTAAGTGCTTACCTTAAAACTACTGGATTATACATGATTTCAACTAGAATTTCTGTATTTTAGGTCATGGATTTATTCCTTTTTATACCAAAAAAGTAATAATTGTGGTAAATTTTAATACATTAAATTTACAGTGTGAAGGATACGTTCTGGCTCATTGAAATGCTTCTATTAAGTATAAGAAAGCCAGATGGAAGTCTGAATTGTGTGCAGGTGGCTGGTAAACAAGGAATTGGAGCAGGGCACAGAGAAGGATAGGTGTGTGCTGACGTCAGTGTTCTCAGTGGCAGTGGACATAGCTGCGATACGTGTAATGCTTAAGAGCATACATTCTGTAGACAAGACATCCTTGGGGTGGCTTATCCCCAGCTTAGTCATTTATAAGGCGTTGCATGGCATCACCAACTCGATGGACTTGAGTTTGAGCAAAATCTGGGAGATAGTGAAGGACAGGGAAGCCTGGCGTGCTGCAGTCCATGGAGTTGCAGAGTCGGACATGACTTAGCGACTGAACAACAACAAAGGTGTATAATATTAGACATATTTCCTTATCTGTAAAATGAATAAAATGCTTATCTGTTGGTTAGATTGTCAGGTTTAAGTTATTAGATACACATTACATACTTGGCAATAGTTAGGTGTTCAGTAATGGTCCCAAAGAAATAAAACCAAGGTGACAAGAAGAGTCACAGTTGCTCATCAGGATGTATTCTTTCTTCTACCCCACAGTGTTGAAGATACACAGTTAAACTTAATGGTGTTTGGGCTTCCCTTTTTCCCATGCTTAGCATTTTCTTCATGTCAGTCCACTCATTCTGCAGAATGAGTGCAAATATCCTCACATTGATTACTGCTTTAAACATGCTAATAGAATCTCTCTCTTGAGACTGCATTGATTTTACTGAACCCAAATTTAAAGGCAGGTTTTAAGTCAGGCATTTACAAGTTGAAGATAATTTTGATGGTGACATCATGTATGCTGGAATATAATGTTCTTCCATTGTCTTTTTTGAATTGTGATACTTATATTTTGCCCCTTAGAAATGATGGGTAATGGCTTGATGAGCAAGATTTTGGTGAAGTTCTTAGAAGTTCTTCTCATTCTGTATTGTCTTCCTTCTCTTTTAAGGAAATAACATTTATCTTTCTAAAAATAATGCTTGATAGCTATTTTTCTCTTCAGAGGAATTAATTTCACTTTTGTGAAGTTTACATAATAGTGACTTAAATTAAGGAATATATTTCCGTATTTGACTGCCTTTCACAAGTAAGACTATGCCAAATCTTACCTATATTATTACATCTGAATTCAATCCGGGAAGCAGGATCCTGTGAATGATACAGATTAAGGCTTTTGCTGCTACTGCTGCTACTAAGTCACTTCAGTCATGTCTGACTCTGTGCGACCCCATGGACTGCAGCCCACCAGGCTCCCCCGTCCCTGGGATTTTCCAGGCAAGAGTACTGGAATGAGTTGCCATTGTCCTCCCCAAGGCTTTTGCTATGGCATTAAAATTACGGAGATGTGAGAACTGGCTAAGTGTTTTATATATGGTTGCTGCTTTGGAGTCTGGTATTAAGAGGCTGAAATTACAAGGCTTTCCAGTCAGAAAGGAAAGACGAATGTGAAAGTAGGGGAGAACAAGACATGTTGGCGTCTCTGAGGACAGACTGGAGCTTGTGTGTCTCTCACTGCCTTCCAGCCTCTAAGGAGGGTGGCCTGCAGGGCGCTGACACCCTTCATGTGGAGCTGCACAGCCACCTGGCTCAGTACTCGGAGCAGCTGAAGCGTGTGGTCCTGGGGCTGAAGGAGCTGCAAGAGCCTGGCTGCTGCTCCGTGCCCACAGGCAGGCCAGCAGATTCTCTCACAGCTGTGTCTGGCCCTGAAGGGACCTTCAGAGCAAATAAATGTGCCAGTACTAACCCAGATCATGGCTCCATGTGTAAAGAATCCGCCTGCAATGCAGGACAGACAGGAGACGTGAGTTTGATCCCTAGGTTGGGAAGATCCCCTGGAGAAGGAAATGGCAACCCATTCCAGTATTCTTGCCTGGGAAATCCCATGGACAGAGGAGCCAGATGGGCTACAGTGCAAATGGTTATAAAGAGTCAGACATGACTTAGCAACTAAACACTAGGAACACTAACCCAGGACCATAGAAGGAAGGGAATTCTGGGAAATATAACTCTAACCTAGCTAAGTTCACATACCGGAAGCCACCGCAGCCTGTCCCATGTCACCTTGGACATCCCTTTTAAGTATGGGATGTGGCCACACCAATCTTAGCCATACTTAACTTCCAAATAAAGTGAAAGTGAAGTCGCTCAGTTGTGTCCGACTCTTTGCGACCCCGTGGACTGAAGCCTACCAGGCTCCTCCTTCCATGGGATTCTCCAGGCAAGAGTATTGGAGTGGATTGCCATTTCCTTCTCCAGGGGATCTTCCCGACCCAGGGATTGAACCCCGGTCTCCCACATTCCAGGCAGACGTTTTAACCTCTGAGCCACCAGGGAAGCCAAGATAGTAGCAAATTATGCTTTTGCCTAATATGACACAGCTGTCATAGGTAGACCAAAAACATGTTAACCCTCTCTTTAAAAGAAGATAGACATGAAGTACCTTTATCCCTCTTTGGGTAGTGTTCACTTCTTTTCTGAGTCACATTCTACTTTTATACCTTGTAATTTCAATATTCATATAAAAAGCTAGGGGAATGGGGAAGGGGAATAAAAAGGGAGAAATAATTGGTTGATATATAGGCAGATATATTTATAGTAAAATAAGGAAGAAATATAAGTATTACAGTACTTGTTTTATAGCTAGTCACATGGAGATAGGTGGTGTTTATAATTACTTTCTTCTACTACTAATTCCATATTCCCTTTGCCCTCTGTAAACACTTCAGTTGATTACAATTTCTTGCCTAGTGAGGTAACCCAGGACTTCATTTCTGAAGAGTCTGGGCCATCAGAAGCCTTACTTGTATTGGTTTATTGTAATTTTCCATTGACTTAATCTCAGGACATGAGAGTAATAAGAGGTGCCCCAGAGGAGCTTCTGCATTTGGATATACTCCTCTTTAAGCCTTTGCATAATAGCAACCCAGTTTCCCCTTGGTAGTCAGGATCAGTCGCCCTAGCTAGTCTAATAACCTTTGCCTACTGATTCACTGCCACAAAGCAGTCTCAACTTGCAGTTTAATGGATCATTACTACGACATCTGGTGGAAGCATTCCTCCCTTAGGTGCTAAGGTGTTCTCTGGTAGCAGAACCCAAAGTTGTAGAGACAAGAAAGAAAAAATTCACAGATGGATCACTAAGGGTAATTGAAAGAAGAGCTCCTCTCATTTCTGTCTCTTGATTCCTGGACCTGTGAATTCTGACTATGGAGTAAATAGCACCATGTGATAGTCACTGATTCAGAGTACGTATTGCATCCTGGAAGATGTTACCTTAGCTCTGCAAAGTGTCACCCATCTGGCATCATAACAGAATCTTTAAAAAAGGCCATTCCACTGGTTTATCAAGCCAGCTGCTTAAGGGTATTGAGAACATAATAAGACCAGTGAATTCTTCAAACTTGAGCCCATTGTCTTGCTTCATTTGCTATAAAACAAGTTCTTTGCTTAGAAGCAGTGTTGTGTGGAATATACCATGAGGGCAAAAAATAGATTCTGTAAATCTCCTCCTGGAGGTTTTAGCATAAGCATTATGGACAAGGAAGGCAAATTCGTATCTACAACAAATATTTATTCTAGTGAGAGCAAAGCACTGCCCCCTTCTATGATGAAAGTATAATCGTATAGTATATGATAATCAACCATACAATCAACTTGCTACCAGGCTACCCGTACTTGCTCCTTCTGGGAATTGTGGTGTCATTTGAGGACCTCAGAGTTATTCTTTGCACTTGGCAGATTAGCCTTGGTGAATGTTAGTCTGTGTTGCCAGGAAGATGGGTGACTAGAGAAAGAGGCTGACTGATACCAATCACATGAGTAATCCTTGGTGAGCTTTCACATGGTACAACTCTCCACATGCTGTGCTCATTTAGGGGATCTCTTAGCATGCTTCTTCCTTGTCATTAATTTTCAAATCATGTTCCTTCCACGTCCTTGATCATTCAGCCAAACAATGAGCACCAGTGTGCGAATCACTGTAGAATTTACACACTCTCTTTCTAGGCAGAGGAAGCAACCAGGTTCCTTGCTTAAAGTTCCACCCATGGGGAATTTTCTTTTTGCTTCTCTTCCTTCAGTGCCATCACAAAGTGGGGCTGTAGTGCTACAGCTGTCCACTTTTGGGTGGTACCAGAGTATTGTGCAGAAAGGAGTGTGAACTGGATGTGGATTTATTTTTCTTCCTCTATCAAGTGGCCGTAGGAAGTGTCCCGGGAGGCCATAGGTGTGGGTTTAGAATACAGAGAATAAGCACAGAATCTGGAGTATGGGCCAGGGACATTTTAGCCATGTGGATACAGCTTGTGTATTCAGTATCCACTCAAGCCTTATTTAATATACACCACTTCCATCTAATAGTGGAATGTTGCTGTACATGCCCAAATTTTCGGCTTGATGAGTTGGACAATACCCAAGTCATAATGGGAAGCTCATGTTGAATGATCAACTATTCAGTCTCTCCTGGGGGCCAGTATCAAGTCAGAAGCAGTTTCCCCAAAAGAAAATAGTTATTTGCTGAGGGTGGCATAGTTTTGCTTCAAAGTCTTGGAAGTCTGCACCGTGACTCACATGCAGGGGCCTGCCAAACGCGCCGTACTTGACCTCTCTTGGTCACTGATGCTTCCTGCACCAGTGAGTCTTCTGAGTTCCAGCAGCAGGGCAGGTTGACAACAGCCTTACGTCTCCTACAAAGTCCTTTTCTGGCCCCAGTACACAACTGGCAAGCTTTTGGATTGCCCGTAATGAAAATGAAGTATATGTGTTGCCTTCATTCCATGTCCATGGCTTCCCTTTCTTAAAAATTGGGGAGGCCAGGTACAGCAATTTGTTCTTTATCCTGAAGAAGATATCTCTACACATCCCAGATGACTAAACTGTTAGAAGTTTCACTGAGGAGACAGGCCCTTGGATTTTTGTGGAATTTATTTTCTCTGGCATACACATACCTTAATCAAAGTATCAGAGTAGTTAATTCCTGCTTACCAGATCCAGTCAGCATGACATCATCCATGTAACAGACCAGTGAGATATCCTTTGGAAAGAAAGATAAGGTCCCTGTGGACTAGATCAGTGGTTCTCAGTTGTGGACAGTTGGCAGAGGACATTCGGCCATGCCTGCAGACATTTTTGGTTGTCGTGTGTGTGTGTGTGTGTGTGTGTGTGTGTGTGTGTGTGTGGCGGGGGGAGCTGCTAGTTATCTAGTGAGTAGAGACCCAGGGATGCTGTTAAGCGTCCTGTGATGTACAGGACAGTCCCCTACAGCAAAGAATGATCTGGCGCCAAATGTCTGTAGTGCCAAGATTGAGAAAGTGTGGACTAGATTACGAGATAAGGCTGGAGGTTTGAAATATCTCCAAAGTAGCATAGTGAATGGAGCAACAAACTGCTTCAGATATTCTAAGATGTATAGAGAAAAAAAGCATTCATCAGCTCAGTAGCTACACACTCAGTACCAGAGGGTGTGTTGATTCAATTCAGCAGGGAAATCACTTCTAGAATAGTGATTGGAATTGGAATTACCAACCAATTAAGTTTTGATAACTTAGTCATTTTTCAGAATGTATCTGTGTTTTGCTGAGACCATATAACTGAGTTGAATGAAGATGGGGTGGGACTGGATGTGTTGGGGGATTACTATCCCTGCATCTCTGTGCTGTCACTAATCTCTGCAGTCCCTCAAGGAGCCAGGATTGCTTTGGTTTACTGTTTTGGTAAGACCACATAATTCTAATAATTTCCACCTGCCCTTCCTCAGACTGCTGCTGCTACTGCTGCTAAGTCGCTTCAGTCGTGTCCGACTCTGTGCGATCCCATAGACGGCAGCCCACTAGGCTCCGTCCCTGGGATTCTCCAGGCAAGAACACTGGAGTGGGTTGCCATTTCCTTCTCCAATGCATGAAAGTGAAAAGTGAAAGTGAAGTCGCTCAGTCGTGTCCGACTCTTAGCGACCCCATGGACTGGAGCCCACCAGGCTCCTCCGTCCACGGGATTTTCCAGGCAAGAGTACTGGGGTGGGGGTGCCATTGCCTTCCCCCCTAATGACCCTCATATTAATTCACAGGCCTGGGAGCCAGTGTTTAGGTTCTCTCAGGTGCTGAGTTTGTGTATTCCAACTGTGTATCCCAGAACTGGGGAAATAACCACAGGACCCATCTGGGGACCCACTTCTACTGTGAAGTGAGCCCATTTCTAAAGGTCAGTGATCATCTGATTTCCTTAAGCCCCAGCTCTGACTGGTAGAACACAGTGGAGTTTTAGGTTTTGAGGAGTTATTGTTAATTTGGAGACAGTTTGTGTTTTTTTTTAACTCCACATCACCAGCTCATAGTCATCCTCGTAAACTAGCTGTGTCATACTGACACAGCTCTATTTGGGGGACAGCCAGGAGGAGGATTTACAGTATGCATTTGGGGATAAGTAATATTGTCTTTCTTCTAGACCTGTCTTTGCCTTCATTCGAAGGGCTTTAGGTCTTGAAAGTACTCAAGTCTGGGAATTGTTCGAAAGCTGTAACTATATTTTAATTCACGTCACAATGTGAGCTACAGAAGCACCTGACTTAGAACCAGAACGTAACACTTTGGCTTTACAAATCTTGTACAAGTTTCTCATGGCCAGTAATAACTCAGAAACATAGAGGGAAGGGAATTTGTGGGAAACATCACAGCTTAGTTAAAATGATGGTACAAAACCACCACAAGTTGATACAGAAAAGTTGTTATTATTGATATTGACCTTGGGCTGATGTATGTTGCTTGCATACAGTGATATCTATTGCTGCCTCAGTTTATTTACCTATTTGGAATAGCTGACATCAGGGCTATTGAGGGTGGCTGTGTACAAGTCCAGAGGTACCATTGACATGGACTGGAATGTGAAAGTTATGCCCTGACTTTGTGTAGCGCAGCACCCTGGCCAGGGTTAGTGTGTGGCTTTGTGTGTGACCGACAAAGCTTCTGATGGTTTGAGCTTATTTTGATCAGAATGTTAATTGGTGATAGCTTTTGATAGATTGTGGCTTTTGATGACTATACTTGCAAGGAAGTAAGAGTATACAGTTTATTTAGAAAACCCATAAGAGATGTTTTACTCTATAAATTTTGGACAGTGTTCAGAATGGTAGCTTTGGCAAGTGAGATGCTTCTGAAAAAGTTCCCCCCTTCTAAAACATGGCTGAAAATCTAAATATTTTAGTATATGTTTACTTAGAACAATTTGGTATGTATATTCAATATTCAACTTTGAGGTGTGTTTTAGCTCTCATTAGTGAATAAGCGTCTAATGATCAAGTGAAAACCAGGCATTTAAGTTATAGTTAAGTAAAAGGATGATGGGTAGTTGTTTAAGTTAATATTTGCAAACACAAATACACAGATTTTTTGGGGGGTAGAGTTTAGTGAATTTTGATAAAAGTATAAACCGGCTCAATCAAGATAAAGAACATTTCCATTATTCCAGAAATTTCACTTCAGCTTTTTTCTAATCAGCACACTCCTTTCTTTATTACTATAGATTTGGTTTGCTCGTTCCAGAACTTAAGTGAATCAGTGATTCTTTTTTTGTTTCCCAGGTTTCCTTATTACATTCATTTGTCTGTGAGATTTATCCATGTTGTGTGTATATCAGCCAGAAATTCATTTTCATTGCAAAATACTATTCTTTTGTATGAAACTACCACTGTGTGTTCATCCATTCCACTGCTGCTGCTGCTAAGTCACTTCAGTCATGTCCGACTCTGTGTGACCCCATAGACGGCAGCCCACCAGGCTCCCCCGTCCCTGGGATTCTTCAGGCAAGAACACTGGAGTGGGTTGCCATTTCCTCCTCCAATGCATGAAAGTGAAAAGTGAAAGTGAAGTCGCTCAGTCGTGTCCGACCCTCAGCGACCCCATGGACTGCAGCCCTCCAGGCTCCTCCATCCATGGGATTTTCCATGCAGGAGTACTGACAAGCATTTGGATTGTTTCCAGTTGGGGTTATTAAAAACAAGGCTGTTATGAACATTCTTGTACACATCTTTTTTTAACTTATATTTTTATTTCTTCTGGGGATAAACATAGGATTGGAATTGTTGAATTGTAGCAAAGGTATATTTTTAACTTTTTAAGAAATTGATAAGGTATTTTCCAAAGTGATTGTACCATTTTACACTCTTACCAGCAATGTGTGAATTCTGATGATTTTTCACCAACATTTGATGTTGTCAGTCGTTTTGATTTTAGGCATTCTGGTGGATGTTTAGTAGAATCTCCTTATGATTTTCAATTTACAATTCATTACTAACGATGATGTATACTTTTTAAATGTTCTTATTGTCTATTTGTATATATTTTTTTATAATGTGTATGTATACGTCTTTTGATTATTTAAAAAATTGAGTCAATTGTGTTTGATTTATAGGAGTTTTTAAAAAATAATGTATTCTGTAGAAGTTCTTTGTCAGAAAATGTGTCTAAAATTCAAAGGGGAACTGTTGGAGATAAAAGTTTGGGAGTCATGTGGTATAGCTAATATTGAAAGTCACAGGACAATAAATTCACCTAAGGAAAATGTGTAGAAAGTAAAGAAAGAAAGTGTTAGTCTCTCAGTTGTGTCTGACTCTTTGTGACCCCATGGACATAGCCCACCAGGCTTCTCTGTCCATGGTATTCTCCAGGCAAGTATACTGGGATAGGTTGCCATTTCTTCTTCCAGGGGATTTTCTGAAGCCTCATCTCCTTCATTGCAAGCAGATTCTTTACCATCTGAGCTACCAAGGAAGCCCATAAAAGTGAATACGGGGAGTACCAATACTCTGGTAGAAGGAATTGACATGGTTCCTTCCTTCTTGCTACAAAAACATGAATTGGCTTAAATATAACTTTTTAAGTGTATTTACTACTGAGCTTTAAAGGAGGAAGGAATGAAAATAAAAGCCAAAAGGAAAGCACAAATTGATAGCATGGCAGCCCTTAAAGTGTACACATTGTGAAATGTGATTCCAGCACCTTTATATGGATAGGAGATAGAAAACAAACAAAGGAAGTCACTAAACCACAAGGGAAGAAACAAAATAGTTTTTGTTTAGTAGGCGAACTAATATATAAATGTAAACGAACAGATAAAATCTACAAAAACAATTTGAAAACAAGTTAAAAGATGGCACATGTTTGTTACTAATTACTTTAAATATTATTGGATTAAGTGCTCCAAACAAAAGACATAGGGTGACTGACTGGATGAAAAAAACAATAAACTTCAGTGTGCTTCCTACAAGTGATCTACTTTAGGCCAAATACATATACAGGCTGAAAATGAGGGGATGGAAAACATTACTTCATGCAAACAGAAGTGACAAGAAAGCAGGGATAGCAATGCTCATATCAGACAAAATAGACTTTAAAACAAAGGCTATAACAAAAGACAAAGAAGGACTTTATATAATGATAAAAGAGTCAATACAAGAAGAGGATATTAAACTTACTAACATATATGCATGCAGTACATAAGCACCTAAATACATAAAGCAAATACTAACAGACATAAAAGGAAAAGCTGACAATAATACGATAATAGTGAGACTTTGGCATCCCACTTACACCAAGGAAGAGATTATCCAGGCAGAAAACTGGTAGGAAACAGTGATCTTAAATGATACAATGGACCAGTTGGACTTGATAGATATCTATAGGATGTAACATCCCAAATCAGCAGAATATAAATTCTTTTCAAGTGCACATGGATGAGTTCTCTAGGGTAGATTACATGCTAGACCACAAAGCAAATCTCAACAAATTTCAGAGGATAGAAATTAGATGAAGCATTTTTTCCAACCACAGCAGGATGAAACCACAAATCATTTACAGTTAAAGGAAAATGAGAGAAGCACAAACACATGGAGACTGAACAGCACGTTACTAACAAAGTAAAAAAGAAATCAAGAAGGAAGCCAGAAATATCTCAAGATAAATGACTTGACTTGAAGACATAGCACTCCAAATCTCTGGGATACAGCAAAAGCAGTTCTAAGAGGGAAATTTATAGTGATATAGGTCTTCCTAAAGAAACAAGAAAAAAATCCCAAATGACCTAAACTACTACCTAAAGGAATTAGAAAAAGAAGAATTAAACAAAACCCAAAGTCAGCAGAAAGGAGGCAATAATAAATCAAAGAGGAAAAAAGTTAGGTAGAGATTAGAAAAAAAAAAAACAGGAAACATCAGTGAAACCAAGAGTTGATTTTTTGAAAAGATAAAATTGATAAACCTTTAGCCAGGCTAATCAAGAATGAAAGATAGGGGACTGAAGTAAACATAATAAGAAATGAGAGGAAAGCTAACAACTGATACCACAGAGATACAAAATATCTTAAGAGAATACTATGAACAGTTATATGCCAATAAGTTGGACAACCTAAAAGAAATGTACACATTTCTAGAAACACAGCTTGCCAAGACTGAATCAAGAAGAAATAGACAATTTGAAGAGAATGATCACTACTAGTAAAATAGAATTTGTAATTAAAAAATAAAAACTACCAGCTAACTAAGGTCCATGACTGGATGGCTTCACTGGAAAATTATCCCAAATGTATAAAGAAGAGTTAGTACCCATCCTTCTCAAAATATTCCAAAATCACTGAAGAGGAGGAAATACCTCTTCAGGTATTGATTTTATGAGACCACCATTACCTGATATCAAAACTAGACAAAAACACTACAAAAAAAGAAAATTATAGGCCATTGATATAAAAATACATAATATTAGTTCACCAATGTACAAAAAAAAAGTATCATATGCCATGATCTAGGTGGCTTTACTCCAGAGATGCAAGGATAGTTCAATATTTGCAAGTCATAAGTGTGATACACCATTAACAAAAGGAGTGGTAAAAAGCCACATGATCCTCTCAATAGATGCAGAAAAACCATTTGACAAAATTCAGCATCCACTTATGATAAAAAAAAAAAAACAACCTCGCATCAAAGTGGGTATAGAGGGAACATATCTCAGCGTAATAAAGGCCACAGCCAGTGTCATACTCAACAGTGAAAAGCTGAAAGCCTTTCCTCTAAATTCAGGAACAAGATGGGGATGCTCATTCTTGCCAGTTCTAGTTAAATGGTATTGGAAGGAAATAAAAAAGGAAAAAGGCATGAGGAAAAAAAAGGCAGGGAAAAAGTAAAATTCACTATTTGCAATGACATGATAACTACATATAGGAAACTCTAAAGTCTCTACCCCAAAACTATTAGAACTAGTGAATTCAGCAAAGTTGGAGGATGCAATATTGATATACAGAAATATGCTGCTTTTCTATACACTAATAGCAAGCTATCAAAAAGAGAAAGTAGAGAACAATCCTGTTTAAAAATCACATCAAAAAGAATAAAATACCTAGGAATAAGCTTAACCAAGGAGATGAAAGACCTATCTTAAGTATGAAATGTTCATAAAGGTAAATGAAGATGATACAAGGAAGTGGAAAGATATCCCATGCTTTGAATTATAAGAATTAATATTGTTAAAATGACCACACTATTCAAAGCAATTTGCAGATTTAATGTAGTCTCTGTAAAAGTACCCATGACATTTTTCACAGAAGTAAACAGATAATCCTAGAATTCGTATGGAACCACAAAGAACGTGAATTGCTAAAGCAGTCTTGAGAAAAAAGAGCAAAGTTGGAGGTACCACCCTCTCAGATTTCAAACTATACTATAAAGCTACAGTAATCAAAACAGCTTGGTACTGGCACAAAACCAAATGTAGAGATCAGTGGAACTAAACCCATACACATATGTTAATCTATGACAAAGGAGACGAGAATATACAATGGCAAAAATGGTATCTCTTCAATAAGTGGTGCTGGGAATGCAGGACAACTACTTGTGAAAGATCAGAACATCATCTCCCACTCTCTATAAAAGTAAACTCAAAATGGATTAAAGACCTAACTATGCAACCTGAAACTATAAAGCTCCTAGAAGAAAACATAGTAACAGCACTCTGTGACATAAATTATAGCAATTTTATTTGGATTTGGCTCCCAAAAGAAAAGAAAACAAAAAGTAAATAAATGAGGCCTAATTAAACTTAAGAGCTTTTGCATAGCAAAGGAAGCCACCAATAAAAAGGACAGTCTGTTGGATGGGAAAAATATTTGCTCTTGATATGGCTGATAGGTCAAAATATATAAATAGCTCATATAACTCACTATCTCAAAAGCAAACCAATTGTAAAATGGGCAAAAGACCTGAATAGACATTTTCCCAAAGAAGAATACACATGGCTAACAGGTACATTAAAAGATGTTTAACATTGCTAATTGTTAGAGTAATGCAAATCAAAACAATGAATTATCAACTCAGCTCTCACCTGTCAGAGTGATTTTCATAAAAAAGCCAACAAATAATAAATGTTGGAGAGGATGTAGAGAAAAGAAAACCCTGTACACTGAATGGTGGGAATGTAAATTGATGTAGCCACTTTGGAACAGTATGAAGATTAGTCAAACTCAAAATAGAGCTACAGTATGACTCAGTAATTCCATTGCTGTATGTATATCCAGAAAAAAATAAAACACTAATTCAAAAAAAGACATATACACCAGTGTTCATAGCAGCACTGTTTACGATAGCCAAGATATAGAAGTAACCTTAGTGTCCATCAAGAGATGACTGAATAAACAAAATGTGGCATATATGTATGCAGTGTTACTCAGCCTTAAAAAAGAAGGAAATTCTGTTTGCAACAGCATGGTTAGACCTTGAGAATATTACAGTTAGTGAAATAAGTCAAGCAGACAAAGACAAGTACTATGTGATGTCACTTACATAGAAATCTAAAATATGATACAAACACATGTATTTAGGAAAACAGAAATAGACTCTCAGAAAACGAACTAGTGGTTACTGGAGAGGAGAGGGAAGGGGGAGGGGCAGATTAGGAGTAGGGGGTTGCAAGGTACAAGCTACTACGTATAAAATAGATAAGCAACAAGGATATATTGTATAGTGCAGGGATTTATAGCTATTACGTTGTAATAACTTTTAATGGAGTGTAATGTGTAAAAATACTGAATCACTTTGCTGTACACCTGAAACTATATAATACTGTAAATCAGCTACACATCAATTTAAAAAAGCGGCAAAATATACCTAATTGAAAATAGCCTTGAAGACTCAAATATACATCTGAGGAGATGATTTAGAGTGAAACATGAAGAAATGGACAGTGAGAGTACTGAAGAGTGATTAACAAATATGGAGCATAGAATGAAAAAGTACACTGTACCTTTAATAGACACTTGAGAAGGAGATAAAGAAATCCTTGAGAAGCTGTTTTTGAAAAGATGATGTTTGAGAGTGATCCGCAGTTGAGGATATAACGTGTATTTAGACTGGTACACACTGAATACCTAGCAGAATAGAGAAATCCATACCCAGTGGAATTGCTAACTCAAAATAGAGAATCTGAATAGCAGTCAAGAGGAAACATGATTTCTGAAGTTGTTACTTAGATGAACAGTAAGTTTTTCATTAGCAGTAGTAAATATATAAAATTGATATAATCTCTTTAATATGATAGAATAACCATAAACCACAAATTATCTTCTTAGAAGGTCCTTTAAGAGCAAGGACAAAATAAAGGTATTTTCAGACAAATAAAAACAGATTTTTCTACCCATATATTTTGACTGACACAAAACCCGATGTAGAGATAAATGGAACAGACTAGAGCCCCCAGAAATAAACCCATGCTTGTATGTTAATCTATGACAATTAATCTGTGACAAAGGAGACAAAAATATACAATGGCGAAAATGGAATCTCTTCAATAACTGGTGCTGGGAATACTGGACAGCTACATGAGAAAGATCAGAACATCACCTCCTACTCTATATAAAAATAAACTAAAAATGGGGTAAAGACCTAACTATATGACCTGAAATTATAAAACTCCTAGAAAAGAACATAGGCACAGCACAGCACTGAATACAAGAAAAGGATATTACACTTACTAACATATATGCACAGTACACAAGCACCTAAATATATAAAGCAAATACTAACAGACATAAAAGGGAAAACTGACAATAATACAATAATAGTGAGACTTTAACATCACACATACATCAAGGGGGAGAGATCATCCAGGCAGAAAACTGGTAGGAAAACAGTGATCCTAAATGACACAATGGACCAGTTGGACTTAATAGATATCTATAGGATATAACATCCCAGATCAGCAGAATACAAATTCTTTTCAAGTGCACATGGATGAGTTCTCTAGGGTAGATCACACATTAGTCCGCAAAGCATATCTCAACAGATTTAAGAGAAGTATGTTGTCTTTCTTAGCAAATGTAAGAAATTACACTAAGCAAAGAATTTCAGGTTGATCAATATAAACATGGACTATGACACTAACAAAGGGTAATTGTTTATTTTAGGATGCTGGGAAAAAATGAACAAAAATGCTAGATAAGAATAACATGGAAATCATTGGAGTGAAAACTTCTGAGACCTTGGTTTACTGGGGAGGAGGATGTAAAATGGATTATTTAAAAATTTAAGGCATATTGTGCATTTTAAACTTTAAAAGAAATGGAATGTATACTAACTTGTAGTGTGAAGGAAAATTAAATCCAGTAGAACAGGAAGAAAAAGAAAAAAATCGATAGAATGATCATAGGATAGATATAAGGGGATTAGGCTCCCCATTAAAAAATATATATATTTTTTTCTCTTCTTGTATAAAAAGTAATAAAATCTAACTCCAGCAATTAAAAAGTGAAAAATTTTAAAGTTTAATGTGAATAAAATGTTGAAAAAGGTAATTAAACTGGAAAATTAAGATTAATATCAGATGAACCTCATGTGTTAAATGGTAAATAATCCACCTACAATGCAGGAGACCTGGATTTGATCCCTGGGTCAGGAAGATCCCCTGGAGAAGGGAATGGCTACCCACTCCAGTATTCTTGCCTGGAGAATTCCATGGACAGAGAAGCCTGACAGGATACAGCTCACGGGGTCTCAAGAATCCAGCATGACAGTGACTGAGCATGTCCGCATGAACATAGGCTGCTCTCAACTGGAAGTGAGAGCTTGGCTACTCTGTTAAGAATAATAAGTAAATAATAAGTAAAATTAAAAAATAAAGATAAGGAATATTGGAACAAGTAAAATAAGTTTTATTCAGTGGACATGTACAGAATGTATACTCAGAATATGCTGTTTTTGAACGTATGTAGAGTAGTTCAGCTAAAGTACAGTTAAGATGTAAATTTGCTGCTCTGAATAAACATAATAGAAAACAAGGGACTAAGAATTAATTAGAAAAAAACCCCGATGTAAGTTGACTTTTACAACTTAAATTTAACAGGTAAACATAAGGAACGTAGAAGGAAGAAAAGAATGAAAATTAGAGCAGGTGATAAGGAAATGGAAAAACAAAAACAGGAAACATCAGTGACACCAAAAGCTGGTTCTTTGAAAACATGATATGTTTAGGATGGGGCCGTGGTACATGAGAAGAGGAGCAAAGGGCACTGAAGTAACTGTTAGTAGGTTAGGCAGAAAATCTGGAGTTGTGTTGCAGAAGCCAAGAGAATAAAGAAAGAGCAGGCAGCTGTGTCAAATACAACTGTTGGGTTTTTTGACATAGAAGTGACTGGTACCCTTGACAAAACTAGTCCCAGTGAAATGGTGGAGACAATTCTGCTTGGAGTGGGTTGAAACAAAGACTGGAAAGTGACAACAGTAATTTATCAGCAGTCACAAAAGCTTCTTTTGATAACTATTTTTATGTGTAGAGAGGGCTTCCCTGGTGGCTCAGATAGTGAAGAGCCTGACTGTAATGCAGGAGATCTGGGTTTGATCCCTGGGTCACGAAGATCCCCTGGAGAAGGGAATGACTACCCACTCTAATATTCTTGATGGAGAATTCCATGGACAGAGGAGCCTGATGGCTACAGTCCATGGGATTGCAAAGAGTCAGACACAACCGAATGACTTAACATTTTTATGTATAGGAAGTAGAGTTAGAAGGGGCATATAGTTACAGGACAGTTTCCTCTTAAAATGAGATGCGGGAATATGTTTATGTGATATTGGGCAGTCTGTTTGAAAACTGATGACTCAGGTGAACAAGAGTAAGTTTAGGAACAAAACCCCTGAAAAGGTAACGCTAAATGGGATCCATAGTATGGAAGGTCAGAGAAGTCAATGGCAACCCACTCCAGTACCCTTGCCTGGAAAATCCCATGGACGGAGGACCCTGGTGGGCTGCAGTCAATGGGGTCTCTAGGAGTCGGACACGACTGAGCGACTTCACTTTCACTTTTCACTTTCCTGCATTGGAGCAAGAAATAGCAACCCACTCCAGTGTTCTTGCCTGGAGAATCCCAGGGACAGGGGAGCCTGGTGAGCTTCCGTCTATGGGGTCGCACAGAGTCGGACACGACTGAAGCGACTTAGCAGCAGCAGCAGCAGCCAGTGTTCTTGCGTGGAGAATCCCAGGGACGAGGGAGCCTGGTGGGTTGCCGTCTATGGGGTCGCACAGAGTCGGACACGGCTGAAGCGACTTAGCAGCAGCAGCAGCAGTATGGAAGGTGAGTTGGTTTTCTGGTAACAGCAAGGACGTTTCACAAAAGTTGTGGATAGGTCGTAGTTTTGATATGGGTAAAACACTGAGTAGCTCTCGAATTGTTTCTGTATTATTAATGAACTATAAAACAAAACATCCTTTAGCAAGTGGGGATATAAGAGGAGGGAGGAGAAAGTGTGAAATGAAAGTTTTAAAGGGTAAAATTAGTGTTCTCAAAGTATAAAGGATTGTCAGATGATGTTGAATCCTCATTTGGGATTTGTGGCCAAAAATGTAAGTGAATTGGGTACACCACTTGTAAACGTGTCTCTTAACGATGTTGAATGACGTTGAGTGGATACTGAGTTGGAGCATGACTGAGTTTCACAGCAATGAGGGTTTGCCATGCAAATGTGAAAGAGGTACTGAAAAGCAAGGGAGTCAAGGAATTTTGTAAAGGAACAGTTACAGTAGAGAATCATAGCATATTGCCTGGGTGAGGAGCTACATGAAGACATGACCGGAATGTATGGTGGTGAATGAGGAAGGGTCAGTGGACTAGAGGTTTTGAGGTTGAAGAAAACTGAATATTCCAGTGTAAGACTATTTGAATATTCTGGGGACAAGAGCTAATTATTTCAAATCAATGCTCTAAATGCTCTCAACACATCTATTGTAAGACTCAGGATACATGAAAAATTAAAAAGTCACAAAGTCAAGAATATAGTTTGATTATAGTGTTTATATCAGTGCATCATAAGATTTAAGAATTTTCTGGACAGGTCCTTGCCATTCTACTCTTAGACACATAAATGATGAGGAAAACTGTGTTTATATTGTCTATAAATTGTTTTTAAATTGTCTATAAGTTGTTTATAAATTGAGTTATAATTTAGATCTGCTCAAATAGTATAGACGATGTTGTTGTTCATTTGCTAAATTGTGTCCCAACTTTTTGCGACCCAGTGAATTGAAGCATGCCTGTTCTCCTCGTCCTTCATTATCTCCCGGAGTCTACTGAAACTCATGTCCATTGAGTTGGTGATGTTTTCTAACCATCTCATTCTCTACCACCCTCTTTTCTTTTTGGCTTCAATCTTTCCCAGCATCAGGGTCTTTTCCAGTGAGTCTGCGCTTCATATCAAGTGGCCAGAGTATTGGAGCTTCAACTTTAGCATCAGTCCTTCCATTGAATAGTCAGATTTGATTTCCTTTAGGATTGACTGGTTTGATCTTCTTTCAGTCCAAGGGACTCTCAAAGAGTCTTCTCCAGCACCACAGTTCGAAAGCATCAATTCTTTGGCGCTCAACCTTCTTTTTGGTTCAATTCTCACATCCATACATGACTACTGGAAAAACCATAGCTTTGACTGTACAGACCTTTGTCTGCAAAGTGATGTCTTTGCTTTTTAATCCACTCTCTAGGTTTATCATAGCTTTCCTTTCAAGGAGCAAGCATCTTTCAATTTCATGGCTGCAGTTACCATCTGCAGTGATTTTCCATTTTTCCCCCTCTATTTACCCTGAAAATATAGAAGGCATGTGCTTTGTGTGCCAAGTTGCTTCATTTGTGTCCAACTCTTTGTGACCCTATGGACTGTAGCCCACCAGGCTCCTCTATCCATGGGATTTCCCAGGCAAGAATACTATAGTGGGTTGCCATTCCCTTTTCCATGGGATCATCCTGACCCAGGGATGGAACCTGTGTCTCTTATGTCCCTTGCATTGGCAGTGGGTTGGTTCTTTACCATTAGTGTCACCTGGAAAGTCCCTAGACAAACTACATGCAATGGCTGTAGACAGTTGGTTAAAGAAAACTGGGCTTGGGTGAGTGAAGAGACAATGTGTTAACAAAAGATCCAGTATTCTGCATTTGGAGTCTGGCCAGGCAGCTGTTAATTGTGTTCTGTTTACTTCTAAATGTTCTAGATTTCAGAATTTCACTGATAATTTTTTTTAAATAAGCAAAAATAAGAACTTTATTTGTCAAGTAAATGGGAAAAAACTCACCATGAGTTACCAACATAATTATTTAAAAGAAAGGACAGCTAACTATAAATCAGTAGAAGGGCAGAGCCTCAAAATAGAGAGTAGTCCTTCTAAGAGAGAACGTTTGGCAGTCTTACACCGACAATGTATATTCATTCACATACATACACAAATATGCAGCCCTTAGTTTGCTGAGGACCTGTGTAAACTTCCATCTGTTGGGGTGTATTTCAGAAACACTTGCCTTGCTCATTTGAGGACCTCAGCAGTAACTTAGTTTGTCTCTTGGTGATACTGTTATCAAAACGGTAGCTAAGGGAGAATTTTAGCATAATGAATTAAGGAATTTGAAGTTCCACATTTGAATCATCTGATGATTTCCATTAAACAGTTGGGACCTTTACAGACTCCCACTTAGCCCAATCCAATTACTTTCTGCACAAATCCTCATCTCCTCCTCATACTGCATTTAAGCAGGCCAGAGATAGGCACAAAACTAAGATATAAACTTCTTGACTGGGTAGGACTGTCTTTCATTGCTGTATCTATGGAATGCAAGTCATAGCGCATTGCTCAATAAATGTCTGAGATGAATTTCAGTGAAGTAATCTACTCCAAGGGCAACACCTAATAGTGGAAGGAAAAATCCTTTCAAGCTGTAAATTAGTATAATTCTTGGTTTTGGTGAATAGTAAATAAGATCTGCAAAGACTATGAGGATAATTATTTCAAGATATAACACTGAAGCCTGAATTATTCACCTGAATTCATTACCTACATAATGTTGGCTGCCATTTATTGAATGCTTACAACATACATCTCCTATGTTGTGTTATTTGTCCACTGACTCAGCAGATATTTATCAAGTTTCTACTTGGGTGTATTGTGCACCGCTTCTAGGCACCAGGGCTGTGGAAGTCAGACAGAGAAGATTTTTTTTTTATACTTTTAATGGGGAGGTCATATTGAAAACAAGTAACTTTTAAAATAATTTTAGATAGTAGTAAGTGATATGAAGGTAATAATGGAGAGTTAAAGAATGGGGGGAAACTTGTGGGAGAATCTCAGACATGGTGGTTGGAGAAGGCCCTCAGTGCTGGTGGGAGATGGTTGAACATAGCGCTTTGAAACAGGTCCTGTTATTGCTCTGTTTCCCAGGGCAAGTTACTTGCCCAAGGTTGCACAGCTGTTAAGTCCCAGGGCCAGGATTCAGGCCAGGCAGCCCCACTCCAGACCCATTTCCCTTAATCACTATGCTAGAGTTTGTGGACCTGAATTATCAATCATGTTTTCCATGGAAATATTTTCTTTGAACTCAGCCTTTTTTTTTTTTTTGCTTTAAAAACCGATAACCGTCTTTCTCCAGACTTGCTGCTCTCCTCCTTCATGCACCGTCTTCGTTTGGGCCATTTCATTGTAAATTAGCACTTCTTTTTGAGGACAGCAGTAGAAAAGAGAAGGACTGCCAAATGAAAATGGATTACATGCTTATTCATTAAAAACATTAGTTTGCTGAGGGACAGAGTAGAAACTACTGCATTAAATGGCTTTTAAGTAGCCTATGGATTTAGTTTCTCTCTGTTCTCTGTAATTTTAATTTAATACAAGTGCTTTAGAGTCTTTTGGTTTATGATTCTTTGGCCTGTAACTTCTTTTTGTGGCATAGAGTTTGAAACTGTTTAACTGAAGGCTGTGTGTAATCTAACGAGGATCAGAGACTGCATGCAGGAAGCCCCTTCTCAGGTCTTACATTTTTGGATGTTTGCTTGTTCATTTCACACATGAAAGTAGGCCAGATATCTTGTACAGGATATTTTGCTGGATGAGAGAGAAGCCTATCAGCATCTCCTTGGAGATGTACAATTAATTATTTAATTACAGTGATAATTGCTACAAAGGTGAAAGACCAAATGTATATGCAAATTATTTCCTATATATATTTTCTGAATAGGTCTCATGTGGTACAAGAGGGATGAAAGAAGATTTACTGAATTATAGCTCAGGTGACCCAAGAATAACTGTCTGATGCTGGGAAACAGCTCTAGTGGGTAGAAAAATGGTACCCTGTGTATACCTGTTACTAATTAATTACTGTCTCATATCAAAACTGTTTGTATTAGTTTCTTATATTTAGAGTCATTTCTTATAATCATGGGGGCTTCCCAGGTGGCTCAGTGGTAAAGAATCTGCCTGCCAAGTAGGAGACCTGGGTTCCATCCCTGGGCTGGGAAGATCCCCTGGAGAAGGGACTGGCAACCCACTCCAGTATTCTAGCCTGAAGGATTCCATGGACTGTATGGGGTCGCAAAGAGTTGGATATGACTGAGCAACTTTCACTTCACTTCACTTATAGTCATGTTCCTTCAGCAATTGTAGGTTCTCAATTAATGTTCGTTAAACTAAACAATGTAATGTTGTGGTTTATAGATTTCATCCTGTCATACTGTTTTTTCATCTTGAAGTCATTTTTTTTTTTCATTATTAAGAGAGTTATTCAAATTCTAAAGGCGGAATCCTCCAAAATAATTTCTTTATTTTCTTTATTCTCATTCTCTTCTTTACAAGATTACCTCTCTTTTTTTCTCTTTCTGTATTTTTTGAGGGAGGAACATTGCTTATTATAATTTAGGCCAGTACAAAATAACCTATCTTATGTAAAAGGATATAAAATTCCAAGTGTGTACCATTCTACTTTTATATCTCAGTAAGACATTGTTTTTTTTTCCAGTAAGACATTGTTTACAGCAGTTCTTGAATAGAAGAGTAGATGTGGAAAATGACTGGAATTTAAGGGGGAAATTA
This sequence comes from Tragelaphus eurycerus, assembly GCA_935064755.1. Classification (NCBI taxonomy): domain Eukaryota; kingdom Metazoa; phylum Chordata; class Mammalia; order Artiodactyla; family Bovidae; genus Tragelaphus; species Tragelaphus eurycerus. The sequence continues at coordinate 18,072,175 of CAKXYN010000003.1, forward strand.
AATTACTACATTTTAATCACATCTGTCAGATATTTTCCCATTCCTCTCTAACTGAGCATTTAAACTGTAAAATAGATGATCAGTTTCCTTAGCTGTGACCATCACTTGGAGCCTGTGAAAATCTTTGATTAGCTAATGACTGATTTCTGGTGGTGCCACAATAGAGAAGTTATTCTGGGAGCCACCAAAATTCTGATGATGAAGTTGAGAGTGCTACTTTGATACCCTCTTTGGTAAACTGGTCCATGATCTCAGTTTGTTGACGTTTTCCTCAGGGTTTTGTAGGTACAGGAGGAAATGCTGAAAGATGAAAGTGTGGTTTTACTTGGATTATTCTGTGAGGGCTGGGTACATGGGGAGACCTTGGTCTTGTGTCTGCTGCAAAGAGGGGCATTTGGAGCAACAGATTATACTGGGAGTGGCTGGGGGAAGGCCTCCCCAGCCCAGAGGCTCCGGTCAAGGAAACTGCCCAGCTCTTGGTGGCTAATGAGTAGTACAAATGGGATTTCTCCTTGTCCACACCCTTAAGTATTCTCATTCTTTGCTCTCTTCCTCTCTCTGTCTTGTTTTTAACTATTGGCAAGACTGGACAATCATAGGCCTCTGGCAGAGCCTGCCCTGCAGATGAATGAGAGCTGATAAGGATGTGTGTTCTCTCTAAGTGCTCACCTCTGAAAGGGTTCAGAAGGAATGCTTTTGCTATTTTCAGATAGAGTTAATGTTGGGATAGGAGGAACATTTAGAAAGGTAACCTAACCTTCTAGTGAAGAGCATAGGCTTTAGTGTGAGCTGGACCTGGCCTTGAATCCTGCAGCTGCCATTTGCTAGGTGTGTGGCCCACTGGCGGTTTGTTTTGCTTGCTAAGTTCCTAGTTTTCTTATCTATAAAGTGGGCAATGTAACCCACTTCTCCAGTTTACCCTAAGGATTAAATAAAATCATGTCTAATTAAGCACTCATCACAGAGGACATGGTCAATATTGAATAAGTGATGGCTACTGTTTGTATTATTGAACTGGTAGTGATGTTATTCCTGTTTTCAGGGATTATGAGTAGATGCCAATGTATTGTGGTCATAGTAGAGTTCAGACAAAAAGAGTGAGGGGCAGCCAGAGGACAGAACCACCATTGAAAACATAAATATAAGCTGTTTATTCTTCATTGATCTGTTAATGGATAATTTTGAGCACACCATTTCATGATAGCTCTGACCACTAGCATTTTCTAGTCTGGATCTTCATCTGTACACCAAGCTAGTTGTGCTTAAAACTGTTACTGATCAAGCACGTTACTCCTTGCGAACCATTGCTAGGGATTTATTTTATTTCATTTTGAAAGAGAAGTGATACGAGTGTTATATTGATAAATACACTGTGCTTGCCATGCTCAGTAAATATGGTTTTTAGTTTGATGTAATCCAGTTTGTTTGTTTTTGCTTTGTTGCCTTTGCTTTTGATATCAGATCCTAAAATTGAAGGTAAAAACATCAACATGTAGGAGGTATTCAGTTAATGTTTGGTGAATATTCAAGCAGAATTTACCTTGCTTGTCGCTGATAGAAACGAACTTACTCAATAGTCTTTTTACTTAAATATGTTTTATGACAGGTGATGCATTCAAATGGGTGAAAATTTTTAAAAGTTCAAAAAAGTATGCCTTTTGCTAGTCTAGTCCCTCGTCATAAGTTTTTTCCAGAGATATTTTATTAATATGAGCAAATATACATCTCCTCCCACCAGACTTTACACACGGGGCAGCCCTTGATTTGTTTTAAGACTATATCCTGGAGGTTATCCCATATCACTACATAAAGGTCTGCTTTAAAAAATTGCTTAGTACTCTACTATATGGATATGTTTAACCATGTTTCCTACTGATGGCTATTTAAGTTGTTTCTGGCCTTTTGTTATTATAAATGTTCTTTTGCAGTGAGTAAGTCTGTCTTATAAATGTCACCTCGCGTTTCTCACATTTGGGAGTTTATTTATACGCTAAGTTTTTTTGAGTAGTGTAAGGTTGCTACCTCATAGAGAACGTTTGTAAGAAGCCTCTAACAGGGCATAATAAATATTTGTGCTTTAACTGAGAGGGAAGGAAGGATAGTTAGGGTAGGCTCTTGTAAAGTAAGCCTTTTAGTATTGAATGCTTCTTTTGGCCTCTTCAGAAACCTGAATAGCTGCCTAAAAGCTAGAATTGTTGCTCTGGTGTTTCCTCCTATTTTAAAACAACTCTTACAAAGACTGTATTTTTTTATAGAAACACTGAAAGATATTTGTTCCATTTTAGTATATGACAAGGTCATTACAGCATGTTCCAGTGTTGATTATATGCCAGACAACATGTTAAATGCTTCGTTTCATGTACTTCTCCTTAAAAACCCTTTGAGGTATAGGTAATACTGCCATTTTATAGATGACTCAGCTGAGGCTTAGTGAAGTAACTTCCAAAGGTCACAGAGCTGTTAAGTGGTGTAACAACACTTAGATCCTAGGTCTGTCTAGTTTTAAAGCTTATTTTCTTAATGCCCACATGACTCGTACTTTCTTTCAGTTTGTATTTACCTGCTGTTTTGGTACGTTCTGTTACTTTTAACTTTTTTTACTCCATTTGTGTTAAAAGTGTCTCTTACAGGCAGTATAGAGGTGAATTTAGGCATACCCTTGGAGAATCCCATGGACAAAGAAGTCTGGTAGGCTACAGTCCATGGAGTCAGAGTTGGACACGACTGAGTGACTAATGCTCCCCCAGTGTAAAAGTCTTTCTTATGAATAGTTAATTTTAAATAACTCACTTATGCTCCGATGATATGATAGATTTAGCTTTGTTAAATTATTTTATTTGAACCTTTTTAGTGCTGCTTACTGTCGTACATTGTCAGGCACTTTAGATACAATAGTGAACAAACGAGACAAATACCTCTCTTCTTACAGTGGGTGGAGGGGGGTGGAGGGAAAGCTAATACATTAATAAGTAAGTACAGTAGGGGGAAATGTGGTATCAGATAGATCTGAATGAGCCTCACTGAGAGGGTGAGATTTGGGGAAAGATTGCTAAGGAAGTTGACCAGACAGGTGTCTGAGAGAAGAATGTTCCGGGCAAAGGGAATAGCTAGACCAAAGGTCATCCTATGCAGGTGTGTCCCCATGCTTGAGGAGCAGCTGTGAGCCCACACTGGCTGAGCAAGGGAAGTGGAAAAGGAGGGGTGGTAGCAAGTGAATTCAGAGAGGTAATAAGGCGCCAGAATTTGTGGGGCTGTTATAAGGACTTGGAGTTTTACTCTGAGTAGAATGGGATAAATTTAGAAGCAGTGACCTGTTAGTAAGCTAATGCAGTAATCTAGGTAGCTTCAGACTTGAGTGGTTACAGTAGGGATGGTGAGAGTAGCTGGATTCTGGATATATTTTAAGGTAGAACCAATAGGATTTCCTGACAGAGTGAATGTAGGAAGAGAGATGGGGAGAGTTGGAAAGGTCCAACCTAAGATTACCCTAGAGTTTGGGTCTGAGGGCCAGAAAGGGTGGATTTGTCTTCACTGAGATGAAGAAGGCTGTGTTGGGGCAGGTTTTGTATGGGGGCTGGAGATAATTTGGGACAAGCTGAGGCTGGGGTACCAATAAACATCTATATGGACATGTCGAGATGGTAGTCTAGAGTTGGGAGAGATAAATGGAGATAGAAATTTAGGAGCTGTCTGCATATACAAGTTATTTCAAGCTATGAGGCTGAATAGGATCACCAAGGGAGTTAGTATAGTGTGGACAGAGAAGACAGGAATACTAAGATGTGAATTCCTGGAGCTTTCAGTATTAGGAAGTGGAGGAGAAGAGAAGCAAACAGCAAACTCTGAAAAGGTGCAGTCAGGCGGGAGGAATACGTGAAAGCCAAATAAAGAAGGAACTTAAGGGGGAAGGAAGGAGGGATCAACTCTTTCAAGAGGTGTGTGAGTTAGGATATTTTCTCTCTGTTCTGGTCTCTGGTTTTCATCTCATTCCCCCTCCCCTCTTCAGTGGATTTTTCTTGTGTGAGAAGTGGTCTAGAATAGTGGTTAAGAATGTGACTTCTGGAGGTACACTCCCTGGGTTTCACTTTCAGCTCTGCTTTGTAATAGACACTGGGAGCCTGATAAGACTGGCTCCTGTGTCTTTTTGACACAACTTCATTTTAATAATTGCCAGCTTTTTTGCTTCTGGCACAAGATGTCCGGGGTTTATCTTGTAAATCTCCTGCCCGCCCCACCCAGACCTGGAATCAGCCAATTTTTTAAAATGAGAGTGCCATTGTAACTCGATTATCTGTGTTATCAGGAAGTAGGCATTTTGCTAAAGTAAAAAAGCATGAGTTCATATTGATATTAGCACTTCAGATTTGATATTACATGATTTTACATTGATTTTATGATGACATTTTAAAATAACATGAATATGTAATTACTTACTTGCTTTATATATGCATATGTTCATATATAAAATATAGTCTCCAAAAAAATCACTGTTCATCAGCCTACTAAATGGTATTTGACTGTTCTTTGCCTGTTATATAACAGTGGACTGTTATTCCACTAAGAACATAGTCAAAACAGAGTTCTAAAGTCCTTAAAATAATGTTTTTCATTTTGTTTTACCAATTTGACATATTGTTAAGTTCATTTGTTTTGTTTTAAATATTTCAAGATTACTTTTTACTTTTAGTGTTGATTTTTTGTCCAGTGTTTAAAATATTCATGTGGTTTCTAAATTGAAGCTGTGTAACAAGCTGTGGTCTTTCCTGTGGTCATGTATGGATGTGAGAGCTGGACTGTGAAGAAGGCTGAGCGCCGAAGAATTGATGCTTTTGAACTGTGGTGTTGGAGAAGACTCTTGAGAGTCCCTTGGACTGCAAGGAGATCCAACCAGTCCATTCTGAAGGAGATCAGCCCTGGGATTTCTTTGGAAGGAATGATGCTAAAGCTGAAACTCCAGTACTTGGGCCACCTCATGCAAAGAGTTGACTCATTGGAGAAGACTCTGATGCTGGGAGGGATTGAGGGCAGGAGGAGAAGGGGACGACAGAGGATGAGATGGCTGGATGGCATCACTGACTCGATGAATATGAGTCTGGGTGACCTCCGGGAGTTGGTAATGGACAGGGAGGCCTGGCGTGCTGCGGTTCATGGGGTTGCAAAGAGTCGGACACGACTGAGCGACTGATCTGATCTGACTGATGAACTCTTAGGGTGTTTCCATGTCTTGGCTCTTATAAATAATACTGTTACAAGCATGGGAGTGCACATATCTTTTTGAGTTACCGTTTTTGTTTCTTTGGATATATTCCCAGGAGTGGAATTGCTGGATCATGTTGTACTGGTTTTAATTTTTTTAAAGGCATCTCCATGTTTTCCACAGTAGCTGCACCAGTTTACATCCTCACCAATAGGGTTCAAAGGTTACCTTTTCTCCACATCCCTATCAATGCTTGCTATTTCTTGCGTTTTTGGTAATAGTCATCCTGACAGACATGAGGTGATAGTTCATTGTGTTGATTTGCATTTTCCTAAAAATTAGTGACTTTGACCATCTTTCCATGTGCCTGTTGACAATCTATATGTCTTCTTTGGAAAACTGTTCAACTCCTCTGCCCATTTTTTAATGGGGTTGTTTTTGTGTGTATGATTTCTGTGTATATTTTGGATATAACCCATTATTGAATATATTGTTTGCAGATATTTTCTCCTATTCATTAGGTTGTCTTTTGTTTTTTGGGTGGTTTCTTTTACTGTTCAGAAGCTTTTTAGTTTGATGTAATCCTCATTTGTTTATTTTTGCTTTTGTTTTCCTTGCCTGAGGAGGTATATCTAGGAACATATTGCTAAGACCAGTGTCAAAGGATATACTGCCTATATTTTCTTTTAGGAGTATTATGGTTTCAGGTCTAAAATTCAAGTCTTTAATCCATTTTGAGTTGCTTTGTGTGTGGTGTACACTAATGGGTTAGTTTCATTTTCTTTGCATGTGGCTCTCCGATTTTCCCAGCACCACTAATTGCAGAGACTGTCCTTTCTCTATGTTCTATGCTTCTTTGTCATAAATTAATTGTCCATATATGTGTGGGTTTATTTCTGGTTTCTCTTCTGTTACTTTGATCTGCGTATTTCTTTTTCTGCCAACACCAAGCTATTTTGATTACTGTGACTTTGTAATATAGTGTGAGATCAGGCAGTGCAATACCTTCAACTTTGTTCTTTTTCTTAGGTTTGCTTTGGCTATTTGGGGTCTTTTGAAGTTCCATATAGATTTTAGAACATTTTATAGTAGTTATGTGGAAAATGTCTTTGGAATTTTGATAGGAATTTCATTTAATCTGTAGATTGCTTTCAGTAACATAGACAGTTTAACAATGTAAATTTGTCCAATCTGCAAATGCAGAATATCTTCTTTTTTAGTGGTAGCTTTATTTATTTTTCTTAATATATATATTTCATTGAAGTATAGCTGACTTACAGTGTTTCAGGTGCCCAGCATGGTAAGTCAGTTATACACATACATGTATATTATTTTTGAAATGATTTTCCATCATAGATTATCACAAGATATTGACTGTAGTTCCCTGTGCTATACAGTAAACCTTTGTTGCTTGAGGCATATCTGTTTTTTAGTTAGGAGTGTAGCATTCTAGTCATACTAAGTCAAACAAGTGGAATCAAAATGTCATAAATTTTTTAGTTAGGCAAAAATTCATGTTTTCTAAAATATATACATTATACATATCATTTGTGTATATATGGGAAATTCCCTGGTGGCTCAGATGGTAAAGTGTCTGCCTGCAATGTAGGAGACCTGGGTTTGATCCCTGGGTCAGGAAGATCCTCTGGAGAAGGAAATGGCAACCCACTCCAGTACTCTTGTCTAGAAAATCCCATGGCAGAGGAGCCTGGCAGGCTACAGTCCACTGGGTCGCAAAGAGTTGGACACGACTCAGCAAATTCACTATGTATATGTATACAAAAGCATTTCTACTACACTTGATAAGAGCTTGAGAAAACATAAGAAAAAAAAGAAGAGATGGAGAAATTGGAAAACATAAACTAAATGAAATGGGAGCACTGGATATGAAATGGAAAAAGTGAAACAAACTAGATAGAAGTAAAAGATCATCATATAGTCCAGTTTTTAAACATGAATGCTCATTAGAAACATATTTGAAGCTCCAGACGAGAAAAGCAGTACCTAAGCATTTGTATTTTTCAAAAAATTTCAAGATAATTCTGTTATGCATCTGGATTTTAAAAAGTGGTTACAAGTTTTTCTATTAACTTGGTGATACAGAGTTCTATTATTTTTCTGCTAACCCGTCATGATACAATGGTATTAAGTGAGTAATCACGATAGTAATAGATGTTTATCCAATTTCACAATCAATAACCAGACAAAAAATAAAAGATTATAATTGTAAGCCATAATGTGAACATGATTAACCTAACAATATAAAATAATTATATACAATTTGGTGGAGTGGTCAAGCAGAGTGATGTGGTAAGTGGAAGTGCATGCATGCACATGTTTTCATTTGCCCTGCCAGTCTGTGTCTTTTGGTCGGTGATAATCTGTTTATATTTAAGGTAATTATTGACATGTATAATCCTGTTCCCATTTTCTTACTTGTTTGGGGTTTATTTTCTACAGGTCTTCTCCTTTTCATGTATTTCCTGCGTAGAGAAGTTCCTTTAGTATTTGTCATAAAGCCAGTTTGATGGTGCTGAATTTTCTTAACTTTAACCTGTCTGGAAAGCTTTTGAATGAGACTGTTATTGCTGCATAGAGTATTCTTGGTTGAAGGTTCTTTCCTTTCATCACTTAAAATGTATCATGCCATTCCCTTCTGGCTTGTAGAGTTTCTGTTGAGAAATCAGCCGACAGCCTGATGGGAGTTGCCTTGTATGTTATTTGTCATTTTCCCCTTGTTGCTTTCAGTATTTTATCTTTGTCTTTAATTTTGGTCAGTTTGATGAATGTGTCTTGGTGTGTTCCTCCTTGGGTTTATCCTACTTGGGACTCTGTACTTCCTGGACTTGGTTGACTATTTGCTTTCCCATGTTCAGGAAATTTCCAGCTATTACCTCTTCAAACATTTTTTCCAGCCCTTTCTCTCTCTCTTCTCCTTCTGGGGATCCTTATAATGAGAATGTTGGTCTGTTTAATGTTGTCCCAGACATCTCTTAAACTGTCTTCATTTCTTTTCATTCGTTTTTTATATTCTTTTCTGTGGCAGTGATTTCCACTATTCTGTCCTCCAGGTCATTTATCTGTTCTTCTGCCTCAGTTATTCTGCTGTTGATTCCTTCTAGTGTATTATTCATCTCTGTTTGTTTGTTCTTTAGTTCTTGTAGGTCATTGGTAAACATTTGTTGCATCTTTTCCATGTTTTTCCTGAGGTCCTGGATCATCTTCACTATCATTACTGTGAATTCTTTTTCTGGAAAGTGGCCTATCTCCACTTCATTTCATTGTTTCCTGTGGTTTTATCTTGTCCCTTCATCTGGGACATAACTTTCTGCTTTTTCATCCTGATTAACTTTCTGTGATTTGATTTTTGTTTTAACCTATGGGAATGTGCTTCTTTCTGTTTCTTCTGTTTGCCCCCTGATCGATGAGGCTAAGAGGCTTGTGTAAGCTTACTTATGGAAGGGACTGGTGGTGGGAAAACTGGGTCTTGCTCTGGTGAGCAGGGCCTTGCTTGTTGAAGCTTTAATCCAATTATCTGCTGATGGGTGGGGTTGTACTCCCTCCCTGGGAGTTGTTTGGCCTGAGGTGACCCAGCCCTGGGCTCTACAGGCTCTGCTGCTGCTGCTGCTAAGTCACTTCAGTCGTGTCCGACTCCGCGTGACCCCATAGACGTCAGCCCACCAGACTCTCCTGCCCCTGGGATTCTCCAGGCAAGAAAACTGGAGTGGGTTGCCATTTCCTTCTCCAATGCATGAAAGCGAAAAAGTGAAAGTGAAGTCGCTCAGTCGTGTCCGACTCTTAGCGACCCCATGGACTGCAGCCCACCAGGCTCCTCCATCCATGGGATTTTCCAGGCAAGAGTACTGGAGTGGGGTGCCATTGCCTTCTCCGTTACAGGCTCTATGGCAGGATTAATGGTGAGCTCCAAGAACCAGGGGGGACCTTCCCTACCTGCTGCTGCCAGTGTCCCAGTCTCTGTGGTGAGAACCTGCTGACCCAAGCCTCCACAGCAGGCTCCCCAGCACTAACAGGTAGTTTTAATTCAGTCTCTGTGGAGTCACTGCTTCTATCCTCTGCGTCTTGGTGAGTTCAAGATTTTGTTTGTGCCCTCCAAGACCACTTGGATTCCCTGGTGGCTCAGACAGTAAAGAATCTGCTTATAATGCGGGAGACCCAGGTTCAATCCCTGGATCAGGAAGATCCCCTGGAGAAGGAAATGGCTACCTACTCCAGTATTCTTGCCTGGAGAATTCCATGGACAGAGAAGCCTCACAGGCTACATAGTCCATGGGGTCGCAAAGAGTTGGACACAACTGAGCAGCAAACACACACAAAAAACCAGAATTTTTCCAAGAGAATGCACTGGTCATAGCAAATACCCTCTTCCAACAACACAAGAAACAGCTCTACACGTGAACATCACCAGATGGTCAGTACTGAAAGCAGATTGATTATATTTGCAGCTGAAGGTGGAGATGCTCTATAGAGTAGCAAAAACAAGACCAGGAGCTCACTGTGGCTCAGATCATGAACTCCTTATTGCAAAATACAGAATTAAATTGAAGAAAGTAGGGAAAACCACTGGCCCATTCTGGTATAACCTAAATCAGATCCTTTACGATTGATTACACAAATAGATTCAAGGGATTAGATCTGATAGAGTGCCTGAAAGACTAGGGACAGAGGTTCGTAACATTGTATAGGAGGTGGTAATCAAAACCATCCCTAAGAAAAAAGAAGTGCAAAAAGGCAAAATGGTTGTTTGAGGAGGCCTTACAAATAGCTGAGAAAAGAAGAGAAGCAGAAGGCAAAAGAGAAAAGGAAAGACATACCCATCTAAATGCAGAATTCTAAGAATAGCAAGGAGAGATAAGTGAACAGTGCAAAGAAATAAAGGAAAACAATAGAATGGGAAAGACTAGAGATCTCTTCAAGAAAATTAGAGATACCAAGGAACATTTCATGCAAAGATGGGTACAATAATGGACAGAAACCTTATGGACCTAAGAGAAGCAGAAGATATTAAGAAGAGCTGACAAGAAAACACAGAAGAACTATAGAAAAAAATCTTAATGAACCAGATAACCACGATGGTGTGATCACTCCTCTAGTGCCAGACATCCTGGAGTGCGAAGTCAAATGGGCTTTAGGAAGTATCATTACAAACAAAGCGAGTAGAAATGATGGAATCCCAGTTGAGCTATTTCAAATCCGAAAAGACTATGCTGTGAAAGTGCTGCACCTCATATACCAGCAAATTTGGAAAACTCATCAGTGGCCACAGGACTGGAAGAGTTAAGCTTTCATTCCAATCCTGAAGAAGGGCAATGCCAAAGAATATTCAAACTACCACACAATTGCAGTCATTTCACATGCTAGCTTCAACAATACATGAACCGAGAACTTCCAGATGTACAAACTGGATTTAGAAAAGGCAGAGGAACCAGAGATGGGGGAAAAAATTAAAAGCAAGGGAATTCCAGAAACACATCTGTTTCATCGACTGTGCTAAAGCCTTTCACTGTGTGGATCACAACAAGCTGTTGAGGACTCTTAAAGAGCTGGGAATACCAGAACATCCTATCTCCCTCCTGAGAAATCTGTATATAGGTCAAGAAGCAACAATTAGACCCAGACATGGAACAACACACTGGTTCCAAATTGTGTAAGGTGTAGGTCAAGGCTGTATGTTGTCACCTTGCTTATTTAACTTATATGCAAAATATGTCATGTGAAATGCTAGACTGAATGAAGTACAAGCTGGAATCAAGATTGCCAGGAGAAATATCAGACCTCAGACATGCAAATGACACCACCCATATGGCAGAAAACAAAGAGGAACTATAGAGCCTCTTGATGAAAGTGAAAGAGGAGAGTGAAAAAGCTGGCTTAAAACTTAACATTCAGAAAACAAAGATCATGGCATCTGGTCCCATCACTTCATGGCAAATAGATGGGGAAACAGTGGAAACAGTGACAGACTTTATTTTCTTGGGCTCCAAAATCACTGCAGATGGTGACTGCAGCCATAAAATTAAAAGACGCTTGCTCCTTGGAAGAAAAGCTATGACAAAACTAGATAGCATATTAAAAAGCAGAGGCATCGCTTTGCTGACAAAGGTCTGTCTAATCAAAACTATGATTTTTCTAGTAGTCATGTATGGATGTGAGAGTTGGACCATAAAGAAAGCTGAGCACCAAAGAATTGATGCTTTTGAACTGTGGTGCTGGAGAAGACTTTTGAGAATCCCTTGGACAGCAAGGAGATCCAACCAGTCCATCCTAAAGGAAATCAGTTCAGAATATTCATTGGAAGGACTGATGCTAAAGCTGAAGCTCCAATACTTTGGCCACCTGATGTGAAGAACTGACTCATTTGAAAAGACTCCGATGCTGGGAAAGATTGAAGACGGGAAGAGAAAAGAACATCAGAGGATGAAATGGTTGAATAGCGTCACTGACTCAATGGACATGAGTTTGAGTAAGCTCCAGGAGTTGGTGATGGACAGGGAAGCCTGGTGTGCTGTAGTCCGTGGGGTCGCAAAGAGTTGGACACAACTGAGTGACTGAACTGAACTGAACATTGATGTTGGCATCTCACAACTTGTTTGGATTTTAATCTGTTCCTTAGATATAATTCTGTAAACATTTTGTCACTTTTATTTTGTCATTCATGGGTCACCATTTAATTGTAATGGTTTTCTGGTTGTTAGTAAGTCATGATTCTATAAAATATAGCCTTCTGGAACAATCCAGAAATAAGTGGGAAAATGTTTATTTGTATCTTATTTTGTCTTCAAGTGAGTTATGATTTATAAAAATCAAAGAGAATTAGCCATAATAATTTAGAAAGTAAATCATCTACACACCTATCTGAAAAAAAATTCACCAACTAGAAAAAGTGAACCAAAGAAAGGGAATTGTAGGATGTAAGAAACTACCATGAATAATGTAACCAGTAATGATGATAGGTAATTAAAAATAATTTCTAATAATGAAGCTGTTATGTTTAATGCAGTTCTCTAAAACATTTTAAAAAATGGAATAGGTACATGTTAAAAAAAGAAAGAAAAATATGCAGAATAGTTCTTGATGATGCCTTCTTTTACAAGGCATTCTATACTTACAGCATCTGGTTACTGTCCTTGCAATTACTGCTGCTGCTGCTGCTACTAAGTCACTTCAGTCGTGTCCGACTCTGTGTGACCCCATAGACGGGAGCCCACCAGGCTCCCCCGTCCCTGGGATTTTCCAGGCAAGAACACTAGAGTGGGTTGCCATTGCCTTCTCCGATCCTTCCAGTTATCACCAGTCTAATCACCTGGGTTTCTGACTACAAGTGCTTGGCCATCTAATGGTTTTCTTAGCTAGTCTTGGTGCATTTATTCTCTGATCTCATTGGGCCCTCTGCTTTATTGGTTACTACCCCCTGCTGCTGCTACTGCTGCTAAGTCACTTCAGTCGTGTCCGACTCTGTGTGACCCCATGGACGGCAGCCCACCAGGCTCCCCCATCCCTGGGATTCTCCAGGCAAGAATACTGGAGTGGGTTGCCATTTCCTTCTCCAATGCATGAAAGTGAAAAGTGAAAGTGAAGTCGCTCAGTCGTGTCCGACTCTTAGCGACCCCATGGACTGGAGCCTACCAGGATCCTCCGTCCATGGGATTTTCCAGGCAAAAGTACTGGGGTGGGGTGCCATTGCCTTCCCCGTACTACCCCCCTATCCAACAATAATGCTAATGCTGAAACTCCAGTACTTTGGCCACCTCATGCGAAGAGTTGACTCATTGGAGAAGACTCTGATGCTGGGAGGGATTGGGGGCAGGAGGAGAAGGGGACGACAGAGGATGAGATGGCTGGATGGCATCAGTGACTCGATGGATGTGAGTCTGAGTGACCTCCGGGAGTTGGTGATGGACAGGGAGGCCTGGCGTGCTGCAGTTCATGGGGTCGCAAAGAGTCGGACACAACTGAGCGACTGTTCTGATCTGATCTGATCTGATCCAACAGTGTTTGTTTGTTTTTGTCTTCTGTTTCTTCTTTATCCAGCTTAGATTTTTGACCCATCATCTCAGTAACTTGCCAGTAACCTAACTTGTCTTGGCGCTTTCTCTTTGGAGGTACTTGTTTGACAAATTCCAGGGCAGAGTTAACTCATTTATCTGCTTCCTCAGTAGTCTGTCTGTGGGCCGTTGAGTATTTCTGGAAAAAAAAAATGACAAAACTGGACAGATTAGAGCCATAATACACTCATGGTCACCGATATCAAGGAGTCCGTCAGTATTGCTCAGCAGCCCTACCAGGTTGCTTTGGTTAACTTATTTTTCGTTTTCTAAATGGAGTAGTTCCAATTTTTTTTTTACTCTCTGCAAACCTCTCTTCACTCTTAGAAGGTGACCTTACCTCCAATCACCCAGAGAAAGGAAGAGCTATCAGATTTGAACTCCCTCAGCTTCCTAGCATCAAATGTGTGCACCTTTCTACATCTAGATCTAGCTTCTCTTCCGTTCTGCTTTTTACAGGAGAAGTGATGTCTTTCTTCCTGCATAAGGGCAGCCTCTCCATCTGTGCCCTGAATCTTCTCACTGTCCACCTCCCCGGGAACTTTCCTTATCTTTTCCGTCTCTTGTCTCATCAGTGCCTCTCTCTCCACTGGACCCTTTCTTTGGGATTTAAACATGCTCAGGTCTCCTCCATCGTAGAACAAGCAAATGAACAGTAACGTCCTTTATTTCCACACCTTTTTTCCTTCTCCTCCTGTGTCATCCTCCTGTCTCTGACTCACAGACAGACTTATCAGCTTCATTAACTGCCCTAGCTGCCTCCATTCCTCACTTTCCACCTCTGCCAGCTCACTGCACCTTGACTTTTACCCATAAATTTTTAAAAAGTAAAACAAACAAACAAAAACCTCTATATGATATCATCTATTTATCTAGCATTCTAGAAAAGTTAAGAGTATAGTATTAGAAAGCAGATCAGTGAGAGGAAGGTGTTGACAGCAAAGGGGCACAGGGACCTTTTTATTTTGATGAGAAATGTTTTACATATTTGTTACTGTGTTTCTTGACTTTACATGTTTGTCACAAGTCATATGCTTAAATTTGGTGAATTTCATTGTGTATTACTTATTCCACAATGAAGCTGACAGAAAGTTTGGTAGAAACATAGTATACTACTTGGTTTCTAATGATGACCTTCTTGAATTAGCAATGAAAGCATTTTGTTTAGAAACATTTAAGCCAATTTTAGAAGAAAAAGCAAAAAGAGAAGGTTCTAGGGAGCAGGCTTGACATCTTAAAAGGTGGTACAGGGGACTGATATTTTTTGTTCACAGCCTGTTAGAGTTAGTTGACATTTTTGACCATACGCACGTATCATTTTGCTTATTCTGCAACTCATGGACTATAGCCCTCCAGGCTTCTCTGTCTGTACAGTTTTCTAGGCAGGAATACTGGACCAGGTTGCCATTTCCTTCTCCAGGGGAATCTTCCCAACCCATATATTAAACCCATATCTCTTACATCTCCTGCATTGGCAGTTGGATTCTTTACCAGCTGAGCTACTGGTATCATTTTAGTGAAAATTGACTTTAAAATTTAGGGTAATGCATTGCTAGAAATAACTGTAGAAAGACCAAAAATGGGCATGGAACTCAGCTAAATTGAGGGGTTTGGAATAGAAGCTCTGATATGGTGTATGGCTTTTCCTGGGAGGAAATGCATAAGCTGAATATGAAAGGATGACTTCAGAGTTCACCAAATGACTCAGAATCTAATTGATTATTAAGGATGCTTTCTCTCTTGTAACTTTTTTGAACTCACCCCACTCCAGTGCTCTTGCCTGGAGAATCCCATGGATGGAGGAGCCTGGTAGGCTGCAGTCCATGGGGTCGCTGAGAGACAGATGCGACTGAGCTACTTCACTTTCACGCATTGGAAAAGGAAATGGCAGCCCACTCCAGTGTTCTTGCCTGGAGAATCCCAGGGACGGGGGAGCCTGGTGGGCTGCCCTCTATGGGGTTGCACAGAGTTGGACACTACTGAAGCAATTTAGCAGCAGCAGCAGTACTTCCAGAAGATATTTTATTATTTACTTGCATTTTCTAGGTTTATATTCAGGTCAACAATGGAAAAATGATACAAGTAAATCTTTCTGCTTTGTTTTTCTTCTTCAAAAGCATTAGTGGTCTATATAGCACTACTATAATGTTGAGTTTTTCATGAGATCTTATCTTGTGTTTTTATGGATTACCACTCAGAGCTCCTCTGTTTTTCAAATTGAAGTGGTAAGTTGTAATGTTTTTCTTATATAGAATTAAGTTTGCCTTTTTAGGTCATATACCTAAATGACTGTAATGATAGTTCTTTAATATGTTGTTGAATAGTGGTGAAGATTTTCTTTAGGTTTCTTGGACCTCTATATAGTATAGGCAGACCTCAGAGATATTGAAGGTTTGGTTCCAGGCCACTGCAGTTAAGCAAGCACATGAATATTTTGGTTTCCTAGTGCATATAAAGTTATGTTTGTACTACACTGAAGTCTTCTAAGTGTACAGTGGCATTATGTCTTAAAAAATTGTTCATACCTTATTTAAAAAAGATTTCGTTACTAAGATACACTAACCCTCGTCTGAGCTTTCATTGAGTTCGTAATTTTCTTGTGGTAATAACATCAAAGATCACTGTCACAGATCAGTACAATGTCATAATAATATATTGTCAATATACAATATAATATAATCAATATAATACAATATAACCAATATAATAATGATGATGAAGTTTGACGTATTGCTAGAATTACCAAAGTGTGACACAGAGACACAACGTGGGCAAATACGGTGAGGAAAGAAATGGTGTCAGTAGACTCAGTGCAGAGTTACCACAAAGCTTCCAGTTTTTTAAAAAAACACAGTATCCATGAAGCACAGTAAAGCAGAGCACAGTGAAACAAGGCATGCCTGTAAACTGTATTGGCCACATTTCTTCATTAGCATCATAGATTTGAGGTATTTAAAAGTCAAACCAACTTCCGGTTCCTAAAAAAAGATCAGAGATCTCTTATAGTAAGAAAGTTTGTAAAATTATACAGTACTTGTTACAGACAGGCAGGGTCTCTATGCTGTGCAGCTTTTGCCCCCTGGGTTCATGCAGTGCATAGCTTGGTAGCTACTGGAAAGTTTTGGTGATAATTTGTTTTAATAACTATTTTGTCATCTTTGTTGGACTTCATTTTTGTGGTTTATCTTTCTAAAAATTGATACATGACTGTCCTGTCAGATCTGTTGTCATCTCATTGCAGTAATGCGATGTATAAAAGAGATGTACATCTTTAATGTATAGGATAAAGTTGAGTTTTTAAATTTATATGTTAGGTGAGATATTTAAACTGTAACATGTTTAGTGGGTCTATTCATACAACACCCACTATTTGAATGATAAAGAAATGTAAAAGAAACCATGCTTGGTGACTTTGAAGATCACAGTTTAAAAGGAGATACTTTCCAAAGAAAAGGCAATTGTATCATAAAGTAATAATTGTTGTCTAGAAGAATGTACAGGCATATCTCTCTCATTGTACTTTGCTTTATTTTGCTTCACAGATAATGTGGTTTTTTACAAATAGAAGGTTTGTGACAACTCTTGAATCAAGCAAGACCAATGGCATCATTTTTCCAGTAGCATTTGCTTACGTCCTGTCTCTTTTTCACATTTTATTAATTCTTGAACTCTTTCAAACCCTTCACCAGCAAAAAGATTGAGACTTGCTAAAAGTTCGGAGGATGCTGGCTTGCTTCATTGCAGTACTTATTGTACTTGGTGGAACCGAGGTCTCTGAGGTATGCCTCTCGTGCTGTAGGGAGAGACTGCACAGCCCTTCGATTTTTAGTGAGTATTCTTTTTCTGCTGTGTAAGTTTTTTGACACTTAAAACTACTGCTTTCACTGAAGCAACTCACCATTGTGCTATTTAAAAAGAAATTTCATCTTGAAACACTGAAATTGTGGAAGGAGGGAGACATCATTATATGATAATACAATAAAAGAAGCATACCATTTGAGAGAATTTTTCTGACAATTAAACTCATTTATTGCCTGATCCTTGTGAAATAGGCATCGTCATTATTAATGATATTTTCAATCATGCTTTTGTACGACATATAGCTATTCTTTAAGTCGTTCTTTGACAAGCCACAGTTGTTAATGTTTATATGCAGTTTTCCAGGAAGGTAATTTGATACTTAAAGCTTAAAAAATCTGGAGTAGGATTCTTGCCTTGGAGACTGTGATTCATGTGCTTTAAGAAATCTGTAATCTACCTCAAATTAATAGCGTGTTCAGATCTTCCTTACTCATACTGGGTTTTGAGTGAAGTTCTTTAAACTGTTGAGAGTGTTGTTAAAATCTCCAGTCACAGTTGTGGATTTGTGTATTTTTTCCCTTTGCTATTAGTTTCTGTTCAGTTATTAGGCACATACATATTTAGGATAGTTATGTCTTCCTCAGAGTTGATCCTTTTATCATTATCAACTGTGTGTCTTTATTTTGTTAGTACTGCTTGTTTTGAAGTCTTACTTTGTCTGACATTATTATGGCTTCTTTAGCTCTCTTTTGCTTATTACTGTTTGCATTAGTATTTCTTTTCTCATAATTTTACTTTCAACCTATCTGTATATTCATAATTAAAGTACATCTTTTAATTTAAAAGCTCATTTAATCCTGTCTTTGAACTGAAATTCTTGTTTACATTAAATATAATTATTAATGTTTGGTAAGTCTTTAATTTTTTTCTTTTGTTTTTCTTTTAGTTTCACTTTGTTGTTGTCTTTGGTGGTGTTCCTCTCTTCTTTTGTTCTTCTCTACTTTTGAATCAATCAGTTAAGTTTTAGTATTCCGTTTTAAAAATAATTGTATTTCTTTATTTTATTGCTGAGCAGGCTTTTCTCTAGTTGCGGTGAGTAGGGACTCCTCTTGCTTGCAGTGTGTGGGCTTCTTGTTGCAGCGGCTGCTCCTGTTGCCCAGCACAGGCTCTGGAGCACGTGGGCTTCATTGGTTGTGGTTCTCTGGCTCTGACTACTGAGCCTCTGGAGCACAGGCTCAGTAGTTGTGATGCGTGGGCTTTGTGGCATGTGGGATCTTTCTGGACCAGGGATCGAAGTCTGTCTTGTGTATTGGCAGGTAGATTCTTTACCACTGAGCCACCAGGGAAGCCCTAGTATTTCATTCTAATTCCTCTGTTGACTTACCTATGCTTCTGTATCTTTTTCAGTGCCTTTTCTCCCCATTGGTTGTTCTAGAGATTACAGAATGCACCCATATATTACTGCAGCCTACATAGGGTGATATTGCAACAGTTCAGATAAAATTAAGACTCTTAAAAGAACCTTTTAATTCCCCTAATCTTTGTGCTTTTTTTTTCCACATACCTTACTTCTTATAAACTTCACAATATGGTGTTACCTTTTTTGCTTTATATAGTCATATTTCTTTTAAAGAAAGATGAAAAAATATGTATTATTTATATTTCTCACATATTTATCATTTCAAGAGCTCTTTTTTCCTTTCTGTAGGTTTAGATTACTATCTATGTTCACTTTCTTTTAGCTGGAAAAATTATCCTTAGCATTTCATATAGCATATGTCTTCTGGCAGCAAATTCTTTCAGTTCTCATTCATCTAAAAATATCTTCATTTTGTCTTCATTTTTTATTACAATTTTTATTCAAGTATTATTGATTTACAATAATTGTCTTTTTTTAAAGAATATTTTCATTGGGTAAAGGATTTGGGGTTGCATTTATTTTTTTCTGGAGTACATCAAAAATCTTTCATTGTCACCTGACGGCCATTGTTTCTTGATAAGAAGTGAGCTGCTGCTGCTAAGTCGCTTCAGTCGTGTCCAACTGTGTGTGACCCCATAGACGGCAGCCCACCAGGCTCCCCCGTCCATGGGATTCTCCAGGCAAAAACATTGAAGTGGGTTGCCATTTCCTTCTCCAATGCATGAAGGTGAAAAGTGAAAATGAAGTCGCTCAGTCATGTCCAACTCTTAGCGACCCCATGGACTGCAGCCCAGCAGGCTCCCCTGTCCACGGGATGTTCCAGGCAAGAGGACTGGAGTGGGCTGCCGTTGCCTTCTCCGAGAAGTGAGCTACCATTTGCATTGTCACTCCTTTGTATGTATTGTGTTGTTTTCCCCTAACTCCTCCTAAGGTTCCCCACCCCACTTCACCCATCTATACATAATTTTTTAGTAGTTAGACTTCGTGATGTACCTCCTTTTGTTTTTCTTCAAACTTACTTGGCTTGGCGTTCATTGTTTGGGGGAATTGTATGACCATTATTGCTTCTAGTAATTTTTTCTCCCTTATTTCTTTCTTATTCCTTCTCTAGTACCCCATTTACACATGTGTTAGTGTGTGTTATTGACCCACAGATCATGGGGCTCTCTGCATTTTTGTTTAATCTCCCTAGTTCTTTAGATTGACCAATTGATATTCTCAGTTCTTCAGATTGGCTAATTTTTATTCATCTGTCTTCAAGTTTGTTGACTCTTTCTCTTTTGCAGTCTGCTATACACCTGCCCAGTGAATTGACTTTTTAAAAAGTATTATACAATTCAGTTCTAGAATTCCCATTTACTTCTTTTTAACTATAGTTTCCATTTCTCTGCTGATATTTCCCATGTTTGTTTCTTCTAATCATATTATCCTTTACTTTTAGAAACAGTTATCATAACTGCTTTAAAGTTCTTGCCTGTTGAGTCCAATTTCTAGAACATCTTGCTGTCTATTTCTATTGACTGCTGTTTCTCTTGACAGTCTCATTTTTCTATTCCATCATGTACTTAGTAAATTTTGATTGTACGTAGGATGTTGTTGATAGTACTAAACAGAGTCTCTGGATATATCTTCCTCTGAAAAGTGTTGATTTGACAGGAAGTTAATTTGGCTTAACTCAGACTTCAAATTCAGCCTTTCCAGTAGCGCTCAATAGGCAAATCTATAGTTTCCCTAACCTTCTATGTGTCTC
The DNA here is from genome assembly GCA_935064755.1 of Tragelaphus eurycerus. Lineage (NCBI taxonomy): Eukaryota > Metazoa > Chordata > Mammalia > Artiodactyla > Bovidae > Tragelaphus > Tragelaphus eurycerus. Next base: position 18,092,406 of record CAKXYN010000003.1, read on the forward strand.
CTTCTGACATGTTTTTTGGAGTTTCTCTTCCTCATGTATAGTTTAGGGCTCAGCAAGGGACCTGTAGTTTGTGTGAAGACTTCAGAGTTTTATTCTCCGTAGCTTTCTTTTCATCAGAGTTTCCTTTTTCACTCTTAGATCAATTCTTTTTTTTAGCCATCAGCTCCATCCTCTGACTCCTTAAGCCAGTAAGACTGTTACTCTGCTTGAATTTCAGTCACTGGGAGCTTGGTGGATCAGAGTCTGCCCCCAGGTGGGAACTGAAAATTTCACCCTACGCGGTTCCCTTTTTACAAAGATCAGTCTCCTTCCAGTTTTTGGCTTCTTTCTGTAGCTCTTCAGGGCCACCAAACAATTGTTTTTAATATTTTGTCTGGAATTGTATTCTTATTTACTGGTAGACTAGTCAGATACAACTATTTATCCATTATTAGAACCGTAACTTCCCTACTTTTTTAAAAAAATGACTTTGAGAAATAGAAATTTGGTTATTGTTTCTAAATTGTTGTGGCCTGTATTGCTGCTAATATCAACTGACTAAAGAGTAGTTATGGTGTGCAAAGTGGCATGTTCTAGAGTCGTGGGAAGTGAGCTGTGACATCCCCAGCTTCAGGTCTAATATATGATATATAACTTCTCAGGAATATTCTTTCTTTATCATGTATTTGTCATTCAATTCATTCATGTATTAATTCATTACCTAATAGGTGAGCCAAGCTACACCCTCTCTTGCCTTCTGAATCTGACTCTGTATCATTCAGTGTGCAGGGGCTCTATATCCGTAACTTTAACCGTTTGAATGCCAGTAGTAGTCAGTTGGACAACTGAATTTTCAACATGTGGGCCTTTGAAAAAGATCCTCCATTTAATATACCGTTTTCTTAGGTACCTTTCTTCTTTGACTTTACAAAGTATGCTCTGACGTTGGGGTTTTTCTGTTTATTCATTTCACTGCCTGAAATGCTCTTCTCCTGTTTATCTAGCTCATTGCCATCTGTTGGGTCCGGCTCAAACATCATTTATTACATCTAGTCCATTAGTAGCATTCACCCCAACTCCCTCCCTAGACACTCTTGTCACATCTCCTCATTTTATTCCCTTTTTACCCCTATTACCAAGTATTGTTATTTTATTTTGGCTGTTTGCATAGTCTTGTCTTCTTTCACTCAAATACAAGTTTTATCCTTCAGAATTTTTTTTCAGGCTACCAAGAGACTTAAAAAAAAATTTTTTTTTTTTTTTTTTTTTTAAACTTAGCCTAAGTTGGTTTCTGTTGCTTAGAGACAAGAAACCTGACTGTACGGAAACTAGTACAGTTTCTACACAGTCAGGTTACAGGCAACCTGACTGCCTGCAACCAGAAGTCATTGCAGGCAACAAACACTCAGGGAAATGGCAGAAATTTGGGATTGGTTTTCTGGCCTAGGAGATGGGTTCTTTTTGTTTCTTTGGTTATGACCAACTTAGACAGCATATTAAAAAGCAGAGACATTACTTTGCCAACAAGGTCCATCTAGTCAAGGCAGTGGTTTTTCCAGTGGTCATGTATGGATGTGAGAGTAGGACTGTGAAGAAAGCTGAGTGCCGAAGAATTGATGCTTTTGAAGTGTGGTGTTGGAGAAGACTCTTGAGAGTCCCTTGGACTGCAAGGAGATCCAACCAGTCCATTCTAAAGGAGATGAGTCCTGGGTGTTCATTGGAAGGACTGATGTTGAAGCTGAAACTTCATTACTTTGGCCACCTGATGCGAAGAGCTGACTCATTAGAAAGGACCCAAATGCTGGAAAAGTTTGAGGACAGGAGGAGAAGGGGACGACAGAGGATGAGATGGCTGGATGGCATCATCAACTCGATGGACATGGGTTTGGGTGGACTCTGGGAGTTGGTGATAGACAGGGAGGCCTGGAGTGCTGCGGTTCATGGGGGTCGCAAAGGGTCTGACATGACTGAGCAACTGAACTGAATCAACAAGCACTGGTATGGTTCTTATGTGCTATTCTGAGCACCTTTACAGAAATTATTTTATGTAATTCTTAGAATAGCTATAAAGTAGGAAAATCCCATGGACGGAGGGGCCTGGTAGGTTGCAGTCCATGAGATCTCTGGAAGTCAGAGGCGACTGAGTGACTTCACTTTCACTTTTCACTTTCATGCATTGGAGAAGGAAATGGCAACCCACTCCAGTGTTCTTGCCTGGAGAATCCCAGGGATGGGGGAGCCTGGTGGGCTGCCATCTATGGGGTTGCAGAGAGTCGGACATGACTGAAGCAACTTAGCAGCAGCAGCAGGCTTTATTAGTTCCTTTAATAGACGGGGAAACATGCACATAAAGATTAAACAACTTGCCCAGGGATGCATAGCTAGTGAGTATAAAAATTTCATTTCAGTTGGTATTGAGAGCAGGGAAAATTCTATTATTATTCAGGAATTCCAAGTCTGATAATCCATGGGATTAGTTCCTTGAAGAGCTAATGAAATCGCTACCTGTAATTACTTTGAATACACTACATCTCAAGCCCAGATTTAGGTTCATGTTGCCAATGCTGCAGAAAAATGAAGGAATTCATTTTCTACTGGATTGAGTGGACAACTTGAAGAAAGAAAATAAAATCTGAATTTGTAGTTTCAGCTAAAGATGAGGGGCTAGAATTTATAGCCATTATATTATTGAGCTTGCAAAATATCTTGTACCTATCAGCCTTATGGTTGAGACAGTTCTTAATTAAACTTAGCTATGACTTCAGCCCAACAAGGGCATGGTGGCCCACGCCAGTATTCTTGCCTAAAGAATCCCGACGGACAGAGGAGCCTGGCAGGCTACAGTCCATGGGATCACAGAGTTGGACACGACTGAGTGACTAAGCACAGCACAGCATGACTTCAGCCCATGCTGGATAAACATTTTTTTCTAGGCTTCCTGTTTGAGAGTTAATATATTGATCAGCATGGAGTGAGATCAGTTATCAAATTACTCTTCAGAAAGTTCCTTTAGGGAAAGATTCTGCTGCTGAGTGGTGCTATGGCTGTCCTAAGGAAAAATGGGGGTTTGAGGTGAGGAATATTTGTTTGGGTGGGTGTTTTATAATTAGAATCATAATATTAAAAATGTGCTTTATATTCCATTATAATTTCTAATTGAAGACTCCTCTAAATGCATTCTGAGAAAGTTGGATGGCTCCTAAAAAGGAACATGCTTAATGTTGAAAGTTATGAGATCTCATTTTTTAAAAAGGATTTTGGAGAATATATTACCTTTTCCAATTCTAGGAGTGGGATAAGAAAGAATAGTATTTTTGTAAGAGCCCTCTGTCCCCTCCTCTCCTAAGTACAGACACTGCCATACCTATATTTTCCTAGAATCTCCTTTTCTGTTGGTAGGATTGACCAGAAGCAATTTAGTCCTGCCTTTCAAACCTTGACGTTTCACAATAGGGGTTGGCCAGCTGTATCCTGTAGGCCAAATGCAGCCTTTGGGTGTGTTTTTATATGGCCCTGAGCTAAGAAAGTTTCTTTAAAAGTGAGTACCCAACAGGGACAGTGGAGTCTGCAAAACCTGAAATATTTATTGTCTAGCTTTTTATAGAAAACTTTGCTGACCTCTGTGTCTCACCATACTTGTTGAGGATATACGGAACAGTCAAGAATGCTGCCCCTAAATATTGATAGGTTACCTGATCCAGAGTTCTCCTTAGGGAACTGATTATACTGCCCTCTCTTTTGTTGTTTGTAGCTTAGCTAAAAGTTGAACATGTCTGATAAGAATCTCCTAATTATTTGTTTTTCCTTTATGAGCTCTTAATTAGAAAGTAGTGATAGCTCTTATGTATCAGCTATTGTATTGCTCTGTAACAAGTCATCCCAACACCCAGTGGTTCAAACTCACAAGCATATGTTGTTTCTTATGAGTCACGGGGTTATCTGGGGATCAGTTGAGTTAATCTGACCTCAGCTGGGAGTGGCTCTGCTCAGTGTGTTTCTCATTTTCCTTCTGGTATCAACCTGGACACGCCCTTCTCTTGGGGATGGCAGAAATGTGAGAGTGTTAAGTTGGAACACAGCACAGCCTCTTGATGACTAGTATGGGACTGGCTTATACCACCATTTTGAACTCATTCTATTGGCCAAAGCACATCATATGACTGGATGCCCAGAGGGTATAAAACTATATTCTGCCCTCAGTAGGAGGACATTGGAAAGTTACATGGCAAAGGATGTGAAAATTTGGAGCTAATAATTCAGTCTATCAGTTTGGTTTATAGGCAGAATATGTTCTTTAACCAGCATTGAGATATAACTCAAATATCTTAACTCATTCTGCTGTTAAGAGATCTGGACAGCAAGACATTCCTCGTAAGTCATCCTGAGTATAGGTGTCAGGAACACAGGGACCATAAGTTTCTTTACTTGGCTGATTTGTATTATCTTTTTTTGTGCCTAACACTATATTCGGTATTGACCATTTGATGATGTCCATGTGTAGAGTCTTCTCTTGTGTTGTTGGAAGAGGGTGTTTGCTGTGACCAGCATGTTCTCTTGGCAAAACTATATTAGCCTTTGCCCTGCTTCATTCTGTACTCCATGGCAAATTTGCTTGTTACTCCAGGTGTTTCTTGACTTCTTACTTTTGCATTCCAGTCCCCTATAATGAAAAGGACATTTTTTTGGATGTTAGTTCTAGAAGATCTTGTAGGTCTTCATAGAACCGTTCAGCTTCTACTTCTTCAGCATTACAGGTTGGGGCGTAGACTTGGATTACTGGATATTGAATAATTTCCCTTGGAAATGAACAAAAATCTGTCATTTTTGAGAGTACATTGCCAAATTCAGACTTAAATTGAAGAAAGTAGGGAAAACCACTAGATCACTCAGATATGACCTAAATCTAACCCCTTATGATTATACAATGGAAGTGACAAATAGATTCAAGGGATTAGATCTGATAGACTGCCTGAAGAATTATGGACAGAGGTTTGTGACATTGTACAGGAGACAGTGATCAAGACCATCCCCAAGAAAAAGAAAAACAAAAAGGCAAAATGGTTGTCTGAGGAGGCCTTACAAATTAGCTGTGAATAGAAGAGAAGCAAAGGGCAAAGGAGAAAAGGAAGGATTTATCCATTTGAATGCCGAGTTCCAGAGAATAGCAAGGAGAGATAAGAAAGCCTTCCTCAGCGATCAGTGCAAAGAAATAGAGGAAAACAACAGAATGGGAAAGACTAGAGATCTCTTCAAGAAAATGAGAGGTAGCAAGGGAACATTTCATCCAAAGATGGGCTCAATAAAGGACAGAAATGGGATGGACCTGACAGAAGCAGAAGATACTAAGAAGAGGTGACGAGAATACACAGAAGAACTATACAAAAAAGATCTTCATGACCCAGATAACCATGATGATGTGATCACTCACCTAGAGCCAGACATCCTGGAATGAGAAGTCAAGTGGGCCTTAGGAAACATCACTACAAACAAAGCTAGTGGAGGTGATAGAATTCCAGTTGAGCTGTTTCAAATCCTCAAAGATAATGCTGTGAAAGTGCTACACTCAGTATGTCAGCAAATTTGGAAAACTCAACAGTGCCACAAGACTGGAAAATAATCAGTTTTTATTCCATTCTCAAAGAAAGGCAATGCCAAAGAATGCTCAAACTGCTGCACAATTACACTCATCTCACATGCCGGCAAAGTAATGCCCAAAATTCTCCAAGCCAGGGTTCAATAGTATGTGAACCACCAACCTCCAGGGATTCAAGCTGGTTTTAGAAAAAGCAGAGGAACCAGAGATCAAATTGCCAACATCCAGTGGATCATCAAAAAAGAAAGAGAGTTCCAGAAAAACATCTATTTCTGCTTTATTGACTGTGCCAAAGCCTTTGACTGTATGGATCACAACAAACTGTGGAGAATTCTGAAAGAGTTGGGCATACCAGACCACCTGACCTCCCTGCTGAGAAATCTATGCAAGTCAAGAAGCAGCAGTTAGAATTGGACATGGAACAGCAGACTGGTTCCAAATAGGAAAAGGAGTACATCAAGGCTGTATATTGTCACCCTGCTTATTTAACTTATATGCAGAGTACATCATAAGAAATGCGGGACTGGATGAAGCACAACTGGAATCAAGATTGCCAGGAGAAAGATATGCGGATGACACCACACTTACTTATGGCAGAAAGTGAAGAACTAAAGAGCCTCTTGATGAAATTGAAAGAGGAGAGTGAAAAAATTGGCTTAAAACTCAACATTCAGAAAACTAAGATCATGGCATCTGATTCCATCACTTCATGGCAAATAGATGCAGAAACAATGGAAACAGTGAGAGACTTTATGTTTTGGGGCTCCAAAATCACTGCAGATGGTGACTACAGCCATGAAATTCAAAGATGCTTGCTCCTGGGAAGAAAAGTTATGACCAACCTAGACAGCATATTAAAAAGCAGAGACATTACTTTGCCAACCAAGGGTTGTCTAGTCAAAGCTTTGGTTTTTCCAGTAGTCATGTATGGACGTGAGAGTTGGACTATAAAGAAAGCTGAGGACCGAAGAATTGATGCTTTTGAACTGTGGTGTTGGAGAAGACTCTTGAGAGTCCCATGGACTGCAAGGAGATCCAACCAGTCCATCCTAAAGGAAATCAGTCCGGAATATTCGTTAGAAGGACTGATGCTAAAGCTGAAACTCTAATCCTTTGGCCACCTGATGCTAAGAACTGATTTGATTTGAAAAGACCCTGATGCTGGAAAAGATTGAAGGCGGTAGGAGGAGGGGATGGCAGAGGATGAGATGATTGGATGGCATCACTGACTCGATGGACATGAGTTTGAGTAAGCTACAGGCTTTGGTGATGGACAAATAAGCCTGGCATGGTGCAGTCCATGGGGTCTCAAAGAGTCGGACATGACTGAGCACACACTAACTAACAATCCATATTAATTTCTGGAGTTTAGGGAGATTTAGGTCTAACAATCGGAGAAGGCAATGGTAACCCACTCCAGTACTCTTGCCTGGAAAATCCCATGGACGGAGGGGCCTGGTAGCCTGCAGTCCATGGGGTTGCTAGGAGTCAGACATGACTGAGCGACTTCGCTTTATTTTTTCACTTTCATGCATTGGAGAAGGAAATGGCAACCCACTCCAGTGTTCTTGCCTGGAGAATCCCAGGGACGGGGGAGCCTGGTGGGCTGCCGTCTATGGGGTCGCACAGAGTCGGACACGACTGAAGTGACTTAGCAGCAGCAGCAGTAAGTTTGACAATGAAAATTGACCATAGACCAATACTTAAGAAGATGGTGTGATAGTCCAGTAGTAGAAATTTTTCCTGGATATAAAGATAGCAACAAAAAAGAGGGGTAATCAGTTCTGCTTTGTGAAAGACACAGAGCACTTTGTTAAGGAGGAGATAAAACTGAATTTTGAATGATAGAGAAATCCATAGTCCCTGCTAGATAAGTTCAGGTAGGGATTATTATATTGTAGGGATTACTATTTGTAGGGATATATTACTATTTGTAGGGATTATTATAGTGATCTGTTGACTCTGAGAAAATGATTATAATTAAAATCTCTTGTTTATGCTCAGATAATAGAAAAGTCGCTAAGAACCAGTGAGTAACTTTGTGATTACTGCCTACTTATATTATTTATTGCCGTAGTTTTCAAATTTGCCTGCATCAGAATCACCTGGAGGACTGGCTAAAATACTTCTTACTGGGTTCCACCCCCAGAGTTTTCTGTTCAGTAGGTCTGGAACAGGATCAGAGAATTTGCATTTCTAGCATGTTCCCAGATGATGCTGATGTTGCTGGTCCAAGGACAGCATTTTGAGAACTATTGGTTTATTGAACTTTTCCTATATACCTGGCACTCTGCAGTGTGGTAAGTGTATAAAAGTGGAAAGGAAACATGTCTGTCCTCAAGTTGCTCATGGTAAGGTGGCAGACACAAAGAAGTGAGTGTGTGACAGTGCAGTGGATCGAATCACATCAAAGTACAGTTTGTTGTGAAAATACCCCAGCGTGACTCTTAACGCGAAATGGCTGCAAGTGTGTGTGAGACACAGAAAATCTTCACTCCTGAGCCAGGTTTTTAAAAAATATCAAAAGTAAAAACAAATAGAAAAATGATCTTGAGTCCTGCTTTGGATGAAATGAGTAAATGGAGTCATCTTCAAAGTTGCCTTTAAGAATTTCTGATCAAAATTTTTTAGACATATTTTTGGTGGTATAGTTTGGACAACATATGTCTGAATTACTTCGCAAATAAAAGCTGCCCATTTCTTTTGTTAATTTGTTGTACTCATCTTCAACTATTTTTAAGATGTCAGATAATGATGTTATGTTTCTCATGCATCACATCAGATCAGATCAGTCGCTCAGTCGTGTCCGACTCTTTGCGACCCCATGAACCGCAGCACGCCAGGCCTCCCTGTCCATCACCAGCTCCCGGAGGTCACCCAGACTCATACCCATTGAGTCAGTGATGCCATCCAGCCATCTCATAATTCTACATTTTTACAGAAAATGCTACAAATTTTATTTACTTCAGAAAGCAGACAAAACTAGCCAAGAGCAGGGACACTCAGAGCTGGGGAAACAGGGTTCCTTAGGCAGCCGTACCTGGGACTTGAAGTGCTGAGCCCCAGGGTAACATGGTCAATTATTGTGATTGTGAGCCAGCGTGAGATGCTGAGACAAAGTGACGTCTCTACCTTGAGAAGGGCATGGAGGAAGAAGGCAGTGGATGTGAGGGCATGGATCCAGCAGGGCTGTCTGTGGCTCCTTCTTGGGCATGGGAAACTGGGTGAGGGGCTGAGAAGGAGTTGATTAAAGGTGTACCTGTCATGGGAAACGGCTTGGTTAGGTGGCCAAAGTTATGTGCCCAGCAAATGAAAGAGTGACCAGGACAAGTAGTTGGACTGGTTTAGAGAAACAGAGCTGTACTCATGAAGTTGTCTTGGCACTGAAGACATCTGCCATTGTTAAGGAAGCAATCTGGATCTGGATTGGCATCTCAGCCTACACGGGTAACACCCTTAGAAGAGTTATGATCTGTGGGGCTTCTGGCTATCTCACCATTTATATCTTTTTAAAAGCAAAAGCATATGTCTAAAGCTATGCAGAACATTTCATTTTAAATGATTATATTCCCCCCTGGCAAAGGGAACTAAAGTCAAGTAGAAATTGTAAACAGAATGCCCAGAAATGGTGTAGTGCAATCTATTTTCATTAGAGATGAATTATTTTTTTCCTCTTTATTTTTAATTGAAGAATAATTACAATACTGTTCTGGTTTCTGCCATACATCAACATGTATCAGCCATACGTTTATATATGTCCCCTCTGTTTGGAGCCTCCCTCCCACCTCCTACCCCATCCTACCCCTCTAGGTTATGAATTATTAATGAAAGTTGTTTGTAGCGTTATTTGAACTGTCCTTTATTTAGTTTAATTAATGATGAAATCTTCTAACCTTTTTCTTAGCATACATCTGTGGATGGATATACTGAACCCCATATCCAGCCAACCAAATCAAGTAGCAGACAGAACATCCCTCGGTGTAGAAACTCCATTACGTCAGCAACAGACGAACAGCCTCACATTGGAAATTACCGTTTACAAAAGACAATAGGGAAGGGAAATTTTGCCAAAGTGAAGTTGGCAAGGCATGTTCTAACCGGTAGAGAGGTAAGTTTTCACGATGCCTTTTAATACTTACTTGGACCTCTCCAGAGTCTTATTAAAAAAGCTTTCCTATAGCTGATTCTGGAAATAAATTAACAGTTGTAATATAGTAAACATTGGGGTATGTGTGAATGAAATGTACATAGGTGGAGTTATACCTAGCACAGAAAAATTGTCCTTACATATTAGCATTTCTTATAAATCAGATGTGCTGCACATGAGCTTTTCTTAGCCTTCTGTCTTTTCATTATATGGTTTCCATAAACATTTCAGATTACCCTTGCTACCCAACCCCAGGAACAGGGCTAGGATAACTGCTTATTAATTACTACTTAATCTGTACTGTATGTATATAGGAATAGAAATCTGAGGTTGTACACATGAAACTTACATAGTGTTAAAAGCCATTGTTACCTGAATAAAAAATAAATTTTGAAAAGTACTACTTGAAGTAAATTAGGTATAAATGTATAGGAAATTAGCCACTAATTTTTAATCTATTTAGAGATTACATTGAGCAAGTGTTATAGATGTTTTTCTCAGATAATAAGAGAATCAGGTTTCTAAAATCCTGTGTGTTTTAAAGTAGGTATATTTACATAGTAAAATATATGTTTAATAATAATAATAATATATTTAATAATTTATATATTAAAGACTCAAAATAGTTAAACATCTAACTCTCTACATTACATGATTGGATCCAATTAGGACATTATGAAAAATGTGTCATAAAACATTTTTGCTAAGTTTCCATTTTGTTTTATACACAATATTATTGTCACTTATGGTTAAATTTAGTCTTCTCTATTTTGACCCCAGGAGCTATTAGGACACAGGTTATATTAGACAAAGATTTAGAGGACGTTTAAACCTGTTTTGTTAGTTTGCTGTAAGTTTGGGTGTCCAGTCTTTCTCCCCACATATTACTTAACTTACTAAAAGTTTATAAGTCTCTCTCTTCTGATAATTATGACTTATTAAGATCATGAGTCAAATATTAAAGTACAAATGATTTTTACTTTAAAAGGGGAACCTTGGAAGAACTTAACAAAGGTGTAATTTCACTAACTCAGGATCAAATAGGTTACAGACTTGGGTCAATAGAATATATTCTAAGGCTGTCTAGTTATCAAAACTTTACCATCCATTTATGTTAACCCCCAGTATAGCTATATCTAATTAGGATGAAACAAAAGATGTTTTCTTTATAAATTCTCAAATTAAAATTTAATGATTCTCTTTTTCAGGTTGCTGTGAAAATAATAGACAAAACTCAGCTAAATCCTACCAGTCTACAAAAGGTATTTAATTATTTTAATAGTAAGTAATTATAATATGAGTTTATAATCAATATATGATACTTGTAGAATCAGTTATTCTACATTTCCCATTCGGTACAATTCTACATTTCATCAATATATGAAGAAGAGACTTGATATCGACATAATATATACATTTGTTAATATTTAAGTATTTATCAAGTGTTTGAAAAATATCTATTCCTCAAGTGCATTTACCGTGTCAAAGGAACTTATGTCTTTTAATACAGTAGGATAAAACTTTTTGTATCAGATACTTTGAAGTACTTAGGATTCTGCTTCATTCTAATCAACTTATGAGATACTGTTGTCAATAGGTGGGTTTCCTATTGCTTCAGTTGCTTCTCTTCCCTCCTCCACAAAAACTACAGTAGAAGATTACTGTAGAAGTTACTATAAGCTAACTTAGAGTAGAAGTTACTATAAGCTAACTTACAGTAGAAGATACGAACATTTCTTCAAAGGGTGAACATATAAAACAGCATGCTGCTGCTGCTGCTGCTAAGTCAAGTCAGTCGTGTCCAACTCTGTGCGACCCCATAGACGGCAGCCCACCAGGCTCCCCCGTCCCTGGGATTCTCCAGGCAAGCACACTGGAGTGGGTTGCCATTTCCTTCTCCAATGCATGAAAGTGAAGAGTGAAAGTGAAGTCGCTCAGTCGTGTCCAACTCTTAGCGACCCTATGGACTGCAGCCTACAAGGCTCCTCCAAGGCTCCTCCATCCATGGGATTTTCTAGGCAAAAGTACTGGAGTGGGGTGCCATCTCCTTCTCCATAAAACAGCATAGGGACCAAAAAAAGCAAGTAGGGTGGGAATTGACCTGGTAAATTTAGTAAAGCTGGTTCATGTTTCTTCATTAATTATTTGGGAAAACTTTCTCAGATACACATTTTAGTACTTTGAAAACGAAGCAAATATTTTAGCATTTGTGCCATAAATGTTGTTTATATATAGCTCACTGTGTAGTATATAAGATATATATGTATGATTATGTATAAAGTACATTACTATTTTTATGAGAATATAATGGGATCGTGGTCACATATGTAAGTGTGGTGTAAATAACTGGATTTATAAAACAGAGTTCTATAAGAAAGTTTTAGTGTGGTGTGTATAACTATACCTATTGTGATTCTAACATTAAATGAAAAATTTGGATCAGTGATAATCAAGACTTCCCACTTGTCTCAGTACCAGATAACTCAGTTTATTTTATATATTTCTACTTAAGAGATTTGGGTCTGTCTTTTTACTTACTGAGATTCCTTTTAAATTTGCCAACCAGTATAACTTTTCATAGTATTGGTATTTCTCATCTGTATGAACATGAAAGGTTTGCTGGATTTTTTTTTTTTTCTCTGTGAGTTTGAGATGATATATACTTTGTTGGATGTTTTGGGGAGAAACTTCCAGTACCTGTCTCTCAGCTAATCATGACTTAGTGGTATGAGTTATAAAAAGGCATCTTCCTTGGGCAGACAAATTATCCAAAGATGCTGTTTCTTCCTGTGTTAGAGCCCAGTGGGGCAAATTTTTGCCTACCCCTCTCCTGGGAATCTCTTTAAAACACAGAGACTGCATAACAGCCCAGAGGCCCTGTTCATGGCCCAGCTAGCCTTTTCTCTTTTCCGAGGTTAATCTGTGTGATACTCTGGTAAATTATGTGATTTTGAGTGACATGTAGAACTAGTCCAGGCCTGTCGTGCTTGTTGGATGTAGGGCAATGTGACCCCTACTCTGTCTTTCCCAGAGGGGCCCAGAGAAAGTTGTGGAACCAAAGTCATGCTTGTTGAAACATGCAGCAGACATGCAGACATGAAGCTGGACTGTTATTCAGATTAAAAGTATACTTGTTGATGTAATTTCTGTTATAGATTCTGCTGAGTTCTTCTAATCTTGCTGATAAAGGGTTGCTTTTCCAAACGGGCATATAAAAAACGATGGCAATTTTGTTTTCTTAAATCTGTGAAATTAAAAGCAAAGATTGAAATTTACTAAATGCAGCCAGTATCAGATCAGATCAGTCGCTCAGTCGTGTCCGACTCTTTGCGACCCCATGAACCGCAGCATGCCAGGCCTCCCTGTCCATCACCAGCTCCCGGAGGTCACTCAGACTCACATCCATCGAGTCAGTGATGCCATCCAGCCATCTCATCCTCTGTCGTCCCCTTCTCCTCCTGCCCCCAATCCCTCCCAGCATCAGAGTCTTCTCCAATGAGTCAACTCTTCGCATGAGGTGGCCAAAATACTGGAGTTTCAGCTTTAGCATCATTCCTTCCAAAGAAATCCCAGGGCTGATCTCCTTCAGAATGGACTGGTTGGATCTCCTTGCAGTCCAAGGGACTCTCAAGAGTCTTCTCCAACACCACAGTTCAAAAGCATCAATTCTTCTGTGCTCAGCCTTCTTCACAGTCCAACTCTCACATCCATACATGACCACAGGAAAGACCATAGCCTTGACTAGGCGAATCTTTGTTGGCAAAGTGATGTCTTTGCTTTTGAATATGCTATCTAGGTTGGTCATAACTTTCCTTCCAAGGAGTAAGCGTCTTTTAATTTCATGGCTGCAGTCACCATCTGCAGTGATTTTGAAGCCCAGAAAAATAAATTCTGACACTGTTTCCACTGTTTCTCCATCTATTTCCCATGTAGTGATGGGACCAGATGCCATGATCTTCGTTTTCTGAATGTTGAGCTTTAAGCCTACCTTTTCACTCTCCACTTTCACTTTCATCAAGAGGATTTTGAGTTCCTCTTCACTTTCTGCCATGAGGGTGGTGTCATCTGCATATCTGAGGTTATTGATATTTCTCCCAGCAATCTTGATTCCAACTTGTGTTTCTTCCAGTCCAGCATTTCTCATGATGTACTCTGCATATAAGTTAAATAAACATGGTGACAATATACAGCCTTGACGTACTCCTTTTCCTATTTGGAACCAGTCTGTTGTTCCATGACCAGTTCTAACTGTTGCTTCCTGACCTGCATACAGATTTCTCAAGAGGCAGATCAGGTGATCTGGTATTCCCATCTCTCTCAGAATTCTCCACAGTTTATTGTGATCCACACAGTCAAAGGCTTTGGCATAGTCAATAAAGCAGAAATAAATGTTTTTCTGGAATTCTCTTGCTTTTTCCATGATCCAGCAAATGTTGGCAATTTGATCTCTGGTTCCTCTGCCTTTTCTAAATCCAGCTTGAACATCAGGAAGTTCACGGTTCACATTGCTGAAGCCTGGCTTGGAGAATTTTGAACATTACTTTCCTAGCGTGTGAGATGAGTGCAATTGTGTGGTAGTTTGAGCACTCTTTGGCATTGCCTTTCTTTGGGATTGGGATGAAAACTGACCTTTTCCAATCCTGTGGCCACTGCTGAGTTTTCCAAATTTGCTGGCATATTGAGTGCAGCACTTTCACAGCATCATCTTTCCGGATTTGGAATAGCTCCACTGGAATTCCATCACCTCCACTAGCTTTGTTTGTAGTGATGCTTTCTAAGGCCCACTTGACTTCACATTCCAGAATGTCTGGCCCTAGGTCAGTGATCACACCATCATGATTGTCTGGGTCATGAAGCTGTTTTTTGTACAGTTCTTCTGTGTATTCTTGCTACTTCTTCTTAATATCTTCTGCTTCTGTTAGGTCCATACCATTTCTGTCCTTTATCGAGCCCACTTTTGCATGAAATGTTCCTTTGGTATCTCTGATTTTCTTGAATAGATCCCTAGTCTTTCCCATTCTGTTGTTTTCCTCTATTTCTTTGCATTGATCGCTGAAGAAGGCTTTCTTACCTCTTCTTGCTATTCTTTGGAACTCTGCATTTAGATGTTTATATCTTTCCTTTTCTCCTTTGCTTTTCACTTCTCTTCTTTTCATAGCTATTTGTAAGGCCTCCCCAGACAGCCATTTTGCTTTTTTGCATTTCTTTTCCATGGGGATGGTCTTGATCCCTGTCTCCTGTACAATGTCACGAACCTCATTCCATAGTTCATCAGGCACTCTATCTATCAGATCTAGGCCCTTAAATCTATTTCTCACTTCCACTGCATAATCATAAGGGATTTGATTTAGGTCATACCTGAATGGTCTAGTGGTTTTCCCTACTTCCTTCAATTTCAGTCTGAATTTGGCAATAAAGAGTTCATGGTCTGAGCCACAGTCAGCTCCTGGTCTTGTTTTTGCTGATTGTATAGAGCTTCTCTATCTTTGGGTACAAAGAACATAATCGATCTGATTTCGGTGTTGACCATCTGGTGATGTCCATGTATAGAGTCTTCTCTTGTGTTGTTGGAAGAGGGTATTTGCTATGACCAGTGTATTCTCCTGGCAAAACTCTGTTAGTCTTTGCCCTGCTTCATTCCGTATTCCAAGGCCAAATTTGCCTGTTACTCCAGGTGTGTCTTGACTTCCTACTTTTGCATTCCAGTCCCCTATAATGAAAAAGACATCTTTTTTGGGTGTTAGTTCCAAAAGGTCTTGTATGTCTTCATAGAACCATTCAACTTCAGCTTCTTCAGCGTTACTGGTTAGGGGCATAGACTTGGATTACTGTGACATTGAATGGTTTGCCTTGGAAACGAACAGAGATCATCCTGTCGTTTTTGAGATTGCATCCAAGTACTGCATTTTGAACTCTTTTGTTGACCATGATGGCCACTCCATTTCTTCTGAGGGATTCCTGCCCGCAGTAGTAGATATAATGGTCCTCTGAGTTAAATTCACCCATTCTAGTCCATTTTAGTTCGCTAATTCCTAGAATGTCAACATTCACTCTTGCCATCTCTTGTTTGACCACTTCCAGTTTGCCTTGATTCATGGACCTGACATTCCAGGTTCCTATGCAGTATTGCTCTTTACAGCATCGGACTTTGCTTCTATCACCAGACACATCTACAGCTGGGTATTCTTTTTGCTTTGTTCTATCCCTTCATTCTTTCTGGAATTATTTCTCCACTGATCCCTAGTAGCATATTGGGCCCCTACTGACCTGGGGAGTTTCTCTTTCAGTACCCTATCATTTTGCCTTTTCATACTATTCATGGGGTTCTCAAGGCAAGAATACTGAAGTGGTTTGCCATTCCCTTCTCCAGCGGACCACACCCTGTCAGATCTCTCCACCATGACCCACCCATCCCGGGTTGCCCCACGGGCATGGCTTAATTTCATTGAGTTAGACAAGGCTGTGGTCCTGGTGTGATTAGATTGACTAGTTTTCTGTGAGTATGGTTTCAGTTTATTTGCCCTCTGATGCCCTCTTGCAAGACCTACCGTCTTACTTGGGTTTCTCTTAGCTTGGGCGTGGCGTATCTCTTCCCGGCTGCTCCAGCAAAGCACAGCCATTGCACCTTACCTTGGATGAGGGGTCTCTCCTCACTGCCGCCCTTCCTGACCTCGGTCGTGGGGTAGCTCCTCTCGGCTATGCTTAGTGCGCCGGTCCTCACCGCCGTCCTTCCTCGGTCGTGGGGTAGCTCCTCACGGCCGCGCTCTCAGTGCGCCGCTCGCGGGTAGCCAGTATACCATGTGTATTTTGTTGTTTTCAGAATAATTTTTATTTATGTTCATAGCTTCGCTTTTTGTTTAAAGATTTAGAAAAGAACAGATCAAGGCTTGGTTCGTTTTCATGCATTGTAGAATATTCAGCATTTGGCCTTACTCAGTGAATGCTAGGAGCATCTCATATGCCAGTCAGTCATATCTAAGAAATAAAAATATAAAACATGGAATTAAAAGTAATCATTTTTTCCCCCTTAGCACTGACAGTCAAGTAATAGTAAAAAAAAATAGCAAAATGGCTTTCCGTGCCTTAGGTGTGCTTCTTCAAAGGCAGATTATGACAGCACATATTTGCAGTAAGGATTCATTTTAATCTCATCTCAACCCAAAAGTATTTGGTTAAGTCTTGTTCTGAACTTGATCTGAATTTAAGCTGGTCCTTCTTGTTTTTTCTTTTTTGTATAGCATATTAATAAGGAATATTACTTTCCTTTGCCAACATTGGTGATAAATGAAAGTAATCTAAATTTGATACCCCAGCTGTTCCAAACTTCTGAAATATAGAGTTCTTAAAAACAGTTTGGTCTTTGGAATTGTTAGCATCTTTAGTTTCAACATTGCTCACGTAATATCTTGTATTATTTGTATTACATATTTAAATTAATGGAATCCAGTTTAATATGTTTTCATAGTTTTAAGATTGCTTAGCATAGATGTTATATTTACTTGTTCCTCTTTGAAGCATGACTCCCGCCTCACGTATTAGTGGGTTTTTAGAGTAGGGTCTATGAACTATACTAGTGATTCCCTGGAAATCTTTTAAGTAGCCTATTACTGATGGAGAAAAAGCAGAATGATGAAGTAGTTTTATTCATAGTTCACTTACTTGAAATGCAAGATTGGTTGTTTTCTGAAATTCCACCAAGTTTTGAAATTTGGACATATTAATTTATAACAGATTGACAAAGTTTTTTGTTAGTTTTTCTCAGCTCACAATCATCAGGGTGCAGTTTATCTTCTGTATATTACTTGTTAATTTGCATCTTTTATTGTTTTACTGTGTTGTATTATATTTCAAAATCACAAAAATAGCACAGTGGTTCAGAAGTCATCTGCTGAGTAGTAAAACCTGCAATGAAAACAGAAAGAAGACTACTAAAACTCATTAATAATGAGAAGTGCTGCATCCCAGTTACGTAGAATAGGAATCCTTATGACAGTGATTCTGCACAAGCAGGGCAAGTATAAAAAGTTTCGATAATTAACATCTAGGAGTTAAACTTATTGAATGAATAATTCATTTACTGCTAGTGTGTTATCTGTTGTGTAAAAACGTTGTCAAATGGTAACCTAAGCCATTTATACTTGAGTGAGTTTTCAGATGAAGCCCAGAGACCTCTCTGGTAAGGTAGTTAAGTTTTCCAAAATATCTTCAAAATAATCTGTATCATGTTGATGAATTTGGTCAGTAAAAGTAGAGAGGAAGACAGAATCATGGAAGCAATTCAGAATTACATTTCTTTTAACAAATCAAAAAACTGAACTTTTAAAGGCAATCCTGTAATTATTGACAAATATTTTGGATCAAGAAGAAAGCAGAAGCTCCTTGGCAGTACTCCTTAAGAAATCTCCCTGTTGAACATGGGCTGAGAACCAAGTGCTCTCACATATGCTTGTTCTCTCACATATGTCACTTGGTAGCTGCAAAAACCACTTACGTGCTGAGTACTTCTTGTGTACAGTTCTTTCCATGTGTGTAGATGATTTGAAGGAAAAGTCTTGACCAGTTCTTTCGTGGATAAATGAAAACCTAAGTCATAAGAGAAGAATTAGCATTTAGTAAGCTGGTTGTAGACTGCAAAAGTTGTCTTTGAATCATTACTGAATTTATGTATATAAGTTCAAACACCTACAAGGAGTGATACTGCTGTGTGAAGACATAGGATCATACCTAATGCCGCGTCACTCACTACTTCATTCTCCGTGAAATTTTTGGTTGGTAACATATCTCTGACCTTGATTTGATTTGAAAGGAATGCTGGAAACAGGGACTATCATAAAATCTTGGCTATTGGGAGATGTCTGTGTAGCACACAGTGTGAAGAATTGGGAAATGTATCTTTCACACTGAAGTATGATGAATTTGAGGGAGCAGGTGTTCAAACAAGTTTCTTTTTAAATTTATTTTAATTGAAGGATAATTACAATATTGTGTTAGTTTCTAAACAAGTTTCTTTTAAAAGGTGATACTAATAATGTTAATGTCTAACTAAAATATCAACAGTTTAAATGTTAAAGATAACCAGATTTTTTGGAGAGTTGCTCTTGTTTAATTGCTAGGTTGTATCTACCTCTTTTGCTACCCCCTGGATGGCTTCTCTGTCCCTGGAATTTCCTAGGCAAGAATACTGGAGTGGGTTGCCATTTCCTTCTCCAGGGGATCTTCCTGATCCAGGGATCAGACCCGCATCTCCCACATCTCCTGCCTTGCAGGCAGTTTCTTAACTGCTGAACCACTGGGGCAGCTCCGTTTTGGAAAGACCAAACTGTATTTCAGGCAGTTCACTGACCAAAACTCTTGACTTTTCTGAACCCTGTTTTAGCCTTCAGTTATTGGACAAAGAGTTCATTAACATATTATAGGCAGGTTTAACATACAAATGTTACATGCAAATATGAAGACTACTTTCCAGAGTAAGCATATCCAAAGAGTATATTAAGAACCATTTGCTATTATCCTTCAGATTGAAATTTCTAGTCTTCTGACTTTTTAGTGTGATTAGATCAATAGCCTAGAATCTGTCTGAGAGCTGTGCATAAGCTTCTTAAAGAACTGCTTTTGTAAGGTTGGGTGCTCTAATTAATCTGAATGTCTCTGACATACCTCCCAGTATTTCCTTCGTTCCTTTCACTGGTCAATCTGTGATTATAATTTAGGATTTTTTAAACTTAATAGAAATAAGGGGGGGGAAAAAGTAAAGCTAGAAATGGAAACTGCCTTATGATTAAAGCTGCATGTCATTGAGTCCAATACATGTGTTAATTAATTAATTCTTAATATAGCAAATATGTATTGAATGAAGATTATATTTCCCTTATGTTTTCCTCTGTGTTTTTGGCTCCCCCTTTTCTGTTTCCTTTAAATGGATTCATATTCCTTTTTGTTTGCCGCTCAGTGTTGGAGTTTCACAAGGCATGGTCCTAGGACTCTCAGTATTCTCTTCCAAGGCTGTCTCAAGGGTGACTCTGGTTGAAATGGTCACCTATAAGCAAACACGGATTTATTTCTTCAACTCAGAACCCCTCCTACATTTGCTTGTAATCCCTCAAAGATAACCCAAACTTATATCCAAAGCTGAACTCATGACCTCCCCCCACCTGCTCAGTGTGTTGCCCACCTGTTGCTCTTCCAGTATCCTGTCTCAGTGAGTGACACTGTCCCCAAGCTGTGCAGGCCAGAAGCCTCAGAACTATCCTTGCTCCTCCCTCTCCCTCCTCCTCACCATCTCAGTCCTTGAATTGTTCTGATTTTATTTCTTAAATGTCTTTATCATCCCGATCCTCAACACCGCTGCTGTTATCTCTTCCTTGGACTACTCCAGTAGCTTTCCACCTAGGTTTTCTGCACTTTGCATCCCCCTCAACACCCCCCCAAACACACACACACACAGTCACTCACTCACACATATATATACCCTTTAAAAAGTCATCAAGGATGCAGAACCTGTCTGATTATATTGTCTTTCTATTTAAACTTTTAGGTGGCATTCCATTTTTTGTAGTTTGGAAATCAAGTTCATTAACATGGTGTTCAGATCCTACCTTCTTTTTTCATCTCATTGTCCCCCAACTCTCCCTAGCTTCTCCCCACTCTTCTCATCCCCTCCTCTGATTCCACTGCCTTTCTTTCATCTGGTCCTATTCATACTTAGCCATCAGGTCTTCTTTGCAGCTTTTCACCCCATCCTTTTCTTAAGCTTTTACCACTCCCTCTGGGCTTCCCTGATAGCTCAGTTGGTAAAGAATCTGCCTGCAATGTTGGAGACCTGGGTTTGATCCCTGGGTTGGGAAGATCCCCTGGAGAAGGGAAAGGCTACCCACTCCAGTATTCTGTTCTGGAGAATTCCATGGACTACAGTCTATGGGATTGCAAAGAATCAGATAAAACGGAGTGATTTTCACTTCACTTCACTTAATTCTTGCTCACTTCTCACATTTCAGCCTTAAGAGTAATTTCTTCAGGGAAACCTTTCCTGTCTCCACTTCTTGCTCACTTCTCACATTTCAGCCTTAAGAGTAATTTCTTCAGGGAAACCTTTCCAATCTCCACAACAGGTGTTAAATCCTCCTGCCCTTCTTAAAATTAAGCACCCAGAACCAAGAGTTATTCATAAAACATCACTTTAGTTTTGCTTGAATAGTACTATTTGGATTTTGCTTTTGATGCTTGTATTTCTGCCTCTGATTCTGAAGACCTCTGTTTTAATTTCTCAATCTTTTTTGGCTGAAAAGTGTACATCTATTTCTGTATTCTCAAGAACTATGTAATATTTTCACAGTTATTTTAAGAGTCATAACTCCTGGCTTTTCTAAGTTGGAAAGTTTGTTGATATAGTTGACTAGTGTTCTACACTAGTCTATTTTTAATTTTTGGATGGAGACTTCAAAACATCTTTCCCAATTTAAAAAAAGTTGCTTTCTCATGATATTTATTTATTGGGCTGCAATGTTTCATTTCTGATCTTTTTTTATAAGATAAAACTAGAGATACAGTTGAAGCCCTGTGTGTCATTTCTTGGCTCTATTCCTGTCTTTCTACCTAGAAATAACTTCTATTCTGAATTTGGTCTTTCTTATTCCCATTCATTTGTTTAAAAATTTTTCACATGTGTATCTTTACATAAAATACTATATATTATTTATTTTAAGCTTTTTATTCTTCTGCAACTTACTTTTTTCCGTTTAGCATTGTCTTACAGTTTTATTCATGTTAGTGTGTATAGTCTAGTTCATTTATTTTCACTATTATTATATGCCATTGTACAAATAAGCCAGTTTACCCATTCTCTTAGTAGATATCTACTGGTTAGTCCATCTTTCTGTTTATATTTAGATTGTTCCTGTTGTTTTAGTGTTTGCTTTTTTTTTCCTAGTTAGCTTTTTGTTTTTGCTGTTACAGACAATGCAGCAATATTTATTTTTGTGTACTTATTTTTCTAAAGAAGTATAGAAGGATATATATCTCTCCAGGTAGATATGCAAGGTTGAAGGGCATGCATATCCTCAAATTTATTAAATAATGTCAAATTGCTCATAAGTAGCTGCACCAATATCTACTTCTGCTAACTTTGTATGAGATTTACTTTTGCTACACATTGTTGTCAGCACTTTATATTATCAGATTTCTTAATTTTTGCCAATCTCATAGAAGGTATCTTGTTTTGATTTTCATGATTTCTGCCTAGTGAGATTGGACATTTTTTCAAATTTAATCTATTTAATGTTTAGTATCTTCTCTCTGAAATTATTTGATTTGATATCTCAAATAATTGTATTTATTTAACAGCAACTTGAGTCCACAGTTGTATCCATACAAGCCCTTAGGAAAGACTGTAGCACTATAAAATTAGTACCAGTTAATTAAAAAAAAAGTTATCATTCATATATGAAGATAAAATTTAGGCAAAGCGGCAGAGCCTATTATTTTGCATTTAATAATTGATGACAAGTTGTCGAGTTTAGAAGTAATACTAAGCATTTTATGTTTTTTAGTTAGAAATCATCTAATATATACTAATTTAAGTATATTCAGATTTCTTTTTCTGAACTATTTCATGGGGAGAGCCTAAGTTATCCTAAGTTTTAATACTGGTACTAGCAATAACTTCATAAAATATTTGATGTCCTAATAATAATGTCTGAAGTAAAAGAGGAATGAAATGGTAATACTAGAAATTAAAAAGCTGAGGGTTTAATCTGTAGGGTTCTGTTAATATAGGCAAATTGTATATCAAATCCCTCAATGACTGGTGTCTCTGAGAAGGTGTATACAAAGCCCTTTCTCTTAGATCTGAGCATCACCTACAGGGTACAACAGCACCCACACTTCACATTAATAGGCCAGTAAACTGCTGTGAAAGATACAGTTGAATTTTTACAAGGTTTGAGGTGAAGGCAAAGAAGGGCTACTGCCCCTCCTCAAACCCAAATCAGAGCAAAATACCTGAAAGGCCAAGAAGATATGAATGTCAGCCTCCTCTTATGAGCCCAGCATACTGTGACTCTGATGACAGCCTGGAAGAGCTCTCCTTGGGGGGAACAAGGTTGACCACTGCCTTTGTCAATTTCTCCATGGCCAGAGTTGTTCTCTATCTGCCCAAGAACACGGAGATGATGAAGTCCTTTAACATTGACAGGTCCCAGGACAGCACAGTGAGCAGGTCTGGTAGAGATGATGATGGCAGTTTGACTGGTCCCTGACTATGATGCTTTGAGAATAAATAGGATGAGCATTGTCTTAGCCATGTCCACTTGACTACTAATAAATAGAATAGACTTTTCCACCATCAAAAAAGTAATAATAAGCAGAAGGAATGGAAGAGGTTGGAAGGAACAGAGTAGTTGAGAGAACAAATAAATAAGACAAATATGTATTGATTAACACTAATGGAGTTTGCCTAATCCTGATCCTTGCCTCTAACCAGGAAGGACTGAACTCAAAAGTGAATACCTCTCCATAGAACTGAGGCTTGTTCACTAACTTCAGTTATCTAAAACATTCCAGAATCAAGGAGGAAACCACAAAAGCCTCTGAACAACTAGAACAACTGTCACAAAGTCCAGACAGTGAAGTCCCTGCCCTTCAGTCATAGAAGACCCATCCATCTCAAGCCTTTGCTCAGCACTTACTTCTCTAATTCAACACACAGTCTTAAAACCCTGGCCTTAATTCTCAGCCGACAGAAAAGTTGAACCAATAGTTTGAAAGGTATTAGTGAATCCAGAGCTCTCCTGCTAAATTTGTATATGTTAGGAACATCATGATGTCACAGTTTCAAGAGGAAAAATAGGACTAGAAATTAGAATCAGAAACTCAAATAGTAATGTGAGACTATTTAATATGTTCACGAACTTCTGTTTTTTTCCTGGTTAATTCTTGTGCGATTTAATCACACTGAAATTTTTAAAGGTGGGAAAGCTCATATAAATGCTGGTCTAAAACAATAGCAGACTTTTGTTGTCCTTACTTGGCCTGGATATATGATGCTTAGTTCGCTCAGTCATATCTGACTCTTGGCAACTTCATGGACTGTATAGCCCACCAGACTCCATTGTCCATGGCGTTTTGCAGGCAAGAATACTGGTTGTTGTTGTTCAGTCACTCTGTCGTGTCTGACTCTTTGGGACCCCGTGTACTGCAGCATGCTAGGCCTTCCTGTCCTTCACTGTCTCCTGGAGTTTTTTCAAACTCATGTCCATTGAGTCGGCAATGCCATCCAACCATCTCATCCTCTGTCGCTCCCTTCTCCCACCTTCAATCTTGCCCAGCATCAAGGTCTCTTCCAGTGAGTCAGTTCTTCACATCAGGTGGCCAAAGTATTGGTGCTTCTGCTTCAGCGTCAGTCCTTTCAATGAACACCCAGGACTGATTTCCTTTAGAATGGACTGGTTGGATCTCCTTGCAGTCCAAGGGACTCTCAAGAGCCTTCTCCAGCACCACCATTCAAAAGCATCAATTTTTCAGTGCTCAGCCTTCTTTATGGTCCACCTCTCACATCTGTACATGACTACTGGAAAAACCATAGTTTTGACTAGTGGGTTGCCATTTCCTTTTCCAGGGGTTCTTCCCAACCCAGGGATTGAACCCACATCTCCTGTGTCTCTTGTAGTACACAGGCATGCAGTGATTTTTACAACATTTCTCCATCTCAGGGTAACCTTCTTAACTTGGTCTAAATGTTCAGCTCTCCTTTCTCCCTCACCTCTCTCTCTCCCCCTTTACTAAGGAAGAGCAAGCATGGGTAAGATTGGCATCTTTGCTAACAAGGATGTGTTCTGAGTGAAAAAATCACATATGTGTAAGGAACTCACTGTCTCTCCCTCTTCTGCTCCCTTTGACTCAAGTGACTGGTGCAGAAGACTTCGACATTGTCCAGTCTCTCTTCTGTGCAGCCAACTAGAATATTAGAGTTTAAGAAGGGATTATGGGGAATCATGAAGAAGAGCATCATAAACCTTTACTGAATCCATGTGCTACTCTTATTAAGTTGACCCAAATTCTCTAGGTTTGGAAGGTTAATGACAAATCTAGCTGACAATTTAAGTGTTTCTTTAGGAATAAGGGTGATTGGCAGGGCATGATTCTGGCACTTCATTGTTCCAAGTCAATTAACTACTTAAAACCCGCATCAACGCTTTTTCCAGCAGCAGCTGCTCTTCTCCTGTCCATAGCTGCCTGTCACTTTAAGCCAGCACATACCCAGCTTATACACACATTTATGCTGTTGCTTGTTTTTGTTTTTTTCCTCACTCCTTGTCAAAAACTATTAAAGGATAAAATAGGTAACCAACGAGGACCATCTGTATAGCACAGGGACTGTACTCAATATCTTGTAATAGCCTATAATGGAAAAGAGTCTAAAAATGAACATATATGGATATGTTCATATATGAATCACTTTACTGAACAGCTGAAACTAATACGACTTTTTAAATTAACCATATTGCAATAAATTTAAAAAGAAATCCACCTGAAGAAGAGGAAACTATCCATAGAACAATATATTCTAGACATCTTTGAGATGTAGGAACCCGATGGCTGTATATTATTGCTTTAACTAGAATAAATTAAAACAACAGATACCACTTCACACCCATTGCATTGCATGTGTGTGCTCAGGCATGTCCAACTCTGTGACTCTATGAGCTATAACCTGCCAGGTTCCTCTGTCCATGGGATTTCCCAGACAAGAATACTGGAGTGAGTTGCCATTTCCTTCTCCAGGGGATCTTCCTGACTCAGAGATCAAACCCAAGTCTCCTGCATCTCCTGCATTGCAGGTGGATTATTTACCTCTTGAGCCTTTGGGGCTTCCTGCACACCTATAAAATGGTGAACATCCAGAACAGTGACCACACTGAATGGTGGCAAAGATGTGAAAACAACAGAAACTCTCAGCTGCTGATGGGAATGCAAAATGGTGCAGCCACTTTGGAGAGTAGTTTGCTGGATTCTTATAAAACTAAACCTACTCCACTATACCACTCAGCAGTCATCCTCTTTGATATTTACCCAAGTGAATTGAAAATTTATGCCCACACAAAAGCTTAATGGTTTATATACCTTTATTCATAATTGCTTATAGTGTGATCAGCCAGTAGAGATAACTAAAGAGTCAGGCCCCCCACCTCCTAAGAACATTGTTTTTGGATAAAAGTCATAAGAATGTACATTTAGTTTCATTTCCATAGTATTTTTCTTTTATTCCTAGTAATGAGTACTTGAATGTTTTTTTATTGTATATGGTATATTCACACACACACACAGAACCATTTGAGTTCAATTAGTTAACGTTGTCCTGGAAGCCAAGTCTTAGAGTTGGAATTGTGAAATAAATCTCTTATTTGACCAGAATCCTATAGTGTCTTACAAGAAGATAAATTTCTTCAAATAGATGTTTTGATTGGTTCTCTGTTGAGTATTCTTTTTTAGCAGAAATGTTTCCTGTTTCCTTTCACAGTTGTTTCGAGAAGTACGAATAATGAAGATATTGAATCACCCTAACATAGGTATGAAATTTGTATTTCACAATTAATGATAAAATATTTTCCTTAAGTACTATTGAGGCTATTTAAAATGATACAGTTGTAAGGATGTTCTATATAAAAAGAAGAAAAGTGATAACCTAAGTGATAATCTCAGAAAGTGTTACTTTGGGTAAAAATATTATAAAGAAGTTAACTGAAGGCTACAAATTGTATTTTTCTACTACCTTGCTATCTTATACTCTTCACTAAAATAATACATATGACTTGGAGTTGCTGTATACAGGTGTTTCTTATATCTCCTTACTAAATATCTCTAAAGATTGCATGCCATTTAGATATGGATAAGAAATAATTCCAGATATTTTGGCAGTTGGGACTTGGGTTTGTTCATAGTCCATAGGCAAAATAACTAGTTTGAATTTTAAAGAAAATAAAGATTTTATTTCAATTTTAGTGAACTTATTTCCATAAGTTCTATTTTCCCCCCATATTTACAGACAAATTTATTTGTAAATTAATTTACACAATATTACTCAAAGTCATTGGATTATAAGAAGTAAAAAGCAATTATTCTTTTAATCTGTTTATTCTTGAAGTGTGTTTCTTGCTCACTAAAAAAATCTTATGTTTAATTAGAGATACAAATGCAATTCCCTGTGGTATATAATTTCAACTACATAAGTCTGATAATTTAGTAGATTTTAATCAGAAACTTAAAATATCACGTAATTATAAAATTTTTCATTTCTGTACTAAAGATTATTTAAGATTGAGTCATTATGATAATAGTATCTTTTTAAGTATTCACTAAATTTTATTATTCTGATTTTAAGATTTTCCTTTTTATTACCTTATTCTAATTTGAAAGGGGATAAGGTTTTTAATCCTAGAAACTTAACTCTCTTTTGACCCAGCAGTTGGTTCCAAATCATTTTGTGATAGTTATCTACTATGGTAGTAATAATCCTTGGAAAAACTTTTAAACTTTAAATCATAAGTAGTAATTTTTAGTAAATGCTCAACTTTTCCTTTGGTTTAGTGTTACTTTAAATTTTCTTAAAGTATATCTAGTATGCTCACAATTACAGAGTTATATCTCTAATTTCTTTTTTCAGTAAAATTATTTGAAGTTATTGAAACAGAGAAGACTCTCTATTTAGTCATGGAATACGCGAGTGGGGGTAAGGATGAGGGGATTGAAAAGTTACCTTTGATGAGACATGTTGAATTATTAATACCTGAAAGCTCATTATAATATCTATGTCTTTATTTTGTTAATGAATCTGTAGTTTTATTAAAATGCCTTTCATTGGTGTCTTTAGGATAATTCATTGTTTGATTTCAAGACCTATTGATCCTACATTTAAAAATTGGACTTTGGCTTATTTAAAAATTACTTAGGGACATTTTTCAAAATTAAATTTGCATTATCTTTGAATCTTATCTATGAATGTAATCTATCAAACATTCATCTTAATATTATATTATTATTATTTTCTAATACTATTTTCTCTTGGCTATAAATAGGAAATCTCAAACCCAGAATGTTTTTAGTAATGTTTATAGTAAAAGCCTATTCTAGGTCACATTTTTGTTTAACTGATCACATATCACAGATTCTCAATATACATACATCTTTAAGATAATCTATAAAATGTTTCAATTTAAACAAGTATTGATCTATATACTTTATAAATTAGAATACTGAGTTGACAGGGGAATGGTAAGATATACTTCTAGTAGAATACAATGTTTATTTTGACTGTCTAGCATCAAAATAAACACTGATTATTAGAAAATCATTTTCATTTCCTGCACTTTCCTCAAGTGAGAGATACATTGCTGTAGAATCACTGTTCTTTTAGGCATAAGCCTTAACTTTCTCAGAAACAGGTTTAAAATTTATGGAGTTAAATAATGTAATAAGTAAAAAGAGGATCTTGAAGGTTTTAGGGAATCATAGAATTTAAACAATTAAACAAGGAGGGCATTGGAAATTATTTAAACCAACTTGTCTAATTAACCTTTTTTTGCTAATTAGTAGGAAACAGTGTTGAGTCCAGTTTTGAGTCCTTTTAGCTAAAAAAGGATGTAGATTTTTATGATGTTCTGATTTTCTGTAACTTGAATAAAGACAATTTATTTTAATCTACAACATTTAGACTATGTATTTTTATAGTGTCTCTTAGATTTTTAAAAAACTTACTACAAATACTAAATATTTTAATTACTTTTTTAGTTTTTTAATAGATTTGGGTTTTTGCATCACTTTTTTAAAACCCTAAAAATACTTCATGTAAGTTTTTTACATAAACCAAAAACCTAAATCATTAATGTTTTTTATTATAGGATTTTAAAAAATATTAATTGTCATGCAAATTGCATAAAATGTTAGTCTATAATAAAATTAATGAACCTTCAAATACCACATAATGAATTCTTTCTTCACTTAACTCTTCTTTAGTTAGATGTAAATTAGCAGTTCATCAGTATGGGAACCCTGTGTGTTTATAGTTCAGTTAAACTATTTTTAGTGATCTAGTCTCAGGAGAAGGGCTAGACATGGCTTTGATACGAGAACTTACAGACAGCTAAAGATAGATGGGCATTGTTCAATCTTTATGAAGGTCCACCACAAGGCTGGGTTAATACTAATGTGCGTACTGCTTTGACAATTAATGGTAAGTACAGTCAACTCTCTATTGGTGCTAATGAAGGGGAGCAATGGCTGGAGTAATAGGCAGCACCTGGGGTCCTCACTGCTCTCCTTCAGTAGCACTGGGGGGCAGTGGGGTATAGTGTAGGGTAGAGGGGTATGTACTTTAGCTCATCCCAAACCAGGTGGTCTCTTACTTAATTCTTATTCCTGGTAAATTTCCTTTGAGTCTTGCCAGTCAGTGGTACTGTAACAAAACCATCTCAGTTCTGTAGCAGTAAATCTAGAATCGACCTCTTGCCTTTTAAACCTATAAATGACAAGATGACTCTGGAAAATAAAACAATATGTTTCCTCTAAAATTTATAGATATTTTAGGATTGAATCTGACATGTACACTAGAAACTTAGCATGAAAAACGGCCTCTTTGAGGAGTACATCTCTTGACTCTGGTTCATTCATGAGGCAAAAGATCTTCAGTGATTAGAAGGGCAGGAAACTCCTATATGAACCATGTTCTGTTCAAAGGAACCTATTAAAAGTAGGCATCAGGGCTAATCCACAATGGTGTGTGTATTTCTCCTGTTGTTCATGCAAACATTATTTATTAAATGTTTACTATGTACTAGGTGATATTCAAGGTGAGAACAACACGTGGATGAACAGATACAACGTCATTGCCATCAAAAAGATGACATTCTAGTTAGGGAAGCGTATCATAAACACGTAATATATAATCAGTAAAAGATTGGGTCATGTAAACACCTAGGGTATGGATATTCCAGGCAGAACTTGAGGCAGTCCAGATTTTTGAACCCCTGCTGTATATATTATATCTTTCCCAGCCTAAATTCACATATATAGAGTTAACTGCTATGATGGGTCAACTAGAGCATCTATTCATTTCTCTGTTTTTATCATCCCATTTAATCATTTAAGTATGCTTTATATAATCTGCTAACATTATAGATGTATTAGTTTCATCTGACATACATACATCATTGCATTTTGATTTTTAACATTTTACTTATGTCCTAGGATTGATATTGCATATATGTATATGTAATATATCTGTATACCTAGATACAAATATATAATTTATTGAGTGCTTACTATATGCCAGTCACTGTGCTAAGCACGTGCATTATTTCATTAATCCTCACAACAGCCTTGTGAGATAGGCAATAGGGAGAAACGGGGTCTTAACATAGTTAAGAAATCTTCCTAATATCTTCCCATAGCAACTTAGGGCTAAATCAGGATTCATACCAAAATTAATCTGATTCTAAAACCTGAGTTTTTAACCACTTTGCTGTACTTTATAAGAACTCTTTAAGCCACTTGGTGAGTTTTTAATATACATGTATGTCTATATGGTACAAATTATAAGGATATAAAATTGTTATCCCTTACACTGAGGTATTTTATCTTTCATAATGTAACTGAACATTAGGTTTATTATTATTAATTAGAGAAAAATGAAAAAAACTTATGTGTAAAGAATCTATTAGAAACTTTTTACAGTTTCTAGTATCTTTAAATTATTTCAACAAATGCGTAATGTCTCTCCACTTTGTGTCCTGTCATGGGGATGGGCATGCAGGTAAAGTACAGGTGTGATGACAGCATTCAAGAAGGTTTCAGCTCCTCTAGGGTAATAGGAGATGCAGACAGGGATGGTTTCATTCTGTACAGTAAGGAGTTAAGCACCAGTGCAGGTGAAATGAGTATCATGAGAATGAACTTGATCAAAATACAAAGGATAAGAATGAAATCAGTGTGGATGGAGATAGAGGTGGGATTCGACCAAGATTAAATGATCACTAGACTTTAAGAGAGTGAACCAACATAATATGACTTTTGGTATTTTATTTGAAATGTAAGCCCCAAATACAGAGCCAAATGTAATTTTTGGTTGCCCGTGCTGTGGCTTCCCTTTATTTGAATGGATAATAAAGAGTTGACTGTATTTTCACATAGTACTGGAAAGAAGAAAGAAAGTTTTCTTAATGTTTTTATGATTTTTTAATTAAAGGAGTTTTGCTGATTCATAAGCTGCTACCAATATTCGGTTTTATATGTCTTTCCCCCCTTTTTTCTGTCATGTAATAGTTATAATTTATGTAGAACTATCAGAAAAGTGTGGGCCAAAAGCTTCTTTAAAAACAAGGCAAAAACTTGACATTGCATATATTGTTAACTGAAAATCTATGTATATTTTACTGCCTGCTTTACCTTTCTGATTCAGGTGAAGTATTTGATTACTTAGTTGCCCATGGAAGAATGAAAGAAAAAGAGGCCCGTGCAAAATTTAGGCAGGTATGGAAAGTAGTTTTCAACTTTGTTTTGCTGATATTTTTAGTGATGTACAATGGACAGTATCACAAACCAGAATTCAGAGTACATGGTACTTTAAAAAGAAAAATTCATACTTTTTTTTTAAGATGGAAAACTGAAAAAGAAATTTGTAAAATAGTTATATTTGGTTATTTTTAGACCATATAAATAGTAAAATGTTTATAGTTGAGACTCTTATTAATAACTGTTTGATAGTCTTGGAAGTAGAGACCTAGAGTGAGATAGAAAATAGATACTTAAACATTTATCCAGGAATTATTATTAAGTATTATTACCTTTATGTGTACAACATAACTGTGTACTGTTTAAAAAGGTTTTTGTATTTTTTTAAGTAATTAAAGATAATCTTGCTTTTGGAACTCCTATTTTTGTAGGTTTAAAGACTATGATCAATTTTATTTAGTCGAGTAGGGAAGGAACCTTGCCAGTGTGAAGAATATGGTAAGATATTGGTATTTCCAGGTCGACTTGATTATGATTTGTTACATAAATGATAAAATAAGAAAAAGCAATTTAAGTTCATCTAAGCTTTTGTTTCTAATTTTTAGGAATGAAGTAATTAAAATTAGCATATTTTAAAAATCACTGTAGCAATGCCAGGTTAATAAATTGTAAATTGTTCATAAAATTTACTGAAGTGTCAACAGATAACTTACTATATCCAAACTTTGCCGTAGTGAATTTAAAATACTCACTTAAAAATAGTTCAGTATCTCTTCTGTAAGCATGATTCTGCAATTAAAGTGATCCTATAATCAGTAAGATTGGGTCATACTAATATGAAATGTTCCTCTGTGAGATTTTTACATATATGTTAATATATAAACAAGTATTAGCAGTCCTGAAGAAGATGGGAGGAAAATACCTTTTTGACTATTTTATTGACATAGCACTCTCCGAATTAATCATGGAGTGAGCTTATTTTGGGAAAAATCTATTATTAATATCTCACAGAATCATTATTTTTTGGAACACAATATATAAAATGCTTTAGACCAAAGATATTCACAGCCATTCATTATATTTGAAATGGATCTTATAAGCATTTGACTTAAAATAGCTGAATCTAAAGACAACTGGTAATGAGGAAGCAACATTGAGAAGCTGGACAGTGATCAGCCACATACTGTTAAATTCTTTTCTGCGCTGGGTTGCAAGTCCAGGTTTACTTAAGTAAAGAAGTACAATCATCACTTCAAATGTCGTCGTTCTCTCCATCTCAGTCACTCTAGCTTTAGTAGCCAACTAAGAAGAAAATTCCAATTGACATTAGATATTTCCATTGAAATTTAAATCGGTATTTGAAGGACTGTCACTGCTCACTCTTTTTAGTTGGTTAGTTTTATTTATTTACTATTAAAAACATACTGTGGTTGAGAATTGTGCTGGGTACTATATGGAATTAGAGAAGGTGAAAATGCCTACTGTTTTAAAGAGCTTACTCATCTTTACTGACAGGTGTGAGCAGGATAGGAAGCTGGGACATAGATATTTTCATAAAGATCCAAGTAATTATTAAGTGGCTCTTTTTTTTTAAAGTGAAATCTGGATTACTTTAAAATGAGATCAGAGATTGAATATGAAATGAATTCTATTTAAAATGTAAAACAATGGAAGTGTAAAAAATAATTATCTATTATAAATATTAAATGTATTTTACTATCTATATGTGTTCCCCCCAAATAGATAACCAACTCACATTTTTAAAAACAATGAAAACACATACACAATTTTGTAGTTATTTGTCAGAGTTGTTTTTGTTTTTGTATTTATTTTTGCTAAGTTTATTTTTCTTTATAGTTTTAATTAAAACTCTAGTTAATGTATATTTATTTTATTTTTATTTGGTCTGTATGTCATGCAATTACTTTTAAGAGTTTAACAGTGAAGGGGAATATACTGTATTATTAACGATATATACACACCTATACATGTATGTCCTTGACTCTACCATGAAGTATAGCAAAGACACTATGACAATTTAGGACCAATTTAGCAGCTATTGCTCCTACAGTACCTCTGCATTCCCTTAAGATTTGAAGGCCTACAAGAAAATCATAATGTTGATTCAGCCCTCCCAATATCAAGGCTTATGACTTGAAGCTTGGGAATTCCTGACCCACTTATAAATAATTGCAAAGCAAACCCCACAATTGCACCTCATGGCAAAACATTGACATGTCTTGTCTTAGGGTCAGTGCGGGACTGATTGTCAATCATGTTTTTGAGATATGTAACTAAAGGGTCATAAAGAAGTTCATACATTGCATTTGTGGAGGTACAGAAGGTTTGAGATGGGGGGATCTGGCCATAGATTAATGCAGTAAAACTTGGATTTGTGGATGGGGATTCTTACAGTGAGTGAGTCAGAAGCCAGAGCTTCTTTCATTGTAGAAATTGTATCCTACTAGATCAGTGTGGTGGTATTATAAATTATCTTTCCCTTCTTAAGTCTTTAAGACACAGGAGATTTTTATTCCAGAAGTGCCTATAGAACTGCTTTCATAGAAACTATCCTGTCTAAGGTGAAGTTCATGTTTGGTAACCAAATCATTATCTGTAGCATGCCTTCTTTACTGTATCAAGAGAAGGTGACTTGAAAAACATAATGTTATCAGCAAAGTTCTGTCATCTATGATACAAAAATAGCCTTATAATATGAACGTCCTATGGCCTATATAATGTATTCAGTAAGCTGAATTAATATTTACATATAAATGTATATCTCTTAACTAATGAACATATTTTGGTGAAAATTAGATATTACAATTTGAAGCATATTGCTTAACAAAATGAATGCTACATATTTCTTGTAGGGTTCTGCTGTTTTGGGGGGACTCACACTTCAAATTGATTATAATCATTCATAGTTGTTCTGCTCAAAAACATGTCATGGTTCTGTAGCACCTGCTTAGTTTGGAATTCAGAGACTTTTACCAACTTGTCTATCCAGGTTTAACTCCCAATATTACCATTTTCCAACCTACTTTCCAGATACATTGTGTTGCCTCCATAGTAGGCATTTCACCCCCTTACCCCCTACATCCCCATCCCCAAGCCTCCACATTTTAAAATATCTCTGTCCTTTATGTTGGCTTAGGTCAAATGTTAGTATCACCTACCAACTGGAAATTATTCTTTATTTTTATGATTCCTTCTCTTCTTTGTACATCTGCTTCTATGATTCTGCCTTGTTATATATATAGTTACTCATATACATATTTTTTCCTCCTAATCAGACTGTAAACTCCTTAAGGACAGGGTGCACATGTACTGTTCATTTTTGTGTTCCCCT
Organism: Tragelaphus eurycerus; assembly: GCA_935064755.1. NCBI lineage: Eukaryota > Metazoa > Chordata > Mammalia > Artiodactyla > Bovidae > Tragelaphus > Tragelaphus eurycerus. The sequence continues at coordinate 18,126,975 of CAKXYN010000003.1, forward strand.
TGCAACTAGCACATTTTCTTGCACATAGCAGGTACTCAATAAACTGTTGGATCAAACCGACTTTAATAGAATTACATCTTACTCATTGTATGTTGATTTTGTTTTGAAATCATGTCTTCTCTGTCTTTGAATCATTTTAATATACATTAGAATAATTTTATAATACTGAAATATCAGCTTCACTTATACTACTTAGAAGTTTTGTTTTTTTTTCCTAACCAGTATCCTATTAGCGTGGTCATACTTCACATCACCTTTAGACTTTTAAAAATCTCATTTCTGTCCCCATTTGTAAATACCTAACCAATACTCAACATTCAGACTGTGTTTGCATTTAACTGACTCCACAGACCTGAGTGTTCTGCTGTGCTAAAGTGGCCATACATCTATGTACAGAGTAGCTCTTACCTGATTGCTATCAGATAGTTTCCATTTCTGTATTTTATGTAATAAAAGTATATAACTATCATAGATTTGCTTATAACGTATTTCTCACTTGTATCTTTGGCCCTTAAGCCATTGGGTTCTTACATGTTTAGCACTTATCCCCAAAGAGCCGTAGGTAATAGAAATTAAGACTGCATACAGAATCTAGTTACAAGGGTAGAATACTTTGCCCGGCTGAATTAGTGACAGGTTTAAAATTATATTTCATTTTTATCCCTTTTCTTTTGAAAATTAGGTTTCCTTTTAAGGCTCAAAAATTTTCCCTTAGCTTTGTAATATATGAACAGACAGAAATACAGTATTGCTAAATGCCCTGTTGATAAATTCTGAAGTCAGTTGACCTCCCTGAGAAACATGCCTTGAGTGCATTTAATGGAATTCCTAGAGTAGAGTTTTGCATTTTGCACTTGAGCCAGCTGTCTTGAAATGCTGACTCATGTGCGCCACAATTCTTGTTCCAACAGTGGAGTAAACCATTTGACCCAAATCTATGAAGTATACATTTGATTGTGTAAACAGAGAAATATGACAACCTATAGGAAAAATCTTCATGCCCTCTGATAAATATTTAGTATATTTTAGCAAAAGAACACTACTTTTCCACATTGTCTGAATTTAAAAGTGAAAATTTCATCACTCTAGTACATATGGTTTTCTGAACTAAAGGAACAGTGAAATTTCTAAATGTAACTTTGAAATCCAAGCTATTAACTTTCTAATTGGAACAATAATTGGGAAAAATGGATGCTTTTACTACTATAATTTTGAATCTTTTATCCAAATATTTATTTCAGATTGTATCTGCTGTACAATATTGTCATCAAAAGTATATTGTTCACCGTGATCTTAAGGTAAGCAACTGGTTTAATAACAAAAATTTCTTATTATTAACAGATATTTGATAGTTAGAGCTATTTTTTTGATTGCATGATTATGCCAGACATTATAGAAGAAAATTAGTTTTTATTTAATTTTTACAGCAGCTTTTTATAAAAGGCAGTATATTTTCTTTCTTTTTTTAAATTGAAGTATAGTTGGCTTATAGTATTATGTTAGTTTCAAGTGTACAGTGATTCAGTTATATATTATACATATATTTTTTTCAGGTTCTTTTCCATTATAGGTTATTACAAGGTATTGAATGTAGTTCCCTGTGCTATACAGTAAATCCTTTTTGCTTATCTATTTCATGTATGTTATTTTGTATCTGGTAATTCCATACTCCTATTTAGCCCTCCCCTCTTCGTTTTCCCTTTGGTAACCATAAGTTTGTTTTCTGTATCTATGAGTCTGTTTCTATTTTGTATATAGATTCATTTGTATTATTTTTAGATTCCACATATAAATGATATTATATAATATTTGTGTTTCTTTGTCTGACTTACTTCACTTAGTATGATATTCTCTCTAGTCCATCCATATTGCTGCCTATGGCATTATTTCGATCCTTTTTATGGTGAAGTAATATTCCATTGTGCAAGTATGCACACACACACACCTACCTGCATCTTCACACACACACACTCACACACACACACACACACCTACCTGCATCTTCACACACACACACACACACCTACCTGCATCTTCACACACACACACACACACACACACACACCTACCTGCATCTTCTTAAGCCAGTTATCTGTTGATGGACACATGGGTTGTTTCTGTATCTTGGCTGTTGTAAATAGTGCTGTTATGAACATTGGTTTGCATGTATCTTTTCAAATTGAGTTTTTGTGTTTTCTGGATATATGCCCAAGAGTGAGATTGCTGGGTAGTGTGGTAGCTCTATTTAGTTTTTTAAGGAACCTCCTTACTCTTCTCCACAGCCGATGCACCAATTTACATTCCCACCAACAGTGTAGGAGGGTTCTCTTTTCTTCACACCCTTTAAAGCATTTATTAATTGTAGTCTTTTTGATGATAGCCATTCTACCCACGGTGAAGTGATAACCTCATTGTGCTTTTGATACACATTTATATACATTTTTCTAATAATTAGCAGTGTTGAGCATCTTTTCATGTGCCTGTTGGCCATTGTGTATGTCTTCTTTGGAGAAGTGACTATTTAGGTTGTCTGCCCATTTTTTGATTGGCCTGTTGGTTTTTTGTATTATTGAGTTGTATGAGCTGTTGATATATTTTGAATAGTAACCCCTTGTTAATAAAAAGTTAAAAAAATTGCAAATAGTTTATCCCATTCCTTGATTCTTTTTTTGTTTTGTTCATGGTTTCCTTTGCTGTGCAAAAGCTTTGAAGTTTGATTAGGTCCCGTTTATTTTATTTATATTTGCTTTTATATCTTTTGCCTTGGGGAATAAACTTAACTAAGGAGGTAAAAGACCTATATGCACCTATAACACTGCAAACTGTAAAATATTAATAAAGAAAATTGAAGATGATCCAAAGAAATGGAAAGATACCACATACTCTTGGATTGGAAGAATTAGTATTGGTAAAATGCCACACTCCCCAAAGCAATCTACAAATGTAACATAATTCCTATGAAAATTTCCATGACAGTTTTCACAGAACTAGAACAAATAATCCTCAAATTTATATGGGACCACAGAAGACCTAGAATTGCCAAAACAATCTTGAGAATACAGAACAAAGCTGGAGGCACAGCCCTCCCAGACTTCAGATGATACCACAAAGTTATAGTAATCAAAACAGCTTAGTATTGGCATAAAAGCAGACACATAGATCAGTGGAACAGAATCAAGAGCCCAGAAACAAACCCACACACCTACATTCAGTTAATTTATGGCAAAGACGAAGGAGGCAAGAGTATACAGTGGAGAAAAGGCAGTCTCTTCTTCAAGTGGTGTTGGGAAAGCTTGACAGCTACATTTAAGTCAGTGAAATTAGACCACTGTCTCACACCATATACAAAAACAAACTCCAAGTGGTTTAAAGATCTAAATACAAGGCATGACACCATAAAACTCCTAGAAGAGCACCGAGGCAAAACACTCTGACATAAATCATAGGAATATTTTCTTAAAGTATTTTCACTGAGCAAATGAAGAAAATGTGAATGAGAGGTTATCTAGCATTAAAGGTTAAGAGGATTTGATTCTTTTAATTAGCTTCTCTTAATACATAAATGTGTAACTTTCTCCCTAATTAAAAATGCCAGAGGCCCCATTCCATCAGAAGCAAGGTCGGTACAAATCCAGGTTTGTCTGATGTTAGAGCCAGTGCTCATCCTTACATTGAAATTCAGAGAATATTAGGAAAATTTTAATGTTTTTATGAATCCCTGGTGGCTCAGTTGGTAAAGAATACACTCGCAATGCAGGAGGACCTGGGTTTGATCCCTGATTTGGGAATATCCCCTGGAGAAGGCAGTGACTACCTGCTCCAGTATTCTTGTCCAGAATCCCATGGACAGAGGACCTTGGCAGACTACAGTGCATGAGGTCTCAAAAGAGTCGGACACAACTAAGCGACTAACACTATTATTACTATGAATATCAAATGCATGTGATTAGTATAAGCTAACATACTTTAGACTATGTTATGTGTGATAGTCAAGAAATGATGGTGGCAATGAACATGGGAGGGCAGATACCTCTTGGAGGAACTGATTTCATTTTCTTTAGGTAGACTGAGAAGGCAGATGGCTGGATCATGGGGTAGTTCTAGTTTCAGCTTTTGAAGAACCTCTGTACTGTTTTGTAGAATGGCTTTACCGATTTACAGCCCTCCCAACAGAACACAGTGTTCTAGTTCCTCACATTATTGATGATACTTATCTTTTATTTTTTTCATATAGCTATCAAGTTGTGAGATAATACCTCATTGTTTTGCATTTTGATTTGCATTTCTCTGATGATTAGTGACGTTGAGCAACTTTTTATATACCTGTTGATTGTATGTCTTCTTTGGTAAAATGTCTGTGTAGATATTTTGCCAATTTTTTAATCTGGTGGTTTGGTTTTTTGGGTATTGAGTCACATGAGTTTCTTACATATTTTAAGTATTAACTCCTTTCAGATATGTGGTTTGCAAATATTTTCTCCCATTCTGTATATTTTCTTTTCATTTTGTTGATGGTTTCCTCTGCTGTGCAGAAGCTTTTTAGTTTGATATAGTCTCACTTGTTTATGTTTGCTTTGGTTGCCTGAGCTTTTGATATATAATCCAAAAAGTTAATAATTGGTAACTTCCTTGGTGGTCCAATGGTTAAAACTCCAAGGTTCCAATGCGAGAGGCACAGGTTAGATGCCTAGTCAGGAAACTAAGATTTCACATGCCGTACAGTATGGCCCCATCCCCCAAAAGTTAGTAATACTGTATTAAGTACTAGAAGTTTGCTTAGAGAGTAGATTTCAGGTGTTCCCATCATTAATACCCAAAAAAAGGTAACTGAGAAAATATGTTAATTAACTTTAGTAATCATTTCACTATGTGTATGTATATCAAATTATCATGTTCAGTTCAGTCGCTCAGTCATGTCTGACTCTTTGCAACCCCATAAATTGCAGCACACCAGGCCTCCCTGTCCATCACCAACTCCCAGAGTTCACCTAAATCCATGTCCTTTGAATCGGTGATGCCATCCAACCATCTCATCCTCTGTCATCCCCTTCTCCTCCTGCCCTCAATCTTTCCCAGCATCAGAGTCTTTTCCAGTGAGTCACCTCTTCGCATCAGGTGGCCAAGTATTGGAGTTTCAGCTTCAGCATCAGTCCTACCAGTGAACACCCAAGACTGAGCTCCTTTAGGATGGACTGGTTGGATCTCCTTGCAGTCCAAGGGACTCTCAAGAGTCTTCTCCAACACCACACTTCAAAAGCATCAATTCTTCGGTGCTCAGCTTTCTTTATAGTTCAACTCTCACATCCATACATCACCACTGGAAAAACCATAGCCTTGACTAGATGGACCTTTGTTGGCAAAGTAATGTCTCTGCTTTTTAATATGCTGTCTAGGTTGATCATAACTTTCCTTCCAAGGAGTAAGCGTCTTTTAATTTCATGGCTGCAGTCACCATCTGCAGTGATTTTGGAACCCAGAAAAATAAAGTCAGCCACTGTTTTCCCATCTATTTGCCATGAAGTGATGGGACTGGATGCCCTCCTCCAGGGGATCTTCCCGACCCAGGGATTGTGTCTCTTAAATCTCCTGCATTGGCAAGTGGGTTCTTTACAACTAACAACACCTGGGAAGCCCAAACAGTTACATATATGCATATAAATGAAACCTTCCTATATAGTGTTAAAATTCAGTCTTTGTCATTGTTGTTCAGTCATTCAGTCATGTCTGACTCTGCGACCCCGTGGAGTGCAGCACGCCAGTCTTCTTGTCCATCACCAACTCCTGGAGCTTATTCAAACTCATGACCATCAGAGTCAGCCATACTATTCAACCATCTCATTCTCTGTCATCCCTTTCTCCTCCTGTCTTCAGTCTTTCAAGCATCAGGGTCTTTTCCAATGAGTCAGTTCTTTGGGTCAGGTGGCCAAAGTATTGGAGTTTCAGCTTTAGCATCAGTCCTTCCAGTGAATATTCAGGATTGATTTCCTTTAGGATTGACTGGTTGAATCTCCTTATAGTCCAAGGGACTCTCAAGAGTCTTCTCCAGCACCACAGTTTGAAAGCATCAGTTCTTCAGCACTCAGCCTTGTCTGTGGTCCAAATCTCACATCCATGATTACTGGAAAAACCATAGCTTTGATTATATGGACCTTTGTTGGCAAAGTGACGTCTCTGCTTTTTAATACGCTCTCTAGGTTTGTCATAGCTTTTCTTCCAGGCGTCTTTTACTTTCATGGCTGCAGTCACCGTCTGCAGTGTTCGCAGTCCAAGAAAATACAGTCTGTCACTGTTCCATTTTTATACACCATCTAATTGCCATGAAGTGATAGTGTTAAAATTCAGTCCTATATAGTTGTAATTCTGAACAATTAGATATTGAAGTACTCTACTGGGCTTCTCAGTTTGATGTTATATTAAAAATGAAAGACAAGAAATCAGGCGATTGAGACCGACATATATACACTATTATGTGTAAAATAGATAACTAAAGAGAACCTACTATATAGCACAGAGAACCCTACTCACTCAATGCGCTGTGCTGACCTAAATGGGACAGAAATCCAGAAAAGAGCAGGTATATGTATGCATATAAATGATTCACTTTGCTGTACAGCAGAAGCTAACACAGAACTGTAAAGCAACTAAACTCCAATAAGAATTAATAACAAATTTTTAAAAAGTAACTGTGAGGTAATAGATGGGTTAATTAACTAGACTATGGTAATCATTTCACAATGTATAGGTTTATTAAATTATTGCTTTGTATACCTTTTTAAAAAGTAATGCTGTAAAGCCTAAATATATTCAATTTTTATTTGTCAGTCATACCTCAGTGAAGCTTGGAAAAAGTTTTTAAATAATAAAAAATTCACATAATCTTAAAAAGAGAGACAAAAATACATGTTTAAGATCTGAACAGTTATAATGAACATTTTATTTTATGTAGGCTCTTTACATTGTCCTTTTTATTATTTTCTTCTTAGGCTGAAAACCTTCTCCTTGATGCTGATATGAATATTAAAATTGCTGACTTTGGTTTTAGTAATGAATTTACAGTCGGGAACAAGTTGGACACATTTTGTGGAAGCCCACCTTATGCCGCTCCTGAGCTTTTCCAAGGGAAGAAGTACGACGGGCCTGAAGTGGACGTGTGGAGCCTCGGTGTCATTCTCTACACGTTAGTCAGTGGCTCCTTGCCTTTTGACGGCCAGAATTTAAAGGTATTGGCTAAATTCAATATTAATGTTCTATCCCCAGTCACCTCGATTTCATCAGCCAGCAGTAAATGCTTTCTTTTGCTTTCTAAGGAACTGCGGGAGCGGGTCTTACGAGGGAAGTACCGTATTCCCTTCTATATGTCCACAGACTGTGAAAACCTTTTGAAGAAATTATTAGTGCTGAATCCAATCAAGAGAGGCAGCTTAGAAGTAAGTAATTTTTTCCACCCTGTCTTTAAGGTTTGACAATTAAAATATTCGAGGAACTGACCCGTGTGTTTTTAGTAAAATTGCTGGATCATCTCATTTGTCTTTTGTTCAAGCTAGAGAAAGTCACGTGATGCTTTCACTACTCAAAAGTTGTGCAGTGGGTTTCTCTAGAGATTCTCATTTCTTCTTCATCCTGCAATGAAGTATTCGAACAACATCAAAATAGAGATAGATTGACTTAGTTGAAGAAGAAGGAAAACCTAACCTTGTATTTAGGAGTATACATATTTCAAGGATGAAAGAAGATAGTGAAATTTGAATCCAGTGAATACTTCATGACTGTATCTGATAGTAAAATATTCAGTAGAACCCTCTCAACATCAGTACAAAAAATTTGATATATTTAATAACTAGAGCATGTTGGAAACAGGTATTTCATTTCTTACCACACTGTTTTGTTGCCTAATACATTCCATATATGAGATATTTATAATAGTAGGTGCTATTATAAAAGTATTAAGTATGTTACACCCACTGATGTCAGAGGCTCATGTAACCAAAAAGATCTAACATTTTTTTTTTTTCTGGTGCTGTAATCTGAACAACTTATTAAGTATTTTGCCCATCTGTTTTCAAGAATATTTTCACTTGTACTAAAGTAATTTCAGAGATTCAGCATGTATTGTTCTCTAGTACTTTTTTGTCTTCATTTATTTGCCTTAATAGATAGGGTAGAAAATTCAGAAAATTAACCTCCTTTAAACTGTACTTTTTTAGTGTAGCAATGGAGCTTTCTGACACGGCCTCCATGCTGGTTAGGAGACAGCCTTATAGTGAGCCATCCCTGTGTACAGAGCTCTCAGGTTAGTCTGGGCTTTGTAACTTTATTACCACAGTACTTTTCACTGAAAGATACAGTATGTTTGGATGGAAGTTAAGGGATGGTAACTTCCACTGGGAAGTTAAATGCTTTATATCAGTGAATCAGTCATCAGATGTTTTTACTGAATTATTTCTTTAAATGTGATTAGTTCCTTCCTATAATTTTTTTCTGTTTTTTTTTTTTTTTTTTCCTTTGGGCATCAAGCGACATCTTAATAATGTTTTAATAGATAAATCTATGCAGTATAAAAGCCCACTTTGATATTACTGCTCTTCTAAACTTACTTTCAACCATTATAATAGAAAATTAAGTGAAATAGTTAAAATTGTGGACACTCATCAGTTCTAAAATTTTATAGGGACAAAAAACTTCTCTTAATCCTGCTTTGTGACCCATTTTTATCACTGGAGTCAAATTTATATGCATGTCACTTAATAAAAAAAATCTCCAGAGTTGAGGCATCAGCTCAGCTTATCAGCAGAGCAAAAAGACCAACAAAAATTATTTAAGGGGAATAGATGTTAAAATCTCTGTGTACAGTTGATAAGATGTACTTGATGTCTTAATGATGATTCATTTACAATAATGGCCAAATATTTAACTCTTATCCTTAACATTAAAATGTGAAGGAGTATAGTATTAGAATTCTCTGAGTAGAATTAAAAATCCAAATTATTATTATGAAAACATTTGCTCATCAGCAGTTCAACTTGATGTATTTGAGTATAGTCTGGAACCTCCTGTTTCAGCTTATCAAAACTGTGTTTTCCAGCTATGGAACCATGAGTCTACATTGGAAATGCTACCATAATATTGCAGATATCACTATACAAAGGCTGTTCTGCTTCACAATTCCCAGAACTGACTTTCCAGAGAAACCTGATACCAATTTAAATAAAAAATTTCTTTTACCAAATCTTAAGAAACTCCCTTAGAAATAACAATGATGTTAAAAATTGTATTAGTCTTCACTTTTATTTTCATATGAACTTTATTGTCAACTTTGCAATTAAAATAAATCTATGAACTTTTAAAAACAGCCATTTTCAAAACACCAGTCTGCAGTATGTAAACAAATTTTTATACAGTAATGTTTTCATGTCATATTGCCTTCTTTTTTTTTAACTTAAACGTTTATAGTTTGTACTCCTTGCTTTATCATGAGAATGATCTCATTCCCTTTATGTATCAAAGTTTAACTGTTTTCTTGTTTGTTGCTTATTTGAACTGTTTTCATTGTTTTTGCTAAAATTAATGTGATAAACTTTTTTCCTTTGGAATATATGCTTAGATAAATACTCCATGCCCACAGTTTCTGAGTCAGAAGGAGATAAGCAGTTTGCTAGGTCCTGTGTAGCACTGCCAAAAAGATTGTATGTGACCTAAAGCACTTGAGGGTATCTGTTCTCCCCAGCTTGTTTCTGTATTGGATAGAATAATTTCTAATAATACAGTCATAATCAACTTAATTTGTGTTTCTTTCATTAGAGATGATGCTCAGTGTTTTTAATGAATAGGTTAAGGGTGCTTCTTCATGTCTAAGCTCTCTGTATCCCTTTAACTGCTTGACTGAAGGAGTCTGGTTAATCAGCTTTATAGACTTATATCAACTTTGTACATTTTAATATGAAATATTTCCCAATTCCCATTTTTTTTTAAATGGAACTTGATGTATATTTTTTCAGAGTTATTTGAGTATCATGAATTACTGAGTAAACTCTAGTCTTTCCTGACTTTATAATTTGCTAATATTAAAATTTGACTTAAAGACTCTTGATTCAAATAATCTGCTTATTGTCTTATTTAACTTCTTATTTAACTTACACACCTTCCTGTTGCTTCTTAGATATGACTATGTATTTCTAAGGGCCTTATAAGTTACGTGCCTTAATCCTCCATGAGAACAAGATTAATGAAATTGATTTCATATTATCCTAGCTTGACCCTTGATTGTTTCTAGATCTAAATAGTTATATAGCTTTATTAGGCTGTGTATATGAATGCTTTCAGCTCTTCCTAATTGGGATCATAATGGGAGAGACAGGATCACACATGATTTTAAAAGGATTTGTGTTTCATGCTGTGCACTTTTTTCCCCCCTATTTATTAGAATATTGGTATGTCTGAATTTTTTTTTAGAAAGAAGCTGAAAAACTCTTCTGCTGTCTCATCTTTGTATATTTTCTTTAATTTTTCCAGCCCTTAACCAAAATGTTTAAAATAATAACAGTTTGAGCCTAAAGCAAAGCGCTTCCTTACTGCTTTTTCTCTGTCATTTTCAGTCCTCAAGAAGTATTTTTCTACTTTTAACATTTTTTTCAGCTAAAATAATTTTAAAAATCTTGCTTGTGTCTGCCTAGTACAAATGGTAGTAAAGCAAAAAATAATAATAATAACCATTTTTGAAATGAAAATTTCTGAGTACAAATTCGGATGCATATGGGGTATATTTTACAAAGGCTAAAACGATTTAAGAAAAATTATTTTCATCTGGCCAATCTAAAGTCCATAGTCTTTTAATGTGTGGACCTATGTGTAGGGTTTTTTTTTCCCTATTGTTAATTTGTTTAACTCTTCATAATTCATCTGTGTCCATTATTTTGCTAGAGTTTCTCAGCAAGTAGTCATCTCCTTTCACTGGCAGTGATGGCTAAAGTACATTTTCTTCAGTTTTGGAGTCTTATTTGTCCTCTTGTTTCTTGTGTTGAGGTATCTCAAATGAAATGGATTAGTTTGTTCACCTGGTCTAGTGCAGTGTATTGGCCATTGAACAATAGCTCCCTATTGCTCCTTCCTCCTAATGCAGGCAAACAGCATTCTACTTCCTGTTTCTATGAGTTTTATTGAAAACCATCCTTTATATAAGTAGATCCTTTATTTAAAGGATCTTATAAGTAGATCCTTTATGTAAGTAGAATCATGCAGTGTTTGTTTTCCTGTGATTGGCTAATTTTTCTTAACAGTGTCCTCAGAGGTCATCCACAGTATAGCATATGGCAGAATTCCCTTCTTTTCTAAGGCTAACACTTCACTGTATATACATATCTCATTTTCTTTATCCATCCATCAGACATTTAGATTCTTTCTACATCTTGGCTATTATGAATAATGTTGCAGTGAACATGGGTATGAAATAGCTCTTCAAGATCCTGTTTTCAGTTACTTTGGATATATACCTAGAAGTGGGATTGCTGGATCAGATAGTTGTTCCGTTTTTAATATATTAAGGAGCCTCCATACTGTTTACCATAGTAACAATACCATTTTACAGTCACACCAACAGTGCACAAGGGTTTCAGTTTCTTCATATTCTCACCAACACTTGTTATTTTCTTTTTTTTTTTTTTTTTTGACAGTTGTCATCCTAACAGATATGAGGTGATATCTCACTGTGATTTTGATTCCCTTGATAATCAGTAATGTTGAGCCTCTTATCATATGCTTATTGGCTACTTGTATATATTCTTTGGAGATATACCTATACAGGTCCTTTGCCCATTTTTTATTTTGTGCAATTTTTTGTTGTAATTGAGCTGTAGAAGTTGTTTATATATTCTGAGTATTAACCCCTTGTGTGATATTTGGTTTGCCAATAGTTTCCTCGTTCCATAGGCTGCCTCTTCCAGGTTGCTTTTTAACAGCCCAGGGTTGACTGTTGTTTGAGTGTTGGCTTAAATTTGACTCTGGTAATGCACAACAGTGCCTGTTTTCACACTGATTCTTAATAATTCCTAGTTCTAGGCTTAAATCTTAACTGTCCTCTCTTCCCATATTCTCTAAGCTATCATCATTGACTAACCCTGATTTCCATCTCCTATGAGCTCTTCTTTCCTAATGTTTTAGTGAGGATTTTAAAATATAGCAGATGATTTTAAAATCAGCACGGTAGATATTTGGTAGAAGACCAGGAGAAAAATCTCTTCATTATTCTTAACTATAAAAATATGAAGCAGAAGTTAAAATCCGTAGGTTTTTATGTTAAAATTTTCAAATGTGAAAATACTCCTTTTAGAGGAACATAGGCAGCAGGCAGTGTATTTTGAGTCAGTTAATTTGGTGAGTGTGCAGGATGATGGGTATAGTTGTCATAAGATACATTAATACAAATATGTCTCAGGCCTATACCTTCTGTTGGCCTGCTAATTAAACTAGAAACAGTAACTTTAGTTTGAAAATGTCACATGATTCTTATTGATTAAACTAGCAAGTTTCACATTTACTAAAATATGAGCTAATATAAGTGGTTGAATGTCCTGATTGGCCAAACATAATGTAGGAAATGTTTATTTCCTAGCAAATAATGAAAGATCGGTGGATGAATGTTGGTCATGAAGAAGAAGAACTAAAGCCATATGCTGAGCCTGAACCAGATTTCAATGACACAAAAAGAATAGGTAAGCATTTAAGTATTGTGAGGGGTGCTGTCCTCCCTAGGCTGAAAGTCAGAGTCCTTTAGTCTACCAGTCTACCAAAATTGTGTTTCAAATGTAAATGGGAAGGAGTTTTTATTTGAAAAATGCTTATTACATTGTCATCTTTTCTTTCTGCAGGTATATGCTAAACATTGCAAAATTCAAGTTCCTTATTTTGTTCTCATATATTATAATCTAAAACATTTGTTGGCAACAGTGATATAAAAATGGAAACAATGTAAATAAGCCTCATTCTTTTCTTTCAACAGTTCCTAACAAGAGGAATGACTGATTTAAGAATCAGCACTGTTCAGACTGATAAATGTCAGCAAAATATAGCATGTGTTTTAACCAAAAATACAGAGGCACTGAGTTAGCAGGAGGAGCACTTTGGTCCCCTCTTAGTTTCCCACTTACTTAGCAAGGTCCATCCTCCACACCCAGTCAGTGTCCGCTTCGAACCTCCTCCCTCTTCCTTCTCAAAGCCAACAGAAACTCATAACCGAGTCACCTCCGCTATGCTCCTGTCTTGCTTGAGGGCAAAATGGCAAAGGAGGAGCATTTGAGGGAGTTAGAAATCTGATCAGAACTGTGGAATTCAAGCCTTCCAAAGAATCAACCTGCCTACAGTTCAGAAACCAAATTTGTCAAGCGATGACAGAAACTGCTCCATGAGTGGCTGAGTATGTGTTGCAAGAGAGAGAGGGTATTCTGTATATGTCACAGACAGATGGTATATCTATCTGGACAAAGGAACTCAGCTCAATAATGTGCTAGGCAGAGAGAAATGGAGTAGGCTCGGGAGTATATTGACTCATGAGAGTGTTTCTGCCTGAAAAATTGGGGATGTGCAGTATCTAACTACACAGAGTCTGTATATTAGTAGTCCAGAAGTTTTTATATTATAGTTACACTTTAAAATGTTAGAATTTAGTTTTCATATCTAATGTGGACAAACTTGCCCATTTTTGTTGGTTTGTTTACTAAAACTTGTTTTTCGAAATTTTGCATTTTGCTTTTTATTTCTAGATATCATGATCACCATGGGTTTTGTACGAGATGAGATAAATGATGCCTTAATAAATCAGAAATATGATGAAGTCATGGCTACTTATATTCTTCTAGGTAGAAAACCACCTGAAGTAAGTTTTTCACCTTTTCACATTAATGTGAATTATTTTTTAAGCTAAGTTACAGCTTAAGTATAGATATAATATTACAAATATATTCTAGGTGGTATGAAAAAAATATAAAAACACTAACAATCTTATTTATTAGAATTCAAAATTCACAGTGCTAAGTTATGAACTAATCTTATTTCTAAACACGAAGAGATTGTTTCAAAAGAGTAGGCATAGTATCTTGCTTAGCTCTGAGAGGCCCCGTTCAGTCAGGACCTTGAGAACAGCATCCCCCAAATGCAAGAGCCCTTCCAAAGGCAACATGGTTATTCCAGGTGCACAGAATACACAGTAACTGAAACAAAGGAACATATAGCATTTAAAACAAAATATAGGTGGGAACCCAGGAACAGGTCATCTTGTGATATATTTTGCCTTGTAGAGGGTCAAGTGTTTTTATACATCAATCGGGAATTCTCAGGACCAGTCGAGATCTATCTTAGGGAGAGAAAGAGTAAAGAAGTCACTATGCCAGTGGTTATTGAACAATAAAAGCAAATGATCCTTTGGGCCAGCAAATATAAAGGTATAAATTGAGAGTCAAGAGTAGCCCAGAGCTTTGACAGTTGGTGGGAGGCATTTTGTAGAATAGGATTAAATTATTTATAAGTAGATAGTAACTATTAGTGAATCAGTACATTCAGCTGATATTTATTGTACCTGCTCTGTTCCAGAAATCATGCCACATTCTGGAATAGAAAGATTAGAGGGTGTGTGCTCTCAGGTTGCTCTCCGTGTGGAGGGGAGGGAATCAGTCTATAGTGTGGTACGGTGTGGGATATGCTCTGAGGAGAGGGTGCACAGGAAACTCTGGGATGTAAGAGGACAGACACCCACAGCAAGCCAAGGCATGTAAGAGGTCGAATTAACAGTGTTTGATAACCTGTTGGAAATGAGAGAGAAGGGACCCTCAGACTTGTAGTGTAGGTGACTGGTTTTGTAAGACGTATTTGTCAAGATAGGAAAAGAGTGAATCTCAGGGGAAAGATGGGAGGCTTGTTCAGTTCAGCGTGGTTGAATCTGAGCTTCTGTTCGTTGGAGCTGTTCAGTAGTCATTTGGATATGAAGATCTGGATCTGAAGGGAATGAGTTGAATAACATTAATAGATTTGTGAGTTGTCACCAGAGGACCACTTAGTAATGTGCCAGTAACTGTTTTAAGGACTTTACTTTTTAAATTCATCTAATTCTCTCAGGTAGGTACTGTTGTAGCAGAGGAAAGGGATCTTCAGTAGAAATGCTAAGAGCTGGGGCAGTGGTGTCAGAGAAGCCAAGCCAAGAGAATTTTAAGAAGTGGGAAATATTATAAATGATTATTTCTAAAGACTTCAATCTGTTTTTACTTGGATTTTAGATTTTACTCCTGAGATCTCTAATTTTCCTATTAATTTAAGTTTTATAAGCATATAACCTAGCCCATGCATGAATTAAAATGAAGTTTGAATTGCATTGATATAAATTAGTAAACCTACTGTAAGTAGCAAGAGACTTAGCTTTGGAGCCAGGGTCATTGGGTTTGAACTCCTACCCATCCCCTATCCTAGCACAGCCACTATCAAGCTATGTGACTTAGGCAATTTACTTAATTTCTCTGTGCTTCAGTTTCCTGGTCTAGAAAATGAGGATGTAATGGCATCCTAAAGGAGATCAGTCCTGGGTGTTCATTGGTAGGACTGATGCTGAAGTTGAAACTCCAGTACTTTGGCCACCTAATGCAAAGAGCTGACTCATTTCAAAAGACCCTGATGCTGGGAAAGATTGAAGGCAGGAGGAGAAGGGGACGACAGAGGATGAGATGGTTGGATGGCATCACCGTTTCAAAGGACATGGGTTTGGGTGGACTCCGGGAGTTGGTGATGGACAGGGAGGCCTGGCGTGCTGCAGTTCATGGGGTCGCAAAGAGTCAGACACGACTGAGCGACTGAACTGAATGGTACCTACCTCTTAGCATCACTGAAAGAGTTTAAATGAATTAATACTTCTCAAGTCCTCAGAACACTTTCTGGCACATTACTATGTCCTTTGTGTTAGCTGTTGTCTTTTAAAATTTTCATTATCAGTATTACTCTGCTCTTTATCATTAGCAGCTTTGCATATTAGATTTCCCATTGGAAAGCCAGTGATTCAGTCAGAAGTTACTGGCAACAAAATACTTTTGTGTTATAGAGAGAAGGATAGTGTGTCAATCCCCAGTTTACCATGCTTGCTGCTAAGTCGCTTCAGTCGTGTCCGACTCTGTGCAACCCCACAGACGGAAAACCACCAGGCTCCCCCGTCCCTGGGACTCTCCAGGCAAGAACACTGGAGTGGGTTGCCACCTTCTTCTCCAATGCATGAAAGTGAAAAGTGAAAGTGAAGTCGCTCAGTCGTGTCTGACTCCTAGCGACCCCATGGACTGCAGCCCACCAGGCTCCTCCGTCCGTGGGATTCTCCAGGCAAAAGTACTGGGGTGGGGTGCCATTGCCTTCCCCGTTACCATGCTTAGTTCTAAGAAATTTCTGAGTCACAGCCAATAAACCATTTTTGTTCTGTGAATGTGGTGGAGAAAGCCAAACAAAACAAAAAATATGTGTGTGTATGAAGTAAAAATTTTAGGTTTCACCCTAAGTTTGAATCCTAACTATACCTGAGTTTGAATCCCAAAGATGTCTCTTGAATCTCTTAACCTCAATTTTTACATCTAAAAAGTGCAAGTTAATAGATCATAGGCTTGCTGTAATGATTAAAGAAAGTAACACATACATAAACTTTATCATGGCAGCTGAGTGAAGTCACTCAGTCGTGTCCAACTCTTTGCGACTGCGTGGACTGTAGCCTACCAGGCTCCTCCAGGCAAGAGTACTGGAGTGGGTTGCTATTTCCTTCTCCAGGGGATCTTCCCGACCCAGGGATCGAGCCCAGTCTCCCGTATTGTAGGCAGACCCTACAGCCTACAGGGAAGTCCACCAGGGAAGTCCTCCAGCATGGCAGCTAGTATATAATAACCATTCAAGAATTGGTAGCTGTTATTTGGACCCAGAAGGACCCAAAGCTATTTGATCAAGATAACAGAAGATGACATGTTCTTGTGGAAGGATGTTCTAGCTGGTCCTCTCCCTTCCTGTTTGCCAAGTTTCAGTTCTGTATCCAAACTTTATTTTCTTATTTCTGATTGCTCCTTATATGACTTGGAATAAATTGGAAAATCAAGAATGTGTTTTGTTTCTATGAACTTGTTTTGTTTTAAAATGCTAGCCGTCTTTCTTCTTCTTATAGTTTGAAGGGGGTGAATCGTTATCCAGTGGAAACTTGTGTCAGAGGTCCCGGCCCAGCAGTGACTTAAACAACAGCACTCTGCAGTCCCCTGCTCACCTGAAGGTCCAGCGGAGCATCTCAGCAAACCAGAAGCAACGACGCTTTAGTGATCATGGTGGGGAAAGTCAAATAAGTGCAAAGACAAACCAAGTCTGCCCAAACTTGCATTTTTTGTTAAGCATTATACAGTTCCCTTGTTTATGTCCTTGTGTCATCCCCAGTTATCACAGATTTATATTACCAAATGATTAATATAATCCTGTTTTCAGGGGCTGACCTAATTTTTGTAATCAAACAGTTAAATCTTAGCTCAAAGTGTAAAGTATGCAAACAAAGATTATTTTTAATACAAAAGTTTCTGTTTGTGAGAAGAAAATATGTCAGTTGTTTTTCCGTTATTTATGCTTTTTTAAAAATTACAGCTGGTCCATCCATTCCTCCTGCTGTATCATATACCAAAAGGCCTCAGGCTAACAGCGTGGAAAGTGAACAGAAAGAGGATTGGGACAAAGATGTGGCTCGTAAACTTGGCAGCACAACAGTTGGATCAAAAAGTGAAATGACTGCAAGCCCTCTTGTAGGGCCAGAAAGAAAAAAGTCTTCAACTATTCCAAGTGTGAGTAATTATTCTGGCATATTGCAATATGCTGTAGTTATTTATTGTTGAAATTTTTTTATTTAAAGGTTAAAAATTTTTTTTCAAGTTTCAAAATTTAAAGTGAATCATACATTTAAAGAACATGCAAAGGGGGCCAAGCTTCTAATAAATGTAGTTTAAGAGTGAAAAAATATGAATTCTTTAAATAACATTTACCTTACCACAAGGAAAGTACATTAAACTTTGCTGCCTCAGTTTTCATGTTTGTAACATTTAATTGATAGTGTATTTCATTGGTGCATTTAATTTTATGTTTACAAATAAGCTGTTCAGTGAAGGCAGACTACAGCAATAATTACAGAGTTAATTCACATTATCTACTTAAAACAGAAAACTATACAAATTAGATAATAAGAGCTGGAAGATAGATTGAGACGTCTACCTTAAGGCAGCAGCAAAGAATGAAGAGAAAATATAAAGGAAAGCCAAGATGTACAAAGGATAGAAGTAGAATTAGTATCATTTAGGAAGTGTGAGTTTAGAAAGGAAAAGGGGCAAAATGAAGGGGAAGAAATATTTGAAGAAATAATAACCCAAAAAAGTGATGGAAAACTTCATATTAAAAGAACTCAAAAGGCATACAGAAGACAGAAGGAAAACTTATTCCTGGGTTCATTAAAGTGGGATATATGGATACTAAAAACAAAGAGAAAAAACTTTAAAGGTTTCAGAATGAGACAGGAGGTGACCTAAAAAGGAACAAGATGCACACTGACATCAGATTTCTTAACATGGATGCAGAAGATAAATGGATAAAAAATATTTTTTTTTCTAAAGTATCAAAAGCACATTGAACCCAAAATTTTATACCCAACCAAACTGTCGTATAAACGTCAGTCATTTCAGTTCAGTTGCTCAGTAGTGTCTGACTCTTTGCAACCCCATATGTAAAGAAGAATATTCTTACAACTAAAGTATTTCAACTCTTGTGTTATAATGACCCACTGGAAAACACTGCTGTCTGAGGAAGTATTCTTATATGAAGAGAAAGGTATCTACAATACTCTGTAAAATATATAGAAGTTGAAAGCAATCAGCTAACTTATTACAGTATGTATGGTGATAACATACACAAAAAAGAAAAAAACAATGAAAATTCAGAACCAAAATTTTAGACAGTATCCAGGAAGTGAAGATAGGGATAGAAATTAAAGGAAAAAACATATGCCTTAAAAGGGAAGATGGGAGGGAGGTTTAGGAAATCAGTACAGTCAGCCCTTGATTTCCATCTGTGACTGGTGAATCTGTGGACAGGGGACCTGCGGATACACGGAGGGCTGACTATACCCAGTCATTTTATTTGAAAGACTTGAGCTTCCACAGATCATGGAATCTGCAAGGGTCCCGGAGCTAATGCCCGTTGAATAACAAGGGACACCTGTAGCAGTAAGCAAAAATGAGTTCAGAAACTTAAGGACAAAAAATATAAGAACAAAAAATGTATAACTTTTAAGCCAATAGAAGAAAAAAAAAAAGTGATTTAGCTTATGGAAAGTAGGGAAGGAGAGAAAAAAGAAAAAAGCAGTTTAAATAGAAACATGAAATAAGGTACCAGAAAGCCTAACATAATCATAATTGTAAATGGGTTAAACTCCCCAGTACCTATCGTTTTATACACGTAATGGAAACCATATGTTTTAAAAATATGTGGTGTGATCATTACCTTTGGTCTATGAAATAGTTATATATAACCACTTTAAGAATTAATGGATATAGCCACTTACATTCCGGCTGATCTGTTTGGAAATGATGTAACTACAATAGGGTTTAATATATTTTTATAAGCAGTTTTTTAGACAAATCACTTCCTCTTACTTACATATCAACTAGAGGACGGTTGCCAGGGTGTCATCACCTCATATAACAGAAAGAAATAATTTCACCTTTTATTGCATGCCGTTCTGCTGTGTACCTGTCATTTCAACTCAGCTTGGTCTTATTTTCCATAAATATACTCAGCAGTTTCCACCCATCTCTGTGTGGTGCTCTTGCTTAAAGTTCCCCCTCACATTATGAAAATCGCATTTCTGTAGATCATTTCGAGTCCTGCCTTCCGCTTGGAGCCTCCTGTAACTGAATACTCTAAAATTACCTTATCAGCCTTTCTGATCACCGGACCACATTATGTAGCTCTTGGTTATATGCTGCCTTGCGTTGTTCACTGTTGTTTCCCCACATTATGTCCTCCTGTTGTATACCAGCACACTTGCTTCCTCAGAATCACTAGTGGTCACGTGCATAGTGGGTGTCCAAAGCACAATTTTTTTCATTTTAAGAAGGCATTGGCTTAAATTCAGATTCACTATGCCACACTTACTTTTTTTATTAACATAAGCCAAAAGATTCTGGTTGAGAAATTTTTCTCATGGCCACTTAGTATTAGCGTCAAATGGCATGAAAGGGACAAGCTCAGGGAAGCAGCCTGTGGCAGCACACACTCAGAAGGCCAAGTTTTGAAGAAGCGCTTCACCCGTCACACTGTGAGAAGGAAAGCGGTGTTAACTGAAGACAGCCAGAAACGTTTAAGAGGTCTCTAAAGGGGAGGTATGGTAGCATATCCAACAATGAGTTTATTCAACATTAGATTTTTGTTTAAAATTAGGTTACTCATGTGACAATTCAGCCAAGACAGTGAAATGGTCAAAGATGGATTCTTAAGTTGCTACATTTGGTTCCCATGGGATAATTTTACAGACTTCTAGTAATCTCTTTGAAGTTTTATAGTTTTCCAGGATTTTTTTCCTCCTTTCTATTATTTATTTCCAGGATTTTTCCTCTAAATTTTTAATTTCCAGTTAATTTCCTCTTAAATTTTAATCTTCAGTTAAATCTCCTCAGCAGTCTCTAAAAGCAAAGTAAGGAATAATTACATGTTCAAAAATTAGAGATTCATTAGTTAAAAGAAAACACTGTATATCTATGTAGTTGGAAAGAGGAAATATTCCCCTGGGTGGCACAGCACACGTTTTGGTCTCTTCACATGGCCAGTGGCTATGAGGGTTTCCCAAGCAGGTGCAAAATGGACACCCACAGGCTTCCGAGTGGCCTTTCACTGTCAGGGCCCCAGGGTTCCTGTTTGTGATGATAACTTAGCGTGGAGCTAAGTGACACTTAGTGCGGGGCTGTCGGTGGTGCACGGTCCCCTCAAGCTACCTGTGCACCGCCCCCATCACCAGCATACAGAGGCATGAATAAAGCCCAGCTCTTTTGTTGCTTCCAAACAACTGCTGCTGCAGGACAGTCAGCTAAAAAACAGTGAGGCACTTGCCATGCTCTGCCTTTTACTCCTTCAAGAGAGAGGCGGGAGATAGAGCTTATTAATATAAGATTCTGATAAGTTAAAATTCCACCATGGATTTTTATGGAGTTACTTGCCGTTTGAATTCATTTCTTTGACTTTCCACAACTGCAGCTAGAATTTTTTAATGTGTGTCATTTTTTTTCCCCTCCTTAAAGAACAATGTGTATCCTGGAGGTAGCATGGCAAGAAGGAATACGTATGTCTGTGAAAGAACCACAGATCGATACACAGCGTTGCAAAACGGAAAAGACAGCAGGTAACTGTCACCATGCAGGTAGGACTGCCGTTGTCATCGCTTTGCGTTAGTAGTGCTCTTGGTACAACTTCTGTAGCTGAACACGTGAAGAGGAAAGGAAACAGAATCGCTAGTTAGATGGCAACTAGCCATGCTTCCTAAGGCACCTCCTCATGTGTAGCTGAATGGAGCAATGGAAGAATATTTAGGGAAAATAGGAGGTAACTCTCTTAATCAATGATTTTCTAAATAAAATCCGATAGTAAATAGTTCCCTATAGCAAAACCTATCACAGTGTCCTAATCTTATCTTCATTACTTGAATCTTGTTCTTTTATAAAAAGTATTTATTTTTATTTACTTATTTGACTATACCGGGTCCTAGTTCTGGCATGTGGGATCTTAGTTCCCTGACCAAGGATCAAACCTGAGATCCCAGCATTGGGAGCTTGGAATTTTAGCCACTGGATCACCAGGGAAGTCCTGACTCTTACTCTGTTATACCTCTGCTGCTTCCTTCTTACCTTCTCCCTTCCCACCCACCCTGTACAAATACAGGAATTATATACGAATTATATATGAATCCTTATATATGAATACAGAAGACTGTGTTTCCCTTCCTCTAAAGAAATGTGGCCATCTCAACTGATCATTGAGACCACACTGTTCTCAGAGTGTTTTATTTCAAATAATGATAAATCATGTTTTATTATTTAAAAAATCTGACTTCTTTTCATCGTGAGTTGTAAGGACTGCTCATCAGTAGATCACAAAATGATGGAGTTTATTGTAATAAATTGTTTAGTTCCATCCCTAGTCATTTTAGTAGACTTGACAGACCGTTCTTACACTTGTTTCCTCTCAGTTAATGGATGCTTAAAGTAAATGTTACTCTGAGGCATACAAAGGTAAATGAATCTTCCTTGGACATAAGAGCCTTTAGGCTAGAGAGGTTGTCAGGAATTGATTTCTGTTTTACTCTTTTCCCCTTACTAAATCTTAATCTGCAGCTCCTTTAATCTGTAGCAGTTTAACCTAAAACTGAGCTAAAAGCATTTTGATGATGTTTCAAGAGAGAGGATTTTTGCTACAGTTATGAATTCTTATTGAATAGTGGGCAGTGAGCCACATCAACACATCACTCCAAACTGTGAAATTTTTTTTTTTTGTGGAAAGTGTGAAGTGTCTCTGGTCATAATTATTTTACCCATAAAAATAATATTATAGATTTCAGATTCACATATAGAGAACAAGAGTGCGTGCAATCTTTTCCATGGAAGGTGGTGATAAATTCACCCTGTACACTTTTAAAAATATTGTTGGTCAGTAATAATACCATTGTTGTTGATTTAAGTGTTTGTCATGAAAGATATTAGACTTTTAAAGATCTAATTCTTAAATTTTAGTAAACTACAGCTTTTCTTCTTTTTATATCTCCATGGTCTTCTCAACCGGCTTATGTTGAAAGCCTTACAGAGATGTCCGCGAGCAGCATGTCCTCTGCAGGCTCCGCCGTGGCCTCCGCTGTGCCCTCAGCACGACCCCGCCACCAGAAGTCCATGTCCGCTTCCGGCCATCCTATTAAAGTCACACTGCCAACCATTAAAGACAGCTCTGAAGCTTACAGGCCCGGGTAACATCCTGGTTGCATTTCGTTTGTCATTAAGAGTTTTTTAAAAAATAGCATGATATAAAAATACCTGATAGCCGTCACATTTTAAGAGCTTTTTTGAAAAGACTCAAAAAAGGGTCTTATAGGGCAGAGGTAAAGTTAAATTGTAACATAAACTTACTACATCCTCCAGATGTTATCAGAAATGTTGCTTATAATTTAAGTCATTTTCTAGAGGAATTTTCTTCAAGGATTTTGTTTTAAACGCATCCATGAAATAAAGGGTTGTTCATAATTTATCATTTAAATAAATTAAATTTTTATGGTTTAAAAACAAACAGAAACATTCCAACCCACAAGACTAGGGGTTGAGACCTGATTAATCTTCTTGGCTCCGGCCAGTCACTGGTACTTAAGAACTTTTAACTTTCCTATCAGTGAAACAAATAATCTCGAAGATCCCTTTCAGTTATAAAGTTAAATTATTTTCTGGTATTTCTGCATGTTAAGAATTCTCAAATTCAAAAACATGTTTGATAGCTTTGTTAATCATATTGTTGGTATCTGGTAGCATTTACTGTCACAAAGGAGTGAATTGTAAATAGGAAATAAGCCTTCAATTCAAAGCCTTTTGATAAACAATAAAATTTGTGTTCCATATTGCTGACTGGTTTAAGAGAATAGTGGAGGGACAAAAAATTGCATGCAATGCCCCTTGTTTGATATTCCTGATACTGCATATATCTTTATATCCCTGTTTCAGTAATTTTTTTTTTTCTTAATACATATATTTTATTGAAGTATAGTTGACTTAAAATGTTTCAGTTGCACAACAAGGTGATTCAGTTATACTTCAGTTCAGTTGCTCAGTCGTGTCTGACTCTTTGCAACCCCATGAATCGCAGCATGCCAGGCCTTCCTGTCCATCACCAACTCCCGGAGTTCACTCAAACTCACGTCCATCGAGTTGGTGATGCCATCCAGGCATCTCATCCTCTGTTGTCCCCTTCTCCTCCTGCCCCCAATCCCTCCCAGCATCAGAGACTTTTCCAATGAGTCAGCTCTTCGCATGAGGTGGCCAAAGCACTGGAGTTTCAGCTTTAGCATCATTCTTTCCAAAAAACACCCAGGACTGATCTCCTTTAGGATAGACTGGTTGGATCTTCTTGCAGTCCAAGGGACTCTCAAGAGTCTTCTCCAACACCACAGTTCAAAAGCATCAATTCTTGGGCACTCAGCTTTCTTCACAATCCAACTCTCACATCCATACATGACCACTGGAAAAACCATAGCCTTGACTAGACAGAACTTTGTTGGCAAATAATGTCTCTGCTTTTGAATATGCTGTCTAGGTTGGTCATAACTTTGCTTCCAAGGAGTAAGCGTCTTTTAATTTCATGGCTGCAATCACCATCTGCAGTGATTTTTGGAGCCCCCAAAAATAGTCTGACACTGTTTCCACTCTTTCCCCATCTATTTCCCATGAAGTGATGGGACCGAATGCCATGATTTTCGTTTTCTGAATGGTTGAGCTTTAAGCCAACTTTTTCACTCTCCTCTTTCACTTTCATCAAGAGGCTTTTTAGTTCCTCTTCACTTTCTGCCATAAGGGTAGTGTCATCTGCATATCTGAGGTGATATTTCTCCCAGCAATCTTGATTCCAGCTTGTGCTTCTTCCAGCCAGCGTTTCTCATGATGTAGTCTGCATAGAAGTTAAATAAGCAGGGTGACAATATACAGCCTTGACGTACTCCTTTTCCTATTTGGAACCAGTCTGTTGTTCCATGTCCAGTTCTAACTGTTGCTTCCTTACCTGCATATAGGTTTCTCAAGAGGCAAGTCAGGTGGTCTGATATTCCCATCTCTTTCAGAATTTTCCACAGTTTAGTGTGATCCATATAGACATATTAATTTTGAAATTATTTTCCATTATAAGGTTATTACAAGATACTGACTATAGTTTCTTCTGCTATTCAATAAATGTTTGTTGCTTGTTGTGTTATCTTTTTTTTAAATTAGAAATCTAGCATTCTATTCATACTAAGTCAAACAAATTGAATCAAAATATCTTAAGTTTTTTAGCTAGGCAAAAATTCAATAGGTTTTTTTAAATATATGTATCATACATATTATTTTGATCAGATCAGATCAGATCAGTCGCTCAGTCGTGTCCGACTCTTTGCGACCCCATGAACCACAGCACGCCAGGCCTCCCTGTCCATCACCAGCTCCCGGAGGTCACCCAGACTCTGCTTGATGAAGGCTTGAGAAAGAACATCAAAAAAAAAAAAAGATGGAGAAATTGTTTCAGTACTTTCTTAATCTTCAGGAACGAAATTTTTATAAAAGGCATTTAGTCTGAAATGATAGTGTCTCGGTAATTACAGTGAACACATGCATCACATCTGTCACCAGAACGGACAGAACAGGGCCAATAGCCATGGCAACTTTCTAACAGTTTTTAGCATGAGCGAAACTGTTCTCCGTGGTTATCCTGTGTAACGCATCTTCCTGTGTCTCAGCAGCACAACCCAGCGCGTGCCCGCTGCGTCGCCATCTGCTCACAGTATTAGCGCCTCCACGCCCGACCGCACCCGCTTTCCCCGCGGCAGCTCCAGCCGCAGCACCTTCCACGGCGAGCAGCTGCGCGAGCGCCGCAGCGCCGCCTACAACGGGCCGCCCGCATCCCCGTCCCACGAGCCGGGGGCCTTCACACACGCCAGGAGGGGCACGTCCACTGGTATAATAAGCAAAATAACGTCCAAATTCGTCCGCAGGTCAGTACCAACGCACTGTTTTGTTTCCTTTAGGGAGTAACGGATGTTTGTTTTTTTTTTTTTCTTTCACCTCTACAGTGATTTGTTTTCAAAATGGGTTTATGACATTTCATTAAGACATGTTCTTTTTACAGAAGCTTGAAGAAAAAGATCATGGAGGACATAGTCTTTTTCCTTAAGAGAAAAAAAAGAACAAAATGAGAATTTTAAAATTCTGTAAAATAGAGCAGGAAGAACATAACAAAAAAATGTGTGTTCTAACAAAAAATGTTCCCTACTTAAAAGCTTCTGTATAAAAAAAAGGAATTAAATGTGACTACATTTGTCCTTCAAATGGTACTTAATACTTTTAAATCGCTCACTAATGACACATACACATGTAGTCCACTTTTTATTCTGACTTATAGAAAGCCTATTATGTGCTGGAGTCACAGATATTACTTATGTAATTTAACATCATAAAATCTTAACATCAAAACACAGTAAACATAAAAGGAATACAAGTGTAGTAATCTAATTCAGTAACATTGTGAAATTGTACTCCTTTCTAAAAAGTAACGTAAGTCTATAATACCCGTTGATTCTACGAGTGCCGAACGTAGTGCGGGTTGATGTAAGTTTGGTCCACTATCAGGTCCTGCTAAAGGCCCACGAAAGTCCTATGTACAAAGCTTTGTGCTCAGTGCTGAGCAAGTTTCAAAGATGAAGAGACAGCATCTGTGCCCTCAAGATTGAGCCCCAAAAGGAGCAGACTGTCTGCCACCGGCCACAGTACAGAATGAACTGTGAATTCAAAGAGACGTGTGGGTGAGGCCTGAGGGCTCCCGCTAGGGAAGAAGTTAAATCTCCATACTGGGTAGTTATTTGAGCAAATAAGTTATGGGTAAGAAAATATTATTCTATTATAAAAAATATTACTTACTCATTTTTCAATGTTTTTAGTGTTCCTAGGGTTTCAGAGAGTGGGTGTAGAAAAGAGAAGCAGTGTCTATACTCTCTTCCCTTTTTGTGGAACTGTATATAGAGTCTGTTCATGGATTGGTTTGCCCAAGATCACACAGCTGCATTTGTAACTTTAAATACCGTCATGCAAAGTCAGTTTCTAACCATATCAGACAGTGATTTTGTACCATTTGGGCAGTTACCACGCAGTGATAAAGACCTGAAAGCTCCCCCACAGTCACCATGACCTTGGAAAGTGCTGGGTGACCCTCTGTGGGGCACCAGTTAGATTATCAGTAGCTGGCATTTGACTGGCAATTTAAATCCATTTTTAAAAGCCAGGACTTTCTTATGGTTAAGCCAGAATTGATTTTAAGGTGAAAGAAAATAGATTTTGAGTTTAATGCTTGATTACTAATTGTATATTAAGTATCATGCAAAATATTTCTATTTGCAATAAAATTTAGATCATAGAGAGAAACATACTAAGGAGCACCGGACAAGAAGTCAGGACCAGCTGTCAGAGTCGGAACATGCCTTAGAGATCATCATTGGGAGGTTAGGATGGAAGATTGCCATGTAGGCGTTCAGCAAAGGTGGACACCTCCCGTGGGCCAGGCTCTCATCCAGGTGCTGTTGCTACAGCCTCTCCCTTCCTGCCAGTTCCTGATTGTCTCGTGACCCCCCACACACACTGCTGAAACCTTTTCCTCACTTGGCCTTCTGCCTTCTTGGGCTCCCTGTCCCTTCTGAGGCTCCTTTGCTGGTTCTTTTAGGTCCCCCTGCCCTTCCTGACCTGCCTGCCTCAGGGCGTGATTTTTGGACAGATTGTCTTATCTGGTTCTCCTTACTCTTGGTGATCTCATTCAGGCCCATGCCATTAAATTCCATATGTTAACAGTCTCAGTTTATATTTTTAAGCCAGACCACTCTTCTGAAGGACAGCTGCTGCTGCTGCTAAGTTGCTTCAGTCCTGTCTGACTTTGTGCGACCCCATAGACAGCAACCCACCAGGCTCCCCTGTCCCTGGGATTCTCCAGGCAAGAACACTGGAGTGGGTTGCCATTTCCTTCTCCAGTGCATGAAAGTGAAAAGTGAAAGTGAAGTCACTCAGTCGTATCCGACTCCCAGCGACCCCATGGACTGCAGCCTACCAGGCTCCTCTGTCCGTGGGATTTTCCAGGCAAGAGTACTGGAGTGGAGTGCCATTGCCTTCTCCATCTGAAGGACAGACTTGTATCCAGTTGTCTACTTGGCCTCTCTACCTGGTTGTGAAATAGACTCTCCAACAGAACCTGTCCAGGATTCAGCCCTTGCTTCTCTTCACCAAACCTGTACCTCCCTCAGCCTGTGCCATTTCAGGTCATGGTGACACCGTCCTTCCGGTTGCTGCGGACCATGAGCCTGGATTATCCTTGCCTCCTCCTCCTTTCTTCATCCCACACGTCATTCCGTGAGCAGTTGTTTTGGCGCTGCCTTCACAGCATTTCCAGGATTTAGTAGCGTCCAGCCCTCCCAGCACTGCCTTCACGGTCTCAGTCACTGTATGTCTTCCACCTCCTCACAGATGCCCTAGCTTCTGCCCTTGTCCTGTTCTGTCCTTCACAATTTAAGTCCTTGATTTAAAATCCTCAGCTTGCTTTTCGTCTCATTCAGAATACAATTCAGAGCCCTCCCAGTGGCCTCCATAGTCTGGCCACCCTTTCCTGCTCTGACTCCATCTTCTCCACTCCTCCCCTTTCCCCGACAGCCTTTCAGGGCCCCGGACTGTCCTTGAGTGCACCAGGCATACCCGTTCAGGGTTTCGTACTCCCCTGACGCCTGTGTGACTGGCTTCTACACCTCATTCGGGTCTGTACTGGACTGTCGCTTCCTCTGGGAGGTCTTCCTCCACCCCCTGTTGAACATCACCACCTCTTCCTCCAAACACTCTCTCTTCCTGCTTTATTTTTCTCCACAGCACTTGATACCACCTGAAATAGTGGATTTCCTTGACTTACTTGTTTGTCATGTGTCTCTCTCAAGGAGAAGACACTCTGAGAACAGGGGCTTGTGGTTGGTTTGCTCTGTTCTGTGCTGAATCTCCTGCTGAAGAGTGAATGCTTTCTCTGATGTGTGGTGTGGCATTCAGTAGGTGTTTATCCCATGAGTAGATGCATAATGTGGAAGACAGTTTAAAAAGTAAAAATAGTTATTAAACATTCTGATAAGTGCTCTGAAGGAAACAGGTCCTGAAAGAGAGGACAAGGTTGAGGGAATAAAAGTGCTCAGAGCCAGCCTGTGGGGGGTGCTAGTGTGAAAGTTTCTCAGGGTCCACCGTGCCCTTATTCCCCTTTGAACAATGTCATTTAGTGGAGGGTTTGAGGGGGCAGAGAGAAAGAAGTGAGGGAGGACGTTGTTTGCTGTTGTTTGTCAGAAATTAGAGGGTGTTTTTTTCTTTTTTTTTTGCTATGCTGGGTCCTTTGTGCAGGCCTTCTCTAGTTGGGGCTAGCGGGGACGACTGTTCTTTGCAGTGTGCGGGCTTGTCACTGCGGTGGCTTCTCGTTGCAGAGCACAGGCTCTAGGGCCCCTGGGCTTCAGGAGTTGCAGCAAGTGGGCTCAGTAGCTGTGGCTCGTGGGCTGTAGAGTTGAGGCTTATTAGTTGTGCAATAGCTTACTTGCTCCAAGGCATGTGAAATTTTCCCAGGCTGGGGACTGAGCCCATGTCCCTTGCGTTGGCAAGTGGATTCTTATCCACTTACCACCAGGGAACTCCAGTAGGGTTTTTTAATGTCTTAACTTTTAACATATTTTAATTAATTCTGGATTTGGTTAGAGAAGAGAAAAAATGCTCAGTTCTGCTCTGAGGTCACTTGTCACCCTATGAACAGCTTTGGCTTTACAAATATATTTGTGTTCACAACAGTACCATAAGGGTAGCATTTTGTGGCTCGAGGTGGGGCCATCTAATTCTGCTTCAGATGACTTAATGCAGGAAGACGGGCAAGCATGAATTCCATCCCAGGGATGAACCCACTGAGCTCTTTAGCAACAGACAGACTGGACATGCAGCTGATCTTTATGCATTTGCAGCCTGTTGAGCTTTTGGGTGTTGGAGGCTTGGCAGTAAACTAGATAACTTTTTCAGTGCCTTATTTAATATCCTCAACTCAACTGTCAAGTTATCATCCTTCCCACTTGTCTTCTTAAGCTTGTCCTGGGCTCAAGCCTGGCCTTTCTCTGTGTTCCCTTTGGCATCCTCACCTCACTCTACCTAAAGCTGGAAGAAATGGAGCGACACCCTGACACCTCCGTGGGATCCACACCACACCCCATGTGCTGGGGGCAGGGCTGGCTCACGCCCAACTCGAAAGCCAAGACACTTCACAGGTTCAGGAACCAACTCAGTTGATGTGCTACTGAAGCCTTTAAAAGATAGGGGGGAAAATAGGATGTTATAGGGAAAAAGTAAAGGAATTTGGATTATTAAGCTTTAAGAAAAGAAGGATACAGAATAGTTCAGAGTTAGTCATTCATGTATGTGGAAACCATTATCACAGAGAAGAAGCCAGCTAGTAGTTCTCGTTGGCCAGTAAGAAGCTGGACGCCAGAATGACCACATGAAAGAGTTGTTTTCTGAGCTTCAGAAAGAACTTTCTAAGTAAAGTGCTTTACACTAGAATAATCCATCAGGGGAGGATGTAGACGTTCTATTTCCAAGTGCTTAGAATGATTTGTTTTGGAGGAGTTCTGTATACCTATTGTATAGACTGGAGATTATATCAAACCTCATAGTTCTTATATAGGGAATAATGTGATTAGTTCAGCTGATTATATATAAGGTATGTGGCTTTTTTAAACTTTTAAATATTGGAGAACTGTGCCACATGCACCGCATGTGCTGTTATAGCCAGCTGCACTTCTCTATCCCCAGGTGCCTCCCTCCGTGGCTGCTTGGAGCTGACTTATGCACTATTTGAAACCACTGCCAAATAGCAGAAGTTCTTCCAGTCAGTGTCTTTGTGGCATCCAGGCAGGCACAAACAGGATATGGACAATGATGTGACGAGTCAGTTGCAAATAGTTACTGCAAGGGAAGTAGGGCCTAAGGTGTGTTTCATTCCTAATGCTTACAGTTGGGCAGCAGTCTGCCAGCCATAGAAAAGTCCAGTGCAACGTGGATCCCTTCCTGTTAAAGGAATTTTATCTTAGCAGCAGGAATCAGCAGCATTATTATCTTTCTTGCCCAGTCGAAAGACTGCCCCTCAGTATCTATCATTATATCTACATGTAACTCAAAATGCACACTTCATTTGAGCCTCCTCAAAAATGTATTGTATTTCAGTGTGCTGTAGTAAAAATAGGTTTGTGTAAATGGCTTTGAACTTTTGTTATACTTCCCAAGGAAGATGCCAGTTATTAAAAATAGAAATTTAAGAAAACCTGTTTGAATGTGAGAGTACATCTTATTATCCTTTTTAATTCAGATAGGAAAATGGTTTTTACCTAATACCTCTGTCACGAAATTCCTATAGTTAAAGACCCTGAGAAGTATATAAGGCATTCATATTTTAACCAGTTGAAGTTTTAGAGCTTGTTGTACTGATATACAACATTGTTATTAATTTGAGGGATGAGGAAAGTGGTACTGATTTTATTCCTGTTGCATTCATTTTACATAAATAATGTTTCTAGAATGGTTAAAACATTAAGAAAATGTTAACTTAAGGGTTCAAGTTGTTGATTTTTCCCAGCTATTTACTGTTTTGCTATCACAAGTCATCTCAGTATATTTCAGCTGGTTTATAACCTGATACTCCTATGTAGATACTTAATTACCTTTGAATATGACTAATTACATTCAACAAAAGAACAGTTAGTGGAGTTTTCCTGGTTTTATTTCACAGGTGGATATCCAGGTAAGATCAGTGTTTCTTTTAAGATTGAATTCATGTTTTTAGACTCATCTGCTTGGATAGGCTGTTTTGGTGTGCTGTAATATTTTATCATATGCATGAATCATTAGCATAACTTCTGAAATAAGTTACTTGCATATTTAAAAACTAGTATTTATTTTCAGAAATACTTATATGTTGAGCTTTATTTCTCACTGCAAGGTTAATTTATATTTTTCTGAATTGAGCGACTACTCCAGTTATGGTTAATAACCATTATGAAGTTAAATCTTGCTGCTGATAATTATTAAATAGTTTTAACTTTAGATTGAACTAAAAGTGAAAAGATAAATTAAGACTTTAAAGTCATGGCTGGAATTGGAAGATCATGTAAAAATCCTAAACCATCACTTAGCATGTCCTCTCTGACAATACCCAGTAGACGCTCAATAAATGATAGTCAAGTGTGGTTATGATGAAAAACATAAATGATATTAGACTGACTAGTAATAGAGATCTGTCATGCTAGAAATTTGCTCAACAGTTAATTTTAAAATCATTTTAGATACAGGTTTTCTTGGTAATTTTTTTTCACTTTTATCATTAAATCTCAACCTTCACTTTGTTTTGAGGGATCCAAGTGAAGGCGAAGCCAGTGGCAGAGCCGACACCTCAAGGTGAGGAGCCACTATTAATACTTCGCTGCTAGGTCCCTGTGTGTGAAGACGTTCTTTTGAAATATTTAACAGCACTTAATAAACATGGAGAGAACTAATAACTAGATAGAATGTGCATTTATAGTTTTTATATTGGTATGGATTTTCCTAATGTTGCCTAGTATTTATTATTAACTTTGTGTTTCCTAAACATTATTTTGAATTGTATGCCTTATAGCTTTTCTGTCCTATTAAAAAGCATGTCTTAAACATGCAGAAGAATTAATAGATTAAAATATACTGATGCTTTTCTCACAAAAATGATGTAAATAAAATTAGTCAAATAACCTAGAACATTGAGGTAACCAAATACATAGGAAGCTGTGATATTAGAAATATATTTTAGGGGACTATTCATTGGTGGACCACATTTCGAAACTCTCACCCTGCCATATTTTATGGCTTTTTTGACACTTAATACTGCTTGTGTATTCATTTTGGTGATGGATCGCAAACTTGAGCACAGTCAGAATACGGTGGAGAGCTGGATGAAACAGGTGGCTGGGCTCTACCCCCAGGGTTTGGGATTGGCAGGGAGGGGCATTGATGCCACTGGTGTGGACCACATTAGTGACATGTTAGTGCTTGTGTCGTATTTATAAATGGGAAGTTTAAGAAGCGAAGACATTTGATTATTTTGAATGTACACCAGCATTAAGGGATAACACATAAACCTTAGAACCTTGATGAGCTGTTCCTCAGTAGGACAGAGGCCTGGCTTCATTCAGGGATTATATTTGACCAGCTAAGCACAAGTTTCAATTTAATTTTTTCTTTTAAAATTACTTGAAAAATAAGGCACCATGAGCTTTGGAAACCCTGGTGGTTCAGTAGTTAAGACTGCACTTCCAGTGCACATGTCACAGGTTCAGTCCCTGCTTGGGGAACTAAGATCCCATGTGCCATGCAGCCAAAATCAAAAACCACCGTCAGCTTTGGAAAAGTTTTATTGAGCATCCCTATATACTCTTTTTTACAAACTGTGCTGTGTATATGTTTAGTCATAGTAGTTGAAATGTTTCTTTATTGGGATTAGGTACCCAAGTCACCTCAATAGGGAGCCAGAGGGAGGCAGAACACTTTTCAGCCTCCTTTTGCCTGTTAAATAAACACAACTCTTGTGGTTAGTCCCTCCCTCTCTGAGTCACTTAGTCTTGAGCCCCCTTCTTGCAACTCATCCTATCTTTCTACTCGATTTTCCTCTTGAGACATTTAATAGCATGTAAGGTCACAAGTGGCTGCTGATGCTGTAGTTAAATCTGCATGCATTTATCTTTTTAATGTGACTACATGTCTCTCTCTCTCTGTCTCTGTCTCTCTTTCTTTTTTTTTTTTTTGCTTTTGAACAAACTTAGCAGATACCTACTATCTGTAAGGTACCAGCTGATCATTTAATCCTCATGACAACCCAGTGAAAGGTAGACATTTTACAGATGAAGAAGCAGTAAGGAGCACTGGTAGGACCCAACCTGTTACAGTGAGGTTCTGTCCTATTCATGGTGGTGAATAGCGCTGGCTTCGAGCCAGACCTCATGGGTGTGAGCTATGCTGTGCCACTTACCTCGCTGCATACCTTTAAGAAAGTTACTTTAA
Organism: Tragelaphus eurycerus; assembly: GCA_935064755.1. Taxonomy (NCBI): domain Eukaryota; kingdom Metazoa; phylum Chordata; class Mammalia; order Artiodactyla; family Bovidae; genus Tragelaphus; species Tragelaphus eurycerus. The sequence goes on from CAKXYN010000003.1 coordinate 18,160,880, forward strand.
CTCTTGGCGCCCATGCTTCCTCACTCTGACTGCCTCCTAGGGTTGTTGTAAGGGGTAAATGAGTAATTAATATATGTTAGGCACCTAGAACAGTTCCTGGTACCTAGGCTTCCCTTGTGGCTCAGCTGGTAAAGAATCCACTTGCAATCCAGAAGACTTTGGTTCAGTCCCTGGGTTGGGAAGATCCCCTGGAGAAGGGAAAGGCTACCCACTCCAGTATTCTGGCCTGGAGAATTCCACGGACTGTATAGTCCATGGGGTCACAAAGAGTCAGACATTACTGCGTGACTTTCACTTCACTTCACAGTAAATACTCCTCGTAAGTCAGTGTTAGCTGTCACTGTTGATGTCAGTATGTCCAGGCACTTTGTACAGTTAATGTTACAGCAGTGGTGTTGCCTTTGAGATACAGGTAGAAAAATACCTTGTACGTGCCTATTGTCTTAAGGTCACCAGGTTTCCTTGATGGAATGGAAAGAAAACTAGACTTGGAGTAAAACATCTGATTTCTAGTCTTCGCTTTTCACCACGGAGAAGTGATTTAAGTTTCCCAGTAGTCAGTTCTGTTTTTAAAATGAGTGTTCAATCACATGATCTCCTGGGTACCTCCCCACCCTGGCACACTGATCCCATGGCCCATGTTGTGCATATGGTCCTAGTGAATGACTCTGGTTGGATCTGCACACACACCCAGGGACCCGTGATGTCATAGCTTAGATTTAGTGAACAAATAAAAGAGATTAATAGAGAAGACACTGAGATATGCTCTCCATAGTTGCTTGATAGTCTTTGGAAATTTATTTTCTATACTTAATCTTTTCCCAATTTTCTTAAGTTGGCATAGTTGGCAGAGGTTTGTCTATTGAAATATCTAAGAATGAGGAGGAAAACAGATATGTAAATAAATACATAAAAATGTATAAAAGTGTATACATGAATATATATTATATGATAATATTGATGTAAAATGTATATACAGACATAAAATATGTATATAGTAGAATATAAATTCCTTTAAAATTGTATTCTTTTTTTTTTCTTTAAATCACACACAAGTTAGATTAGCAAGTTAAAATTGTAACATATATGTTTGGCTAACTGCTCAACAGATTTAATTATAGCATCTTCTGAATCATAAATAATTATTAATTTTACCTTTCTCTGATTATTTGAAGTAGGTTTTCTGATACTATATTATTTATGGGGAGACCTCCAATAAGGAAAATCCAGTAAGGTTGACTCATTTAAGTCAGTCTCTTGCTATTTGCTTAGCACAGTTCTAGATGTATAAGATACATCAGTGAACAAAACCAACAAAACTTGCCCTTTTGGAATTTACAATCTAGTGATGAAGACAGATGAGAAATATAATAAGTGAACTAAATAGTGTATAAGAATGTGATAAGTACTAAGAGGAAAAATAGAGCAAGGTAAGGAATTGGCTGTGCCGGAGTAGGCGTAGTTATTATAGACCACATGGAGAAAGTGAGCTGCCATCTGAGGGAAAAGCATTTATGGCAGAGGGAGCAGCCTGTGTAAAAGTCTTAAGGCAAAAACATACCCTGTATGTTCAGAGAACAGTATGGAAGCCAGTAAGGAGGAAAATAATAGATGGAGGGTTAGGGGTGGGAGTTGGAGTGTAATAGGTCACTTGGAGCCCTGTAGACTATTTCAAGGATATGTTTAGCAGAACACTGAAATCTGATGTCTGCACTCCTGCATGTTAGCCCACTGCAGAACTGCATTCTTTGTCCACATCATCGGGTACAAATAATCCACAGTAGCCATTACTACTCTTCTGGTCCCCAGACCTCCTATGCAAAAAAAAAAAAAAATAGAAAAAAAGGAAAATTTATCTTTATATTTCAAAAATGTGTGTTTATAAGCAACTTGCTTGTGGTCTCCATTTTGCATAAATGTATAGAAAATGGAGAATCTGCATTTTCAAACAAATATGGAGGAAAAATATCAAGTTGTTTGCTTTCGGATGCAAACATTTCCCACAAACAAATATATTTAAGAAAATAAGCTGTTTTAAATGGAAGGTATTAATATGAGTCAAAACAGATGGCATCCTGGAATCTGATTTTTGTAACAGCAAGATGATACAAATCTTTGTATCTGCTTGAAGGTAGTCTACAAACTGGGTCATTTTATTAGTCACTGGGTTGTGACTGCTTATATTTTGTGTGTGTTTTGATGTTTGCTGACAGGAATTTTTGTCTTCATTTTCCCCCCTCCCTGCTCTATCCTCTTATTCCAGAAGTACAACAGGGGAACCAAAAGAAAGAGAAAAGGAGGAGGGTAAAGATTCCAAGCCACGTTCTCTGCGGTTCACGTGGAGCATGAAGACCACTAGTTCAATGGACCCCAATGACATGATGAGAGAAATTCGCAAAGTGTTAGATGCAAATAACTGTGATTATGAACAGAAAGAGAGGTTTTTGCTGTTCTGCGTCCATGGTGATGCCAGGCAGGATAGCCTCGTGCAGTGGGAGATGGAAGTCTGCAAGTTGCCACGACTGTCCCTCAACGGGGTCCGCTTCAAGCGAATATCCGGGACTTCTATTGCCTTTAAAAATATTGCATCTAAAATAGCAAATGAGCTTAAGCTGTAAAGACACTTGAATTTACAGGATCAGGGAAGATACACCCGTATATGAGGTACAGTTTTTGAATGTACTGGTGATGCCTAATGTGATTGGCCTGTGAATCTCCCCATGTAGAATTTGCCCTTATTGCAATAAGGTTATACATAGTTTGAACTATAAAATTAAAGTCAGTATGAACTATAATAAATATCTGTAGCTAAAAAAGTAGGTTCACATGTACAGGTAAGTATATTGTGTATTTCTGTTCATCTTCTGTTTATAGAGTTGTATAATAAAACAGATGATTGCTTAAAAACTTGTATAGTTGTCTAGATTTCTGCACGTAAATGTACGTTTGATGCTTTGAGTTGAATATGTTCTTTCTGTTATTTACATTCTGGTGGGTTTTTAAAATTCTTATCTCCATCATGCAATTTTGAAAATTGTGTCCAGAGTTTAAAAAGTGCACAGAAAACTAGTCTTTACAATTGTAGCATGGACTTTGAAAAGTTATTTTTAAACCATATTTAAATTTGAACCAGAGGCTGATAAATAGATCAGCTTTGTTATACACAGAATTACTTCTGCTTATCTTTGCTCTTATCCTTGTTATCAGACAAGGTTTAGTTGAGAAGATACAAAATGTTTACAGTGTTGGCACTTAGAGGTTTTAAAATAAAGTACATGAAAATAATAATAGCTTTGCCTTGAGCTAACTAAGAAGTCCTGGGGAAGGAGTTAAATCTACATAAAATTTCTTTTGAACTTGAAAGTATTTCCTGGCCCACTACTAATTGGAGCGGCAAAATTAAAGAGAGTCAATATTTTACCTGGCTATTATCATGTAAAGTGTCACTTAGGTTTGCTGCCTTCCAAATCCCATGACATTAATTGTGAAAGTATAATATAATAATATTGGGACCGTTTCATAGCACAAACTCATCTTTACAGTGTTGAACAATGCATCAGTTAAGAAATAATGCCACCTCAGGAATTAATGGGCATTGGGAATGTTTGCCTCATGCTCCCTCCAAGCCTCTCCATCCACCCCTGACATAGTACTATCTGTCATTACATAGGAGACTTTGGAGCAAAACATGCTATTTATAATAGTATATTATTGATTTACGCTTTTGTGGTTGTTCAGTTGGTTCCCATGTGACCTGTTTGTTTTTAGTATTTTGCCAGATTTCTTGTATTTATTCTACATTATTATGCCTATAATGTGCAACTTTGTAATTGGGCATTTGCCTACTTTCCTTTCATAATTAGTGATATATGCGATGTAAAACCACTAGTAAAGGTACATTTTAATACTTGTTATTTTCTACTGAATTAGCCTTGGAGGTTGACTGTGCAATGTTATTTAATGTTGTAATTACTGTACTATCAGCATATGGGCCCCATCTGCACACTCCTGAGAAATAGAAAGTGTATTCCAATTTCATCAGTTTAAAGAGAAATAAAGCTGTGACAAAAGACTGTACTTCTAGCCTGCATTGGAAAGCTCTGAGCGTAGGTGATGTGCTGTTCCACGATGGCTTCCAGACTAGGGTGACCTGTACTGTACTGTGATGTAGCTTTCTTCTGTAACAGCTGTGTTCTAAAAATGAAGTGTATTTTTGCCTTAGCAGAGGATGGTGTTTGGAAACAAAAAACAATTGTGTAGCCCCCTTTTAACCTAATGTTCATTCAAAAAAAAAAAAAAAAAATGATGCAAATCTTTATTCACTTTCACTGGTGCACACTGAAATTTTACTTGAACAGTTCTCATAATAAAGCACTTGTCTTTTGCTCTTTATCAGAATGTGAATTACCTGTTTTCTAGTGCAAAAGTCTTCTGTATGGGGAGTTTCATTTGTGTGTGCTAAATTTAATTAACAGGATAAAATCTATGTAGGCTTTTGAGATGTCATTATGACATGACAAGAAAAAATTTAATCTTTTTATTGGAATTCCTATCAATTAAAACATTTTTTGAAAAATAGACATGCTTTTTCCAAAGTAGAAACTGATTGATTTTTTTTTTTTTTTTTTTTACATTTTCTCACTCTGGTTATCTCTTCTTTGTTTGTAGCAAGGAATTTTACTTCAGTACTTTTTAATGAGCTAAAAATGAAATATTCACTTTAGGTTTTTCCATTTTATATGGCAACATAACTTTTTTTGAAGATTTAGAGGAGTATTATAGTATGTTTGCATAAATAAATACCAGATTATGTTCACTGGCTATGTGATATCAGGATTTCCTTCATTTCTGTTTAAATATTATTTGATATAACATTGCTAATATTAAATTATTTTGTAGAGACAGTATTAATTTGATAAATAGTAAGATGAAATACGCTCCAGAATCCTGACTCAATAATATAATCTAAGAAGGGATTTGATTTAAAACCCAAAATACTTTATTGTGAAGTGATTTTCACCAACAGTACCATTTCACAACGTGAGTAACAAAAAGGATATGTGATGGAGTGAAGTACCAATTTACTGTAAATAAGTGACTTAATGTATGTGTCCATCAAGATCTCTGCTTTCACTTTAAAAATATTTATTGAGGGAACTCCTGTGTCTTAAAATATATAAAGGAATTGTAAAAAGGGGTTTCCTACTTCTGTAAGATTTTGGTCCATTTGGGAAGACAAAATATAAACACACCCAAACCAAAAATACACACCCAAATAGAAAACAGTGAAAGTGCTCAAATAAGCACAAAGAATAGATGCTGTAAGAATTCAGAGAAGGGTGGGTTCTGTATCAGCATGAGAAAAGAAGGGCATTTGAGGGATTTGAGGATGGATAAAATTCAAGAAGATGAATGGAAGGAACATGGGAGAAAAGGCTAGAAGTTGGTAAGGCTGTAAGACACGTTTTAGAAATGAACCACTTATTCTGTGGTGTGACAGGGTTTACTAGGTTGATGGATAGAAGATTATGTAAAGCATTGATTGGCAGCCTCAGCTTGAACTTGACCTATGATTGCTGCTGCTGCTGCATTGCTTTAGTCATGTCCGACTCTGTGCAACCCTATAGACAGCAGCCCACCAGGCTTCCCCGTCCCTGGGATTCTCCAGGCAAGAACACTGGAGTGGGTTGCCATTTCCTTCTCCAGTGCATGAAAGTGAAAAGTGAAACTGAAGTCACTCGGTCGTGTCGGACTCTAGCGACCCCATGGACTGTAGCCTACCAGGCTCCTCCGTCCATGGGATTTTCTAGGCAAAAGTACTGGAGTGGGGTGCCATTGCCTTCTCCGGACCTATGATTAGAGGGAAGCAATTTGGGCTTTTGAAGCCCAGGAAATACCTAATAAATTGATTGTAAATGAGCAATTCATTAATTTGGCAATTTTTTCAAGTACCAATATACATCAAATTGTAGGTTCTTGGGGAAACAGCAGTTAAAAAAAAAAAATCTGTATCTAATAGAAATCTGTTGGATGATTGAAGGCTAGATAGAGCCAGGAAGATCTTTGCAGAGGCTATTAGCTGTAAAGTGTGGATGAAATAGTCTAGATAGAGATGGTTAACATTGTATCGAAAGGAGGGTATATTTGAGAGACATTTCTAAAGCTGTATCAACAGGACATGAGTAGAATGTGGCCCATATTCTACTGAGTGGAGTGCAGGGAGAGCTTCCTGGCATATGATTCCAGGTTGTCGGCTTGCACATGATTCATCCAACATGGATAAGTACTAGAGTTATCCTTCCACCTAAAACAAGAAAACAAAGACAAAACATGAAACAACAGATTCGGATGGCGTTTTCATTTTGATGGATTGTTTTCAAGACATTGTATATCAGCCAATGAAGGACAATGATCCCTAAGAGGAAACAAGTGAAATGAACCTTGTGACTGACCCAGCTGTCTGCCTGGAGAGAGTTTCTAGGCTGTGATACATGGAGGGGAAGCCCATGTGGAACCTGGTGTACACCCTCATTAAGGAGTCAGAGCTGGGAGACGAGGGAGACTGAGGCAGCTAAAGTCTGGAGGGAGACAGCTATACCAAAACTCCAGAGAGAAGCAGAGATCAGCACACAACGTGGAGAAAACACGAAACCAATGAAAAGACGGCCTGAAATACTGGAATGATCCTCAGACCTCATACAGAAGTAGTGCCTGCTCCAACCAGCTATAGTGAAAAACCTCATAATTCATGGGTCATGGAGAGAATACTCAGAAGCTTTGCCTCAGCGGTGGAAACCAGTTAACCCCAGATTAAATACTGTGTTGTTCCTGCTTAACAAAGTTTAGCAAGCAATGTCCAGAAGAACTATTTCTAAGTAACTATGTTCCAGAACAGAGCTCAAGAATCACCTGACATGGTAATAGTCATAATATCTATCCTCCATTCACAAGTTTTCCTGCATGCAAGTATTAATGTTCTAACTGAACTATTTTAAAAAAATTAGATCACACATTTATGTAGAAACTTATCTACATCACATTTTTATTTTTTTAAAGCCAGCATGGTTAAAAATTAAAATTTTTTCATTCATCTCATTGGTCTGTAACATCATTGCATTTTCTGTATATGCAATAAAATAGTACATGTTCATGAGTATAAAGCAAGAGATGTGTAAAAGGGTATATGATGAGGAATTATCTGAAAAAAAAAATTTATAGTGCAGCCAGTGCATATTTCAGTTTTTTTCAATGCTCTTGGCACATACTGTTATGTTTTGGAAATAAATCCCCCAAAACTATTCATAGATAAGGAATATCATGTGTAAGAGACATCATCATTAAGAAAAAGAAACTTAGATAACTGCTGCTGTACTGTATTATCATTGCAAATAGACATGTTCTGTAAAATTTCCTAAACAATTGCTGCTTCTTAGCTTACCCTTAGTGGTTTGATGGTACTACATTTGATAATATAGACCAAATGTATGGAAATGACATTTCAATCTTGATCTTAATTTTCTAAGGAAAAAAAATGTTAAATTTTAGTGATATTCACTTTGAAATATGAAACTGAAGAAAGCTGAGGAAGATTAATCTCAGATCATCCCTAGGTAAGTCATGTTTTAACTTAGGTGATGTCACAGAAATAGTAAAGCAAGTAAAACAATAGAAAACCATCAATTAACACCTGTTTATTGTGAGAAATCAAAAAATTTAAAACATAGAATGTCCAGCTCATGTCTACTTACATATAAACAAAACCAACTAAAATTAACTATGGATTCTCAAAATGTTAATTTTATTAAGGTGGAAGGAACCTGAGTTATATTGGGTTTATTGTTTTCTCTTTATGCCATCAGTAGCTAATTTATTCTGTGTGAGATATTTTAAAATTTGTTATCATCATACACACTTGATATAAAATTTTCAACTCTAGTGGAAATTTGTATAGGAAATTATTACTATGTCTAGATTAACTGATAATAAACTTGGTCAAAGGATCAAAATATCATAGATTGAAAGACTCTTACAGTGCTGAATCTACGCTAAGCTGTCCCCCAAAACTGGTCATGCTACTGCTGCTGCTCCAAACACAAGGCTAGCCTGCTCTAAATACTTGCAGGGCCAGAGGCAAAGCACAAAAAAGACCATGTCCCAAAGCATAGCCTTCTTTCCCATCCTCATCTCTCCCAGCTACATCCTTCGCTGGGAAGGGCTTGAAGCACAAGCACATGGAGAAATGACTATGCATGTATTTCATTTAACCAATTATGAGTAATCTGTTATTCAGCTTGCTCACGTTTTGATTTTCCAAAATGTTCAGCTTAAATTTAGACATACTTCCCATGCTATGCTATGCTATGCTAAGTCACTTCAGTCGTGTCCGACTCTGTGTGACCCATAGCCGGCAGCCTACCAGGCTCCCCCATCCCTGGGATTCTCCAGGCAAGAACACTGGAGTGGGTTGCCATTTCCTTCTCCAATGCATGAAAGTGAAGAGTGAAAGTGAAGTCACTCAGTCGTGACCGACTCCTGGTGACCCCATGGACTGCAGCCCACCAGGCTCCTCCGTCCATGGGATTTTCCAGGCAACATGCATTAATAATAATAACAACAAAACAACAAAAGGAAGAAGGGAAAGGTTATCTGGTACAAGGTTTCCTTAGTGAACCCATGCTAATTGCTGATAATTATCTTTCATTTTCCTTCTTAATGGAATTACTTCCTACATTACTGAAAAGATTTTTCTAGAGACCAACATTTACCTGTTTTGGTAGTGCCTTGGTGCCTCAGTTATTTCTTGGCTCAGTTTTGCAAAGGACATTTATAGCAATTTGGAAATCTCACCTGTTGAACTATTTCTGTCCCCTTGAATGTTACTTCTCCATCTGGGAGTTATAAAATAATTTTTAATAGCAATAAAAATAGTCATATACACTATCCTGTTAGTAAAGCCTTTTATTCTTACAAAAGCAGCATGTGTTCAAAGCACCCCACTCCAGTACTTTTGCCTGGAAAATCCCACGGATGGAGGAGCCTAGTAGGCTGCAGTCCATGGGGTCACTAAGAGTCGGACATGACTGAGCGACTTCACTTTCTCTTTTCACTTTGATGCATTCGAGAAGGAAATAGCAACCCACTCCAGTGTTCTTGCCTGGAGAATCCCAGGGACGGGGAAGCCTGGTGGGCTGCCGTCTGTGGGGTCACACAGAGTCGGACACGACTGAAGTGACTTAGCATAGCATAGCATAGCATACATAAGCTGGTTCTTGTTCAAGAGCCAGTGGGAGGATCCTGAACTTGGCTACTTCCATGGATACACTGAATCTACAACTAAATATGTAACCAACCCCCAATAAGTCCCACTCCATGGCTCTGTGAATCACAACCAGGCGTTAACTGAACTCCTAGCTACTCCTGAGGAGCAAAGAGATTGAACCTCAGGCCTGGAATGATAAAACTTCTAGAAGAAAACATAGGTGGTCTTTTTGAACCACAACACTGTCAAACTGGAAATCAACTACAAGAAAAAAAACTGCGAAACACACATATGTGGAGGCTAAAAAAAATGCTACTAAGTAATCAGTGGGTCACTGAAGAAATGAAAAAGGAAATTTAAAAATAACTGGAGACAAAAATGGAAACATAACAATCCAAAATCTATGGAGCACAGCAAAAACAGTTCTAAGAGGGAGGTTAATGGCCTACCTCAGGGAATAAGAAAAATTTCAACCAACCATTAGAAGGACTGATGCAGAAGCTGAAGCTCCAGTACTTTGGCCACCTGATGCGAAGAACTGACTCACTGGAAAAGACCCTGATGCTGGGAAAGATTGAGGACAGGAGGAGAAGGGGACGACAGAGGATGAGATGGTTGGATGGCATCAATGGACAGGAGTTTAAGTAAACTCTGGGAGTTGGTGATGGACAGGGAGGCCTGGCATGCTGCAGTCGATAGGGTCACAAAGAGTTGGACACGACTGAGTGAGTGACTGAACTGAACCTTAGACCTAAAAGAACTAGAAAACATTGAACAACAACCCCAAAGATAGTAGAAGGGAAAAATCATAAGAACAAGAAATAAAACAGAGGCTTAAAAAAAAAAAATAGAAAAGAATGAAACTAAGAGCTGGTTCTTTGAAAAGACAAAATTGATATGACTCATCAAGAGTCATATCACCATTTCACCAGACTCATCAAGAAAAATTAAGGCCTGAATAAAATCAGAAAGGAAAAAAGTTACAACCAACACTACAGAAACACAAAATATCCTAAAATTACTACAAATATATGCCAATAAAAATGTACAACCTAGAATAAAAAAGGATAAATTTTTAGAAACACCATCTCCCAAGACTGAATCAGGAAGAAATAGAAATATGAACAGATCAATTACCAGTGTTGAAACTGAATCAATAATTTTAAAAAAATATGTCCCAATAAACAAAGGTCCAGGACAAGAGGGCTTCATGGGTGAATTCTAGCAAACATTTCAAGAATAGTTAACACCAATCCTTCTCAAACCATTCCAATGTACCAAAGAGGAAGGAACATTTTCAGAACTCATTCTATAAAGCCAGCATCACCCCGATACCAAACCCAGACAAAACACCACAGAAAAAGAAAACTACAGGCATGAATCAATGATTAACATAGATGCAAAAATCCTTGATAAAATATTAGCAAAGTGAGTTCAACAATACATTAAAGGGCTCATACACCATGATGAAGTGAGTTTTGTCCCAAGGATGCAAGAATGGTTTGATATCCACAAATCAATCAATGTGATATACCTTATTAACAAACTGAAGAACAAAATTCATGTGCTCAATATATGAAGAAAATGCTTTTGACAAAATTCAACCTCCATTTATGGTAAAAATTCTGAAAATGCACAGAGGGAAACATACCTCAACACAATAAAGGTGATGTATGACGAGCCCACAGTTAACACCATACTCTACAGTGAAAACCGGACTTTTTTTCTCTAAGGAACGAGAAAGGAAGGCCCCTTGCACTGTTTGCAAATGGCATTATACTATACGTAGAAAATCCTAAAAATACCACCAAAAACGATTTTAACTAATGAATTCAATAAAGTTGCAGGATACAAAATTAACATACATAAATTTTTTTGCATTTCTATACACTAACAGCAAACTATCAGAGAAATTAGGAAAACTATCCCATTCACAATTACATCAGAAAAAATAAAATAGGAATAAATTAAGCAAGAAGGTAAAGACCTACACATCAAGGACTATAAGATCTTGCAGAAAGAAACAGAACACGACTCAAATGGAAAGATGTACTGTGCTCATGAATTGGCAGAACTAATGTTGCTAAAATGACCATACTATCCAAGGCAATCTACAGATTCAGTACAATCTCTATCAAAATACCAATGGCATTTTTCACATAACCAGAACAAATAATTCCAAAATCTGTATGGGGATACAAAAGACCCCAAATAGCCAAAACAGTCTTGAGAAAGAAGACCAAAACTAGATGTATCATGTGCCCTGATTTCAAACTATATTATAGATCTATAGTAATCAAAACAGTATGGTATTGCCACAAGAACAAACACTTAGATCAATGGAACAGAATAGAAAGCCCAGAAATAAAGCCACATATTTGTGGTCAATTTATGACTAAGGAGGCATACCAGTGGGTAAAAAACAGCCTCTTCCATAAATGGTGCTGGGAAAATTGTACAGCTACATGCAAAAGAATCAAACTGGACTGCTTTTCTTAATACTATCAGATCAGATCAGATCAGTCGCTTAGTCGTGTCCTACTCTTTGCGACCCCATGAATCGCAGCACGCCAGGCCTCTCTCCATCACCAACTCCCGGAGTTCACCCAGACTCAATGTCCATCGAGTCATTGATGCCATCCAGCCATCTCATCCTCTGTCGTCCCCTTCTCCTCCTGCCCCCAATCCCTCCCAGCATCAGAGTCTTCTCCAATGAGTCAACTCTTCCCATGAGGTGGCCAAAGTACTGGAGTTTCAGCTTTAGCGTCATTCCTTCCAAAGAAATCCCAGGGCTGATCTCCTTCAGAATGGACTGGTTGGATCTCCTTGCAGTCCAAGGGACTCTCAAGAGTCTTCTCCAACACCACAGTTCAAAAGCATCAATTCTTAATACTATACACAAAAATAAATCCAAAATTGATTAAAGATTTAAATGCTAAGACCTGAAACCATAAAACTCCCAGAAGAAAATACAGGCAGTATGCTCTAAAGTGAAATAAGCCAGTCACAAAAAGACAAATACTGCTTGATTCCGCTTATGTGATGTAGCTCACTGTCAACTTCATAGGGACAGAAAATGAAATTGTGATTGCCTGGGGCTGGGGGAAGAGGAAGTGGAGAGTTGCTTAAGCGGTATTAAGTTTCACTTCTGTAAGATGAAAGTAATTCTGGAAATTGGATTGTACAACAACGTGAATATACTCAACAACATTGAACTCTAGACTTATAAATGATTGAGAGGGTCAGTTGTATATGCATGCTGCTGCTGCTAAATCACGTCAGTCGTGTCTGACTCTGCAACCTCACAGATGGCAGCCCACCAGGCTCCCATCCCTGGGATTCTCCAGGCAAGAATACTGGAGTGGGTTGCCATTTCCTCCTCCAGTGCATGAAAGGGAAAAGTGAAAGTGAAGTCGCTCAGTCGTGTCATGTCCCACTCTCCATGACCCCATTGACTGTAGCATACCAGGCTCCTCTATCCATGGGATTTCCCAGGCAAGAGTCCTGGAGTGGACTGCCATTACCTTCTCCATGTATATGCATATCTTACTACAATTAAGCAAAAAGAAGAGCAGCAACAACAAAAAGGGCAGAAATAAACCTAGCTCATAGGAGTCATGTCTTCATTGTAGGCTTCAGTTCAGTTCAATCGCTCAGTTGTGTCCGATTCTTTGTGATCCCATGAATTGCAGCACGTCAGGCCTCCCTGTCCATCACCAACTCCCGGAGTTCACTCAAACTCATGTCCATCAAGTTGGTGATGCCATCCAGCCATCTCATCCTCTGTCGTCCCCTTCTCCTCCTGCCCCCAATCCCTCCCAGCATCAGAGTCTTTTCCAATGAGTCAACTCTTCGCATGAGGTGGCCAAAGTACTGGAGTTTCAGCTTCAGCATCAGTCCTTCCAATGAATACCCAGGACTGGTCTCTTTTAGGATGGACTGGTTGGATCTCCTTGCAGTCCAAGGGACTCTCAAGAGTCTTCTCCAACACCACACTTCAAAAGCACCAATTCTTCGGCACTCAGCTTTCTGCACAGTCCAACTGTCACATCCATACACGACCACTGGAAAAACCATAGCCTTGACTAGAGGGACCTTTGTTGGCAAAGTAATGTCTCTACTTCTGAATATGCTATCTAGGTCGGTCATAACTTTCCTTCCAAGGAGCAAGCGTCTTTTAATTTCATGGCTGCAGTCACCATCTGCAGTAATTTTGGAGCCCAGAAAAATAAAGTCTGACACTGTTTCCACTGTTTCCCCATCTATTTGCCATGCTATTAGCATCTGAGCCAGCAAGGAAACCCAAATAAAGTGAGTCACTCCATTGTGTCCAATTCTTTGCAACCGCACGGACTGTAGTCCCCCTTTATATTCCTCTTTGTGGAACCAACTTTAGAAGTTTGTTCTATTGAGCTGCGTTGGAGTAATAATGCATTTGTCAGTCAAAGATTCAGGTCAGGGTGATATAACCCCTGCCCCCATATTGAATGGATATTTCCAGCCCAAAGCACAGAAATGCCAGACCATTTCTTTAAAAATTTTGACATATTGAAATTGTTGTCAGCTCCAGTTATTTGGGCTTCTCTCACGGTTCAGCTGGTGAAGAGTCCGCCTACAATGCAGGAGACCCCGGTTCGATTCCTGGGTTGGGAAGATCCATTGGAGAAGGGATAAGCTACCCACTCCAGTGTTCCTGCCTGGAGAATCCCAGGGACGGGGGAACCTGATGGGCTGCCGTCTGTGGGGTCGCACAGAGTCGGACACGACTGGAGCGACTTAGCAGCAGCATACAAGGGGGTCCCAAAGAGTCTTTCACTTTCACGTTCCAGTTATTACCAGAGAGAACCACTAGAGGGCAGAGAAACCCCCTGTCTGGGATGCAGTGCTTGTGCCCTACAACCCACAGTGGCAAGAATCCTAGGGATCTGCCTGCACAACAGACACCCCTTTGGCCCTGAAAAGTGCTTGTTCTCATGGCCCACATTCTCTAGATTTAACGAAGAGCATATTTATTTCTTCTGCCTTCTCATGGATTTGAGGCTAAAGTCTTTTGCTGCTTCAGTTGAATTTTGCCCTTTGATTCACTCAGGTTGTTTAATCTGGCTGCAGACACCTCAGTTTCATTCCATTGGATCTCTCATATCAAAATGTAATGCTTTCATAAATTTTCTGGAACTTGATAGAATTCTGCATTCTTTTCACATTTTGTGAGTCTAACAGGGTCAAACCCCTAGGAATATTAACATAACATTTTTAAAAAATCCATATGTTTTTTTCTTTAATTTAAATTTATTTATTTTAATTGGAGGCTAATCACTTTACAATATTGTATTGGTTTTGCCATACATCAACATGAATCTGCCACGGGTGTACACGTGTTCCCCATCCTGAACTCCCCTCCCACCTCCCTCCCCATATCTTTTATAACTACATTCTTTTATACTGCACATATTTTTCCTCTTAGACTACTGTGATGAGCCAATGGTTTTTCATTGACTCAGTTGGTTTCATTTATTTGTGGTCATTAGTTGTGTGTGTGTGTGTGCATGCTGAGATTAAAAAGCAGTCTGGTTTTATAGCCTACTAGCCCATGTAACCTAAAATGCACAATTTTAAAAATAATATTAATATTGGCTGAACTGGGTCTTTGTTGTTTCATGGTCTTTACTTGCAGCAAGTGGGGCCTACTCTAGTTGTGCTATGCAGGCCTCTCGTTGCTGTAGCTTCTCTTATTGTGGAGCACAGGCCTGTGGCATATGGGATCTTCCCAGATCAGGGAATGAACCCATGTCTCCTGCACTTGCAGGCAGATTCTTATCCACAGAGCCACCAGCCCAAATGCACAATTTTTAAATGTGTCTTTGCTTTCTAGTAACCAGATATCCCAAGGCCATCTTACACCTTCCTCATCCCAGGTATGCAATCAGCCAGTTTTTCCTAAACCCCATTACCTTTCTATGGAAATTGATATGAGACCAAACTATTGGCACGAGAGGTGCTTATCTGATTTTTACTAGGATGATATGACCTATAGGCCATTTCAGTAGACAGAGATGGAAAAAAATGTCCACCTCCCAATCTATCTCTCCATACACACATGTGTGTAATACATTCATAGGCATTTTTAGATTAGTTCCTAATATTACTTCACAAATGTAGTATTTAAATTCTTAATTCTATATTTAAACTAAAATTATGGCTTCTTTTCTTTTATCATAAGTGACACATATAATTGTCACTGTGAAGCTCTTGATTTATAACGAAGCTAACAGAATTACTAATTTATTTTACTTGCCAATAAAAGGAAAAAAGATCCAAAATAGCAATACAGTATGAATAGTAATTATTAAACTGCTAAATGAAAGTAAAATTTGTATTTGTACTTGCTTTTGTACTTAGAGTGCACCAGAGGTTATAGAGTAAAATTACTTTGGTTTAGAGAACTCTGAAGTAATTCCTCATTCTGTGGTTTAGTGAAGTTCTGTCCAAATGTTTCCATTCATTTTCGGTTTGAAAGGGTCAGCATTTGACATTTTTGAGTTTTTAATATTTTAGTTCCTGCTTTTTACTTTGGGCTATATTCAGCCACTGGCAAAGAGTAAGTCAGTTTTATAACTTCATATCATTAAAATATAAATAGAAAGAATTGTAATATTTCAGTCTTCTGAGTATTGACCAAGAATTTCATTTAGTCGTTTTATGATTCACCTGCAATGACTCTAGGCATAGCTCTAGGTGTAAGATTTATATACGTACATTCTGGACAAACCCAGACAAGCCCACGATGACAAATTCATCCTATTCAATTTCTCTTACTATGTTTAGAATCTACAGGTTCATGTCTCTAATTAAATTTTCATTGTACTAAATTGTATCCTAATATGAGAGTTTTTTAATAATCTTCTCTGCTCCCCACCCCTACCACATTCGTGTTTCTTCCCTCTTCCTCCTTTCTAATCAATGCATCATTAGTGCTAAGTATTATTATATCAAACTAAATAATCATTTGGTTTCACTATGTACAAGCCAAAATAGTTTTCTGTGTTGCCGTTTTATAAATACAGTACCAGTTATTAAGATATTTTAATACACATCCAGGAAAAATGGTGTTATATTGTACGTATATAATGTATATACATTATATATAGTATGTATATGTATGTATGTATATAATGTACATACATTACATTATATGTATGTATATAAATGTATATACGTATATTTTATTATGTGTATTATCAGATCAGAACAGATCAGTCGCTCAGTCGTGTCTGACTCTTTGCGACCCCATGAACTGCAGCATGCCAGGCCTCACTGTCCATCACCAACTCCCGGATGTATGTATATGTATATAAATATTTGAATGATGCACTGTTGGCAAAGGAGAATGCATATCAGTGCAGGTTTTTCAGGTTTGGTCAGAAATATTCCTTTTAAGTCATAAGGTCATAATTTTGACTTTTTTCTCTACACATACATTTTTCTGTTATCAATATTCAGTGCAAATAGCTTGGGAGTTTTCCAAGTCATCAGTGGCTTTTGAATAAATCCAACCAAATAAGATACAATTTTATTACAGTGTTGAGGGATGATTTTGACTATTACATGTTCTACTTTAAGGCTTTGTCCACAGGTGAATTCTGATGTAGAATGATGCACAGGTGGTAGATACAGGGGAGTCTTGGTGAATGGAATTCCAGAGAGTGACAAGCTCTCACAATGGGCAGGCAAGCCTGCATTTTCTGGGCAAGTCGCTGAGCTGTGTGCGGGACCAAAGAGGGGGGCCTGCTTGGCACTGAGAGGTGATCCCTGAGGGTGAGGAAGAAAGAGCCAAGCTTTTAGTTACCTGGGGCTGGCAAGCTAGACTGGAATCTGGAAATGGCCCAAATAAAAAATAAACAAGTCATTTGGCCCTGCGATGGTTCCCTTATCCCCAGAATTGTGCTGAGAAAGCCGCAAAGGGGCTGCACTGGTAAGCACGTGGACTTTCTTGAACTTTCCAACCGTGTTAGATGCCAGAGCCCTGCTGGAGTTGAAGCCAGGGGTGAACAAATGCTGACGCTGTGCACCAGTTCCCTTCCAGCCCCAGTGCCTATAAGATCAAATACCTTGGCCTCTTGACGCTGGTGACCCAGATGTTTGAGGTTTGGGCTCATCAGAAGTGTTATTGTTGCTGTTCAGTCGCTCAGTCGTGTCTGACTCTTTGCGACCCCATGAACTGTAGCCCACCAGGCTCCTCTGTCTGTGGAATTTCCCAGGTAAGAATACTGGAGTGGGTAGCCATTTCCTCCTCCAGGGAATCTTCTCCACCCAGGGATCAAACCCAGGTCTCCCTTGTTGCAGGTAGATTCTTTACTGTCTGAGCCACCAGGGAAGCCCCTCTTTCTTTCCAAATTCATATATTTATTGCAAAACAAAAAATATAAAACCTTTATAGGTCTACATATGGAAACTTTATTTTCAATTAAATATCTGTAACTATCTTAGGCAAGTTAATTCAAATAATTGTTTTTAAGACTTTGAGATGGCTTAAACATTTTTTAATTTTAACTCAATAACCGATGATACATTTTCACGAATCTGCCTGCAACTCAGGAGACCCAGGTTCAATCCCTGGGTTAGGAAGATCCCCTGGAGAAGGGAATGGCTACCCACTCCAGTACTCTTGCCTGGGAACATGCTATCCCTTGGGCTAATTATTAACAGGCTCTGAATTATTACCAAGAAGGAAAGATTCCTAAGGATGGGCTCTCAGCCCTTTCCACTCCCTTTCCTGGGAGCAGAGGCTAAGAGATGGGCATCCTCCAGAGTCCTTTGAGTACTGGAGGGAATTTAACAAGTTAACTTATAATCAGGGGCACTCCTGAGAGTTTTGAAAGGCAGATTAGGGTGAAAGCCCTGTTTCTGCTGTTTTTGCTGCTTCTGCTAGTAAGCGCAGCCCTGCAGGTGTTGAATTTCTCTGAGGCAGGAGAGAGGATTAATTTTAAATCAAGTTCAAGTCTCTGGGTATTACATCAAATTGGATATTATAAGATTTAAAATTATATAAATTGAGAACATATTTGTAACTTTGGGTTTTGATTATGAGATTAGAAAAAAAATATGTATACATATATAGGACTGTCATGTAGAAACAAGGGAACCACACCCCACTGTGAATAACTTCTAAAGAGATGATAGTGAGCATCATAACATGGGTTCTGATTACATCTCCTTGAGTCCTGTTTGCTCACTGATTATAGAGACTTAATCTGGGGATCACTTTTCAATTGCTCTAGTGTTTTACTTTTAACAGGCAAGCTAAATGTTGTTGTGATATTTGAAAATTATTTTGTCTGGACAAAAACACACCGTATGGGGACTTCCCTGGTGGTCCAGTGGCCAAGAGTCCACTTTCCAATGCAGGGGTTGTGGGTTTGATCCCTGGTCTGGGAACGAAGATCCCACAGGCTGTGAGGCAACAAGAGAAGCTCCTATACTGCACCAGAGACCCAGTACAGCAAAAAAAAAAAAAAAAAACACACAGGAAACAAAACAAAACACATTCCACGGACATTTCACCTATGTCTCCATTTGTTATGTAGTTGGGAGTCAGAGGGTCTCTGAAGTCCCTTTTTCACATAGAAAAGGGACGATTAGAGTCTGTTTTTGTTTATAAATTGATAGCTATCTTAGTAAAGTTACAAATCCACAGATCAAGTTTCCCATAATCTTTTAACCTTCAGTACTGATTTATTTCATTTACAAACGTAATAAAATTTAACAGTCACTGTAATGGGTTTTTATCATTCACTTCATTTAATTATCTTAAACATTTTAAACGACTTTTATAAACTTAATATACGTGATTTTCTTTTCAAGTCCTTCAACTTTGTACAGGACTATGTAACTCATAAATATAGTAAATTAACTTATTTTTATATTCCTTTCAAGTTAAACTTATCAGTCTAAATAAATTGATTTTACAATTTAAGTAGAAATCACAAAACTAGTTTTTTATATTCTATGTTGAATTATGACTATTTTATATACTTACAGCAGTATATCCAAACAGTTCTTAAACATATCACACATTTTGATAATATTAAAATATTAATGAAATAATAATACATTGTTTTCATACTTAATGCTAAATTTCCAAGAATTAACAGGTATTCACCTACATACTGCTACTGCTAAGTCACTTCAGTCGTGTCCGAGTCCGTGCGACCTCATAGACGGCAGCCCACCAGGCTCCCGCGTCCCTGGGATTCTCCAGGCACGAACACCGGAGTGGGTTGCCATTTCCTTCTCCAATGCATGAAAGTGAAAAGTGAAAGTGAAGTCGCTCAGTCGTGTCTGACTCTTTGTGACCCCATGGACTGCAGCCTACCAGGCTCCTCCGCCCATGGGATTTTCCAGGCAAGAGTACTGGAGTGGGGTGCCTACATAAGAAAGTAAGATATCCCAAACAGATTGAGATGCACAGTAATCTGAGAATGCATGTCTACCAGAGCGATATTCTTGAAAATTGTGATTTTAAAGATTACTTCATGTGATGTCATATGCTTGCGCCAGAATTAACCTTTTCAGCCCTGGTGGTTTGCCTCCCTTTTTCACTGGGGTCAGACTGTGATGAATACCACCGACGCACTGCTTTTTGTTTTTGAATGTTTCCTTAGCATAGGCACCTGGAAAGTTACAACTGTTTTTCAGAACTCAATAAATATTTTCTGATAGCCTTTCTGATAGCCTATCTCTAGTTTGCATTCCGTTGAATACGGTATTATAACCATCATTTCACCATATCCTCACCAGCACTGAATATCGCTCAATCGTGTCTGACTCTTTGCAACCCCATGGACTGTAGCTCGCCAGGCTCCTCTGTCCATGGGATTTCCCAGGCGAGGAATACTGGAGTGGGTTGCCATTTCCTTCTCCAGGGGATCTTTCCGACTCAGGAATCGAACCCAGGTCTCCTGCATTGCAGGCAGACTCTACCGTCTGAGCCACCAGGGAAGCCGACGCATGATCTTTATTACTATCATCTTTTCCATCATCACCACCATCATCATCATCTCTGCCAGTCTGCACGTGGGCAAAGGAAGCCTCACTAGTTGGGGTTCACTTCTTTCGTTGTAAGTACGGTTGAACCAGCTTTGTATGTTAATTGTCCATTGACCTTTCGAGATATCCCTCACCCAGTGTCTGGGATTCTGGCCGCTGGGGCAGGCCAGCCGAAGGCCAGGCCCGGTGGAGCCACCGTCATCCCAGGCCCCACGGCCAGGGGGCGCTGCGATGCCAAGTCCTCCCGCCCCGTCCGGGTTGGCCCGGCTGGGCTGGGCCGGGTCGCGCTGGGCCGGGGTGGGCGGCGCGGCTGGCGGGGCGGGCTGGGAGCAAAGGTTGGTGTCTCCGACCTCAGCCGGAGGGCCCGCGGCATCATGACGGTGGGAGCCAGGCTCCGAAGCAAGGCGGCGAGCAGCCTCCCGCGCTGTGGGCCCCTGGCCCGGGGGCGAGGGCGGACGGAGGGGGACGAGGAGGCGGCCGCTATCCTGGAGCATCTGGAGAATGGAGAGGAGGCGGCGGAGAGCGAGGCGAGCGCCCGGCGCCCGGGGTCCCGGGGCGCACGGAGGGTGCACCTCGCCGTCCTCCCAGAGCGCTACGAGCCGCTGGAGGAGCAGGTGCCAAGCGAGAAGCCCAAGAAGAAGTACCGGAGGAAGCTGAAGAAGTACGGCAAGGTAGGCATTCCACCGCCCCCAGTGCCCTGGGTCGGGCATCCAGACATCTGCCGGAGAGCTGGAGTCCGATCCCTACAGCCTGACGCTCTCAGCCTCTCTGCCCTGCCCTGCGCCCCTTCTGCTCCCGCGTCCGCCACCGCCCTCCCGTCCCCCGCCATTCTTTCCTGGAGCCCCGAAACGGCTCCGTGAACTGGGCAGTGGGGCGAAAGTGACTGCGGAGAGGGATCGAACTAAACGAGAGGTTTCCCTGCGCACAGTTCCCCGGCTTCCCCTATGCTGGCGGGTGAATAACATCCCCAAGGGTCGATTACCAGGTGTTTCTCGTCCTACGTGTGTCTTCCCACTCCCCTGTGTAGTCGGGAGGACAGAAATCAGTGTCCCTATTTTACAGATGGGAACACTGAAGAATTAGCGTGTTTCGGTGACTTGTAGAAGACTGCCCAGTTGGAAAGCAAGGAGTTACAACCCAGTTTATCTGTTTTCCAGCAACATCCTCTCAAGGACATCCCACTAGCTGAGAGTTGTTGGCGTAGTACTCTTGCCTGGAAAATCCCATGGGCGGAGGAGCCTGGTAGGCTGCAGTCCATGGGGTCGCTAGGACTTGGACACAACTGACTTTCACTTTTCACTCCAATGCACTCCATGCAGTGGAGAAGGAAATGGCAGCCCACTCCAGTGTTCTTGCCTGGAGAATCCCAGGGACGGGGGAGCCTGGTGGGCTGCCGTCTATGGGGTCGCACGGAGTCGGACGCGACTGAAGCGACTTAGCAGCAGCATTCCCCTAAATATTCTCAAGGTGATTTCCAGGGCCTGGGAGCGCAACAGTCTCTAAGTATTCACTCGTTGAATCTACTTTTCTCCCAGTGTGTTTCTCTGCAAACACACTGTCACTTGCATGGGGGTGGAGTTGGGGAGGGGAAGAGACAGAGAGAGAATATGAATATGGGATACAATGGCAGTTTCTTTCTCAGACATCAAAGCCTCAAAGCAGTTCCCAAGTTCTTCTGCCTGGAAACCCTTAAAGCAGCTGCCTCAGGCCCCTGGAGCCAGACAAGGCAACAGGAACTCACTCTGTCTTGGCCAAAGGGCAGGGGCTCCACCTCATTTTTGTCCCTCCAGTAATCTGTGTCCTCCAGCAATCTCTTATCATACCTGAAACTGACCAGTCTCCACACCTATCAACTGAGCTTTGCCATCTTCTTTAAAGGTGCGTCAGCAGCTCTGGGACCAGTAAACAAGCAGGCAGTGGTAAAGTATATTAATAAATCTATATTAGTACAAAGTATAAAATTGGGACTTTCAGGCTTAGAGTCATGCAAGGATGAATCATCCTTTTTCCTTTTTTCCCAGATGAGCACCGAAAAAATCATTGTTTGCCTCCATTGGTGAACTGATAAATGTGTGAATCCCAGCTCAAAGGCTGGCTAAGCTGAAGATGCTTTGGGAGTTCTAACAATGTGCCAGACGTTGCACTGAGCACTAGAGATCTAAAGTGGGTATGATGTAGTCATGCCCTAGCGGAGTCTTCCTGGGAAGACGCTGGCATATGGGTCACTGCCCTGGAGCTACATGGAAAGAGCCTGGGCATTTTATCTTCAGGAACAAGGTTGTAAAGTCAAGTTTATCAGGTCAATGGTGACATGGAAACTGGGCACAGAAGGATGAGTCAGGGCTTCACAGGTTAATGATGAGGTACTAGTTCACATTCACTAGCGTGATTATTATTAGAAAAAAAAAAAAACAGAAAATATCAAGTGTTCGCGAGGATGTGGAAAATTAGAATTCTTGTGTGTTGGTGGAAATGTGAAATGGGGCAGCTGCTGTGGAAAACAATTTAGCATTTCCTCAAAAAATTAAACACAGAACTAACATATGGCTGGTGTATAAATACACAACAAGGGCCTACTGTATATAGCACAGGGAACTATAGTCAATATCTTGTAATGACCTATAATGAAAAACAATCCAAAAAGGAATATGTATATTGGTGGCACAATGCCAAAGAATCTGCCTGCCAATATGAGAGATGAAGGAGACTTAGGTTCAATCCCTGGGTCTGGAAGATCCCCTGGAGGAGGAAATGGCAACCTGCTCCAGTATTCTTGCCTGGAAAATTCTATGGACAGAGGAGGCTGGCGGGCTACAAGTCCGTGGAGTTACAAAGAGTTGAACACAACTGAGCACGCAAGCACTCATGCACACACACATGCACCATATGTAATGGTAGTTCCAGTAATTCCACTCCTAGCTGTATACCCAAAAAAGAACTGAAAATAGGTACTCAAACAGATATATATATATACATGTTCATAGCAGCATCTGGAGAGGGCAATGGCAACCCACTCCAGGACTCTTGCCTGGGAAATCCCATGGATGGAGGAGCCTGGTAGGCTGCAGTCCATGGGGTCGTGAAGAGTCAGACACGACTGAGCAACTTCACTTTTGTGCACTGGAGAAGGAAATGGCAACCCACTCCATATTCTTGCCTGGAGAATCCCAGGAATGGGAGCCTGGTGGGCTGCCATCTGTGGGGTCGCACAGAGTTGGACACGACTGATGTGACTTAGCAGTAGCAACAGCAGCATCACAATAGCCAAGGAGTGGCAATAACTCAAATGTCCATCAATTAATAAGCGGGTAAACAACATGTAGTACACACACATGGTGGAGTATTATTCAGTTATGAAAAGGAATCAAGTACATGCTACAACATGGATAAAACACAGTGCTAGTTGAAAGCAGCCAGACATACAGGGTCACATATCATGCATATGATTCCATTTATATAATATATTCAGAATAGGTAAATCAAGAGAGACAGAAGGCAGATGGTTGCTTGCCAGGGACTGGAGGGAAGGAGAAATGCAGAGCAACTGCTTGCTTAATGTGTATGGGTTTGCCTTTGGGGTTGATGAAAACATTTAGAAGTAGATAGAAGTGGTGGTTGCACACCATTGTGAATGTGCTCAGTGCCACTGAGTTGTTCACTTGACAATGGTTAATTTTTACATTATGTGAATTTCACCTCACCTAAAAAAAACAAACAAGAAAGAATTCCACCAGATAGAAAAAGGATTGGGTACAGGGCAGAGTGCTAGCAGAATCGAGGCAGTGACAGCTTTGCAGGGTCACACGCTGGTTCAGTAGACCAGGAAGCCAGGTGAGGACGCTGTCATGTTAGAGGTGGATGTGCCCTTTCTGCCCTTCAGTTCCCAGGGTGCAAATGAGCCACCCCCTTTTGTTGAAAATCCATGATATTAGCCAAAGCTCAGCTAGAAATGTTGGGAGGTGACATTCTCAGCTTTCGTCACTAGGCAAAATTTTATCTCACTTGGGTCAGGGGAGTAAGAAGAAATCTGCAGATAGAGCTCCATGGAAGGGCGAAGAAAGTTCCTTTCTATCTTTTAGCCACTCAAAGCCTTCATGCAGGTGCTTTCCTGCTTCTCTTTTTTGGGAAAAAAAAAATTATTTTTGGCTGTGTTGGGTCTTTGTTGCTGTGCTCGAGCTTCTCTCTAGATTTGGCGAGAAGGAGCTGCTCTCTCGTCATGATCTGAAGCCTTCTCACTGCAGTGACTTCTCTTGTTGCAGAGCATCGGCTTTGAGGCAGTTGGGCTTCAGGAGTTGTGGTGTACTGGCTTATTTACTCCACAGCATGTGTTATCTTCCTGGACTGGGGATCGAACCGGTTTCCCCTGCATTGCAAGGCGGATTCTTAGGCACTGGACCACCAAGGAAGCCCCCCTGCTTCTATGTACAGAAAGGTGTTTGGCTTTTGTGAACTGTCCTAGGATAGGCCCCCTACCCTCTGCTAACCTGTGGCCCCGAGTAGGGTCACCCCAGGGCTATTCTGGGTCCAGCGTCTGGCAGGAAGCTCTGGGCTCTGAAGGCTGGGTGCCCCGAACTCTTGGTGGTCAGAGGCCCCAGTTGATTTTTTTTTTTTTTTATGTTTTGTTTTTTGTTGATGTTTGCACTTTTTTTTTATCAAGAATCTCTTTTATTGATTATCAGAAACATTACAAACATCTAATATGAACAAATTGTAACATGACAGTGTTTAGTTTGAACAATTAATACATTTCAGATATAATATTATACATATTTCAATGTTATTGAAGTAACAGAATACTCAGACGGAGCCTGGGTTGCTGGGAAAGTGCCCGTTTTTTTGAGTGAAGGAGGCGGAAGTACTTCTTTGCTCTTACAGTCTGCTGGGTGCTCCATTGCACACACAACGTGCCATAGCTCTGACTCTTCTTAACGACCTTGGAAAGCCCACAGACTCCCATTATGCAGTGAAGGAAACTGGAGTTTCAGGACGTTAAGCTCTTTGTTCAAGGCTGCACAGCTTGAGAGAAGCCAAGCTGCGCATCAGGACCCTCTCCTGGCCTCTGCCTGTGCGGAAGCAGTTAGGTTGGAGGCAGGAGGGAGTTAAGGGCACCAAACCCCAAACGTACGTTCAAATAGGAGGTCTTCTTTCCCAGGCACCTCTGGGAGCCACAGGGAGAGGTGTAGGTTAAAAAAGTCAGTAAGTAATTTTGTTAATCAGGCTGCTTAAAGGGAGTTAGGAGAGGGAAAACACAGGGTGTGGAATGACCTTGAGCTCAAGAAGGTGTTGGCCCCACGTCTATGTAGGGGGTTAGGACGTGGGCCCTGGAGCCGGACTGCCCGGTACAAGCTGTGCTCAGCCGCCTGCTGGTTGTGTGACCTTGGGCTCTGCTCTCCTTTCTGCCTTGGTTTCCTCTGTCACGTGGGCTGTGGTAAGGAGTGAATGAGTTCATCCACGCAGAGGTCTTAGAATGCACCTGGAATGTGATGACGGTTCTATGACTGCTGTTGGCTGTTTTCTAAGAGATGGAGGAGAGGTCCCATATGACTGGTTCTTTTCTGATTTAGTTAAATAAGCTGTATCTCAGGGGGGAAAAATCAGCTCCCTGGAGAAGGAAATGGCAACCCACTCCAGTATTCTTGCCTGGAGAATCCCATGGACAGTGGAGCCTGACCGGATACATAGAGTCAGTCCGTGGGATCGCAAAGAGTTGGATATGACTGAGCGACTAACACTTAGCTGACAAGCCACCTCAGCTTTGTGCCTGGGGTGTGAAGACTGGATTTTATATTCCGGGAAAAAGGACCTTTGTTGAGAACTGGTTTCCTTTTGGAAACTGGAGTGGGCAGGAAATCCCTGACATCCTTGGGGATTAGTTGAATGCCCGGGACCCCCCTAGAAAAGCCATTCCCTGTATTAGATTCCCTGTAACAGATTACCACAAATACAGTGATTTAAGACGACACAAACTTGCTTTCCTACAGTTCTGGAGACCAGAAAGTCCAAAATCGGCCTTTCTGAGCTTCAGTCGGCAGGCTGATTTCCTTCAGGCTCCAGGGGAAAACTGTTTCTTTGTTCTTTTCAGGTTCTAGAGGTGCCCCCCTCCCCGCCACTCCGCTCCACACTCAAGGCCACTGGCTTAGCATCTGCAGATCTCTTTCTCTCTGTCCTTCCGCTTCTGTCACTGCAATGCCTTCTCTCTGAGTCCTCCAGAATCACTTTTATAAGACTGGCTGTTCTTATTTGGATCCTTATATTAATAAAGATATCAGAATCCTTATAATGATCGGGCTCCCTTAGATAATCCATAATCCATGGTAGTCCCTCCAATTCAAGATCCTTCATTAACTGATGTCTGCAAAGTCCCTTTTGCCAAATGAGGTGGCCTATACACAGATTCTGGGGATTAGGACTCTCGGAAGAAGGCATTATCCGACCCTCCACACTGTCCTGTGATCCCCCAGGCCCCTCTGCCCTTCTGAGAGGTCATTTGGTTTGAAAAAGCTCTACTCAGATCAAAGATTGCAAAATCTCCCTCCAGTGACACTGAATTGGCCGATGATAATATTTTGCATTTCTTTGCATCACATTTCTCAAGTTCTGTGTTTTGACTGTGTTCTAGCTAATGAGCTATTTTAGTAACATCTTTTTCTCACTGGCAAAGATTAAGTGACAAGCAGTTTTTTAAAAATAGCAGGCAGAAGGAAGTGGATGTACAAATGCCCATAATGTCTACTTTAATGAAGGCTGTCCGTGATTCTAGGGGCTTTGCTTATAAAGGGTGTTCTGGACTGTTAGAGGACAATTTTTGTGGTTATTTCAAACAGGTAAGTAAAATCCTCCCACTGAATCTTATCACACATTTATAGAGATGTATCTTTTAGTAGCATCACCTCCCTACCCCAGATATACACCTTAATGTCCCATTGAGAAGTTGATGACACAGTGTCCCAGGAATCAGTATCTAAAAAAGCCATCAAAATTACCTTCATCTCCCAGAACTCCTCCTTTGGCCTGAGATCAACCAAAGGAAACACCCAGGCTCTTTCTGGGTGCTGGGCATACAGTATTGAGCAGGACCTCATTCTGTTATCCCGAGGTTGATGAAAGCTGAAATAAGCCAGAAATCATAGGAAAGTACAGTCTTAAGAAACGTCTCTGAACAGACAACAAAATATCTTAGATTTTAAAATTACTACCACAAACCTAAACTACTATAAAGTAAAATGAAGCAGAGGTTATTTTCCAATAAAGCTAATTGATCTTTGGGGGCATTTGTACTGCCGGATTTGGGGCCAGGCACTGTTCTAGTGGGAGAAGGCAATGGCACCCCACTTCAGTACTCTTGCCTGGAAAATCCCATGGACGGAGGAGCCTGATAGGCTGTAGTCCATGGGGTCACGAAGAGTCGGACACTTACTGAGCAACCTCACTTTCACTTTCATGCTGTGGAGAAGGAAATGGCAACCCACTCCAGTGTTCTTGCCTGGAGAATCCCAGGGATGGCAGAGCCTGGTGGGCTGCCATCTGTGGGGTTGCACAGAGTCAGACACGACTGAAGCGACTTAGCAGCAGTAGCAGAAGCAACTGTTCTAGTGGGCTTTGCTCGTAAAGAACCTGCCTGCCAATGCAAGAGACAAGAGTTCAATCTCTGGGTAGGGAAAATCTCCTGGAAAAGGAAATGGCTACCCACTCCAGTATTCTTGTCTGGGAAATCTCATGAACAGAGAAGTCTGGTGGGCTGTAGTCTATGGGAGTCTCAAAAGAGTCAGACACAGCTTAGCAACTACAAAAACTGTTCTAAGTACTTTCCTTGCATAAACCCATTTAATCCTCTTTACCCAGTGAAGTGGTTACCAAATATTCTCATTATATAGGTGAAGACACTGAGGCCAAGGAAAGTTAAGTAAGTGACAGGGGTAGACTTTATGCCCAGGCTACAAGCAACTGCAAGGTTACATCTGCCTTCATGAAAGAAGGGAAGTGTATGTGGGAGTGAAGGACACAGACCCTGAGATGAGATTTCTTTGGGCTTGAAGTTCAGCTCTGCCTCTTACCAACTGTATAATCACAAATAAACTTAACTCCTTGGTGCTTCCTTCTTGTTGAAGCCTAATAACCAAAGGCCTCTAGGAACATAAGAGTAGCCAGTCGAAGTTAGATTTGTCTATTTGTTGCAGCAAGGAAGAGTGGTTGCCAGAGGAATCATGAGTCCTCAAAAAGTAGAGACCTCAAATAGAGAGGCAAATATTTGAGTCGGAGCCAAAGATATAAATTTGGAATTTATCAGCATACAGGAAATACTCAAAGTCATTGGAAATGGATGACATCGCCTGTGGAGAAATTCTAGGCCAAAACATGTTTTAAAATAAAAAATAAGGAACAGTACTGAAGAATACCATTTTAAAGTTTGAAGGAATAATCCAGTGAAGAAACCTGAGGAGGGCCATTAAAAAAAGAACAAAATAATGCCATTTGCAGCAACGTGTGTGGACCTAGAGATCATCACACTAAGTGAAATAAGTCAGAGTCAAATATCATATGATGCCACTTATATGTGGCTCAGCTGGTAAAGAATCCGCCTGCAATTCAGGAGACCTGGGTTTGATCCCTGGGTTGGGAACATCCCCTGGAGAATGGAAAGACTACCCACTCCAGTATTCTGGCCTGGAGAACTCCATGGACTGTGTTCAAAGAGTCGGACACGACTGATCGACTTTCACTTTCACTTTCATATGTGGAAACCAAATTAAAAAAAAAAGAGAGATAACAAATGAACTTATTTACAAAACAAAAATAAATTCACAGCTTATGGTTACCAGAGGGGGAGGAGGGATAAGCTAGAAATTTTGAATTAGCATATACACTACTGTACATAAAATAGATAAAAAAACAAGAACCTACCCTAAAGGTGGATATATAATATATCCTTTTTACAATGTTTCAGACATACAGCAAATGATCCTGTCATGTATGTATATATATATATATATATATATATATATATACACATATACCTGGAGAATCCCCATGGACAGAGGAGCCTGGCAGGCTACAGTCCACGGGGTCGCAAAGAGTTGGACACGACTGAGTGACTAAGCACAGCACACACATATATAGATATATTTATATATAGAACTGAATCACTTTGCTGTATATCTGAAACACTGTAAATCAACTATACTTTAGTTTTAACAATGTTAAAAAATAGAAAAGAAAGCTGAAGAAGGGCTTTGTATGAGGTAAGGGAAAAATCAAAATGACTGTTTCACGAAGTATCCAAAGCGGCCAGGAGTCGGGGGGAGACAGAAAGGTGCTCACTGGCTCAGGCAACGTGGCGGTGGCAGGTGGCCACAACCAAGCCCTCCTGGGTGGGTCAGAGTAGAGGACGAAGGAATAAGGAGGGGGGACGTAGAGGCAGTATGTGCAGATGACTCTTTCCTTTGGCTTGACGTGGGCCGGACCTAGAGAAGACCGTGGAGTCAAGGGGACAGCTGAGCATATGTGTAAGCTAAGGGGGGTGATCGAATGGGGAGGAAGAGGGCGATGATGTTGGAGAAGGGAAAGCTGAGGGCAAGGGGAACAGGGTACCAGCAGCAAGTGTCAAGGGAATGGCCATAGGGGTACTTTTTTCCACTGGGACATGGCAAGGTGGGAGGAGAAGTCAGGGCAGGTATAGACAGTGGTAGAGCACGACTGGGTTCCCCAATGACTTCTGAGTCTTCAGTGAGAGATAAAGTGGAATCACCTAATGAGGGTATGGACACAGTGTGTGTTCGTGTGTGCTGGGGGCTTGTGGAGAAAGGAAGACGTAAGAAATCCTGTCTGGGGGAGAGGGACAGTCAGCCTGCTGGACCAACAGACCAGGCTGGTCAGGCAGTGTTGGTGTCAGAATGAGGCTTGCAATTTGTGATCAGGGATTTTAAGTGGTCATTGGAGCAGGAAACATTGAGGATGGAGAGACAAGATGTATGATGACATCCAGGTCGCCTCCACATGCCATCGTCATGGAGACAGAAGTTGGGGGTGGGGAGAGAAAGGGGGAGGGGCAGCAGCACCGTCAGTATTAGCTGGTGTGGTAGTCTTCATTCCTGTGTTGCAACTGCACTTGAATCCCTTGGATACTCTCTGACTGGCACCAAGCCTTGAAGACAAGGAAGAGGAAGAATGGATACCAACAAAGTAAGGCCCAGCCCTTACCATTAAGGAGTGTAGAATTGTATCAGGAACCCCAAACCATAGGCGCAACAATGACAGAGCTGTGAGAGACTTTAGAGACACAAAATGTGGGTCATACGGGGCGTGTCCTGGGCTGAGACGGAGGACTGGGTGGGCTTTCAGCTCAGGTGAATGAAGGAAAACTTGACCCAGGCCTCTTCCGATCCAGTAACAGAGGAGAGTGGGCTTTGTTTCAAATAATACAACACTATTGGTTTGGTTTAAATTTTTAAAAATATGTATTTGGCTGTGCCAGGTCTTAGTCGTGACATGTGAGATCTAGTTCCCTGACCAGGGATTGAACCCAGGCCTCCAGCATTGGGAGCATGGAGTCTCTGCCACTGGACCACTAGGGAGGTCCCCTGGTTTGGTCTTAGAACTAGCAGCTTCACGGTTGTCTCCAAGAAGATCTTTGAATTATCTGGAAACTTGTGGGGCTGGAAAGCCCTTGTCAAGGTGCTGAGGTCTGTTCTGATCCCCCGCGTGTTCTGCTGGGATTCCATGTGCGGTGCCGGAGAGGTGGGAAATTGCTGACTTGCTCGTTTGCCCTGGGAAAGTGAGGCGAGATGACTCTGTATGTATGGCACCATTGTGCATGAAAGATCACAAAGTTGCCTCATCTAACCCTTTGCTTTTCTCCTCTGTTCCTAAAAAATAGAATGTTGGGAAGGTTATCACCAAAGGATGCCGCTACATCGTGGTCGGTCTGCAGGGATTCGCCGCTGCCTACTCTGCCCCATTCGGCGTGGCCACCAGCGTGGTGTCGTTCGTCCGTTAGTGGGAGCTGCCTGGGTGGACCCTGCAAAAATAATCTGAAGCCTCTGTTCTGGGAACAGTCCGAATCCAGGAGCATTTCAGACTTGAACCCACAAAATACTCAGAAGAGAAAAAACTGTCTTGGTTGAACTGGATGAATGTCATGGATGAGTCATCCTCATCCATCTGCTGAGCTTCCACATCTCTCGGACACAGGTGGCCCTGGTGGACAGTCCTGCAGAGAATTAGGCTGAGGTCAGGTTTGGGATTAGCAAGAGTTTGCTAAAACCAGAGCTCCCTATGAAAGATGGCAGGGGGTGGCTGAGAGGCAAACACTTGGCGGGAGCCAGTGCTCTGGGTGGGCAGCAGATTGGTGATTAGGGATGGACTGGGAGGTGGGGGATTTTGATATGGAGTGAGCCAATTTGCTCGATTCTGGAAAGTTCTCAGGCTGACAGAGCTCCCAGCCTGTGGCTGCCTCGGTTCTGAGGGTACCCAAGGAACTGTTTGTTCTAAAGTCATCCCCCCATCTCCTTTCTGCACTCCTTGCCACCAGAAGTTTAATTACAGGCTTGAGAAGAAGGAGGAAAGAAAAATCTCTTTGAAGGCGCCGATGCTTTGAAAACCATGTTGACACTGTGTCATGACTGTTTCAAGTAGATGAAAGGCTTGTCACTTTCACCTTCTCTGACATGAATGTGCAGGTGGTGATGGGGGAAGGAGGATCAGCAAGTTCAAGTACAGGTTGTTTGGGCCCTGTACTGGGCTGCTGGGCCCAGTCCAGCCCATTCCAGCCTGGCTGCATGTGGGGATTGCCAGACCCACCTGCAGGCAGATAGCCAGCTGAGGTCATGGGCTTCCTGACCCAGCTGCCAGGCACCATCAGCCCCGTCATCCTTGGCATCAAACCGACAGCTGGTGCTCTGTCTTGAGAAAGAAACACCTAGAAAGGAAGTTTATGATTTAGAAAAGGAACCAGAAAGTAGGAGAAGGTATGAAGGAAGCAGAAGGATGCTGGATGAGAGAAGTGGAAGCACGGGGACCAGCTCTGGGTTATCAGTGGTGTGAAGTCTGAGGCTCTGGATGTGGGCGAGGGGAGGCTAGGTGGTCAGCGGAGCCATGCTGATGCTTCCAGACCCTCTGAGGCCCATGAGCTCACATTGGCTGCCCTTGGACTAGCCTTTCCTCTCCTGTGCTGCCCAATTTGACATCATCTCAGCTGGATTCAAAAAGTTGGGATGGTGAGAGTCCTCGGCCTGGAGGATGATCTGTGGATTGCCACTGAGTCATCAGATAGGGAGGTGCCCACTGCCAACCCCCACAATATGCCCCTGTTCTGACCTGGTTTCCAGAATAATAATTTCCAGTTCGAAATAGTTATTATGAACCAGTCTGCTGGTTCGGTGATGACACCTACTTGTTGCCCTGTGAAGTTTTCCTGGGGAATGAAGGCTCAGTTGCTCACGCTTCACCCGTCAAACCTAGCCAGGAAGTGGAGAAGGTTGGAAGACAGACAGACAGATGGACAGAAAGAGGAACGAGTGGAGGAGAGAGTGTTGTAGCTGTGAAGATTCTGCTTCACATCCTGGAGGCTCATCATTGAAGGTGAGCTGAGACATAATTCCTGCATCATTCATATTTGTGAGGAAAAGAGAATAGAAATGGCCCCGTGTTAGCACCAATGGCACATTTTCACACATGTAAGATAATTATAGCATGCCCGGCCACACTGGGAGTCAGGGAAAAGGAGACATCAGTGGAAAGAAAAGCAGAGCTTCGTTTAGTGGGAAAGAGAGTCAGGACTGCTGATCACAGGAAAGGCAGATGGGGGAAGGAGCCTGCATGGGTTGGGAGCACTCCTTCCTGGTGGCCCAGTGCTGCTGACTTGACCCAGAGAACCCTGTTGAGTTTCTCCGGGGACCTCGAGTGTGACCTGGGAGGGACAAGAGCGGCCAAGGCCCATCCAAGGGTGAGCCTCCCACCCCAGCCCCAAGTTAGAGACACTGTAAGGCCAAACACATTTTGGCCCCAACGTTTTGGAATTCTGGTTAATAATTAACCCAGAAATTTCAAAAGTTGAAACTTTCCAGGACCATCCCTGTGAAGGTCTGTGCACAAAAAATGAACCATTTAAACAGTCACTCAGCTGAGTTGTCATTTTCTCCGAGACAGGGTACCCATGCTGCAGCTTACCTTTCTGCCTTTTCTTTCTCTTCAGTTTTTTTTTTTTTTTTTAATATCAGCATCCACACTCTACTAAAAATTGAATTTTAGAGCTTTCTCTTTACATGATTGACCAAGAGGCTTCTTTTGTATGTTTTTCTCATCATAGTCTGTAAATAAAAGACCTGATTTGTCTAATGTTTCTGTGTGTGAAGTTTTTCTCCTCCACCCCAGAGAGTGAGGGACACTTCCCTGGGGCCCCTAGCAGGAGCTCAAGGCTTCTCCCCAAGACCAAGGGAAGGGGTAGGGACCCTGACTCCCTGGACGGAAGGCTGGGGGGGTGGTGGGCAGTGAGTTCTCCAGAAGCTCAGTAGAAGAGGTGTATATGTAGGAGCCTCAGCTCATGTGTTGGTTAAAAATGAAGATTTCCAGAACCTCCGATTTGAATTTAGAGAGTCTAGAGTAGGGCCAGGAATCTGCATTTTCTACCACAGTCTAGAAGATTCTGAAGTAGTCACTGATCTGCCTGAACTGGGAGATGCTGGTGCCAGGGACAGCTGCAGGTTGCATGGGCCAGTGGGCTCCAAGATGGGACCTGGGGTCAGCCAGGTGTCAGTGCTTGAGGAGCCCACGAAGCATGCACACTCATTCAGCTCTACTGGGGCATCCAGACGAGCTGTCATTACCCATCCAGGCAGGGTAGGGGCCACGCATGTCAACCCACCCTGAGGCTTAGGACAAAGCAGAAGCCAGATCCCTGAGGTCCTCCGTTGCCCTGGAATCACCCCTACTGGCCCCTTGCCCAGCACCTGTGCTTTATCAGAGAAATGTCTGACCAAGCAGTGCCCCGAAGCAGGACTTGAACTCACACCTCCCCGTACATTCACCAGTATTCCTCCTGGACATGCAGTGCCCTCAGCAGAAAGTGGTTGTTGGGCTGGGAAGCCATCAACACAATTTTAGATTCAGACAGCTGCTGTAACAGGTTTTGCACCTGTCATGCCTCCCCCATCCTTATGCAAGAGCAGAGATGAACTGAATTTAACTTTATGATGCCATCATCCCCCAAAATGTTGTGAAACGGTTATAGGTATTCCTGTAAGTTTATTTAATAATGCCATGCCCTCCTCCAGGGGATCTTCCCAACCCAGGGATTCAAACCAGTGTCTCCTGCAGCTCCCGCATTGCAGGTTGATTCTTTATTGCTGAGACGCCGGGGAAGCCCAATACAAATTATACACAGAGTTAAAACAAATGCCCTCAGCATCCTTGTATAGGTTGTATCCTAGAGGCTCCATGATTTTGCAAAAAGCCTAGATGGTTCCTGAATAAGAAAAGCTCAAACTCCCTGACCACTCATGATGGAAATGGGGAAAAATTAATAATGCGTGGCCCAACAATCCCACTACTGGGCATATAGCCTGAGAAAATCATAATTGGAAAAGACATGTGTACCCCAATGTTTGTACCAGTGCTATTTACAATAGCTAGAACATGAAAGCAACCTAGATGTCCATCAACAGATGAACAGATAAAGTTGTGGTACATATATACAATGGAATATTATTCAGACATAAAAAGGAACACATTTGAGTTAGTTCTAATGAAGTGGATGAACCTAGAGCCTGTTATACAGAGTAAAATAAGTCAGAAAGAGAAAAGCAAATTTTGTGTATTAACGCTTGTATATGGAATCTGGAAAAATGGTGCTGATGAACCTATTTACCGGGCAGGAATAGAGACTTAGACATAGAGAACGGACTTTGGACACAGCAGGGGAAGGAGAGGGTGGATCGAATTGAGAGCGTAGCATTGAAACATATACATTATCACATATAAAATAGATAGCTAATGGGAAGTCTCTGTATAACATAGGGAGCTAGCTTTGTGACAACCTAGAGGGGTGGGATGGGGTGGGAGTTGGCGGGGGGGAGGTTCAAGAGGTAAGGGACGTGTGTATATTATGGCTGATTCACATTGTGGTAAGCAAGACAATGTTGTAAATCAATTATCCTCCAATTAAAAATAAATTTAAAAAATAAAAACAAACTACAAAAAAAATAATACACGGGATATTGCTTGTAAGAGGCAAAGTTGTTTTTGAGCCAAGCCACTCCATCATAGCCAAAGAGAAAGAAAGTCTCTTCAGATTTTCTAGAATGTGCAGTGCTGGAACCCAGTGGGTGCACAAGCCACACAGGAGCAGAGGCAGAGGCTTGCCTGCCCAACGCCCCAGGAGTGCCTGCCGCCCTGCACCCTGCAGGTCCATCTAGAGACAGACTTTAGGACCAGCACCCACCAACTTTGAGCACTGGCTCTGCTTTTTTTAAAGGTGTTTCTCAGGTGATTCCTCTTGCAGCATCTTGTCAACCAAGGCTCTAAATAAATGTATCTGGTTCAAAGCAGACAGAAGAATCAGGGCAAATGTGCTGACAGACAGAGCTGAGAGGGCATGCTTTCTTCCCTTGCTTGCCCTGTAATTCCAGAGTGAACCACTTCCATGCAGACTAGCTTTCCTCATTGAAAGTGAAGGGAGATGACTAGCATTGTTTTTGTTTGGGTTCCTATGGAAGATATTTAGAATTGCTGCAGAAGTAGAACGTGGTGATATAACCTTTCTTTTCCTTCCCTCCTTTCCCCAGGGAGACCTATCCATCAGAAAAACCCTTTACTTGTTCAACTTCGTTAATCATTTAAAGAGTCTTGAGTTAGGAATTTGGCTTCCCAGGTGGCTCAATGGTAAAGAATTTGCCTGTCAATGCAGGAGACACAGGAGATGGGGGTTTGATCCCAAGTTGAGAAGATCCCCTGGAGTAGGAAATGGCAACCTGCTGCAGTATTCTTTCCTCAAAAATTCCATGAACAGAGGAACCAGGTGGGCTACAGTCCATGGAGTCACAAAAGAGTCAGACATGACCTAGCGATTGAGCAAGCACGCACAAGTTAGGGATTATCACGCCCACAAGAAAGGAGCTAGGAAGCAGAGACATTTTATACTGTGCACAATGGTTTGTGTATTTTGAGGTCTTTGGAGCTGAAAAGGGCATAGATGATTGATGCACTTTTTGTCATCACCATCATTTTTCTAAACAAAATCAGACTTGAATTTGTCTTTCTTCATTTTCATTTCAGTAAATCAATGAGCTGCTCCTGTAGTTGAACTCCATGCTACCTGCTCCTCCAGTCATGGCTTTGTTGTCAGCAGGATCAGAGAGGGGAACCAAAATGCAGCAAACATGTACTAGATACTAGGCTGTGAAGAAAAAATGTCACCTGTCATTCCAGTTCTGCAAGGATCAAGCCATCGACCACTGCAGATGCCCAACTATAGTGCACTGCCCCCGAGGGGAGTTCAGGATGGAGAAAAGCAGGAAGCAACCTGTGCTTTGGATATACTGGCTCAACAGTTAACATGCATATCTAAGGAAAAAATTTCAATGACCTAAGATTCTCCCATCTTCTCATGCATCAGTTCAGTTCAGTCACTCAGTCGTGTCCGACTCTTTGTAACCCCATGAATTGCAGCACGCCAGGTCTCCCTGTCGATCACCAACTCCCGGAGTGCACTCAAACTCATGTCCATTGAGTTGGTGGTGCCATCCAGCCATCCATCCTCTGTCGTCCCCTTCTCCTCCTGCCTCCAATCCCTCCCAGCATCAGAGTCTTTTCCAGTGAGTCAACTCTTCGCATGAGGTGGCCAAAGTATTGGAGTTTCAGCTTCAGCATTAGTCCTTTCAATGAACACCCAGGACTGATCTCCTTTAGGATGGACTGGTTGGATCTCCTTGCAGTCCAAGGGACTCTCAAGAGTCTTCTCTAACACCACAGTTCAAAAGCATCAATTCTTTGGCGCTCAGCTTTCTTCAAAGTCCAACTCTCATATCCATACATGACCACTGGAAAAACCATAGCCTTGACTAGACAGACCTTCTCATGCATAGAAAAGCACTAAAACCATTAACTTTAAATGTCTGATCTTTGTGATTATCAATCATATTTTTATGCCTGATTGCATGTTTTCCTCAGCAAAAAGAAAAGAGCATACATTTTCATCTTTTAACTTGGAATTTTAATTATGTACATAAATAGCAACAGGAGAATGAGGAGTTCTAAGGTTTATACTTTATCTCCAAATAGTTAGCTCACTTATGGTATGGGATCACTCCAGAGAGCAAAGAGACCCACTATAATTCTCCTGCCTCCTCCCTTACCTCTTGGTGGGCTGCCCTGAGATCAAAGACTGAGCCTGGAATCAGTGACAGAGACATCAATGGTTTGAAGGCTGGGGGAATGTCTGAAGCAAGGTCCTGCAGTGACATGCTAAGCTCCCATGGGCAGAAGGAGGTTAGCAGTTACAGGGGGAATTAGGTCAGGTTGGCACAATGGTTACCAGGGAAATCTGCAAGGGGGTATGCCCTTCACTGACTCTTTCATAAGCTGTTGGGAACAATCATTAGCTGGGGCCTGAGACAAGTATGTAGGAAGCTCAGTCATGTGAGTAGGCTGTAGGTGAAGCAGGCACTGGTCCAGCAGAAGGTAGGGAGTGGGGGATGCACAGAGAGCATGAGCACAGCCCTCTTGAGTGGCCTGACCATACACCTCTTCAGAGCAGTTCCTCAGAGAGAGCTGAGAAGCTGTCTCCTGGGCTATAGTCCTCAGTAAGATCCATGAATAAAACTTAACTCACAACTTCTACTGTTTGCATTTTTCTTTCAGTCAATAAGGCATTGTGCATAAGGCATTGTGCTGGATGGCTTCGTGTTATTGTTGTTTAGCCACCAAGTCATGTCCAACTCTGTGACTCCAAGGACTCTAGCCCACCAGGCTCCTCTGTCCATGGGGATTCTCCAGGCAAGAATACTGGAGTGGGTTGCCATTTCCTCCTCCAGGGGATCTTCCCAACCCAGGGATTAAAAATGCGCCTCCTCCATTGGCAGGTGGCTTCTTTACCACTGAGCCACCCGGGAAGCCCATGATTTCATGACATCCATTTAATTATCCATTTTATCTCCTTCTCATTAACAAAATCAACATGATAGCTATTATTATTATCTGAGTTTTATGGATAATGAAACTGAAGCTCAGAGAAGGTAAGGAATTCTGCTCTAATGCTGTGGCCAGGAAGCCTGAAACCAGGACCCACAGATTCCCTTTTTGGCCAGTTTCAGAAGCCTCTGGTTTCCTTTCCTCTCAGGCTCCTGTTACCACCAGCAACCATGAGGAAGAGCAATGCTTTAAGTAGAATTACATCCAACGTGCATTCCTAGTTCTGATATTATGGATCCAGGTAGTTAAAAAACCTTCCAAAAAAAACATGAGGGAGACTTTCCTTGGTGGTCCAGTGGCTAAGACTCTGAGCTTCCAATGCAGGAGGCCCAGGTTCGATTCCTGGTCAGGGAACTAGATCCCACATAGTGTAACAAAAGAGTTCCCACGCTGCAGCTAAAGATCCTGCATGCCACGACTAAGATCCAGGACAGCCAAATTAATAAACAAATATTTTTTAAAATTATATTAAAATTTTTAAATTAAAAATTTTAAACATTATAATATTTTAAATTTAAAATTAAATCTAATTTAATAAAATTTCATTTTATTAAAAATTTAAAATATTAAAAAAATATTTTTAAAAAAACACCTCGAGGTGCTTACCCTCCCATCATACTCTGGATTCTTCAGATGCTGTGCTTGGTGAGTTGCCACTTTGCCATGGTCAAGGCTCAGAGTGGGGACAAGGGGCTGGACAGCAGAAGGGATCTGTGACCGCAAGTCAGTGCAGTTGAATTTATTTTGCCATACTCGCTTGGCATGATTTCTGCAGCCACAGCTACTATTCTCATTGACTGGTAACTGTGCGTCCATGGAGCCAGTCCTCCCTCGTTTGTCCCTGGGTCCCTGGGCCACGTGCCAAAGCCCCAGGGGTAGCAGGAAGCCACCCTAGAGGACAGGAACAGCGCTGGCATCCTCCAGCCCTGTGGCCCTGGGGAAGCTCCTTAGCTCAGCTCTCCCTGTGTCCTGACCTGTGGGAGGAAAGGGAAAGAAGGCCTGAGAGATGGAGGAAGTGTGCGGGGGAGACTTCCACGGAGGAAACCCGGCAGTGTGGAGGGGTGGGAAGCGGAGACAGCCTGCCGCCCCATTCGCTCTTAGTGTTTTTCTCTATTGCCCCGAAACATATCCTTTATCTGCTTTGAGTGGCTTCCAGGGTCCTCCAGATCACATGAGAGCCCCAACTGTCCCTTTGCTGGAAAACAAACCCAGGCTGCAGGAGAGCTGGGCTGGGCTGGGGATATGAGTGCAAGAGCGGTAGGAGGAACAGGATCACTGGCTGCAGAGGACGGACAAGGACAGGAAAGGGGCTGTTTACAGCTTCTAGCCTCTTCCAGCCACGAGGAAGGACTCTGAACTTTCACCCTGAACTTTTTTTTTCCAGTTTGGTTTGCCAGTGGCCTTGTTTCCAAACACCCCGACTGGCCTCATCTGTAACATGGGGATCCAGAAGTCCTGACAATCCCCCGGGGGCACAGAGTGTTCAGAAGACAAACAGGCAGCCTGAACATCAGTGGGAAAGCTCTGGAGGGTGCGGAATGGTTGGAGACTCTTCCCTCCCTCCATATAGCTGCAGGGGAACTACTGGCTAGGTATTACAAACTGTGAGGACCGGGGAGGCAAATACACACTTTCGTTAAATCACCCGAGGAGTCTCTTTGCTTTTATGTTCATTCATTTGTTCAAAACATATTTTTGATTGAAATATACCTGATATATCGTGTAAATTTATGGTGTACACTATGTTGATGTGATACATTTATATACTGGACTATGATTGCCATCGTAGCCGTACACAATGATGTTGTCTATATTCAGTAGAGGGTGCATTAGATCTCCAGGACTTAGTTATCTACTAGTTGCAAGTCTGTGCCCCTAAACAGGTGGCGCTGGTGGTAAAGAATCCTCCCGCCACTGCAGGAGACACGGGAGATGCAGGTTCAATCCCTGGGTCGGGAAGATCCCCTGGAGAAGGAAATGGCAACCCACTCCAGTATTCTTGCCTGGAAAAGTCTCATGGATTTTTTTCTTTCCCTCCCACAGGGCTACAGTCCATGTGGTCACAAAGAGTTGGACATGACTGTGCCACTAAGCACATATGCCCTTAAACAACATCGCTCCCCTTCTTTTGCTCCTAGGCCCTGGAAATCACCATTTTGCTTTCTGTTTTTACAAGGTTAGCTTTTTTTTTTTTAGATTCCACATATAAGTGAGATCACACAGTATGTGTTTTTCTCTGTCTGACTTAGTTCACTCAGCGTGATATTCTCAAGGTCCATCGTGTTGTCACAAATAGCAGGATTTCCTTCTTTCTCATGGCTGAATGAATAGTCCATTGTATGTGGATATCACGTCTTCTTTACTACAAATACATTTCGAGTGCTTGCTGTGTTCTGTGTTGACTGAAAAAATAAAATACATGAGACCTGCGAGTTAAGTTTTATCTGGGGCAGAATGAGGACTCTAACTCAGGAGATGGCCTCTCAGATAGCTCTGGGAACTGCTCCAAAGAGATGTGGGAGGTCAGAATATATGTGATTTTGCTGAAGGAAGATGCAGGCAAGCTCATGTTTTGGCAGGTTGCTGCTAGTCACCTGGAGCAGATGTCTTCTGTGCTTTTCTAGATGGGACAAGATGCAAGAATTTGGGTTCATAAAATCTTCTCCTGAGTATATCTAATTATCCGAGAGTCTGTTCTGCCCATTTTTCCAAGAGCACAGCATGCTTCATTCCTGATCTCCGCCCTGAACTCCTTTCAGTGGGAGTGTTGAAGGTCAGCGACTACAGGGGCTGGTGACTTCATCCTTGCAGAAGCAGATGGCGAATGCCAGTTTCTAGTCAGCAGCAGGCACCATGCTAGGTGGTGGGACTGCTCCACTGGAGGCATTGGGATGAGGGGTTCTGCTCTGTACCCCGGTGGCAGACAGGCAGACAGATTCATGGGCAGGGTGGTTATTGGGGCCGCCTTGGGATCAATCCCCAAGGAGAAGGGGGCATACACCTTTAGTTGAAGCCACTCTCAGGGGCTGAGGCAATCCTGAAAGGGCTCTTCACTGAAAAGCTGTCTGCACGCAGCGCTCCCAGCAGACACACGTGGGTGGTACATTGCTGTGACTACACCCTCTGACCCCGCCCTACTACCCATGTAGTAGAGTTATTCGAAGGAGTTGTCCTTGGTGTTGTTCAGTCTTTGAAGCCCACCAGACTCCTCTGTCCATGGGATTCTCCAGGGGAGAATCCTGGAGTGGATTGCCATTTCCTTCTCCAGGGATCTTCCCTACCGAGGGACCAAATGTGCATCTCCTGCTTGGCAGGCAGATTTTTTTTTTTTTAATAATTAATTTTAATTGGAGGATAATTACTTTACAATAGTGTGATGATTTTTGCCACACATCGACATGAATCAGCCATAGTTACACATGTGTCTCCTCCATCCTCAACCCCACCCCCCAACCTCCCTTCCACCTCCCATCCCACCCTATCCCTCTGGGTTGTCCCTGAGCAACGGCTTTGGGTGCCCTGTTTCACGCATCGAACTCACACTGGTCACTATTTTACATATGGCAATATACCTGTTTCATTGCTATTCTCTGAAATCATTCCACCCTCGCCTTGGCAGGCAGATTCTTTACCACTGAGCCACTAGAGAAGGCCATCAGGAGGAGAGAGTGAGTTAATTCTCACCACAGTGAAACGCACAGAAAGAGCTCAATATTATGTCATTGTGGTGTTCCTATTTCTAGAATAAACAAAGGAAAGTTTGGCCCTGAGGGAACTTGCAGATGATCAAAGGGTTTCAGACAATCCCATGTGATAAGCGTGTGCATGCGGGGACCCAGGGACTCAAAAGGAGGGCCCCTCCACCCATCTTGAGAAGGCTTTCCAAAAGGAAGGGGTGAGAGAGCTGGGGCCTGCAGGCTGAGCAGAGCTGCCCAGGCAGAGGAGGAAGGAGGGGCTTCAGGCGATAGGAGGCCCCGTGCAAAGGCCCAGAGGTGAGTGCCCCGGGGTGGCTGGAGAGGGGCCACTGGCAGGGTGCGGGGAGTGGGTAAAGGCCCCCATCTGAGTCACTGACTCTGGCAATTGAAGGTCTTTGCCAGGGATGTGCCTTCTGCTATGAGTGCAACAATTGCCCTTCACTCTCCTGATTGGCGGGGCTGGAACCTGGTCTCACAGACACCCTAGGCCTTAGAGCTGGGGAGGCCAGTGGGCAGGAAGTGTGTGAGGGAGCCGCCCCCACCTGAGAGCTGCGCTGAGCCCCTTCCTGTGACCTGAGTCTTCATGGGCACCTGGAAGGGGTTGTCCTGCTTAGCTGGCAATTGTCCATCCTCTGCTAACACAGGAGGGAGGGAGAAGGGACCTGGGTTTTCCCTTTCGCCTGCTCTCAACCTCAGGAAGCAATCTGAGCATGGCACAGGGAGTCAGGAAAGCAATCGCCTGCGTGGCCTTGAACCAGTCACGTCACTTTCTGGAAACTGGGCATCCTTTTCTGTAAAATTATAAGTTTGAAATGGATGGTCCCTCTTTGCACTGGTATCTGAGTCAGAGGAATTTTCTCAGAGCCTGCTTCTTACAAAACCACGGGCACTGTCGTTTGATCCTTGTCTAGCTTTTATTTCTTCAAGGGGGTCGTTTCCTATTCTGCCTTCCTCTTGAGCTCTTAAGAAGCTCTCAAGGCCACTGACAATCAGAGGCCTGCTGCCTCCTTTCAAACAGCCCCCCACGGAGGAAACAGAAACAATAGGAATTGCTTCTCCAGCAGCCCAGGTCCCCTGCTAATGAGAGGTGTCCAAGTTGTTT
This sequence comes from Tragelaphus eurycerus, assembly GCA_935064755.1. NCBI lineage: Eukaryota > Metazoa > Chordata > Mammalia > Artiodactyla > Bovidae > Tragelaphus > Tragelaphus eurycerus. Next base: position 18,204,162 of record CAKXYN010000003.1, read on the forward strand.
ATCTGGAACTACGGCTGTTCTCCCCAACTCGACCACGCCCTCTGCCCCCTCTCCCTCTAGGCTGAGGTTCCCCATGGCCAAGACTGCCAGTATTGGTCAGGATTGGCCAAGAGAGGCCACCTTCTGGCCTTCGCCCCTTTCCATCAGCCACCTCCCAGCCCTGCACTGGGAGTTATCTTTCCCAAGGCTCAGCTCAAGGCCTCCTCCTCCATGCAGCCTTCTCTGACCTCTGCTGAATGAATTGATTCTTCCGGACACAGCAGCAAGTCTTCACCCCGTTTTTTCTGCTCTCTGTTAGAGTTAGCTGTTAACACAGATGATCGATCCCACAGCCTTATGCTTGCACACAAATGGCAACCCACTCCAGCATTCTTGCCTGGAGAATCCCATGGACAGAGGAGCCTGGCGGGCTACAATCCATGGGGTCGCAAGAGTTGGACACTACTTAGTGACTTAAGGGAGAGAGAGAGAGGGGCTCCCAAGTGGAGCCTGCTAATGCAGGAGACATAAAAGATGCAGGTTCGATCCCTGGGTCGGGAAGATCCCCTAGAGAAGGGAATGGCAACCTACTCCGGTATTCTTGCCTGGACAATCCCATGGACAGAGGAGCTTGGCGGGCTACAGTCCATGGAGTAGCACAGAGTTGGACACGGCTGAAGTTACTTAGTACACACATACAAATCTGCTGGATGAATGTTACTGGTGGGAAAGGCAGGGACAGAAACAGCACAAAGCCCTATAGGAAGCCTGGCAGTGTATCTGGGACAAAACTGGTCCCTCTTTACTGTTTTCTGGCCAATATAGAACAAAAATCTGTGATGTGTGCATGGTCTCCAGATACCTCCACGGGATAGCCCTGCTCAGGAACAAGAAGGTAGGCGATCATGAAGTTCTTCTTGTGTAACTCCTGATAGCTCTAGAAGAATCATCGAAACAAACCTGCTGCTGCCCTCAGCTGCCTGTCACCCTGAGCGTGTGGACTGTGTGCAGAAGTGGCGGGGGAGGGTGAGACCCTGAGTTTCAGTTCAGGGCTCTGGTCACGGGCCTGCCCTAGGTATGACCTGGAAGGGAGTGGAATTTGCTCCATGCGCTGCCCGGCCTGACTCACAAGCAGCAGGACACCCAGAGGGAGCTGGGGGTGTGGTAGGAGCGGATGAGTTCAGGGAGGTGAGGGCTAGGGACTGTGGAGCTGGCGATGGAGACATCCTGCAGGATTCTTAGTGACAGAAGGCACGGCTGCTGGCTTTGAACAGGCGAGGGTGGGACCTGACTTCTGTAATAAAGTCCCTATGAGGAGGGACTGTCATCAGCCCATTTCGGGGATGAAAATACTGAAGCAGAGATGGTGAGAGACTTGCCTGACCCCTCTCCCTCCCCCACCACCATCAGAGGGTGTCACCTCCATCCCAGAGCCCAAAAGGCATTTGCTTCACTCTCAGCTGCTCCCTCTTTAGGGGGTCTCCCTTCCTGCACTTGGGTCAAGCTCCATGAGAGCGGCAGCTGTTTGCTTCCAGGCTGCATCCTCAGTGCCTTGAAGACGCCTGGTGCACAGGAGGAGTTCAATGAGGCTTTGCTGATGAGGCAACAGGAGAGAGGGAGTGCAGACAGCCTGGAGAGGGGGTGCTGGAGCACCTGATCCTGAGTTCTTGCCAAGGCTCAGTAGTCAAGGTTCCCATGGGAATTCCTGGGGCTCTAAGCCAGCCTGAGGTCAGGTGTGTGGGTGTCTGCCTAGGATTTCTCCCCACCCCGCCAAGGCATTGCCCCTCAGAGAGTCAGAGAAGGGTGCTTGGCCGTCAGCTGTCATTCATTGATCAGTTTCTTCCGTCTTTCACGTATTCAGTCACTCAGCTGTCCACTAAGCATTATCTTCACACGTATTCTGGGCCGGACACTGAGATAGGAGAGCCTGCAAGTAACCAAGTTCGAGTGTCTGCCCCTTGCATCCTTGGGGGGACAGACCAAAGGGAAAAACAAATGAGTGTACAACTGCTATGAGAGAAGGAAGTGAGGGACCTTGAGAGGGGGGGCAGCCAGGCCTGTAGGAGGGCAGGGTGGCCCTGGGGCAGGGGTCTCCGCCAGGGAGAATGCTTTGCAAAGCTGTCAGAAGCAGGGCAGCCTGCAGGAGGTATGGGGCTCAGAGAAAGGGGAGCCAGTGTGGCTGGAGCACCCAGAAAGGGAGAGGGTGGGAGGGGAATTCCGGGGAGAGGTGACAGGCAAACAGCCAAGCCTGGGCCTCAGCAGAGAGGGTGAGTGGAGGAGCTGGTCCTCAGAAGGGGTGGGGGGTGGCGGTGGGATCCTTGGTTTGGAAAGACCCCCTCCCCCCGCCCCCACTTAGCTACCATGGGGACTGACTGGGCCTGGGTGGACCCTGCCCTGAGGGGGCTTCTGGGTTGTTTTGCAGACAGAGCCTGTGATCAGGGTCCTGGAAGGACAGTGCGCACTGGAGTCCCATTTTTTAAAAAATTTTTTTCTTTTGTGTGTATGTGTTTAATTGCTTTACAATGTTGTGTTACTTTCTGCTGTACAGCAAAGTGAATCAGCTGTATGTGTCCATATGTCCTCTCTCTCGGTCTTCCCCTGTCCCCACCCCCAGGTCATCACAGAGCAGCGACCCAAGCTCCCTGTGCTGTGCAGCAGCTTTCCACTAGCTATCTATTATTTTTTTTAATGAACTGTTTCTTATTCTTTTATTTATTTTATTTGTAATTGGACGATAATTGCTCTACAATATTGTTAGTTTCCACCACACCTCAGCCTGAGTCAGCCATAGGTGGACCTCTGTCCTCTCCGTCTTGAACCTCCCTCCCACCTCTCACCCCATCCCACCCCTCTAGGTTGTCCCAGAGCACCAGGTTTGAGCTCCCTTCCTCACACAGCAAATTCCCACTGGCTGTCTACCTTACATATGGTAATATATGTTTCACTGTTGCTCTTTCAATTCATTTGTCCCTCCCTCTCCTTTCCCCATTGTATCCACAAGACTCTACAGGCTTCATCTCTATTGCTGCACAGGGCAGTGTCTATAAGTCAGTGCCACTCTCCCAATTCATCCCACACTCCCCTTCCGGCTCTGTGTCACACGTCCAGTCTCTACGTTTTCGTCTTTATTCCTGCCCTGCAAATAGGTTCATCAGTACCCTTTTTCTAGATTTGATAAGTGCATTTTTAGAAAACAGAAGTGGCGGGACTTGCCAGGGTGGATGGAGAGGAGAGGGATTGAAAAATTCTCTTGGCTTCTGGCCCCAACAACAGGGGAAGTACCATCTGGGGGGAGAGAAACAGAAGAATGCCAAAAGTCTTTTGAGCTCAAGGCCAAAAGGGCCGTTTGTTTGTTTAATTTGTACAATGCCTATGTGCTGGGCCAGAAATACAATATATACAAACCAGCCCTAGGTTTTTCTGCTGCGGCCACAGTATTTCCTGCACTGTTGTGGTCTTTTTTTACCTTGGAGCCTGAGCAGTCACATGACTAGCCCGTCCCTTGGCCTCCCAAAGGGAGACAGGGACTCAGTGTACACTCTTCCTGCTGATCTCTGCTGGCACCGGGTTTGCTTAAAGGCACATTCCAGGCCTGGGGGCGGGAAGGAGGGCAGGGAGAGTTGTTTGTGTGCGTGCACGTGAGGAGGGCCGTGTGGAGGGAAGGAACACATGCGACTCAGTCAAGTCCAGGCCCTGTTGGGTGCTTAATATCACTCTGTTACTTAATGATCTTATAACCGAGCACGACCCTATGGGGCCTCCCCAGGACACGTCTTCCCCCTTATCCTCTGCTTCAGCTTCTCTCTGAAGAGAACAGTATTTGATGCACATTTCCCGAGTTGTTTCTCAGAGGTGAAAACTCCCACCAAATGGAAGATGCTAACTGCATGATGACCATGAGTACACAGCTCCGGGACTGATAATGTTAACTCCTGTGACTCCACCCTGTTCCCTCATCATCAGCCAATTGTGCAGGGTCTAATCACATGTCCTGTGACCCCTGCCCTCACCTCAGTTTTTAAAAAAATGCTTTGCAGAAACCCTTTGAGAAGCTTGGGGCTTTTTAGAGCATGAGCTACCCTCCTCCTTGTGTGGCCCCACAGTAAACCTTTCTCTGCTCCAAACTCGGACGTTTTGGTGTGTTTAACCTCACTGAACATCAGGGACATGAACTTGTGCTAATGATATAGATATCATTGTCTCCATTATTTAAACAAGGAAATGGAGGCAGAGAGGCCTCACGAGTGTGCAAAGTCCTACACGAGACTGTTTAATTCCCATAAATCCAAACCCCACCTTCGTGGTCATGTTTTCCTTTCAGGTGGAGACTGAACCACTCTTTCTGCCCTGTACCCTTTCTTCCCCACCCTCTCACATAGCTTATGCTGGTTATCCAAGTAGTCTTTACAGTCTACAACCCCCTCCTCACCAGCACCTTCTCATTGGAGGGTATCTGGGTCGCCATGTTGGTTCTCCCCAAGCTCAGGTAGAAGCCCCTTTGTGTGGCTTCCAAAACAACTGGCCTTCACGGAGAGGAGAGTGTGTGGACTCCCTGCTCCCTGGAGAAAGGTGTGTCCTGCTTTCTTCCCACCCCATTGCCTATGTTATCCAATTAAGGGATGCTTCCCCTGGTGTTGTCTCAAGAGGAGGAGGGAGGGGAGAGCCAGCTGTGGGAAGTAGGGTTTGATGGGTCAGGATGGGAGGGCCTCAGGGGTCTAAGAGAGGATGTCCCTTGGGGAGCCTGCCGTGTGGACTTTGGCACCAACAACTCCAGCAGCTGCTGAACCCAGCATAACTCTGTGTGCTGGACCCAAAGAACTGTGCATGAGTTCTTTGAAACCGTCAAAGATTTAAATTCTTGAAAGGGCTTTTGTTTTATTAACTTTTATTGTTTGTCTTCTGAATATTTTAGTCACTGAAGATTTGAATGGAAGAAAAGAGGAAAATGAAAAACATTGGTAATTCCACGAGCCAAAGAAACTAGAATGGGCTTTTGCCTGCTCACTCTAGGTCAACTCTTCAGCAGCATTGTGTGAAGTGATTGTGTGGCCTGCACCATAATCTATTATTATCACTTATTTAGGAGGTTTCCAACTATCTCTTTGAGAAAAATCTTTGCAAGGTGTTTTCCAAATGGTGTGACACTGTGGTGTGCTACGAAGCATGAAAAATCAAAGACTAAGGGGACACATAACCAACTCCAGTGTTCTCGCCTGGAGAATCCCAGGGACGGGGGAGCCTGGTGGGCTGCCGTCTATGGGGTTGCACAGAGTCAGCCACGACTGAAACAACTTAGCAGCAGCAGCAAAGGGACACATTTCCTTGGAGCTACTGTTTATGTGATGATGGAGGCATTTTTCAACCCCTGTAAAAAGGATGCATTGCTTGATAAATGATGCTGGGGCAATTTGCTATTTATATACACGTGTGCTCAGTGGTGTCCTTCTCTTTGTGACCCCTTGGACTGTAGCTCACTAGGCTTTGTCCATGGAATTCTCCAGGCAGGAATATTGGAGTGGGTTGCCCTTTCCTTCTCCAGGGGATCTTCCTGACCCAGGGATTGAAGCCGGGTCTCCTGCATTTTAGGGAGATTCTTTACCGCCTGAACCACTCCACTTTTAGATTCTTTTCCAATGTAAGTCATTACAGAACATTGAATAGAGATATGATTCAATGAGATATCATGTCAGACCCACCAGTGGCTATAACCAAAAAGGTAGATAATAACAAATACTGTTGAAAATGTGGAGAAATAGAAACCTTCATACATTTTTGGTGGGAATGCAAAATGGTACAGACACTATACAAAACAGTTTGGTGACTCCTTGGAATGTTATACGTGGAGTTGCCACGTGACCCAGCAATTTCACTCACAAGTATATACCCTAAAAAAAGGGGAAAACACATGTCCACACAAAACATGTGGACTTCAGCATCACAGTTATCAAAAATGTAAATAAAACCCAAGTGAAGATTAGAGCAAAGAAAGATAAAGTAGCAGGGTGTTCTTTTGCCAGTATTTGAACATCACCCTGAAAGAACTGACAGTTATGAACTGACTGGTTTAGCCAGAGGTGGAGAACAATTGGCTAAACTGAAGAGGAATTATGCCAAAGAACTACTGCTGGAACTGGCTTCACTGAAGACTTCCTTTGTTCCTTTGGATGAAACTATTAAGATAATCAATAGGTGTGTAAATGCCATTGAACATGTCATCATCCCCCAGAATGAATATACCATTGCTTATATCATCATAGAACTGGATGAGAGAGAGACAGAAGAGTTTGCAGATTAAAGAAAATGCGCACACGTGGTAAGTCGCTTCAGTCGTGTCCAACTCTGTGCAACCCTATGGACTATAGCCTGCCAGGCTCCTCTGTCCATGGGGATTCTCCAGGCAAGAATACTGGAGTGGGTTGCCATGCCTTCCTCCAGGGGATCTTCCTGATCCAGGGATTGAACCACTGTCTCTTACGTCTCCTGCATTGGCAGGTGGGTTATTTACCACTAGTGCAAAAATACAGAAGAAAAATATTCCTAAGGAAAAATCTGAGAAGGACTTGGAGCATTGAAGTGCAGCTGAGAGGTGATGGAGCCTGCTAATCTCTTGGCTGAAAGAAAAAGATAAGGACCTTCTGTTTGAATAAGCTTTCCTGCTCTGACTCTTTCAGAAAGGCAATGCCAAAGAATGCTCAAACTACCGCAAAATTGCACTCATCTCACACGCTAGTAAAGTCATGCTCAAAATTCTCCAAGCCAGGCTTCAGCAATACGTGAACTTCCAGATGTTCAAGCTGGTTTTAGAAAAGGCAGAGGAACCAGAGATCAAATTGCCAACATCCGCTGGATCATCAGAAAAGCAAGAGAGTTCCAAAAAAACATCTATTTCTGCTTTATTGACTATGCCAAAGCCTTTGACTGTGTGGATCACAACAAACTTGTGGAAAATTCTTCAAGAGATGAGAATACCAGACTACCTGACCTGACTCTTGAGAAACCTATATGCAGGTCAGGAAGAAAAAGTTAGAACTGGACATGGAACAACAGACTGGTTCCAAATAGGAAAAGGAGTACTTCAAGGCTGTATATTGTCATCTGCTTATTTAACTTATATGCAGAGTACATCATGAGAAACGCTGGGCTGGAAGCAGCACAAGCTGGAATCAAGATTGCTGGGAGAAATATCAATAACCTCAGATATACAGATGACACCACCCTTATGCAGAAAGTGAAGAGGAACTAAAGAGCCTCTTGATGAATGTGAAAGAGGAGAGTGAAAAAGTTGGCTTAAAACTCAACATTCAGAAAACGAAGATCATGGCATCCAGTCCCATCACTTCATGGCAAATAGATAGGGAAAGAGTGGAAACGGTGTCAGACTTTATTTTTCCTGGGCTCCAAAATCACTGCAGATGGTGACTGCAGCCATGAAATTAAAAGACACTTACTCCTTAGAAGAAAAGTTATGACCAACCTAGAGAGCATATTCAAAAGCAGAGACATTACTTTGCCAACAAATGTTCGCCTAGTCAAGGCTATGGTTTTTCGGTAGTCATGTATGGATGTGACAGTTGGACTGTGAAGAAAGCTGAGTGCCAAAGAATTGATGCTTTTGAACTGTGGTGTTGGATAAGCCTCTTGAGAGTCCCTTGGACTGCAAGGAGATCCAACCAGTCCATTATGAAGGAGACCAGTCCTGGGTGTTCTCTGAAAGGACTAATGCTAAATCTGAAACTCCAGTACTTTGGCCACCTCATGCAAAGAGTTGACCCATTGGAAAAGACCCTGATGCTGGGAGGGATTGGGGGCAGGAGGAGAAGGGGACAACAGAGGATGATATGGCTGGATGGCATCACCAACTCGATGGACGTGAGTTTGAGTGAACTCTGGGAGTTGTTGATGGACAGGGAGGCCTGGTGTGCTGCAATTCACTGGGTTGCAAAAGGTCAGACACAACTGAGCGACTGAACTGAACTGAAATGAACATGACACCATCTTAATCATGGTGTGTAGGTTAGGTGTGTATGGCTATTTATTTTTGGCCTAAGGCTTTACAATTTCCCTGGATGTCCATTTATGGAATTACCTTTGCAGGATTATGATTCAACAACCATTTATCACCAGTGAGATTTGTAGAACTTGCCCAGAAACTTGTAGTATTTATTCTGCAGAAGTGTCACCTACTTCACTTACCAATCTGTTAGAACTGATTTGCTTACCAAACATATTAAGAAATTCCCCTTAGGAAACAGCAGTGGTCTCAGGCCAACACACACAGGCCAGCAACTGCTGGAGCACTCTTTTCCTACCTACTCACACACTTTGGCATCACTGCCTGAGATTGCTACAGCCACTCTTGTGTTCATTACTGTGGGACTTCTCTCCTCAAGTTTCATGAAAACCTTCATTTACTTTTCCTTGATTAACAGGCCTCTGTCTTGTCTGTCATGGGAACAGTTCTGTGAATTCACATGTGGCTATGGTATAAACACTAAAATGAATTAAAATGAAAAAAAAATATTGTAGCAGCTCTGGATACTGACACACATTCACACAATTTATGTATCTGTTTCACCACCGATGGACATTTGGTGGGTTGTTTTAAGCTATTACCAATAATGTTTGCAAAAATATGCTTGTACGCATCTGAGTTTTCTAGTCCACTCTTACTATAGTAGGCTACTGCTGCTGCTAAGTCGCTTCAGTCATGTCCAACTCTGTGTGACCCCATAGACGGCAGCCCACCAGGCTCCCCCGTCCCTGGGATTCTCCAGGCAAGAACACTGGAGTGGGTTGCCATTTCCTTCTCCAATGCATAAAAGTGAAAAGTGAAAGTGAAGTCGCTCAGCCATGTCTGACTCTTAGCGACCCCATGGACTGCAGCCCACCAGGCTCCTCTGTCCATGGGACTCTCCAAGCAAGAGTACTGGAGTGGGGTGCCACTGCCTTCTCCAAGCAGACTACTAGTCTACTATAAACGAAACTGCTGTTTTTATAATGACTGATGTTACGACTGTCAGAGACTCTACTTTGAGTCATTGCTTTCTCAGATATTCAAGATACTGAGAAAAAAGGGAGCGATCAGTTTGGTCTACAGGAACCTGAGAAATGTTATAGATGTCATCATGGTCACTTTGAAGGCAGGATTGTTTCTGTTTATCATTAGATGCTTAGCATCTACCAGATATAATTGGTATGGAAGTGGGTTCCATACCATGTTAAGTCAATGAACCTTTCCTGAAGGTTTTAAAGATGAAGCTTATGTTTCCTTATTGTAATTCAATTCAGTTCAGTTCAGTCGCTCAGTCGTGTCTGACTCTTTGTGACCCCATGAATCGCAGCACACCAGGCCTCCCTGTTCATCACCAACTCCAGGAGGTCACTCAGACTCACGTCCATCGAGTCAGTGGTGCCATCCAGCCATCTCATCCTCTGTCGTTCCCTTCTCCTCCTGCCCCCAATCCCTCCCAGCCTCAGGGTCTTTTCCAATGAGTCAACTCTTCACATGAGGTGGCCAAAGTACTGGAGTTTCAGCTTTAGCATCATTCCTTCCAAAGAAATCCCAGGACTGGTCTCCTTTAGGATGGACTGGTTGGATCTCCTTGCAGTCCAAGGGACTCTCAAGAGGCTTCTCCAACACCACAGTTCAAAAGCATCAATTCTTTGGCACTCAGCTTTCTTCACAGTCCAACTCTCACATCCATACATGACCACTGGAAAAACCATAGCCTTGACTAGATGGACCTTTGTTGGCAAAGTGATGTCTCTGCTTTTCAATACGCTATCTAGGTTGGTCATAACTTTTCTTCTAAGGAGTAAGTGTCTTTTAATTTCACGGCTGCAGTCACCATCTGCAGTGATTTTGGAGTATCTTTTGCTAATTAACCCCTCTGTGGCATGACCCCACAAACCGTCCAACCAGTCTTGACAAAAACAGCCAGTGTGGGGAGATTTTGATACTTATATTTTGAGTCCTTTGAGTCCTGAAATCTTTAAAAATAGTATCCTAATAACTAGTTAGAAAAGTTTTAGTCTCTAGCTTTGTGAGTTTCCTCTATAACACTTGAAATCCACAAGACCTTCCCCACACATTCCTATACATATAATTGGGGAAAGCTGGTCCTTTCTTCATTGTTCTTCAATATTAAAACAAGCTGTAAGGTGGGAAGGAGGTTCACAAGGGAGGTTCACAAGCTGTATGAATACTTACGGCTGATTCACATTGTTGTATGGCAGAAACCAACGTAAAATTGTAAAGCTATTATCCTCCAATTAAAAATTTAAAAAAAAGGGAAAACCAAGTCATAAATACTTTGAACTGGAAGAAATTATCTAGAAGCAGTGTAAACAGATTAGGAAAAATGTAGGATATGAGAGCAAGCATTTGTCATTATGAAACTTTTAACTAGGGGAACAATTGGACAAAAGGTAGGCTATAGGCCTTAAAAAAGAATTATTCAAGTCACAAAAGAGAGGAAATACCCCTAGGTGTGACATGTGTACAAATCCTCTCTTCCTCTAGCAGCAGTCACCCCAAATTTGATTATGGAATTTCACATTTCCTTTTTAAACTTCTCTAAATAGCTAGTATTATAGTGAGTCCCCCATTCAAAAGGGTGCTTTAGAGGGGAATTCCCTGGTGGCCCAGTGGGGAGGACTCTGCTTTCACTGCTGATGGCCAAGGTTCAATCCTTGGTTGGGAAACTAAGATCCTGTAAGTTATGTGGCTTAGCCAAACACACACACACACACACACACATACACACACACGGGTACTTTTTTGCCTTTTTCAACAAGGAAGGACTCTCTTTCAACTCTAGCCGAAAGTTATTTCTCCTCCTTTTGAATTACTAGGGGCTTCTCTGGTAGCCCAGATGGTAAAGAATCTGCCTGCAATGCAGGAGACCTGGGTTTGATCCCTGGGTTGGGAAGATCCCCTGGAGAAGGGAATGGCTACCTGCTCCAGTACTCTTGCCTGGAGAATTCCATGAACAGAGGAGCCCAGTGAGCTACAGTCCACGGGTTCACAAAGAGTTGACATGTCTTAGCAACTAACACTTGAATCACTAGATTCCAAACTCCCACATAACTTTACTGATTTTCACCTTGTATTTTATTTATTTATTACTTTATTTATGCATTTATTTTACACACTTGATTCTAAGTTTCTAGGGAGAAGAATGCCTCTAAATTCATTTTGTAACCCTACTGAATCTTGCATATAATAAACGCATGCGTGCATGCTCAGTAGCTTCAGTTGTGTCTGAATCTTTGCAACCCTGTGGACTGTAGCCCGCCAGGCTCCTCTGGCCATGGGTTCTCCAGGCAAGAATACTACAGTGGGTTGCCATGCCCTCCACCAGGGGATCTTCCCAACCTGGGAATCAAACCGGTGTCTCCTTTGTCTCCAGCATTGCAGGCAGATTCTTTACCCACTGAGCCACCTGGGAAGCCCAATATAATAAATGTTCAACCATAATTCATGCATATCAATATTAAAGATTGTGATGCACAGACAAGACTAAAAGAGATTCACACAGGGATGGGCTGGGGTGGAGGGGACACTTTACTAAACCTACTGGTACTCTATTCTCATTCTGAGAGAGAGTGAGATACACATTTTCAAGCTGTCAGAGGCTGTTGTCCAAAGTGAGAGTTTATTTGTCTTTCTGCTTGTCATGAAAGATTCTTTCAAAGGTAGCAATTGTGGAGTTAGTTTTAAAGTAGCATTCTCTACCCAAGAACATTCATTCTCCAAAGCTCCTTTGTCAGAAGTTTTAACCTAAAATCAGTAAGAACTCCTCCTGTCAATGTTTTGGCACATCGTTCAGGCAAATGTACTTCCTGTTGTGTTTCACACATCCAGGATGATCTCCGACGGACACCTTACGCACAGTGTTAACATTTCAGTTCTGTCCTCTCATTCCGCATCCATGAAAACACACAACTCTGGCTACTTCTCAATGGATGAGCTGTGCTGTATATGAGCTGTCTACTAAGTTGATGGAATTTCTATAGCAGGATGCATTGAGCCCATTTTAACAAAAGTTAGCAATGACATCGGCTTCCCTTGTGGCGCAGATGGTAAAGCGTCTGCCTGCAATGCTGAAGACCTGGGTTCGGTCCTTGGGTGGGGAAGATCCCCTGGAGAAGGAAATGGCAACCCACTTCAGTACTCTTGCCTGGAAAATCCCATGGACGGAGGAGCCTTGTAGGCTATGGTCCATGGGGTTACAAAGAGTCGGACACGACTGAGCGACCTCACTTTCAGTGATGATATCAATGTTAAGTTTCATTGCACACTTTAAGGGGAACATGAATAGAGAAAGATCCTCTCTCATTTCTTCATTCTCTTTTTGATCACACTCTAGCGAGGCTCCTCTAACTTGACTAGACCTTAACCTTGGCCTGTAAAGACTGAAGCAAAAACTAAAACATAGTTTCTAACAGCTCAAGGCTAAAGAGCAAGCGTGAACCTATCTCCCCATTTGCATGCCTGCCTGAGAGACTCAAAGCTACTGAAAGAATTCACTGCTTGTTCCAGCCAACATCTAAAGATACAACCTCTGTGTCCCAGTCTCTGTGGGAGGGAGGCAGTGGGCAACCCAAATGACTGTCACACAGACTAAGCTCACTTTTTGTAGTTTTTCACTTTTATGACTCTTCCAAGACCAAGCTCACTCCCTTCCCTCCTTTCTCAGTCTCCTCTTACAATTCCCAGTCATCTCTGTACAGATCAAAGCTGGATTCAGTTCAGGTTGGACTCTGCCTTATTGCAACATCTGTTATCGATTAAAATCTGTCCTTACCATTTTAACTGGTGTCTGGCTTTGTTTAATCTCTTTGACAACAAAAGTTTACCTAAGATTGTCTAGACAGTCCCTTAATGGTTGTGTTTAAGAAGGAAAGGGATATTGGACAATAAGAGGTAAGAATGAAAATGGTTAAAAATTACAAACTTCTGGGACTTCCCTGGTGGTCCAATGGATAAGACTCTGAGTTCCCAATGCAAGGGGCCCAGGTTTGATCCCTGAACAGAGAACTAGATCCCATGAGCTGCAACTAAGGCTCAGCACAACCAAATAAATAAATGAAAATAAATGTTAAAAAAATACAAACTTCCGGTCATAAGATAAATAGTCTGGGGATATAATGTACTGGATGGTGAGTATAGTTAACAATACTGTACATCAGAAAAAGAAAAATTTGTATATTAATGCATATATATGGAATCGAGAAAAATAACACTGATGAACCTCTTAACAAAGAAGAAATGGAGATGCAGAAGTAGAGGATGGTCTGGCAGACACAGCAGGGGAGGGAGAAGGTAGAACAAATTGAGAAAGTAGCATTGACATGCATACGCTTCCATGTGTAAAATAGCTAGCTGGCAGGAAGCTGCTGTATGGCACAGGGAGCCCAGCCTGGCATTCTGCAATGATCCAGAGGAGTGGAATAGTAGGGAGAGGGAGGCTCCAAAGGGAAGGGAGATATATATATATATAATTATGACTATTCAAGGTGATGTATGGCAGAGGCCACTACATCACTGTAAAGCAATTATCCTCCAATTAAAAAAAGGTTAAAAAACCAATACTTTATTGTATTTTGGAAGTTGCTAAGAAAGTAGATCTTAAAAGTTCTCACAAGAAAGAAAAAAAAAAGTAACTATGTGAGGTGATGGATGGTAACTAAATGTATTTGACAATATACACATATCAAACATTATGTTGTACACTTTAATAAAATGTTACAGTCAGTTATATCTCAAGAAAACTGGGGAAAAGTGGAAGGGAAATTTATATATCACTGGTGGGAAATGTCGGAGAAGGCGATGGCACCCCACTCCAGTACTTTTGCCTGGAAAATCCCATGGACGGAGGAGCCTGGTAGGCTGCAATCCATGGGATCGCGAAGAGTCGGACACGACTGAAAGACTTCCCTTTCACTTTTCACTTTCATGCATTGGAGAAGGAAATGGCAACCCACTCCAGTGTTCTTGCCTGGAGAATCCCAGGGACTGGGGAGCCGGGTGGGCTGCCGTCTCTGGGGTCGCACAGAGTCGGACACGACTGAAGCGACTTAGCAGCAGCAGCAGCAGGTGGGAAATGTAAAATGATACAGCCACTGTGGAAAATGGCTTAGTAGTCCTTCAAACAGTCAAACTATAATTACCATATGACTCTCCCAATTCCATCTCGATATATACACAAGTGAATTAAAAACTGTCTCACAAAATTTGTGCAGGAATATTCAAAGAAGCATTATTAATAACAGCCCAAAGTGAAAAGTTACGCATAGATAAACAAAAATGTAGTACATACATTTATACAAGAAGGAATGGAGAATTCCTGGTGATCCCGTGGTTAAGAGTCCTCACTTCCAATCCAGGGGGCATGGGTGTGATTCCAGGTCAGGGAACTAAGATCCCACTTGTTGAGTGGCATGGCCAAAAAAAAAAAGGAAAAAGGGGCTTCCCTGGTGGTTCAGCGGTAAAAAATCTCCCTTCCAACACAGGAGACATGAGTTCAGTCCCTGATCTGGGAAGATCCCATATGCCATATGCCATGGAGCAACGGAGGTCCGTGTGCCACAACCGTTGAGCCTGTGCTCTAGAGCCCAGGAACCGCAGCTACTGAAGCCCACATGCCCTCGCGCCTGTGCTCCACAACGAGAGAAGCCACCGTAGTGAGAAGTCTGCACGCTGCAACTTGTGAGCACCCCTGCTCACCACAACTAGAGAAGAGACTGAGCATCAGTGAAGACCCGGCACAGCCAAAAAGAAATAAATAAAATTATTTTAAAAAAAAGAAAAAAAGGAATGAAGGACTGACACAGGCTGCGATATGGATGAGCCGTGAGAACATTACACTAAGTGAAAGAGAGCAAACACAAAAAGTCACACGCTATATGATTTCATTTACATGAAACATGCAGAACAAGAAAATCCATGTAGACAGCAAGCAGATTAGTGGTTGTCAAGGGAGAGGGAGCTGGGGAGGAAGTTGGAACTGACTCCTGGCAGGTATGGGTTTTCTTGCTGTGGTGATGGAAATGTTCTGGAATGAATTAGAGATGATGATTGCATTACTAAAGCCTACTGAACTTCATGGTATATGAGTTGCATCTTAGTTTCGAAAGAGAAACTGACAATACCTGTAGCTCAAGTGTTGTATAGTAGATCATACCTGTGTCATTATTTTCTGGTCATACTCACTAAAGGTGCTTGGGCTTCTCCTGTGGCTCAGCCATAAAGAATCTGCCTGCAATGCAGGAGATACAGAAGACTTGGGTTCAGTCTCTGGGTCAGAGAGATCTTCTGGAAGAGGAAATGGCAACCCCACTCCAGTATTCTTGCCTGGAGAATCCCATGGACAAAGAAGCCTGGCGAGGTTGCAGGGAGTCCACGGGGTTGCAAAGAGTCGGACACGACTGAGCATATGACTCACACTAAAGTGTTCAAGACTTTGGCAGGTTAAATTAAAAAAAAAAAAAAAAGTAGAATGAAAGGGAGCCTGGCAAATAGGTTATTGTGTGACCAGTTGTGAGTGAGGAGACATCTTGCATATTTATTTTCTTGGGGGATTAATGGGAGAAAGGAACTTTGGAGAGAGACGGCGACAAGCACTTACTATAGAGCAGAGCAGCTGTGTTTGGGCAAGGACAACCCCAAGCAAGGAGATTCTCTTCCCTTCCCAGACAACTGTATCCTGCTATAGTTTCATCCTTCACTCCAAGCACAGCACATGCTGCTCAGATGAAAAGAAAATCTCCCTGCAGCAGCCAAAGAAAACAAACACAGAGAAAGCAATTGAAAACTGAGAGAGGAAGCAGGATTCTGCAACCTAGCTGATAACATCCTTAGAATCAAACCCTCCAAGACGCATGGTCACGGCCATTACAGGAGACTGGGGGACACCCAGGAGCAAGTTGCCCAGAGGAGAGATGGAGAGATGGTCTCTGGCCCTCAAGGTCATTGGCCCAACCCCCTCCAGCTTTGCCTTCGACATCAAAGGGATATCAATGCCCTTCCGGTATAGGAAGAGGCCCAGTGAGTTCCTTTGATCATCTATGTATTCACCAAATATAAACTGAGATTCTACTGTGCCCAAGATACACAGGTGGGCACCCAAGCCCAATGCTGGAAGGCCCATCTCACAGTGAAGAAGTCGGCCATGACAGACACATCTCAGCTTCTTTCTCAGGTCTGCCCAGTCCTTGCTTCCTTCCTTCAGCTACATATTCTTGGTATCCTGGCCTCTTCCGGGGTCTTTGTCTCTCCATCACAGTGTGAGGAAGCAGCTGTGGTGGGGCACCTGCCTCTTTCTTGCAGGCTAGGTGCTCGTAGGCGAGACACGGGATCCTGTGTCACTGGTACAGGGGTGGACAACGTACCCTGTTTCTGACAGAGGACCGCTCAGAGGACAGAGTAACAAGGTGTCTCTGAGTTGTATTGACTGCAAAGTAGTATTCAAGTGTCAGGGGTAATAGAAAGTGTGCTTTGTTTCTCCACCTTTTATTTCAAAACACGTGGTTTGCAAGTAGCTCTTGGTCCTGACTTTTCACTGAGCTGGGTCAAGGGAAGTTGTGCCTTAGGACTTCTCTCCAGGAAGGAAAGGAGGGCTTCCTTTCCCGTCTATGGAACCAGCTCCCAGAACTTCCTCCCCGCCCTCCTCGCCCAAACGCTGATCACAGCGCCCTCTGGTGGAAATTTAGAGCAATTGCCCTATAGACCCAGGGCAAGCCCAGAGGCTCAGACAAGAGTGGAACTCAGGGCAGGCTGGAACTAGGGTGCTACATGGTGGGAGTGGGGGCAATGCCTACAAAGAACAGGCTCCAGTCAGGTCCTACTGATTATTGTCTTGCAGAATATAGACCACACATTACCAGTTATTTTGGATTTCCAAGACAAGCCAGAAACTTCTTAATGAAAAAACCAAAACCAAAACCAATTGTAGAAGCCAAAGAAATCAAGTGGCGGGCAAGAATTTGGGCCTGCAAACTGTCAGGAAGCTTTGATTTCCGTGCAAAAGATGAAAAGCATTGATATTAGTTAATCATGACATATAAACAAGGAACAGTCTTGGTAACAGAAAATCTTATATAAAATGTAAAAATCACAACTATGAAAATATTTGACAAGGAAGAAAAAGAACAAGTTTATTCACTTGCTTCCGAGGTTTCCCATTCATATTTACTTGTTACACTGATTTTTTAAATTTCTTATATTAACCAGGGGAAACTAGGAGACTTCATGAAAAAATTTGAGAGGAAAACACAAAAGTGGAAAAATTTTTTTTTATTTTTTTCTGTTATTTGGAAAAAAAATTATCTTAAAGGTACCTATTCACCAGCTTCTGGAGTACCAATGTCCATGAGGGTGTATTTGAATACTTTAGGAAAGAAATCCATACTCTCCAGTACAACATACGAAGCCTGCACAATTTAGCCTCATCCAGCCTACTGGCCTTACCTCCTACTATTTCCCACAGTGTCCTGATCATCATACCAAACTATCTTCCTCCAAGAGCATTTCGGGCTTTTCAGAAAAGCATATTTCTTACTTCTCTGGTGGTACAGTGGATAGGAATCCGCACTTGCCAAATGCAGAGACATGGGTTCAATCCCTGGTCAGGGAACTAGTTCTCACATTCCACAACGAAAGATCTCCAATGCCGCAACAAAGACTTGACACAGCCAAATAAGTAAATAAGTAATAATAATAATCCTTAAAAAAAAAAACAAAAAACCTCCAGTTTCCATGCTACCTGCTACCAAAACCCCGTTTACAGGATACGTCCTGAAGCCTACAGGCATAGTATACTGCCCACTCCCAATCTCTGCTTTCAAAGTTCTAAGCCCACATCTCTAAGATAACAATCATTTTGCTTATATCATAATTATTTATCTATACATCTTGGGCATTGGAATCTACCCACAAGTGGGCTGTATCTCTGATGGAATGTAATATGTTGAAAACACCTCATAGATTAGAAGCTGATAGGGTTAGGTTTTGCTCACCCAAGGCCTGGACAAAGTTAGATTTGTTGTAAGTAGGATAATTTAAAATCCATTTTTAAATGGCTTTATTTTTTAATTTTTTGAGTAAGTCATCATTTTCACTGTTCAAAATGCAAAGGGTATAAATGTGTGTACGAGTTGAAAACTTTTCCTCTCTCCCATGTATCCAGCCAACCCACTGTCTCTTTGAGTAAATGATGTTACTCATTGTTTATATCTTCTGGATAAAGTCCACATTCCTTTACACACAGTGTGAATTGTTTTCTACTTGGGCTGGACTATCTTCCCAGTCCTCTCTCTACCTCCAGCCTTGGCCCTCTACTTTCCAGATTATGCTGAATTTAGCTCCTCAAACTGCCCTGCTCTCTGTCACCTTCTTCCTTCACCCTGTCTTCATTTAGCAAAATGTTTCTGATCAGGCTGGCTTCAGCAGGTCTGTGCTGGTGTCCAGTGGGCTCCAAGACTTCCCTCCCCTCTTTTAATTCTTCTCCCTTTGAACCTAATTCCCTGTTTACCGATGTTTATCCTTTGAAGGCTCTGGACCCCTTGAGATCTAAGACTCTACTCATCATTAAAGACTAGCGACCAGCGTCTAGCCCACAGGAGGGCGGGAATGAAAGCTGCTCTCCTCTCACTGGACTTGTTCTCGGGGATTTCTGAGCTCTCAGCCTCTGGAAGTTCTGGGATTCACATTTGCCAACTGAGGCATAACTTCCAAGGGTGTCTCTACCACAACGCCCCACCCTACCTTGCCCTCAACTCGAGCGCAATCTGGATGTGTTTCCTCCACGCAGCCTGAAGGAGGGGCTGGACTGACATACAAGAAACCCTGTGAGGGCTGTTCTCCCAGTTCAGTCCCCATTGGGAGGACGAGGAATGTTAGTCACGCAGGGGCACAAGCCTGTGGGCCCGCAGAGCTAGTTTTCCTCGGGAGTAGATAAAATAGCAGAGTGCTTTCATCATCAGCCTCTTCCCTGAGTCCAGTCAGCTCTTGGACACTGAAAAGTCAGAGGTTCTGCTTCAAAGGGCTAAAAAAGACTCTGGGCCATGGTGATCCTTGCTCCCTCCTCTCTGTAGGACCTTATAGATGGACACTCAACGTCTACCGACCATCCACCCCTTCCTCCTGCCTCCACAGGGCAACTTAACCGCCTTCTCTCAAACTTCAGCCCCCACCTCACTGATGTCAACTTACTCCATAAATTGTAAAGTACTGTAAAATGCAAGGTGATTGTTACCATTACTATTATCGATATTTTAACTCAGATTCTTAATGACACCAAAATTTACATATAAGACAGTGACTCTGGAGTGTCACAAACACCTACCATACGTATATATATTTTGTACAAGGAACCAGAGGCCCTAAAGAGGCTATCTTATGTATTTAATTAGCATTTTATTTACTCAATTTTCAAAATAAAATCTCCTTACAGTTTTAAGCTCACTTTACATAGCTGCTGCTTCTTCTTTCTTTTTTGTTACAATCACTTTTTAAAGATCTTTGATTAATGTTTGGCCTTACAGACTTTTGAATTGCATTCTTCCACTTACTGTTTTTCTGTTTAAGTACTTCAGTTGTTTGACTAACAAACAGGCATTCCAATGCATTTCAATAGCTCTTGTAATGTAATAAATTAAGAAATTATATTTCTTATAAATAAGAAAATTCTTAGGTTCCCTTAAATTTCCCAACACTGTTTACAAGTTGAAACTTGTAAAACTAGAATTTTTTAGTTATGACATTTATTATGAAAAAATCTGAATCAATTACGTAATTTAATTTAAATTGGACCCTTCAAAATTCCCAACTATTCTCTAATACAGTAATCTCTCTTAAGTGCTGCTGCTGCTGCTGCTAAGTCACTTCAGTCGTGTCCGACTCTGTGCGACCCCATAGACGGTAGCCCACCAGGCTCTGCCATCCCTGGGATTCTCCAGGCAAGAACACTGGAGTGGGTTGCCATTTCCTTCTCCAATGCATGAAAATGAAAAGTGAAAGGGAAGTCGCTCAGTCGTGTCCAACTCTTAGCAACCCCATGGACTGCAGCCTACCAGGCTCCTCCGTCCATGAGATTTTTCCAGGCAAGAGCACTGGAGTGGGGTGCCATTGCCTTCTCCGCTTAAGTGCTACAAATTCTTATGATATCAAATATACAAAATCATGCCTATATTTAACATTCATATAGTAATGAATGCTCTTAGCAACCCCATGGACTGCAGCCTACCAGGCTCCTCTGTCCATGAGATTTTCCAGGCAAGAGCACTGGAGTGGGGTGCCATTGCCTTCTCCGCTTAAGTGCTACAAGTTCTTATGATATCAAATATACAAAATCATGCCTATATTTAACATTCATATAGTAATGAATGTAATGAATGTTTACTTCTGTATTATCTCTGTAGTTAATTCTAAATCTTCCTGTTATTTCACCGAATAATTTAAAATATCTATTCATTTATTTGGAAAATTCTGAGAGAGATGGGAATACCAGACCACCTGATCTGCCTCTTGAGAAATCTGTATGCAGGTCAGGAAGCAACAGTTAGAACTGGTCATGGAACAACAGACTGGTTCCAAATAGGAAAAGGAGTACGTCAAGGCTGTATATTGTCACCATGTTTATTTAACTTATATGCAGAGTACATCATGAGAAATGCTGGACTGGAAGAAACACAAGTTGGAATCAAGATTGCCGGGAGAAATATCAATAACCTCAGATATGCAGATGACACCACTCTTATGGCAGAAAGTGAAGAGGGGCTAAAAAGCCTCTTGATGAAAGTGAAAGTGGAGAGTGAAAAGGTTGGCTTAAAGCTCAACATTCAGAAAACGAAGATCATGGCATCTGGTCCCATCACTACATGGGAAATAGATGGAGAAACAGTGGAAACAGTGTCAGAATTTATTTTTCTGGGCTCCAAAATCACTGCAGATGGTGACTGTAGCCATGAAATTAAAAGACGCTTACTCCTTGGAAGGAAAGTTATGACCAACCTAGATAGCATATTCAAAAGCAGAGACATTACTTTACCAACAAAGGTTCGCCTAGTCAAGGCTATGGTCTTTCCTATGGTCATGTATGGATGTGAGAGCTGGACTGTGAAGAAGGCTGAGCGCCGAAGAATTGATGCTTTTGAACTGTGGTGTTGGAGAAGACTCTTGAGAGTCCCTTGGACTGCAAGAAGATCCAACCAGTCCATTCTGAAGGAGATCAATCCTGGAATTTCTTTGGAAGGAATGCTGCTAAAGCTGAAACTCCAGTATTTTGGCCACCTCATGCGAAGAGTTGACTCATTGGAGAAGATTCTGATGCTGGGAGGGATTGAGGGCAGGAGGAGAAGGGGACGACAGAGGATGAGATGGCTGGATGGCATCACTGACTCGATGGACGTGAGTCTGAGTGACCTCCGGGAGCTGGTGATGGACAGGGAGGCCTGGCGTGCTGCGGTTCATGGGGTCGCAAAGAGTTGGACACGACTGAGCAACTGATCTGATCTGATTCATTTATTTTATTTATTTGGTTGCAGCATGTGGAATCTAGTTTCCTGACCAGGGACTGAACCTGAGCCCCCTGCAGTGGGAGCTTGGAGTTAGCCACTGGATCACCAGGCAAGTCCCAATATAGGTTTGAAATATTTGTACATTATCAGATGGCTTCCCTGGTGACTCAGTGGTAAGGAAGCCGCCTGCCAATGCAGGAGACATAAGACATGTGGGTTCGATCCCTGGGTCAGAAAGATCCTCTGGAGGAGGGCATGGCAACCCACTCCAGTCTTCTTGCCTGGAGACTCCCATGGACAGAAGAGCCTGGTGGGCTAGTCCATGGGGTCACAAAGAGTCGGACATGACTGAAATTACTTAGCATGCATGCACATTAGTTGAAATAAAAAAGGACAAGTGATCACTAGGGTTAAGTTCAACTAAGGGAAAAGACAGGAATGTTCTTGGGGTGCACAAGTTCTTGGTGAGCAGCAATCCAGGACATGAGGATGGAAACCATATTGTGCTGGGGTAGGGGGATGGTAATAAGTGAGGGATGAGAAAGTGTTTATAGATGGTGACTACAGAGCTCATTTAAAGATGTGATTGTAAAGACAAGGAGAGAAGGTAGATCAGGAAAGGTCTTTAAAAGATGAAAAATACTTCAGTATTCTTAGTGTGTTTAAATAATGGAAGGAACTAAGTCAGTGAGAAGAGGCTGAAAGTTCCATAGAGAAAGATGACAATGTGCTGGTTGGAGAGTCCATAGATCCCAGGGTATAAGCAGGATCCCATGCAGAGAGGCTGAATGAGCCTCCGGGAGTGGGAAGGAAGAAGGGGAAAGTCGCTCAGTGTGTCTGACTCTTTAGTCCATGAAATTCTCCAGGCCAGAATGCTTTTCCCTTCTTCAGGCAATCTTTCCAACTCAGAGGTCAAACCCAGGTCTCCTGCATTGCAGGAAGATTCTTTACCAGCTGAGCCATAAGGGAAGCCCACCAGCAGCAGGGGAGACCTGCAACCCACCGAATAGGAAGGGAGAGGGAAGGTGGACAAGTAGGTGGCGTGAGAGTGTGTACACTTAGTGGCTGGATTGAGGGAGCCGGGTCTGATGCCTTCTACTGCTGTGAATTCAAGGCCAGGCCATCTACTCAGAGCGAGACAGGGAGGCCGAGGGAGGAGGACGTGAGCAGTCGTGAGCCAGAGCAATCCCTGGGGAGAAAACATGGCGTCGCTGGTGACCGTTCAGTGAGCCTCCTTTCCTGTGTGCGTCTCCCCATTCCAACGTCTCAGAAGATCTCGTTGGGTCGCTTTGTTGCTATACAATATAGATTTTTCTTATTAAATAAGGTTTTGGGTCAAGTCACTTCATAGATGGTTGATTCCCTTATTGTTACTTCTGGTTTCGTGATCAGGGTGGTAAAGGTGATTCCTTTAACCCAGGGGACACATTTGTATGGAAATAACCTCTAGAGGGCTTTTCTCAGAAAGGGACTGTGGGGGCGGCACCAGCAGTGGTAGACCTCACTAGCCTCTTCAATTCCAAAGTCCCTCTGTTTTCTGGGAACAGAAAGACTACATTTCCTCCTGTCTCCAACAGCCTGCACACACTCTAGTCTCTCTACCTCTCTGCCCATGTGGCTGTGGGACTGGGTTCTGGCTTCTGGATGTAAGTAGAAGTGAGGTATAGATGGGCTTCTGGGTTGGACAGCTGGTATTTGTCAAGTGGAGTAAAACTGAAGCTTTGTTCTTACCCAGACACCCCAAGGTCAAAACTAGTGGCAGAAGCTGAGCTCTGCTGAAGTAAAGAGTAAAATGAAGTAAGATGACTACTCCTGAGGTCAAGGAAAACTTTCCTTTTTGCCCTTGCACAGGAAGGCTCCTTGGGGAGTCAAAAAAGAAGGGGTGCCACCCCATAATAAGTTTGGATATGTATCCACAGACCTCTGAAGTCGGATTCATCTTAATAAAAAAAAAAAAAAAAGTTGCCCACACATATTGGGAAGGGTCCTAGGACCAGTCAGGTGTGAAAAAAAGAAACAAGATAATTGGCCAAACGTAAACCCAGAAGGACTGTCCTATGTAAGTATTTAAATCACCTCTAAACTGTATTCCTCATTCAGGACACTCTCGCTCCTTTCTGAGTGTGTATTTCTGTCTAGTTTCTGACTTACTGCCCTCCTCCTCCTTAGAGAGGATGCCCGTACCTTTTCTCTCTGGGGTTCTATTTCTGTGTTGCTTCTGTCTTAAATAAACAAACTTCTCTGTGTGCTCTCCCACAAATTATGTTGTGTCTCTAATAATAAACTTTGTACCTGTTTGTTAGAGTTGTTGCCTCTTTGAAACATTCTTGATCTCAAATGGAGGAAAGAGCCAGGGCCTCTTTGCTTCTGACCTCTATCCCCTTGTGGTCTGGTGGCTAGGATTCCTGGTTTTGATCCAGATCACCCGGGTCCAATTCCTGGGCAGGGAACTACAATCTATCTTCAGGACTGCTCACTGCTGTCTCTCTGAGATTAGAAGCATTTGCACTACTTCCTAGATCAACCCACTATGAAACCTCCCACACAGAGCATTGCTTGCTTTCTCCTCTCATTAACTGAATAGAGGGGAGAGCAACCACCTAGAAGAAGCCCGGGTCAATGAATTACTGGTTCATCTGCCTTGAATTAGGATATGAGTGAAAAATAAACTTTTACTTTGCCAGACTGTTGAAATTTTGAGCTGGTTAAAATATTTTAGCCTATGTGACTCACAAGACTTCTTACATGAGTTGAAGGTTGATTATCATTGCATTCAGATCATCTAATTTGTACATCTGCCTAAGAGAGATACACTGCTGAGTGGACCTAATTAATAATTCTGTTGGCTGGTGGGTACTCACACTCCTGATAAAGGTCTGGCTAAGCAAGAGCAAATTTGGAAAACTCGGCAGTGGCCACAGGACTGGAAAAGGTCAGTTTTCATTTCAATCCCAAAGAAAGGCAATGCCAAAGAATGCTCAAACTACCACACAATTCCACTCATCTCACACGCTAGTAAAGTTAATGCTCTAAATTCTTCAAGCCAGGCTTCAGCAATACATGAACTGTGAACTTCCAGATGTTCAAGCTGGTTTTAGAAAAGGCAGAGGAACCTGAGACCAAATGGCCAACATCTGCTGGATCATGAATAAAACAAGAGAGTTCCAGAAAACCATCTATTTCTGCTTTATTGACTACGCCAAAGCCTTTGACTTTGTGGATCACAATAAACTGTGGAAAATTCTGAAAGAGATGGGAATACCAGACCACCTGATCTGCCTCTTGAGAAACCTATATGCAGGGCAGGAAGCAAAAGTTAGAACTGGACATGGAACAACAGACTGGTTCCAAATAGGAAAAGGAATTCGTCAAGGCTGTATATTGTCACCCTGCTTATTTAACTTCTATGCAGAGTACATCATGAGAAACGCTGGACTGGAAGAAGCACAAGCTGCAATCAACATTGCCGGGAGAAATATCAATAACCTCACACATGCAGATGACACAACCCTTATGGCAGAAAGTGAAGAGGAACTAAAAAGCCTCTTGATGAACGTGAAAGTGGAGAGTGAAAAAGCTGGCTTAAAGCTCAACATTCAGAAAACAAAGATCATGGCATCTGGTCCCATCACTTCATGGGAAATAGATGGGGAAAGAGTGGAAACAGTGTCCACTCTTTATTTTTTTGGGCTCCAAAATCACTGCAGATGGAGATTGCAGCCTTGAAATTAAAAGACACTTACTCCTTGGAAGGAAAGTTATGACCGACCTAGATAGCACATTAAAAAGCAGAGACATTACTTTGCCAACAAAGGTCCATCTAGTCAAGGCTATGGTTTTTCCAGTGGTCATGTATGGATGTGAGAGTTGGACTGTGAAGAAAGCTGAGCGCCGAAGAATTGATGCTTTTGAACTGTGGTGTTGGATAAGACTCTTGCAAGTCCCTTAGACTGCAAGGAGATCCAACCAGTCCATCCTAAAGGAGACCAGTCCTGGGTGTTCATTGGAAGGACTGATGCTGAGGCTGAAACTCCAATACTTTGGCCACCTCATGTGAAGAGCTGATTCATTGGAAAAGACCCTGAGGCTGGGAGGGATAGGGGGCAGGAGGAAAAGGGGACAACAGAGGATGAGATGGCTGGATGGCATCACTGACTTGATGCATATGAGTTTGAGTGAACTCCGGGAGATGGTGATGGACACGGAGGCCTGGTGTGCTGCGATTCATGGGGTCGCAAAGAGTCGGACACGACTGAGCCACTGAACTGAAGCAAGAGCAATATTTGTCTTCTAGACTTTTTCTCTGTTTCCTGGCTTGGTACTCTAATCAACTGAGTTTTACTTAGATGTATCAATGCCTCAAGGCAGCCAGTGATGTCTCAGTAAGCAGAAGTTGCCCCCAAACTGACAAATTAGGGGAAAGTCAACAACTGAGTCATATGATAAAAGGGTTTCTAAACTTACAAAAGCCTCTTATAAATCAACAAGAAAAAGATAGACAAGGCAATCTTTCAAATCCAAAGGGAAAAGAAAAGCAAATAAGCAATAAGATGAATAGATCCTCAACCTTCCATTGCTTCTCATACATTATAGCAATGAAGATACTAGGGCTGGTAGTGTACACATTACTACTAAGGAATATCCTTGGTCCCTGAAATCACCCCAACCCTGAGCTCTGGTGAAATGGTAGTTGGGGCAGCCTGGGTGCCAGGTGATGGTGGGTGAGGGTAGCAGAGACTTGGTGCTCATCATAGCAAAGCTCCTCACTTATTTGGCTGTTGGAACTGATGCCAGCCAGTATGGATCTAGTAAATACAGAATTTTGAGCTGATAGCTCAGAAATCTGGAGCCATCATTTTACAGATGAGGAGACGGAAGCACAGAAAGGTCAAGTTACCTATTCAGGTAACTATTTCTCCTCTGATGTTCCGCATATTATTCACACTCACTAATCCCAACAGAGCTCATCATCTTTCTCCCCACAGAGCTTTTCTGGAATTCTTTATCTTGAAGAATGTCACCTCCCACACACACCCAGACAGCTACGCCAGAGAGCTGGGAGTTACCATGGACCCCTCTCCCTCAATCTCAAATGATCCATCTGTCTCCACCTGTTGCTAATTGCCGCCTGTATCTCTCCTATCCACAGCCCCCTTGCCGACTTTGGTTGTTTTTGCCACACAGTGAGGCTTGTGGGATCTTAGTTCCCTGACGAGGGGGTGGAATCCAGGCTCCCATCAGTAGAAGCACAGAAGCCTAAGCCACAGGACCGCCAAGGAGCCCCTCACCCTCACCCCGCATCTCCATTATTGTTTTTCCCTGATTTGGGATTATTTCAGCCTGAACTAGGGCGCCTCTCATTTAACCACCTTCGGCACTTTTCCTTCCCAGAGAAGCCAGAGTGACCCTCAAACACTGGAGCCTGATCCCGCCTCACTGCTGTTCTGAATCCTGAGGCGTCTCCACGTTAAGAAGAGACTGGTGCATTGTGGTCTGGCCCCGCCCACCTGTCCTACCTAAACTCCCTGACTGCAGACACAGGATTTCTAGTGGCTGTTCAAACATGCCATATGCTCTTGTTCCTTCAGTTTCTCCACGTTGCAGGGGATGCTCCTTTGGCCCAGAATCTCTCGGGTCCTTCTCCAAAGCCCTCCTCTTTGTTCAAGTCTCAGCTGAAAAGCGCCTTCCTCTGAAGACATGACTTGCCCTGAGATTTCCTTGCTTCTTCTGCTCACTTGCATTGCACCCTGACCTTGTCTGCCCTCTGACAATATCCTCCCAGTCTGTCTTCCAGGGGCTCTGTAAGCTCCTGGACGGTGGGGCAGCTTCTTCTAAATATTAAGTCCCCAGGGCCAATCTAGAGGGAATGAGCAATAACTGTGTGTGGAAAGGAACAGATGCTTAATCAACAAGACAGTTTCTCATGTCTGGGAGCTCAAGAGCAGTGTGGGGGATGGGTTCATAAGAACCTCATGCTGATGGTAGACTCGTGGGGTCTGGTATCTGGAGAAGTGAAGGGGACCAGGTGCAAGTTTAAACACACACCTCATTCACAATACCACACTAGAAAAAGAAATCCAAGTCTTGGTGTCTGAGCATGATGAGAATATGTGCTCTTTGAAGAGAGAGAGTGCACTGGCCTGGAGTTGCCAACAGGGTCTGTTTACAGGGAGATTTTGGCTTTCACTTTGCAGGAGGAACCCTGGAAGGGAGTTTGGCTCCTCTGCACCCTGCCCTCCTCTGCTCTCCTCCCAGCCTGGAGGGCAGCCCTCTTCTCCTGTGAATGACCAATCCTGATGGTGGGAGGTGGCCTGCTGGTAACTCTTCAGAACCTGGCAGCAGGTTAAAGGACAATCTTTGAAAAATAAACAAATGACCTCAAACCTTAACTTCTCTAAGAAAATCCACTGTTTACCCAAGAGCTTGTGTGAATAGAGCTGGTAAGGAGTAACAAACCTGGACTTCAGTTAAAGCAGTAAAAAGGAATTTTATGGGACCAGTAGGGAAACATCTACTTCTGCTTTACTGACTATGCCAAAGCCTTTGACTGTGTGGATCACAACAAACTTGTGGAAAATTCTTCAAGAGATGGGAATACTAGACCACCTGACCTGCTTCTTGAGAAATCTGTATGCAGGTCAGGAAGCAACAGTTAGAACTGGACATGAAACAACAGACTGGTTCCAAATCAGGAAAGGAGTATGTCAAGGCTGTATATTGTTACCCTGCTTATTTAAATTATATGCAGAATACATCATGAGAAACACTGGACTGGATGAAGCACAAGCTGGAATGAAGAACCTCAGATATGCAGATGACACCACCCTTATTGCAGAAAGCAAAGAAGAACTAGAGCCTCTTGATGAAAGTGAAAGAGGAGAGTAAAAAAGTTGGCTTAAAACTCAACATTCAGAGAACTAAGATCATGGCATCTGGTCCCATCACTTCATGGCAAATAGATGGGGAAACAATGGAAACAGTGAAGGCCTGGGGTGCTGCAGTCCATGGGTTGCAAAGAGTCAGACACAACTGAGCAACTGAACTGAACTGAACTGAGGGGAAAGAACTGAACTCCATCCCCATGAATGCAGAGATGACTGGGTTTTAAAGGGTGAATGAGAGGAAGGGGGGGTCTCAGGTGAAACTGACAAGGATGGGGGCAATGAGATGGAGTTGGGCCAGCGGTACTGATTACGGTTCAAAGGAATGGTTCTCAGGCCCTTGCGAAAGACCCTTCTGAGCTGTTGGAGATTCATAGACATCTGGAAGGGACAGAGGGACGATTCGCAATGATGAAGCCTTTTGAGTAAGGGCTCTAAAAGTGAGACAGGTTGGGACCTGGGACCCTTTGCTGCAATGCATGCACCTGGACCAAGGTCTGCTACAGCAACAAAATACAAAGAAACTACAAGGGACTAAAAATAGCTGTGTGCGTGTGCAGTGGGGGAAAATTATGAACAAGATACAAAAAGACCCCAAACCCAGCAAAAGAAGAGGTCTGCTTTTGCACCCTGATTTTGCACTGCTCATGCACCCTGCACCTAGGACCACCAAGGGGGTGGGCAACCCACTTAAGCTACCCCTCCAGCCCTACCCGTGGATCCACCCCTGCCCTCACCCCACATAAGGAATCAGCAGCCCCCACCCCTCCACCCTCACCCTCTCAGGGAGCAAGCAAAGGAATCTGTTACTTGTTTTTGCTTCCTGGTGCTGCAGCTCAAGTTCCAACATAGCCTTGCCTGAATTGCTTGCCTCCCTTCTGCTTCTTACTGGTTTCTATTAATTAAGAAGGCCAAGAGCAAAGGTCTATAACAAGGAGGGGCAGTGAGGATCGAGGGGCCAGTCCTCAGATGTTGGCAGGAACAAAACACTGAAACCTCCTGGCAACAGTGAGTTTTCTCAGGTAGGCATTTGAATGAGAGGCTGGGGTCATCCTCCAGGCTTAGCCTTATGCAGCAAAAAGCCACGGTGGAGTTTATCCACAGCATAGACGTTTCCACGGAGCGGGTTACGGGCCCAAAGTTCTGCAGTTATCAGAGCCATTTGCCAATAGGAGCTGCTAAACGTTTAAAATGGTCCCTTGGACGTCTGCTTTCTCTGTTCAAGCCCTTTCTCTGGGCTCCAAACACGCAGTTAAGTGGGCCATGCAGAAAGCCAAGAGGCAGTGGAGAGCGGGTGGAGTGTGGGCGGGATAGGGGTTGCGTCGCAGGCCACCAGGAAGAGAGAGCAATAAAACGAAAGTGCCGGTTCAGAGAGAGAGTGGGCGGGCAGCCAGGTCTACGGCTTCGGTTTTCCCGACCCCTGCCTCCCCCAGGGGCGTCTGAACATCCTGGCCCGCTCTCTGTCTCATGTCCCTCGGTTACCGCCGGATCCTCGGTGCCTCAGTTAGGCCTCTCCTCCTTGCGCACAGCCAGTCCCGCCGCCTCGGCGCGCGGAAAGGTGTGCCAGGGCGCCTGACTGGACCAACCCTAGCTCCGCCCTCTCGCCTGGAGCCCTGAGCGCCCCGGCGCCCTCCTCACTCCAGACACTGCCCCGTGTGCGCTCAGGCCCCCGCCCGCGATCGCTGGGTCATGGGCGCCGCCGGCTCCTCGGCTGTGGCCCGTCTGGGCCTCCCCGCGCCGCCCAGGCCCCGCTGGCTGGGGGTGGCCGCCCTGGGACTGGCCGCTGTGGCTCTGGGGGCCGTCGCCTGGCGCCGCGCGCGGCCGGGTCGGCGCCGGCGGCTGCAGCAGGTGGGCACGGTGAGCGAGCTGTGGATCTACCCGATCAAGTCCTGCAAGGGGGTGTCGGTGGACGCGGCCGAGTGCACGGCCCTGGGGCTGCGCAGCGGCCACCTGCGGGACAGGTAGCGCCGGGCGCGGGGACAGCGTGGGACCTGCCGGGGAGGGGGTGGGTTGGGGGAGCTTGGGCTTGTCCCAGTGAAGGAGAATAGAGGTTTGCCGCTTGGGTTTCCTGGGCTGTCTCTGATCTTGTAGATAGAAATGTCAAGTTCGTGTCTGGTTCAGATTTGGAAACGTAGTAGAGGGAAGCTGTTAGCTGCAAGTTTATGTGCCTGGAGGGCTCATTGAGGCCAAACAACCCACAAGGCTGGAGTTTGGAGTGGAGAAATCTTTATTGCAGGGCCATGCAAGGAGACTGGTGTCGCAGGCCTCTCTGAAACCTCCCCTGGAAAGGTTTTAACAAAGCTTTTTAAAAACTTTATTTGTTGGTCTGCGCTGGGGTCTCTGCTTGTGACCTGTGAACTACTAGCTGCAGCACATGGGATCCAGCTCCCTGACCAGAGATCAAACCCCGGCCCTGCACTGGGATCGCAGAGTCCCAGCCACTAAACCACCAGGGAAGTCCCTTGACAAAGCAATTTTAAAGCCAGGTGAGGGGTATCGCAGGGTCAGAAATAAGATCCTGCACAATTCTCTTGACTGGCTTACAGTGACGTAACATGGGGGTGTCACAGAAGTTATGTTATCATTCCTTAGGCTCCAGGAGGCTTGGAGCTGTGTACTCATGGTCATCTAGTAGTTGACATTTTCCATTTGCTGAGGGTTTTCATATATATAAAACAGCCCGGGAAATATGTATCAAATACTGTTATCTAGGCGAGCTGTAGTCCATGGGTTTGCAAAGAGTCTGGACTTAACCACTGAACGAAAAGGTACTTCAGAGAGGACCTAAAGCAGAGATGGGGGAGAGACTGTCTTGGGAAAGCCCCACAGGGCCCCACTTGCTTACAAAATCTCTGCCCTTCCCTGGAGGAGAGGTTCTATAAAAACATGGGGTCTGATTGCTTATCTCCAAGGCTTCTGTTCTAAATTTTCTGATTCTTCATATGAACGCAATAGTAGAAAAATAAAATATCCTTGGCAGTAGTGGGTAGACGGGAGCAATGCTGAAACCAAGTCTTGTTCAAGCACACTGGCTTCGGTCTTGCCAGGGCTGGTCCCTTACCATTTCCAATCCCCGGAGAAGGTTCTTGAGACATGCTGGAGGTTGGGGCCCTGACCCGCTGTAATACGTATTGAGCAGAGGGCAGTCTTCTGTTGGGGAGAGGAGATGGCAGGTGGACCATGTGTGTAATACTTGCCACTAAAGGAATAGTGTGTCCCCTCCCCCAGAGGCAGAGTGGTCCTCAGTGAAGAACTTTAGGTAAAGTCCTTACCTACATAGGACCTGACACATCAAAATTTCATCCTCCTTCCTCAGAAAAGGTGCCCTGTCATTTTTTTTTCTCCCCCAAGAGGTGAGCCCACAGACATACTCATGGACACAAAATGGTGCAGCTGCATAAGGGGAAGGCCATCTTGGCAAGTGTCAACTTAAAAAAAAAAATCCACAACGTGAGTGTTAAGTTTTACTTGGGGCAAAATAAAGATTGCCACCCAGGAGCCAGACCCTCAGATAGCTCTGAGAAACTGTTCCAAAGAGGCAGAGGGGAAGGGTCAGTATGCATGTGATTTGGGGAAGGTGGAATACATGCAATCAAGCACATATTTTTCCAGAAGATTTCTACTAGTCTCATGAAGCTTTGCTAGTCATGAGGAACAGTCATCACCTTCAAGGATTTTAGTGCTTTTCCAAATATGAGGAGATACAAAAATTGGGCTCACAAAATTGGCTCCTGAAAATGTCTAACCATCTGAAGACCTGTCTTCTCAGTTTTTCCCAGAGCACAGAGTGCCTCATGTCCGATCTCCACCCTGAATTCCTTTCAGGAGGTGTCGAAGGTCAGCAGCTGTAGCAACACATGGTTTAATCCTTGCAGAGGTAGATGGCCAGACCCCTGGCATGTGCCGATTGGTAGCTGAGACAGGGAAGGATTCCAAACCCTAGAAAGAGTGATCAAGGAAGAACAGAACCTCCTTTTTTGCTTCCTTAGGATGAAGATGTTTTGCTGTCTGGCTGGGATGGATTAGCTATGGTCCTGTGTCTAGAGGAGGGAGGTTTGCAGATTGGTCATTGCGGGAGCCTTCTAGTGGAGGATGTCTGCTGTCCTGAGTTCACTCCTGGGACATGTGTATTCTCTTCCCTGAAGATTGCTCTTCCCTTAAAGAAATATGGGCTCTCACGGCATGGAAAAACTTCAGGTTGTTTTAGAAAAGTGTTGTATGAAGCTCACAGGGAATTTTCCATCTCTTTCACCCCAGATTTCTAATCCTGGAGAGTTATTTATTTTTGGTTGTGCTGGGTCTTCATTCCTGCACACACTTTCTCTAGTTATGGTGAGCGGGCTGCTCTTCCTTGCTGTACGAAGGGTTCCCATTGCGGTGTCTTCTCTTGAGGAGCACAGGCTCTGGGTGTGCAGCCTCAGCAATTGTGGCACACGGACTTCAGTGGCTCCGCACCCTGTGGAATCTTCCTGGACAAAGATGGAATGAACCTTTGCCCCCTGCATTGGCAGGTGGATTCCTATCCACTGTACCACCAGGGAAGTCCCTGGAAAGTTTTTTAAGACTGTAATATCCTGAGTTTTCCATCCCAGGCCTATGGAATAGGAGTGAAACAAGCTCGTGTAGGGTGTGTCGACTTAAAACATAGTCACAACCTACAAGTTGAGAACTGTGTTGAGCTCTAAGTTGAGTTCTATTTGGCAGGAATTTTTAGGACTTCAAACCCGGGAGATAGCATCTCAAGTAACCTTGAGAGAACTGGTCTGAAGAGGCAGAAGAGGAGCCAGGTTATATAGGAGTTTTGCAACAAAGGGCAGGTAGTCAGTCTGATTGTCAAAAGTTTTTATGTAAATTAAAAAAAACTAGATATCCCAAGTTAAGGAATTTAGCACTTTTCTCTTATGGGAAGATGCAAGAGTCTGAGCTCACTGAAATCGTTCCTCTGATATGCACCACACCTATCTGAGGTCAGCATCCTATTTTCATACCCTGAGTTCCTCAGGGAGTTGCTGCTTGGCAGGTATTCTTCCTGAGTTCTCTCAAGGCTCACCAGCTCACAATTAAGGGCTGAAATTGCTGCTGACTGATAAAGAACCCGCCTGCCAATACAGGGGATGTAAGAGATACGGGTTCCATTCCTGGGTTGGGAAGATCCCCTAGAAAAGGGCAGACAACCCACTCTAATATTCTTGGCTGGAGAATTCCATGGACTGAGGAATCTGGTGCGGTACAGTCCATAGGGTCACAAAGGACAGGATTGAAGTGACTTAGCACGCCCATTGACATCCTTATTTGCTGATATGGCAGCAAATACCCCATTTCTCAGGTGTTAAAGTCTCCCTAGGTGATTCTGATGCTATCGTTAGAGGGTTTTCTCTGGGACCGTTAAGAAGAATCTGAGCTGATTCAAGTGTGATGGATTAGAAAAGCCTCCTAATTGCTGGGAAGACTTGAGCCAGAGTGAAGACATGCACTCTCATGCTGCACATCTGGTCCCTTCTTCTTCACGTGAAGCACTGATGCTGTTTCACAGAGAGTCAGTGCTTGCCTCTGTGTCCGCTTTTCATCAGGAAGAACTATCGTTTCCCACTGCATGTTGCCACTACTTTGCTGTGACTCTGGCTTCCATGGAAAGAGAATATTTTCCCTTCGCTTTTCTGCCTCCGTGGACGTCCGAAAATAGATGGAACTGTATGAACGTTCCCTCATTTTGAACGATATATGCTTGAGATGGGATAGTGTGGTGTGGAGACTGGGGTGAGGCAGGGAAAAGCGATGGGATACTTTATTCGGTGGTTAAGGCAATGGCACCCCACTCCAGTACTCTTGCCTGGAAAATCCCATGGACGGAGGAGCCTGGTAGGCTGCAGTCCATGGGGTCGCTAAGAGTCTGACACGACTGAGCGACTTCACTTTCTCTTTTCACTTGCATGCATTGGAGAAGGAAATGGCAACCCACTCCAGTGTTCTTGCCTGGAGAATCCCAGGGACGGGGAAGCCTGGTGCGCTGCCTGCCCTCTATGGGGTCACACAGAGTCGGACACGACTGAAGTGACTTAGCATAGCATAGCATGCTCAGCAGACACTGAACTAAGACCTTTCAACAGA
The DNA here is from genome assembly GCA_935064755.1 of Tragelaphus eurycerus. Lineage (NCBI taxonomy): Eukaryota > Metazoa > Chordata > Mammalia > Artiodactyla > Bovidae > Tragelaphus > Tragelaphus eurycerus. Next base: position 18,238,652 of record CAKXYN010000003.1, read on the forward strand.
TAATATAATTTAAGCCTCATAGCAATCTTGTGGGCTAGATATTGTGTCCACTTTGCAAATAAGGAAATGGTATCAGAAAGGATGAGTATCTGACCCGAGATCACAGTGATCTCGGTGAGGTGGCAGTGAAGTGAGATCTTAGTTCCCTGCCCAGGAATTGAACCTGGGTAGCCTGGATGAGAATCAGGAATCTTAGCCACCAGGCCAGCAAGGGCTAGAGGCTAGAAGCTATTTTTCCCCTGGATCTTTGCCCCCAGTGAAGAACGCATTTATCACAGAGGCAGAAATTGTAAATGCTGATACAAAGTTTATTATTAGCAATGTGGAGAGATAGGGTGTAGGTAGCCCTTTTAGTGAGGAGGAGCCCACCTATCTCTTGTCTCAGAAAATGCTAACAGTTGTTAAGTATCCAGCCTGAAGCCCACTTCTTTGGGCCCCTGTGAAATGCAAATAGGAGGCCAGTTGTAACTATCTAACCTGGAGCCCATCTATCTCCTACCACAACAAGACCACTATATGCTGAAGGGATTTGAACTGATATCTCTGAGGGCAACACTCATGCCCTTGCTGTGAAGCCAGTATGTAATTTACAAGGGCAAGGATCACAGCAAGTCTCAGGAGACCTCCAAAGAAGTCATTTAACCTCTTCTGAGCCTGTTTTTCATTGGCTAAAGAGGTTGAATTTGATGATCTCCAAGTCCCTGTCTAATCTATATTTTATTTATTAAGCGATAACTGAAACTGGAAAACAAAGTGGAAAGAAATCTGCTATAATGCTGTTATTCCTCCAACTTGAGATTTCCATCATGAAATTACCAAGAGTCTAGAAGGCAGGAAAAAGCCACCTTGATTTATTTCCCTTTTGAACCCGTGTCTTTGGAGCTGTTCTCGGACACTGAGCGCTTCCTCTCTAAGTGCTCTGGGACTTCAGTTTCTAGAGCTGTTCTAGTCAAAGCCTTTAATGTGTCTGTGAGCGCTGGGCCTGAGCACCCTGAGCTTTGAGCTGGTTTCAAGACTGTCCAGAAAAACGCTGACTCTGGCTGTTTGGCACAGATTCTGGGCTATCCTCCTTGGCCGTATGTCTCACCCATTGATAAATCCACCCAGCCCTTTATGAAGCCAGCCCTTCATTTCTTGCGCACAGACTATTCCCTCTTGGAGACCTGAGTCCCCTAAGTTCATTATCCCAAGTGTCCTTCCCTCCTTCCTTTACCCTCCAGCTCTCTGTGCTGGGGCTCCTGTTTTCCTCTCTTTGCTGGCTCAGTCCTTCCCACTTCCCAGGCCAGGCTGTTCGTTTAGAAATGACACTTTTCATCTGTCTTGCGCTCTGCTCCCTGAACACTGCTGTGGGTCGTTTAGGGCATCGCTGTTCCTTTGGAGACTTAGTTCTGGGCTCTGCAATGCTCTTCATGCCACACACTCGTGTTTTCTGTGTAAAACAAAGGTGCTGGCTTTCAGGGTCGCAGGTGAGGAAAAGTGGGTCATGATCAAATCCACACTGCAGACAGATCCTTTCTTTCTCGTCTGACAGAGCAGAGATCATTATTCACTCCTGGGCATTATTTGTGTGCAAGAGGTGAAAAATAACATCCCTCCAGTTACAGGGTGATGGGGGAGGTGGGGAGGGATGGGGGGTTGGCTGGTGTGTGTTGCTGATGGCACTTTGCATCCTCTGTTGTGTTCATCCTGTCCCAGGGTCAGGCTGCTTGCAAGTTGCCTCTTGCCCCAGCCATTGCAGGTTAGCACAGAAATTTCAGCCACCACTTCTGCCTTCTCCCAGCGATTAACACCCACATGATTATACAATAAGCTGGGGGTGAGGCTTGAGGACCAGAGTGCAGGGTTTCAAGTGGGGAGAAAAATGGGAGGTGAGAAGACTTGGCCCAGGGAAGGGCTGATTTTTAGAAATAATGGTCCGTGGGGGTGTGTGACTCCTATCTGGATAAGCCTGGTTGTGTTGGGCTTTCAGAGGGAGGTTCGTTTCAGAGCAGGACGGGCCATGTTGGAAGTTCAGGTGCAGGCTTTGGTGGGGTTCGTCAGAGCTGGGCCACCCAGGACTCTGTGCCCAAGGATGAAGCTGGAAATAAGGAACAAGGCCCAGCCCTGTGGGAATTGTTTTTGCTCAGCTGCTAAATGGTGCCCGACTCTTTGCAACCCCATGCACGCCAGGCTTCCCTGTCTTTCACCATCCCCTGGAGTTTGCTCAAATTCATGTCCATTGAGTCATTGATGCCATCCAATGATTTCAGCCTCTGTCGCCCCCTTCTTCTCCTGCTCTCAATCTTTCCCAGCATCACAGGTATGTGACAAGGTAGGCAGGAAAGCTCTGGGTCACAGAACCCACTCTCACCCCGCAGGTGAACGGGCTAGGGAACCCTGAAAGCCAAAGATGCCTGGGGGAAAAAAAGGAGGCCCCCTCAGAGGGTTGGGGACCTAGCACTGCCCAGCATCCTCAGCTCCTGAGAGAGTAGCCATAGCAATTCCAAAAATGCCTTTACTCTGTCACCACCGCCACGGCCGCCACTGTACCCTCGCACAGGCACGCATGCCAGGGAGCTGGGCTCAGGACCCAGCCCGTGTCTGCCGGCTGGATAACTTATCCAGCACTTGGACAGGGATAGGCTGTCTGAAGGGGAGATTCCAGAGGGGAGACTCCCTGCCAGAGTCAGAGAGAGCAGAGACCTGACTCACCAGGTTATTTCACCATTCCACCTGGCTCCAGGCATATTTTGAAATGTCTCCCTCATTCCAGCAGGGGCTGTCTTTTTTACCCTGCTCACGTGTGGGGGGCTTCAGCTTTCAGTGTGGTTCACTCATCTGAGTCTGCAGAGTTCCTCACCCACTGCTCTTGTTCTGTCTGAAACAGTGACGTTGAAACTCATTTTCCCTAGGGGTGGCACACTGAGGAATCAACTCATATGTGTGGTATAACCCAAAATGTCAGTATATGCATTACTATAGATAAGAACATAACCAGCCTAACATTCCGTTCTTCAGCTCACTCTGCACCCCACTCTCTCCCTGGATGTGATACACAGAGTGTTAAAGCTGAGCCCAGAATGGGGGGTGGGGTGGAGGGTGGGGACTGTCCAGAAGATGAGTTCTTACCTAACACATGAATTGCGTAAGTCATTTTTTTTCCCCTCCAGCTTTACTGAGATAACTGAAATATAACATTAAGTTTCAGGTGTACAACGTGATGATTAGATACACACATATATTGTGAAATGATTTCCGTAAAAAGGCTAATGAACACATCCTTCACCGCACATAGTTTCCATTGTGTCGCTGTTGTTATCGTGAGAGCATTTGAGATTTTCTCTCTTAACAATTTTCAAATATAAATACAGTATTATTAACTAGAGATGTCATAATATACATTACAGACATTTTTTTCCCCTTGGAGCTCGAAGTTTGTACCCTTTGACCGCCTGAAGGCAGTCACGTATTTCCCCCACCCCACGGCAGCCACCAGTCTCCTCTCCGTTACTTTCTTTGTAAAACACTTACTTATTTGGCTGCACCAGCTCTTAGTTGCGGCATGTGGGATCTGGTTCCCCCACCAGTGAGCAAACCTGGGCCCCTCACATGGGGAACGTGGAATCTAGCCACTGGACCACTAGGGAAGTGCCCTACTTTCTGTTTCCAGCAATTCCCAGTTTATTAGATTTCACTTACAAGTGAGATTATACCGTATTTATCTTTCTCTGTCTGACTTACTTCACTTACTATTAATACTCTCGAGTTTCATCCATGTTGTCTAAAAATTGCAGAATTTCCTTCTTTTTATGGCTAAATAATATTCTGCTGTATAGATATACCACATTTTCTTTCTTTTTAAAAATGGTCCATGGGATCTCAAAGAATTGGACACAACCGCGTGACTGAGTACACACATACAGACATGGCATTGGTTTATAACGTTATATAAATTTTTACGTGTGCATGAAGAAGAAAGGCTGTTTACGGGTTTCCTGATCAAGGTCCACATGTCCCAGCAAGTCAAACCCAGCAGAGGCTGGTTTGCATCCCTTGGAGTCACGCACATTCAAGACCTTTGTCTAGAGTTTCAGTCCACCTGGACCAGTAGTCATTTAGTCAGTCCCCTCTTGTTCCACAGCAGAAAGACCTGGAAGACCTTTTGCTTTAGCCAGGGAAGTCTCTGACCAAAACACAGTCCCAAAGTGAGCAGTGTATGAGCCCTAGCAGCAGAGGAGGTCCCTACACCAGCCTTACCAGGATTTTGGGGACTGGGGATTTTCATACATTGGCCAGATGCTCTTTCCCAGGGTTCTTTGTACCAAACAAACTCCTTTTGGGGTCGAGGGTAGCACCATCTCTTGGACCGAAAGAATTTGGCTAGACTTGGATATTGTCTAGAAATTGCTGGGTCCCGAGTGGGGGCAGAGGGAGGTTTTTTTTTTTTTTTTTAAATGTTTATTTGGTTGCTCTGAGTCTTAGTTGCAGCACCTGGGATCTTTGGTTGCTGCAGGCAAACTTATAGTTGCGGCATGTGGGATCTAGTTCCCTGACTAGGGATTGAACCCAGGTCTTTTGCGTTAGGAGCTTAAAGTCTCAGCCTCTGGACCACCAGGGAAGTCCCAGAGAGGGAGGGTTTTGATGAAATAGAAAGCTAGAGGGGAGCTTTGGAGTGGGTGGCAAAGGCTTTTCTGAGTGTCCCACGTTTGTTTCTTGGCAGGTTTTGGCTGGTGATAAAGGAAGATGGACACATGGTGACGGGCCGGCAGGAACCTCGCCTTGTGCTGGTCTCCATCACCTATGAGGACAATTGCCTGATCCTCAGGGCTCCAGGCATGGACCAGCTGGTATTGCCGACCAAACTGCATTCTTCAAACAAGCTCCATGACTGCAGGTGCTCTGCTCTGGGGCTCCGGGGACCTGTGCCAGGACTCCTTTCCATTTAGGCCCTCTCCTGTGCTCCACCTTGCTACACTTTGTACAGTAGATCATGAGACTGGTAAAGGAAATATTTAAGAGAAGTCTAGTCTATTTTGGGATCAAGCCAGTGGTCAAGTGTGAGTGCTTGATCATACTTGTGAAATAGAAATAGATCACACAGTGAAATAGAATACTGCATTAAGGATATTTAGATTTGCTTTCATCAGATATGGCAAGACATGCAGACACAGAAATGACTGTCATGAAGTTTTTTTTTATAGTCATACATGCCTAGAAACCAGAGGCCCATGCCATGCAGGGCCACATGGGGAAATACCGGGGTCTGCCAAGAGGCAGAGAAGGCAGAGGAAACTGCAAGACTCTTTATTCTGGTTTCTGCAGGCTCTGGGAAAATTGGCCCTGGGGCACAGGGGCTGTCCTTGGTTGTCTGGTATCTGACTCTGGTGATTAGAGCAAGGGAAGCTGGCCAGAGTGTAAAATGCCATGGGGGAGGTGGTTGGAGTGAGGATTTTGGATTGGCTGGTTTGCATATGAAAGCCCAGTGTTTCACTATCTCTCTGAATTGGTTAGCCCTGGAAGGGGGAGTTCCTTCAGCATCACCAAGTCCCAAAATATCAAAGCATCAAAAACAGAAAAAGGAATACAAATATAGAGAGGATACAGAGGGCCAGTCTTTAGGGTTTGTCTCCTTTTGTTCAGGTAGGATGGACTTCTATTCAGAATTGCCAGACAGACAAAGGTGTTCATTAGTGGAGACGTTGCTGCCTGTATCTCTGGGTTGAATGATATGGATGCTGAGGCTTTTCCTGCTGACTCTGTGGCCCCTGAGGTCTGAGATTGAGACTAAGACATCAGGAGGTATGAGATTTGACCTCTGGCCAGACATGCACCTCAAGCCTGGGCTTCCTTTCAGTCTGTGGGACCCTTGCAGGGCCATCCAGTTGCATGACTTTTCAAGGTCTTGTCTTGTGCTAGCAGGGCGTCCTAGAGGCTTAGACACTTGTCATAGGTGCTCCGTTTGTAACCACCTGAGAATTCTCAGCATGTGGAAATTGGAGAGTCTCGGAATGCTCCATGTGCCCTCATGGTGTGTGCTTTTATTAGCAAAGTGTCTGAACTGAAACTCATCACTCCAGGTTCTAGAGTTTTGAAAGCCTGAAGCAATCATTCATTGACTACAGTATTTCAGTTAATTATCTCAGTAAGTTTATGAGGCAGATAGCAGTACACTTTACATATGAGGAGACCAAGCAAAGAAAAAGTAAAGGAGATTCCTTAACAGAGCCATAGGGACGGGGATGCAGTGTCATGGATTTGATTAACTTTCATTGTTAGTTTCTTTAACCAGCTTTCCGTATTCACCCTATGTGGTGGTGTTTTATTTTTTGAGAGTGATTGTAGAGCAGTAGGGCTTCTTAATTATCATAAGGATTTATGAACGATTGATGTCTAAAAAGTCCAAACGTATTTTCAGGTGTGAGAAAGAAATGACTTCAAACCTGGATAGTCCAACAGAAGTTTTTTTTTTTCTTTATAACTGAAGCAGTAGTTTCCTTTGAAGAAGAAATTTGTCCAGCTGGGTTTCATTCCATTATGAGATATATTGACCACTGATAATATCATATAATTAAATATTTGATATGTGAGGAATCTACCTAAAGTATGGAAATGAAAGTCGCTCCGTCATGTCTGACTCTTTGTGACCCCATGGACTACACAGTCCATGGAATTCTCCAGGCCTGAATACTGGAGTGGGTAACCTTTCCCTTCTCCAGGGGATCTTCCCAACTCAGGGATTGAACCCAGGTCTCCAGTATTGCAGGTGGATTCTTTACCCAGCTGAGCCACAAGGGAAGCCCAAGAATACTGGAGTGGGTAGCCTAACCCTTCTCCAGCGGATCTTCCCGACCCAGAAATGGAACCAGGGTCTCCTTCCTGCATTGCAGGTGGATTCTTTACCAACTGAGCTATCAGGGAAGCCCCACATAAAGTATATGTAAGTTATAAAGCACAATACTGAAACAAACACCTGTAGCACCATACCCAATTTAGGAAATACAACATGGATGGATTTATTTCAAGTACCTTAATGATGTCCTTGGAGAACGCAATGGCACCCCACTTCAGTCCTCTTGCCTGGAAAATCCCATGGATGGAGGAGCCTGGTAGGCTGCAGTCCATGGGGTCGCTAAGAGTCGGACACGACTGAGCGACTTCACTTTCACTTTTCACTTTCATGCATTGGAGAAGGAAATGGCAACCCACTCCAGTGTTCTTGCCTGGAGAATCCCAGGGATGGGGGAGCTTGGTGGGCTGCTGTCTATGGGGTCACACAGAGTTGGACACGACTGAAGTGACTTAGCAGCAGCAGCAGCATGATGTCCTGCTCCTCAAAGAAATCAGGGTCCCGAATTTCTTTTTCTCCTGGTTCTTGCTACTCTCCTTTTTATATGTGGATGTGCTCCTAGATAATATATGGTTAAGGTTTGCTTCAAGTTTATAAAATGTCATTATGCAATATGTATTCTTCTGTATTTGCCTGTTCTTTTCAACGTTATAAGATTCATCTGTGGCTTGCGGCTGGAAGCTATAGTTGAGGTTTTTCACTGCTGTGTAGTTTCCACTGTATGACTTTGCTATAACTTCTTTATGCTCTTCTCCATTGACTCATGTCATTTTGCAGTTTTTTTCATAATGTGAAAAATGTCCTAAGAATGTTTTTGTACATATCTTTAATTCTTTAGAGCATGAGCTTAGGAGTAGAATTACTGAGTCATTGGGTATCTGCATGTTAATTTTGATAAGGAAATGCCTAATCGGTTCCCAAAATTGTACCAATTTATACCTCACCGGAGTAAGGGTTCATTGCCTCATGTCCTCATCAATTAGATTTGTTACCAGTCCTCACCATCTGGCTTTTCTTATATTTTTAATTCTGCAAGTATCTTTAAAATGAATTAGGTGATATCTCTTTGTAGTTTTAATTTGCATTTCTAGGCATTCCATTGATATCTGGAGGCTAAATATTTTTTCTTTGTAGTTATTGGTTCCTTGTGTTCTTTTTGTCTATGAAATTATTTTTTGTTTCATGCCCAAGTTTTCCCTATTGATGGGGAGTTCTTTAGGTTGGAGCTATACAAATCTTTGGTCAGTTATAAGAGATGCAAAATCCTGCTTTGTGATTTATTTTTTAAATCTTTTTTATGGTATCTTCTGAAAAATAGACATTTAAATTTTATGATATTCAAAGTAATTAACCTTTTGGGGGGAATTAGCCCCTTTTTGTGTGTCTTAAGAAATATACTCTATTCCAAAGTTATACAAAATTCTCCTACTATCCTTTTTCTAAAATTTCCGAAGTTTTGCCTTTCTCACTTATGTTTTTGCATCTAAAGTTATTTATTTATTTTTTTAGAGTTGATTTTTGATGGTGATTTGAGGTAGAAATTCAATTTGATTTTCTTATACAGTTGTCAAGTGTTCCAGTATTTTATTGAACAATCGTTTGTTTCCCAGTGATCTATAATGCCACCTGCATTGTGGCATCTTAAGATCTTTGTTGTCGCAAAAGTAATGTCCGACTCTTGCAACCCCATGGACTGCAGCCCGCCAGGCTCCTGTCCATGGGATTTCCCAGGCAAGAATACTGGAGTGGGTTGCCATTTCCATGTCCAGGGGATCTTCCCTACCCAGGGATTGAATCTTCATGTCCTGCTTCTTTATCACTGAGCCACTTGCTTCTTTAGGAAGCATCAGTTATTTTCTGAGCTCTCTCTCCTTTGCACTGGATTCTGTATCCATTCCTGATCCTATCTGTCACTGTCTTAATCTCTTTAACTTTATATCTTGATATCCAGTAAGATGAGTCTCCTCATTATTTTATCTTCCAAGTGTCTTGACTATCCTTGGACTTCACACTTTTATTTCTTAATCAGTGGGACATTGTTATTGTTTTTATTTTATTTTTTTGGCCTCACTGTGTGGAAGGCAGGATCTTGGTTCTCCAGCCAGGGATCAAACCCCATTCTCACTGTAGTGGAAGTGCAGAGTCCCAACCTCTGAACTGCCAGGGAATTTCTTCCTACAAATTTTAGAATCAGCTTGTCAAATTCCATGTAAATCCTTTTGGGATTTTGATTGGAATTGCATTGACTTTGAGGCTTCATTTAGGGAAAATTGAAATGAATTTATTTATTTATTTCAAGAGTGCCTGATTCATAGCAGGCCCTTAAATAAATGATGTCTCACATAGTTATCATCTTTATTGTCGATAGCCTCCCTATCCATGAATGTGTTATCTTTTCTCCTTTATTTGTGTCTTATTTTATTTCTTTAACAAAATTTCATAATTTTCTCTATAATAGAACTGTACATCTCTTGTTAGATTGAGTCCTAGACATCTGATCTCTTTGTCCTATTTTAAGTGACGACAATTAAAAATTTTTTTCTATTTACATTTGATAGTTTTTATCCTTCAATCATTGGTGAAACTTTTCAGTAAAACTGCCTAGATTTTCTTTGTAAAACTCCATTCAAGCTTTTATGTCTTCTCAAATATTTTTAGTGAGTTATTTTGCTTTATGAATTGGTAGATCACTAACCTTTTGTTGTTCAGTCGCTCAGTCATGTCCGACTCTTTGTGACCCCTGGACTGCAGCATGCCAGGCTTCGCTGTCTTTCACTACCTCCCAGAGTTTGCTCAAACTCATGTCCATTGAGTCAGGGATGCCATCCAACCATCTCACCCTCTGTTGTCCCCTTTTCCTCCTGCCTTCAACCGTTCCCAGCATCAGTCTTTTCTAACGAGTTGGCTCTTTGCATCAAGTGACCAAGGTATTGGGCCTTCAGCTTCAGCATCAGTCCTTCCGGTGAATATTCAGAGTTGTTTTCCTTCAACTCTGAACTAAATTAGATTGCTAACTAATGTAGTTCTGTTACGCTCACTCAGGGAGATGCGGTTCTTTTCTGTGGGGTGGTGATGATAGAACATTTCATTTAGAAATATGGAAGAAAGTGAACTTTTCATAAAATTCGGAGAGAATTGCAGGAGGTGGGATGACAGAAGGGTAGAGTCTGTAGCAGGGAGTGGAGGGAGGAAGGATCAGTTGGGGGTGCTCTCTGCTTCTCAAAGAGCCCGCACTAGGCTCACTGGAGTGGGTGGAAGTGTGTGCACTTACACAGGAGGGCTGTCCTGAAGGGGTGGAAGGAAGTGCTCAGCCCGGGGAGCAGATCTGTACGGAGTAGTAGACTGGTGGAGGAGAGTTTTAGGGGAAAGGCTTAAGGCCGTGAGGGAGAGGACCGTGAGAGGACCACGGAGTTGGAGCCAGGGTTTAGTCAGAGGCCCAACAGTGGCTCCAAGAAGAGGGTTTAGAGAGACGGCAAAGGTCCAAGAAACTTCAGAAGAACTGCATGGAGATTTGACAGTAGGTGGGGTGAGTCAAGCCATCAGACAAGGTCTGTGGGCCTCGGGGAGCCTCTCACGGTCCACCTCTGATTCCCTCACATCCATCAGCCCAGGGGCCTTCAGACTGGAGGAGGCACTCACAGGGAAGTGCAAATACCTCCCATGGTACCTGAGGGCGGGGATCCCTTTAAGGGAGTCAGTTTCCAGATCCTTGAATTTATAGGTTCTCTCTCCAGCTGTGATGTTACCTGAAGGGGGCAAATTCTCTTCTCCACCTCTCCTTGGCACAGATGAAAGGCTTGCCCATCCCTTGTCTTGGTAGAGAGCACAGCCCTGGGAGGGAAAAACCTGTGGGGCCCAGACAATAAAAGAATACTGGTATTGCTAAAGGAGAATGTTTCTACCGATGGGGGTAAAGTCATTGCACAAGATGGTGATTCAAAGTCTTTGTCTTACACTAAAATGAAGGCACGTCTAGTCAAATTGTTGCTGGCAAATTATTAAAAACACTTGTAATGAATGATTACTAAATGCCAGAGATCACAGAAGGATCCAAAGGATGAGAGGAATTATTATAAATCAACTTCTTTCATTCCATCTGTGAAGACAGTGAATCCTGAGTTCTCATCATAAGAAAAAAGGAACTTAAAAAAATACGGGATGAGGACTGCTAACTAAATTTGTAATCATTTCACAATATATGTAAGTCAAGTCGTTATGCTTTATACCTTGAACTTATGCAGTGCTGTACGTCAATTATGTTTCAATAAAACTAGGAAAACATTTTTTTTTTCCCTTTGGCTGCCCGAGAAGGCATGTGAAACTTTCTCAACCGGGGTTGGAACCCATGCCTCCTACAGCAGAAGCATGGCATCTTAACCACTGGACCACTGGGGGAGTCTTAGACTGGGGAAAAAATTGAAAAAAATTTTTAAAATGTGGGCCAGAAAAGAAGTCCCTCAGCTCAGTTCAGTTCAGTTCAGTCATTCAGTCGTGTCCGACTCTGCGACCCCGTGAACTGCAGCACTCCAGGCCTCCCTGTCCATTACCAACTCCCGGAGTTGACTCAAACCCATGTCCACTGAGTCGGTGATGCCATCCAACCATTTCATCCTCTGTTGTCCCCTTCTCCTCCTGCCTTCAATCTTTCCCAGCATCAGGGTCTTTTCAAATGAGTCAGCTCCTCACATCAGGTGGCCAAAGTATTGGATTTTCAGCTTCAGTATCAATCCTTCCAATGAACACCCAGGACTTAATCATGTATTATTAAAAATAGTTTTTAAAATAGCTATCAAACTACCCCGGCATTTGAATTCCATTGCATGCTTTTAAAAGCATAATTTTATTTTATTTTAATATAATTTATATGTATTTATAATATTAAGGTATAACATATAAATTATGATATAATTTTATTTTAAATGTTAATATTTACAATTCAATGAAATTCAATCTTTCATAATAAATTAAACTTATAAAAAATATGGATGGACCTAGAGAAAATCATACTAAGTAAGTCAGACAGTTCAGTCGCTCAGTCGTGTCCGACTCTTTGTGACCCTGTGAACCGCAGACAGAGGAAGACAAATATTATATGCTATTACATATATGTGAAATCTAACATATAATACAAATGAATCTATATACAAAGCAGAAACAGAATCACAGACATAGAAAACAAACTTATTGTTTCCCAAGGGAAAGTGAGGGAGAGAGGGAAAAATTAAGAGCCTGAGATGAACAGATATGAACTACAATACATAAAATAGGTAAGCAACAAGGATTTGCTGTATAAAACAGGGACACACACAGTGCATGCCTGCTCAGTCATGTCTGACTCTTCGCGACCCCCTGGACTGTAGCCCGTCAGGCTTCTCTGTCTATGGGCTTATCCAGGTGACAATACTGAATTGGGTTGCCATTTCCTCCTCCAGGGGATCTTCCTTACCCAGGGATTGAATTCCTGCATTGACAGGTGGATTCTTTATGGCTACTTGGGAAGCCCATAGAACAGGGAACTATATTCAATATCTTGTATAACTTGTAGTGGAAAATAACCTGAAAAAGTATATATATAACTCAATCATTTATATCTGAAACTAACACAATATTGTCAATCAACTATATTTCAGTTAAAAAAAAAAGAAGAAAAGTTTACATGTCAACTTGCAATTGTGTGAGGGGTACATAGCTTTTTTTAGCGGGGGAGGTATATAGCTTTTATCTTTTGAGGCCGGTCAAGCAAAAAATCCTTTAAGACCACTTCATTATCTGGTGGAACTTGTGTCCACCTTGTGAAGCAGGTAACATATTATTATTTCCAATTTATAACTGAGACAGAAGGTCAGAGAAGTTTAATGATTTGCTAAAAGTCATAAGATTAGAGAGGGCAGAGTTCCAGTTTGAACCAGGTCTACCAGACTCCAAGTTCTCTACTACAGCATAGTCCCTCTCCCTTTCTGAAGCATCCTAAATCCTTGCGTCTCAAAGTGTGGTCCGTGGACCAGTAGCCTAGGCATCCCGAAGCTTGTTAGGAATGCAGAACATCAGGCTCCAGCCCAGCCTCTTGAAACAAAATCGGTATTTCAGCTTGTAACTGCATGAGTTATGAGCATCTGATGGGTTCTTCCCTGCTCCCTCCCGCTCTGCTTCTGCCCAGTTTTGGCCCATGGACCACTCACTAGTCTCCCAGGATAGTCAGATCCCAGCAGCCCAGCTCTTTCACCTTGACCCCACCACTCAGTGTGCTGAGGTACGAACGTAACCCCCCCGCTCTCTGTGACCTTTCCAGGGTGTTTGGTCTTGATATCCAGGGCAGAGACTGTGGTGACGAGGCTGCTCAGTGGTTCACCAGCTTCTTGAAAACGGATGCTTTCAGGTTGGTTCAGTTTGAAAAGAACATGAAGGCAAGAGCATCAAATGAAATTTTCCCTTCTTTGGACAAGAATTACCAGGTGAGCTTTCAGGGAGCTGCCCTTCCCTTCTGGCTTCCTTCTGGGCCCACAAAGAGCCTCCCTTGGGGCCCCAGTTAGGAAGGACTGATGCTGAAGCTGAAGCTCCAATAATTTGGCCACCTGATGCAAAGAACTGACTCACTGGAAAAGACCCTGATGTTGGGAAAGGTTGAAGGCAGGAGGAGAAAGGGATGACAGAGGATGAGATGGTTGGATGGCATCACCAACTTGCTGGGCATGAGTTCAAGCAAGCTCTGGGAGTTGGTGATGGGACAGGGAAGCCTGGCGTGCTGCAGTCTGTGGGGTTGCAAGGAGTAGGACACGACTGAGTGACTGAACTGAACAGAACTCAGGGATGACCCAGGGGGCTACTGAGGGCACTACATGGACAGGTGTCGAGGACAGAGAAGATGAGCTGGCAGGCCAAAGTGAGGTTTATGTGCTTATGTGCCCAGTCATGCAGTCGTGTCCGACTCTTTGTGACCCCATGGACTGTAGCCCATCAGGCTCTTCTGTCCATGCTGCTGCTGCTAAGTCACTTCAGTCATGTCTGACTCTGTGTGACCCCATGAGGTTTTCTAAGCCCAGGTCTTCTAAAATCACAGAAGCAGAGTTTATCCAAGTCCACCCTTCACAGTCAGTGGGGTGTGATCATTTCTGGCGTTTTTTTTTTTTTTAACTTTACAATATTGTATTGGTTTTGCCATATATCAAAATGAATCTGCCACAGGTATACATTTCTGGTATTTAAAAGGCACCTCACCTCCCTTGAGTCAGCTACAGCCCCCAAACCAAAGGCTTTGATTCTGCAGTGAGATGAGGCTCAAAATCCATCTTGGGGTGTCTCTCCCCACAACCCCTGAACTACAAGCTCCTTGAATACAGGGGGTTTTATCTGCTGTATTCACACTATTTCCCCTCCTAGAACAGTGTCTGATGCATAGGTGGTGCTTAATAAATGCATGGGAGTGAATGGCACAACTAAAGGAAACCAGGGCTAGAGCAGAGCTGATTGGCAGTAGACCCTTCCCTTGTCTAGTGATGGTGGTGGTGATGCGGCAGGGGCTGCTGGGCGGGAGTGAGGAGCAAGAGATGAGGCTGCAGGGTAGCCTTGGCCCTGCTGCTTTCTGTGTGTGGACAGGGAGCCCCATCTGCACCCCTGGGGTGGGGGTGGGGGCTGGGGGCAGGAACCCTGCTCCAGCGCTGATCTGGTGGTTTCCAAGACCGCCGAGTCACCTCTCCCTCCTGAACACAGCTCTCCCCTTCTGCACTCTGGTGGGTTGGCTTCTGGGCTTCACCTAGCTTGGCAGCTGGGCTGAGCCCGTTCTGCAGGCAGCAAGGCCTGACAGTGCTGTGTCCTTGGCGCAGGTGGCCTACCCGGACTGCAGCCCCGTCATGATCCTGTCGGAAGCCTCCCTGGCCGATCTTAATACCAGGATGGAGAAGAAAGTGAAAATAAACAATTTCAGGCCAAATATCGTGGTGACAGGCTGCAGTGCTTTTGAGGAGGTAAGCGGCTGTCTGCTTCTATGCATGTCTAGAGGTGCCCCCACTGCTACTGCTGGTGCTGCTAAGTTGCTTCAGTCGTGTCCGACTCTGTGCGACCTCATAGACGGCAGCCCACTAGGCTCCTCTGTCCCTGGGATTCTCCAGGCAAGAACGCTGGAGTGGGTTGCCATTTCCTTCTCCAGTGCATGAAAGTGAAAAGTGAAAGTGAAGTCGCTTAGTCATGCCTGACTCTTAGCGACCCCATGGACTGCAGCCTACCAGGCTCCTCTGTCCATGGGATTTTACAGGCAAGAGTACTAGAGTGGGTTGCCATTGCCTTCTCCAAGAGGAGTCCCCGAGTCAGCGCCAAGTCAGACTCTCCGAGGATGGCCAGGTTGGTGGTTTGAGAGATTCGCTTGCGTCTTGCGTGGAGTGGTTCACTTATTGCTGCCGCTATTTCCTCGCTGGCCTCAGGGGGGCGCTGCTCACCCTTTACTGCTCAGGCCCCAAAGCCAGCAATTGGAACTACCAAATTGTACCAAGTCTGGGTCTAGACTGGGACTTTTCTGGTGGGTCAGCGATAAAGAATTCACCTGCAACGCAGGAGAGGCAGGTTTCATCTCTGGGTGGGGAAGATCCCCTGGAGAAAAAAATTGCAACTCTCTCTAGTATTCTTGTCTGGGAAATTACTTGGACAGAGAAGCCTGGTAGGCTACAGTCCATGGGGTTGCAAAGAGTCAGATTGAGCAACTAAACAACAACAATGGAACTAGGCTAGAGTGATAATCATAGCTCAGAGATAGCTACAGGGAAAAAAAAATGAAGAGAACAGCCCATTTTTGTACCTGTACCATCCAGGAGTGCTGAAAGATTTGAGACTTCTGAAAGTTCCAGACCCCAAAGTGGAGGCCAGGAGGATACAGGAGATTACTTGTAAACCCCAACCAGGAGACGTGTCACTCTGTGGCCTCAATTATCTCCCAGAGGACTCATATGCTCTGCTATGTGGTTGAAACTAGAAACTAGAAATTTTCACCCTCCAAAGACTCAGCCCCTTTTAGGCCTAAAAGGACAACCACATCAGCTCCTTGTATCTGTGACCTGTATGTGAAATATATATATATAGTTGTATGTTGCTCTGTAATAACAAGTACTAGGACTTCCCTGGTGGCTCAGATGGTAAAGCGTCTGTCTACAATGTGGGAGACCTGGGTTCGAGCCCTGGGTTGGGAAGATCCCCTGGAGAAGGAAATGACAACCCACTCCAGTACTATTGCCTGGAAACTTCCATGGACAGAGGTGCCTGGTAGGCTACAGTCTATGGGGTCGCAAAGAGTTGGGATTATATTATAAAGCTTAACTTTATAAGCACTGGAAATAACAGCAACCATTCGTTCATTGTTTACTGGGTGGCAGACACAGAATCAATGGATGGCTTCATGCAAATTACTCTATTTGTTCCTTAGGACAGTACTGTGAAGTCTGTACTATTTTCTCCTTTTTATAAGGGAACAGAAGCTTGCAGGTGTTACACAACTTGTTAGGCATGGAAGTAGTGGCTTTGGATTAGAACCCAGGACTTACAGCTCCAGCTTCTGAGGAGTAGAGATCTTGATTCTAATCAAGAGATCCAAAGAAGCTAATTTTTAGAGGATCTTAAATACCTTCTCAATTCTTTGCTCCCTTGGTTGACCCCCGCATCCTTTTGTGTGAGTAAAATGTGCCCCATTTGCTGGTAAATGTTGTTCTTTAGGATAAACCTTTGCACAGAGGCTAGTATAAGTCCTTGTACATGAAGATACTTCATTTTATTTGATAATGAAAGCAATAACTAGGGTATACAGAAGTTGTCTACTTGTTGATATTATCCTGTTGTTTGTTATCTAATATCTTGAATCCCTCTCTACATTTGTTAAAACAATTTTAAATTGATTTTAATTAAATTTTTTAATTAAAAATGATTTTTTTAAATTGACTGGCACTGTGGCCCATAATAAGAATCCTGGATACAGAGATGAAAAGATACAGACCCTGCCCTGCAGAATTTCCTGATAGGAGAGGACTGGCTGGGAGGCAATGGCAGGTCAGCATGAGGAGAGCTTTAAAGCACGTACTTATCAGGGGCCAAGGATGCTTAGAAGTGTCTACACCTGCCTGGAGAAGGGAGGCATGGGAGCAGAGAGGAGTCAGATCAAGCTACCCAGGAGCTGTGCTGTGAAGTGTGTTGTTGTGTGGGCTGGCGGGGGGGAGTGAGGGTCACAGTGGGTAAAGGAGGCCACCAGTTAGAAGGCCTAAAAGCAGCACACGCTGTTACATCAAGGGTGCCTGGGATCATTTCAGAATCACAAGGATGCTGCAGGTAGAAGAGAAATGGCATGAGGTGGCTGGACCTGGAGCTTGCTAGAGGCCACCATGCTGAGGAGGTTGGATTTTATTTTTTATAAATTAAAAAATCTTTTTTGGGGGCGGCACTAGATCTTCACTGCAGCAAAGGGCTTTCTCTAGTTGTAGCACACAGGCTTAGTTGCCCCACAGCAGGTGGATCTTTGTTCCCAGAACCAGAGATTGAACACGTGTCCTCTGCATCACAAGGTGGACTCAGAACCACTAGACTACCAGGGAAGTCCCAGGAGTTTAGCTTTTATATTGTGGATAAGGAAGAGTTGGTAATGATTTTGAATGAGGAAGTAATTATTATTTTCATGGACCCAACAAATATGACCAAACTGCATGATACTGCGAGCTGCATGATTTTACCCTGGCAGCTCTCTAGAAAATGCTTGGAAAGTTAGGGAAACTGGGGCAGAAACATCCGTGCCATGCTTCGTCCCCAGAGGGAGATCAGCCCGCCTTACCTGAAACCTGTGTCAGAATTACGATCAGGCCTGTGACTATGTTGGCAGCACCATCCTAGGTGACTCTTGTGCAATCAGTGCCCAGGAAAGTGCTGATTTAGGAGGGGTGAGGGGCAAGGGTAACAGAGAGGGTGGGAGAAATAGGAGTGCTGACATTCTCTGGGCATCAGCTGCCTGATGGAAGAGACTTGTTTTTCTCCCCAGGAATAACCCAGATTTGGTGTGACCTGAAGTGGATACAATTTGAGGGGGCTCTTTAAGAAAAGAAAATAACAAAACCAAGATTAAGTGCAGGGTCTCAAAAGGGTCCAGAGCTTGAGGCTCAAGCCTCTCCAGAGACATTCCCAGTAAACCCGCCTATTTCTCCCCTGTTCTGTTTTTCTGTGCTGATGAATAGAGGGTATAGAAGTTCAGAGTCATTAGATACTTGTTAAACACAGAATGAAATGAGACTCAGTATTAATAATACTGAAGACTGATCAGAAATTAGTCCATGAAGCAAAAATTCTTGCACAGGACTCCCGTAAAACTGGCCCATTCTTTGCTGAGACACTTTCTTTTAGGGAATACAATTTTTCTTGATTTGTCTCCACTAAAGATATTAATTTTAGTATAAGATCTTGAACTAGAGGAAGAAAAAGAAAAGATACTCCCATTCCTGGCTAAAGAATTTTTGCTTTCCTGTAACTTGCCCAATATGAATTTTTGGCTCACCTCTAACTTGTCAAACTGAACTGACAGCTGATGTAAGCCTAATTATATTTGCTTAGGCAATTTGAGTGGGTGGAGCCTTGTTTTTTTCAGTTTAAAAAATGTTAAGTGACCTTGTACTCCAAAGTCCATTTGTTGTTTTTTTCCTGCATTGTGATAGGCTTACAGAAATAGTGCATAAGGAAGAGTATTCTTATTTGAATAGAAGAGTCCTTTGGAAATGCATATTAAAAAAAATCTTTACTATAAAATGATGCTAATGGGGTTGATTTATTCTCCTTTAAATTAAGAAGCCCAAGAGTTAAGGGCCTGATGCACTAACCTGTCTACCTGGCACCATCTGTAACCCTTCCAGTTAGCGGGACTCTGTTAAATATTAATGTAAAATGATAATGCACTTCATAGACCAACTAATAATGAACATACAGCAAACCTAATCATAGTGCAAAAATTCAGGCCGTTATTTTTGCAAAATCATAGAGCAATAGGAGGATGCGTTGCACAACATTTACTCTTTGGGACCCAAAGCACTTTATACTTTTTCTGTGTAATTCAGAATATTAAGCAGATTTTTTAAAAAGCAGTTTCCTTTGGGCCGGTGTGGTATGCTTGAATTCTGGGAATGTGGAGCAATGAAGTTTAAAAAATAATAAAATTGGGACTTCCCTGGTGGTCCAGTGGTTAGGAATCCGCCTTGCAATGCGGGGGACATGGGTTGGATCCCTGGTTGGGGAACTAAGATCCTTACATGCCCTGGAACAACTGATCCCGTGTGCCACAACTAGAGCGTCGTGAGCCGCAACGAAAGATCTCCCATGATACAAAGAAGATCTTGAGTGCTGCAGCTGGGACCCTACACAGCCAAATAAATAAATATACAAATAAATATTTAAATAAAATAATAAAATTGACCAGTGCGTCTTATCTCAGTGACCATTTCCCATCTATTTCTATCCCCCCATATGTAGCCTCCCCTGGTATCAGCATCAATCACTTGGCATTTTTTAACCAAGGATGAATCTATACTGACATCATAATCACCCAAAGTCCATAGCTGGCCTTAGGGTTCACTCTTGGTGTTGTATGCATATGGTTGACCACAGGGGCTCCCCTCATCACTTTATGGCATGCCTTTATAATAGGGGTCTCTGTTCTCCTCCAGGGAGCTTTTCTGACATTCCCACTTTGCTAGGGGACCTCGAAGGACCTCAGGGAAATTAGTCCTGATTTAGAAAAGCCAACATGATGAGCACAAGGGAGACACAAGTTCTGGATGAAGGAGCAGTAGACATTCATGTTTCTCAAGAAGCTGTTGATGGTGTTACTGCCTTTACTTAAGGAGCTCTCCCTATACCTTTGTTTTTTGATTGCATCTCGGTAGCTTGAACTATTTGCCACAGAGACTTTCAGGGGCTGAGAAAGAGGGGCAGAAGTATGTGAACCTAGAGCCTAGAGAGCTTCAGCTCCTCTTTTGCTGCTGTGTAGTCACTCATTCGTGTCCAATTCTTTGAGATCCCATGGACTGTAGCCCGCCAGGCTCTTCTGTCCATGGGGATTTCTCCAGGCAAGAACACTGGAGTGGGTTGCCATTTCCTTCTCCAATGCATGAAAGTGAAAAGTCAAAGTGAAGTCGCTCAGTCGTGTCCGACGCCTAGTGACCCCCTGGACTGCAGCCTACTAGGCTCCTCCCTCCATGGGATTTGCCAGGCAAGAGTACTGGGGTAGGGGTGCCATTGCCTTCTCCTAAGAGCAGATTAAATGTCTTGTAAACTAGGAAATCTAACTGAACTTTGCAGGCTTCTCGCTTTATATGATAATCACGAGGTCGGCTTTACACAGCTATGTGGCTTTGAAATATGAAATTCATCAGCACTTGTAAAAGCAAATGGAACGGAGAGGTACTTGGGAAGCTGAGGAGAGCTGGCAGGGTTCTGCCCTGGCTGCCCTATGGGCTTGCATGCCTGTGCCCGCAGCGCCCTCGTGTGGTGAAGTGCGTCTAGTCTTGTTAGGTCGTTCGCGGCCGGGGCGCCAGAGACTCGTTGCTTCCAGATACAGGAGCTGTATTATTGGTCACATGCTCTGGGAGGTCACGGTTCTTCAGGCGGCGAGCCAGGCGCTATGACCGTCTTGCAGTGTTGCATTTGAACATTGCTCGTCAAAAGTCCTGGCTAGAATCTAGAGATTCCACTTTACATGACTTGACTTAGCCACTGAACAACAGCAACGAAGGATTTTATATGATGTGGCCTTGCCTTTTACAAGTTATTACATAGTTCATCCCTCAGTTGGTTGTTTGAAACTCAGAGTTTATTTCCACTGTTGACTTAAAAAATAGTCACAACCTAGGAGCAGAGAATTATGTTTTATTTTGTGGGAATTTTTAGGACTTCAGACCCCAGAGACAGCATCTCAAGTGACCTTGAGGGAACTGCTCCTAGGAGACAGGGGTGGGGTTGCGGGTGGGTGGGAGGTGTGTGTTCAGGTTGTATAGAAGTTTTTGATAAATGTCAGGTAGTCTGAACATGGAAAAATTATCCTTGGAAGAAAAGTTATGACCAACCTAGATAGCATATTCAAAAGCAGAGACATTACTTCGCCAACAAAGGTCCATTTAGTCAAGGCTATGGTTTTCCCACTGGTCATGTATGGATGTGAGAGTTGGACTGTGAAGAAAGCTGAGCGCTGAAGAATTGATGCTTTTGAACTGTGGTGTTGGAGAAGACTCTTGAGAGTCCCTTGGACTGTAAGGAGATCCAACCAGTCCATTCTGAAGGAGATCAGCCCTGGGATTTCTTTGGAAGGAATGATGCTAAAGCTGGAACTCCAGTACTTTGGCCACCTCATGCGAAGAGTTGACTTATTGGAACAGACTCTGATGCTGGGAGGGATTGGGGGCAGGAGGAGAAGGGGACGACAGAGGATGAGATGGCTGGATGGCATCACTGACTTGATGGACGTGAGTCTGAGTGAACTCTGGGAGTTGGTGATGGACAGGGAGGCCTGGCATGCTGCGATTCATGGGGTCGCAGAGTCGGACACGACTGAGCAACTGAACTGAACTGAAGGGAGACCGGGTATCTCAGGTGGCCATAGCAGTAAAGAACCCATCTGCCAGTGCAGGAGACATAAGTGACGTGGGTTCGATCCTTGGGTTGGGAAGATCCCCTGCAGGAGGAAATGGCAACCCACTCCAGTATTCTTGCCTGGAGAATCCCATGGACAGAGAAGCTTGGTGGGCTACAGTCTATGGGGTTGCAAACAGTTGGACAAGACTGAGCGACTAACACACACACACACACACACACACACACAGATACCTCAAGTTAAGGAATTTAGCCTTTTTTCTGCATATGGGAAGATACAAGATTTTGGGCTCACTGAAATCATTCCTTTCAAATGCATCTCAGCTCTCTGGGGCCAGCATCCTGCATTTCTCACCTCCCAGTCTCCCATCCCAACCCCCTCCCCCTTGCTCCACCCCCCACTCTTCCCAGCTGCTGAATGCTGACTGTGGGGAGTGGCTGATGGCTGCCTGATAGCAGGTATTGTTTCTCCTGGGCACCCTCTGGGCTCAGGAATTCACATTTGGATGGCTGGTGGCTGTGTCATCCTTGTTCTTTGATGTGGCAGGAAACACTTCATTTCTTACCTCACAGAGGTTCATAAATGACAGTTGGGAACCCAAGGCATCCACAGAAACCCCCTTCCCTCCATCATATCCCGCAGAGATTTCCCAGTTGGGAAGACCCAGTAGGCATTGGACTTCCTTTTGTGCATTTGCTAAGTCTCCCCAATAGGCCTGGGGTGGGGAAGGCATGGTCTAGTATTCCCTGAAAGAGGTCCCTAGCATGATCGCAGCCTGGACATCAGCAGGCGAGGGGGAAAGTTACCTGTGAGGCCCCATTACCACCTCTGCCCTGCCTCCTGCAGGGATGGACTGGTCTCCTCTCCTGTCTCCCGAGCAGTGAGCCACCAGCTGAGAGGGCTGGATGCCCCACTGCCTCACTTGGAGGCTGGATTTCTCACCAAATCCTCAGACTCATGATCTCCAAAAGCTCACTTGGTATGAGATCAGGAAACAAATTTTCAAGGCACGTTGCACATGGCTCACAGACTTGGATTTTATGGTGACGGGATTAGTTTCTGGGTTGTCTTTAGCCAATCATTCTGACTCAGAGTCCTTCCTGGTGGTGCACGCCTTGTTCAGCCAAGATGGATGCCAGAGAGAAGGATTCTGGGAGGTGGTTGGACATGTGCTGTCTCCTTTTGACCTTTCTTGAACTCTTCCGGTTGGTAGTGGCTTATTAGTTTTGTGTTCCTTACCAGGACCTCCTGTCATAAAACAACTCATGCAAATGATTACTATGGTACCTGGCCAGGGTGGGCGATTTCAGTCGGTGTGCTTCCCCTAACACATCTAGTTATAGACACTATTGGTGTATGGGGCCTAGAATGAGGCCTCATCCCCTGATGCCTCCCATGTCTCCCTTGGGGCCTTGACAAAAGTTTGGCTTGTGAAATTCAGGCTTTACAGATGGCTTTCCTGTTAGCAAGAAAGGCCTGTAACATATTCTCCTCATATATATATGTGTGTGTGTGTATGTGAATGCATATATGTATGTGTATATATATGTTTGTTTATGGGCTTCCCTTGTGGATCAGCTGGTAAAGAATCCGCCTGCAATTCAGGAAACCTGGGTTCGATCCCTGGGTTGGGAAGATCCCCTGGAGAAGGGAAAAGCTACCCACTCTAGTATTCTGGCCTGGAGAATTCCACGGACTGTGTATAGTCCATGGGCTGCAAAGAGTCAGACACGACTGAGCGACTTTCACTTTCATATATGTGTATATACTGTAATTAATACAACCTCCATATTTATGGGTTTATAGTGGGCCTTAGAAAGCATCACTAGGAACAAAGCTAGTGGAGGTGATGGAATTCCAGTGGAGCTATTCCAAATCCTGAAAGATGATGCTGTGAAAGTGCTGCACTCAATATGCCAGCAAATTTGGAAAACTCAGCAGTGGCCACAAGATTGGAAAAGGTCAGTTTTCATCCCAATCCCAAAGAAAGGCAATACCAAAGAGTGCTCAAACTACCGCACAATTGCACTCATCTCACACGCTAGTAAAGTAATGCTCAAAATTCTCCAAGCCAGGCTTCAGCAATATGTGAACCGTGAACTTCCTGATGTTCAAGCTGGATTTAGAAAAGGCAGAGGAACCAGAGATCAAATTGCCAACATCCACTGGATCATCGAAAAAGCAAGAGAGCTCCAGAAAAACATCTATTTCTGCTTTATTGACTATGCCAAAGCCTTTGACTGTGTAGATCACAATAAACTGTGGAAAATTCTGAGAGAGATGGGAATACCAGACCACCTGATCTGCCTCTTGAGAAATCTGTATGCAGGTCAGGAAGCAGCAGTTAGAACTGGTCATGGAACAACAGACTGGTTCCAAATAGGAAAAGGAGTACGTCAAGGCTGTATATTGTCACCATGTTTATTTAACTTATATGCAGAGTACATCATGAGAAATGCTGGACTGGAAGAAACACAAGCTGGAATCAAGATTGCTGGGAGAAATATCAATAACCTCAGATATGCAGATGATACCACCCTTATGGCAGAAAGTGAAGAGGAACTAAAAAGCCTCTTGATGAAAGTGAAAGTGGAGAGTGAAAAGGTTGGCTTGAAGCTCAACATTCAGAAAACGAAGATCATGGCATCTGATCCCATCACTTCATGGGAAATAAATGGAGAAACAGTGGAAACAGTGTCAGACTTTATTTTTCTGGGCTCCAAAATCACTGCAGATGGTGACTGCAGCCATGAAATTAAAAGACGCTTGCTCCTTGGAAGGAAAGTTATGACCAACCTAGATAGCATATTCAAAAGCAGAGACATCACTTTGCCAACAAAGGTTTGCCTAGTCAAGGCTATGGTCTTTCCTGTGGTCATGTATGAATGTGAGAGCTGGACTGTGAAGAAGGCTGAGCGCCGAAGAATTGATGCTTTCAAACTGTGGTGTTGGAGAAGACTCTTGAGAGTCCCTTGGACTGCAAGGAGATCCAACCGGTACATTCTGAAGGAGATCAGCCCTGGGATTTCTTTGGAAGGAATGATGCTAAAGCTGAAACTCCAGTATTTTGGCCACCTCATGCGAAGAGTTGACTCATTGGAAAAGACTCTGATGCTGGGAGAGATTGAGGGCAGGAGAAGAAGGGGACGACAGAGGATGAGATGGCTGGATGGCATCACTGACTCGATGAATGTGAGCCTGAGTGACCTCCGAGAGCTGGTGATGGATAGGGAGGCCTGGCGTGCTGCAGTTCATGGGGTCGCAAAGAGTCGGACACGACTGAGCGACTGATCTGATCTGATGTATACTTGTGTACGTGTGTATAGATAGGTAGGTATATAGATGTATGTGCGTGCCCAGTCGTGTCTGATTCTGCAATCCTGTGATCTGTAGTCCACCAGGCTCCTCTGTCCATGGAAAATTCTCCATGCAGGAATACTGGAGCGGCTAACCATTTTCTACTCCAGATGGTATCAGTTCAGTTCAGTCGGTCAGTTGTGTCCAATTCTTTGCAACCCCATGGACTGCAGCATGCTAGGGCTCCCTGTCCATCACCAACTCCCAAATATGAATGGCCAAAAAAATTATACATGCAAAAGAAGAAAAGAAACACAAGCTGACTGCTGTCATAATCATTCCACTCAGTGTGAATCTTCAGTTCAGTTCAGTCACTCAATTGTATTCAACTCTTTGCAACCCCATTGGACTGCAGCACCACAGGGTTCCCTATCCATCACCAACTCTCAGAGTTTACTCAAACTCATGTCCACTGAGTTGGTAATGCCATCCAACCATCTCATCCTCTGTCGTCCCCTTCTCCTCTGGCCTTCAATCTTTCCCAGCATCAGGGTCTTTTCCAATTAGTCAGTTCTTTGCATCGGGTGGCCAAAGTATTGGAGTTTCAGCTTCACCATCAGTCCTTCCAATGAATATTCAGGACTGATTTCCTTTAGGATGGACTGCTTGGATCTCCTTGCTGTCCAAGGGACTCTCAAGACTCTTCTCCAACACCACAGTTCAAAAGCATCAATTCTTCGGCGTTCAGCTTTCTTTATAGTCCAACTCTCACATCCATACACGACAACTGGAAAAACCATAGCTTTGACTAGACAGACCTATACCAGGTGGTATAGACATGGGGATAGGTAAAAGCTGGGTGGTTAAAAGCCCTCCTTCAGAATCAGAAAAGTTTTCAAACCTAGCTGCTGTGACCCTGAAAATATTTTGTAAACATTCTCTGCCTCTGTATCTTTGTGTAAAAATGGGACCATATTAATTCCTCCCCAAGTCATGATGTTTGAAGAAAATCCCAAGGCAGACATTGGCTGGATCTACCACGGTTTAAGATCGGGAAAACAAGGCAGGGCGGTTGGGTGAGGCTGGTCAGGACCAGTGGCGGTGCTGAATGGATGCATCTTAGAACCGACTTCTCTTGGGCCATGTCCCACTCATCAAAGAACCATCAGATTGTAACTTGGCTTCCATTGCAGCTTAGCAAAAGGAAAGAGTGGGCAGTTGTGTAAGCTTTCCACTTCTCATTATACATCATTAACTTTACCTGGAGTTGCATGATGGTTCTCATGGCAAACTGGACCCTGGAGAAGATGTATTTTGTTGTGCTGACAGAGAAAGGCTTCTGAGGCCCAGTCAAGAACTGCGTCCTGGAACTTCCTTGTCCATCCAGTGGTTAACACCCTGTGCTTCCATGACAGGGGGCGAGGGCTTGATCCCTGGTTGGGGAACTAAGATTTTATGTGCTGTGTGATGCAGCCAAAAAAAAAAAAACAAAAAACAACAACTCTGCATCCCACACCCTCCTTCCTTTGAGTCCTTTCTGGGGGACTTTGTAGCATCCTCTTGTCCTCTGTTCTTCTGCTAGCTTCATAAGACCAGCCGAAGAATAAACTGGAATAAGGCTGGATGGAGCCTTAATTTAAAAGATACCATCTCCTTTTCTCCTAGGACACTTGGGATGAACTTCTCATTGGCAATGTAGAAATGAAAAAGATTTTGGCTTGCCCCAGGTAAGGATTCTTGTGCGCCTGGACCTCTGGGGTGTGGCAGGGTCACTGGTTCTTAACTGTGCCCTAACCCTTCGTTATTACGTGACAGGTGCATTATGACCACGGTGGACCCAGATACTGGAGTGATTGACAGGAAGGAGCCCCTCGAAACCCTGAAGAGGTAGAACGTCTATGTGTCTGGTGTATTTTTATATTATCCCCAGCCTCGAACTACTTGTGGCTACAGGTGCCCTGTCTGGGCACCTTCGTGCCTTCTGATTCTTTGTGTCTGTTATTAATGTCAGTATTTGTTGCCTCCTTTTTTTTTTTTCTAGATGACTCTTAGAGAGTTTTGGACAAATTTTCAATTGTATGATTCCACATTTTGAAATTTTCATCTCTCTGACTGCAGTTTTTAATAACCTTTACACAACTATTTCCAAATTAAGACCTTGTTTACAACTCTCATTTATTTTTTGGAATCAGTAGCAGGAGGATGAGAATAATTGAGTTGTATAACAAAGTAGTTGCAAAGGGAGATGAAATGAGTTGTCTTGAGTTTGTTTATTCAAGAGCTTCTTTTGTGTTAGGGTGTTTTGTTACTTACAGAATTTTGGCCGACTTTTGTTCTCAATATAGAATGTGTTTTTAAACTTAAATTAACTTTTTCTGGAAGTTGTATTCTGTTCTGTTTCCCTTTCCTCTGTTTTTTGTGTGTTTCTAATGGATTTAAGTTCCAGAGGAGATTACTTCTTAATGCCTTCAGATTGGCAATTCTATTTATTCTATTTTGTTTTTTATTTTTAAGACCCAGGGAAGTGATTATTTTTTCTTTAGACAAGCCTTTAAAAAAATTAACCTCAGTGACAGCCCAGTCCACCTGCCAACAGCACCTCTGTCTTCAATTTTTTCAAAGATCCCAGGCTTGGACTTATAACTGTGAAGGGTCAGAAAGCCTGGAGTTCAGGGCAGGTCCACTGTGAGATTGTATGAGCACTGATTTTCCATGTTTGTGAAGCTGAAGGTATGCATGCAAAGTATTTTAAGTGACACGTACAAATTTTTCACTGGGACTTCAAACTGAAGCCATAGAAAAATTGTTTAGATTCTCAGGATATTCCAGAAATACCAGGTTTATTTGCCGTTTGACTTACCCAGACTTCTCTGTCCACATTTTAGAAAAGGTTTGCTCGTTATTTATAGAGAAGCTGAGCATGGAAGCTGAATTTCACTGAGAGCACCTAGATTATTCCCTTCTTGTGCCTGAGGGTGAATTTTTGCTTCTTTCAGTTACCGCCTGTGTGATCCTTCTGAGAAGTCAATTTACAAGTCGTCCCCACTGTTTGGAATCTATTACTCGGTGGAAAAAATTGGAAGCCTGAAAGTTGGTGACCCCGTGTACCAGATGGTGCTGTGACAGAACCAGCAGGTAAAGGGCAGTGGTTGCTTCTGGAGTGTAGTGCCTTGAAGCCAGGGCCACATTTTCTTGTATGGAGATGTTTTTCTGTTCTGCTGCTGTAACTCCTGGGAGAATGAGCAGTTTCTGTTCTTATCTTTGGAGCTGGAAAATGTCCTTTATTTATTTGTTTTGAACAACTTTTCTTTTAAAAAATATTTATTTATTTATTTGGCTGTACCAGATCTTAGTTGCAGCACGCAGGATCTTCTTTGATCTCTGTTGCAGCCTGCAGGATCTTTCATTGCGGCATGTGGGATCTAGTTCCCTGACCAGGTATTGAACCCTGACCCCCTGCACTGGGAGTGTGGAGTCTTAACCACTGGGCCACCAGTGGTTTTATTTTTATTCCCTTCAGCAATCAGTGTTCCTCCTCCCTCCCACTTCCCCAGCCAGTTATATGATGTGGATGCAGGAGCCCCAGCAGAAAGACAGGTTTGGGTCCTGGCTTGTTTGGGAATATCATGAAGGAATAAGTAAGTGAAGGATTCTCCAGAATTTTATATTTGTTTTTTCTGTCTCTGATAGAAAAGTGAAGGGGAAATACATAGACTATTCAAAGTCAACTTGGGGAAAATATGTTAAATCAAATGGTTTTTATCATGTGTAGTTAAAAAATATGATATAAAGTTTGAAAAAAGTCAGTGCAACAGGGCAGGGTGCCTGGATTCTGAATCTCAAGAAATAAAATGGTGTTCTCACCTTGAGTTCATTAGGTCAAATAAAATTCAGACTCCTGGAACAAAATGCCTACCTCCTAAATTATAGGAATGGGGAAGTCAGTCAGAAGACTTTAAATTGAAGTTTATAAGTAACGCTCCTCACAATATCCAGAACCCTGATTTTAAAGTCACTTCATCTCCAACACTCTTGAGTAGCTTTCTTCCTAATCCTGGCCTGGCTTTCTCACTTTCTGGCCTGCGCATCCTTCAGGACCCATGGCAAGACCATCTGGACTAATCCTTAAGTAGATTTGGGTGTGTAACCCTAGCAGCCCCCTTTCCCACCTTGGTTGAGTTGTTTAATGCCTCTTAGCCTCAGTGCCCTTATCTGCAAAGTGGGAATAATAGTAGTAGTCGCAAAAACAACCAATAAAGGTTATTTTGAGAGTTAATTCATATGAAGTTGCAGCATTGCCTGAAAAGTGGTCCATAAATAAGAGCTATGATCTTTCTTGTCATCGCTGCAACAAGTCCTCTGTGTGAGGCCCAGTGTCAGATGGCATGTGAGTTTTACTTTACATTCACCAGTGAATGTAAAGATGTGAGAGGCTGGACAAAAAAGAAACTTCTACTGGCGATGGTCAGGCATGTACATAACCATATTGCATCTTTCATATGACATTATACATACATGTTACATATTTCTTCAGTTCTACAATGCCTGTTTTCCCCACATTTTAAAACCTCTGAGATCATAAAACCTCTTATAACATTTTAAAGTCTTTTATTGTTTTTTAAGAAAAAAATTGTATTTGATTGTGCTGAGTCTTAGTTGTCATGAGACATCTTCGATCTTTGTTACAGCATGCAAACTCTTAGTTACGATATCAGTTCGGTTCAGTTCAGTCGCTCAGTCGTGTCTGACTCTTTGTGACCCCATGGACTGCAGCACCCCAGGCCTCCCTGTCCAACACCAACTCCTGGAGTTCACCCAAACTCATGTTCATTGAGTTGGAGATGCCATCCAACCATCTCAACCTCTGTCATCCCCTTCTCCTCCTGCCCTCAATCTTTCCCAGCATCAGGGTCTTTTCAAATGAGTCAGCTCTTCACATCAGGTAGCCAAAGTATTGGCGTTTCAGCTTCAACACGAGTCCTTCCAATGAATACCCAGGACTGATTTCCTTTAGGATGGACTGGTTGGGTCTCCTTGCAGTCCAAGGGACTCTCAAGAGTCTTCTTCAACACCACAGTTCAAAAGCATCAATTCTTCGGCACTCAGCTTTCTTTATAGTCCAACTCTCATGGGATCTAATTCCCTAATCAGGGATCGAACCTGGGCCCCCTGCATTGAATGCCTGGAGTCTTAGCCACTGGATAGCTAAAGAAGTCCCTCAAGATGTCTTTTAGAAGAACCTTAATGTGCACAAAATAATGGTATTATCCTAGGATTGATGTATCTTGGATTTGATCAAGTACAGTAAATACTACAGAAAGTCTTGTGAAATTCCCAAGTACCTACCTTTTCTAAAAGCATCTGGGGAAAGTGGACTCCAGCCTGAGTCATCTAACTTGACCTGATTATGTATCCCATCTGGTCAGGCCACCATTAACTGGATCCGGATTGATGCTTGAGCCAACATCTTTCACATGTTGTCTGCATTTGAAGAAACCAGTGGTCTCAGGGATACCTTAGCAAATAGGGGTCCACTGTGTTCAGCTGAGTCACTCAGTCATGTCCAACTATTTGCCACCCCATGGACTGCAGCACGCTAGGCTTCCTTGTCCATCACAAACACCTGGACTTTGCTCAAACTCATGCCCATCGAGTTGGTGATGCCATCCAACCATCTCATCCTCTGTTGTCCCTGTCTCCTCCTGCCTCAGTCTTTCCCAGCATCAGGGTCACTGGAAAATGAGTCGGTTCTTTGCATCAGGTGGCCAAAGTATTGGAGTTTCAGCTCAACATCAGTCCTTCCAATGAATATTCAGGACTGATTTCCTTTAGGATGGACTGGTTTGATCTCCTTGCAGTCCAAGGGACTCTCAAGAGTCTTCTCCAACACCACAGTTCAAAAGCATCAGTTCTTCGGCGCTCAGCTTTCTTTATAGTCCAACTCTCACATCCATACATGACTACTGGAAAAACCATAGCTTTGACTAGATGGACCTTTGTTGGCAAAGTAATGCTGTCTAGGTTTATCATAGCTTTTCTTCCAAGGAGCAGGCATCTTTTAATTTCATGACTGCAGTCACCATCTGCAGTGATTTTGGGGCCCCCCAAAATAAGTTTGTCACTATTTTCATTGTTTCCCTATCTATTTGCCACGAAGTGATGGGACCAGATGCCATGATCTTCGTTTTCTGAATGTTGAGTTTTAAGCCAACTTCTTCACTTTCCTCTTTCACTTTCTTCAAGAGGCTGTTTTTTAGTTCCTCTTTGCTTTCTGCCCTAAGGGTGGTGTCAACTGCATATCTGAGGTTATTGATATTTCTCCCTGCAATCTTGATTCCAGGTTGGGCTTCATCCAGTCCAGCATTTGGCATGATGTACTCTTTATATAATGTAAATAAGCAAGGTGAAAATACACAGCCTTGACATACTCCTTTCCCAATTTGGAACCAGTCTGTTGTTCCATGTCTGGTTCTAACTGTTGCTTCTTGACCTGCATACAGATTTCTCAGGAGGCAGATAAGATGGTCTGGTATTCCTCTCTCTTGAAGAATTTTCCACAGTTTGTTATGATCCCCATAGTCAAAGGCTTTGTCATAGTCAATAAAGCAGAAGTAGATGTTTTTTTTGAATTCTCTTGTTTGTTCCATGACCCAATAGATGTTGGCAATTTGATCTCTGGTTCCTCTGCCTTTTCTAAATTCAGCTTGAACATGTGAAAGTTCTCAGTTCACGTACTGTTGAAGCCTAGCTTGGAGAATTTTAAATATTTGCTAGTGTGTGAGGTGAGTGCAATTGTGCAGTAGTTTGAACATTCTTTAGCATTGCCTTACTTTGGGATTGAAATGAAAACTGACCTTTTCCAGTCCTGTGACCACTGCTAACTTTTCCAAATTTGCTGGCATATTGAGTGCAGCACTTTCACAGCATCATCTTTTAAGATTTGTAATAGCTCAGCTAGAATTCCATCACCTTCACTGGCTTTGTTCGTAGTGATGCTTCCTAAGGCCCAGTTGACTTCACACTGCAGGATGTCTGTCTCTAGATGAGTGATCATACCGTCATGGTTATCTGGGTCATTAAAATCTGTTTTGTTCTTCTGTGTATCTAGTTCTTCTGTGTATTCTTGCTACCTCTTCTTAATATGTGACTTCCTTAGTGGCTCAGACAGTAAAGAGTCTGCCTACAATGTGGAAGACCTGGGTTTGATCCCTGGGTTGGGAAGATCCCTGGAGAAGGAAATGGCAACCCACTCTAGTATTCTTGCCTGGAGAATCCCATGGATAGAGGAACGTGTCAGGCTACAGTGCATGGGGTTGCAAAGAGTTTTGGACATGACTCAGCGACTTACTGAGAAGTAAACACAGCATATTTCTTAGTATCTTCTGCTTCTGTTAGGTCCATACTGTTTCTGTCCTTTATTGCGCCCATCTTTGCATGAAATGTTCCCTTGGTATCTTTAATTTTTTTGAAGCGATCTCTAGTCTTTCTCATTCTATTGTTTTCCTCTATTTCTTCGCACTGATCACTGAAGATGGCTTTCTTATCTCTCCTTGACTTTCTTTGGAACTCTGTATTCAAATGCAGAGTTATCCCTCCTTTTCTCCTTTGAGTTTTGCTTCTCTTCTTTTCTCAGTATTTGTAAGGCCTCCTCAGACAACCATTTTTCCTTTTTGCATTTCTTCTTGGGGATGGTTTTGATCACTGCTTCCTATATAATGTTACAAACCTTTGTCCATAGTTCTTCAGGCATTCTATCCATCACATCTAATCCCATGAATCTATTTGTCACTTCCACTGTATTATCTTAAAGGATTTGATTTAGGTCCTACCTGAATGGTCCAGTGGTTTTCCCTACTTTCTTCAATTTAAGTCTGAATTTGGCAATAAGGAGTTCATGATCTGAGCCACAATCAGCTCCCAGTCTTGTTTTTGCTGACTGTATAGAGGTTCTCCATCTTTGGCTGCAAAGAATATAGTCAACCTGATTTCAGTATTGACCATCTGGTGATGTCCGTGTGTAGAGTCTTCTCTTGTGCTGTTGGAAGAGGGTGTTTGCTATGACCAGTGTGTTCTCTAGGCAAAACTCTATTAGCCTTTGCCCTGCTTCATTCTGTACTCCAAGGCCAAATTTGACTGTTACTCCAGGTGTTTCTTGACTTCCTACTTTTCCTTCCCAGTCCCCTGTGATATAAAGGTCATCTTTTTTGGGTGTTAGTTCTAGAAGGTCTTGTAGATCTTCACAGAATCATTCAACTTCAGCTTTTTCAGCATTGGTGTTTGAGGTATAGACTTGGATTACTATTGAATGGTTTGCCCTGGAAACAAACAGAGATTATTCTTTCGTTTTTGAGACTGCATCCAAGTACTGCATTTCAGACTCTTTTGTTGACTGTGAGGGCTACTCTATTTCTTCTAAGGGATTCTTGCCCACAGTAGTAGATATAATGGTCATCTGAATTAAATTCACCCATTCCAGTCCATTTTAGTTCACTGATTCCTAAAATGTCGATGTTCACTCTTGCCATCTCCTGTTTGACCACTTCCAATTTGCCTTGATTCATGGACCTGACATTCCAGGTTCCTATGCAATATTGTTCTCTACAGCATAAGACTTTACTTCCATCACCAGTCATATTCACAACTGGGCATTGTTTCTGCTTTGGCTCCGCTTCTTCATTCTTTATGGATTTATTTCTCCACTGATCTCCGGTAGCATATTGGGCACCTACCGACCAGGGAAGTTCATCTTTCAGTGTCCTATCATTTTGCCTTTTCATACTGTTCATGGGGTTCTCAAGGCAAGGATACTGAAGTGGTTTGCCATTTCCTTCTCCTGTGGACCACGTTTTGCCAGAACTCTACGTGGCAGGGCTCATAGTTTCATGAGTTAGACAAGGCTGTGATCCCAGTGGTGAGTTTGGATCAGATCAGAGATCAGATCAGTCGCTCAGTCGTGTCCGACTCTTTGCGACCCCATGAACCGCAGCACGCCAGGCCTCCCTGTCCATCACCAGCTCCCGGAGGTCACTCAGACTCGCATCCATCGAGTCAGTGATGCCATCCAGCCATCTCATCCTCTGTCGTCCCCTTCTCCTCCTGCCCTCAATCCCTCCCAGCATCAGAGTCTTCTCCAATGAGTCAACTCTTCGCATGAGGTGGCCAAAATACTGGAGTTTCAGCTTTAGCATCATTCCTTCCAAAGAGATTCCAGGATTGATCTCCTTCAGAATGGACTGGTTGGATCTTCTTGCAGTCCAAGGGACTCTCAAGACTCTTCTCCAACACCACAGTTCAAAAGCATCAATTCTTCGGCGTTCAGCCTTCCTCACAGTCCAGCTCTCACATCCATACATGACCACAGGAAAGACCATAGCCTTGACTAGGCGAACCTTTGTTGGTAAAGTAATGTCTCTGCTTTTGAATATGCTATCTAGGTTGGTCATAACTTTCCTTCCAAGGAGTAAGCGTCTTTTAATTTCATGGCTGCAGTCACCATCTGCAGTGATTTTGGAGCCCAGAAAAAGAAAGTCTGACACTGTTTCCACTGTTTCCCCATCTATTTCCCATGCAGTGATGGGACCAGATGCCGTGATCTTCGTTTTCTGAATGTTGAGCTTTAAGCCAACCCTTTCACTCTCCACTTTCACTTTCATCAAGAGGCTTTTTAGCCCCTCTTCACTTTCTGCCATAAGAGTGGTGTCATCTGCATATCTGAGGTTATTGATATTTCTCCCGGCAATCTTGATTCCAACTTGTGTTTCTTCCAGTCCAGCATTTCTCATGATGTACTCTGCATATAAGTTAAATAAACATGGTGACAATATGCAGCCTTGACGTACTCCTTTTCCTATTTGGAACCAGTCTGTTGTTCCATGACCAGTTCTAACTGTTGCTTCCTGACCTGCATACAGATTTCTTAAGAGGCAGATCAGGTGGTCTGGTATTCCCATCTCTTTAAGAATTTTCCATAGTTTATTGTGATCCACACAGTCAAAGGCTTTGGCATAGTCAATAAAGCAGAAATAGATGTTTTTCTGGAACTCTCTTGCTTTTTCCATGATCCAGCGGATGTTGGCAATTTGATCTCTGGTTCCTCTGCCTTTTCGAAAACCAGTTTGAACATCAGGAAGTTCACGGTTCACATATTGCTGAAGCCTGGCTTGGAGAATTTTGAGCATTACTTTACTAGCGTGTGAGATGAGTGCAATTGTTCGGTAGTTTGAGCACTCCTTGACATTGCCTTTCTTTGGGATTGGGATGAAAACTGACCTTTTCCAGTCCTGTGGCCACTGCTGAGTTTTCCAAATTTGCTGACATATTGAGTGCAGCACTTTCACAGCATCATCTTTCAGGACTTGGAATAGTTCCACTGGAATTCCATCACCTCCACTAGCTTTGTTCGTAGTGATGCTTTCTAAGGCCCATTTGACTTCACATTCCAAGATGTCTGGCTCTAGGTCAGTGATCACATCATCATGATTGTCTAGGTCTTGAAGCTCTTTTTTGTACAGTTCTTCTGTGTATTCTTGCCACCTCTTCTTAATATCTTCTGCTTCTGTTAGGTCCACACCATCTCTGTCCTTTATCGTGCCCATCTTTGCATGAAATGTTCCTTTGGTATCTCTGATTTTCTTGAAGAGATCCCTAGTCTTTCCCATTCTGTTGTTTTCCTCTATTTCTTTGCATTGATCACTGAAGAAGGCTTTCTTATCTCTTCTTGCTATCCTTTGGAACTCTGCATTTAGATGTTTATATCTTTCCTTTTCTCCTTTGCTTTTCGCTTCTCTTCTTTTCACAGCTATTTGTAAGGCCTCCCCAGACAGCCATTTTGCTTTTTTGCATTTCTTTTCCATGGGGATGGTCTTGATCCCTGTCTCCTGTACAATGTCACGAACCTCATTCCATAGTTCATCAGGCACTCTATCTATCAGATCTAGGCCCTTAAATCTATTTCTCACTTCCACTGTATAATCATAAGGGATTTGATTTAGGTCATACCTGAATGGTCTAGTGGTTTTCCCTACTTTCTTCAATTTCAGTCTAAATTTGGCAATAAGGAGTTCATGGTCCGAGCCACAGTCAGCTCCTGGTCTTGTTTTGCTGATTGTATAGAGCTTCTCCATCTTTGGCTGCAAAGAATATAATCGATCTGATTTCCGTGTTGACCATCTGGTGATGTCCATGTATAGAGTCTTCTCTTGTGTTGTTGGAAGAGGGTATTTGCTATGACCAGTGCATTTTCTTGGCAAAACTCTATTAGTCTTTGCCCTGCTTCATTCCGTATTCCAAGGCCAAATTTGCCTGTTACTCCAGGTGTTTCTTGACTTCCTACTTTTGCATTCCAGTCCCCTATAATTGTGGTTTCTGTTCTATCTGCCCTCTGGTGGACACTCTGCTGTATTTTTCAGTCTCAAATCCCCTCAGAAACAGATCCTTTTGTGTGGCAGTGGTTGGAAGCAAGGAACACCCATGTTTTGCTCACATCCAGCTGTTTCCAGTTGTCTCCACTCCCAGGAGACCTTGTGTTAGAGAACCTAAGATAACATGTTACCTTTTCCAGTCCGTGTAAAGTCTCCATGAGGTAGATGCGATAATCATCGTTTCAAAGAGCAATAAAGACCCAGGTCAACTAAGAGTACACATGAAGCCTGTTAAAGCTTCTTAAGGGAATTCCCTGGTGGTCCAGTGGTTAAACATCTGTTGTGCAATTCAGGGGACTCAAGTTCTATCCGTGGTCAGGGAACTAAGATCCCACAAGCTGCAGAGCTGAACTGAGCCCACGGGCCACAACTATAGAATCCGTGAGCTCCAATGAAATATCCTGCCTGTCGCAACTAAGGCCTGCCAGCCAAATAAATAAATATGTTAAAAAACAGTGCTTTTGGAAGGTCTTTCTAAGAGCTGTGTGTGGGACAGACTGGAAGCGGGAAAGAGAGGAAAGGTCAGGCAGATGTGACAGCATGTGACTTAAGTGGGGTGGAGGTCACAGGTACAGAGAGGCAGTGTGGAGAGCCCAGGTTGTCAGCATGCCACAGTTTGACCTTTGGTCCTAAGTTCTCTCTTAGCTTTTTCATCACTGCTCCCCTGCACAGACCCCTAGTGCCTCCTGATGGCTGTCTCCTGCTTCTTTGCCCTGAACATGCTTCCAGTTCAAGAGGGTTAAGTGTCAGCCCCTCAGAGTCCCACCTGGGGAACATGGTATCTAGTCATCCCTACTTCCTACCCCTCCATGGCACCAAGGGCTTCCTCTCTGGTGGGCATTTCTGTTGGGCTTTAAAAACAATAACCTTGCTCCTTTACTTTGATGGTGAACCTACTATGGTTTCTGATTCTAGAGGGTTTCCTTTTTCCAACAGATTGATTAAAGCTGTTAAAAAAATAGCTGTTACTACTTGCACAAGGGTTACTTGAGTTGGTTTTTTTTGGTCCTTTTAAAATACAATTGTATAGAAGTTTGTCTGTTCCATTATAAATGCAATTCATGATCATCACAGCAAATGTTGAAGACATCAGAAATGTAGAAGAAAAAATTGCCCATTGTTACTGTTTGTAAATTTTATTTTATTTTATTTTTTGTCGTTTGTTTAAGGTAGCCATGATCTATATGATATATCCTGATCTGTATGATAGTATCATATATATCATATATAATGCAAGTATTTATTGTATATAATTTATATATACAAATATGTATCTGTTGACTAAAGAAAAATGCACAGCCTAAAAGTTGTGAGTGAAGTCTTATTGGAGGATCTTACTGAGGAGTATAACCTGGGAGACAGCCTCTCAGATAACTCTGAGGAACTGCTCCAAAGAGGTGAGGGAGGAGTCAGACACATGGAGGAGTCAGTAATCTAAGGATTACTGCTAATCACAAAGAATAGAAATCTCAAGTTAATGATTTTAGACTTTTCTATGTTTGAGAAGATGCAGGAATCTGAGCTCATTGAAATGATTCCTTAGATACGCATCTTACCTATTTAGGGCCAGTGTCTAAAGCACAGAATGCTCTTTTTCGCCATCCTGAATTGCCCTGAGGGCACACCTTCCCTTGGGCAGCTGCAAGGACTGATGGCATGATTCTTGTAAAACTGGGTTGGTGGGCAATATTTTTTGTTTACTGAAAGGGCAGGCAGCATTGCCTGTCCACATACCACATGTCACACATATACATGTATATCTGTGAATTATGAGCTTATAAATATGTACCTAGGAATTATAAGCCATGTATCATATGCACTTTCATAGTCCTCCAACCTGTTCAAAGGTCATTTTTGATGGCTTCCTAATGTTACATGACACTTTGTAAAGACCACTTTATACTATTTGACACTCAGGCTATAATCCAATTTTGTTACCAGTAAAAGTCTAGTAGACACAGTTGTGGCTTCCCAGGTAGCTCAGTGGTAAAGAATCCACCTGCCAATGCAGGAGACACAGAGATGCGGGTTCAATCCCTGGGTCAGGAAAATCTCCCGGAGAAGGGAATGGCAGCTCACTCCAGTATTCTTGTCTGGAGAATCACATGGACCGAGGAGCCTGGTGGGCTACAGTCCCTGGGGTAGCAAAGACTCGGATAGGACTGAGTGACTGAGTACATACACACTGTTGTATGCACAGCACTGTAAGATTATTTTTCTATAAGTTAGATTTCTAAAGTGGAATTATTGACTTGTGGGATATAGGCATTTTTTCAGCATTTTGACCAATTGCTATCAAAACGATTCTTCCCACCCGCCCCCAACTTGTTATGTGAGAAAGATTCTTGGCTCTGGCCTTTGCCAGGGTCATTTAGTGCAGGACATACTTTATATTTCCTGCATTTTAACCTTAATAAGTGACTGGTTTGTGCATGTTTGTATTATTTATGACTGGTAAGAGAAAAAAAATAATCAGAGATTCTTACAATTTATTCAGATTTCAGCATCTGAGAGGGATTGATCAGCACTTTTGTGACCACAGCAGCACCACTATCTGGGCAAATCCTTATTACCCAGCCAGTAATTTCATCCTGGAAATGAACCTCTTTTTGGAGTTATGAATGTTCTGAGTTAATACAAGGAAAGTATTAAAGGTGATTTGGGAATAAGAACGTATATAGATTTTAGGTAATGAAGACTTTTAAAATAAATACAATTGTCCATAAAATTATTTGGAATGTGATGGTAGCTATTATACTTCTTCAGTCTCTGACGTTAATACTGATGAGTAAAGAAAGTTGAAAGAATCGACTGAAAAGCTACAATTTTCTTCTGAATGTTTATATTTTATTATGTATTGCTGTGTATTTTAGGAAAAATAGGAAACAAAAGATTTCCAGAGTGCCTTAACATGTTAACACACAAATCCATCTTATTGGGTTTTACATTGCCATTGAGTCCTGTTGAGTTTTGCTCATGTGGTTCTGTCCCCACCATTATGGAATTGCATTGTATTTGAAATGGAAATTATTCTGCAGACTTTGTTTCTTTTTTGATTACGCCTCTTTTAAGCTGTGTACAAGTAATTGTAACTGACAGGGACAAACAGTACAAATTCCAAGTATGATAAAGAAGAGAATGGGATTTGAGAGCAAAAGGAATTTTGAGAATAATAATAGGAGGAAGGAATCATGAGCCTTTTTTTTTTTTTTTTAGATGCAAGTAATTTTTGAACTATTCTGGTAAAACTGAACAAGAATTCTCACTGATGTAACATGTGAATGGATGAACTCACCTATAATTTTGTGGTTTCTTGAATATCATTGAATATATTGAATAAATGTGATTCTCAATTGTGCTTTTTCTTTGGTATTTCTTTTAAAAAGTACTTATCTATTTATTTATTTTTGGCTGCGTTGGGTCTTAGTTTCAGCATGCTGCTGCTGCTGCTAAGTTGCTTCAGTCGTGTCTGACTCTGTGTGACCCCACAGATGGCAGCCCACCAGGCTCCGCCATCCCTGGGATTCTCCAGGCAAGAACACTGGAGTGGGTTGCCATTTCCCTTCTCCAATGTAGGAAAGTGAAAAGTGAAAGTGAAGTTGCTCAGTCGTGTCCGACTGTAGTTTCAGCATACAGGCTCTTTATTACAGCGTGTGGACTTCTCTTTAGCTGCAGCACCCCGGCTTAGTTGCCCCTGCTGCATGTGGGATCTTAGTTCCCCTACCAGGGATCAAACCCATGTCCCCTGCACTAGCAAGTGGCTTCTCAACCACTGAGCCACCACGAAAGTCCCAAACATGGCCTGATATTGTGACAAGAGCCTGACGTCAGAGCCTTACAAGGATTTGTTGTTATTGTTCAGTTGCTAAGTCATGTCCCACTCTTTGTGACCCCATGGACTGCAGTATGCCAGGCTTCCCCATCCTTCACCATCTCCCTGAGTTTGCTCAAATTCATGTCCATTGAATGAGTGATGCCATCCAACCATCTCATCCTCTGCTGCCTGTTCTCCTGCCTTAAATCTTTCCCAGTATCAGGGTCTCTTCCAGTGAGTCAGCTCTTCCGCATAAGGTGGCCAAAGTATTGGAGCTTCAGCTTCAGCATCAGTCCTTCCAATGAATATTCAGGGTTGATTTCCTTTGGGATTGACTGGTTTGTTCTTGCTGTCCAAGGGACTCTCAAGAGTCTTCGGCACCACAATTCGAAAAGATTATTGAGGACATCCCCTGCTGCCTTGAAGAAGCCCCGAGATCTTGTGCCAGTATCCTCTGTCGTAGCCGGGGTTCCTGGCAAGTGCAGCTGCATCTCTGAGGCTTTGTGCCTGGAGGAGCCAACCAAGTGTGCAGTCCTATAGAGGGCAGTCTCTGCTCGGCTTTGCTGTTTGGAGCTGCCGGCTGCCGCCCTGAATACCTGGGCCAGCAGGTCCCGAGACCCTGGTCGCGCGTGTCTCGCCCTCAGATTCTCACCCGCCCAAAGCTCTCCGGCCCTAGAAGCCCGCAGATGAGGAGAGTGGCTGAAGGCAGCCGGGCACCCTGCGAAGGCCACCGGATGCCAGTTGCTCCCTATTATCAAGAGAGGGATCTGCCGGCTGTCTGATGAGTACTGCGAATTAAAAAAAATTTTTTAGGTTAAATAAACAACCCACAAATACGTGAATAAAATGGTCACTTGTAGCGATCACGGGGGAGGGTACCTCACTTTGCAGCCGTAGGCGGCGGAAGTGGAGGAGGCAGTGGGAGGTGCTCCCACCTCCCACCCACAGATCCCCCGGGCCACCCCTCGGGAGAAGGATGCGACATTCCGATCGGCCGGAAAGGGGTTCAGAAGTCGTCCTTCCTCTGGACTCCCGGCCAAAGGCCGCACCTCCCCCAGCAGCCCCGGACGGCGGGCGCGCTCCGGCCGGGCTCAAGTTGGCACGTCCCTGGTGGGCCCCGCCGCGCCAGCGATCGCTGGATCATGGGCGCCGCCGGCTCCTCGGCTCTGGCCCGCCCGGGCCTCCCCGCGCCGTCCGGGCCCCGCTGGCTGGGGGTGGCCGCCCTGGGACTGGCCGCGGTGGCGCTGGGAGCCGTCGCCTGGCGCCGCGCGCGGTCCCGGCGGCGCGGGCGGCTGCAGCAGGTGGGCGCGGTGAGCGAGCTGTGGATCTACCCGATCAAGTCCTGCAAGGGGGTGTCGGTGGACGCGGCCGAGTGCACGGCCCTGGGGCTGCGCAGCGGCCACCTGCGGGACAGGTAGGGCTGGGCGCGGGAACTGCGCCGGATGGGCTCGGAACGCCAGCGGGAGCGGAGGAGGCCTGCAGGATCCTTCCCTTACAAAAAGGGATCTGGCGAGGAGGGTGACGGGGGCGGGCAAGGAAATAGAGAAAAGGGGGCCATCACCTCCCAACTGCAGACCCAGGGTCCCGACCCGCCTTCGGGATACGGCTGTATTTCCACCTCCCAACGGCTCTCTCACGGCTTGCGCTCCAGAGTAAGTGCGGCATCTTCCCATCTGTCCCCAGGTGTTTGCCGGTGGGCGAGCAAACTTCAACTTAGTCTAGCGGGAAACGCGAGCTTCACAGGCTTAGTCCTGGCCACTCTATTTTTAGCAATTATCTCTTGAGAACTTAGGGGCACAAGGAGCCATGGAGCCCGGCCTTCAAGGAACACACCAAGGTGGAGCACATAATCGTAATAACAGCAGTTAAAGCCTGAGCTTCTTGCCGCTTAAAAAGTGCTATTGCTTATGTTATTTTCTCTAATTCTCTCATGCACTCTTTTATGAGTCAAAAAACAAAAACAAAAACACCCCAACCCCCCCTCCCCCCACACCCTGAGATTCAGAGCCACACCACCATGAGAGGAATCATGGTTCTTGTTTCCTTTAGCATGCTGGTGCTTTGTAAAGAGTGGTTTTATTCTACCTGGGTGATCATGACCTGTGTGAATTCCTGGGGTTCAGCGAAGATGGCCAGGGCCTAGAGCAAGCAGCTTTGTCCTCTTCTGGATCTGGCTTCAGCCTCATTGTAAGGCTGCACTTCAGACTCCCTCCCAGACCAGCCCTCAGTTTCTGCAGGGAACAGGCAGGACAGGTCAGATCAGATCAGATCAGTCGCTCAGTCGTGTCTGATTCTTTGCGACCCCATGAATCGCAGCACGCCAGGCCTCCCTGTCCATCACCAACTCCCAGAGCTCACTGAGACTCACGTCCATCGAGTCAGTGATGCCATCCAGCCATCTCATCCTCTGTCGTCCCCTTCTCCTCCTGCCCCCAATCCCTCCCAGCATCAGAGTCTTCTCCAATGAGTCAACTCTTCGCATGAGGTGGCCAAAATACTGGAGTTTCAGCTTTAGCATCATTCCTTCCAAAGAAATCCCAGGGTTGATCTCCTTCAGAATGGACTGGTTGGATCTCCTTGCAGTCCAAGGGACTCTCAAGAGTCTTCTCCAACACCACAGTTCAAGAGCATCAATTCTTCAGCGCTCAGGCTTCTTCACAGTCCAACTCTCACATCCACACATGACCACAGGAAAAACAGATGCAGGCTGTAAATTTCCCTCTTCTGGCTGCCCAGAAGGTAATTCATGAGGTAGTGGAAAGGTGAGCTGTTTTTGTTATCATCCCATCAGAAAATGTGATTTTCCAGGCAAGAGTACCGGAGTGGGGTGCCATTGCCTTCTCCCCGAAAATGTGATAAAGAGAAGCAAACACAGGCTTGCAGTCCTAGATGATAATTGATTCAATATGACAAGTGCCAGGGGAGCCAGAGGAAGGAAAGGGTGGAAGGACTTCCTAGCTGG
The DNA here is from genome assembly GCA_935064755.1 of Tragelaphus eurycerus. Classification (NCBI taxonomy): domain Eukaryota; kingdom Metazoa; phylum Chordata; class Mammalia; order Artiodactyla; family Bovidae; genus Tragelaphus; species Tragelaphus eurycerus. The sequence goes on from CAKXYN010000003.1 coordinate 18,281,561, forward strand.
AACTGAAAATGTGGTCTATACACACTCTATTATTTACCCAGGAATGAAGTTCTAATCCATGCTACAGCATAGATCTTGAAAACATCATGTTAAGTGAAATAAGCCAGATACAAAAAGACAAACAGTATATGGTTCCAGTTATATGAAATATCCAGAATAGGCAAATTCACAGAGAGGGAAAGTGAATTAGAGATAGCCAGGGGCAGGGGCCAGATGGGAATGAAATAGGTAATTATTGCTTCATGGATACAGAGTATCTGTTTGGGATGATGAAAAGGTTTTGGAAATAGATAATGGTGATGGTTGCACAATATCGTGAAATTATCTAATGCCACTGAATTCTGTGCTTAAATATGGTTGCTGCTGTTGCTGCTGCTAGGTCCCTTCAGTCGTGTCCGACTCTGTGCGACCCCATAGATGGCAGCCCACCAGGCTCCCCCATCCTTGGGATTCTCCAGGCAAGAACATGAGTGGGTTGCCGTTTCCTTCTCCAGTGCATGAAAGTGAAAAGTGAAAGTGAAGTCACTCAGTCGTGTCTAAGACCCTATTTTTTTCATATCCATTCTCTGTTGTTGGAGATATACACTGTGTTTACTTTTCGCATCACGAATAATGCTGCAGTGAACATTGGTGCGCAAGTACCTATTTGAGTCCCTGCTTTTAGTTCTTCTGGGTATATGCCTAAGAATATGCTGTGTGTATTTTACCACAGTGAAAAAAATTGAAAAGGAAAAGAAAGGCTGGCATATGTGAGATCACAGATGGTGAGAATAACTGGGAGGGCAGCTGGATTGTAAAAGGTCTTTCAGAAGAGTTAGGGTTTTATTCTAAAAACTGGCACTATGGGGAACTTTGTATGAGGGTGACATGATTAGATTTGTATTTTAGAAATACAAGACTACCACTATTACAAGGAAGGATTAGCAGAAAGAATATTCAATGCTGGTACCAGAGATCTGGGACAGGATAAAACTATCTGTGTCCAGGATGAAGAACTGCTAAGAGGAAGTTCCTTTAGGACAGGACTTACACTAAGTTTATTTTTTAGCAGGACTGAGCAACTCAGCCACCTACTGGAGGTGATGATCTTGAGTATCTGCCATATTTTTTACTTATGTCTGTGGATCTCAGGGGAGGGAGAGTGTGGGACAAATGGAGAAAGTAGCATCAATGTATATACACTATCAGGTGTAAGATGGATAGCTGGTGAGAAGTCGCTGTGTGGCATGGGGAACCCAGTCTGGCACTCTGTGACGAACTGGAGGGATGGGATGGCGGGAGAGGAGGGAGGCTCTGGAGGAACAGGATGTGTGTGTAATTACAGCTGATTTGCATTGTTGTATGACAGAAACCAGCACAACATTATAAAAATTAAGAAAATGAAAAATAAAAAAATATGAATGGCCAAAAAAAAGATACATGCAAAAGAAAAAAAGAAACACAAGCTGACTCCTGTCATAATCATTCCACTCAGTGTGAATCTTCAGTTCAGTTCAGTCACTAAGTCGTGTCTAACTCTTTGCGACCTCGTGGACTGCAGCACACCAGGCCTCCCTGTCCATCACCAACTCCCAGAGCTTATTCAAACTCATGTCCATTGAGTCGGTGATGCCATCCAACTATCTCATCCTCTGTTGTCCCCTTCTTCTCCTGCCTTCAGTCTTTCCCAGCATCAGGGTCTTTCCATTCAGTATGAATGGAAATGACCAAAATGTTAGTGTGTCTAGCTTCCTGGATAGCTGAAGCGCCCTCTATGCAAATGCATCATTTTTTTTTCCTGGAAACAGTTCCTTCTATTGCTCTTCTTTCTCTACTTCTGTTTGTTCTGGGAAGTACCTCTAGACCCTGAGTACTGAGCCAGAAAAGAATATTGTCCACATTAACAATAGCCCTTTTGATAAATTGCAGAAGTCACAGCTAGCTTTTTTGAAAGGTGGGAGTGGATTTGGCAAAGTGTAAGTGGCATTGACGGAGAAGGCAATGGCACCCCACTCCAGTACACTTGCCTGGAAAATCCCACAGATGGAGGAGCCTGGTAGGCTGCAGTCCATGGGGTCGCTAAGAGTCGGACCCGACTGAGTGACTTCACTTACACTTTTCACTTTCACGCATTGGAGAAGGAAATGGCAACCCACTCCAGTGTTCGTGCCTGGAGAATCCCAGGGACGGGAGAGCCTGGTGGGCCGCTGTCTGTGGGGTCACACAGAGTCGGACACGACTGAAGTGACTTAGCAGCAAGTGGCATTGATTGCTGTTCAGCTCGACTCCACAGTCTGTGGACAATACAGCAGTGTCTTGTTTCCATCAGCAGGAATGCCTCCTGGTGCTAGGCACCATGCTTCCTCGTCTTTCTCTGAGATATCATCTACTTAGGGCAATTGAGATGAAGATATAACTTCTTTGATTTTTGTGCCATCAAGGAGCTCAGAATGTTCTGCAGATATTTTGTTCAATGCATGAGTGATTATTAAACACTGTGAAATGAACTGACAGATTCGGTCTTGCTGGACTGATGAACTGATGTTTAGGACAGACAGACAGATGCACGGACACATGAGGCTTACAGTGAGGAAATCAAAGATAATGGTGCACCCCGGAAGCTCCCCCAGAGACGGGCTGTCTGTCATGGAGGTCCGTGAATATCTTGTGTTTTGAAAACGGCAGGTTTTGGCTTGTGATCAACAAGGAGGGGAATATGGTTACAGCTCGACAGGAACCCCGCCTGGTCCTGATTTCCCTGACCTGTGAGGGTGACATGCTGACCCTCAGTGCAGCCTACACCAAAGACCTGCAGCTGCCCGTCAAGACACCTACCACGAATGTGGTGCACAAGTGCAGGTAAGGAAAGGATAGACCTTAATCTTGGCGTGAATATTTCTTCGTACAGTTTTGGCAATCTGTGGGCTGTGGAGGGAATTCAGAGAAATGTTATCAATAATTGACTATTGATTGCAAATGTACCATATGTAGGGTCAAGTTTTCAACATGGTGATGATCTAAAAGAAGGTGGGAAAGGGGGCAACTTCAGAAAAATATGCGTCAATGTGGGACAGAGAAAGAAAAGTCTTTTGCAGTAAACTATGGGAACAAAGGCATATTGACATAACATCACCAGAGGATAAAGGATGCAAATCAGGGCAGAAGGAGTGGAGAGAGGATCCTAGAAAAGATGAGGTTAGATCCATGTGTTACCTTAGGATCATCTCTGTGTTGCTTGGAAAGACTGGGAACTTTCCAAATCTGAGTTATGGAAGGAGTCACAAATGGCTATACGACCCATGATATTTAGTCCTAATGAAAGGAACTTCCGGAATAGAAAAAAATGTCTGCGATCAGAAGAGTGATCTGACCTGCAGATGCTCAGGGGTCCCTGTCATAGTGAGAGTAGATATTCAGCCAGGAGGCTGCTCTATACAGAGGCTCTTACCTTAACATCAGAAGGACAAGGGGGCAATTATTCCAGGAAAAGTGGCTCTGTCTTAAGAAATCATGTCTTGAGTTGGGTTTTTTAAAATCTTATTATGGGAAAGCCAAAATGTGACCTGATTATACTGTTGTAATAATGTCTGCATTTTGAATTAAAATGCAACATGAATGCTAAATCAGTCCACAGCCTATTGTAGAGAATAATATACATCAAAAAAATGTAGTTACTTGACTGGAAAGAAAATGAAGTTACCTAAAAAATTCTAAAGACCCCCAAAACTCATAAAATGTAAAATTAGTATAATTTCCATAATTTCAGAATTGTAAATATAATGTTTAATTTTAATTTTGGGCTTCCCTTGTGGCTCAGCAGTGAAGAATCTGCCTGCTAATACGGGAGACTCGAGTTCAATCCCTGGGTCAGGAAGATCCCCTGGAGTAGAAAATGCAACCCACTCCCGTATTCTTGCCTGGAAAATCCCATGGATAGAATGAGGCTGGTGGCTACAATTCATGGGTTCACAAACAATCAGACATGACTCAACAACATTTTGGTGGTTTTTCTGATTATAAAAGTTATACATATTCATTGTTTAAAATTGGAAAATACTCAAAAAAAGAAAACCCTTCTGAGACAACCATAATTCGTATTTTGATGTATCTTCTTTCTGTCTTTAATCGCTAATACTTTAAAAACTATTGAAATAGTACAGAAGACTGTCTTGAATATGAATCACATACTTAAGTGGACATGTTGAGTATTTTTCAGATTGTTACAAAAGTCTTCAAACGTACCATTTTCATTTTGATGTGATATTTCATCCCATGAATGACTTTGAATGCCTTTTGACAAGTCCCCAAGATTAAACATTTGGATTGTTTTCAGTTTTTTTCTAGGTATGAAGAAGAATGTGATGAATAACTTGGCATAAATCTCTGTTCATATCTTTTATTATGTCCTTAGGGGAAAATTTTTTAGCAGTGGTTTCACCAACAACAAGAGTATGACTCCTGTAGACTTTTATTTATTTATTTGGCTGTGCGAGGCCTTCGTTGCATGGACTTTATCTAGTTGTGGTGAGCAGGGACTACTCTAGTTGTGGCGTGCAGGCTTTTCATTGCAGTGGCTTCTGTTGTTGCAGAGCATGGGCTCAAGGGCATGTGGGCTTGGTAGTTGCAGCTCCCAGGCTCTAAAGGGCTGGCTCAGTAGTTGCGGTGCATGGACTTAGTTGCTCTGCAGCATATAGGATCTTCCCACATCTGTGTCTTCTGCATTGTCAGGTGGGTGGATTCTTTACCGTTGGCTCACCAGGAAAGCCCTCCTATAGACATTTGATAGACATGCTGCTAAGTCACTTCAGTCATGTCCGACTCTGTGATCCCACAGATGGCAGCCACCAGCCTCCCCCGTCCCTGGGATTCTCCAGGCAAGAACACTGGAGTGGGTTGCCATTTCCTTCTCCAATGCATGAAAGTGAAAAGGAAAAGGGAAGTCGCTTAGTCGTGTCCGACTCTTAGCAACCCCATGGACTGCAGCTTACGAGGCTCCTCCATCCATGGGATTATCCAGGCAAAGTACTGGAGTGGGGTGTTTGATAGATATATCTATATATTATATAGATAATATACATACATATATATGTATATACTGCTAAATTATTTTGCAGAGTGGTTATACCAGGTATATATTTACCAGCAGTTTATAAGTATATGTGTCTCATTTCTTTTTGACCATTATGTTAAAAAATCTTTTGCCATTTTTCTGAGGAAAAAAACGGTAATTTCTTACTGATTTAATTTGTATTTTTGATTGTTTGAGGCAGATTTTTTAATATGCCTATTGCACTGTGTATTTCATGTTTCTCCATAATCTGGTTCCTGCTTGCCTGCTAGGGTGAGATATTTACCCATAATTTCTTGTGGTTAACCATTTTTCATTTAACTATTGGTTCACTTGGAATCATGTGGAAGCTTTTCCTGGTTCCATACAGGCTTTTGGTCCATTCCCCCAAAGACTACACAAAAGCATGTTAGGAAACTGCAAAATAAGGAGGCTTAGACATGCTATGTCTGGCTCTAGGTCAGTGATCACACCATCATGATTATCTGGGTCGTGAAGCTCTTTTTTGTACAGTTCTTCAGTGTATTCTTGCCACCTCTTCTTAATATCTTCTGCTTCTGTTAGGTCTATACAATTTCTGTCCTTTATCGAGCCCATCTTTGCATGAAATGCTCCTTTGGTATCTCTGATTTTCTTGAAGAGATCCCTAGTCTTTCCCATTCTGTTGTTTTCCTCTATTTCTTTGCATTGATCACTGAAGAAGGCTTTCTTATCTCTTCTTGCTATCCTTTGGAACTCTGCATTTAGATGTTTATATCTTTCCTTTTCTCCTTTGCTTTTCGCTTCTCTTCTTTTCACAGCTATTTGTAAGGCCTCCCCAGACAGCCATTTTGCTTTTTTGCATTTCTTTTCCATGGGGATGGTCTTGATCCCTGTCTCCTGTACAATGTCACGAACCTCATTCCATAGTTCATCAGGCACTCTATCTATCAGATCTAGGCCCTTAAATCTATTTCTCACTTCCACTGTATAATCATAAGGGATTTGATTTAGGTCATACCTGAATGGTCTAGTGGTTTTCCCTACTTTCTTCAATTTCAGTCTAAATTTGGCAATAAGGAGTTCATGATCTGAGCCACAGTCAGCTCCTGGTCTTGTTTTTGCTGATTGTATAGAGCTTCTCCATCTTTGGCTGCAAAGAATATAATCGATCTGATTTCGGTGTTGACCATCTGGTGATGTCCATGTATAGAGTCTTCTCTTGTGTTGTTGGAAGAGGGTATTTGCTATGACCAGTGCATTTTCTTGGCAAAACTCTATTAGTCTTTGCCCTGCTTCATTCCGTATTCCAAGGCCAAATTTGCCTGTTACTCCAGGTGTTTCTTGACTTCCTACTTTTGCATTCCAGTCCCCTATAATGAAAAGGACATCCTTTGGGGGTGTTAGTTCTAAAAGGTCTTGTAGGTCTTCATAGAACCGTTCAACTTCAGCTTCTTCGGCGTTACTGATTGGGGCATAGACTTGGATTACTGTGACATTGAATGGTTTGCCTTGGAAATGAACAGAGATCATTCTGTCGTTTTTGAGATTGCATCCAAGTACTGCATTTCGGACTCTTTTGTTGACCATGATGGCCACTCCATTTCTTCTGAGGGATTCCTGCCCGCAGTAGTAGATATAGTGGTCCTCTGAGTTAAATTCACCCATTCCAGTCCATTTTAGTTCGCTAATTCCTAGCATGTCAACATTCACTCTTGCCATCTCTTGTTTGACCACTTCCAATTTGCCTTGATTCATGGACCTGACATTCCAGGTTCCTATGCAATATTGCTCTTTACAGCATCGGACTTTGCTTCTAACACCAGACACATCCACAGCTGGGTATTCTTTTTGCTTTGGCTCCATCCCTTCATTCTTTCTGGAGTTATTTCTCCACTGATCTCCAGTAGCATATTGGGCCCTTACTGACCTGGGGAGTTTCTCTTTCAGTGTCCTATCATTTTGCCTTTTCATACTGTTCATGGGGTTCTCAAGGCAAGAATACTGAAGTGGTTTGCCATTCCCTTCTCCAGCGGACCACACCCTGTCAGATCTGTCCACCATGACCCGCCCATCCCGGGTTGCCCCACGGGCACGGCTTAATTTCATTGAGTTAGACAAGGGTGTGGTCCTGGTGTGATTAGATTGACTAGTTTTTTGTGAGTATGGTTTCAGTGTATTTGCCCTCTGATGCCCTCTTTCAAGACCTACTTTCTTATTTGGGTTTCTCTTACCTTGGGTGTGGGGTATCTCCTCCCGGCTGCTCCAGCGAAGCACAGCCATCGCACCTTACCTTGGACGAGGGGTCTCTCCTCACCGCCGCCCCTCCTGACCTCGGTCGTAGGGTAGCTCCTCTCGGCGGGGCACTCTTAGTGCGCCGGTCGCGGGAAGGCGAGGCGCTCTTTGTGCGCTGGGCGCGGGAAGGCGAGGACCTAGAGGCAGACATCCTAGAATGTGAAGTCAAGTAGGCCTTAGAAAGCATCACTATGAACAAAGCTAGTGGAGGTGATGGAATTCCAGTGGAGCTATTCCAAATTCTGGAAGATGATGCTGTGAAAGTGCTGCACTCAATATGCCAGCAAATTTGGAAAACTCAGCAGTGGCCACAAGATTGGAAAAGGTCAGTTTTCATCCCAATCCCAAAGAGAGGCAATGCCAAAGAATTCTCAAACTACCGCACAATTGCACTCATCTCACACGCTAGTAAAGTAATGCTCAAAATTCTCCAAGCCAGGCTTCAGCAATATGTGAACCGTGAACTTCCTGATGTTCAAGCTGGTTTTAGAAAAGGCAGAGGTACAAGAGATCAAATTGCCAACATCTGCTGGATCATGGAAAAAGCAAGAGAGTTCCAGAAAAACATCTATTTCTGCTTTATTGACTATGCCAAAGCCTTTGACTGTGTAGATCACAATAAACTGTGGAAAATTCTGAAAGAGATGGGAATACCAGATCACCTGATCTGCCTCTTGAGAAATTTGTATGCAGGTCAGGAAGCAACAGTTAGAACTGGTCATGGAAAAACAGACTGGTTCCAAATAGGAAAAGGAGTATGTCAAGGCTGTATATTGTCACCATGTTTATTTAACTTATATGCAGAGTACATCATGAGAAATGCTGGACTGGAAGAAACAGAAGTTGGAATCAAGATTGCTGGGAGAAATATCAATAACCTCAGATATGCAGATGACACCACCCTATGGCAGAAAGTGAAGAGGAACTAAAAAGCCTCTTGATGAAAGTGAAAGTGGAGAGTGAAAAGGTTGGCTTAAAGCTCAACATTCAGAAAACGAAGATCATGGCATCCGGTCCCATCACTACATGGGAAATAGATGGGGAAACAGTGTCAGACTTTATTTTTCTGGGCTCCAAAATCACTGCAGATGGTGACTGCAGCCATGAAATTAAAAGACGCTTACTCCTTGGAAGGAAAGTTATGACCAACCTAGATAGCATATTCAAAAGCAGAGACATTACTTTACCAACAAAGGTTCGCCTAGTCAAGGCTGTGGTCTTTCCTGTGGTCATGTATGGATGTGAGAGCTGGACTGTGAAGAAGGCTGAGCGCCGAAGAACTGATGCTTTTGAACTGTGGTGTTGGAGAAGACTCTTGAGAGTCCCTTGGACTGCAAGGAGATCCAACCAGTCCATTCTGAAGGAGATCAGCCCTGGAATCTCTTTGGAAGGAATGATTCTAAAGCTGAAACTCCAGTATTTTGGCCACCTGATGCGAAGAGTTGACTCATTGGAGAAGACTCTGATGCTGGGAGGGATTGAGGGCAGGAGGAGAAGGGGACGACAGAGGATGAGATGGCTGGATGGCATCACTGACTCGATGGATGCGAGTCTGAGTGACCTCCGGGAGCTGGTGATGGACAGGGAGGCCTGGCGTGCTGCGGTTCATGGGGTTGCAAAGAGTCGGACAAGACTGAGCGACTAATCTGATCTGAGACATGCTATAGCTGAAAGATGCCAAAAATTCTTTGAACTTAGATTTCCTTTAGCAGCCCAGGCTATTCTCTTGTGAAGGAGCTGTAACCTTAGCTCACTTTCCTAAAGATTTCTGATGCATTTGGAGGGCCAAAACTTTCAAAAGTTCATGATCATAGTCACTATACTTGTTTTCCCAGCTTCAGATAGATGTTTTCAGAAGATTTTATGAGCCCAAATTCTCATATCTTCTCATACCTAAAAAAAAGGCAATAAAATCTGCCCCTTGTGACTTGCAGCAACCTTCTAAGATGTGTGCTTGATCGCCAAATGCCCCATCACCAAAATCACAAAGGAACAGACCTCCTCCCACCTCTATGGAACATTTCCTCAGAGCTATCTGAGAGGCTGTCTCCTGGGCCATAGTCCTCAGTAAGTCCCCAAATTAAACTGAACTTGCAGTCCTCATGTTGTGCATTTTTTCAGTTGACACCCCCAGTTGGGCCCCTAGGTTCCCCCACCTCTTAGCATACCTCACCCACATCACCCCCAACTCTGGCTGGCTCCCGGTATGCACTTCCAACAAACTTTGGCAGACGGCACATACAGTGAGCATGAACAGGTAGGTAGCTTAATCTGCAGGCCCAGGAAAGACCACAAAATTAAGCATTAGTGCCACTTTTGAAGGGAGAAAGGGAATCTGACAGCATTTGGTCTGATGGGTTTCAGGACTGAGAGAAAGCATACAAGCTTGGGAATCCTGCCATATAAGAGAGCAAGAAGCATGGAGCAGGTGTATTTGGAGAAGGCCTAAGAAAGCCTCAGAATTCCCACCAGGACTGAGGCAAAGTGTTTCTCTCTGGAAAATAGTTGGTAAAGACTGGAGGAGGTGACTGCTATTTCAGATGGAAAGCCAGCAACACAAAACTCTAAGGAATGCAAAAAAAATTATTAAAACATTATATCGCCAAAGAATCATAATAATTTTTCAAAGACACGGAAATCTGTGATGTGGCCAATTAACTGAAAATAGCTGTTTTAAAGACACTCAGTGATATATAAGAAAACATAGAAAGAATTTGATTAAATCATGAAAATGATAAGTGGACAAAATGAGAAGTTAAAGATGTAGAAATCATAAAGAAAAAAGAGAACCAAACAAATTCTGGAGGGGAAGAATAAAATGAAGGAAATTAAAAATGCTGTGGAGTGCATCAACAGCTGAATGGATCAAGAGAAGGAAAGAATCTGTGAGAACAAACACAAGATCTTTGAAATTATCTAGTCAGAAGAGAACAACAAAGAGTGAATAAAACCTATGTGGTCTATGCGGATATCATTAAAAGAAACAATTTGTGAATTATTGGAGTCCTCTTAGGAGAAGAGAAATAGAAGGTGGCAGAAAGATTATTTAAAGCTAAGAAATTCCCAAATCTGGGAGAGATTTGCTATCAGTTAATGTGATGAAAGGGCATCCCTGGTTGGCAGAGATTTTTTAGATATGACATGAGAAGCACAAGCAAGAAAAGCAAAAATAAATAAATGGGACTCCATCAAAGTAAAAAACTTCTGCACAACAACAACAAAAAACCAATCAGCAAAATGAGAGGAAATATTTGCAAAACATGTATCTGGTAAGGGGTGAATAACTCAACAGGATAAAAACTCAAACAATCCAATTAAAACATGGGCAGAGGAACTAAGTTGACATTTCATATAGAAGACACAGATCCCTTGACTCTGTCCTCTTTTCCAAACTTCAGCATTTTCAAAACATGATCATGATTTATGTTGAATTATAAACCACTTACTTACTTACTTGATGTTTTTCTTTAAACTGATTCAACTTTTTAAAAACCTGAAATATGGAAGGAAGGAAGTGTTAGTTGCTCCGTTGTGTCTGACTCTGCGATCCCATGGTCTGTACCCCGCCAGGCTCCTCTGTCCACGGGATTCTCCAGGCAAGAATACTGGAGTGGGTTGTCATTCTTTTCTCCAGGGGATCTTCCCGACCCGGGGATCGAACCCAGGTCTTCTGCATCTCTGCAGTGGCAGGTGGATTCTTTACCACTGAGCTACCTAGGAAGCCCCTATTATCATTATTCCAGCCTTTTAATAAAGATTTCTGTCCAACTGGGTGAACCATATTTTTGCAGCAATATTATTTTATACTAATACATTAGGTTTCTTCTGGAGAACTCCTTCTCTTTTCAAACACATGATCTCATTTTATTCTGCCTGCATCCCTTCCAGGCAAGGAATCACAAGGCTGCATCTGCATCTCTGGTTTATAAAATAGATAAGCAACGAGGATTTACTCTGTAGCACAGGGAATTACATCCAACGTCTTACAATAACCTATAATCGAGTATAATCTGCAAAAAGGCTGAGTCACTCTATTGTGCACCTGAAATTAACCCAATATTGTAAATCAACTCTAAAAAAAATGCAGAAAAGAGGGATTGAACTTCTGTCTTTCTTCGGGTTTCCATGTGGCTCAGAGTAAGGGCCAGGCTAAAATGATGCCTTCTGGTAATGAAGGAATTACAGCGACGTCACAGCGAGGTGCAGCCTTTTGGATCTGTGCAGGATGTGGCAGGGTGTCCAGGTTGTCCAAGTCATGTCTGTTCTTTGTCCCCATCCCTCGCAGGGTGCATGGCTTGGAGATCGAGGGCAGAGACTGTGGCGAGGCCGTGGCCCAGTGGATAACAAACTTCCTGAAGACACAGCCCTACCGGCTGGTGCACTTTGAACCCCACATGCAACCGAGAAATTCTCACCAAGTAGAAGACGCATTCTCACCCACGGACCAGGTCAGAAAGGCAAGCTTCCTTGGAAGTGGAGAGCATGGCATGTATCTGCTGAGCTCAGATCTCATCTTTTATCTTTTGTGATCTCTCATGACAAAAGCTGTTACTTTTGCCAAAAGCTATTGGTAAAAAATAAAGCCCTAACCTTGGGAGCATCATCTGTGTTTCTTGATTTGGAGGACTCTTGCATTTTTGCCCGAGAGCAAAAATTCCTATTTACAGAAGCTTCTGGTGCCAACATGGCTTCAAAACTCTTCTAGGTCAGCATCTTTCCCAGTCTGTCTGTAATTTCATGAGGAGTCCAGCCTTTTTACACTGGGATTGCCATGTTGTGTCAGATCTCAGTTGGGAGGATGAGTGTGGGTATGGAGATCCACAGATTTTAAATGACCAGACTGGCCCTTAAAGGAAGAAGGCTTTAAGAATTCATCCTAAGAGTGAAACATACAATGCTTTGTGGCACCGTTGCCACAGCCATGTTGAATGTTGATTTGCAGGTTGCATGAAAAATACATATCCATGGAATCAGTGAATATTTTTTTATCATACCTAATGAGGTCGTCAAATCCAACCACCTTATTAAAATCAACGTGTGAGACTTCGGAGGATGAGAAAGGGGACAGCTCTAAGATTCTGAGACCCCGTTTTCTTCATCACGCAGTTCCTGTTATCTGCAAGGCTATTTAAAGCTTCTGAATCACTGTGACTTTGCTATAAAAAGAAATAGAGAAATACTTAGAAAGATTATGTGGGGAGGTAGGGTAAGGAAGGGGTGGAAGGTTCCAGGAACCAGACCCATGTGACCTCTGAGAAATGCCTTTGTGTGTGTCATGCTCTAACAGTTCTTTCCTCCTCAGATCCCCTACTCAGATGCCAGCCCTTTCTTGATCCTTTCGGAGGCATCATTGACAGATCTCAACTCCAGACTAGAGAAGAAAGTTAAAACAGCCAACTTCAGGCCTAATATTGTAATTTCAGGCTGTGGTGTCTATGCAGAGGTAACAGTATGCCTTCCTTGCTCCTTTCCTTGGACTTAACTTATTTTTTTTTTTTAAAGTGTGAGTCTTTGATGCTTGATTAGATTATTCTGAAGGATGCATATGTTTTGGGAAGACTACAGTGCCTCCTGGTGGAGAAATGTACACAGGATAGGCTGGGGCACTCTAATCTGAGGTGCCCAGCATTTTGGACTGTTGTGAAACATGCAAGTGGTTTAGTTGCTAAGTCGTGCCAGACTCTTGCAATCCCATGGACTGTAGCCTGCAGGCTTCTCTGCCCATGGGATTCTCCAGGCAAGAATACTGGAATGGGTATACAAGAGACTCATTTTATGATTAAAAAAGCAAAAACGAAACTCTGCAGTTTACATATGAAGAATAATGCACACTATCAGAGTTAAAATTCTGGGTCTGGAACTTTCTCTCTGGCTTGTGATCAACAAAGGACTGGGCAGGTCTGTTTTAACTCTGGATTCTTGTCTTCAGCCCCTCACCTGTGAGGGTAAGATGGTCAGGACCACAATCAGATGTCCTTTTTATTATTGCCTTGAGTCCCTCACCCTCTTTTTTTTTTGGATCTCTCAAAGTTTCCACCCTGGAAGACTCAATTAAGATCCCACCTTTTCCTTAAAACCTCCCCTGACCAGAGCAGGGCAGCCTGGAAATCTCTTCTCTAAACCACCAGCACCAGGCTTGCCTGCACAGATCAACCAGCACAAAGGTGCAGTCTTGTAATGCTTTCTCTCTGGTTTTCTGGACCTTTTAAAAGGAATACTGACCATTCACTTTTCTTATGTGTATGTGCTGTCTCCCCTGCTGGATTTGAGGGGCACAGTCCATCGATTTGATTTGTCCTTAAAGTAGGTACCCGTGACCCAGGCCGTAGACAAATGCCCGAGGAACTTCCTGGGCCGGAGAGCTTTGTATTAATAAATGCTCCTCTGGAGATGCAAAGGGAAGTAAGGTTAGTGGCCTCCTCTAGATTTGTTCCTGTCCAGCCAGGGGAGATGTCTTAATCCATTTTAGGCGAGCAGGAAAAGCTCTCCTACAACCTAGAGTAATCCCCTCTCTCCATAATCCCTCCTCTATTTCACCTGCTCCTTGCCTCAGCCCCCACCCTTGCCTTCCCCACCGCCTCCAGTCAGGCAGGGTTAGTCAGGGAGGCTTCCTGAAGGAGATGAATTTCATTTTTATTTTTAAATTTTTATTGGGAGTATAGTTGCTTTACAATGTTGTGTAAATTTCTTCTGTATACCAAATTGAATCAGCTATCAGTTCAGTTCAGTTGCTCAGTCGTGTCCGACTCTTTGCGACCCCATGGACTGCAGCACCCCAGGCCTCCCTGTCTATCACCAACTCCCGGAGTTTACTTAAACTCATGTTCATTGAGTTGGTGATACCATCCAACCATCTCACCCTCTGTTGTCCCCTTTTCCTCTCGCTTTCAATCTTTCCCAGCATCAGAGTCCTTTTCAAATGAGTCAGCTCCCAAAGTATTGGAGTTTCAGCTTCAGCATCAGTCCTTCCAATGAACACCCAGGACTGATCTCCTTTAGGATGGACTGGTTGGATCTCCTTGCAGTCCAAGGGACTCTCAAGAGTCTTCTCCAACACCACAGTTCAAAAGCATCAATTCTTCGGCACTCAGCCTTCTTCACAGTCTAACTCTCACATCCATACATGACCACTGGAAACACCATAGCCTTGACTAGACAGACCTTTGTTGTCAAAGTAATATTTGTACCTATATCCCCTCTTTTTTTTTTGGATTTCCTTCCAATTGAGGACCATTGAGCAGAGTTCCCTGTGCAGGTTCTCATTAGCTGTCTATCTTACACATAGTATCAATAGTGTATATGTGTCCATCTCCATCTCCCAATTCCTTTCACCCTCTCATCCCCCTTCGTATCCATGTGTGTTCTCTACATCAGCATCTCTCTGCTTTGCAAATAAGTTTGTCTGTAACATTTTTCTAGATTCCATATATGAGTGATACCATACAGTATTTATTCTTCAGAGATGAGTTTCAATTCCGGTTTTACAAGTGAGAGGAAGGGGAGCGTTTCATTTCAGGGGAAAGAATTGACAGATCAAAGGCAGAGGGCGGAAACAGGAAGGCATGATGTGAAGCCAGCCATCACTAATGGAAACGGCTGCTTAGCTGTCGAATCCCGTGATGTCCCACATACAAGGGTGAGTCAGGGCTGGGGCTCCGAAGTACTCACCTGATTTATGTGCTTTGGCCCCAGGACTCATGGAATGAGCTTCTTATTGGTGACGTGGAACTGAAAAGGGTGATGGCTTGCTCCAGGTGAGACACATGCGCTGCTGCTCAGGAAGGGGAGGAGAAAGGGAGGACTGTCTGCTTTGTCCGGTGTATGATGTCCGGTGTGTGTGTCCAGGTGCATTTTAACCACAGTGGACCCGGACACCGGCGTCATGAGCAGGAAGGAGCCACTGGAGACCCTGAAGAGGTAAGACTATGCAATTTAGTATCTCTTCAAAGAAGCAGGGAGAATTCTTGAAGCAGAAGGGGGTACTAGTGACTGGGTAATTTAGGAAATATTCCTGGGTACTTTGGTCTCTGAATGCCTACTTGCACAGCTAATTTTACTTTTCATTTAGAATTCATGATCCAAGCACACCAGTTAAAAAGCAACAATATATGGTTTAGATATTTTGACCAACTTTACGATGGACTTCCCATTAGGTGATCTCACAAATTCATTAGGTGTGATAAGGGCTTTCTGGTGCTTTAAGAAAGGCCCGACTGTTTTGGAGGAGCATGTTGAAGTATGCAGGAGTGAAGTGAAGTGATACCTGGGTGTGCTGTTATTTTAGCAAAAGCACACATGGAAAAATATATCAAATCTTGATAAATAGAATCTGGGTGATAATTAGGTGGGGATTCATTGCATTATTTTTTTTCTACTTTTTTTCTTTATGTTAAAAGTTTCACAGTAAAATTCTTTTAATCAAAGACAGTGACAGATAAGTTTAAATTGCATAGACCAATATTTACAATAATGTTCATTTTAAAAAGCTGATTACAAAACTGCATATATAGCATTGACTTTTTAATATGATTTTCCTTTTTAAAATATATAAATGCATCTGAGTAGCTAAAAGGCTGGAAGTCTGTAAAATCAAACATTAATGGAGGTGCTCTTTTGGTAATGGAATTAGGGGGACATATATATTCTGATATGTAGCCTCTAAACTTTCTATAAGCAAGCTGCGGTACTTTAGCTAAAACAACAATTCATGATCCATGCCCTTCTGTGCTGTTTTCTGCCAAATCTGGAGCCAAGACATGGTGGAAACCCTCAAAGTGACGCTCATCTTCCCTGGTCTTCCGTTTTGAATGCAGGATCACAAGTTGGGTGTCAGGTCTCATTTCTTCAGCCCCTGAGGCCCTCAGCTTGGACTCTGACACGCATCCTCGGGTATTACTTGCATAGGAGGAGAGGGAAGAAGGTGGGGGAGAAGGTGGTAACTTCTGCTTTAGTCAAAGCCCCAGAAGACTTGAGGAAGGAGTGAAGTGAACTTTGGCCATCTGACATAAAAGGCATCATGAAGAGCACATTAAGAGGAAGTTCTACTGGGACTTGTGTGACCAAATTTGTTCCCCTGGAATGGGAGTCTGTTTCGTTCCATCTTTCACCGAGCTCACTGGTCTAAGCTCTCTGGACCACCAGAGAGCTTTAATCAGCACTCATCCCTCTCTTGGGTTTCCCTAGTGGCTCAGATGGTAAAAAATCCGCCTGCAATGCAGGAGACCTGGGTTCAACCCCTGAGTCAAGAAGATCGCCTGGAGAAGGGAATGGCTACCCACTCCAGTATTCTTGCCTGGAGAATCCTATGGACAGAGGAGCCTGGTTGGCTTCAGTCCATGGGGTTGCAAAGAGTCGGACACAGCTGAGCATGTACACATACACCCCTCTCTGCTGATCCTGCTGACCCAGAAACTACTATTGGCCCCTCCCTGGCAGGCTGAAGCCTGGGGGTGGGGACTCTGTCCCAGACAGCACATTGCCCCCAGGCATGAAGCCGGCACCCGTGGTCCATGGAGACCAGCGTTCTGCATCAAGACCAGGCTACAACAAGGTGGACAGTCATTCCAGGGCCAGGCCACATGGCAGAGAGAGGGAGGTCAAGAGCAGAGTCAAACAAGGTGGGCTGGAGGGAGGTTGGGAGGGGAGATTCCAAATTACTGAGGTGAAGGGCAAATGGTTGCTTTTTCTCTGGATCCCCACCATTGAGTGCAAATTTGCAGAAACATTCAAAGAGGAGGCTACACCTGGATGGGAGGGGAGTTTGGGGGAGAAATCATACACATATATGTATGGCGGAGTCGCTCTGCTGTACACCTGAAACTATCACAACATTGTTAATCGACTGTGTGTGTGTGTGTGTGTGTGTCTGTGTGGCTTACTCAGTCGTGTCTGACTCTTTGCAACCCTATGGACTGTAGCCTGCCAGGCTCCTCTGTCCCTGGAGCTCTTCAGTCAAGAATATTGGAGTGTATTGTCTTCCTTTCTCCAGGGGATCTTCCCAACCCCGGGATCAAACCTGAGTCTCCTGTGTTTCCTGCTTTGCAAGCGGATTCTTTACCATCTGAGCCACCAGAGAAGTCCCATTAATTAGCTATATTTCAATACAAAATAAAAAGTTAAAAAATAAGCTACAAGGATATATTGTACAACACAGGAAGCATAGCCAGTATTTGATAATAACTATAAATGCAGTATTATCTTTATTTTTTTTTAAATAATGATTTGTATGGTCTCCTTTTTTTTGAATTCCAATTCTAATTTTCTTTTATTTTTTTCTGCTATAGACTGAATTTTTGTGTATCCCAAATTCATATGTTGAAACCTAATCCCCAGTTTATTTATTTATTTATTTATTTTGCAGGGGAAAATGGACAAAGGAGAGGATCAATGAGGGTGGGCGGGAAATGGGAAGGAAAAAGGGGAGTGATGGTGGGGAGGAGTATATGTAATTTCTTAACTAGTGGCTTTCTGTTTTTAATCACAAAGAACATTTTAAAAAATCATATTAAATTCATCTTATATTAGGAGGTTTGATCTGGAAATGAAAAGTTCAGGAAACTAAAAGTCCAGTTTGGGTGTCCTCATCTTAGGCACATCTTGGTATTTTGTATTGGTAGGTCTATCTTTACAACAATATATTTTTTAGGACAGGATCACATTTGTCACTTCTTCCTCCCTAATACCCAAAGTGGTACCAGACCCATAAAATAGTCAATACACATTTACAGATTGAACAAATAAGTCTAAAAAAAATTTTTTTTTAACTCTCCTGAGTCAATTGAATTTTTTGAGGCTCATAAGTGAATATGTTTTCCTCTTTACTTTGTCTATTACAGCCAGATTGTATAAGTATGAGTGGGGTATTAAAGTCTCCCACTATTATTGTGTTGTTGTATATTTCTTCTATCTTACTAATTAGTGTTTGTCTTAGATATATCAATGCTCCAATGTTGGGTGCATATATATTTATAATTGTTATAACTTCTTTTTGGATTGTTCCTTTAAGTCGTTATGTGTAACCTTCATTGTTTCCTTTTCAGGATCTTTATTTTGAAGTCAATTTTACCTGATATAAGTATTGCTACTCCTGTTTTCTTTTGGTCCGTATCTGCATAGAAAATCTTTTTCCAGCCGAGTATTATCTTTAAAAATCATGAATCACTATGCCTGTAACATATAATATTGTACATCAACTATGCTTCAATTAAAAAAAAGGAAAAAGGAAGGAAAAAAAAGAGTTGGACACAACTTAGCAACTGAATAATAACAAAATGTTAATAGAACACTTAAGATTTATACATTTCACCCTGTGTAAATTTTATCACCCCTCAAAAACAGTTAAGAAATTTTAACCCTAGGAAATCATATTCCAGCTGAACTGTTTCAAGGTGAAATTTGCTGACATTTGTGACTTACTTGGAAATGGAAAAAAAAAAGACGATGGATTGATGGATGGATAAATACATATGATAAAAGAAATACAGTAAAATGTTATGTGTTGGGTCAAATGACTGACAATTGGATGTTCTCTGTAAAATTCTTTGAACTCATTTGCCTGTTTGATGATGAAAGTGTTAGTCACTTAGTCGTGTCTGACTCTTTGTGTCTCCATGGACACCAGGCTCCTCTGTCCATGGAGTTCTCCAGGCAAGAATACTGGAGTGGGTGGCCATTCCCTCCTCCAGGGGATCTTCCTGACTCAGGAGTTAAACCCAGGTCCCTTGCATTGCAGGCTGATTCTTTACCATCTGAGCCACCAGGGAAGCCCAAGAGAGGGATGGGTGCTGATCAAAGGAGGCTGGTGGTCCAAAGAGCTTGTACTAACAAGCTTGGTGAAAGGTGGAATGAAACAGATTCCCTTTCCTGCACTGCAGACAGATTCTTTCCGTCCAAGCCACCAGGGAAGCCCATCTGTTTGAGGATGGTCATAATGAAATGTTGGAGGAGACTTTATTAGACATGACCAGACACTCCGGAGGGGAGCGAGTCTGAGAACCTGCAGCAAAGGACTAGTGATTCCTCCAAATGTGCTGGTTCACTCACCATTAGCACAAACTGGAAATTCTTCCATCTTCCCACTTTAATGTGATCACTGAGCAGCTCTGTGGAGGAGGAGGGCAGGGAAGGTGGGGAAAGCGCCCCGTCATGGGGTGAGCAATCCTGCTTCTGCCAGCTGATCAGCAGGCTCCTCTCTAGCTCAGGCCCTGGCTGTTCCTTCCTATGAAGTCAGTGGAGCAGGACAGACCTCCATGGGTTCTGTGTACAAGCCAGCCAAATGATTTGGAGAATTGACTGTTATCCATTTGAATACATCATCTTGTTCTCTCCTCCCAACAGTGCTTGGTGCCTGGTAGCTTTCCTTCTGGATTCAGAAAGTGTCTTTGGGGCCATTTCTCTGACTCTTTGGTGCCCCTCCTTCCATCGGGATCTTGTGTTTATAAAAGGAGGAAAATTGACCCCTTGGAGCAGCCCAGCCTTCTGGATCTCCTGCAGCCCCTCAGCAGCCCAACCAGTCCACCCTAATTGCTCTTAATACCCCAGGAGACGGGACAGCCAGCCTAGGTGTCTTCTCCTGTATCTTACTGAGATTTAAATTGCCATAGATGCCGTAATTTATGTCCCTCCCAGGACAGACGGCCATAAATCGGGAAGAGAAAGGCCTGGGCCGCCTGACATAAATCACAGAAGCGAAGCAAAGTGGTTTCGGGGGCCTCCTCTCTGCTCCCTGGCTTTCCTCCTGGGCAGGATACCTGGGAGCTCTGCTTTCCCTCTTCCCGGGTCCCCTGTGCCCCAGGGCTATGCTGCTCCAGCAAGCCAGGTTCTCAGCTGGGAGACCAGTGCTGAATGGCTGCTGATCGCAGGCCCAGAGGAATCTTTGTCTGTGAAATACAGTGGAGGCCGGCCTGCTGGCAGGAAAATATGAAGAAGGAATTATTATTTTCTTTCTGGAGGGAAAGTGACTCCCATGCTGATCCCACAGGAAAGGTGTGGGTCTGTCATTGTTCCTTTCAATAGGAAGAATCACCTCGTTCTTTCTGTCGAAACATGTGTTTTGTTAGATGCAGGAGGACTTGGACAATGAAATTTGCTGCTCTCTGACTGTGTCAGGCTGTGCTGTGCTGAAGTAAAGACAGAAGGATTTGGTGTGAGTGATACTATGGAAGGAGACAGCTCCCCCCACCCACCAGGCTCTTCCTCCCCTGCCCCCATAATTGTGTGACTTTGGCAAGTCAGTCACATGCTTGATGTTTCAGTTTATTTGTAAAAACAGACCTAATAAGAGTAAGTGGCTTAGTGGTAAAGAATCCACCTGCCAGTGCAGGACACACAGGAGACCAGGGTTCAATCCCTGGGTCAGGAAGATCCCCTGGAGAAGGGAATAGCGACCCACTCCAGTATTCTTGCCTGGACAATCCCATGGACAGAGGAGCCTGGAGGGCTGCAGTCCACGGGGTGGCAAAGAGTTGGACACGACTGAGAGTGAGCACACACGCATGGACTAACAATACCTCTCCTGGTTTACGCTCCCCCTTGGTTAGAATAGAGCAATAAATGCTACTTTTAAAAATAGATGATAAAATACATAATGACCATGTAGACTGTGGTTATTGATAGTCTCAGCTTATGAGATTGGCACATTCTGAGAGAAGGAAAACCCTGGAGACACTTCTTTCCATTTTCTGAGTCTGCATTAAATGCAAGGCAGCCCAACCCGCTTGGCCTTCAGTCCCTCCTGTCTGTGGTGTCTTCACAGAGCTGTTTTATTCCTGACCTGATCATACACATAGCAAGTTGGGAGTCCCCGAAGTGTCCTGTGCCCTCGGTGGGGACCCAGTGGTGATCAGAGACCCTGCTTGCAAACCATGGTCTGGGCATTGACCAATAAGTGAGTAAAGCAAGCAGCTCTCACCAGTCCACGGCACTTTATAGGTAACAGTTTCCACTCACACCACACCTTTAAGGTTGGAGACCTCTTTTTAAGTGAAACAAAATGTGTGTCTCCCATTAATGTGGTAGTGTGTTTCATATTCACTGGAAGAGAAAATTCACTAAGAAAGGCGATTTTATTTATTTTTTGGCTGTGCTGGGTCTTCATTGCTATGAGGGCTTTTCTCTAGTTATGGTGAGTGGGGGCTACTGTTTAGCCGTGCTCGGCTTGTCACTGTGGTGGCTACTCTTGTTGCAGAGCACAGGCTCTGGGGCACCGGGCTTCAACAGTTGCAGCTCCTGGGTTCCAGAGCACAGGCTCAGTAGTTGTGGTGCATGGGCTTAACTGCTCTGTGGCATGTGGAATCTTCACAGACCAGGGATCAAATCCGTGTCTCCTGCATTGGCAGGTGGATTCTTTACCACTGAGCCACCAGGGAAGCCCAAGAAAGGTGATTTTATATGGATTTGAAATTTATTAATCCCATCATCAGGGCTTCCCTGGTGGCTCAGATGGTAAAGAATCTGCCTGCAAAATAGGAGACCTGGGTTTCATCCCCTGGTGGGGAAGATCCCCTGGAGAAGGGAATGGCTACCCACTCCTGTATTCTTGCCTGTAGAATCCCATGGATAGAGGAGCTTGGTGGGCTACAGTCCATGGGGTCATGAGCACCACAATATTATCATCAGCTGAAAAAGCAAAATTTGTATATTTTGAAGAAAAAAATCAAAGAAGATCCATGTATGAGATCATGCCTTGTTTGCAGTCTCTTGAACAAAAAGCTTGGTGTGGATGTGAATTCACAGACAGTGGACAATATCGCCTCAGTCCCACAAGGGGTCGCTGTTGATCTCATTTGTCCAGTCTCCCCACAGCCCAATGGGGACAATGTCAGCAGGAGCGTAAGTGGGACAAAGCTGGGGGCTTTTGGCAGTGCCGCGCCTACAAACCAACTCCTTGGGCCAACCCTGAGCGGGTTAAGGGGGCTGGGCTGGGAAGGGTGGCAGCCCCTGTGGGTCCTCCCTTCCTAAGTTACCTGGAGGGGGAGTACCTGTGTGTGTGTGTGTGTGTGTGTGTGTGTGTGTGTGGTGATGTCAAGGGGCAAGGAAACCCGTGCATGGCTGAATGTTTGTGCAGAATAAATATTAACCCCCTCACCTCTTCTCATGTGTGTGTGTGTAGTACCCAGGAGGTACAAAGATGACCAGGGGTCACATCCCTGGTGGGAAAAGTCCTGACTCTGAAGTGAGCCAGACGTCAGTTCTGGCCCGAGCCTGACCACTTAGATTCTGGGCAAGTCTGTTACTCCTCTGAGACCTCCCTGTGAAGTGGGGGTGATACATATTCCCACATAGGCACATTGTAGGGATTAACAGATAATCTGTGTGATGTTCTTTGTAAACTGTCAGTGTTTGCACAGAACTGACTCTCAATCCCCTCTCTAAGATAATCAGAGCCTCAGGCTACCCAGCTTGCAAGAAGCAGAAATCCCGAGTCATAAAGTGCCCGATCTGCCTCCATCCTGAAGAAGTCACCCTCCAACAGACACATCTCCAAATGTCCCTGGTATTGCAGGCTGAGAATGGAGAGGCAGGCTAGGAGACGTGCCTGGTTCCCAGGGTCCAGCATCACTGCAGACCTGACTGCAGAGCAGGGGAATGTTGTTGGCCAGGCAGGACTGGCTGGATCAGCGGCTCATGGTTCCCATCCACTTGTTGATTTATTCGTTGGCTCAACCAACCTCATTTCGAGTGGCTTCAATGTACCAGGTCCCATACCAGGCTGCTGGCATACAACAATGACCAGAACAGACATAGCGCCTGCAGCTGGGACCAGAGGCTAGAGGTTTCACCCTCCCCATTTTCTCATTAGCCACCTCTGATATGCAGAACAAAATTAGGCCTGAGCTGTTGCAATAGTTTTTTTCTCAGAAAACAGTAGAATGAAAAAGTGCTTTCCATCAAAATGATATAAAAATGATTAAAGTTGGAGTTAGATTAAATGAGAGACAGAAGGAAAGCTTTGTCCTGGTGAAGTTCGGGGAGGGGAGAATCTTGCCATGTTATTCATGCACATCCCATGTACACTTTTCCTGGTGATTCTTGCATTTTTTGCCTGAAAAGTGAATTTGTTGTTGCTGTTTAGTTGTTCATTCGTGTGCGACTCTTGTGACCCCATGGGCTGTAGCCTGTCAGGCTCCTCTGACCATGGGATTTCCCAGGCAAGAATACTGGAGTGGTTGCCATTTCCTCCTCCAGGGGATCTTTCCAACCCAGGCATCCAACCTGTCTCCTGCCTTGCAGGCAGATTCTTTGCAGTTGAGCCACTGGGGAAGCTCCAAAGATAGGAATACTGCTCCTAACAGAGGGTTTTACACCAACACGTTCAATTTGTTCACCAGATGATTGTGGGTCACCGGTGACATACAGGGCCCAGCCTTGGGTGTGAGTGGTACAAGGGAGTTGGTCACATTTCCTGCTCTCCACAGACTCTCTGTCTTATAGAACAGACAGAGGTGCTCTAACAGTGCAAGACACAGCACATGTGTGTTCAAGGGGCAGCAGAGAAAATCCAAGATGGGGAGACCGCTCCTAGCCGGGAGATCCTGAGTTTCTTTCCTAGGACATGGGGCTTTGGAGTTGGGCCTTGAAGAAAAGGTAGAATTCTAGTGCTTGGGGAACTGGGGGAGGGGAGCCCACAGAGGAGCCACCAAGCCAGGGAGGTAGAAAAGAGTTTTTAGAGTTGTCTGAGGATGCATGAAGTGAGATTGTTGACAGTGGAAGAAAAAGTGAGAAAATTCAAAAGACGTGGGTACAGGAAAAACCTCAGGACCTGGCAGCTATGAACACACTGGAAAGGGAGGGAACCGGCGCAAAGGATGACTCCAGGCCTCTCAGCCTGATGGACTGCTCAGGCTGTGGTTCTGAGCACAGATGTGGAGTCAGGAGGAGAGATGCCGAGGGAAGTGATAAAGCAATGTCTAAGCATATTCAGTCCCTAATTCCTTAATGCCGAAAAAGGGAACATTCCAAAAAGAAAAGAGGTGGGAACATGGCCATTGGTAACACTGCTGGTTTGTCCACTGGGCACAACCCCAGGAGGTGTTGTTCTGAACTCTTGAAGGGAACAGTGCTCGCTGGAGCGGGGCAACAAGGTGGCCCTGTCGGGGGTGGATCCGTCCGCTGAGAAGAAATCAGGTTTGAGCTCTTCCTTCTGATCCGCTGTGACTCATTACGGTCTTTTTCCTGTTGCAGATATCGCCTGTGTGACCCTTCTGAACGAAAGTTATATGGAAAATCACCCCTCTTTGGACAATATTTTGTTCTGGAAAACCCAGGGACCATCCACGTGGGAGAACCTGTGTACCTCCTCGGGCAGGAATAGGAATCATATGTCCTGGAATAGCAGATGCCTTTAAAAAAATGTCCTCAAACCTGATGACACTTGAAACACAGTATTTTGGAATGGGGCGCTTGACTCCTCGGCATTTTCTTTAGAACTGTGATCTCCAAGTTTTTCATCTTTCTCTGGACGTCCTCCGCATGCCCCAGTGCTTCCAGCATCCCAGCCTACAAAGCAAAGAAAGGTTTGATAACTTAATAGGACTTCAGTAAGTCACCTAAATGATAAGGCAGGATTCTAAAAATCGCTTAACTATGATTGTGGAATAATCTTTTCTCCTTCTTCTCCATTCACCTACTCATAACCTCCATCATCTCACCGCTATGCCTTAGGGAAAAGGAGAGAAGAGAAAGGGTGGGGGATCGAGAGGAATGTTCTGGAATATTTTCTTACCCCGTTCCTCAGCATGCAATGGAAATTAAATAGCACTCCAAATGAGGCTGGACTGTCACTTCACTTTTCCCCTGAAGTCTTAGACAGGCTTTTAAAAGGGTATAAAGAGCCTGGCCTTCAGTCAACACTTAGATGTTGGTTTTCCCTAGATCATTTTGGATCTGGCACTATTATCTCTTAGTGTCCATGGGCATTTGATGGACCCTTCATGGCACACTGTGCCTCTGGGCGACAGGACAGCAGAGATGTCAAGGAAGAAAATCAACTCATGAGAGCAGCATTGCTGTCAGACTCCGATATGGACTAGGAGGAACGGAAGACAAAATCTTCCTTGCCATGAAACAGAGTATCAACTATATCTCATTGGTGAGACCAAACATTTTCCAGTATACAAGAGAGAACAGTCACACTAAGTAGGCGAGGCACCCTTGCCTCCTGTTGTCTGAGATGCTGTTGGTGTTGCCCTGGGAAACGATGCCCAAAGAAATGGTCAGGAGAGGACATGATGCCATCTAGTGTCACAGCTCAGCCATGCTGTTGAGGGAAACGGATGGGTTTTCGTTTTCTAGCCTAGAAAATTTTTTTTGGAAGAAACTGAGATAACCTCTAGGTATTCTCTGCTTCTCTGCTGTGGAATTTGGCCCTAAAAGTGTGGCTGTGCTGTCACGGGGTCCTTATGGATCTTGCTGGTCCCATCAACTCAAGACTGGTTGCTGCTGCTGCTGCTAAGTCGCTTCAGTCGTGTCCGACTCTGTGCGACCCCATAGACGGCAGCCCACCAGCCTCCCCTGTCCCTGGGATTCTCCAGGCAAGAAGACTGGAGTGGGTTGCCATTTCCTTCTCTGATGCATGAAAGTGAAAAGTGAAAGTGAAGTCGCTCAGTTGTGTCCAACCCTCAGCGACCCCATGGACTGCAGCCTTCCAGGCTCCTCTGTCCATAGGGTTTTCCAGGCAAGAGTACCGGAGTGGGGTGCCATTGTTGCTCCTCCTTAAAACCAGGATGAAAAAGTTCTGAGATCCATGGATGAGAAGAAATCTGATTGTGTGATTTGAAATAAACCACTTTATTTCAGGTTTTGAATAAAATCTTTCAAAGGAGAAAAGGAAAACATATGTCAATTCACTTAACAACCAATATTTAATTTTTCTCCTCATCAAATTATATAACTCTAGAATCTGATGATGTTTATCTTTCATTGCCATTTTGCTCTTTGTATTAGGAAGCTAAGTCATGAAAAATGTGTTTCAAAACTGTAAATAAATGGAAGCTGCTTTGACTAGTTTCAGGTTGTACTCACTTCTTGGCAAGAAGTCAGACTTTGAAGCTGACAGATGTGAATGGGCAAAACCAATCATTCTGTCACCTCACACACACACATATACACACAACATCCTCAGGCATACTCTCGTCTTTGAAGGGCTGTCACATAAACATGCTTTTTAACCTAAAGCCGTGTATGTTTCACTTTGGTTTTATAAAAGTGGTTAGTAATGGTTGGAACCCAGCCTAGCTCTGAGGTTAAGTTACAAGGTAACAGGTGCACGTATATATGTTTTCTGGTCGGTGAATTACTGAAATTTGTTTTCCCCACGCTTGAAGTGAAGTGGAATTAGAATAATTAATCAGTCATCCTTGGCCCATCACCTTCCCCAATAAATTCACTTTATGCTGAAACTACAGGTAAATTAAAGTAAAAATATTAAATTGGCCAATGCAATGGAAAAACCCAAACAAACTTTCTGGCCAACCCAGTAAGAATTCAGCAAGTAGCATTACTAATTGGACCTTTGAAATCCATGGCAGAACGCACACAGGATTTAGGGAACCATGTGATTGTCAGTTCTGTTGAGAGCAGCCAATACTTAGACAATGATGAGAAACTCAAGGTTGGCTTGGTGGCTGGCCCTAGATAGTATTCACGGCAAGGTGAATACCTTAGACTGGAACTTCTAACCCCTTTTCAATAGTAACAGCCACTTCCCAAGGGACCCAGTCTGTGTCAAAGGCCACACTCATGCAGACCCTGTCCTGTGCATTGCAGGGCAGCCTTCCAATCGAAGGGAAGGCTAACCCCCTCCTCATTTGTGCAGAGTCTCCTTCTGCTCCTCAGAGTGTGAGGAAGATTTCAGTTTTAAGACAGAGGTTCCAGTGACCTCTAGAATCTCAGAGTCGTTGCCAAGCTTTCTGTCAGTGAGATTTAAAAACCATTTACTTGTGTTTATTTTATATTTAATGAGTTGGTTAATGCCAAAGGCAGGACTGAAGTCTGGTTTATTTTGGATACTGAACCTTTGCACACAATTCCACTTGAAGTAGAGGGTCAGGAGTAGAGACCATCGCAGACCCTCAGAGAGGTCTCCTTAAAGCTGTGGACAATGGGCTTTCACAGTCAGACAAAAACAGCCACTGTCGGTGTGTGTTTCCTTCTGGATGGCAGTGTCTTCTGCAGCCACACTGTCTTGTGCAGTCTGAGAATTACAGAACAGCTGGAGACCCTGCAAAGGATCGTGTGGGAAAAAGCCTAGGCAGGCTGCTTAAAGGGCCACGTTGCCAGCTATTCCCCAGAAAAGGTCAGATCATCACAAGTAGGAGTGAGAAACAGCAACTTACACACAAGGGCAGAAAGAAATCTGGGTGGGCCTGATGGAAATCAGGCCAGACAATGGGAAAAACTCCTCATCTCCTTCTGCCTGTAGTGGTCTGGGGTGAGGAGATGCCTTTGGGGGAGGGCTGCCCGTTTGCTAGAACTGCATGAAAAGGTCAGGAGAGCTAGACTTAGCCAAATGTAACTTTGGAAAACCATCTGTGAGTCTGTCACCAGCAGTGACAGTAGGCAGGTACCCCCAGAACTCAGTGACAAATCAAAGCAATCCATGGTGGCCAAGAACAGATATTGTGGAGTAACTCAAAGATGCAGAGTGACTCTCAGACCTGTTGATGCCTTAACACCTCACACCACTAAGTTTGACTGGGTTCAGGATGTTCTGAAAGTTTGCTTGCAGTGTTTGACACAGTTGTGTCCGACTCTGCGACCCCATGGACTGCAGCCCTCTAGGCTTCTCTGTCAATGGAATTCTCCAGGCAAGAATAGCCATGAATAGCCATTCCCTTCTCCAGGGGATCTTCCCGACTCAGAGATCGAACCCAGGCCTCTTGCATTGCAAGCGGATTCTTTACTGTCGGAGCTTGCAGGGAAGCTACTAAAAAATGAATTCCCTGGACTAATAACTTTGGGAAGTCTGGCATGCCTCACTCCTCTTCCAAAGGCCCAGTACAGGGCGCCAGAGAGAATTGTAGTGAAGAATTCTGTTTGGGTTTAACACTGCCCTCCCCAGAGGTTTATTTCTGGTCACCTTTTGGGAAGCTTTGCACTGATCTCTAGAGGGAAGACCAGCCAGAAATGAGCTCCGTGCTGAGCCAGAGAGGTTGTTCATGAGAAGAGGGAACACGATAAAGGGCCCCTGCTACGTGGAAGAGGCCTCTCTCACTGGACCAGAAAGATGGGACTGGACGGAAAGGTTAAAGGGAGGAGTGGAGAGGGTGTCTTAGACCGGCTCTCCTGCCAAAGACCTAGGAAGAAGCAGTTCCTTTCTTTGGACTCATTTTCCAAACCTGTTTTCGTGGTTAGATGGAGTGGACCAGAGTAAGAGGCGGAAACCCAGGCTCTCCAGTCCTGGTCTTACAGTAGTATGTAACACAAGGGCTCCAGTATGCTTCACGGGCCAGGGAGGCTCCATCCCTTGTTGCCAGTTTCATCTTTCTGTGGCAACTACGCTCAACCAAAGTTGCCTTCCACCACATTAAGCAGAATTACCCCAGAGGTGCTAGTGCCCCCGACTTTACACACACATTCACTTTATACTGTGATCTCATACCAGCAAGAACAGACATTATTTGCTTCTACCGCTTTCTTAGAAATGGACGTGTGAGTTATAGCGTCTCAAGTTACCCAGTTTCAAGAAAGGGGAAGGATCTGGCTCAGCATCACGATGTTCTTAGAACTGGGATAATAAAAATGTACCTGAGGCATTCCTTTGTTTGCATGGACTGCATTGTCTTCAGAGAAGGCTCAGGCCACAGCCTTGACTCTGATCCTGTTCTCCCTCAAAACACAGCTGACAGGGGACCAGGGAGGCCACCTGGCCCCACACTCCACGGTCTAGCGCAGAGAGAGGAGTTGCCTTAATCACATTATTAGTCTTCCTGGACAGACAGTCAGCTGTACTAAGGAAGAAAGGGACCCTGAGAAGTGACTTCCCATTTGACTTCTTCCAATCCTGGTGAGCTTCCGGCTATGGGGTCGCACAGAGTCGGACACAACTGAAGCGACTTAGCAGTAGCAGTAGCAAGGCTGGTTTTATTAGATGGGTCAAGTTCATTCATATTTGATTATTGACAAATCTCATCTCTTCACCCTTGGTTGTCCTCTGTCATGCTCCTTTACCTTTAGAGAGCATTTTATTTTATTGTATTTACTTTTAATACTATACTAGCTTTGAAAATTTTTTGTGTTTAATTTTTAAAAAATATTTCTTTGGCCACCCTTTGCAAGACGTGGGATCTTAGTGCCCTGACCAAGGCTCGAACCCACACTCCCTGCAGTGGAAGTGTGGAGTCTTAACCGGTGGATCACCAGGGAAGCCCCCTCCTAGAGCATTTTAAATGGTTCTTCCCTCTGACTCCCTCATGAGGCCCACAGCCCCTGATTCTTCTTCATCCTTGGAAGCCCTCTTCTCCCTGCCTGTGTCTTCAATGGTCAAGGTTCTAGTCCATATGGAGCGTGGTGGGATCTAAGTCAAATTCAAACCCCTATGGGCTTTGCTGGGAGTATTGTAAATAAGGTATTGTTGCCATAATTATTTCTGATTAATATTTTTACACCTAATAAAGTCTCAAAGTGATGGCATGTACTTGGTCTAGGGGAGGACCCTCTTCCAGATGACTTGCCAGCAATTAAAGTGGCTTGTTAGTCGGAGGCCCAGGACGACCAACGACAGCTGGAGAGCTCTTCTTTGCAAGCAGCTCTGGTTAACATCAACCGGGAAAGCTCTTTGTAAACACATGAATAATTGATCGTCCCGCGTTCACATAGCTACCGAGGATCTGAGCCCGTATGACTCATTTGCGAGCCATTCCTGTCGTCTGGATGCCATAACATTGGAGGAATGATGATCGTTTCTTGGAGATTCTTCTGTGGCCAGAGTTGCCAAGACCAAGGCTGTAATGGTTTGTTATGATGACCTTTGTTATTCCATTAGGCTCAATTGCTTTAAAAAATGATGTGTGCATACTTTCGGAACGTTTTTACCCTTTACGTTGACCTGACATCATAGTTTATATTACAGAATGTATTAATGACAGAGGAGTGTTTTCATGTCCCAAGGACAAATTTTAACAACCATAATCTGCCCTCAGTCATCATAAATATAAATGTATTGGTCAAACAGATCTCGTTAATGTGGCCAAGATAAATGCAAGCCTATATTTTAAGGCAGTTGAAGTCCTAGAGAATATATTTGGAGCCTTTTGTGGGACTCAGAGATCTTGTATACGTGCTATCAGAAGGTTGAGAAAATTAACATGTTTCCCCCTCGGGTTTGGCGTTGGACAGATATTAACGTCTTGGGGATGTCAAATAAGATTGTTCACATAGTTTCTGGACACCATTAATGCCTGGTGGGGTGAATCTTAGTTCTTAAAGCTGTACTCTCATTATGCTCCCAGGGCTTTTTAAAGGAAAGGAGATACAGATCTCAAGTCTAAGCCATGTGTTGCTCAACCATATTTCCCTGTTTCAGACGATGTTTTAAAGTTTTAATTGTATTAATCTCACTTGCCCCAACATCTTGCTTCCTGTGGGAGGAGGTGCCTTCCCACGGATGCGTGTCTGACGTTTTGCATCATCTCAGTTGGCAACGAGTATGTTTGCAGATAATGTTCTGGACATGAGCTGTCGAAAGGGTCCAATATTTTCCTCTTTGTTATGCTACGTTTAGAAGTGTGGGTCTTTATTAGTAGTATCCACATTTCAAGTAGTATCCACATCCACAAGCTTCTCAGGCAGAAAATAAATACTTGTTCTAAGAAGCCCTTTCTCATCATGTTTTTATACTGAACCATGAAAATGTGTTTAAGGCGGTAATGTCTCACATGCTGGCCTCGAGAGAGCAGACTGTTTATAGGGATGAGTTCATCTCCCCCAGATACGGTAAACATGGTGCCATCATTAACCTCTTTGTGGATTACAGTCACCTGGCAATGATTGATGAGCACCTCAAATAAAACCATTTACCCTTCTTCCTTTAAAGGAGTCCTTTGAGAAGAATCTTTCCTTCTCAATTTGCTATAGCCTTTGGCAAAACACACATGGGGCACTTTAAAAAAAATAATTTTTATTGCAGTATAGTTGTTTACCAGGTGGCGCTAGTGGTAAAGAACCCACCTGCCACGCAAGAGACCCAAGAGACTTGGGTTCAATCCTGGGTTGGGAAGATCCCCTGGAGGAGATCACAACCCACTCCAGTATTCCTGCCTGGAGAATCCTATGGGCAGAGGAGTGTGGCGGACTATAGTCCATGGGATCGCAAAGAGTCGGACATGACTAAAGCGACTTAGCACACACACACAGTTGCTTTACAATGTTGTGCTAGCTTCTTCTGCACAGTAAAATGAATCAGTCATACATATACATATATTCCCTCCCTTTGGATTTCCCTCCCATTTAGGACACCCCAGAGCCTGAGTAGAGTTCCCTGTGCTATACAGTAGGTCCCCATCAATTGTTTATTAGTATAGTATAGTATCAATAGTGTATATGTGCCAATCCAACAACAGAAACTGAAGCACGTACACCCAAGTTCATAGCAGCCAAGAGTGGAAAACAAATGAAATGTCCATCGACAGATGAATGGATAAACAAATTGTATCCATACAATGGAAGGTGATTCAGCCTCAAAGAGGAAAATAATTCTGACACGTGCTACAACACAGATGAATCTCAAGGACATTTGTTAGGACCCAACCTGAGCCATGACAGGCTCAACAAGCTACACTAGGCCTGAAGTTTCAGATTCTTATAGACCTGAGTCATGATTCCGGGAATTATACCTCCTAGCCAATCAGAAGAGTCCCCATTCGCGCCAAACTTGAGCCAATCCAGATGGGGATGCGGGATTCAAAATTCCCCCGCGCACACACAGCTTAGCCAATCATCACTCGCCAGCTACACCGTTGCAGAGACAAAGAACCGCCTGTATAAAAGCAACTGTGATTCAGAGCTCTGGTCTCTTGTCCAGACTCCACTGCGTTGGATGAGACTTGAGCCCTAGCTCAAACTAGCAATAAAAACCCTTTTATGCTTTTGCATTGCCGTGGATGTCTTATTCTCTCAGTTTTGGGGACTCGGACCTTGGGCATAACATTTGGGGGCTCGTCCGGGATCCCTTTAACTGAGAAGAATAACACCCTCCCGATAGAAGGGGTTTCCTCACTTAGAGGGAAGGAATCCAAACACCGGTGTAAGTCAGGATAGCCAGCGTAAGACCGGGGCCCAGCAATTGAGCTGGAAGGCAGCTGGCTCTGGGGGAAAGAGAGCTCCGCTCTTGATCCCGAACCTGGTGGGCAGTGGATGCCCTTCGGTAAGGTACCTCTGGGGAAGGAAGGGAAACAGGGGGCCTGAGGGAGCCCCAGTGCTGTGTTTTCGGCTGACGTCTGGAGTTCGTCTGTTTTTTGTGTCTTCGTGTGTGCTGGCATTATTACTGTTCTTGGTGTATTTCTCTTGTCTCCTGTATTTTACTCTGTGACTATGGGTCAAAGAACATCTACCCCGCTGTCCCTCATGACTGACCACTTCTCTGATTTTAGGTCTAGAGTGCACAACTTATCCCTGATGGTGAAAAAAACTAAGTTGATAATTTTCTGTTCTTCGGAATGGCCCACTTTTAACGTGGGATGGCCCCGTAAAGGGACTCTCAGCCTCTCCACCATCCGGGCTGTTAAAGGGAAAATTCTAGCCCCCGACCCCTATGGCCACCCAAACCAGATGCCTTACATCCTGGTCTGGCAGGAAACAGTAAAAAACCCACCTTCCTGGTTAAAACCTTTTATTCCTCCAGGCTCCCCCCTGATTTCACAGGTGTTGGTTACAGAGACGACATCAGAGGACAAGCTCAGAGGCCAGGAGAAACTGACTCAGCCAGTGTTCCAGGAGTCCTCATTGTACCCCAACTTGATCAATTTGGCGTCTGAACTTATGCCCCCTCCTTACGTGCCTGGGCTGCCATTGCCTCATCAGGTGCCTCAGGTGTCCTCCGGGGGTGTACGGGGGAACGCAGAATCCACGGCCCTGTCCTTGGAGCGGGGCCGTCCCAAGGAACTCGAGGAAGGACCAGGGGAGCCCTCAGTCCAGCGGGCGACGGAGACACCGAATTCCCATCGTCTACGGGTGCTCCCTGTTCGGGCGGGGCCTGCCCATCCAAATGGGGAACGCACTTACCAGTACTGGCCCTTCTCCACTAGTGATTTATACAATTGGAAAACCCAAACCCCTTCTTTTTCAGAGAAGCCTCAGGGGCTAATCGACCTCCTGGAATCCATTCTCTTTACCCGTAACTCTACTTGGGACGGTTGTCAGCAATTGTTACAGGTGCTTTTCACCACGGAGAAGTGAGAACGGATCCTGTCAGAGGTGCAAAAACATGTTCCGGGGATAGATGGGAGGCCTACTGCACAACCCAACCTCATTGAGAAGGGGTTCCCCTTGACACGACCCCAGTGGGACTTTGAGCACGCTGAAGGTAGGGAGCGTCTCCGAGTGTACCGTCGGACTCTAATGGCTGGCCTCTGGGCCGCCGCCTGGAGTCCCACCAATTTGGCTAAGGTAAATCTGGCTAGACAGGACCCGACTGAAAGTCTGGCAGCCTTTTTAGAGCGGCTAATGGAGGCATTTAGACAATACACCCCTATGGACCCACAGGCCGATGAGTCACCCGCGGCAGTTATACTGACATTTGTGAATCAGGCAGCCCCGGACATCAGGAAAAAGCTGCAGAAAATAGACAGATTAGGGAAACAATCAATACAAAATCTAGTGAGGGCAGCTGAGAGAGTTTTCAACAATAGGGAGACTCCCCGCCAGGTGAGAGAGTTTCTTGAGACTGTTGGGTACTGTAGGCTATGGATCCTACGGTTCGCCAAAAAGGCCTGGCCACTATATGAATAAAGTAGAGAGAATAAAAACTGGACTTGGACTGAGCCAATGAGACAGGCATTTCAAGAACTCCGGCAGGCTCTGCTGGAAGCCCCGGCCCTTGCTCTCCCTAACCCGTCCAAGCCTTTCCAACTATTGGTAGATGAAAAACAGGGAGTAGAAAAGGGAGTCCTGATGCAACAGTGGGGACCTTGGAGGCAACCCGTAGCCTACCTCTCAAAAAGACTGGACTCGGTGACAGCTGAGTGGCCACCCTGTCTCCGAATCATCGCGGCCACTGCTCTCCTGGCCCATGATGCCGACAAGTTAACCTATGGACAGTGGCTCCTGGTCTACACTCCCCATGCCATTGAAGAGATTCTCAAACAGCCACTGGGTAAGTAGATCTCCAATGCCCGCTTGACCCATTACCAGGCCTTGCTACTGGATACCCCCCGGATACACTTTCAGATGCCCTGCTTCCTGAACCCAGCCACTCTCCTGCCCGTCCCGGAGAAAGATGGCCCCCTCCATGATTGTGGTGAGATATTGGCCGATGTGACGGCCATACGGAAAGACCTCAAAGACGTGCCCTTGAAGTTTTGTGAAAGATGGACAGAGAAGGGCAGGGGCAACAATTGTTGATGACTTTGAGAGGGTCATATGGGCTGAAGCTGTGCCGCCTGGAACATCCGCTCAAAAAGCAAAATTAATAGCCTTGATACAGGCACTTATGGCAGAAAGTGAAGAGGAACTAAAAAGCCTCTTGATGAAAGTGAAAGTGGAGAGTGAAAAGGTTGGCTTAAAGCTCAACATTCAGAAAACGAAGATCATGGCATCTGGTCCCATCACTACATGGGAAATAGATGGGGAAACAGTGGAAACAGTGTCAGACTTTCTTTTTCTGGGCTCCAAAATCACTGCAGATGGTGACTGCAGCCATGAAATTAAAAGACGCTTACTCCTTGGAAGGAAAGTTATGACCAACCTAGATAGCATATTCAAAAGCAGAGACAGTACTTTGTCAACAAAGTTTCGCCTAGTCAAGGCTATGGTCTTTCCTGTGGTCATGTATGGATGTGAGAGCTGGACTGTGAAGAAGGCTGAGTGCCAAAGAATTGATGCTTTTGAACTGTGGTGTTGGAGAAGACTCTTGAGAGTCCCTTGGACTGCAAGGAGATCCAACCAGTCCATTCTGAAGGAGATCAGTCCTGGGATTTCTTTGGAAGGAATGATGCTAAAGCTGAAACTCCAGTACTTTGGCCACCTCATGTGAAGAGTTGACTCATTGGAGAAGACTCTGATGCTGGGAGGGATTGAGGGCAGGAGGAGAAGGGGACGACAGAGGATGAGATGGCTGGATGGCATCACTGACTCGATGGACGTGAGTCTGAGTGACCTCCGGGAGTTGGTGATGGACAGGGAGGCCTGGCGTGCTGCGATTCATGGGGTCTCGAAGAGTCGGACACGACTGAGTGACTGATTTGATCTGATACAGGCGCTGAAAAGGGCAGAAAAAAAAGATCACCATTTATATCGACAGCCGGTATACATTTGACACAGTGCATATTCAGGGCCCAATATATAAAGAGCAGGGGTTCTTGACAGCAGAAAAAAAAAAAGTTAAAAACTTATCTAAGATCTGCAGACTCCTAGCAGCAGTCCACCGGCCCCGAACAGTGTCCATAGTACATGTCCCAGGACACCAAAAGGGAGAGAATGTCAAGGCTTGAGGCAACCGTGCCGCCAATGTGGCGGCTTGCGAAGCAGCCATCGGGGACTGCAAAGCCCACATACTGACTGTGAGATTGCCACCCCCGGGAATGGGAACCCTGCCCCGACCCCCGAGTATTCCTTCTCTGATCTGAATTGGATTCAAGAAAATACCGACCGTCCTGTGAGTGGAGACGGATGGTATCGGGACCAGAATGACAACCTGTTGCTTCCGGCTGACTTGGGTCAGCACCTTTGCATGCACCTACATTGGACCACCCATCTGGGGGAAAAAAAGACTCTAACACTTCTACAGACAGAGCGTCTGTGGTTTCCCCGACAAAAGACAACTATACAGGACATAGTCCGCACCTGCAGGGCGTGCCAAATGATGAGACCAGGAAAAGGATAGCATACGGGTATAAGGTACCGGGGAGAGAGGCCGGGACAATACTGGGAGATAGATTTTACGGAGTTAAGGCCAGGCAAGTATGGGTACCGTTACTTGTTAGTTCATCTTATTGTCTCAGTTTTGGGGACTCAGACCTTGGGCATAACACATTATGCTAAGTGAAAAAGGCCAGTCACAAAATAACAAATGCTGTATGATTCTACTCACACGAGGTATCTAGTATAATCAAATGTATAGAGATAGAAGAGTTGTGATTGCCAGGGGCTGGAGGAGAGAGGATGGTGGTTATGGTTTAATGGGTGTGGGGCTTCAGGTTTGCAAGATGGCAGGAGTTCTGGAGAGGAATGGTGGTGATGGTTACACAACAATGTGAAAATACATAATACTACTGAATTGTACACTTGAAAATTGTTAAGAGCATAAGTTTTATGTGTATTCTACAACAAATAAAAAACAATATTAAAAAAAATGAGGCACAAGAGAGGCTTAGAGTTGAATTAATCCAAACTCTAAGGACCCTTCCTAGAAAGCCAGTGCAGGCTACAGCTGCTGTCAGAGCCACAACCTTCTCCTCCCCACACCCCAGGGCATCAAGAACTCTTCTTACTGAAGCTAAAGAGAATAAGAATTTGACATGTAATGTCTTTGAACTTGACTGAGAGTGGGATAATTTAATTTCAGGCTTTAACTTCTTTGGATCTTGTAAGAGGATTAAATTTTGGTCTTGGGACTCACTGGTAACTTGATACTGAGAAGGGTAAGTTCAAGAGTAGAACATCTTATATTTGGGATGCTTTTATGATATAAATTAAGATATGTTGGTTTTAATGCATAACTTCTGATGCGCTATGTTGGTCAATGTAGCTTGAAATAATTTGAGATGGAAAATTGAAGAAGAGCTACATTTTTCATCTTGGATATAGAAAGGCCTTGAGAAACACAATGTACTTTACTGACTTCTCAGAAACTTATGGGGGAAAACTCCACACTGCCTGCAGGGGAAGGTCTCTAGTGGAGCAGTGGCCGGTTTGGTGGTGGTGGTAGGGAGCTGATTCCCTCTCTGAAGATGCTGTGCCCCTTCTGGTTGACCACTGTTGTTGTTTAGTCCCTAAGCTATGTTTGACTCTTTTGTGACCCCATGGATTGTAGCCCACCAGGCTCCTCTGTCCATGGGATTCTCCAGGCAAGAATACTGTAGTGGGTTGCCATTTCCTCCTCCAGGGGATCTTCCTGACCGAAGGATTGAACCAGGATCTCCTGCATTGGCAGGTAGGAATCTGGGGACAGATATAGTAATTTCTCTCAGGCTGCTTGAGTATTCATATTTATTTCTTATGCATCCAATGGAGAGGCATTCATTAGTCTTGGCCCCTCCCATTTCATCTCATCCTTCTTCTTAGGAGAAAAATGACTGGTAAACTCGGGAGTAGCAACTGACCTACTCTGCTCCTCCTCCTTCGTCTTTTTTCCTGGGCTCAGTCCACCTTCAAACTGCTGGGAAGTCTCCTTGGTCCAACTGGTAAGCTTGGCAGAAAAACCTTGCCCTAGATGGGAGAGGCCTGTAGTTGTCCAGTGCTTCCTGAGGCTTGGTGAATAAATTTTCTACTGAGATTCTATATTAAAAATTGTTGTCTAATTACTTCTATATTATATTCCTCAAGCACATCCTCCAGCCTAGCTTTGTTTTTTGTTCAGTAATAACGCAGATATTTGTGGTTCAGTCTCTCATTTGTGTATAACTCTTTTCGACCCCATAGGCTAGGGAAGCATGCCAGGCTTCCCTGTCCCTCACTATATCCTGGAGTTTGCTCAAACTCATGTCCATTGAGTGGATGATGCCATCCAACCATCTCAATGTCTGTCACCCACTTCTTCCTCTGCCCTCAATGTTTTCCAGCATCAGAGTCTTTTCCAATGAGTCAGCTCTTTACATCAGGTGGCCAAAGTACTGGAACTTCAGCTTCAGCATCAGTTCTTTCAATGAATATTCAGAGTTGATTTCCTTTAGGATTGATTGATTTATTTGACCTCAAAAAAATCAGATGTTTGACCTAAAACTATGTCCACACACTAATTGTGCTCTGCCTTTGTCAGATGCCATGAAGTCTGCAGAACAAGTTCATCCACTGCATGCCACTTAATCCTCCTGATGATCCAGTGAGGTGGATGGATGGGAAAGCCTTCCGTAAGCTATTTCAGGATTATAATCACACTTGCCCTTAGTTGCATAATTCATGTCAAGGAGGTTTGAAAAAGTTAAGTAACTTGCCCACATTATGGGTGGTGGGCTAGAACAGAACTCAAGGCTTTTGACTTCTGGCAACTTGCTGCTAAAAATCTGTTGGCAGTATATTTGTATAACTGATTCACTTCACTATATCCCTGAAACTAACACAACATTGTAAATCAACTATACTCCAATAAAAATTTTAAAAATCTGTTGGCAAGAATTCAAAGTATCTTCAAGTGGTATCTGGTTTAATCCTACATTTGAAACATTCACTTGTGACTTAATGAAGGGAACTTTAAGACTGTTGTGTGGAGATTGCAGTGGGTTTGTGAATCACCTAACGATTTTGTTCAAAGTGGCTATTCCTGTATCTGATACTCTGATATCCACATGTGGTGGGTCTGCAGTGGGACCTAGGAATCCTCCTTTTTAGGAAGGCCTCAAACTGTTCTAAACTCTTACGTCATTACTGAGTCCTCTCTCTCCCCACTCTAATGTTGGCATTCTCTCTAATGGTGTGTAAAGAAATGTTAGCTTTCTGTGAGAAATGGAACTCACTAGCATACATTGTGGTAAAACACGGATATGTCCACATTGGTTCATTCTGATCCAAACACGCGTCTCCCAGCTCTCTGAGGACCCTAGCGCCCACATCTGGAGACAGTGGGAGACCACCTGTGTCCTGAAAGAGAGCAGAGCTCTCTAGGCAAAAATTGGATGGATTTCCAGGCAACTGAGTTAACTCACGCATCATTCAGCTCAGTTCAGTTCAATTGGGCAGGAAGGGGCAATGCTTAGGGCTGAACAATTGTGCACAAATTATGTAACAAATGCCTGTATGAGAATGTATGCATGAGGAAATAATGAGAAAGAGTGCTTTGTAAGCATATTTGCTTCTTTTTATTTTGTTTATTTTAAATTTATTTTTAATTGGAAGGTAATTGTTGTGTGGGCCTTACAGTCAGAATAAAGTAGCAGTGAAAGTGATAGTCGCTCAGTCGTGTCCAGCTCTTAGTGACCCCATGGACTATAGCCTGCCAGGCTCCTCTGTCCATTGAATTCTCCAGGCAGGAGTACTGGAGCAGGTAGCCATTCCCTTTTCCCAAGGATTATCCTGTCCCAGGAATCGAACCCAGGTCTCCTGCATTGCAGGGAGATTCTTTACTGTCTGAGCCACCAGGAAAGCCCAAATATTGTGTGTGTGTGTATTAATATTTGGGCTTTCCTGGTGGCTCAGACAGTAAAGAATCTCCCTGCAATGCAGGAGACCTGGGTTCGATTCCCGGGACAGGATAATCCTTGGGAAAAGGGAATGGCATACATCGGAGAAGGCAATGGCAAGCCACTCCAGTACTCTTGCCTAGAAAATCCCATGGATGAAGGAGCCTGGTAGGCTGCAGTCCATGGGATCGCTACCAGTCAGACGTGACTGAGTGACTTCACTTTCACTTTTCACTTTCACACAATGGAGAAGGCAAGGGCAATCCACTCCAGTGTGCTTGCCTGGAGAATCCCAGGGACGGCAGAGCCTGGTGGGCTGCTGTCTATGAGGTCGCACAGAGTCGGACACGACTGAAGTGACTTAGCAGCAGCAATACATACATGGGATCTAGAAAAATAGTACTGAGGAACCTATTTGCAGAGAAGGAATGGAGAAGCAGACGTAGAGAATGGACTTGCAGACACCGTGGGTGAAGGCGAGGGTAGGATGTTTTGAGAGAGTGGCATTTGCTTCTTTTTTAAAATCAGTTGGTGGGACTTCCCTGGCGGTCCAGTGGTTAAGACTCTGCATTTCCTCTACAGTTGGCGTAGGTTTGATCCCTGGTCAGGGAACTAAGATCCTACAAGCTGTGTGAACAAAACAAAGCGAAGCAAAAATCAATTGATGCCTTTTAATGAATCAAGAAGTAAGAAGGAAGTCCAAAATACAGCATTACTAATGTAAAGAACATGGGGGCCATTGGTATGGTTTTTTGTGTGTGTTTGTTTCTTTGTGTTTATTTTATTTTTCCAGACAAGGTAAGAGTTAGAGATGCTGGTGAGAAATTGCCACATTCTCTAAAAGCCCACAGAGATTCTGTCTGTCGACTGGTTTTCTTCTCCTTCTACCTCCCAGCCAAGCTTCAGAGGAAACTCTTTTCATGTGAACTGGAAAAGATGAATTTCAAGCTTCATTGAGAGCTTGAAAACCTAAAATCCTCCATGAAAAAAACCTGCATCTCCAGAATCTTTCATCCCAAAGAATTAGAAAGCTTTTTTTCTTGGGCTCTGAAATGGTTGGATTATTAACTATGATAACTTAAGTTACTGAATAGAAGGATGTAATAAATCTGAAGGTATTTGTCCTGGTTTTGACTAAGCAAAATTGTATAATATTAAATCAGATGTTGTTATAAACATATGAAATGGCACGTTTTTTCCCAGCTTGGGGCATTGTGGCATGAAGCTTCTGGGAATCTCAAAAAAAAAAAAAAAAAAAAAAAATGTTTTTACATTCTTGCATACCGAGTCTGGTTTCTGCTAGGTTTTCTTCTTTCTGAGCATGAATGCTAAATAAAAGTGCTTCTGTTTAGATCTTTGTGTTTTCCCAGCAAGTTAGCAAGGCTGACTAATGATGTTCTTGCTCCTTTGCAGGCTGATATATGGGGTAGAAGGAAAGGCCTGGATGTATGTATGTGTGTGTGTGTCCGTGTGTGTTTGTTAAATGGCAGGGA
The DNA here is from genome assembly GCA_935064755.1 of Tragelaphus eurycerus. Taxonomy (NCBI): domain Eukaryota; kingdom Metazoa; phylum Chordata; class Mammalia; order Artiodactyla; family Bovidae; genus Tragelaphus; species Tragelaphus eurycerus. Next base: position 18,322,861 of record CAKXYN010000003.1, read on the forward strand.
TGAATGGCATCCTACTACCCTGGCATATCTGGGTTGGAGAGAATCTTAGACACAAGCTAGTTCACCAACCTCCTCATGACCCTGGAGAGAGTGGCACCGTTGCCTCTGGTGAGTGGTTATGTTGGCCTTGAGCTTCTGCCTCAAAGTGGTGGTAATGCTGCTGTGTGGTGCACAAAATGATGAGAAAAAAACTACAAAGAAATCATGACATACAGAGTGCCAAAGAGCAGTTATAGTTTTTCTTGTGTTGGCGCTTAGTGGTAATTTTTATTTCCTTAGTTTCCAGGTGTATTATTTTTCATAATGGGAGAAAACAAATTGATATTCAAAACATAACTATAGCCTTAAAAAAGTTTGAGTATTTAACAATCACCTTTAAGAAAGATGATTTGGGATTTTGATAGCATTCTACAAATTGTTTAGAGCCACATTGTCCAACATGGTAGCCATTAGCCATGTGGGGTTCCTGAAATACGGCTGGTCCCCCTAGAGATGTACAATATATGAGAGATACACACCCAATTTCAAATACATAGTGCAAATAAAAGAGTGCAAGATAGATCAGCAATCATTTTTATAATGATGATGCATTGAAATGATAACAGTTTGAAAATATTGGATTAAATTATTTTTTAAAATTTATTTTATTGAAGTATAGCTGTTTTATAACATGTTAATTTCTGCTATATAGCAAAGTGATTCAGTTATACATGTATATGTATACATGTATAATCTTTTTCATATGCTAAATGGTTTATTATGATTATTACAGGATATTGAGTGGCATTTCCTATTCTATACAGTAGGACCTATTGTTTATCCATCTGTATATAATAGTTTGCATCTGCTAATTCCAAACTCACAAGCCATCCTTCCCCACCCTCTCCCTTTGGCAACCACAAATCTGTTCTCTATGTCTGTGAGCCTGTTTGTGCTTCATAGATACATTCTTCTGTGTCATATTTTAGATTCCACATATAAGTGATATCTTATGATATTAGTCTTTCTCTTTCTGACTTACTTAGTATGATCATCTCTAGGTTCATCCATGTTTCTGCAAACAGAAGCAACCTAAATGTCCATCAACAGATGAACAAATTAAGAAGATGTATACAATGGAATACTCAGCCATAAAAATGGATTAGCTATTAATAAATTGGTAAAATTTTCACTTTTTTTTTTTTTTTTTTTTTTACCTTTTTGGCATGACTACCAGAAAATTTAAAATGGCATATTTGGGTCTTGTATGAAGAGAGAAGATTAGCATTCTTTTTGACAAGAGTGGGGGAGGGCCTGGACAACACACATATAATTAAGACATTGCCACCTATTTGGTAACACCTGAACATGGCTTTGAGAAAGAAGAGTGACAGCTTAATGAGTGTGAGGTATCCTTTAAGGATGATACAAAGGTTCTGGATCCAGGGTGATGGCTGTACGATATTGTGAATGTACTAAATATCACTAATGGTAAATTTTATTTCATGTGTATTTTATCACACATACACAATTACATATGTGGCTTATATTATCCTTCTGTTTTCATGTGTTTAAAGTAAAGAGGTAGGGGGTATGGCTTTGCTTAAAATAGTGTCTCTAGAAATACAGAGGGCTTCCCTGGTGAGTCAGTGGTAAAGAATCCACTTGCCAATGCCAGAGACATGGGTTCGATCCCTGGGTTAGGAAGATTCCCAGGAAATGGCAACCCACTCTGGTTATCTTGCCTGGGAAATCCCACGGACAGGGGAGCCTGGTGGGCTACAGTCAGTGGGTTTGCAAAGAGTCAGAAATGACTCAGTGACTGAACAACAACAAGAAATAGAGGAAAAAGTGGAAAGAAACAAGGATGGACTGAAGGTGTCTGAGAGAGTTTAGAACTCTTTTCTCTCTCCCTTTGGTGAAAATGTTAACACGTTTCATGAAGCCCCTGGAGGCCTCAGCTTCACGCAGTCCCTATCTCTTCGCAACGCCTTTGTCTAACTTGTCTCATTCCACTTTTCCTCCACACTTGGCATGCTGCCCATTGCAGGGTTTCTCACTAAAGATAACTCCTTCCCAAAAATTCCTCACAGTTATGTGGTGTTAAGGAATTAGCGATCTTGACAGTTGAAAATAAAATAGAACACTCAGATCAGGCTCCACAAGCCTCCTGCCTCCCAGATACTGTTGACTGAAAAAAATTTAAGTCTTATCTCTGTATCTCTGGAATCCAGCTTCTTCAATGTACACCTCAGGAGGCAAATGGATCTGTAGTGTCAGGAGTCAGGACAGTGGTCCTGGGGGCTGGAAGTGAGAGGAGGTGGCAGTGCCCAGGTTGGGGCATCGCGAAGGGCTTGTGAGTGCAGTCGATATTCTGATCTGGGTGCTCCTTCCCTCAGTAAGTCCATGTGGTGAAACCAATGAATTGGTAACCCCATGTGCATTCCTCATCAATACCAAGTTTAAAAACAAACCACCCTGGGAGGTGGAAACTTCTCTGAGTGTTGAGCGACCACCCCTGGAATGAGTGAACGCATACCCACTTGACAAGGCCAGTCCAGGAGGAAGCGGTGGGGACTTCCGGAGGCCCCTCCCCAAGACCCTCCACCTGTGAGCTTTGTGAGTGAGCAACTCACCTCAGACAATTCACCTTTGCACCTTCTCTTCTGTCTCTGCATTTGGGGCCCCCATACACTTGGAGGTCAGGGAGGGAGGGGTATGAGCATGAGTGACTCTTACCAAGAGGCAGGCTCAGCCACTGGTGTAGGTGAGACCCCCTCAGGACAGTCACATTCTTGGGAGAGACTGGAATTCTTCCTCTGCTGTAAATAGACCCCCGTGAGGGGAGCGGGTACTGCCCCGGAGCCACCAGTCCCTGCGGTTATCATCTACGGAAATCCTGTGTGGTGGTAAATACAGCCTCAGCAAAGCCTGGAGAAGAGATTACAGGGGGGAGTCAAGGGGGCCTGCTGAGGAGGCTGCCCTGGGAGGTTATTAACCAGATAGGGGCGGGAAACCAGAGGCCGGGGGATTTGGGTTGGAGGAACAAAGGAGGAAATGAGGGAGGAAAAATAAACAACTGAGATTAGCAAGCTCACTTGCTTCCTCCCCTCCACCCTTTTGTTTTGTGCCTGGAAGAGGTCGCCCCTGAGATCTCTGCTGCAGACAACAGCCTGAAGGCTGATTTTGTAAACGGGGCCTGGCTCCTGCCTCCTTCCCCCATAGCCAGTTTCTCGCAGTGACCTTGCCCCCCAAAACCAGCCTGCCGCAGGATTCCTACATGCTCCAGCCCCACCCCCCGCCCCCACCTCTACAAGTGTAAAATGCCCAAGGAGATGTGTCCAGCTGGATCACCAGGGGAACCAAATGCCGTGTCCCTGTCAGGGAACTGGTTCAGGGGAGGTTCATGACAATGTTGTTGACCCTCGGAGAGGTTTTCCTTTCTTTGGATCACACCAGAAATGATCAGATGTGGCCCTACACTGAAGTGCTAACGTTCAGGTACACCAGCCTGCTGGAAGTCAACTGGTTCCCTTGGAAAAACTTCAGCCACATAAGACAGGCGAGAGGGAACTGGAAGGTGACCAGGAAACCCGCCTGTCCAGACCTCAGCTGTGGCTGTGCTGGTTAGGTGACCCGGGGCCAGGCTTCCTAACCTTTGTGGGTCTTCACTGAAACAGCCATAAAGTAGGAATGAGTATGCTAATGATCCATCATATGATACTACTGAGGCCTCATGTATACAGGAGGATCTGATAGCAGGTGTGTAAAAGTACTTTGTGAACTGCAGAGCGCCTCCCTGGGAACTTTCTGACAGGGGTTCTCAGAGTGGTGTGCTAGGGTGTGTGGGCAGAAAATTGTTACAGAGAATGCACAGAACTCCAGTTTGCAAATGTTTTACTTTTACTTTAGAGTTAAGGAAAATCAATATCCTGATAAAATTAGCTAACCCTCAATGCTTGTTACTTAAGAGAAAAGCTGCTTGAGACTTGCCTGGCCATCCAGTGGCTAAGAGTCTATGCTTCCACTGCAGTGGCCATGGGTTCGATCCCTGGTTTTGGAACTAAGATCCAAAATCCTGTGGGGCCATGGCCAATAAATAAATAAATGAGGGAAGCACCTCAATAGAAAACCAAGTCCTTGGGATTGCATTTTGGGGTCACATCTGAAATCACTTTGTTCTCAATCCACCCGTGGGGCCTTTCTCTCCTGCTCATACACATGTCTGTTACCAGGGAGCAGATTCCCACCCTCAACTCCCCTCTTGCACAGCAGTCAATGTCTTTATAAGTTCTTTCTTTCTTTTTTGAAATTAATTTTTATTGGAGTACGGTTGCTTTACAATGTCGTGTTAGTTTCTGCTGCACAGCAAAGTGACTGAGCTATACATAGACGTTCTTTCTGCATTGCTTGTTTAGGCCCAGTCCAACAAGCTCCCTGTCTGTGAGGCCTGTCTCTCTAAGCAGTTTGAAAATGTGAAGTGCCAGGGTAGTTATCTAGAGAGAGGGCAGGCTAGGAGCAGCTTATTGAAAGCCTTTCTCCTGCTTAGCTGCCCACTGAATAGGCTCCCTGAAGATGATGAGGAGTTAGAGGTCAGGGAGAGGTCTTTTTTTTTTGGACCATTACATTTTTTTTTAATTGGAGGATAATTGCTTTACAGTGTTGTTTTGGCCATACAACAACGTGAATCAGTCATAAGTCTACATATGTCCCCTTCTTCTTGAACCTCCCTCCCACTTCCCACCCCATCCCACCCCTCTAGGTTGTCACAGACCACTGGGTTGAGCTTCCTGTGTAATACAGTAACTTCCCACTAGCTATCTATTTTACATTTGATAATGTATGTTTCAAGGCTACTCTCTCAATTCATCCCACCCTCTCCACAAGGCTGCTTTCTATGTTTGTGTCTCTCTTCTTACCCTGCAAATAGGTTCATCAATACAATTTTTCTAGATTCCATATATATGTGTAAATATATGATATTTGTTTTTCTCTTTCTGACTTATTTCGCTCTGTAACAACAGGCTCTAGGTTCATCCACCTCACTAGCTGCTGCTGCTGCTGGTAAGTTGCTTAAGTTGCTGCTAAGACTCTGTGTGACCCTGTTAGACAGCAGCCTACCAGGCTCCTCCATCCTCTATAACTGACTCAAATTCATTCCTTTTATAGGTGATTAATATTTCATTGTATATATGTACCAGAATTTCTTTATTCAGTCATCTGTCGAAGGACATCTAGATTGCGTCTATGTTCTGACTACTGTAAATAGTGCTGCAATAACCATTGAGGTACGTGTGTCTTTTTGTATTACGGTTCCCTCAGGGTATACGTCCAGTAGTGGGACTGCTGGCCCATGTGGTAGTTTTAGTCCTAGTTTTTTACTGTTCTCAATAGTGGTTGTGTCAATTTACTGATGTGGACCATTTTAAAGTCTCTATTGAATTTTTTACAATTTTGCTTTTTTTTTTTTTAAATGTCCTGGTTTATTGGCCATGAGGCATGTGGAAACTTAGCTCCCTGACCAGATATCGAACCTCATCCCTGCATTGGAAGGTGAAGTCTTAACCACTGGACCATCAGGGAAGTCCCATGGGAGACATCTTAAAGACGTTCATAAAATGCTTATTGAGCACCTACTATGGGCTCCACACAGTTAGACATCAACAAAACAGATGCAGCACTGCAGTCATTAATGGAGCTTCCCCTACGTTGGGAAAGCCCGGCATGAAGCAGCTAATGACACAGATAACTAATTGCAAGTGTGACGAACATTACCAAGAGGAAGTTCAGGGTCCCAAGAGAACATTTCAGCCTAGCCCTGAAGGATAACTGCCTCATGCAATGCAGGGTGTGGTGGTGGTTAGGATTAGATGTGGGGAGACACTTCCCAGCAAAAGGAACCTACATATGAACATATTCTTCCCTGGGAAAGGACATGATGCCATATATTCCATTTATAGAAGGACAGCCACAGTTATATGAAAAGACTATTAAAATACTTTCCTCTTTTTTGATTTCCTCTCTGTGTTTATTTTTTTCATATACTTCAATGAAAACAGTATACCACTGTAGACTGAATATAAAAATGAGCAGCAGCTGTCTTCTGTTAAGCTAAACATAAAGATATTTGCAGAAGTATAAAATAATGCCACTTATCACTAAAATTTTGGAGGGGAGATATAATCATTTTTTTTTCTTTTTTTATTATTATTATTATTATTTTTTTAATTTTTCTTAACTTTACAATATTGTATTACTTTTACTATACATCGAGATGGATCCGCCACCAGAATACACGTGCTCCCCATCCTGAACCCTCCTCCCTCCCCCTTCCCACACCCTCCCTCCAGGTCATCCCAGTGCTCCATATGGTGTTCATGCTAACATGTAGTGAGCTGATTATTGTTTTTTAAAAGACTTACTAAATGTATTTTTTAATTTCTCAAAAGAAAATATCTGCTTTTTCAGGAGGGAAACTGGAGGCATGGTCTCCTTGTCTTCACCCATCTTCTTGGTGGAGTGCCCACTTTAAATATCAGGAAGGATCGCCTCCCCTTAGGCCAGCCCACTCTCTCCAGCTTCACATGCTGCACTTCTGGAACTCCAGAAATCCTTCCCTGGTTCCCTCGGGTACACCTGCTGTTCTCCACACTGATCTCCACTTCTATGGATGTCCAGACCCAAAATGTGAGAGTAGATGACTGGGTGAGGTGCACAGGCCCACACAGTATGACCGATGGGGACACGGCCACCTCAAGGGTTTGTGCTCAGTAGGAAAATATAGGTTCTACGCAGCAACAACCAGCCAGTCATTCTGGAATAAGTGCACAGTGTTGTCAGATATTTTGCTAATTTTTTAAAAGAAGTCAGACATCAATATTTTAAAGCACAGTGTGGTTCAAGTTTCTAAAAATCACGACATGGGCCAAGACAAAAGTCTAGATCAGATTTACCTGTTGCTGCTTTGCTACCTGTTCAGTTCAGTTCAGTTCAGTCGCTCAGTCGTGTCCGACTCTTTGCAACCCCATGAATCGCAGCACGCCAGGCCTCCCTGTCCATCACCAACTCCCGGAGTTCACTGAGACTCATGTTCATCGAGTCAGTGATGCCATCCAGCCATCTCATCCTCTGAAAGTAGTGGATTCTTTGCACCTTCTACATTTACAAAACCTGAAACACTTGTCCATGCATTCATTCATTTGATAATTCTCTTCATCTCTCCTGAGCTGGTACTACAAAGGGAGTTAGGGATGGCAGATAACTAAGATGCAATATATCCCTACATAAGGAATGTCAGTGTGACGAGATCTGTGCCCAGCTGGATCAACCTGCTCCCATAGCACCTGTGCACTGAACACATTGACTGGAAACTCACATTTTGCTGGACTGTGTCTTCCTAGCTCTGTGACATCCTACTTACCTGTTACCTGAACCATATACTTCAATTCTGTACCCCCAGCTTCTAACCTGACATAGGACCTAACACATTGTAGTGGTTTTGGAAAAGCATAAGGACTGATAAGTGAGTGAGCAGCCCACTCACTAATTACGTGTCATTCAGGGCAGTGAAAACAAAGAAGAGTCTCCCTGTGTCCAGCTTCTATTCCCCCCTTCAACCCCAGCTTTTGAAACTCTTTTGTCAAGAAAAAAAGCAAATGCTAATTGTTCTAAAATAGGCCAGGACAAGGGCTTTCCAGGTGGCACCAGTGGCCAAAAACGTGCCTGCCAATCCAGGAGATGCAAGAGTCGTGGGTTTGACCCCTGGGTTGGGAAGATCTTCTGGAAAAGGAAATGGCAACCCACTCCAGTATTCTTGCCTGAACAATCCCATGGACAGAGGAGCCTGGCAGGCTACAGTCCATAGGGTCGCAAGGAGTCGAACACGACTAAGCACACACACAGGCTAAAATAATGTCAAGAAGCAAAACCATAGAAATCAATAGGAATGAAATTATTATCTCTGAGAGTTAAAGTCATTCATTCATTCAAAAAATGCCAAGGTGAGTATCATACTCCATTGAAGAGATGAGTCCATTAAAGAAAGCAGATTTAAAACATCGGTATTCATGTGAAGTCTCAGTGTTACGGGAAAATCATTGATTCAGGAGTCAGATCATTTGGCTTTTTGTCCACCTTTCCCACACTGTAAGATCTGGGGCAACCTACTGACTGCATCTGGGCCTGTTTCTCTCTCCTGTACATTGAGAGGTGATTAGAGTATTTCCAGTGTGACTTTTGTCTTTCACACAATCTGTGATTCCTGGCAACCAGTTGCCTCTTCTGAGATCACCTAGCCTAGCAGGTAAAAAAAAAAAAAGAAAGAAAGAAATCTGTGAGCCAGCCTATATCTGCCTCCCTCTCCAAGAGTGATCAGAGCCTTGCTCCCCACAGGACAGAAGAATGAATAATAGTGCACTGGAATTCTCGTGTCCTTCCCTCTTCCTTGAGAACTAAGGGACTGGCTCAAAAATACTGATAAATAAACAGACCACTCCAGAGACCTTCTCGAGGTTTTAACAGCACTTGGATGCTTGGCATATTTATCTCGATTTCAGTATTTGAAGGCTTAAACTCTGCGCCTCTCCACTGACCCTGCAGCATTCTCTAACAGGGGCTTTGGAGATATCCATTAGGAAAAAGAGCTGAAGAATGCTTCCTCGGGGAAAGGGGAAATCAGGCACCATCAAGAACATTCAGTCTATAATATCATTTTCCTCTGGGATTCAAAAATCGCTTAATGTACTATATTTATCATGCAGTGAGTCTCATTAACTGTCTTATTCAGAACTTCCACTTCCTATAGTTGACTTCTTTTGGCCCATAACTTGTCATATATCTTATACGGCTAATATATTGAATTTCAACCATTAGCACTTGTTTGTTAAAAACAAAACACAAATAAAATTGCAAACAATCAAACAAAATTTGGTAAATAGCAAGCCCATGTTTTCCTCTTAAATGTCTTTAAGATCAGAGAAATGTTAAAAAAGAAAAAAAGCTGCTAAGGAGATTTCCATGCTTTTTAAAGAAATATCTTGGAACAATCCTAAAATTTGAAGTTTCCTAAATAAATTGACTATTTTTAAATAATACTTCAGAAGCTTTCTTTTCCACAAAAGATGATCAACTAGCAAAGGGTGCCAGCTTCCATTTAGACCCAAATCTTGGAGAAGTGAGAGGAAGTTGATGGATGTCAGAAGCTAAGAGAGAAACTGTAGGACAAACAGGATGTGATGACTAATTTTTTTGTGTCAACTTGACAAGCCATGCGGAACCCCAAAATTTGGTCAAACATTATCCTGAATATATCTGTGATGATGTCTCAGAATTAGATTAATGTTTGAATTGGTAGACAGAGTAGCAGATTACCCACCCTAATGTGGGTGAGCCGCATCCAATTAAAGACCTGAATAGAACAAAAAGGCTAAGAAGGAATTCCTTCTGCCTCACTGCTCAACTGGGACATCAGCCTTTTCCATACTGAAACTGAAACATTAGCTCTTTTGGGGTCTTGAGCCTGCCAGCTTTTGGACTGGAACTTAGACTATTTGTTCTCCAGGTCCTTGGGCCTTTGGACTTGGGCTAGAACTACATATCAGCTCTCCTAGGTCTTAGTATGAAAAACCTAGCAGTAAAAATAAAGAATTCAGCAGTTGGATTAAAACTTTTTCTTTCTTAATTTAAAATATATATAGGGGTTATAAGGTGTAGACTTGTAATATGTATGAAATAATAGCATAAAGGTTGAAGGGGAGTGGATGAATGGAACTATACTGTTGCAAGGAATTTTTTTTTATACTTCATACAATATTAGCGCTAAGTAGTTAAGAATTCCTAAAACAACTACTAAACAAAAACAAAAGCAAAAAAAAAAAAGTGCAAGGAGGTAAAGCCAGTGGAAGAATGGAATAGTGAAAAATATTCAATTAACCAAAAGAAGGTAGAGCACAGAGAAATAAAAAACAAATGGGAGATATACACAATGGACTATTATTCAGCTATAAAAAGAACACATTTGAGTCAGTTCTAATGAGGTGGATGAAACTGGAGCCTATTATACAGAGTGAAGTAAGTCAGAAAGAGAAATACCAATATAGTATATTAACACATATATATGGAATTTAGAAAGATGGTCATAGGTAATGACCCTATATGCAAGACAGCAGAGATGACACAGATGTAAAGAGACACAGATGTAAAGATCAGACTCTTGGACTATGTTGGAGAAGATGAGGTTGGGATGATTTGAGAGAATAGCATTGAAACATGTATATTACCATATGTAAAACAGATGACCAGTGTGAATTCAAAGCATGAAGCAGGGGACTCAAAGCTGACGCTCTAGGACAACCCTGAGGGATGGAGTGGGGAGGCAGGTGGGAGGGAGGTTCAGGATGGGGGAACATATGGACATCTGTGGCTGATTCATGTCGATGTATGGCAAAAAACACCACGATATTGTAAAGTAATTAGCCTCCAATTAAATAAAATTGAAAAACAACAACAACAACAACAAATGGGAGAAACAGAAGGCAAAGAGCAAATGGTAAACCTCAATCCTACACAGCAATAATTAAACTAAATGTAAATAGGCCAACTAAACAGGCAAAGTTTGTAAGAGTGGATAAAAAAGTAAGACCAAAAGTATCTGTTATCTTCAAGAGAGGTACCTTAAGTCTAAGAAAATAGATGGATTGAAAGTTAGAGAATGGACAATGACATATGAGGCAAACGAAAGTATAAGAAAGTTTGAATGGCTGTATTAAAATTAGGCAAAATAAACTTCAAAGCAAAACATAGTGTCAGAGATAAGAGAGGCACTTCATAACAATAAAATGGCAAAAGATTTATCCATTTTGTTTATCTTTGCCAAAACCCAGTTTTTAGTTTCACTGATCTTTTATAGTTTTTAAAAAATTTCTATTTATTTCCTCTCTGATCTTTATTATTTCTTTCCTTCTATTGACTTTGAACGTTTTTTTTTAACCCCTTTAGATGGTAGATAAGATTGTTTATTTGAGGTTTTTCTTTATTGAGGTAGGCCTGTATCACCAAACTTCCTTTTTAGAACTGCTTTTGGTGTCTTCCATAGATTTGGAGTGCTGTGTTTTCAGATTTCATTTGTCTTAAGGTATTTCATGATATTCTCTTTGATTTATTTTTTGACCATTGACTTTTTAGTAGATAAATTTAGTGATAGATGGACTGATCATATCTCTAACTTACTCTTAAATGATCAAAAAAAGTACACTTATAAATATAGATAAATTGATAATGAGAAAGCAAATGGGACAAAATGTAATTAGTTGGTAAATTTGGGTAGACTGATGGGAGTTCTGTGCACTATTCTTTTAACCTTTCTTTGTTTCAAATTATATTAAAATTATAAGTTATCAACAAAATAAATGGGTAAAGGATTGTTACTAAGAGGATTGGGGGCAGGAGGAGAAGGGGAAAAAAGAGGATGAGATGGCTGGATGGCATCACCGACTCGATGGACATGAGTTTGGGTAAACTCTGGGAGTTGGTGATGGACAGGGAGGCCTGGTGTGGTGTGATTCATAGGGTCGCAAAGAGTTGGACACAACTGAGCAACTGAACTGAACTGAAGAGCGATTAAAATTGCAGGGGCTAAAGGCAATCATATATCCATTCCTAAGGGAATGGATGAATCTAAGATGATATACAAAAATAATGTTATATAATGCAGCAGTCAAAATTAAAAACATGTATATACATAAAACAACATGTGTAGATCTTTAAAAGATACTGTTGCATGACAAGAATAAGAAATATAATGAGATAACACAGCTAATACTCTGTGTAAATTAAACACACAATAATATCATGATATTTATAAATATGCACATAACTAAGAACATAAATTAGACACTCTGGGGTGGGTGCTTATGGTAGAGAGAAAAATGAGATTCAGGCTGAAGGAGCAGAGGAAAGAAATAATAATAAAGTAGATGTAAAATAAGAGAGGAGACTTGCAAGGACTGAGGATGATTGTACACCATGGACAGAAAAATAGGATCAAATATCTGCCACTGGTGTCCAAAACAAAACAAAACAATGCCGAGTCCCTTTCAAGATGCCTCTTAGACTTACATTTTTATTTATTGATTCACTCATGCAATACATAATGACTGAGTATGAAAGCACCTTGTTAGATGCTTGGTAAGCAGTCTGAATAAGATAGGAACCTCTCTTGTTCTCTACAGTTCAGGACCTGACCTAGAAGAGTGAGTCTTAATCATCTGCCACTGGAGAAGGCCACGAGTGGTGTTTGAGATGAAGAAAAGTCCAAAATAACCATTTTTGCTGAGTTTGCGCTATTGCTTCTGCTTCTATGAATGGATCACAATAAGCCACTTTATCATTTCCTCTCAATTTGTACTTCCTTGCCATTTGCAGTATTCCCTCCCAATTCCTGGTGTCCATAGCGTATTATCAGTTTTGTTTTGATTAACTTGATCTGTTAAATAGCCCTTTGTAGTGTTAAGCGTGGAAATGTGAGGCCTGAGCTGGGAATTCAAGTCTAAAATTCATTTGAACTTTATATTCACTGTCCATCCCATTCATCAAGCCCTTGTTCCTGAAGTGTCTGGTAGACATGTCAGGCCCTTCTTATGAGAATGAAAACTCTTTCCACTGTCTTTACCTCTACAATAATACTACACAGTCACATTGAATTAATATTAGCAAAAATGTGCTAATATTGAGTCTGGATAATCTAGTTGCACCATCCTGATCCTTAGCTTCTACTGATGCCCACAGTGAGGTCTAATCAGTACTATGGTACACAATTAGAAGCATACTTCTAATTCTTTAAAAAAAGAATTTCAAGTATTTTCACAAACTTTAGCATGAATTACTGTGTAGTCATTTTCGCAGTTGTCAGCAGCTCTGGCTCCAACTAACGAGAAATATATTTTCCCACAGACAATCTAGGATGCAAAACACATTGTTCAAACTTTAAAAAAAAAAAGCAACAAATAATTAAAATAAGATATTGTGAGAGCTTTGAAGTGCCTGGGGCACAATGACAGGTTCCTTTGTTGAACAGTTGAGTTTCCTAATGCCAGTCAGCTAGATCCTTATCACACATTTCTGAGCAGGAGACAATGAAAAGGGCCCAGCATGAATAAAAGAACAGATGAGAAATGTTCTGTGATAAAGGCTGAAAAGGAGGCCTGGCAAGTGCCCGGATCCTCATAGAAGACAAATAGCAAGGTGGGGAGAGAGGTACACTTTATCTTCAGCGTTCTTTTTATAGCTCCGATCCAGAATTGTTTTCCCTTGAAAATGAATGGAGTGCTGGGGGAAGCCGCTTGGCCCTGTTCTCTGGCCTTTTCATTGCACCCTGCAGCCATTTGAATGAGTTATTTCTCACAGTCGCCCTACCAGTCAGGTCGTCATCAATATCCCTGCTTTAGAGGCACAGCTTAAGTGAGGCAAGAGCTGAGGGGTGACTCAGTAATGGGCTTTAACTATGTGAGGGTCACGTGGCTGAGGATGGGGAACAGCTGTCCCCCGGACCCTCTCCTGAGTTCAGAGCGGAGACTGTGGGCAGAATTTCAGCAAGGAGAGATGGATATTAGGAGTGAGAGAGCTCCCAGTCAAGGGGGATAGTGCATTAGTACTTATTGTACTTCCCAGGGATTGAACCCCATCTCTTACTTCTCCTGCACTGGCTGGCAGGTTCTTTACCACCAGTGCCACCTACAAAGCCCAGGGGGGTAGTATTGGCTGCCAGATCAGGAGGCTTTTCTGAGAGAAGGAAATCTGTCTTCTACTTCTTGGTTTGTACCACTGTATCTTCCCTGGTGGCTCAGATGGTAAAGAATCCGCCTGCAAAGCGGGAGACCTCTGTTCGATCCTTGGGTTGGGAAGATCCCCTGGAGGAGGGCACGGCAACCCACTCCAGCATTTTTGCCTGGAGAATGCCCATGGACAGGGGAGCCTGGCAGGTCCTCTGCATGGGGTCGCAAAGAGTTGGAGGCAACTCAGTGTCTGAGCATACAGCATCTACTAGATACACACATTCCCAGAAAATTAATGTTCAAGGGATTAATTAATGAACGATAATGCCAACTCTTTACATAAGGATCTTTCCACCATGCTTGAGACACATTCATCTTGGCTGACTTGATCTCCCAAGCAGGAGGGACCAAATGAGCCTACAAGGTCACTACTTTCCTTGGGTTCTGTAATTAGCTTTTATCTAGTATTGGCTCCTAGAGGGCAATGGCACCCCACTCCAGTACTTTTGCCTGGGAAGTCCGACGGACGGAGGAGCCTGGTGGGCTGCAGTCCATGGGGTCGCTAAGAGTCGGACATGACTGAGCGACTTCACTTTCTCTTTTCACTTTCATGCGTTGGAGAAGGAAATGGCAACCCACTCCAGTGTTCTTGCCTGGAGAATCCCAGGGATGGGGAAGCCTGGTGGGCTGCTGTCTATGGGGTCACACAGAGTCGGACACGGCTGAAGTGACTTAGCATAGCAGTATTGGCTCTGTCCAAGTCAATTGAAAATTTGGTCAAGTCAGTACTTCTTTAAAGATTTTTTTGATGTGGACCATTTTTAAAGTTTTTATTGAATTTGTTACAATATTGCTTCTGTTTTATGTTTGGTATTCTGGCCATGAGACATGTGGGATCTTAGCTTCCCGACCAGGGATTGAATCCACACCTCTGCATTGAAAGATGAAGTTTTAACCTCTGGACCACCAGAGAAGTCTCAAGTCAATACTTCTTGACCATCTACTATTTGGAAGGCAAGAGGCAAGGCTTTGAGTGGCTTACAGAGATGAATTAGTCATGGCTCATGTCCCCAGAAAGCAAAAGGTAAATTGGAAGAGAAAGAAATACATACAATTTCTTACAATACCCATATCTGAGAATATGAGAAGTGCTATCTTAGAAATCCAATCAAAGCTCATGAGACCATGGAGAAGGAAGTGAGGCATTCCAGTTTGATAAGTGGAAGGGGAATGATAATTAAAAACACTAACATTACTGTGTACCATGCAGGTGATAAATGATTTGTTTATGGATTATTTTATTTACATCCTTACAATAATGGTATCCAATAAGTACTAATGCTATTTTCATTTTATTCATGATAATGTGGAAGCAGAGTAAAGTTAAGTAACTTACTAGCAGGCAGCAGAGACAAAATCAAAGCTAGCTTTCTGGTAGATCTTAAGCTAAGTCTTGAAGAAAATGAACGTATTTAGCATATGCTAGAGTCCAATCTCTGGGCCAGGTGTTTCATACAGGTAATTCGTTTACTTCTCATGAAAACTCTGGAAGTTATATTATCATCCCCATTTTAGAAATCTGAGACTCAAAAAAGTGTAAATGACTTGACTGAGTTACCTGGCTTAAAACATGTCAAAAGAGGCACTCAAACCCAGGCTAGTATGGTCTCAAAATATATTATTTTCCCCCAGAGTCCATGATGTTGCCGTAAGTAAAACAAATGGCCAGTGAATGGTCCCTTAGAGCCTCTGGAACTGCAGGAAGGCAGTCATATCCAACTGAAGGTACTGGGAGATCTCAGGCATGGATCCTAAAAAGCCTCCAGACCATTGTAGGCACACACGTATAGATGACCTGCCTGTAGCAATAGCAGATGTCAGGTAGAGTGTCCAGCATTTCAAAACTGGTCAAGCTGTCTGCAGAGCTTTTGTATAAGTCATCTATGGTTTCATAGAAAATTACTACAAGTTTAATGGCTTAAACCAATACCATTCTGATCTCACAGTTTCTATGTGTCAGGAGCTTGGACACAGCTTAGCTGTGTCCTCTGCTCAGGTTCTCACAAGGCTACAATCAGATTGTCAGCCTGCTGCATTCTCCTGTGGAGCTGAAGATCCACTTCCAGTCTCATTCAGATTGTTGCTGTTGCTGCTAAGTTGCTTCAGTCGTGTCCGACTCTGTGCAATCCCATAGACGGCAGCCCACCAGGCTCCGCCGTCCCTGGGATTGGGAGCATTCAATTCTGTGCAGGTGTCGGGCTCCTCAGCACCTGGACAATGCCCCCTCACCACTGGAGTTCACAATTAGAGCTGTTTGCTGCTTCAAGGCCAGAAAGAATGCTCCTGGGGAAGGACCCAATCCCCCTTGTAAGTCAGATCCACTCAAGATAATTTCCCGTTCCCCATAGCTCAGTTGGCAAAGAATCTGCCAGCAATGCAGGAGATCCCGGTTCAATTTCTGGGTTGGGAAGATCCTCTGGAAAAGGGATAGGCTACCCACTCCAGTATTCTTGGGCTTCCCTTGTGGCGCAGCTGGTAAAGAATCTGCCCGCAATGTGGGAGACCTGAGTTTGATCCCTGGGTTGGGAAGATCCCCTAGAGAAGGGAAAGGCTACTCACTCCAGTATTCTGGCCTGGAGAATTCCATGGACTCTATAGTCCATGGGGTCACAAAAAGTCGGACATGACTGAGTGACTTTCAGTTTCAGCTGATTTGAGATCTCAGTTACAACAGCAAAGTCTCTTCTTCTTTTCTATATAAGGGACACTAGGCAAAGAGTGACATCGCATCCCATTTACAGGTTCTGTCCCTACTCAAGGGGAGGGGATTGCATAGCACATTCACACTCGGGTGCCCATGGGTTCACTGGCCTCCCTCAGGTGAAATCAGAACCCCGTTGTCTAGGCAAGGTCAGAGCAGAGTCTGTTTATTGACTGCATGTACTTTGAAATTTTTCTCTCCAGTTCTCCCTTGTGAAGGGTCCATCTGTCACCCCTCAGTCAGTTTTGGCCATGGGTCAGCATTTCTGATTAAAGGTTTCATGGGAAAGGGGTGACATTTATGCAGAAGTTGACTTGGTGATCAGCTTTGGTGAGTATTTTTTAATTAGCTTTGCTTCCCCTCTCTTTCATTGTTGTTGACGGTCAAGATGTTGTTGGACATATTATTTATTAAATGAGTTAAAGAGGAAAAGGTCAAGGTTAAGGCCAAATACTTGAAAGGAAACAACGTGTCTGAGGACATCTAAATGTTATTTGATGGAATCAGCTTCTAGACTTGAAGATTTTATCTTTAAGCTGTCTTGGGAGGCTGCATTTTAACTCAACCAAGGAACTCTTATAAATGGAGTTGAATTGCTTTTTCAAGAATTGTCTATTGAAACCCCACCTTAGGTTTTTTTCCTTTCTTTTGTTTTGTTCTGTTTACGATTTTCACGCGCACACACACAGCCCCAAAAAGAATTGGACCGTCAAAGAAAGCTAAGTGTGTGACACTCAGCAAATTTGTAAGAAAGCAGTTTAGGGATTTCAATCTCATTTAAAAACGTCCAACCTTTAATATCATTAGACAGTTCATGGCATAGTTCTGCCAAAACAGAGACAACTTTTTCTCCAGTTTTTTGAGAACGGAAACAAAAATAAAGCCAAACAGAACTCCCTATCATTGTGATCAAAGGTTGATTTTTACAACGTCCTCAAGACTAGAGAGGCATTTATTCCTACTGTCCTCTACTGCTTCAGTGATTAAGTCTGCTTAGAACACCAGCAGTTCAGAAAGGCTCAGCTCCTACAGCTGTTGGGTGTGAAAAGTTTTGACTAGATAGGAGGGCGGAGGGATTTTGGGGGGTGTCCACATCTGGGGCCAGACTGGGACCAGAGTGAGTCTGGAATATTCTTCAGTTTCCATCTTCTCTTCAGCACCCACCCATTTCAAATAGCTTCAGCCTTGAAGGCCTTGATGACTTTAAATATCTTCCTGGGTCTGTAATGAAGATGCTTATAAATATTACAAGAGATTTACCACTTCAGTGTGAAATTCTCCGATACCGGCAGGGAGTTTTTAAACACAACTGGCAACAAGAAGCATATGGCCAGAGATTCAAGTTACTGCTTTTTTTTTTTTTTTTATTGTTGTCTGCCAAGGACAATATATTTTTTTCCCTTCTTCAAAATAAACACTGTGCAGGAATGTGCCTCAGCAAATGGCTGGGGTTCTATTATATTTCATGCAGCTTTCCAAACAATTTCCAACCCTGGGCTGGCCTGGTGTCAAACAGAAGGCAACCAACAATAGCAAAATCCCATTAAAGCTGAGAAGGTTCCTTCCTGAGGTGAGCCTGGCCAGAAATAGTCATCTTGGCTCCTTCTCCGGTTTGGCACCAGGGACTAATAATGCACGGTCTTCTAATGGAAATTATCTAATTTCATCCAAGAGCTCCTCCAGAGAGAGCCGGACTGACGCACTAACAGTCAATATAACAACATTCTTCTTGAAGTGCTGAACAATGGGTCTTTGGAGAGACTGTGATAAACCACGTCAGACTCCGGACAAACACGAGTGTAAAAATAGGCATCAGAGGCACTGACACCGCCACCTAACTTCTCAGGAGGGAGGCCCACAGAGGAGGGTTTGTGCAGAGTGCTTGCTAGGAAGAACTCATCAGACCTGGCGGGAGAAGGATAGTGGGGTGGGAGAGAGAAAGAAAAGACAGGACAAGATTAAGAAAGGACAGGGGCAGGGATTAAGAGTGCTAAACCAAAGGGAGAAACGTTAATTCTCCATCTATGGCACAAAATATTCAGCAATTGTACATGATCGGTTAACATAAATCGTGCTTTGAGTGTGAGTCCCATTACCATCGGGGGCTGTTTTTCAAACATTATGTGTGAGAAATGGCCAGCAGGAAATAATACTCTATTTAAAGATATAAATGCTCCATTTAAAAATAGTGGTTCTATTTAAAATATAAAGTGCTAATCCCATTTCTTAAATGTTCTTCATTAGCATAAATTTATGGTTCCCCAGTATTAATAAATATTGAAATATATACAAGAAAAAGAAAATTTGAATTGCATATAAGAAAAACAAGATATATCAGAGTTCTGTGAAATAGATGTATGTAGAAATATGCATATATATGAGTTCTGTATCACTATAAATTAAGTTATATAAAGAATATATATAACTATGTCTGTTTCGAGGACTTTCCTGATGGTGCAGTGGTAAAGAATCTTCCTACAGTGTAGGAAACGCAAGAGATGGCAGTTTGATCCCTGGGTCGGGAAGATCCCCTGGAGAAGGAAATGGCTACCTACTCCAATATTCTTGCCTGGAGAATCCTATGGACAGAGGATCCTGGCAGACTGCCGTCCATGGATCACAAAGAGTTGGATACAAGTGAGTGACTGAGCACGCATGCACATGTCTGTCTAGTGTTCTAGTTAGCTGGCTAGTCTATAAACTGTCCCTAGAGGACTAAGACCAACAGGATCACCCTAGGCATACACTTAGTTTTATGTTCTTCGTGTTGTTCCTTGTTTCATAAGTATTTTTAGTCCCAATTAAATTTTAAGCTCCCTAGAGTAAGAACTGACTGTGTATCTAATGGTTATCCACATTAAGACAAATAAGCATCAGCCAACACTGGTGATTGATTGATTGATCAATCAATTGATTGAAACATATTGTCTTAAAATGTCAGAAGATCTGCATGCATGGGTATTTCAAGATATAAAAATTGGGTCTTCCCTGGTGATCCAGTGTTAAGAATCCACCTGCCAATGCAGGGTACACAGGTTCAATCCCTGGTCCTGGAAGATCCCACATGCTGCAGAGCAACTAAGCCTGTGCACCACAACTACAGGAGCCCACGTGCTCTAGAGGCTGTGCTCTGCAACAAGAGAAAACATCACACTGAGAAGCTTGAGAACTGAAACTAGAGAGAATGCCCTGCTTGCTGCAACTAGAGAAAGTCTGCATGTAGCAGTGAAGACCCAGTGTAGCCAGAAAAACTAAAAAATTGAAAACTTCAAGACAAGGTAAGTCAAGGCTCAAACCTGTGGCAACACTTTTGCACCTACCACCCTTTTCTCCCACCTGACCAACAAGTATTGAAGAAAATAGTTTATGGCCAGCAATATGGAAGGGCTTCCCTAACCACAAGGCCCGAAGTGTATAGATCACAATATATTCTCTTTGGGCCTCACAGGAGGATTTGCAACTCTAGACTGATGTAAGAGAACATATTCTAGCTGCATTCCCCCCATTGGAACAATATTCAGAAACTGAATCAAGATGGAAGCTGATGTCTTACCAGACCCTCCCCAAATACTGACTTACATTTAACACACTGGTAACACTTGGGTCTGGGGAGGGAAATTCTGCAGCTGAGGAAAGTTCAAGTGAAAATGCAACTTCTCTGAAAATACTTTTTTTTTTTTTTTAAGGCTGGAATATATAACACTATTCAAAAATTTTAAATTAAATTTAAATAAGATAGTATTAGAGTATTAGTATGAGACAAAATGACATTTAGGGCCAAAAGTGTTAAAAAGCAAACCAGGCATTAGCATCAACATCTAATAACACCAAGATATACAAAAGAAAACCAATAAAAATTCAAGAAGAAACTGATATAGATAAAAAATAAGATGAAAAATATAAAATAAGTAATAATATAGTACCATTTTAAATTATACACATAGTTAATAGATCTGTGTAAAACTTGATATTCAATAGAGAACACATATTATTTTTAAGAATATTAAAAACAATTAGAACATATACTGAGCCCCAGAGAAAATAGAAACAAATTCCAAAGTGAATGAAACCATACCAGTTGCATTCTCTGTGTGCAATGCATTAAAAATAAAAATAATCAGAAATGACTGTCACATCCATGCATAGAAATCTCACTATTTGAAAAATTTTAAATGTCCTAAGTTCTTGAGTTTGAAAGTAAATCAAAACTACTTATAAATAAACTATAAGAAGGTCAGTTATCAAAACAAGTGAGATATGACCAAAGCCCCGATGGCTTTGATCCTTGGGTTGGGAAGATTCCCCTGGAGGAGGGCATGGCAACCCACCCTAGTATTCCTGCCTGGAGAATCCCATGGACAGAGGAGCCTGGTGGGCTACTGTTCAAAGTCTCACAAAGAGTCAGACATGACTGAATGACTAAGCAAGCATGCGTACTCAGAGAAAATTTTGTAGTTTTAACTTGCATTTATTTTTCAGAGAATGAAAGATTAAAAAATAACCAAAGCATTCAATTCAGGAATAATAGCAATAACAAAAAAGCTAATCAATATAAAAATAAAAAATAATAAACTAGAAAAATATTAATGTGCATGCATATTCAACCATTTAAAAAAGGAACTATTGTCCTCTGGGGGTATTTCTTCTATAGAATACATTAAAATGGATATTGTCTAATATCTCTTTAAAGAAAGTAGCAGTAAGAATGATTTCTGTTGTATTTTGCTCAAATTATTAGAATTAAATGATATAACACAAGTAAAGGATTTGATGCAGAGCCTGGCACCAGAATAAATGTGTGTGGTCAGTTGCGTCTGATTCTTTGCTGCCCTATTGACGGTCACCCACCAGGCTCCTCTGTCCATGGGATTTCCAAGGCAAGAGTACTGGAGTGGGTTACCATTTCCTCCTCCAGGGGATCTTTCTGACCCAGGGATCAAACCCATGTCTCCAGGATTGCCAGGCAAATTCTTTACCACTGTGCCACCTGGGAAGCCTTCCAGAATAAATACTATTTAACAACTATTATTACCATTAATTTTATGTGTGCCTGACAGGGAAGTTGCAAAGAAGATTGTTTGGAATTTAAAAAAATCTTTTTTTGATTTATTAAACTGAAATTTGCTTTGAGATAATGTTTCTCTCTGGTTCTATTAATGAGTGCCTCTACTCCCTGTCCCAGTTCCCCCAATCTCAAAACCTAGAATCAATCTATTCTCTTTTATACCAATACTTTTCCAAATATATGGCCAAATAATATAGGCATCATGCCTGTGCATAGTCCTTGCTTCTCTTATTGGACTCAACATGCCAATGATTTATCTTTTCCTTATGTGCGATAGAATCCTATGTTTTACCTTCTATGTTATTCCTTCCATTATTTGCCGTTGCCTCTCTCTTTTTGTAGGAATTTATCTGATGGTTTGGTCAATGCACAGTGAGTTCAGAGAACTACACCTTCACTTAATATTGTAAATGCCATCGGTTTGTTTTGTTAACGCCTTTATTTATCGTTTCAGTGGCACTGTTGGCTCAGTAAGTCATTGAAAACCATTTATTGAAAAACTACTATTTGTCAGTCCATGTGCTGGGAATGGTGCATACAGAATGAATAAGACAGTCCCTGCTCGGAAGGGATCCTGAGCAAATTGTGAGTGTATTGGGGCTGTGACCAAGGTAAATGCAAACTGCTTTGGAACTCCAGAGGAAAATTCCCAATATTCATCAAATAATGAATGGAAATGAAGTCAGGGAAGACTTTCAGGAAGAGTTGTCTTGTAGGATGAGTTCTGGAGGACAAGCAGCAGTTCGCCAAGAACATGGAGTATGGGGTGGGGATGAAGAATGCTTCAGAGAGAAAAATAGCATGTGTAAATGCAACAAAATGAGGGGAAACATCTTGTTTTCAAGGATGTTAAGCAGTTAGCTCATAGAATTTCCTCATATAAACTTCTGCTAAAGTAGATTGCCCTAATCTGTACCTGTGCAAGTGGTTTTTAAAATGAATGCCCTGTCATTCACAAAATTGTGCAATCATTATGACAATCAGGTTTCTTCCCTTCTTTTTATGACTGAATAATACTTCATTGAATGGATATACCACATTTTGACTATCCATTCATCAATTGATGGACATTTGTGCTGATTCCACTTTTTAGCTATTATGAGTAATGTGCTGTGAACACTTATGTAAACTTTTTTGTGTGGGCATATGTTTTCAGTATTCTTGAGTAAATACCTAAGAGTGGAATTGCTAGGTCATATGCCTTTGACTGTGTGGATCACAATAAACTATGGAAAATTCTGAAAGAGATGGGAATATCAGACCACCTGATCTGCCTCTTAAGAAATCTGTATGCAGGTCAGGAAGCAACAGTTAGAACTGGTCATGGAACAACAGACTGGTTCCAAATAGGAAAAGGAGTACGTCAAGGCTGCATATTGTCACCATGTTTATTTAACTTATATGCAGAGTACATCATGAGAAATGCTGGACTGGAAGAAACACAAGTTGGAATCAAGATTGCCGGGAGAAATATCAATAACCTCAGATATGCAGATGACACCACTCTTATGGCAGAAAGTGAAGAGGGGCTAAAAAGCCTCTTGATGAAAGTGAAAGTGGAGAGTGAAAAGGTTCGCTTAAAGCTCAACATTCAGAAAACGAAGATCATGGCATCTGGTCCCATTACTGCATGGGAAATAGATGGGGAAACAGTGGAAACAGTGTCAGACTTTGTTTTTCTGGGCTCCAAAATCACTGCAGATGGTGACTGCAGCCATGAAATTAAAGGACGCTTACTCCTTGGAAGGAAAGTTATGACCAACCTAGATAGCATATTCAAAAGCAGAGACATTACTTTACCAACAAAGGTTCGCCTAGTCAAGGCTATGGTCTTTCCTGTGGTCATGTATGGATGTGAGAGCTGGACTGTGAGGAAGGCTGAACGCCGAAGAATTGATGCTTTTGAACTGTGGTGTTGGAGAAGACTCTTGAGAGTCCCTTGGACTGCAGGAAGATCCAACCAGTCCATTCTGAAGGAGATCAATCCTGGAATTTCTTTAGAAGGAATGATGCTAAAGCTGAAACTCCAGTATTTTGGCCACCTCATGCGAAGAGTTGACTCATTGGAGAAGACTCTGATGCTGGGAGGGATTGAGGGCAGGAGGAGAAGGGGACGACAGAGGATGAGATGGCTGGATGGCATCACTGACTCGATGGATGCGAGTCTGAGTGACCTCCGGGAGCTGGTGATGGACAGGGAGGCCTGGCGTGCTGCGGTTCATGGGGTCGCAAAGAGTTGGACACGACTGAGCGACTGATCTGATCTGATTTCTGATAACTGTTAATAACATTTTGAGTGAACTCTGGGAGTTGGCGATGGACAGGGAGGCCTGGTGTGCTGCAATTCATGGGGTCGCAGAGAGTCAGACATGACTGAGTGACTGAACTGAACTGAACTGAACTGAACATTGTTTTCCAAAGTGGCCTTTCCACTATATAGCCCATTAGCAACATATGAAGGTTGCAATTTCTCCACATCCTCAACAATCCTTGTTATTGTCTTTTTAAAAATTTTAGTCATTCTAGTAGATGTGAAGTGATAACTGTGGTTTTGATTTGCATTTCTGAGATGACTAATGATGTTGAATATTTTTTCATCTGCTTATTGGCTATATGCTTATCTTAGGAGAAACATCTCTTCAAATCCTTTGTTCATTTTAATTGGATTGTCTTTTATTGTTGATTGTAAGAGGTCTTTGTATATTCTTTTAAAAATATTTATTTATTTACTTTTGGCTGTTCTAGGTCTTTGTTGCTGTGTGGGCTTTTCTCTAGTTTCAGCGAGTGCACTCTAGTTGAGTGCAACTCTCTAGTTGAGGTGCATAGATTCCTCAGGCTTCTCTTGTGGAGCACGGGCTCTAGGGTGCACACACCTCAGTAATTGTGGCGTGTGGGCTCAGTAGTTTGGCTCCCAGGTTCTAAAGCACAGGCTCAATAGTTGTGGCATATGGAATTAGTTACTCCTTGACATGTGGGGTCTTCCTGGATCAGGGATCAATCCATGTCTACTGCATTGGCAGGCAGATTCTTTACCACTGACCCCTTCATCTGACACATGGTTTGCAAATCTGTTCTTCTATTCCACTGGTTGCTTTTACTTTATTGATGCTATCCTTTGAAGCACAATGTCTAAATTTTGATGAAGTCCCCTGTGTCTGTTATTTATTTTGTTGAATATATTTTGGTGTCACATAAGAAACCATTGCCCAACACAAGATCATCAAGATCTAGCTCTATGTTTTCTTCTAAGAATTTTGTAGTTTTATCCTACATTTAGATCTATTTTGAGTTAATTTTTGTATATAGTGTGTGTTAGCTTCATTCTTTCCAAATGATATCCAGTTGTCCCACACCCTTTGTTGAAGACTATTCTTTCTGTATTAAATTGACTTGGTACTGTTGTCAAAATCTATTGACTTGTGTAAAGGTTTATTTCTCTACTCTCAGTTGTATTCCATTGGTCTACAGTCTGTCTTTGTGCTGGTGCCGCATTATCTTGATTACTATAGCTTTGTAGTAAGACTTAAAATTAACTTGAAGTGTGAGCCTTCCAAATTTACTCTTTTTCAAGGCTATTTTGCCTATTGAGATAATCACATCCTTTTTCCCTTTAACTTTACTAATAAAGTTTCATTTTCATATGTTGCACCAACTTTGAATTCCTGGATTCCTCCTGGCCATAGCATTTGATTCTATTTATATGTTGCTGGATTATGTCTGTCAGTATTGTGTTGAAAATATTTGCACCTGTATTCATAAGGGAGATTGCTGTGTACTTTTCTTGTGATGTCTTCATCCAATTTTGCTATATTAAGGTAATTTTGATCTCGTAGAACAAGTTGAGAAGTGTTACCTCCTTTTTATGTCTTGGAAGAGTTTGTGAAGTACTGATGTTAATTCTTCTTTAAATTTTTGATAAAATTTATCAATTAACTCGTCTAAGCCTTTTTGACAAGTTTTATTTTTTTTTGTGGGAAGATCTTTTTTTATTACTAATTCAATCTCTTAACTTGTTATATATCTATTGAAAATTTCTATTTCTTCTTGAATCAGTTTTGGTAGTTATGTCATTCTAGGATGCTAGTTATTTAATCTAAGTTGTAGGTATATAATTGTTTATAATATTCCTTTGTATTTTTTATTTCTATAAAGTAAGTAATAATGTCACTTCTTTCATTCCTGATTTTAGTAATTTGAGACTTTTTTTACTTGGTCAGTCTAGCTGAAAGTTTGGCAATTTTTATTAATCTTTTCGAAGAGCCAGCTTTTAGTTCAGTGATTTTTCTTTATTATTTTCCTAGTCTTTATTTTATTTATTTTTGCTTTAATCTTTATTATTTCCTTCCTTCTGTTAGCTTTGGATTTAGTTGTTCTTCTTTTTCCTTTTCATTAAAATTTTTTGACTTGAGATCTTACTTTTTTAAAAGAACAGATACTTATAGCTATACAGTTCCCTCTTAGCACCACTTTTGCTATATGTTATAAATTTTGGTGGGCTTCCCAGGTGACTCAATGGTAAACAATCTGCCTACCGATGCAAAAGATGCAGGTTTGACACCTGGTTCAGAGAGATCCCATGGAAGAGAAAATCGCAACTCACTCCAGTATTCTTGCCTGGGGAATCCCTTGGACAGAGGAGCCTAGCAGGCTACAGTCCATGGGGACTCAAAGAATCAAACACGATTCAATGACTGAGCATGCACACATAAATTTTGGTATGTTGTATTTTCATTTCATTCATCTCAAGATATTATTTATTTTCCCTTGTGATTTTTTTTTTAAAATCCATTGGTTATTTAGGAATGTATTGTTTAATTATCACATGTTAGTGAACCCCCTAAATTTCTTTCTGTTATTGATTTCTAGTTTCATGTGGTTTGAGAACATACGTTTTATGACTTATATCCTTTTAAATGTATTGAGACTTGTTTTATGGCTTATCATTATCTGCCTTGGAGAATGTTCCATGCACATTTAAGAAGAATGTGTATTCTTCTGTTGTTGGCTTGAGTGTTTTATAGACGTCTGTTAGGCCTGGTTGATTTATAGTGTTATTCAAGTCTTCAGTTTTCTCAATGATCTTCTGTCTAGTTTCATCCATTGTTGAAAGTGGGATTGAAGCCCCACCTATTACTATTGAATTATTTACTTCTTCCTTCAATTCTGCCAGCTTTTGCTTCACATATTTTGGGGCTCTATTGTTAACTGCATATGTGATTATAATTATGTCTTGATAGATTGACACTTTATAACTGTAAAAAGTCTCTCTTTAGCTCTAGTAATAACTTTTGCCTTAACATCTGTTTTGGCCGATAGGCATTCCATATCATTTTGGTGCTGTTCAAACAACGTGTATCTTTTTCAGCTTTTAAACCTTCAACCTGTTTGTGTCTTTGAATCTTGAATATGTCTTCTGTAGATAGCATGGGTAAATGATGTTTTAAAAAATCTGTTCTTCCAATTTTTGCCATGTTATTGGCATATTTAATCCATTTCCATTTAATATAATTACTGATAAGGCAACATTTACATCTCCCTTTTGTTTTTGCTTTACACATGTCATAAGTTTTTTTGTTCCTCTATTCCTCCACTGATGCCTTATTTTTTTTTCTTATTTTTTATTAGACATTTTCTACTACACCATTTAATTCTCTTGTATATACATATATTTCATATATTTATAGTTGTTATTTTCTTACTGGTTATCTTCAGGATTACAATTAGCATCTTAATTTATAACAATCTAGTAACCTAATTTGAATTATTACAAACTTAACTTTCAGTAATATACCTAAACTTTGATCTTAAATAGCTCTCCTTTGTGGTATCATTGTCATACAAATTAAGGCTTATACATTGTAAACCTGCAACATAGCTTTCTAATTATTGGTCTATGTAGGTATCTTTTAAATAAGTTAAAGGAAAAAGTTACAAAGCAAAATTACACTTATACTGTCTTTTATATTTATTTATGTAGTTGCTTTTCAGAGAAGGCAATGGCACCCCTTTCCAGTACTCTTGCCCGGAAAATCCCATGGATGGTGGAGCCTGGTAGGCTACAGTCCATGGGGTTGCGAAGAGTCGGACACGACTGAGTGACTTCACTTTCACTTTCCTGAATTGGAAAAGGAAATGGCACCCACTCCAGTGTTCTTGCCTGGAGAATCCCAGGGACAGGGGAGCCTGGTGGGCTGCCATCTAAGGGGTCCTACAGAGTTGGACACGACTGAAGCAACTTAGCAGTAGCAGCATGTAGCTGCTTTTACCAGTGCTCTTTATTTCTTCATGTGCATTTTTAACACATGAAAAAAACTTTCATTTTATTCTGAAGGATCTCCCTTAGTACTTTTTGTAGGGCATGCTTGATAGCAATGATTCTCTCATGTTTTATGTATCTAGAAATAGCTTAATTTCTACTTAATTTTAAATGATATTTTTGCTTGACACAGAGTTCTTTCTTGAAAATCTTTTTTTGTTTGTTTGTTTCTACATGATGAATATGGCATCCTACTGGTTTCTGGCTTTCTGAATAAGATGAATCCAAGAGATACGCCAAGACATATTATAACTGAAATGGCAAAAGTTAAGGATAAAGAGAGAAACCTGAAGGCAGTAAGAGAAAAAACAGGTGGTTACATATAAGAAAAACCCCATACAGTTGTAGCAGATTTTTCAGCAGAAAATTTACATACCAGAAGAGAGAGGCATGACATATTCAAAGTGCTGTGAGGAGAAAGCTTCCAACCAATAATTCTCTACACATTAAGGCTGTTATTCAGAATCCACAAAGAAACTGAGAGTTTCCCAGATATGCAAAAGCTAAAGGAGGGTACCAACATCAAAATAACCCTACAAGAGATATTAAGGGATTTCCTTAACCTGAAAAGAAGTAGCACCAATTTA
The DNA here is from genome assembly GCA_935064755.1 of Tragelaphus eurycerus. Classification (NCBI taxonomy): domain Eukaryota; kingdom Metazoa; phylum Chordata; class Mammalia; order Artiodactyla; family Bovidae; genus Tragelaphus; species Tragelaphus eurycerus. Next base: position 18,351,338 of record CAKXYN010000003.1, read on the forward strand.
TAATAAAAAATAAATAAGCATTTCATTGGATAAGGTAAATATATAATAAAGATGTGGATCAATCACATTAACCAAATAAACTTAGGTTTTTATGCAGAACATTCTATCCAAAAAGTGGCAGAATGCACATTCTTTTCAAGAGCGCACAGAATATTCTCCAGAATAGATTACAAATTAGGTCACAAAATAAGTCTCAATAAATTTAAGAAGACTGAAATTACATCAAACATCTTTTCCAACCATGATGTTATGACTAGAAATCAACCATAAGGAAAAAAAGGGAAAACTCATAAAAACATGGAGATTAAACAACACGCTATTGAATAAACAATGTTCCTCAAAGAAACCAAAGGAGAAATCAGAGGCAAGTGAGAGCAGGGACATGACGTACCAAAATGTATGGCAAAAGAGGTTTTGAGAGGAGCGTTCATAGCAAACAGGCATACCTCAAGAAGAAAGAAAAATCCCAAGTAAGCAATCTAATTTTACACCTAAAAGAACTAGAAAAAATTCTGAGTCCAGAGTTGGTAGAAGGAAGGAAATAATAAAGATCAAAGTAAAAAGAAAAAAAAAAATCATTGACAGGTTAAAAAAATAGAAAAGATCAATGAAACGGAGTTGTTTTTTGAAAAGAGAAACAAAATTGATAAAAAAAAATAGCTAGGTTAACAAGAAAAAAAAACAAAGAGAGCTCAAGTAATTAACATCAAAAGTGAAAGAGAGAAAATTACAACTGAATCCACAGAAATACAAAAAATCTTAAGAGACTAGTACAATTATATATGCCAACAAATTGGACAACCTAGAAGAAATGGATAAATTTCTGGAAACATACAATCTTCCAAGACTGAATCATGAAGAAATAGAAAATCTGGATAGAAAGCCGAATATCTGGTTACTCAAGAGGCAATTGCTCATGCTCATTTGTGTCCAACTCTGTGACTTTATGGCCTGTAGTCTGCCAGGCTCCTCTGTCCATAGGATTTTCCAGGCAAGAATACTGGAGTGAATTGCCATTTCCTCCTCCAGGAATAAGGAGATTGGAGCACATCAAAAAACTACCAACAAACAAAAACCCAGGCCCAGATAGCTTCAGTGGCAAATTCTACAAGGCATTCAAAGAAGATTAAACACCTACCCTCTTGGCTCAACTGGTAAATAATCCACCCACAATGCAGGAGACCTGGGTTTGATCCCTGGGTTGGGAAGATCCTCTGGAAAAGGGAAAGGCTACCCACTCCAATATTCTGACCTGGAGAATTCCATGGACCATACAGTCCATGGGGTCGCAAAGAGTCGGACATGACTGAGTGACTTTCACCCTTCACTTTTCAAACATAAAAATGAATGAAATACTGCTTATGACTACATAGATAGACCTTGAGTACATTATGCTCTGTGAAATAAGTCCGGTGGGGAAAGACAAATATCATATGATTTCACTCATATGTAGAATCTAAAAAAAACCAAAAAACCAACCTGCAAAGCCAATGAACAAATGAAATAAAACCAAAACATACTCATAGACACAGAGAACAGGTTAGTGGTTACCAGAAGGGAAGGGGGTTAGGGGGTTGACAAAATGGGTGAAAGGGGTCAACTCTATGATGATAGATGTTAACTAGACTTGTAGTGGTGATCACTCTGTAGTGTGTATAGATGAAGAACTATAATGCTTTACACCTAAAACTTATATAATTTTTTTAAAAGAGAAAATATTAGGGAAAAAAAAGTCAGTCCTGTGAGTGGCTGCCGCTGCTCCTAAGTTGCTTCAGTCGTGTCCGACTCTGTGCGACCCCATAGACAGCAGCTCACCAGACTCCCCTGTCCCTGGGATTCTCCAGGCAAGAACACTGGAGTGGGTTGCCATTTCCTTCTCCAATGCAGGAAAGTGAAAGTGAAGTCACTCAGTCGTGTCCAACTCTTAGCAACCCCATGGACTGCAGCCTACCAGGCTCCTCCATCCACGGGATTTTCCAGGCAAGAGTACTGGAGTGGGGTGCCATTGCCTTCTCCACCTGTGAGTGGAGGTTTCCAGTAAACTGCCAGAGAGGTCAAATAGTGACGTTTCTCTGGAGATAGGACTTTGGGGAAGTCCAAAATTATTTAACTTAGTCAAATGGCTGCTAGGCTGCTGGTTTTCATTGTAGTATGATTGCAAAGTTATTGGTTTTCATGGCTATTGCATAAATGGGGAGAAGGGGTTCAGAATATGGCAAGGTAAAGTGCCACAGAGCACACTGTTACTAACAAGATTCAGCTATTTTTCTCAAATATTTCTCAAATTATTGCAAGGTTTTGGTTAATTTCTAGAGTTCTGAAAATTTTCATTTTGACCATTTTCGCCTGTATTCTTGCTGTGCTTATAAGGGAGTGAATTTTCAGAGGTCTTATACCATTATTTTGCCCTTTTTTCGGTTTTCTGTTGGTTTTGTTCAATTTTCTTCCTAGCTTTGTTGCGGATAAGGCAATGGCATCCCACTCCAGTACTCTTGCCTGGAAAATCCCATGGATGGAAGAGCCTGGTGGGCTGCAGTCCATGGGGTCACTAAGAGTCAGACACAACTGAGCGACTTCACTTTCACTTTTTCCTTTCATGCATTGGAGAAGGAAATGGCAACCCACTCCAGTGTTCTTGCCTGATGAATCCCAGGAACGGGGGAGCCTGGTGGGCTGCCATCTCTGGGGTCGCACAGAGTCGGACACGACTGAAGCGACTAAGCAGCAAGCAGCAGCAGCTTTGTTGCACTGCACATTGATAAAGCTCATTCTGTATCTCCATCCAAATCAGAGATAGCAGTGTTGATCAGGACTGGACCAGAAAGAGTCTGAGGCATATTCTTCAACCAATCCCTCTTTGTCTACGTCAACGACTGTGTGACAAGGTTGGTTGAAAACTTCAACCAGGAGCATCACATCATTAATTCACATTTCACCATCTTGTCCTAAAATATATTATGAGCCACTGTTTGAATGTTTTGCTTTTATCAAAATGCAGTTCTCATGTTGGGAAAATCCCCTGGAGAAGGGAACTACCTACTCCAGTATTCTGGCCTGAAAAATTCCATGGACAGAGGAGCCTGGCAGGCAACAGTCCATAGGGTCATAAAGACTGAGCAACTTTCACTTTCTTTTGTGTTTAACCCCTTACCCAGCTTTATTTTTCTCCACAGCATTTATCATCAATAGATATGACATATTGATTCCGTTTTTGCCTGCTACACCAGTAGAATGCATGCTTTTGAAAGCAAGGATTTATCTGTTTTGTTCTGCTAGGTTGCCTAGAAGAGTTCTTGGTATGCAATACCTGGCTCAATAAATATTTGTGAATGAAATGAATGAATTATTCTATCAAGTTAATAACTTTTTAGAGAAAAATGCTATGAGTTTGACAGGACCTGTTCTTTTAAAAATCCATATTGTTTCAGTGGAATCATGTTTTTCAAAATCAGACAAATTATCAACTTGCCTAGAGAACATCATCATCTTTACCAGTCTAAGATTTAAAAATCTTTAAAATTTGGGCTAATTTTTGTCTCTAGATTTTGGTACCTTTCCCATTCCTCACAAATTCCCTATCATATAGTTAGCAACTATTTAATATCATATCTGAATGCTTTTTAGCACTTCGGGATATAGTATTTCTAGGCTTAGGAACTGAACTAATTTAAGATAACTACTTTTTTTAGTACCTCCAAGGAAGAAGAGATCATAGAAGAGTATACTGTATTGGAACTCCGACTTTACATTAGCTATTAAAAAATTTGAAAATCATTCTCCCTGAAGAAGTGAATAAAATGAGTTGAATAATTATGATTTCTCTTTGTTATCAGCTGATATCACATGATTTTCACTGAAGCCTGCTGTTTTATCATCCTTTTTAGACACAGACTTGGAAGTCCTATTTTTTTTTCTTTCTTTCTTAGAAATCTAATTTCACCATGGGCCCTAGCCATTCTGCAACAAATTAGAAGTTCCTACCACTCTTTTGGTCTTGATCTTGGTAACTTTAAGCCTTGGTACATGATGTTTTAAAAATTGAAACCTATTGTAGAGCATCCCTCCTCCCCATATACCCATGTTGGGGTCTTCTTTTCTTTCACTGGAGTTATGTAGATACAATTGTTTAGTGTCGAGTTTGCTCTGAGAATCGTACATCCCTCTCTTCTGAGATATACTCCCCCCTTTACAGTCTCTGTTCGTAAGAGTGAAGTTACATCGTTTCCTATGATATTTCCATAAAACCTACATTTTCTATAGTTATTAGATAATGTCTATATTAAAAAAGTACCGAGACATACCAGCTTCAAAGAAACAAGCAGCCCTCATAGTGAAACACTGTTGAGTGCATTAAAAAGAACTACTTAAAATAATTCAATAGACACAAGAATAACATTGTGTTTATTTGTTAAACAATTATTTAATTTGTTAAACAACAATCAAATTTGTTAAACAATTGTACTAAACATATTTTAAAGCCATCTGTAATGAGTTGTGACCACCAATCTCATCAAATGACTGGCCATAGATTTTTGGCTGGGGATAGATTAAGGGTCACTGTTCCCTCCCCTTGTTTTACATATTTGACAAGTTCAGTTCAGCCTTGAGAGGTTAACTGAGAATAGCTGAAACTGAAACTAAACAGACTAAAGTCTCAGTTGCCAGAAAACTAGGTCTGCAAGTAGACACAGCAGGTTCTTGCTATATACAGAAGATGCAGCCTTAGACTATAGGAGGCAGCACAGGAAATCAGACATCACTGGACGAGTCTGACAAGGAGGGAGAGGTTGTTCCCCAAGTGTAGGGGGTGTAGCAGAGGCTGAGAGGAGGATGTGGACCCTTTGACACCTGGGCTTGTACAGCAAGGTCCCAAGCTCTCATGGAGGTTAAGGGACAGGCATAAAGCAAATAAGGGCAAGTCCCATAACTGGGATAAGGAACTATGACAAAAACGTCATAAGGCATCTTCAATAAATAAAAGTTCAAGGCTACCAATAGAAAAACATTAAAATGTCATCAGGAAGAAGTGAGTGAACATCAAGAAACAACGGCTTAAGTAAAGAAAACAGAAAACAACTGAAAACCATGTGAAAATGTCAAGTCCGTGGAAAATCAATTACAGAATTAAAAGAGTGGCCTTGAGAACCACTGTAGCCTAATAAGAGATGTTTTGTTTTAAACCAATAAATTGGTGGGAATTTGTGATGTCATATAGAAAACTAAAACATTGCCAATTAGAGCATTCAAAGCTATAAATAAGCTGTTTTGATAGCTACATCTATATTTTCCTTTAAAACTACCTAGTATGTTTCATCTTCTTGGAATATTTAGAGAAAGAGCACCCCTAAGAAATAGGGTGTATAAGACATCTGAAAATGGCAAGGCATCTGAAAAGTGACACATGGGAAAGTGGTGAGCATGGAATCAGAGCTTCTGTAGATTTTTACAAAAGGGACATGAACAGGTATCACCAGGAGGGACTCCTCAAGAAGATCTTCACAAGTGAGCTTAGTCTGAATTGTGAAAGAAATGGTGGATATAGATTTGGGAGGATGAAAGTTTTTCAGTGGAGGTGTTAGAATGAGCAAGACACTGCGGTGCATTCTGGTTATCAGTCAACCAACAAAAGCTGTTGAACATATTCTATGTGCTTGGTTCGTCTTATAAGAGAAACAGTGGTGACCTGGCAGATAAAGGCTTATTCTCATGGAGTTTACAGTTGAGTGGAGACAGATAAACAATCAACATGTGTGAAAAACAATAAAACAGTTTCAGTTGTTTATGAAAGGAAAGAAATTTTTTAAAAAAGAAGAAAATAAAATAGGATAGTGTGATAGAGAGTAACAAGCGGGCTTCAGGGATGACCTCTTTTTTTTTTTTTTTAATTTTTCAGTTCAGTTCAGTTCAGTCACTCAGTGGTGTCCAACTCTTTGCGATCCCATGAACTGGCAGCACCCCAGGCCTCCCTGTCCATCACCAATTCCCAGAGTTCACTCAAACTCATGTCCATTGAGTTGGTGATGCCATCCACCCATCTCATCCTCTGTCGTCCCCTTCTCCTCCTGCCCCCAGTCCCTCCCAGCATCAGGGTCTTTGCCAAAGAGTCGACTCTTTGCATGAGGTGGCCAAAGTATTGGAGTTTCAGCTTTAGCATCAGTCCTTCCAAAGAACACCCAGGACTGGTCTCCTTTAGAATGGTCTGGTTGGATCTCCTTGCAGTCCAAGGGACTCTCAAGAGTCTTCTCCAACACCACAGTTCAAAAGCATTAATTCTTTGGGGCTTGGCTTTCTTCACAGTCCAGCTCTCACATCCATACATGACCAACAGAGAAACCATAGCCTTGACTAGACTGACCTTTGTTGGCAAAGTAATGTCTCTGCTTTTGAATATGCTATCTAGGTTGGTCAAACTTTCCTTCCAAGGAGTAAGCATCTTAATTTCATGACTGCAGTCACTATCTGCAGTGATTTTGGAGCCCCCAAAAATAAAGTCTGACACTGTTTCCACTGTTTTCCCATCTATTTGCCATGAAGTGATGGGACCAGATGCCATGATCTTCGTTTTCTGAATGTTGAGCTTTAAGCCAACTTTTTCACTCTCCTCCTTCACTTTCCTCAAGAGGCCCTCTAGTTCTTCTTCACTTTCTGCCAAAAGGGTGGTGTCATCTGCATATCTGAGGTTATTGATATTTCTCCTGGCTAGGTGACACCGTATAGCATGTGGGATCTTAGTTCCCTGACCAGGGACCGAACCCACGCCCCTGCCTTGGAAGCATAGAGTTTTAACCACTGGACCATCAGGGAAGTTGCAAGGATGCTCTTTCATAAGATAACAGTTGAGTTCAGTTCTGAGTGACACAAAATGCACAAGTCAGACAAAAGTCAAGGAAGAGTGTCCTAAACAGAAAGAACAGGAAATGCAAAGTCACTGAGCTTAGCATGTTGTAGGGGCAGAAAGGGCAGAGAGGCTGAAGCCCAGGGAATAAGGGAGGATGAAAGGAGGTGAAATCCGAGGGCCAGGTAGGAAAAGAGAACACGATTTGGTGAAGGGAATCTGGCTGAGTCAATGGAGACAGAGAATTTCAGATATGAAATGCAGGAAAAAGATTTTCTCTTTTTTAAAAACTTAAAACATTTTTATTTATTTATTTGGCTGCCTTAGTCTTAGCTGCAGCACAAGGGACCTTCATTGTGTCATGTGGGATCTTTTGCTGCAGCCTGTGGACTCTCTAGTTGTGGTGCACAGACTCTCTAGCTGTGGCACATAGGCTTATTTGCTCCATGACATATGGGATCTTAGTTTCCCAGTGATTAATCCCATGTGGCAGGTGGATTCTTAGCCACTGGACCACCAGGGAAGTCCCCCTTGGAGAGGATTCCTGGGCAGGGGGCTACAGTTCAGGAGGCAATGGTGCCTAGGAGAGAAATTCCTGACTCATTATCTACAGAAAGAACAACAACAAAAAAGAAGAAAGGCCGGAGAAGAGATGATAATGGGCCGTAGTGGCCAAAAGAGCAAGTGCAAATCCAGGGTACACTGCTTACTACCTGCGACCTTAGGGAAGTTACTTAGGCATTTAAAACTCTGCTTCCCCAAGTGAAATGGCAACACAGGACAGCTCCCTCCCGGGCTTGTTTTCTGAGTCAAGTGAGAGGGTGTCTGTAAGTGCTTAGTTTGTGGTTGGGCACTAGCACTCACTATTTGTGTCTATCTGACCCAGGGCTGATGGCAATAGGTTTTGGGCTTCCTGATAGCTCAGCTGGTAAAGAATCCCTCTGCAATGTGGGAGACCTGGGTTTAATCCCTGGGTTGGGAAAATACCCTGGAGAAGGGAAAGGCTACCCACTCCAGTATTCTGGCCTGGAGAATTTCACGGACTGTGTGGTCCATGGGGTCGCAAACAGTTGGACACGACTGAGCGACATTCACTTTCACTTTGGATCATTTTGTGAGAAATTTCTGAAGATTCTCCATGACTTTGATGATTAAATGGGACAGTTGATGGGAAAAGAGAGAGAAGGGCAAAGGAAGAGAGAGGATAGTTGAAACCTTTTTAACCTTCCCACAGATTGGGGTAACTGTCCATGCCGTGCCTGCATCAAAGCTTGAGGTTCACTGCCGTCCGAGATGCTGGCTTCTGGGCTCCTGCAGGACAGTGTCTTAAAACCCACTCCCAGGCTTCCTGGGCTTCTGGGATGGAACCCAGGTCTCCCACATTGCAGGTGAATTCTTTAGCAGCTGAGTCACCAGGGAAGCCTTTGATCACCTCAGATTGCACTTTTCCTGTGAATTCTCCATCACACGTGGCTACTGGGGAGAGAAGGGTGGGGTGGAGGGAGGAGGGGTAGGTGCTAGAGAGAGAGAGAGACATTTGAAGCTGAGAGGCATTCTCAGAGCCAGAGTCATTGAGGTGGAGTTGGGGCTCTGCCGGCCACCAAAATAAACTCTGCTCTCAAGTTGCATTGGAAAAAGGTGATCTGGATGTTCAGCTGAGGGCAGGAGTAGAGGGTGAGATGGTTTGGATCAAGGCCTTCCTAGGCCTGTTTCCAAACCATACCTAGTTGGTCAAATACTTTAAGTATTCAGGGTGATTCATTTTTAGTAGTGCATCGACACCTGAGTATAAACTGAGGGATTTCATTTTGCTCGTGAATTGGACACAGACTTTTGCCCTCATTGGATTCTGATCATGAGCAGCCTGATACCAAAAGCGGGAGGCAAGGAAAAGCATGTGCTCTGAATGCTAGAGAGAGAAAGAGGTTTCAGGCTAGTGTAAGGGCTTGTGGAGCTGGGATTCCTCTTGACAAGGGGAAGTTGAAAATGGGGTGCTTGAAGAGTTATGCATTTTTACCAATTAGAGCTGCAATTATTAAAGTCTGTGAACATCTATGGAACAAGAGAATAGGAGAATTGGGCACCCTTGTGAGAAGTTGGGGTAATGTGAATTGAAATAATAATGAGATATCAATTCATATCCATCAGATTGGTAGAAGTTTAAAAGGACCAAAAATGTCTATTGCTGGCAGGGCTGTGGGGAAGAAAGACAATGTTATAATTAACAGTGGAAATGTGAATTGTTACAACTATTTTAGAAAGCAATCTGACAACGTCTACTTAATATGTGTATATATATTCAAATAAAATATATATAACAGTATTTAACTAATTATATAAAAAACTAATTAAAATATGCTGCTGCTACTGCTGCTAAGTCGCTTCAGTCGTGTCTGACTCTGTGCGACCCCATAGATGGAAGCTCACCAGGTTCCCCCGTCCCTGGAATTCTCCAGGCAAGAATACTAGAGTGGGTTGCCATTTCCTTAATTATATATTTATGTCCCCTTTCACCCAGCAACCTTACTTTGGGGAATCTTTTTTTTTTTTTTTTAAACAGAAATAGAGTAGTCAGTATATAAGGACCAATACACAATGGTGCTTCCTGCAGAATTGATTGTGATCATAGTGGAGAAACAACTAGAAACCCAGTCAATGCCCATCAATACAGGGATGATATATCATCACACATACACATTACAGGATATTATCCAAATCAAAAGCAATGAGAAACAGAGGAAAAATCCAATTAAAGCCCACGATTTTCAATAGGAGCAACAAAGCCCTGGAAATAGATAGCACAATAGTGTAGTTCACAAAGGAAGGCCATGAATCCCACCCAGCAGCACGAAGAACGTTAGATGCTGACATTCAAGCCTCTCTCTCTCTCTCAGTTCTTCTTGGGTTTTCTCTCAGATAGATTTTCTTCTCCAAATGGCAAGCTGGGCATCCAGACATGTATTTTTCTCTGAACTGGTAATTCTGGGGAAAGGGAGAGATCCTGTTTTTCATCATCTCCATCCATCTTGGAAAAGGACTCTGATTGGTCCTACTCTCATAAACTTGTCATATACTTGTCCCATGCAAGGTCCCATAATTTACAACTCAAACTCTGGGGAAGAAGTTGGGTTGTTTCCAAAAGGGAGCATGCTAGACTGATCAAAAAAGTAACAGATGGGGACTCCCCTAGTGGTTTGGTGGCTAAGACTCTGAGCTCCCATGCAGGGGGTCTGGATTCGATCCCGAGTCAGGAAACTAGATTCCACAAGCTGCAACAGAGATCCTGTGTGCCACAACTGAGATCTGGTGCAGCCAAACAAGCAAATCAATAAAATAAACAAATAAAAAATAACAGATGTTCACTATGATATCCACCTATCTTTTCTCTATGCATATGCATGTATTAGTAGAGTTCAGCTCATAATGCTAATACAAATACTTGAACATGTAGTGCATTTTTCTATACTACCGAAAACTTTTCATAACCTTCAATTTTCTATGAAATTGATTGCAAAGAGAGAAGGGGACTTACTTAACCTCTCGCCTTTCATATTTCTACAGTCTATTGGTACTTCTGTATAAAGTCAAATATCTTGAGTAAGGGGAAGACCCACGTGTGAGGAAGCAGACTCTCCCACTAAGTCAACAGCCCCATTCAGTGGCAAGAACAAAGGACACTGTCAAGTTATGAGTAAAAGGAGTGAAGGGAGCATTGCTTCCCACCTCTCTGTCTATTGACTTAGTTCCATACACAGAAAGGGAACAAAGGCAAGAGAATAGGTGGGCGGCAGTGGACGCCAGAGACTAAGATGAATCAACTGAGATATGGAATCAAGGAGCCAACTCATTATTTCAACCATAAACTTGTCCACAAATGTTTCTTGAACACCTAATATGTATCTGGCACTTTGCTAGGTACATAAACATAGGCCCTGTCCTTGGAGGAGAGGCAGAGGACAGGTAGAAAACAAATGATTACAGATGTGATGAGGACCACTTCCAAGAGGTACTCAGTCAGATCTACAGGCTAGACCGAAGGAGGGGCAGACCTAACTTAGCTGGGAAATCAGGGGAGGCTTCCTTGAGGAAGCATCCTTTACACTGACAGCTGAAAGGTAAATGAGTGGGCTACACAGAGGCTTAGTCAGGAAAAGGTCCTGCAAAGACCCCACAGCAGAGAAGGCATGGTGCGCTCACAGGGCCTAGAGAAGCCTGACTCAGCTTCATCCAGAGGGTGAAGACGATGGAACCAGATGGGTCTGGGCCAGTGACCAGAGCATGCAGAGCTTTGGAGGAGACGTGCAGGATTGGAGACTGTATGCTAAGGGCAGCGGAAAGCCACTCTTGGGCTTTGGATAGAGGAGGGCTTTGATTAAAAATGAGTTGTTAGTAGATCCCTTGGTTTGCGGAATAGAGAGCAGACTGGAGGCGGACAAGGATGGCTGCAGGAAGGCCAGTAGGAGGCGCCATAACAGTTTAGGGGAGGATGGATGGTGGCTGGACTGAGGTGGCGGTCAGGGTACAGAGAGAAGTGGAAGGCTTTTTGATATCCTCAAGAGCAGGAAGACTGAGTAGATGTGACGAATGAGTGAAAAAGAGTCCAGGGTGACTATCAGATTTGAGTTAAAAAAACCAAAGAGAGGCTGTGGTGCCTTTACCAAGAGCCTCGGAGATGAAAGCGTTTGTGAAGGTAAATGATGAGCTCAGTGTGGGATGTGCCCGGTGTGAGGTACAAGTGCAACAAACAAGTAGGGGGTTTGAGTAGGGGGCTCCACATACACAGAAGAGTCAGGGAGTTATTCATATGAACTTAACGCCAAGCCAACGTTTTAGGAGAGCTTGCATCTGAATTAGGTGGAGAATTGTCAACCATTCACCCTCTTCCATGTGGGAAAGCAGAGTCAACCTGTGTGTGTCACCTGTGCGGGCCAGCTTCATCTTTGTTTTCAGTTTCTGCTCACATGGCTTCCCATTTGGTGATATCAGAGAGCATCTGAAATGCTCATGTTCTTTTCTTTTAAGGAATTAAAAAATATTTCTTTATGGTTGCGCTGGGTCTTCATTGCTGCGTGCAGCCTTTCTCTAGTTGCGGCCAGCAGGGGCTACTCTCTGTTGTGGGGTGTGGGCATCTCATTTTAGTGGCTTCCCTTGTCTCAGAGCACAGTCTTCAGTAGTTGTGGCATGTGGGCTCCGTAGTTGTGGTGCATGGGCTTAGTTGCCCCCTGGGCATGTGGGATCTTCCCAGAGCAGGGATCCAACCCCCGTTCCCCACATTGGCAGGTGGATTTTCAACCACTGGACCATCAAAGAGGTCTAAATGTTAGTATTCTTGAAATAAAACTTCTTCCCTTTGTGGATTCTGAAAACACACACACACACACAATGAACAAACAACACAGTGGGGCCCATCAAGGGAAGAACTCATGCTCTAAAGTGGCAGTTGGTTCTGTAATGGTTTCTTCCCCATCACCAAGAGACCTCATATATTCTGAGCGTTGGGATTTCTCACTTTGGTGGTAAAGCGCTGTTAAGGCTAACAACTAAATGAATAATAAGATAAACCTCCTGAAGATTAAATCCCTGGTGGTGGTGGACAGGGAGCACGCAGTCATGTTCAACTCTTTGCTACCCCATAGACTGTAGCCCACCAGGCTCCTCTGACCATGGGATTTTCCAAGCAAGTATACTGGAGTGACTTGCCATGATCGAACACACATCTGCATCTCCTGCATTGGTAGGCAGATTCTTTACCATTGAGCCACATGGGAAGTCAACACTAATTGTATTCTATTCTCTACAAAGAATAGGTAGGTATTCAGTACCTACAAAATGAGGTACTGAAATACAATTATGTTACAAACCTTGCCTTCCCCAACAGGCTCACGGCCACCCCAAATTATCAAATTGGGCTTTTGTGAATACTTCCACTTCGAACCTACCAGCTTATTTATCTGAGTCTGATTACAAACACAACAGTGAGCCCTGAATTCAAAAGTATAAATTCAAGCACAACTGATCACTTGGAAGAAACATGAAAATTTTGTCAGCATCTCTCAAGGGAGGAAGAAGCCACACAAGAAAACACAAATCATAAAGCTGAATGTTAAATTCTCATCAAGCACCCCGTCTACAAATTTGTGATTGAATGTGGTTATATCCATGTTCTAATACAGTATGTGCTCTAACAGGGACTGTTTAAATGAAGTCACTGAGTATCCTGTCTACTCTGTCTTCTAAACTTTTTGAGTTCATTCTCTCTCCCCACCTTTACCTCCATCTACACTTCACGCCACCCCTATTTCTCACAGGAACAAAGTTTCTGTAACCAGGCTGAGGTAGGTGGATACTGGTTAGCAGGAAGATCCCATTTCCACTGGGGTCTTTGTGACCCTGGACTTGCCTTTCTACTTCTTTATGATTCTGATTCTCTTTTAAGACCCATGAAGAGAGTATTATAGTCATTTTTTAATACCCAAGATTCAGATAAAAGAACATGAAATAACTAGAATACAGCTATACTGCTCTATCTCTGGGATTCAAAAGTGAAAGGTTATCTTTTTTGGGTGTATTTCAGTTGGGCATTGAAATCCTGTAAAACTATTTGGTGCTGATGGGGGAAAATGAATGGCAGGGCTCTGGGGTGTGAAGCACCCATCCTTGCTTCTTTCTCACTATTTAGAGAACTTGTAGACAGAGGACAGACCCTAGAAGAACTCTAAAATGCCATTTGTAGAAATGTGGATGGACCCAGAGTCTGTCATACAGCGTGAAGTAAGTCAGAGAAAAGCAGATCTCTAATATTAATGCATATATGTGGGATCTAGAAAACTGGTATAGATGAACCAATTTCTAGGGCAAGAATAGAGATGCAGACATAGAGAAAGGACATGTAGACACAAGGGGAGAAGGGAAGGGTGAGATGAATTGAGAGATTAGGGCTGACATATATACACTGTCCTGTGTAAAACAGACAGCTAGTGGGAAGGTGCTGTATAGCACACAGAGCTCAGCCTGGTACTCTGTGATGTCCTAGAGGGGGTGGGATGGGATGGGGTGTATACATGTAGCTGGTTTACTTCGTTGTACAGCAGAAACTAACACAAAATTGTAAAGCAATTATATGCCAATAAAAAAAGTCCATTCTGCAATTTCCCTCTTTAGTTGCCTGCAAGAAGCCCAATGCTCTCACGCTCCTCCCTCTGCTCCACTAAGGCCTGAGCCCTTGTGTGCTTGTCATGCTCACAATATCCTTCTGTTCTCCCTCTGCAAAGGCTCTTTGCCCTCAGATTGGTGGTGCACGATGAAAAGGATCAGATACATGAATTTATAGTAAGATGCCTCATCTCCAAAGAGGAAAATCCTCCAAGAGTAGAATTTCAGCTACCTTGAGGAGAAGGGGAGAGAAACAATATGAACCCAGGGTCTTCCAAACACCTCTAATCACAATTTAGTGGTGTGATCACCAATCTGTTCTTATTTAACAGTGTTTCTGTGACAACCCCCCTGTTAGACACAATTCTATACTCTAGCCCCTTGTCTGAAACTGATGCACATTTAGATGGAGGGCAGAGAGTTTTTCCTCTGAATAAACCATTTGCCCTAAAGAAATTGGCCAAGGGGCATAGCTCTGGCTGATGAGTCAGAAAATGTAGCCTTTGCTCCTTGCAACACCATTTCCTAACCATGTAATCTTAGACAAGCCACTTAACCTCTCTGAGGGGCAACTTCCTAAACTCACATGAGGAGGGATAATAATACCTCCTCTTCATTCTTACAATGGGTTATTTTAAAGAATAAGTAAAATAATAAATGTGAGCTGGCCTTGAGATCTGTAAAATGTAAGGTATTAGAACTGAAGGCTGACAACTTCCCTCACCCCGTCTGGTGATTTCAAAGACATCCTACAAGATCTTTCCATATTGTCGGCAATATGGAAGGAAGCAGCTGCTGGTCCAAGCCAATTTTAGAAATCTGAATTTTTGCAAAAGGAAGAGTCAGCTCTCATCACAGCAATGTTGCTGGCAAAGGACGAGCGCTGCTTGACAACGACGCAGGGATGGCCCAGCAGGTGTCAGTAGAGAACCAACTTTTGGTATGAAGCTGGCTCACTGAGGGATGAGGTGATGCAGGGACTTGAGCTGTAACAGGCCTGGCAGGATTCTACCCTTAAATTCAGAGCTGTCTCGATTCTGGAAGGGCAGAACTGGCACCACTGAGATGGGGACAGCCCTTGGGCTCTATCTACATTAAACTGAGAATCCTTTCCCTTCAGAGGATTCCTTCTCACTCCTGCCTCTTAATCTGGAAGTAATTAAGTCCCTCCTCTGTTCTTAGAACTCATTCTCTAACATGGGAATATTATCTCAAAGGAAAGGAAAGTTTTGTTCATCTAGATAAATATTCTTCTGGGAATGCCTTTTTTCTCTCCCTCTCAACACCAGAGTTGTTTTTTTTAACATACAATTTTCACCTACACCTGCTTCTCTTACCTTAACATTCAACTCACTCCCTAGATGTCAAATCTCAGTTATTCAGATTCAATAACTCAAGCAGCAAATCCAGTTTCTACAAGGCAAGTGACTAATATGTGGAGAAGAAGTGAGAATGGTTCCAGCTACCACACAGAAACCTGTTGAATGAAGTATTAAATTGCTTTCATGTTAAGATGGTCTCTTGTAACTTACTCTTATGAGGACATGACTTCACTGCACATATATGTGAGTCTATGTTATAAATGCCACGTGGAAATGGGTTATGCCTTATGAGGTCTGAGGTCTTTCTTGGCCGAGTGTGGAGAGATGACTTGGAGAGACAGAGATACAGCATTTTACAACAGCAGAAAGCTCCAAACTGCCTGGAGAACACCCCAAACTGCCTGCCCTGCCCTTCTCCCCAGTCTCTAAGATCCCCAGTGACTGGCGTGTGTGTGTGTGTGTGTGTGTGTGTGTGAGAAAGAGAGAGGGGAGAGAGAGAGAAAGAGGGAGAGAGGAAGTACATGTATGTGGAGTGGTATATCCTATTCATGGGATAAAAGAAATATGTGAGAAACTCTATGAGAAGAAAAGCTAAGTGAGACCAGACCCAGAAGGCTGTCTGCAGCTCCAAAACCACTCCTGTTGGCAAGAGGTCAAGGGCAGGGCTATGGCCACATAAAGAGATGGCCACCTGTGAGTCTGCCCCAGCTGGGAAATGAGAAAAGGAATAAATCAAGTGGCTATGGACTTTGTGGTCCTGCCACATTGTTATTCACCTTTCCTAACCCCTATCAAAGTCTATGCTATGCTATGCTATGCTATGCTATGCTATGCTAAGTCACTTCAGTCATGTCCGACTCTGTGTGACCCCATAGATGGCAGCCCACCAGGCTTCCCTGTCTTTAAAAACTCAGGAACTATATTAACTTCGGGAATATTAAGGTCTCCAGAACAAGGGCATTATGGCCTTTTAGAATAATCTAAGGGACATGTGTGTGTTCCCTAGAGTCCCCTCTAGTACATAGCATCCATAAGGAACAGAAGGCCCGCACCCACTACTAAATGCCCAAGCACTGGCTGAGCAGTCTGTAAATCTTGGGCTGGCAGTTTGACAGGCAGAATATACTCAGATTCCTACATTGCTGCAAACCTCTCACATCCTGAGAGCTGGGTAAGCTGTTTCCTTCTTATTTTGACTGTGAATATTTTAATTATTTCCATCCTTTCCTTTGTTCGAAAAAGTATTTAAAATTAAGATTGTGTGTAAGGGGGTCCCAAATCCACAGAGCAATTAACTTGTGCGTTATTCTGCTCAGAATCCAAAAGCAAGAACAAAGCAGAAAGCACATCTGGACAGCTAAAGCCCTTGAAGAGTTATGTTATGTAATAAGCAAAGCTCAACATTTACTCTCTTTGAGTGTTTATGCTCAGTGGGTGTGTATCTGGGTCCCCAAGTTTAGGACAAGAATTTGCATTGGTGGTTTAAGGATGGAGACTTGGAATACAGCACAACCAGAGGGCAATGAGACCCATCTCTTGCTTCAGTCAATGCATAAACCTCTGATTTAGAAGGGAAGGGTCGTAGGCATTAAAGACAGCTCTTAGAATTGATTCCATGCCATTGTGGCATCTCCCCATCTAGCGTCCCTCCTCCTTGTCCCCCACAGCCCAAAGTTGTTAAACCTTTTAGTATAAACCACTACCTCTGTTGCTCTATTGTCAATTGTAATTTGCCCAGTGTAGCTATGCAAACGTCTTTTCGTCTGAGCTTCCTCAAAAGACAGCGCTGCCAAATTTAAGCTCAAGTTAATTTGGCTCAGTCTGGCACTCTTCACTTCTGCTAGAACCCGGAATCCGCGGCTACCAGGCCCCCGGAGCCCTCGCCTCTGCCCCCAGGGCCTCGGCCTGTCTCAATTGCTCTGGACCGGTTCACTTCGCCACAGCCCGGAGCCGCTCGGAAAGCAAAGATTAAAGGGGAAAGTCACAGCTGTATATTTATATTTTCATTGCTAGAAGGGAATTGATTTCCGCGCATTTATTTTGGTAGTTGTAATACACAAGGGCGGATTTGCGTCACCCGAGCAACTTGTCGGTGGAGATAAAGTTGCACAAATATTGAAAGGGGAAGTGCTAGGAGTCATTATAGAGTTTTTCTCCGGAAGAAATAAGGATTTCTGCAGTATCCTAAAATACTAAGGCCGCTTCTATTTTGAGCCCAATCTCGCAGGCACATCCGCTCATTTAGCCGGAGTTTGAGCCCATCAAAAAACAGGAGATGACCTGAACTCTGGCGAGTCCAGGGTTTCCTGCCGCTTTCTTGGTTCTGAGGGGGTGGAGGGAGTAGGAGGAGGATGAGATTCTGAGCACTCAAAAGAGGGCGAGGGGCTCTCAGAGTCCGGGCCTGGGCCAAAGGCGTGTAGAGGGGAGGCAGAAAGGGGTTCCTAAGGTTTCCTTTTTCGCGTTTCCCTCCGGGAGCTCCGGGTGGGTCTGAGAGGCGCTGATGCGGTTGCAATGAAACCGAGAGTAAAGAAGGGCACGCTGGTCCGGTTGCAATTTACAATCAGGCCGTGCGGGTTTGGCGGGCAGAGAGGAGGAGTGGGCGGCAGGGTTAGGAGTCTGCGGGGAAAATGCACCCTGTGGCCCCATCCTCGCCCCTCCTGCTCCGGGCCTTGAAATGCTGCAGATGCGGGTAGTGGGCTCCGCTGGAAACCCGCAGAGCCCACGTTCCGCTCCGCACGCATCCCGCGCGGGTTCCGGAGGGTCGCTTCGCATTTGCGGGCGGGCTGCCTGGGGTGAGGCCTAAATGCGCCTATTTTCGAACTGTGAGTTTGTGCTTAGGCCGTGGCTTCAGTGCTCGCAGCGGAATTGGACGTTGACACCAGAAAAAAAGGGAGGAAGAGAGGGCTCCAGGCAGCCCCTACACACACTGGCGCTAGTGTCTTTCCCCGAGGGCAGCGAAGTTATACAGAGGCCGCGCCCTCCCACTAGAGTCTCCCTGGAATCCTCAGCTGCCTGCACTGGAGCCTTTTAAGGAGGGTCCAACACCTCAAGTGGCTTTATACTCGTCTACCTCTTTGTCTCTGGCTAGAAACACAAGGGCTGGTCTTCCTGCATTTCTCTTGCCCTAGGTGCCCATGACCTTAGCAGATCACCCCACTCCTACCCCCTTTCAGTCTCTGGACCTAAGATCTCTTTCCTGGCTCCACGGAGCAGGGCAAGAAACTCTCTTGAGTAAGAGAGGGAGGGAGAGACACAGGACAGAGAGAGACAGGAGCTGGTTGGGGAGAGGGGCGGGGTCATGTTGTTCTCAAAGCTGACTGGTCACAAATAATTGATTAGTGGTTGTTACTTTCCTGGAGAAAGCCAAAAGCTTAAAATGACAGCATCTGCAACCAGTGACCAGAAACCACTAGCCCAAACCCCGAACTCGAGATAGGCACGGCAAATTCAGTTGTCTTCTTGGGTTTCTTTGGTAAAGACCTGTTAGTACTGAAGTGAAATTTTAAAATGCCACAGAAGCTTTATGGCAACGATACTGAAAGTTTGGGGAGGAAAATGCCACAGAAGCACGGAAGTTCTATTAGAAGATTCTTATTAGGACAATCGAAAACAAAAGATTTCGTGGCTTCACTATTAGTATCATTTTATTTTCTTCCTGAAAATGTACAAGAAGAACTCATCTGGGTGGCCTGTGGTTTGTTTGGGAGAGGGGTGGGGAAATCCATTCTGAGTCTAATTTAAAAGAGAACGAATTCTTAAAATAGAGATGTTGATGTTGCAGAAACCCCCACTACACCGACTCTGTGCTCCAAAGACCCCAAGTGCGAATAGAAGGCGTCCGCCCCCACTGCAGCTTTTCCTGCGAGCAGGCCTAAGGAGTTCCCTGGGGAAACAGTCGCAATGAAAGCAGCATTTAACCCCAAGGAAATCGACTCTTGTGGGCACTTGCAAAACAACGGACGCCACGTGATCGGGGATGTGGCGGAGGAGGGAGGGTGACATTTCCTACAAGGTGCAGCAGAGGAGGGGACGCGCGTGCCGCGCTCCCGGGTTTCGGACGGCGGCCTGTTTTGTTGTCCCTGAGGCTCGAGGGGTGGGGAGGGGAGAAGGTTTGACTGCGTCCAAGGGAGGCGTTCGGAGACATCCGTCTTATTCTGTTTGAAAAGTTACTCGTTCAAGTTGTCAGTGTGTGACAGCTCAGAATAAAGCTCATTTGTGACCGCCCCTCCTCTCTTCCCTGAGGATCTCCGCGGCCGGGAAGCAGACGAGGTGCTCACTTGCGGGGGGCAGGGGAGGGGGTGGTCAGTGCCGGGGCACTCGCGTGCGATAGCCCAGGGCAGGGCCGCGCGGGGGCCGGGACCTACGAAAGACTGAGCTTGGTAGAGGACACCTACTCTCGGGGATAGAGGCCGACTGGAGAAAAATCGGGCTGAGAGAAGTAAAAAGAGGAGGGGAAAACTTGGGCGCCGTCAGCGTTCTAAGAGGCCAGCTTTGTACCCTCGAAAATAGGCAGGAGCACCAGTTTCCTTGAGAGAGAGCTCCAGGAGCGCTGTGGCCAACTCTCCGCGCCTGGTGCCGATTCAGAGCCGTAGATGTTCGTGGGAGGTCAGGACTCCCTGGAGCAGCAGTTCGGGCCCCTGCTCTTTGCAGAGTGCGCGCCTAACGCAGCTCAGCCCACGCGGCAGCAGCAAACAGTTTGGCGTGGCCGGGGCGTGGCCGAGGGGGCGGGACACGCCCCCTTTCCCAGTTCCCCTCTGTTTCCCACTCCCCATTGGTCGCCAACGTGGCCAATGAGCGCTCGGATCGAGGTTCTACCCTGGGTCTGACTCGAAAGCTCCTGCCAAAACTTTGGGAGTTTTTAGAGAGGAGTTTCCCCCCCCCCCTTTACCTTTTTTTTTTTTTTTTTTTTTTCAAACTAACGGATTATTATTGTTGTTGTTTTAAATTTAGCTCTTAAGGCTTAGCTGTTTGGGTGTTTCTTTCGGTGCCCGATTCCTGTCTCCCCGGCTTCCCTGGCGTTCGTGCAGCCGCGGCCCCCACCCGCCTAGCCGATCCAGCGCCCCCTGGTTCGCCTTCCAGCCCGCGGGGAGCGCGGGCGCCGCGCCGCCTTTAAAGTGAGGCCAGGGGCCGAGGCTGTGGCCGGCCGGCCGAGATCCGGCCCTCGCCTCCTCCCTCCGTGGCGCTAGGGCTCCCTGGCCTGTCTGCAGTTCGGACGAAGACAAGTAAGCTGAGCGTCCCCGGCGGGGCTGCCGCCTCCTCCTGGACTTAGCATTCCTCTCCCCGCGCACCCACCCATCCACCCGGCCGAGCCAGGCCGCGGCGGCCTCTCGGCGCACCCCGCCAGGATGTTCGCCGCCGGGCTGGCTCCCTTCTACGCGTCCAACTTCAGCCTCTGGTCGGCCGCCTACTGCTCCTCTGCCGGCCCCGGCGGCTGCTCCTTTCCTCTGGACCCCGCCGCCGTCAAGAAACCCTCCTTCTGCATCGCGGACATCCTACACGCGGGTGTTGGGGAGCCCGGGGCGACCCCGGAGGGTCTGGCGGGGGCCTCGGCCGCTGCCCTCACCGCGCACTTGGGATCGGCTCACCCGCACTCCTCTTTCCAAGCTGCCGCCAGATCCCCGCTTCGACCCACCCCGGTGGTGGCGCCCTCCGAAGTCCCTGCTGGCTTCCCTCAGCGACTGTCCCCGCTCTCAGCCGCCTACCACCACCATCACCCACAGCAACAACAGCAGCAGCAACAACCGCAGCAGCAACAGCCTCCGCCTCCACCCCGGGCTGGCGCCTTGCAGCCCCCGGCCTCCGGGTCGCGGGTGGTCCCTAACCTCCACCAGAGCGGCTCCGCCCCGGCCCCCTCCAGCAAGGACCTCAAGTTTGGAATAGACCGCATTTTGTCTGCAGAATTTGACCCCAAAGTCAAAGAAGGCAACACACTGAGAGGTAGGTCTTGGGAGAGAGGCTGCAGGCCTCTGATCAGGGAACTGACGCACTCGCCGATCCCTGGGGCCATTTGGGATGCCTTTGAGTGTTTTTAGGATTAAGAACAAGTTGGTAAAATGAGGGAAAAGGAAATGAATTGTAAGGAGACTGTGAAGCATTAGGTTTGAAACTCACTTGCTCTCGTTAAAAAAAAAAAAAAAAAACCACGAAGAATCCAGGGATGCTTTAAAAACACACAGTCACAGAATCAATATTCACAAAAATGGTTGGTGTAAATATTTGCTCAATGGACTATCATCTGTGTGTCTCTTTAATCACATATCTGGAGAGAGAACTACATTATTGGACAGGAAAAGCCCTTTTAGGGAACATTTTCGCTTCCTTTGGTCTGATTTCTGGTGCAATTCCACCCAAGGACTGTAGATGAACAATACTGACTGAACTCCCCTAGAGGAGAGAGCAGAGTGAGGGCTTCTTTGGGGGAGACGGTTTAGTTCTGTGGAATTCTTGGAAGACACCTGAAAGTGTCTTGTTTAGGCCTCTTTGCCAAAAGCCCTTCCTAGTTATATGCATGGATGTGGACCTACAGGGCACACACAGGAACATTTCGTGCACTACCCTTTGGCCAGTGTTCGGAGAGAGGCGTCTTGGGGGCTGGAGACAGAGGTCTCTCACGACTTCGCTCCAGGAAAGCAGAATGGAGGGGGTGTTGGGCGACAGAGAGAAACAAATTCCAGAGAGTGTGATGTGAGTGTGGGTCTGTGGAGGGATAACACCTCTTCTTTTCCCTTGTCCCCAGATCTCACGTCGCTGCTCACCGGCGGGCGGCCTGCGGGGGTGCATCTTCCCGGCCTGCAGCCCTCCGCCGGCCAGTTCTTCGCGTCTCTAGATCCCATTAATGAGGCCTCTGCCATCCTGAGTCCCTTAAGCTCAAACCCGAGAAATTCAGTTCAACATCAGTTTCAAGACACATTTCCAGGTACGGAAACCCTCCGGAGCGCCCGCCTCAAGCTTAGGTCGACCGCCCACACATCTACTGGAGTTTCACAAGCACGCCGCGGTTTAGCAATCCCGGAGTTGATGCGGGAGGCTACGGAGTCCGGAGAGAAAGCGAAAGATTTCCCAGGAAGCTAGCTCAGGCTTTTGTAGCCTGGGGGATGGGGGAGCTTAGGGAGTCAAGAAAGTGTGTGGGGGGCAGGTGGGGTGATGGGGGAGGGGCTTTCCCTAGTCATTTCTCCCGACACGGTGGTTTGAAAGTGCAGCAAGTGGTGTTGCTTGTTAACATACACACATTTTGGAATGACCTCAAACACTTTTGCGCACCTGAGCACGGAAGCGAGTGCACACACACACGAGTAGAGAATCGAGGCTGTCATCTTTGGATCCTTTAGGCCCAAGGGTTATTTTCGCCCACTCTGAGAATAACCGATGGTCACGCATTCGGTTTATGTCTTTTCTTTGGAATTAACAGACGAAACGCCGGGCTTGTCCACTCCACACTCCCGTTAGGCCTTCCGCCTATGGTCTTATGAGCCCTAAGTAGCCCTAAGTTTCCTCTTTAGAGAGGCCATTCCGTGCCTGCGTGAAAGAGCTTTCAGAGCCGACTGTTGAGGCAAAACAGTTTTCAGCATCGTGTGAGCCCCGGCCGCGCCGGCCGCGGACAGAGCACTAACTGGGCCCTCCTGTCTCTCTCCTGTTCCGGCTTCCCCCTACTGGCAGGTCCCTATGCCGTGCTCACGAAGGACACCATGCCTCAGACGTACAAGAGAAAGCGCTCGTGGTCTCGGGCAGTCTTCTCTAATCTGCAGAGAAAAGGTCTGGAGAAAAGGTTTGAGATTCAGAAGTACGTGACCAAGCCAGACCGAAAGCAGCTGGCCGCGATGCTGGGTCTTACGGATGCGCAGGTAAGCCCGCTCCGGCCTCGACGCACAGCCCTTTGGTGGGGCAGCAGCTCGCGGACTAGCCCCAAGGCCCCTCCACCCGGCCTGACTCTCCTTTTGCGGTGGAAACACTAAATCTTGAATTTCACGAGACTTAGTGGACTTCTCAACTTAAGAGGGAGAGAGGAAGAGGGTGGGGGGAGAAGGGCAGAAAGAACAGCCCACCCGAAGATATATGTCACAAGCTGCCACATGTTTATTTTGGCCAACAAGGGAAAGCCTGTTGCTGAGAAAGCAAATAGGCTGCAGGAGATAATGATTATGTACTCCAATGTGGCGCAGTTGGCCGTAGGGGGCAGCTTCAGAAGAGATAAAAATCCAAAGTCAAGAGATTGTTGTTGTTGTTGTTGTTTCCGCTCCTCTTGTCTTTCTCTCCTCCTCCTCCTTCTGCTGCTGCTGGATTGTGAAATCCCCAGTTGTGAGGAAGTGAAAACATCATTTCAAACGGAATTACTTAGCCCCAGTAGGGTGAGAAGTCCACTTGGAGCGGCCACAGTCAGTCCGCTTTTCTAACGGCCTGATGGGAGGGGGGCAGTGAGGAAGAGAAAGGAAAAAAAGATTTTCTTAGAGCGCCCAAGAACATTACACCAGGTTCTGCCTACTTGAGTTTTTTGTTTGTTTGGTTTGTTTTTTAAAACAAATCTTCAAATAGTGAATATATTGTGCCTGAATTCAACTTTTTCCTTTTCTCAAGTTCAAGACCTGGATTTTTATTTTTTAAGTTTTGAAAATAAAGAGTCACAGTTCTTTCATACCTCACAGCCGTGGCCCTGCTTCCTGGGTGCTGAATATTCTGAACCGGGCAGACGCTAAAGGCATTTTTTCACAGCTCCCTTAGCCCACCCCCCTTTTGTCCTTCATTACACAACTCCCTTCCCCAGCACACACACTGGAAGAGCCCAGCCGT
The DNA here is from genome assembly GCA_935064755.1 of Tragelaphus eurycerus. Taxonomy (NCBI): domain Eukaryota; kingdom Metazoa; phylum Chordata; class Mammalia; order Artiodactyla; family Bovidae; genus Tragelaphus; species Tragelaphus eurycerus. The sequence continues at coordinate 18,375,431 of CAKXYN010000003.1, forward strand.
TTTCCACCAGCTGTGGATGTTATTTTTAAAAGGGAAGCTGGGACTTGTGTGAAAGCATTGGGTCCCCCAGGGGATTATATATTTATATAGATTCTCCAAACCATCCCTACCCCCTTTCTCCACTTTGCACAGGTTTAATGCCAGCATTTTCTGAGCCCTCAGAAGAATTAGTTTATCTCAGGCAGGGGCAGGGTCCTTATCAGTCTCTGAGTACACACACACCAAGAAAATGCTCTTTTACTGAAGGTCCATTGGTGCTCCCATGCCTCTGGGATTAACTCTTTGAATCCCCTTCTCCTTGTTTCTCAGGGTTCCTCCTTAAAAAGAAATACTTTTGTACTGACTTGCCTTCAGTAATGGCAGTAGAGGAGTGGCCGACTTAACAAGGATTCTTAACAGTGGACCACCAAACCCTTGAAACTGTGTGCAAAATCTTGGGTATATGTGCATTTTTCTGGGCCAGGGGTCCATAGATTAATCAGATTCGTGGCATGGGGTGGTCCTGGTTCACATGGAGTTAAGAAGCATCGACTTAGAGTATTGATGCCCCTAGTTTGAGGGCAAGGTGCAAGGACCTGCCTTTCCAACAAACATCCAGGTGACTTCAGGCTACAGGTCGGAGGGCCACATTTTGAGAAACGGTCCTAGCGGCTTCCCTAAGCCAGGATCCCTGGTGGTCCCCGTGGTTTCCCTCGGCTGCCTCTGAGTCCCTGCTCCTAGCCCAGTTCCTGGCCTGTGGTAGAGGTGCTGGGAACGATCGGAGATGCTTTCCCGCCTTTGGGAGAGGGTCTGGGATGCGCGAGAGTCGGATTGGAGCGAACCTGCCTCTCATCTCCACGTCCCCTTTTGTCTCCCGGTGCGGCGCGGCGCGGCGCAGGTTAAAGTGTGGTTCCAGAACCGGCGGATGAAGTGGCGGCACTCTAAGGAGGCTCAGGCCCAGAAGGACAAAGACAAGGAGGCGGGCGAGAAGCCGTCGGGGCGGAGCCCCGGCCGCCGACTGTGAGCCGGAGGAGCGGAGCCCTAGCCGCTCGGAGGGCGAGGCGGAGAGCGAGAGCAGCGACCCCGAGTCACTGGACATGGCCCCCAGCGACACGGAGCGGACTGAAGGGGCCGAGCGGTCTCTGCACCAAACGACGGTCATCAAGGCCTCAGCGGCCGGTGCCCTCCTGGCCGCCAGCAGCGGAGGCAGTGGAGGCAGTGGCGGCGGCGGCGGCGGCGGCGGCGGCTTCAACTTTGGCGGCCTGAGTAGCGGCAGCACCACCAGCGCCGGGAGCTCCGGCAGTCACAGCAGCGGCGGCGCCTCAGAGCTGCTCCCCGCACCCCAGCCCGCCCTCAGCAGCGCCCCCAAAAGCCCCGAGCCCGTCCCGGCGCCCCTCGGCGGCCTCTAGACTGGATGAGATTGGAGGAGTCCTGCGTGCAGAACCCCAGCCTTTCAGTGTGGGCTGAATTCTGTGCCTACTCCCCAGTGGCGGCGGGGCCTCGGGGTTCGAGACGCAGCAGCAGTTTCACTCATCGCCTCCCCGGGCCGGTGCAGCCCACCCGGCACAGAGCCCAGGCGAGTCAGAATGTCCCCCCGCCCCCGCCACCCACCCCAACCACCACCGCCAGGCTCCCAGCGCCAGACGAACACTCCTGCCAGGATACAAGCAGCTCACACTGTGAAGCGTTGGACTAAACAGTTTCCCCCGCACTAGGGGTCACGGTGCAAAGACTTGATGCACTTAGGATACCACAAACTTGTAAATAAAATGTTTACTCTGGTTTGTAAAGGCCACTTGGCTTGCTGGGGCGAGGCGGTCCTAAGGGTCTGGGATCTCTGACCTGGACTCTAGCCCCAGGCACTGCGGGGTGCAGCCGCTGGAGGTGGGGGACTAGAGCTTGGGGGGAGCATACTGCAGCCCCGGAGCCACCTCTCTGCTGACTTGGGCAAAGGCTTAGAGGTTCCATCAGTCCATAGACCATGCCAGCTGCCACGATCGATTGAGCAATCCATGCACCAGAGTATGACCTGGGAGCCCTATCGGCCATAGACTCTGTTAGGCCTGTCCTGCAGATGGCTTCACCAGGAGTGTGTGCACCAGCTTTCCACAGCAGCTGTAAGCAGAGTGTAAGCAGGGTTGGTGGAGAAGAGGGTAGTGGGGGACAAGGTTAACCTCTCCAGCGCTGGTACTGGAGTCTAGAGAGGCAATTCCAAGGCAAACCCACCCCTTGCTTGTGGATGGAGTAGGGGGACTGGGCAGGTTCACAGTATCCAGAGAAAAGGACCTCACACTATCCGCCAGTGGTTAGGGCTGAAAGACTGAGCCTGAGATGATTTTAAAGCTGCCAAAGTATTGCATGGCAGAATGGTGATTTGTTCAAAGTCACTTCCCTTGTCCCAGATTGAGGAGGAGCCCAAACCAGAGCTTAGACCTTCTGGCTCATATTTGGTCAGTGAAGAGCCTGAAACACTGCACACCATCTGTACCTCCCCCATCAGCATGTACACACACACACACACACACACACACACACAGGATCTTCCAATAGATGGGTCACTACAGGCGACCATCCCCAAACTGAGGTAGGATGAAAGGCAGTTTTCCCCTCATACTGCAAATGGAATATAGCAAATCTATTTTTGCCTCCACGTTGCTTCTGGGATGGGCCATTCAATTTTTTTCCTTTTTTTTTTTTTTTTTTGAAACTTCGAAGAGTCAAATCTCTCTCCAGGACAGCCACACCCCTTTCCCTTAAAACTATGAAATGTCTGGAGTTGGTAAAATGTTATTTCAGGAGAGTTTAGAACAAATAGGCCTTGTGGACAAAACCTGATCACCCCGGTCTTTTTGACACTGAGCTGGGGCAAGGGCATAGCCCTCTTACAGACCCACCATCCATCACAGGAAGCCAGGTGTCCCATGGGCCCCATTGGGATGGAGAATGTTGCCCCTGAAGAGATGCTGAGGACAGTGAACTTAGGATGCCCCTAGACCCAGCCCTGGTTGGAGCTGCAAGAGGCTCCCTGGTCTGGCTTAGCTGCCTCCCCATTTTGACCCACTTGCTTGAGCACAAAGACTTCTGTTCTAGACTTCTGGGCCCAAGGACACAGTGGAGCCCCCAGATTTAGCTCTCTTTGGCCTGGCTCAGCTGGTTACCTGGACAAGTCCCAGAGTGCAGCCCAGGGATGCAAGGCTTACCATTCCTTGCCTCAGTCAGCCACTCAGTACGCCCAGTGGAGCTGAGTTTCTGGAGGAATGTTCACAGTGGGGAGAGGGAACTGCTGGGGTGGTCTGGCCTAGGAAAGATGAGAAAGGTAGAGCGCCCTGGAAGGGACCTCAAGGTAAATGGGAACATCATCCAGCTGTTATTCCTAAATGGGCCACTTGTTTTGGGGGGTGATGGCAGTCTCACCACTTGCTGTGAGTCCCAACCCTGAGTTAGGTTGATTCCTTCACACCTTCAGGCACAGGCTCTGCTGCCTGAACTGTAGGATTGTCTCTGTGCCTCTGTTTTGCCTCCAGTAGCCAGATTCATTTCTTCCTATTCCCGAAATACTGAAACCGGGACAATCCCAGGAACGTTGAATTTTGAGGCACTTAAATGCAGTTCTGGCTGGAAAGGCGAGCTGAGGCTGGGGGGGGTGCTTTCTGCACACCTCAGCCGCCCCGCCCCCTCCTGAGGTCTGCGGGATGCTGCAGGCTCCCAAACCCGCGCCGCGTTTCTTCGCCTGCGTCCCCAGCTTTTGAAACGGAAGGAAAACGTCGCCCAGGGACTGCAGTGGTGTGATTTCAGGTAGAATTCGTCCTCATCCTGGCCAGGTCCCAGCCAGACTAGAGGGCATGATGGAGCTGGGGGGCTGGGAAGAAAATGAGCCGGCAGCGGGAGTCCGGAATGCTCGCGGGGCGGGGCGGGGCTGGGGGTGGGGGAGAGTGTCGTAGGATACGCCCCCTCCCCAACCACCCCACCTCTCATTCCTGAGTATTTTGCACATGAAAATCTGGCGGATCTGTACTCTGGGCCGCGGAGTTCTTCCATATTTTCATCAAGAAGGGAGTATCACAAGCCCAGGAGAAGAAGTTGAAGTTCGTTTTAAAGAAAAGGTGCCCTTTCGGAGGGTCTCTCTAGGCGGGCCGAGTGCCTGGATGGAAAACCCGCATTTTGGGCCAGGCCTCCTCATCCTGGGACTGCTCGCTTGGCCCGGGATACGGGGTTTTTCCCAGTGGCGCTGGATGCTAACAAGAGTGGCCAGGGAGGCTAGAAATTGTTGAACTAAGACCGAGATTTCACAGGCACGGAAGAGAAGGAAGAGCTCGCAAGGTCCGCGGACCCCAGGCCTGCCCAGACTCTCCGGGCTGGGGCGTGGCGTGAGCTGGTGCGCGCGGGCCCTGGAGCTGAGCAGAGCAGAGACCCCTGCCCCTACCCGCGCGCCCCCCAGGCCTCGCCCTTTGCTCAAAGCAGTAATAACTCTTTGCCCAGACCAGGGCCCCGCCTCGGCAGCACCGGAGTCCAGGCGGCGCCAAGCCCCCTCCGAGCAAGGTTACCAATTCGCAGCTTAGGGCGCGCAGAGAGCTGGCGACCTGCGCGCGCCTCTCTGGGACGCGAGGGGGATCTGCTACGCCCTTAGGCTGCACGCACGTGTGCACACACACACCACTTTTTTACACACGGAGGTCAAATACAAATGCACAGGCCCTCCGAGGCACACAGAAACGTAGACGCAGACGAGCACGAGGGACCGTCTACTGGCTAGTTCAGGGCTTCGTGAGGAAACCACGCAAATCAAGTTTCGCGTTTTCCTCTAAATGGCCAAGCCAAGTCAGGAGCCTCACACTGCCTTTCTCTGCCAGTGTGGGTGGGTGGAGCGCTTGTCTCTAGAAAAGTTTTCTTGCGCCAAGATTCGCCGACTAAGCCCCTGAAAGCAGGCGCCGCGTTCCGTTGCGTTTGTCAGCCTCAGCTGAAGGTGGGTAGGACCGCGACGCTGGGAGGTGTTGGGAACGTGTAGCCTCGCCGTCCTGTCCCCACCGAGGTTAACACTGTTTGATCCTGCCGCACTTCAAGGGGGGTCTTGAAGCTGTGGCCCGCACACCCGACAAGATCCCCCTGATCTCCCCCTCTCCCTCTCCTCCAGCTAGAATTTTCGCGTACGATGGTTGTGGGGGCAGTAGTTCAGGCTCTCGTTGTTACAAATCCTCGAGCACCTCAGAGGGTCCCAGTGGCTCTACGATCTACCCTGTTCCCTTTAACTAGGGTCTACATTGGGGTTTGGCAAGAGTTCCAGTGCACGGCCAGCTTGGGGCAGGTGAGCGCTGAGTGCTCGGCCTGCTGGTCGCTCCTGCTCTAGGTAGCAGAAGCCGAAGTTAGCTAATGGGAAGCTGACCCCGGGTTCTCCTGAAACCACAATCTCCGGGAACTTTGGGGTCCCCTGCAGCAGGGGATTTTCTGCGGGCGTTTAAGACTTGAGCTCTAGCTTGTTGAGCTTTTTAACCTGTTCCATGATCTGACCCCACCGAAGACCTCAAACAGACTCTCGGAGTGCAGGATGCGCCTTGCGCAACTCTGAAGCAAGCAGTGGGGAGAAGTCAGAGGCTGAGGTCCTCGCACCCTCCTCCGGTTTGAGCGCCCCCTAGATTCCCTCCACCTTCGTCCTTTCTTAAGAAGGAAGAGCGGGTAGAGGTGCTGAGAGCTCAGGCCTTCCCTTAGGACGCAGTGATGTTACTTCAAGATAACGGCTGCTGCTGCTGCTACTAAGTCGCTTCAGTTGTGTCCGACTCTGTGCGACCCCATAGACGGCAGCCCACCAGGCTGCCCCGTCCCTGGGATTCTCCAGGCAAGAACACTGGAGTGGGTTGCCATTTCCTTCTCCAATGCATGAAAGATGGCGGAGAGGACCCTAAATGCTCAGGGCTCTCGGATCCCCTCCAGTTTAGTCTGGGGTGGAGTGGGGGGTAAGGGGGTTGCACACTCCGTGGCTTTTGTGAAGATGTAACTACTGGGTTTTGGAGAAGGCAATGGCAACCCACTCCAATACTTTTGCTTGGAAAATTCCATAGATGAAGGAGCATGGTGGCATGTAGTCCATGGGGTCGCTAAGAGTCAGACATGACTGAACGACTTCACTTTCACTTTTCACTTTCATTCATTGGAGAAGGAAATGGCAACCCACTCCAGTGTTCTTGCCTTGAGAATCCTGGGGACTGGGGAGCCTGGTGGGCTGCCGTCTATGGGGTCGCACAGAGTCGGACACGACTGAAGCGACTTAGCAGCAGCAGCAGCAACTACTGGATTTTAAGCAGGACTTTAACTGCAGATGGTCTCGGGTAGGATGGTGGTGGGAGATACACCCGGGTTTAGTGTGCTCATATCTGGCCCACAGCCACACCTTCGAGGTTGCGGTGGGATTGGCCGGCGTGCCAAAGACCCGCCTTCTCCGCGAGGGCTTCTTCTCACACACTGGAGTATCAAAATGTGCAGCGCTCCCTGGGATTCCCAACTACTCACACTGGCTGCACTTTCTAAGATAAAAGTCTCCCATTCCACCCGGTTCTAACGGAGAACATATTCTGCGAGGCCAGCTTCGGGCCTCCGAGTTTAGAGAAGCCCTAGGCCCCTGGGTTCCTTAGCTGCCTTGCCCTCATTCACTTTGGGAACGAAGATGAAAGTCCCCGCAGGTGCGATTACTTCATTTTAAAGGATGAGGCCACGAAGGCCAGGAGTCTTGACGTTTGCCCAGTTCCTCTAGACAGTGAGTGCCAGCCCTCGTTCTGGCCGTGGGGTTAGTGCTTCTTAAGGTGCCAAAGGAGAGGGGTCCTTCAAGAGCCGCAGGTCTGGGCTTCCCCAGGGATTGACACCCCTGCCCTTCAGCCCGCACCCCCTAGGTACAGGCTTAGCTTTGCTAATAGTGTCTAAGACCCATGGTCGCGCCCTGTTCACAGAATACCTCCTCATCCTTGGTGCTTTTCCGCTTCTGTCGATCATTGCTGATGGTTGGGATTCTGGGCAGCGCAGGTGCGAGGTCTGATGGAGGCTACCCAGCCACATCAACTCCTTCTCTTTTCTCTGCTCTTGGACCTGGTCCCAGCTGGGGCAGATATTGATCATCCCTCTTTTGAGCACCACCTGAGGTGTACTCAGAGCTGGCAGCTTGGGTGACCCCAACGAAAACTTTCTGGGGATCCAGTATGGGAAGAGGCTGTTGGGTGGGGCACCAAGGAGTGTCAAAAGAAGCCCACACACCTGGTCCCAAGCCTGAATAGGGGAAGCCAAACTAGCCCAAGAAACACTCATTCATTCACCAATAACTAACGGCGAGACTTTGGGAAATTAATCATTTGACTTTCAGTTTCCTCATCTGTACAGCAGGAAATGAAATTACTTGAGGAGATAATCAAAGTTACCTAACTCATAAGTCACTGACAATTAATTGCATTATCAAATGTGAAATGAGAATAGTGAGCGGCATCAAATCAATGCTCTAGACTTAGATGTTATTATATTCATTCATTCATTTATCCATTGCAGTATTTGAGGTCCTTGGAGGTATTTGCACAGTTGGAAAAAAATGCATGACCATCCCTACTTTCCAGAAAATTAAATGCATAGGTGGACCTTTAATGTGGTGCACAGTGTCCCTGGGGAAATCCTTTAAGGAGTAGCCCAGAGTGTTTGGATGTGCTACTAGAGGACAGCAGGGGTTGCCTTGCAAGATGCCCACTGACACTTCTTCCTCTTGGTACTCCGGGCACTGTGCTCTGTGCACACAGCAGGAGCCCCATAGGACTCTTGTGGGTGTGGTTGGGATTTTCCTTTGAGAGTTGGAAGGGAAAGAAGCTAGAATTTTTGACACTTTGGCTTTAAGGGAAGTGTCAGGGGCCCAAGGAGGGAAAAATATGTGCCCGCTGCTGAGATCATGTCAGGACACATGGAACTTCAGGAATTTTTTTTTTTACGTTCTTAGTTCTTAACTAAGTGTGTACTGGGAGGGTGTTCAAAACGGAAACCGGACATCAGTTCTACTTTTAAACAGGGAAAGGCACTCGAGCGCCTGGCTGGGCTCTGCTGCGCGGTTGGAGAAGTTTTACAGCTATGGAAGAGCTTGGCACAGGGAAGGCTCCTCAGAAAGTGTTTATTGAATAAACGAATAACACAATTACTGCTGCCCTTGTGATTATTTATAGATTCTATACAGTGTGATCGCCTCCTTAGCACTGTAAACACAGGAGGAAGCTAAGAACAAAGTTCGGAGTTACCTAGCGGTGACCCCGGGAGGAGTGGACTTGGAAGCCCTCAATCATCTGGCTGAGTATACACAAGGGTCCGCGATACTAAGGGCGTCACAGAGCAGCGAGAAAACGAATTCACCAGCAGCGCTCAACACAGCTGTTAGCTCCAGGTCATCCCGGCAGTTGCGCATAGATGGACACCGTTGGCCGCATCTCCTAAGTTGAATGACTCGTCCACAGTCATGTTGCTAGCGGTCGCCAGAAGGATCAAAACTGAAGCCATCGAGGCTTTCTGTGATTCCTTCGGACCCCACTCGAGCCTCGCGGCGCAGGGCGCTGGGGCTACGGGAGCATCTCTGAGATCAAGGAAAGGTAGTGCAGAGCCAGAAAGACGGGGTGATGAGCTGACGTCAGTGAATCTGCACCTCTCCCTCTGCTGGGAAGCAGCGCTTGGCTATTTCGCGGGATACCCTCACCACCCTCGCTTCGGACGATTTTCGGGTCAGTGAATTTCAGCCTCACTTTGATAAGTCAGGGCTGTTTATTTGTATTTGTCAGAATCGGGGTGAAGAGTGCACACCGCATGGTTCCTAACACGTGATGGGAGCTCAAGAAGTGAGCAGATGAAGAAATGAACGAGCAAATAAACTAATGCGTGAGTAAGACTGCGCCTCTAGCGATCCCCACAGGCAAGGGTCGCTGCATCCAGCTATTTTCTGGATCCCTCCATGGAGATAATCACAGGCCGTACACGCCTTGCAAGGAAGTGTCCACGAGGCGCCCCACGGGCCAATCTTCCACCTTCCCCCTCCTTCGCCCCCTCCGCAAGCAGATCCCGCTCAAAGGCTCAAGCTTCGGGGAGTCGCCTGACTCCGTCCCGTTAACCACTCTTTTGGGTCTAGTGGAGGGTCCCGAGTCCTCTATCTTCTTGGATACTCAACCCGCCGGTCAAGCCCCGAGGCCAAGGTCAGGGCCCTCAGGCCTCGAAGTCGCCTAGGTTTGTCCAGACATCTGCCCTGCGCGGGTGGGCAGCGCCGGGGAGCTCGTCCTTGTAAGGCTGCCTCCGGGTTCTCCGCAGCGAAGTAAACCTGATCTCCTGGACCCTGCCTCCCGCAGAGTCCCCGCTGCCTGTGCTAGCTTCTGTCCTGCGCGCCAAGAGCTCAGTTTTGTGGTTGAACAAATGGGATGAAAAGTTAGGGGGTGGGGGGGTGGGGGAAAGAGTCAGATATACAGTTTAAAAATTGAATGAAGAGTATGGTTTAAGCTTTCCCATTTCCTTCGGATTCACACTCCCTTCTCCTCCTCTGGGCTTTGGACATCGTCATCTTTTCCCATTTCCCCCCACCCTCCTCCCTGTGCTCCGAACTTCCGTTGTTCCTGAGATGGTTCAAGGCTCTGCTCAGGACCTGAAAGGGAGCTGGGCCACGCTGGCTTGGTTCCGGGGCCATTATGGGGGACAAGGTGAGCGGCAGGGTATGTGACATTACAGGAGCGATATGCCTGCATAGGTGGTGGCTCCAGCCTCCTCTATGAACCAAACAAAATATAACGAAAGACAGTGATTTACTTTATGATTTTAAAAAAGGAATGGGTTCCTAAAAACAAAATAAAAGACCCTCAAGGGTAACTTCCTCCCCAGAGGCATTGTTTAGGAGCGAGGACGTGTGCCTGCGACCCACGGGCCGTCCGTAGCCTCCTGGTCATCCATCATCGCCCGCGCCTGCGATGTGAGCCCTGACTACGTGCTGGGCGGGTTCTGCTGGGCGGGTTCTGGTTTAGGGACTGGCGCCCGCGCAGGCTGCAGCAGTCCGAAGGGTTCCCGGAGGTATGTCCTCCGAACCCAAAGTTTTAGAAGCCGGAACCTTCCTTTCTCACCTCCTTTTCACCCTTTTCGGTCTTTCTATCACAGAAGAATGGTCTTGGGGAGACCGATCTCTGCAAATGAAGATTGTTATTAAACGATCACCACTATACCATTACATGGCTAATCTCTTCTGGCTGGAGATGCCTCGTTATTCGTGGTTTGCAATCATCCACAGTTCGGGCGTGCAAGTGAAAATGGAGGAAGCAGATGCGATCCTCGCCCACTCTTTAAGCGGGAATTGACAATCTCGAATCTCATTTACCCTTCTCAGCAACACTAGGCGGGAAGACACTGTTCTTCTTCTTTTTTTTTATAGGGTAAGATGTAGAGATGGGGTAATTTGATCCAGGTAGGTACTCACTAGCAGGGGGCGTGGCCGAGCCGCTGATCCTGAAACTCACAAGTTTCTTGATCCAATTACTGAGCTGGTGGGCTTTTGGGAGTCTCTCTACAAAGCAAACGTTCAAAGAAAACCTTTGTTCTCTTCTATGATGAACTTTTGGGATCCTTCTATCCAATATCCACCTTAAACTGTGAATGTCGACGCAACCACGTAGAAATCTGTTAAGATTCCAGTCACTTCACCTCCTGGGAGAGAGCACGCCAGGTGGGCAGCAGACGACCACCGCAGGAAGTGAAGGCCTACCACAAAAACAACGCTAGGCGATTGATCCCCACGTGCACCGTTCTCCTTCACCTCCAGTGAGAGGTGGTCTTGAAGTCAAAGACGTTTTACCCTCCGCGCTCCGAGTCACCGCTTCCTCGTTCCATCCTCTGCTGGCCTCCCCCAGGTCTCGTCCGTCTTCCGCTCCGCTCCATCTCTCCAAACCAACCTCCTCGGCTGCGTAGAGAAGACTCCTGGAAGCTGTGGCCCGGCTCCTAGCGCTGCTATGCAGCCCTTGCGGCCGCAGAGCGGCGAGGCGACCCAGGCAGGCGCCGCCGCGGCTCCCAGCAGCGCTCTGCTGCCCGCCGCAGTACCCCCGGCCCGAGCGAGGGGCCCGGCGCGGGGAGTCGGCGAGAGGCGGGCGGACCCCGGCTTCTGAGAGCCGCGCCGGGCGGGGCGGGAAATTTACGGTCTGTGTACACTTTCTGGCTCCAGAGGCCAGCGCACCAGCAGGATGGGGCCCTGTGAGCAGAGGCCGCGAACTGGGGCGGCAGGCACTGGGCCATGTATGGTACCCACGAGTCTCCTTCCCGTCTCGCTCAGGCCACGAACCTCCCCCCCACCACCCCCCCACCCCGAGGGCGCGGCTTAAAACGAAAGTCCGGCGGGAGGTGGGCTCGTACCTAGGACACCCGCACCCCGAGGCCTGTGCTGGGGGCGCGTCTATACTGGGGGTTTGGAATCGCGCCCTGGGCGCGGGTGGGACTGCAAGCCCAGCGTAAGGCTAAGTGATGCGCTGTGCGAACAGCTCACGGGTCCCTGGGGTCGCTTCTTCCTGGCGTCACGTCGGGGCCTAGACTCAGTCTTCGGCCCTTAGACCGGTGGCAGATTAAAGGGCGCATCAAATAGCTAGACTGGGTGAGAACTGGGGCCTTGGGTACCGACGGATGTGCGAAGATGGTGCGGGCAACCAGCCGGGCGGGGAGACTCGGTAGAGGTCTGAGCACTCACACTTCATTCTTACTGGGTTAGCACCAAGTGTGTCTGGTCACGCTGGCCCTCATGAACTGTGAGCACGGGGCCAGAGCAAGACAGGTCCCTTTATTCACGTTGTCATCAGGGCTGGGGTCATGCAGTGTAACCGCGTGGCCAGCCACCTGTAGGGGCGGTTTAGCCTAACATACTTTAACCAATAAAACCGGAAACGACTTTTCAACTAACACGTAGAAAATTGTGGCGTGCTTCTGTGTCAGTTCTAAAAACTTCCTATGTATTAACTCATTTGCTTTTTACCAAACTCCGGTTAGGTGATGTCTTATATTATCCCCATCTTACAGATGAGTAAACTGTGGCAAAGTATATTTAATAGACTTTTCGAAGGACACCCTTTAGCAAGAGGAGCCGGGAGTAATATACATCTCCCTTTCTCCATAGCCTACATTATCTAAATCATCTATAGTACTACTGAAACAAATACTTATGCAGGTGCCAGGGCGCTGAATTGCCTCAGAAAGCCAGTTTCCCATTCCTAGTGTTTCTGCAAAGGGGTAGGACACTCACTCTGGCTCTCAGAGCTTGGGGCTCTTAAGGTCAGGCCAGCAGGGTGGCAGAGTGTGGTAAACGCCAGCCATCTAGCAATTACCACCCCCACTCGCCCCTTGGTACCGCCCCCCCCCCCAGCGTGTTAATTGCAGTAATAATTGTGCTTCTCTGGGGCCGGGTCTCTGTACCCTAAAACTCTCCTGGACCCCAGTTTTGGTTACAACGCATGCTGTGGGATGCGGAAGGCCATTTAGGCACCTTGAAGTTTCTGCAAGGGCAACTAATTATTCTTATCCGTGGTGTCTTTACTTTGCCTGGGGGAGGTGAAAGGTCATACCTCAGAAGCTTTAGCACCTCAGATTTAGTGCGTCCTGGGATAGGGACGTGGCATTGGCAAAGGTGGCAATTTATTGGAAAATAGGTGAAGAGGCAGGAGTGGAGCAGGATGGGGTATGGAAAAACAGTGTGGGTGAACAAAGAGCAAGAAATAGGAGAAAGAAGATAGAAATCATGAAAATAAGTGGAAGTTTGAAGCATTTCTCTTTTTTTTTTTTTTTTTAAGGAGATGGGTGGGGTTGACACAACTGGTTTGGGGCTGGGCCATAAATTAATAGATTTATTCCTCAATCAGGAAAAAGCCATTAAGATTTTCTTGGCTTCGTCTGTGGGAAAATAATTTCTTTGATTGAGTTGCCCCAGAAGACCCTCTGAAGCCCTCTCCTCCCCGCCTGGAACAGCTTTCCCTTTCCTGCCTGCCGGAAGGAGGGGAGAAGGGGAGACTCCAGGGAGAAGAGGCCTTTCCATCTTTTCCAGCATCTTGAATTTCACTTTGTGCGTTTCTTTCTACTTCTTGATTTGATCCCCAGTGCTTTGGAGACTTGGAACCTCAGAGGGAAAGTTCTCCTGCAGCAAACCCAGACACCGTCTCTGGTCTCCTTCCCTTAGGTCCTCTGGGTTGATCCAGCCTGGACCCTTGGCCTCTCGCCCACCCCAGCATGCTAAGGACTCTGGGCCCAAGAGCAAGAGAAACCAACTATAGAGGCTGGGGGCAGGGGAGGAGAGTGGTGATGGGGTGGGGGTGGAGGGGTGTGGGGTGGGGAGGGGGTGGAAGGAGCCCTGAGGCAGGGTGGATGGAGCATTGTCCTGAGCCTGGAATTGCTGAGCTCTTTTTGTCAGTCCTTTAAGACTCCAAAGGTGTTCTCAGTACCATTAAGGGTCTCTGAGACCTTTTCAGAGAATCCCTGAGGGCATTACTATTTTCACTATAAAGGGTTATTGATGTTTCTGCCAGTGTGCAATGGAGTTTCCTCAAAGCCACAGTAGGTCGGTGACCTCATGGCTCTGCTGGCCGGTGCAATGCATTCAGGTTCTAGTACATTTCTAGATATACTTCTAGAACATTGGGGTTAGCATCTATACCTGTGTTGGGTGGTTATTTACATCTAAATTAATTTAAATGAAATGAAATATCCATGTCCTCAGCTGCATTCTCACTGGTAAATAGACACATGTGGCCAAGGGCTGTCACGGTGGATTATGCAGATAAAGAGTATTTTCATGTTCATAGGAAGGTGTATGGGACAGCACTAATCTACAAGGTAAATGTAAATACACACACACAAACAAATGCACAGATGGCCTTTAGAATCCTCAATTTTTAAGATGGTTAAGAAGTTCTGAGGCCAATAATGTTTGAGATCCATCCCTTAGAGCATCTTCAAGGTCACATGTTTGACATAGGCATCGAAACTAGAGAGGCTAAATTGTGCCTGGATTCTGCACTTACTATCTTCATGATTTTGGTCCATTTTCCTAACTCTGAGTTCTGTAAAATGGGGGAACAGTTCTCAATAATAAACTGTGGAGAAGCAGTTTGTATAGCTGGTCATGAAGAGCATAAAGTGAATGGGCTCATATCTTAACTCTGCCCAGCTGACTCTGAGTTTGAAAACTTCTCCATGGATCACTTCCCTTATGAGAAAATTGGAATAATAATAACAGTAATAATACTACTACTACCTTACTTATAGTATTGTTGTGAGAATTACATTAGATAAGTGAAAAACACCCAAGAATCAGTAACTGGCTCATGGAAATTACTACTACATACGTGATAATATTATTATTAATATGATTACATATGCAAGTCCAAACCTTATTTGGTGACAATAAAAGTTAATTCTCCTCATCTTTCAGTTATAGACACACATACATACACACACACAGAAACACAGTTGTGGTAAAATACACATGTAATATTTACCGTATTAACCATTTTGAAGTGTACAGTTCAATAGTGTTAAGATATCCAGTTTCCATAATTTTTTCATCTTGCAAAACTGAAATTCTATAGCCACTGAAAAGAACTTCCTATCAGTAGTATTTTTATGTTGATGTGAATTAGACTTCAAGTTTTGAAATTTTAGTCCATGGTTTTGACTAAGTCCTAACCTTTCCAATTAAGAAATCAGTTAGTTGTTCAGAATAGCTGAACGGTTTGGGAAAGGACAACCAGAGTCCCCCAGATGTAGTCCACTGAATATGCTATTTCTATTGATTCCTCTGTATTTAACACCCTGGATCCCAACAGCCCCCTCCTGAATGAGCTCTGAATACAGCCTGGGAGTGTCCCCTCAATGACTGCTCATCTTGGTTCTTGGGACTTAAGGATGGCTGGTGGGTTAAATCACTGAATCTTTGAAATACTTTCCAGGAAGTATCTGAAAGCTTGATACTGCAATAACAGATAAAAAAGTTCAAGATTAGTCTCCAGTTGCATCTCTAGGGCCTGATGAAGGTTAATGATCATGAGGAGGACAAAAATCAGAATATTTAGTGATTCTCTTGATAGAGGAGAAGAGAAAAAACTATTCCCTAAAAATCTCAGTAGTCAGTAAAAAGAATTCAGTACTTCCTTTGGGTAGCATTTATCTCTCTCCAAGGATTTAATTCTTTGAAGTTTTTTATTGAAGAAATAAATCTTTCAGTGTGACTTTTCAATTGAAAATGTTGGATAAATACAATAGGTGTGCTGAGTAGGATGCTTTCAGATGCAAGTAAAAGAGAACTCAATTTAAGATAGCATAACCAATAAAAGCAACATCTATTGCTTCCCATGATTGAAAAAAGGTATAGTGGCAGAGTCAATTTCATGCATGGTTTGATGAGGGCTCTGGTTCTGTTTACTGTGGGTTTCTCACCTTTTTGCTGTATTTACTGCATGCTCAATCTGGCTTCCCTCCTGGTATCAAGGCCTCCCTCACAGCTATAGAAACGATACCATGTTGAATAAGAAACTGTCTGTAACACAGAATTCCCAGAAAAAGGCCTAGTTGGACTGGCTTAGTGCACACACTCCTTTCTCCAGTCATTACGGTCAGAGGAAGGGAACATCTGCTTGCATTTGCCTAGGTGGCCTCTTTCATCCTGAGCACAGGGATCCCTGAAAGCACATTGGGAGGGGTGCATTTGGAAAGGCTGAGAGAGAATCAACATTGAAGTGACAATACAGGAATCCTCTACTGTGTGCATCTTCCTTTAGGGCACAGTTCAGTTGCCATCTCATGATTAAGTTCACTTCTTTCCTCATAGCTGTGTGCTTCATGGGTGTAGAAGGAGTGCTTGGCCCACTTGGAGGGGTATTCAATAGCAGACATCTTTCCAACCTTCAGATAATGGCTCTTCCCCTCCTCCTCCACATCTTTAACATTGTTCCCACTGTCAACAAGGCCCGTGTTGTGCTCTTATAGATGCTGTGACTTATCTTCACCTTGGAGATTTGTTAAAAATCCAGATTTCTACTGCTTTTCTACCAGATTCTCTCTTGGATAAGATGATGACCGAATATTTAACAGGGTATCTAGGTGATCCTCTTATCAGGCTAGTTTCAGTTCAGTTCAATTCAGTCACTCAGTCGTGTCCGACTCTTTGCCACCCCATGAACCGCAGCATGCCAGGCCTCCCTGTCCATCACCAACTCCCGGAGTTACCCAAACCCATGTCCACTGAGTCAGTGATGCCATCCAACCATCTCATCCTCTGTCATCCCCTTCTCCTCCTGTCCTCAATCTTTCCCAGCATCAAGGTCTTTTCAAATGAGTCAGCTCTTCGCATCAGGTGGCCAAAGTATTGGAGTTTCAGCTTCAGCATCAGTCTTTCCAATGAACACCCAGGGCTGATCTCCTTTAGGATGGACTGGTTGGATCTCATTGCAGTCCAAGGGACTCTCAGGAGTCTTCTCCAACACCACAGTTCAAAAGCATCAATTCTTCGGCCCTAAGCTTTCTTTGTAGTCCAACTCTCACATCCATACATGACCACTGGAGGCTAGTTTAAGAAGTGGTGAACTAAAATTGGTTTTTCTCTTTGCACTGGCTGCTGGGGAGCTTAGCTAATTCCTGGGCTAATTCCTGAGAAGTGTTCAGTGCTATACACTTTTGGATCCTAATATTGGTCTTGATATCAATTTTCTTTTATTCATGTTTGCTTTGATTTGCTCCTGATTTTTCTCAGTGAACAAAATCTTGTTGTACCCTATTATATCTTAAACTCTTTTTGAGTGAAGTGGAATTTATCATATAGGATTCTGGCAGGAAACAGAAGACACGCAGCAGATTTTTGGAGACTTTTTCAACAGGTACCATGTACTGTGGTGTGGGCAGGGTTCAGAGAACCCACAAGAGATGTGGAGGATCTAGTAACAGCTGGGAAACCATTCCAATCTCAGGTCTAAGGGCTGAGTAGTGCTTAGTCGCTCAGTCGTGTCCAACTCTGTGACTCCATGGACTGTAGCCCTCCAGGCTCCTCTGTCCATGGGATTCTCCAAGCGAGAATACTGGAGTGCGTTGTGATTTTCTTCTCCAGGGGTTCTTTCTGACCTAGAAATCGAACTGAGGTCTCTTGCATTGCAGGTTGATTCTTTACCAACTGAGTAACCAGGGAAGACTCTTGAGAGTCCCTTGGACTGCAAGGAGATCCAACCAGTCCATTCTAAAGGAGATCAGTCCTGGGATTTCTTTGGAAGGAATGATGCTAAAGCTGAAACTCCAGTACTTTGGCCACCTCATGCAAAGAGTTGACTCACTGGAAAAAACTGATGCCGGGAGGGATTGGGGGCAGGAGGAGAAGGGGATGACAGAGGATGAGATGGCTGGATGGCATCACTGACTCGATGGACGTGAGTCTGAGTGAACTCCGGGAGTTGGTGATGGACAGGGAGGCCTGGCATGCGGTGATTCATGGGGTCACAAAGAGTTGGACACGACTGAGCGACTGGACTGGACTGAACTGAACTGAACCAGGGAAGCCTCCCTAAGGACTGGGGAGGTGTACTATTAATGGTTTCCTAGGCCTGTTGTCACAGATGACTACAGACTTAGTGATTTAAGCAACAGAAATTTACCCTGTTACACTTGTAGAAGCCAGAAGTCTGAAGTAAGTTTCCTTGGGCTAAAGACAAGGCGTTGGCAGGACACATTCCTCCTGAAGGGTGCAGGAGGAGAACCCACCCTCTGCCTCTTTCGTCTGCTTGTGGGCGCTGGTCTTCCCTGGCTTGTGTCTGTGCCACTCTAACTCTGCTTCTTTGGTCACACAGCCTCTTCTTCTGTGTCAGACTTCCCTCTGCCGTCCTCTTATGAGCACACTTGTTACATTTGATGCCCACCCAGATAATCCAGGATAATCTCCCTTCAAGATCCTTAATCACATCCACCAAGTCCCCATTGCCATAGAAAGTAGCATTCAGAGTTCTAGGAATTAAGAACTAGCTATCTTTGGGGGCTTCCCAGGTGGCACTAGTGGTAAAGAACCTGCCTGCCAATGCGGGAGATGTAAGAGATCCAAGTTCCATCTCTGGGTCAGAAAGATCCCCTGGAAGAGGGCACAGCAACAACCCACTCCAATATTCTTACCAGGAAAATCCCATGGACAGAGGAGCCTGGAAGGCTACAGTCTATGGGGTTGCAGAGTTGGGCACAACTGAAGCGACTTAGCATACATGTGTGCATTTTGGGGGCCATTGCTAAATCTCCCAAACAATGAATAGGGCTGCTGAAGCCTGGAGCTGGGGGAAGAGAGGACACCCAGCTGTGACATGGATAGATGGCATGGCCACCATCATAATGGTGTCCCTTATCCCCAGAGGGAGGGAGCAGAAGGAAAAAATACTCTTTATTTTAAGGTAGTTAAAAAAAAAATACTTTGACTGTACTAGATCTTAGCTGTGGCATGTGAACTCTTAGTTGCTGCATGTAGGATCTAGTTCTCCAAGCAGGGATTGAACCCCAGGCCCCCTGAATTGGAAGTGTGGAGTGTTAGCCACTGGACCGTCAGGGAAGTCCTGGAAGAAATTCCCTTACCTCTCATTTTCTCACCCCACATCCCTGCTGCACCCCATTAGCCAAGGAGAGAGATGAGATTCCTAGGAGTCAGCCTCTTGGGTACAGGGAAGGGCAGAGCACAGAATGAGTCTGGAGGATAACCAGCCTGCACACAAACACCAGCCCAGCGCTGAGCTGCAGGCTTGGTCGCGATCATGATCTGGTTGTGTTTCTAGGAGGAGGGTCTTGTGCTCAGACACAGGCTCCAGTGTTCCCATGGAAATCTTGAGTCTGGGCCCTTCCAGTTAAGTGGAGTTGGTTTCAGAGATTTGAGGCCAAGTCTCAGTCCAGGTTTTGGGTTTCTCTTTGTTATCCCCAGGGCCCTCGTCTAAGGTGGAAAAGGGCTGTTGGGTTGACATTAAAGGGACTGAGGGGTAATAGGATCCCAGGGGTTCAGGAAACCACACTCTGAAATCAGCACCAGTCTCCTTCTCCATCAGAAGGTTTCAGTCCCAGGAAATTATGCTGTCTATCTTGTCTTCAGTAACCCATGCTGTTCTGAAAACGGGCAGAGGGTTCTGACAGCTTGCACACCGTAGCTGCCATTTACACAGAGAAATTTAAAACTGAACTTGGATCAGCAAGAGAGTGGGGCTAGGCCTGCGTGATGCTGCACGAGCCCGTGGTGCCACAGCTGTCTGTAGAGCAGCCCCAGCCCACCCATTTCATAGCCTTTGCATACATGCTTCGTCATGTCCAACTCTTTGCGATCCCGTGAACTGTAGCCCACCAGGCTCCTCTGTCCATGGAAGTCTCCAGGCAAGAACACTGAAGTGGTTTAGGGATCTTCCCAACTCAGGGCTTATGTCTCTTGCATATCCTGCAATGGCAGGTGGGTTCTTTACCACTAGCGCCACCTGGGAAGCCCTCTCTCTCCTTTTACTATTCCTAACAGGTTCCCCACTCCCTTCTTCTGCCCGTGTCCACCCATTAGTCAGACTCATGACCAGCAATTCTGCCCTTTTCTCCTCCCCTACTGTTCCCTCAGCTGAGACCTGGGCAGTCCTTCCAGGCACAGGGGCTGAGATTGACATTAGGTGTTTTCGGAAGCTCCCATGTACAAATTCCTGCGTTCTAATGATCACCCTGATTTTTTTTTCTTTTTGGACATTTGAAACTAAAGACAAAACCATCTGCTTCTTTAGGAGAAAAAAGCAAAACATGAAAAGAATCTCCCATATAACCCACTGCACCCCTCAAAGCCCAAGCCAATAAAATGAGTCTAACCAATAATTCGACTTCCCTGCCTCCTTCACTGGGACTGAAGCCGGCACAGCAGGGAATGCTCATTGTCGAGAAATTTATCATTAGTAATTTTATTAGGTTTAATGTAACCAACAGGGGCTACCAATAGTTTCAGTATTCTTTTTCCTGAAGGATTTTTTTTTTCTCCCCAAAGGACGAATGTTCTATAGTACTGCCATTTAATTGTCTTTATATTTAGCATGGATTGTGTGAATGACCAACTTTTCAACATGCCATCCGAGAAAGGATTCCACAGTCGGTAATCTATACAAATTTGCCACTTGTATCTTTCTTTTCAAAATTTCTCAGGGCTTAGAAGCGTGTCTACCATAATTATGGTAATAATCCTCTAAAGGAGACATTCATCCGTCATGGTTGAAAGCGATTTCTTTTCAGTAGGAACATTTTAGAATGTCTTGTTTGGACAGAAAAGGCCATCCGTTAGTTGGTAATTTAAGCTAGTTACTTAAAGTTGGGCAATTAGGTTAATGAGACAGTTGGTCTTTTGAAGTCGAATGGGAGCAAGGATGAGCTCATCACTCCTCGAGAAGACATTAAATCAATTTGGTGTAAAAGGTAGAGGGGCATCATTCCCTCCGACAGATTCAAGGAAAGATCATGCACACACAGATTTAGTTCCAAGCATGGCAATCAGGTGGCGGGCCCCTGAGGCTCTCTGGCATCCACCGCAGGATGGAAGAAGAAACAACAGCTGCTCCAGCTATCACTGGGCAAGATGACAGGCCTGGATTCGGCCTTTCGTAGAGGCCAGCCACTCTTGAGGGAGCAGCCCCCGGCCCCACATTGATAGAACCATGGTCACATGGAATGCCCCCAAACGCAGCAGATGGAATTGCTGATAAATGAGTTGAAATGGTAGAGGTCCCTATTGGGAGAGCCAGCTGGATTTAAGGAGAGCCTCCTTCATGGAGGGGCAATTTCAGGGCGGCCAGGCTGCCTTTAGATGTTAATCAGAGGCATTCATATGTTCTGTCATGCACCCTTCAAAGGGAGGTGTCAGATGTCTTGATGAAATACCTCTCCCACTAACTCAGACATGGGGAATCAGGCACCCTGTTGATAAATGACTCAGGGCGAATCGATAGAGTGAGGGTCAGGCTTGGCTAGACCCATGGTCACAGTGTGGGGGTAATTATGTCATAATCAGTCTGTGAGGCAGAGCTCGGCCAAGGTCACGGTCCATGTTTGAAGGCAACATCTGGAGTTGAGGGGTTGGGGATTATAAAGGATGAGGGTATGGGGGGTGAAGAATTCAAGAGGATTGAACTCTGATAGCAGCCAGCCATTGCCAAATCCTCTTACTGCAGTAGTCCAGTGGCCACCACATATGGCTGTAAGAGGCATCGGAATTGCATAATATTGTTGGTGCCTGCAAAGGATGAGTGGTTTAATTGTTTGGGCGGTCTCCTGGCAGAAATGGTCACATTTGGCTGAAGGGAAGGATATGCTCTATGGAGAGAAAAATATTGGTGTCTTCATGCAGAATCAAGGTTGACTTTGAAGTCTACCATTGGGATGGGCCACTGCTCTGAAATTTATTTTTGTATTCCAGCCCTCCTGCCTCCGCCCTTGCCCGTGACCTTTCATGCCCTGCAGAAGAGCAGAATAGAGACACTGTCATGACCCTCTAGATTTGGGGAGGTAGGATTCTTTATTTGTGATGCTGATAGCAAGGAAAAGTGGGTGAGGACATAAGAAAGTACTTGTGTTTGGGATGTTTCTAGGGCACCTCCCCAGAGCGTGCTGGGCTCTCTGCTTTGGGGGTTCCCCTATTCTGCTTCCACTGGGCAGTGATCACAAAGGCAGATGCTGTGAAGGAGGAGGAAGTTACTTGGGCAGCTGGTGCTAGAAATTCCTGGGGCTGCATACATGTATTTGGCCCACATTGCCTGCTCTCCATGATTGAGTACTCATCTCCCCTTGCGTTCAACTCTCCTTTCTTCCAAAGGTTGCTCGCGTGTGTCTTCTTTCCCATCCAGATATTTTTTTTAACCTGATGTTACCTGGAGCATTGGGAAGGGTCCATTGTGATGGTCTAGGCTCTGAGTCCTCCTAAGGTTAGAGCTTGAGCCCCTTGTGGTTTGGCTTCTTTTTGTTGAAGTTAGAGAATAAGGGTGAGCTCTCCTCTCATTTCAAAAATCAAGTCCTTGAGACAATTGTGTATGGCCTTGGTTTTGTCTTGGCCAGCTGTGTGATTGAAGCACCGTATCAGATCAGTTCAGTTGCCCAGGCTGGTCAACACACGGCAGTATTTTCTGGCTATTCAATGTAAAATGTGGGGCAGGGTAATTTGGATTCCTGAAGCCTGGGTGAGAGGTATGAGGAGAGGAGATGGGTTACACTGGCCAAAATCAGCCCGCTAAAGGGGTACTAGCCAGCACCAAAAGAGTGTCAAGGGCAGGCTTCTGGGCAGCTGAGATGGGAAATTCAAGGGACGTCTCTCTTGTCTTGAGTTTCTTCATTTCTAGGCAATTCAGAGCCATCTGGATGGTGGCTGTTGGAGATTCTTTTAACTTCACCTTAAGTATTTCTTGTGGACCTCAGAGGTGCCAGGCACTTTGTTAGGCCTTAGGGAAACCACAATGAACAAAAGAAACACTGTTTCTGCTTCCATGGAACCTTGGAATCAAAAGTAGATGCAGATGCGAAGACAAGGAACTCTGATGCTATGGCATGTGCCAAGATAGAGAATTTTTGGGGTGCTCGAGTGGGGTCACAGAAGGTTTTTTGGAAGAAGTTTTGTCTCAAATGGGACCCTTGAGGTGCTTTTCAAACAGAAGGAGGATTATCCTCAAAGATCTAGGAGAGAGAGGGTATTGCCCGTCACAGAACATGCGTGGACAAAATGTAGAGTAAGGGGGTGGGGAGTGGAGTAGAGAGCTGGGTAGTAAATTTACTGCACAATCCAGCCTCCAGTCCCTGCCAGGTGGGAAGCCAACTGCACAGGGTTGTAGGGAGCTCCTTCCAGGACTGGGCTGCTAGCTTGGAATTGTGGGGACACCAGATGAGCAAGGCAGAACTGCTGTCTTCAAGGTCTTTCCTCTGCCTGTACCTCTGTGCCTAAGGAGAAACACATTTCCACCCTTTGCTAAGGCTGTTTGTCACAATGGTCTTACATGGCTGCTTCCAGAGTATTCTGCCTATGAAAGCAAGTCCCACCTCAAAAGGAAGACATGCACGGGTTAGAAATGCTCTGCTTGAGTCCTCATAGCTGGTTGTTCTGGGCTAGCTACCTGCAGTGCAGTGACTTACACCCAGCCATCCACATTCTCTTTTTTTCTTCTGTGATCAAAGTTCCTAAAGGCCTAAAACTTTCCAGGTGGCGCAGTGGTAAAGGACCTGCCTGGCAATGCAAGAGAAGCAAGAGATGCAGTTTTGATCCCTGGGTTGTGAAGATCCCCTGGATTGGCAATGGCAACTTATTCCAGTATTCTTGTCTGGGAAATTCCATGGACAGAGGAGCCTGGAGAGCTATGGTCCATGGGGTTGCAAACAGTTGGACGTGACTGAGGGACTAAAAATCTCAAAGGCTCAAAAGGGTGGACTGTGCCAAAGTCGCCACTTGACATCATTTGCCACCCCGAGGTCTCCAAGATCTTTCTCTTTTGCTTCAAAGATTTTGCCTGCAACTCGCTCAGGGAATTTTTTCCTTCTTTTAAATCAGTCCACATCCTTTTTCGTTTCCCCCTTATATTTCAAAATAAGATGTACCTTTTCCAGGAAGCTTGCCCTGATTGACGCTGTCCATCATCCTGGCACCTCCAATGGCCTCTATCCCGTATATAATTGATGTGTTTTAAGTTTGAGGCTTTCCAGCTGTTCTGAATTTTAGTTTGCCCTTTCCTGAGCTGGGGTTGCACTTCCACCTCTGTTGCTGCTTATGCAGTTTTGAGGCCCGTACACCAGGTGGTGGTAGTTTCCTCGTGCTCTGATTATACATTCTGAATAATTTGTAGAAGAGGAAGATTGAAGGGGAGACGGAGGTTTTAATCGAGTACCTACTATGTGCCAGGTCTTTGTACCGTAGCTAATTTAATCATAGAAAGTAATGTACAGGAGGTGTATGTTATTTTCATTCTCTCAGTTAAGGAAACTGGATTCTGGGAGAAGTAAAGTTAACTTCCCTAAACTCACACCATCTTTTGTGGTGAAGCTGGAACTGATATATGGACTTGATCTCTCCAGCTTGGTGTTTAAGATGAAACATGCAGATCTCTATTTGATTATGAAAATAATAATGAAATCAACCACTTAAAAGCAACTGCTCTTAACAGCACCCCAGGGAAAATTTGGTATCTTCCTAGGTAATTCTTTATATTATTGTAATAATCCAGATGTGTAAAAAAACCGGCTTGGACAATACTTCTCAGCACTGACCACTTTTTTTCCCCCTTGCCTATTATTTCCAAGTTAGGTATTTGGATGATATGCTGAGATCTCTAGGAAGGCCTTTATGTGCTGTTGAGACTTGGAGAGGTTTGGGAAAGGGCCCAGTTAGGACTTTAGGTCTTGTGGTCCAAAGGGTCAGAAATAGTAAAAGGTTTGGAGGCTGGGACGTGATGAGGGGTGGATTCCAAGGCTTAGGGGTAAGCCCAGGGTCTCAGGATTTCATTCAAGGCAGAGGAAAGAGATCACTTAGTCTCTAAGGTCAAAGTGGAGATTCTAGGAAGAAGACAGAGGACAGGGCAACACAGACACACCTCTGCTCTCGAAGTTGGAGGGAAGTGATTTGATTTTTTGCCCTGCAGTCTAGTGGTTGTGACAGGTCATCAGAGCTCAGATCCCCTGGAGCAGAGAGGCTGGATGCAGGGCAGGGAGAGGGAGAGCAGGAGGGAGGCTGTGTGCTATTTTCCTTCTCCTTTTAAAATTTGCTCCTCTTTTCCTTTACTGTACATGCCAGATAAAAAAGCTTCAGCAGCAACAAAATAAGTGCATCTGAAGTGTATGTGTGTGTGTGTGTGTATGTGTATGCTAAGTCGCTTCAGTCATGTCCAACTCTTTGCAACCCTATAGACTGTAGCATGCCAGGCTCCTCTGTCCATGGGATTCTCCAGGCAAGAATACTGCAATTGGTTGCCATTTCCTTCTCCAGGATTTATCTTCTTGACCCAGGGATTGAAACCACACCCTGGTTGGCAGGCAAATTCTTTACCACTGAGCCACCTGGGAAGTCCTTCGAAGTGTCTAATATTCCCAAAATGCATACTCCCAATCAATATACACAATATACATATAAAGCCTCATTCTCTAAAATTTCTATTTTTTTTTCTAATTTGCCATATTGCTTTTTTTCAAGGGAGGAATTCCCTTGCATAATGACTTAAGAGCTAGGAGACTTGGATTCTAGACCCAGCTCTTCAGCTAATGGGAAACATTCCTCAAAGTATATCTCCTCTCCCCTCTGGGTTTCAGTTCTCCCCTCTGTGAAAGAAGGGGTTGGAATAAAGGCTGTTTGACTCCTCGTCTGTTTACTTGGCTGTGCTATGGCCTCCATTCAATGCATTTAACAGATCTCTGCCACCACCAGGCATTACCTTTACTGGGTTGGTTCATACAGTGCTTCAAAAATCAGAATATTCAACTTCTTCTAGTGGAACTTGCATCGCAGTTAAATATAATTTTATGGATAGCCTACCTGGGTTATCTTGCTCATTCCCAGCTCTTGCACCATGTTTCATGAACAGATTGTGTCATTTCTCTTGTGAACACCTTCCTCTTGTCTTTGGTTCTTCCCAGACTACAGATATATAGGTATAAAAGTGTATGTATGCGTATGTATATATATGCATATATTTATGTGTATGCATAGATGTATGTGGAGAAGGGAATGGCAACCTACTCCAGTATTCTTGCCTGGAGAATCCCAGGGACAGAGGAACCTGACGGGCTACAGTCCATGGGGTTGCATGGAGTCAGACACAACGGAGCAACTAACACACATATAGATGTATGTGGAGCTTCCCAGGTGGCTCAGTGGAAAAGAATCCCGCTTGCAATGCAGGAGACCTGGATTCGATCCCTGGATTGGGAAGATCCCCTGGAGGAGGGCATGGCCACCCACTCTTGTATTCTTGCCTGGAAAAATCCCATGGACAGAGGAGCCTGGTGGGCTACAGTTCATGGGTTCACAAAGAGTCGGGCATGACTGAAGTGACTTAGCATGCACATAGATGTATGTATGCCTGCATGTATGCATATATTCATTCATTTTTTTTGCAGTTATGTTCTCCATCTTGAAGCAGGAGTATCTATGATTTCTCATTCTTCCCTGTCATTGGCTGTGAGGTCCTACTTGCTGGAGTTTTCTTTGGGATTCCTGAAAGAACCGAGGAAGAGCAACTAGCTCATTGGAGGACCGCTGCAATGATGGTGTACGAGCCTCTGTGTCAGGTGCAGGAAATGAGATGAATTGGACATGGTGCTCAGAGCACAGTGAACGAGATATGTGAACAGACAGCAGATTGTAACAGTCAATAAGTGCCATGGGAGTGTATGTAGTGAGTGTGCGCCCTAGGAGCTCTGCCAAGGGGCAGTGGAATCTGAGTGGGCTGTGGGGATGCTGGCAGGACAATAATGGCTTCAGGGGGGCAGCCTTGGCTCTGGGCCCCAGAGGATGCCAGGCACTATTGACTGGGTGGGTAACGTGGGGAAAAGGTGTGTAGTTTACCTGGGACATGTGATTAAAACCGGGGGCTTAGAGTTCAGCTGTCTCTGTCCTAATAGTAGATGGAAACAAAAATAGATGTGTATTATGAACCTGTTTTATTTTCTGTCAAAAGGGGTTTCTGAGATCATCCTGTATAATTAGACATCAATCAGAGAAGAAATATTGATTGAGCATGTAATAGATGTATATTCAGGTCCCCTTGCTGGTCCCTGGCATAGCCTGAAGGAGAAGGACTCTCAGGTGATGAAACGGCAGACAGGGACCCATTTGTCAGTTCTGGCTGCGCTATGACCCCCTGCCTGGCTTGGCTTTCCATGAGGCTTTGTGTCAAACCGTCCTCAACCCTGCCGCATCCTGCGCTCTCTATGGATGCTGCTTCAAGTGTTCACGCATTCATAGGAGGGGGCGGGACGGGTGTGTAGCTTCAGGCAGAGGCAAACAGGATGCAGGAGAAGCCTCCAGGGGCCCAACAGAGCTGGGAATTGAGGCTGTGCAGTGGCTGGAGTAGGCTCTCAGGTTTTGGGTTCTCAGGGTCATCGTGATTGAGTCAACAGGACTCACAAACACACGCTTCAGACTTAGTCTTGAGAGAGGGGCGGAAGTGTGCAGTGAAGTCAGAAACCTAGCAGTGATTACTTCCTTCTTGGACAGATCACTTAGACACTCTGGGTCTCAGTTTGCCCATCTGTCCCTCAGAGGGTTCATGGATGGTTATATTGGGTTGGCCCAAAGTTTGTTTGAGTTTAACCAACTTTTTGGCCCATGCAGTATGAGGTCATGTCTGTATAAAGGGTTATGGATATGAAAAATTTGCCATTTCATGAACAGAATTTGTTAAAAAATTATTATTGATCATATGAATTATTTTGTTAATGTTCCATCTTCGTGAGGTGTGCCTGTGCCCATACTGTAAAGTGAGGAGGAGCTAAGATGTATGACTTGAATTGCTGCTGGAAACAGCACACTCCTGGGCCTCTGATGTTGGAACAAGAGAAGTCCTGAGTATTTCTCTCATGTAGAAATAACTGCTTTTGTTTATCATACATATAATTCACAGAAAAATTTGGAAATTTCAAAATAGACAAAAAATAATTACAAACTGCCTTTACCTGATTACAACTTCCATTTTATAACAAGATGCTTATCTGATTCCATAAGCTTGCTTTCTTTGTTTTCCTTAATAATTGTGCATTATTAAGCATGTCCTTGCAAATAGCTGTGAAAAGAAGAGAAGCGAAAAGCAAAGGAGAAAAGGAAAGATATAAACATCTGAATGCAGAGTTCCAAAGAATAGCAAGAAGAGATAAGAAAGCCTTCTTCAGTGATCAATGCAAAGAAAGAGGAAAACAACAGAATGGGAAAGACTAGGGATCTCTTCAAGAAAATCAGAGATACCAAAGGAACATTTCATGCAAAAATGGGTTCGATAAAGGACAGAAATGGTATGGACCTAACAGAAGCAGAAGATATTAAGAAGAGGTGGCAAGAATACACAGAAGAACTGTACAAAAAAGAGCTTCACGACCCAGATAATCATGATGGTGTGATCACTGACCTAGAGCCAGACATCCTGGAATGTAAAGGCAAGTGGGCCTTAGAAAGCATCACTATGAACAAAGCTAGTGGAGGTGATGGAATTCCAGTTGAGCTATTCCAAATCCTGAAAGATGATGCTGTGAAAGTGCCGCACTCAATATGCCAGCAAATTTGGAAAACTCAGCAGTGGCCACAAGATTGGAAAAGGTCAGTTTTCATCCCAATCCCAAAGAAAGGCAATGCCAAAGAGTGCTCAGACTACCGCACAATTGCACTCATCTCACACGCTAGTAAAGTAATGCTCAAAATTCTCCAAGCCAGGCTTCAACAATATGTGAACCGTGAACTTCCTGATGTTCAAGCTGGTTTTAGAAAAGGCAGAGGAACCAGAGATCAAATTGCCAACATCCGCTGGATCATGGAAAAAGCAAGAGAGTTCCAGAAAAACATCTATTTCTGCTTTATTGACTATGCCAAAGCCTTTGACTGTGTAGATCACAATAAACTATGGAAAATTCTGAAAGAGATGGGAATACCAGACCACCTGATCTGCCTCTTGAGAAATCTGTATGCAGATCAGGAAGCAACAGTTAGAACTGGTCATAGAACAACAGACTGGTTCCAAATAGGAAAAGGAGTACGTCAAGGCTGTATATTGTCACCATGTTTGTTTAACTTATATGCAGAGTACATCATGAGAAATGCTGGACTGGAAGAAACACAAGTTGGAATCAAGATTGCCGGGAGAAATATCAATAACCTCAGATATGCGGATGACACCACCCTTATGGCAGAAAGTGAAGAGGAACTAAAAAGCCTCTTGATGAAAGTGAAAGTGGAGAGTGAAAAGGTTGGCTTAAAGCTCAACATTCAGAAAATGAAGATCATGGCATCTGGTCCCATCACTACATGGGAAATAGATGGAGAAACAGTGGAAACAGTGTCAGACTTTATTTTTCTGGGCTCCAAAATCACTGCAGATGGTGACTGCAGCCATGAAATTAAAAGACGCTTACTCCTTGGAAGGAAAGTTATGACCAACCTAGATAGCATATTCAAAAGCAGAGACATCACTTTGCCAACAAAGGTTCACCTAGTCAAGGCTATGGTCTTTCCTGTGGTCGTGTATGGATGTGAGAGCTGGACTGTGAAGAAGGCTGAGTGCCGAAGAATTGATGCTTTTGAACTGTGGTGTTGGAGAAGACTCTTGAGAGTCCCTTGGACTGCAAGGAGATCCAACCAGTCCATTCTGAAGGAGATCAACCCTGGGATTTCTTTGGAAGGAATGATGCTAAAGCTGAAGCTCCAGTATTTTGGCCACCTCATGCAAAGAGTTGACTCATTGGAGAAGACTCTGATGCTGGGAGGGATTGAGGGCAGGAGGAGAAGGGGACGACAGAGGATGAGATGGCTGGATGGCATCACTGACTTGATGAATGTGAGTCTGAGTGACCTCCGGGAGTTGGTGATGGACAGGGAGGCCTGGTGTGCTGCGGTTCATGGGGTCGCAAAGAGTCGGACACGACTGAGCGACTGATCTGATCTAATCTGAAGCATGTCCTTGTAACAATATTTGCTCTGTGACAGCACTCATGGATATGCTAGTATTTCATACCCATTTAGGGTCCAAATTAAGTTCAATTTAAAAACTCTTATTTAATTCTTACACATAATGCCCCACTAAGCATACTTATGCAAAGCTTTGTATTCATCTTAGAAATATATCCTTAGGATAAATTTTTAAAATAATACTATGAATCAAAGGTTTACTGGTTTTTTCTTTCCTTTTTTCTGTAAAGTCTTGTTTTCTGTTTTCTGGTACCAATAGGAGCTTATGGGTAGCATGATTTTCTAACCTCTTCCAAACACTTGATAAAATGAAAAACATATTTGCTAATATGGCAGGCAAAAAATGGCAAAGTGGATCTCATTTCAATTTGAATATCTTTTGTTACCAGTAAGTTTTTATATTTGAATATGTTTATGGATTATTGGTATTTTTCCATTAAACATCTTTGGGTTAATGCCTTCTGTACATATTTTGTTTGGTTTTCTTTTCTTTCCTGAATGCTTTTAAAATTCCTATGTAGATTAAGACAGTAACTTTCTGAATGCAAATATTTTTTCAATGTCACTTCTCTTAATTTTTAAATGGTAGTTTTTTTATATTCAGAAAATGTAAATTTTTATGTACTCAAGTATTTTTTCCCTTTATGTTCTGCCTTACAAAATTCTTCCAAAGTTGACATTATAGATAAACATTCATTGATGTGTTCTTCATATATTTTTATGGATTCAGTAATTATTTACTTTGTAATATAGTGGACTGTCATTCCTCTGAAATTTAATTTGGTGTGTTTACTAGGAATCTTATTTTCTTTTCAAATAATTATTAGATTATTATCACTTATTGAATAATTATCTTTCCCTCACTGCCTTGAAATATACCTTTTGGTGATTCTATTTTTAAGTAGGAAAATTATCTTCAGAACTGCATAACTTACTTGTTCAATTTATGAAAAAAACATAATTTTAATTGTCAAGGTGTATGGAAATAGTGAAAACTGTTCTGGGAAAGAACGCAGAATAATACTGATAGTGATAGTAATATTAATGTAGAACCAAGTGGTTATCTCCAAGTAAAAATTCAAAGTTCTGTTTCATTGGTTTTGTTACATCAAAGTATGTCTCTTTAGAGTACACTCTTTTCTTCCTTTGTGTCTTTATCCTAGCAAGCATTGTTAAGTGATTATTTCTGGACTAGATTGCAAAGAAGACGCAAACATAAATATAGTCTCTATCGTTGAGTTTCTCATCATCTGGTCAGGGAGCATATTAGCTGGGAATGCTTTTAGCTCAAGAAAACAAAATACTAAAATGTCTTATATTAGAAGTGTGGTGATATGCACTCACTGAGGCTGTTTTAGGAGCTTAAAGACATCAGGGTTCTGGGTTGTCATCTCTTTGTCGTGCTTGGCCTTCTTTCTCATGGTCGCAAAAAAGGTGCAGCTGCTCTAATCATTTTGCCCTCACCTGTCTATGTTCAAAAGCAGAGAAAATGGGCAATGTGGGGCAGGAAAGCTCCCTCTCATGATATCCCTCTCTTATCAGGAAGAAAAGTGTTTCTGGAAAGTGTCTAGCAGCCTTCTATCATTTCCTGGGTCAGAAACGGGGCTCAGTTACATCTTCAGACTAGAAGCTGGATCTACTTCTGGAGACAAAGGCATCTCCAGCCAGTGCCAAACAAAATTCTTGTTCTGTGAATAAGGAAAGAGGGAACAACAACTTTTGAGCATCTGGGCAATAGTATCTGTCCAAAGGCACAGTCACTTATACACACATGAGTATGTGTGTGTATAAATATATATCCATATATATACTAAAGTGAAATAAGTGCTAGTAGAAGTATGCTAGTATGCTAGTATCTTCTTTGGAGAAGGCAATGGCACCCCACTCCAGTACTCTTGCCTGGAAAATCCCATGGACAGAGGAGCCTGGTGGGCTCCAGTCCATGGGGTCGCTAAGAGTCGGACACGACTGAGCGACTTCACTTTCACTTTTCACCTTCATGCATTGGAGAAGGAAATGGCAACCCACTCCAGTGTTCTTGCCTGGAGAATCCCAGGGACGGGGGAGCCTGGTGGGCTGCCGTCTATGGGGTTGCACAGAGTCGGACACGACTGAAGCGACTTAGCAGTATCTTCTTACGACCTTAGTAAACCAAACCTCTCTGAGACTCTGTTTTCTCATCTATAAAATGGAGAAGGGAATGCTTACCCTGCCCACATCCAGGGCTATGTGAGAATCATGTTTTAGATGAGTGCTTTGTAAACCAGATAGCATTAAACACCTATTGCTTTTTAAAAATATATATTTATTTGGCTGTGCCGAGTCTTTAGTTGCAGCATGAGAACTCTCAGTTGCTACATGTGGGATCTGGTTCCCTGACCAGGGATGGAACCCAGGCCCCCTGCCTTTGGAGCGAGGAGTCTTAGCCCCGGGACCAGCAGGGAAGTCTCTACCTGTTGGTTTTTCAGCACGAATGTTGTCCTTGTTCGAGGCCACTTCTGTGGTTCTGCTGATGGATACTTTGGCATAGTCAGTTTGGGCCTGGAGGTGGGACAGAGGGCAGGGCCTCAAGGAAGCTGGGACCAGGGTCAGTTCAGGCCTAAAGCTGGGACAGTGAGGACGGTTCAAAAGCTCCTTGTTACGTGTCTGTGCGTGGAACCTGAGCCAGACCAGGACTTGGGAGAACAAAGGCTTTCTGCTCTTATGGTGGTCTGTATTTGGGGGCAGTACTTTTTGATTATGGGCTTTCTTAGACTCCAGTGTGGGAAGGCAGACACCTAGAAAATGTCTTCCAGAGGGAACCCATGGTGGATGCTGACAGAGAGGAATTCACACATCTTTACCTAATGTTTTGTCTTTCGGGAGGACAGTGGGCTGGTGAGGAGAAAGCCCTCAGAGAGCTCCTGAGGTAGTCATTCCTTCCACAGGTGGACGGAGGTGGTGGGAGAAGACGCGCTTCTCTCAAGCAAGGAGCTGTAGCTCAGCCTTTCAAAACAACCTGGACAGGAGGAAAAATTGAGTTAGCTGGAATGGGAGGTCGGTCAGGGGAGGACCTGAAGGGGGACCTTGGTGATTAAGTTCAACCGTTTCCTTTTTGTGGATGTGAGAGAGAAATATTTCTGAATTTGCCCTGACCTTTTAAACTTTAGCCTGCTTGCTAAGCTGGTTGAAGCCCAAGTTCCTCTTCTAACCACAAAAGTCCTTTGCTTTCTCCCTGGAAATGTGGAGGCTTGCCATTACCCACATCTGCCAGAAACTCCCCTCTGTAAACCTTGCTTGAACCTTGGTCCACGTTTCACCAACCTGCTTCCATTTACTGAGGCAGCTTGGTAAATAGACGGCTCTGGGCGCAGTTAATAATCTTGTCATTTTTACCTTGTGGTCTTTTATATCTACCTCACACATCCAGTTAAATTAAATTGCCATCAGTCTCTTCCCCACCAGGGTGAAGATTAATGGGCCTTCAGCTGTCCCCTTACAACACAGGCAGTGGTCACGTCCTGAAGAGAAATGCTGTGGCTAATAAATTATGAGCTGTCATCGCAGAAGACCGTGGGCAGCTCCAGAGCCTTCTCAGTTCACAGGGGTTTGAGCTGGATGTGTGCAGGGTTGAAGATGGGCATCATGTCGTGCCACGTGTTAACGCTGATGCTTCTGAGAGATGCAGAGGAGGTGGGGACTCAGCAACCATGGGAAGTACATGGCCATGAGCAGTTTCTGCTGAACTCAGTTCCTGCTTGGGAGGCTCTGGGAATGTTGGGGCAGGTGGGTCTTTTCCCAGAATGGGTGGCTTTCTAGAAGTTTCTAGGGAGCAGCTGCTCATTGCCAGGAAAGCACAGCTTTGGCTGACTTGTCTTCAGGTTCCTCAGAAGGCTGTTGAGTATGGGTTTCTGCATGCATGCGTGCTAAGTTGCTTCAGTTGTATCCTACTCTTTGCAACTCTATGGACTATAGCCCGCCACATCCCTCTGTCCATGGGATTCTCCAGGCAGGAATACTGGAGTGGGTTGCCATGCACTTTTGTAATATAGGTTAGGTTTCTAGACCATCAGTTCAGTTCAGTTCAGTTCAGTCACTCAGTCATGTCCGACTCTTTGCAATCCCATGAATTGCAGCACACCAGGCCTCCCTGTCCATCACCAACTCCCGGAGGTCACTCAAAGTCACATTCATTGAGTTGGTGATGCCCTCCAGCCATCTCATCCTCTCTTGTCCACTTCTCCTCCTGCCCCCAATCCCTCCCAGCATCAGAATCTTTTCCAGTGAGTCAACTCTTCGCATGAGGTGGTCAAAATACTGGAGTTTCAGCTTTAGCATCATTCCTTCAAAAGAACACCCAAGACTAATCTCCTTTAGAATGGACTGGTTGGATCTCCTTGCAGTCCAAGGGACTCTCAAGAGTCTTCTCCAACACGACAGTTCAAAAGCATCAATTCTTCAGGGCTCAGCTTTCTTCACAGTCCAATTCTCACATCCATACATGACTACTGGAAAAACCATAGCCTTGACTAGATGGACCTTTGTTGGCAAAGTGATGTCTCTGCTTTTGAATATGCTATCTAGGTTGGTCATAACTTTCCTTCCAAGGAGTAAGCGTCTTTTAATTTCATGGCTGCAATCACCATCGGCAGTGATTTTGGAGCCCCCCAAAATAAAGTCTGCCACTGTTTCCCCATCTATTTCCCATGAAGTGATGGGACCAGAAGCCATGATCTTCGTTTTCTGAATGTTGAGCTTTAAGCCAACCTTTTCACTCTCCTCTTTCACTTTTATCAAGAGGCTTTTTAGTTCCTCTTCACTTTCTGCCATAAGGGTGGTGTCATCTGTATACGTGAGGTTATTGATATTTCTCCCTGCAATCTTGATTCCAGCTTGTGCTTCTTCCAGTCCAGCATTTCTCATGATGTACTCTGCATATAAGTTAAACAAACATGGTGACAATATACAGCCTTGACGTACTCCTTTTCTTATTTGGAACCAGTCTGTTGTTCAATGTCCAGTTCTAACTGTTGCTTCCTGACCTGCATACAGATTTCTCAAGAGGCAGGTCAGGTGGCCTGGTATTCCCATCTCTTTCAGAATTTTCCACAGTTTATTGTGATCCACACAGTCAAAGGCTTTGGCATAGTCAATAAAGCAGAAATAGATGTTTTTCTGGAAATCTTTCCCTTTTTCCATGATCCAGTGGATGTTTGCAATTTGATCTCTGGTTCCTCTGCCTTTTCTAAAACCAGCTTGAACATCAGAAAGTTCACAGTTCATGTATTGCTGAAGCCTGGCTTGGAGAATTTTGAGCATTACTTTACTAGCATGTGAGATGAGTGCAATTGTGCGTTAGTTTGAGCATTCTTCGGGGAAGGCAATGGCACCCCACCCCAGTACTTTTGCCTGGAAAGTCCCATGGATGGAGAAGCCTGGTAGGCTCCAGTCTGTGGGGTCGCTAAGAGTCGGACACGACTTCACTTTCACTTTCACTTTTCACTTTCATGCATTGAAGAAGGAAATGGCAACCCACTCCAGTGTTCTTGCCTGGAGAATCCCAGGGACAGGGGAGCCTGGTGAGCTTCCGTCTATGGGGTCGCACAGAGTCGGACATGACTGAAGCGACTTAGCAGCTTAGCAGCTTGAGCATTCTTTGGCATTGCCTTTCTTTGGGATTGGAATGAAAACCAGTTGAGCTCTTTCAAATCCTGAAAGATGATGCTGTGAAAGTACTGTACTCAATATGTCAGCAAATTTGGAAAACTCAGCAGTGGCCACAGGACTGGAAAAGGTCCGTTTTCATTCCAATCCCAAAGAAAGGCAATGCCAAAGAATGCTCAAACTACCACACAATTCTCGACCATATCAGTCTATCAGTTGGCTATCTCTGGAGTCCTCTCTTAGCACTTTTGTGACTCCCAGGAGGTTTCCTCCCAAAGTGTCATACCACAAGCTCCAGTGAGGCTTGAAAATGTGTGATGGTCTCACAGTACTAGTGATATGAATGTTCCCCCAGCACTCAGGTAGCCGCACCCTCTTTTGCTGGCCAGTTGTTGGGAAGACTTCTGAAGTCATCAGTGGAAGGGAACTCAATTCCTTACTCTGTCTTAGACTAGATTCACATTGCAGTTTTTCATTCTTCTACTGATGGATTGCGTTCTAAACAGCCATATAGTGTTTTAAAATAGAAATCTTACTGATACCAGATATCCTTTCTGGTGTCCCCTAGAAGCAAAATCAGGAAAGCAATTCCCTTGAATCAGTCTGTACAGTTGAACACTTTTGCTCATTTCCTCCCTTGATCATTGAATCTCAAGGAAATAGTGACCTTGCTAATGACATTCTTTCTGTTCTGGGAACCATTTCCTCTGCTGGTTGGGTCCTTCTGAAGGGAAAAGTTCCAGGAAGCAAAGAGAAGTGGACCTCATGAACCTGAGGAGCCAATAGCTGTTTCCCATTCATTTTTACTGAATGAATCAATAACATTATCATACTATCTAATTTTAATTAGGATGCCCATATATTCTGAAGAGCTGTGTGATCTTTAGTAAGTCATTTCAGTGTCTTCTGACCTTCATTTTTCATATGTAAAATGAAGACACAAATGATTAGCCTTACTGCTTTTATAGTTTGAGTAGAAAGAAGTTACAGCATTCAGAACTAGTGATATTAATGGTGCTTTACTGACTTGTCTGCAGTTCAATGGGCTAGTGGCATCTACATAGCCTGTTACATTGTGCAAGTTACTTATATGTCCGTTGTTATTTCCTCCATTTTAAATTCCTTGTAGGTATAATTATTTTGCTCTCTTCACTGAGGATAGTAATAACAAACATTTATTGTTTTCT
The DNA here is from genome assembly GCA_935064755.1 of Tragelaphus eurycerus. Lineage (NCBI taxonomy): Eukaryota > Metazoa > Chordata > Mammalia > Artiodactyla > Bovidae > Tragelaphus > Tragelaphus eurycerus. The sequence goes on from CAKXYN010000003.1 coordinate 18,411,887, forward strand.
ATATGCCAAACAGTATTGTAAGCTATCTACATGCTTCAACCTATTGAATCCTCACATCAACTTTATGAGATATAGGCACTGTTATTATTCCATTTTACAGATAATAACATCAAGGCACAGAGAGATTAAGTATCTTGCCCATGATTACATGGTGAGTAAGTCAAACTGGGAAGCCAGTGCAAGTGGTTTGACTCCAGAGTTCTCCCTTACAAGATGCTAAGTTATATAATTAGGGTAACCCAGCCCACTAAGGACTCAGATCCTATCTCAAATTCCAGGCTTTTTCTCTATCCATGCTACCTCTTGTTTACCTGATATCCAGGCATTTATAAATAGTTTTAAAAATCGTTATGGAAACTATATGTACATATGGTGCATAAACACACACTTATCTCCGTATATTTAGACAATGTCCCTCAAATATGTTTGTACTAAGAATCCAGCAGACGCTTCCCATTCAGATTAGGACAAGACAAATGTGATAAAGGACCTCCAACTGGAGGCTTTAGCATCTTGAACAGTCACCGTTTACGCTGAAATGTGCACTGTTTCCAGCAAGAGGTAGGATCCCAGTTTTCAAAGGTCAAATAAATCACCTTTAAAGTCGTGAAAAGGTAAACAGATTGATGCCTGGGCAGCTTTCCTGAGTTTATGAGGTTTTCTGGCAACAGGGATATACAAAAAGCTCCATCAATCACCATGCACCCCCACCCCCAACTTCCAAAACATTTATTCCTAGGGGGGATCACTCTACCATTCAGGGTAATTTCCCCTAAAACTATTAATAGAAAATATTCAATCAAACGAAAATAGAACTCCCTCCTGCCCTGCCGGAGTAAATACTTCACAGAAAAGCATTTCTCCTCTAGCCGAATTTTAAAAATGTAGTTGTGATTCAAAGAGACTGAGTGGATGGTTAGAGTGTTGGGGTGAGTGGGGAGAGGGACGTGGGGGAAATATCAGGGAGACGAAGGCGAGAGATATCCGGGACAGGCTGGCGTGACGTGACATAAACAAAATCATTGTCACCATGAAAAGTAACTACGCAGCACACTAGGGTGTGTTTTCCGGCCAGTCAGTCTCCACATTGCTGGTGTCATCTTTTAAGGTCTCAAAAAGGGCCCTACACATGTTCTTTCAGCACATTCTTAAGTGATACGTATATATTAAAAGCTCGCTGTAAATCAGTAAGTCATCCTGGAAATGACTATAACGTACAAGAAAATAAATATTTTTTAAAGACCTTTTCATCAGAGCACTTAAATTCTGTGCTATCATTTTGCTGCTGTGTGATGAGAGCATGCTGGGGCAACAAAAACCTTTTAAAGAAGTGATGACCGTTGTGCCTTGCAAGCTGCCAAATGGAGCCTTGACCATTGGCTATATTGAAGTTTGTGCCAAGAACCCTCGGTGATTTTGTCTCTTCCCTGCTTTTCCTTTTGGGTACAATAACAACCCAAGACAGGCCCTTCCATCTGGAGAAGCTCCCCCAAGCTTCAATGTCCTGCCCATGTTTTCCCTTGGTCTAGGTATCAAGGGGCCGTTTGGGGAGGAGGCATGCCAAGTGACTTAGAATTTTGTAGGAATCTGATTTCAGAAAGTGATTATTACTTTTAAGATGGGAGGAACGGTAAGAGAAGGAAGGAAAGAGGGTCAGGAGGGAAGATAAAAACTCAGTTTCTTTTCTCTCTGGTTCCTTTTGAAAATCAAATGGTATCTTATTAAATCAATCTCATTTAAATCTGATTTTTGATTCCTTTTTTATTTTATTTTTTTTTGCCTGCCTGGGATTTGTCCGAGTCAGGCCGGAGAGACCACCAAGTGTTTTCATTAACCAGAGACCTAATTGTGGTCATTTATTATAGTCTCTTATCTGATAGTAGCTTCATTATCTGTGATAGTTTTACAGGAACAAAATCCAGCAGGCATCCAATGGAGTATATAAACATGTAACCTTGTGACAGGGTGTCTGTTACTTACTGTCAACACTCACTGGCCCTAGTCACATATCTGCAGCTTATATGAAGTAACGATGAGTTTAATAAGCTCCAGTGAAAGCTGCAATGTAAACATCACATCAGGAGTGTTTGCCTTGTCAGGCCTCTTAAACAAATAAAGGTGATGGAGAAATACAAACAGAACTGGATTGGAGCCTAATGAGATGACCATCGGGTGGCTGAGGAACATTCCATTTCTGCTTCATTGCAGACTAGATCATCGTTACAGACTATGCATTTATATTTATAATACATTACAAGGGATGCCACCCAGGAAAATCTCTTCAACTGAAAAGTCACCCCAGATTCTGACCTGGGGACTTGGGTGAATTTGGTATCCATTTGGGAGAAAGTACATACTGAAAATGGGCACCACTTTCTTAGGATTCCCTGGTGGCTCAGACACTAAAGTGTCTGCCTGCAATGCGGGAGACCTGGGTTCCATCCCTGGGTCAGGAAGATCCCCTGGAGAAGGAAATGGCAACCCACTCCAGTACTCTTGCCTAGAAAATCCCATGGATGAAGGAGCCTGGTGGGCTACAGTCCATGGGGTCGCAAAGAGTCAGACGCGACTGAGTGACTTCACTTTCTTTCTTTTCTTAGGATTATGATCTTCAGAAAATATCCAGTAAGACACTTGTTTTTGAAAGGCATTAATTTTGGACTTGATACAGCTAGCGTTATATAAACATGCTCCTTTTGTAAGAAAGAGTTTCCGTGTGTGATGGCAGTAGGTCTCAGTTTGGCCCCATTGGAATAAAACCATAAGCCAAATTTGTTAGATGGCAAAGGTTGTGGATTGTACGGGTCAGACTATTCAGAGTTACTTTTATACAGTCCCACTCTGTAACTGTGACTACATACAAATACATGGCTATCTTAATGATTGGTTCTCTTACCCAAACAGGCAGAACTTTCCTTGAGCCTATAGGAAGAGGAAAACCATGATCTGGATGATAAACAGGAAAATCTGCACTCCCAAATTCCTTCTCCCCTGGCTTCCTCCTAGCTCTCATGGCACAGCAAGAACTGGTTTCCTTTGTTCTGCCAACACCATGGGGTGACCCAGGTGGACACTATGTGTGATGTGGGTTTGCATCACAACTGAAGAACCCTGAGTTTAGAGAACCCAAACATCTCTAATGGGCTGCAAGCATGCCTCGCTGAACTTTGCCCAAGGGGAGACTGGAAAAAAAAGTCTTCCAAGATTCTTGCTAGTAGGGATTCATTGCGTTATTCTGGGATTAAAGTATATTTTTCTCTTTGACATTAAAATGTAAACAGCTCTAGAAAGTGAGCATCTTAACCCCCTATTGACAAAGTGGCTATCAAAAAAGAAGCCATTAGTAGACCTGGGTTCAAATCCCAGCTTGATACCTCCTAGTTGGATGAGACTTGAGAAAGTTCCTTCCTTTCTTTAAGCCTCAGCCTCTTCATTTGTAAAATGTGGATGACGCTACCCACAGTATTTTGGGGGATAGGAACTAGTACCAAACAGTGTGCTGTTATTATTAGCTCACCATGTCAATATCAGTTCAATTATCTAACTGGATCCCGACAGAATGAGACACCAAATAGGGGCACTTGATGGGAGGTCAGTCTGCAGTAGAGGTTCTCAAAGCATATTCTGTGGAGTCATAGATCCTTCCACCATTGTTAGGCGTAACTAAAAGGGGGAGACTGAGGTCAGATGCATTTGGGGAAGTGAAGGGGTTAGGCCAAGTTGCTCTATTATAGGACTTCTCAGAGCCTTTAATAATGCATCTTGTAAACATCTAAGAGGGGAATTTACTACATAAACATATAACTACGAGCTTTCTTTCTCTCTTTAATCATTTCTTAAGGATAAGTATTCCTTAGTGTTTCCAGTTGGAAGTGCTGGCTTGGAGGATCAAGTTCTGTCTGGAGAATGTAGAACCTGGTGGCCCCTCTGTGTGTCAGGTCATGAGGAAGATCCTGAATCTAAAGTAGCAAAGGGTAGAGCTGGGGGAAAGGTTGACACGTGGTCGATGCCCAAAGTGAGCAGAAGCACCTAGGAAGGTGAGAGAAGAGAGGATTGCAGGCAAAGACTATCATCTTCAGAGTTATAATTAGGGCAACTTACTGAGTCGGCTCAATCCTTTGGATGCTAGTCACCAAATCCTATAAGCTATCTGAAAGGCTATGCACTGCCTCAGAGAAGTAATACACTTGGGAAATATTGGGTTAAATAAGCCTTTTTATTGTAAGATTTCTCACTGATGCGCATGGTGAATCTCTAAGAGGGGGACCCAAGCCCTTTCAGGTGTAATCAAGTAAGACACAGAAGAGAAGAGAGGGAAGGAATTAGGAAGAAGAGAAGGAAAATGAGGAGAATAGCCTGGGGCTGGTAGGGAACCTTGTGGGCTCTTCAGAGTCACCATCACCGTCATTTCCTCTGACTGATGTCTCTGTTGACCTGTGTGCTTTGCCCTCTCCCTGCTCCAGACAAAGATGGGCATTCATCTAGTTCGATGCGGCTGCCAGGCACAGTCTCAGGACCCACAAGGTGTGGGATGGAGAGAGGGAGAGATCTGGGAAATGATCTACTCTCCTAAGCCTTGGCTCTGTCAGTGCCTAGGTGAGCTTTGGTCTATGGCAGCTGCTTAATAAATATTGGCTTAATTAAATAGAATGTGTATGGCATCTCAGAGGGAGACAGAACCCTGACCTTTGCTCATCCATAGCCTTGGAGCACTATCATTGTTAGAATTATGACATTATATATTAAATGAATATATGTATGAAATATACCATATGTTTTTCTTTGAGAAAAATGGAGCCATACAGGATAACACTAATAATAATAATAATATCAAGGATCATGTTGCCTTGTTTTAGTAATAGAGACATTTTACAATGGTTGCTGCTGCTGCTGCTAAGTCGCTTCACTCGTGTCCGACTCTGTGTGACCCCGTGGATGGCAGCCCACCAGGCTCTGTTGCCCCTGGGATTCTCCAGGCAAGAACACTGGAGTGGGTTGCCATTTCCTTCTCCAATGCATGAAAGTGAAAAGTGAAAGTGAAGTCACTTGGTCCTGTTTGACTCCTAGCGACCCCATGGACTGTAGCCCACCAGGCTCTTCCATCCATGGGATTTTCCACAAAAATACTGGAGTGGGGTGCCATTGCCTTCTCTGCTACAGTGGTTGGGCACAACTCAAAGTCCATCTACCATTGTCCTGTGTTACGATCTTAATCCTTCCTTACCTTCACTTTTTTTTAAATAGAAGTACATACTATATTCAAGTTGTACCTTTTCCACAAATATCCCTTTTTCCTAATGCTTCAGGATCTAATCCAGAATGTTACACTGCCATTTACTCACTTTGTCTTCTTACCCTCATCTTGTCTGTGATAATTTACTACTGTTTCTATTTTTACAGAAAATATATTCTTTTTTAAAAAATATATCTTCTTGGCTGCGAGGCATGGCATGTGGGCTGTTAGTTCCTTGACCAGGGATTGAGCCCACAATCCATTGAAAGGGCAGAGTCTTCCTCACTGGACTGCCAGGGAAGTCCTGAAAATACATTCTTTTTAAAAATTGAGATAGAATTGACATAAAATATTAATTTAAGGTGTACAATATAATGATTCCATATTTGTATATATTGCAAAATGATCCCCACAATAAGTCTAGTTAACATTTGTCACCATACATAATTAGAAATTTTTTCCTTGTGATGAGAACTTTGAAGTCTGCTCTCTTAGAAATCTTGGAGTATGTGATAGAGTATTATTAACTATGTCACCATGCTGTACATTTTTTATTACACCCCAGGACTTATTTGTTTTATAATTGGACGTTTGTACCTGCTGAGTCACATACTATACTTGTATTTCTCTGACTTATTTCACTTAGCACAATGCTCTCCAGGTCCATTCATGTTGTCCCAAATTGCTTGATTTCATTCTTCTGTGTGGCTGAGTTATATACAATATCCATTGTATACATGTACCACACATTCCTTATCCATTTGTCTCTTGATAGACACTTAGGCTGTTTCCATATCTTAGATACTATAAATAATGCTGCAGTGAACATGGGACTTCCCTTCATCTCTAATAATTTTCCAAAGCTCAGGAAGCCCAAACATTTCCCACCCAGATACTCCTGTTTCTCTTAATAATTCATAGAACATACGTTATCTAAGGAATCCTGTGATAAAGCAACAATTCCTTTTAAATATAAATTTGAATATTGACAAAGACTTTTTACAAGCAAGGTCTGTGATCACAGGGAAGGTTAGAACTTAAGTTGAGGGCTTCTAGTGAGCTAGGGGCCCCTGGGTCACTATATCTTGGAGCAGCCAGTGTGTGCTAAGGATGCTTACATCTAGAGATCTAGGGTGTGGTAAGGGAGCTTCAGAAAGACTGAGTTCTTTAGCAATGCTGTGGACTGATTATATCCTCCTAAAATTCATATGTTGAAGCCCTTACCCTCATGGACTATATTTGGAGAGCATCTCCAACTCTCTCTCTCTCTCTCATTGACGTATAAGGATATAGTGAGAAAGTGGTCACCTACAAGCCAAAAAGAGAGTTCTCATTATGAATCAAATTGGCTGGCATCTTGATCTTGAACTGCCAGCCTCCAGAATTGCGAGGAAATAAACTTCTGTTTTTTAAACCACCCAGTCTGTGGAATTTTGTTAGGGCAGCCTGAACTGACCAATACAAGTAGCAGAGCTGCAGTTTGTTTCTGAAACGATGAATTCCCAAGAACCTTCTTCATAGCAGTGTCTCAATTGGCAATGAGAAGAACCTGGGCTCCTTTTGCTTGGCTTTCGCCCAGAGTCTTTCCTCCTACTCTTCTGATTTAAGAAGACACCTTTCCATAGACCTGTACCCATTTGGGCTGTAAAAGGGGAGCTTTCTTTCCCCATCTGTTTCCTCTCTCTCCTTCGCTTCTCTATCCTTTCGGTTGCATTACCGTACATTAAGTGCACAGCAGAGGATGTGCTGGGGACATGCTGATGCTTTGATGTATGGGTAACAGGCCGTGTTTGTAGAATGGCAAGGAAAAAATATGTGCTGAGGTTCTTCCTCAACAAATGCTAAGCTACCCATACTTCCTAGCAGGAAGTTCATACCCATGCCGTGGTTTAAAACTCAGGAAGGACATCTGTGGTGAGAGAGCTTACAAAAGCAGATGTATTTTTTTTTCTTTTTGAATTGCTGGGAGACTAAGTTGATTATGGGGAAAAAAAATAGCATCTATTTATACATGTAGAAATACACAGTTCTTTTAAAAATTGATCGCTTCATGGCAGTGAGTATACAGAATGCTCTGCCACTTTGAATAAATAATTGAACTTGACATTTCCTTGAGATCCCGGGTCTCTTCTCAGGCCCTCTGTTCACCTCCTACCCAGTCAAGGAATAGTCTGGGTGATGAAGAGCTGAATCATGGGAGGAATGGCAAAAGCCCCTTCATTTTTAAATTTTTTTTTTTAATGGTGTGGACATAAAGAAATCAAAGATGGCGCTAAGTGTCTTCTGTTTCCTCATAAATGTCAGATCAGGGTCCAAATGACTTATTTTTAACAACACAAGCTGCTGACGTGTCCCCAGAGAACCAGAGTTTTCATCGGAATTCTCAGGAGTGGGGCTGTGGCCAGCAGGAGGGAGAGAGGAAAACCTGATGCCCTTGGCAGTTGAGCGACCACACCAATTTAGATTCTGGAGGCCTTGGAGCAATTAGCAGATCAGCATGCCATCTGCGGGCATTAATTGACTGCCCTGGCCACCTGCTGCTCGGGGTGAGTTTTGTTTGACAAGTGGCAGATGAGAATAGAAGGTCAAGTAGCAGTGAAGATGATTACTGGCCTCCCCTCTAATGAGTGTCTACACTATGCCAGCCATTGCACTCTTATTTTGTCTAAGCTTGGTACCAGGATTTAGCATTATTATAGCATTATATAGCAACACAAGCCCTGTTAACTTGCCCATTTTCAGATGAGAAATATAGTCTCGAAAAGTGACTTGCCCAATGTGATATGGCTGAGAAGTAACAGACCTGGGCTGAGTGCATTAGTCTGCCCTTCTTCTGCTCTGCCAAATTGCCACTGTAAATAAGATGAATAGCCTGTACTTTAAGGGCTCCCCCTAAATTAATGGAAGTCCTGCTTTCCTTATTCTTCAAAGTTGGCAGACTTGATGGAGAAAGGCACTTTTATGAGTGTAGGAATATTCACAGACAATAGAATTGCCAAATTGCAGAGTGTAAGGGCTAGTACCAGAAGAAGGGTCACAGAATAACAGGATTAATAACAACTTCTGCAAACCTAGGATGATATGATCTAGGGGTCTTGGGGCCGAAAGGTGGTGTGATCATACCCACTAGGTTTAAATTTCATGAGGGCAGATACTTAGTCTTATTTACTGCTCTAAATGGTGCCAGATACAGAGCAGATGTTCAAAAATTATTTATGAAATGAATGAACACTATACAGATATATAAAGAACTCCTGGCTGATTCACTAGTCCTCCACCCCCTTCTCCGTAACATTTCATTTGCATGAGTACCATTTACTAACATATACTGAACTAATGCTCAGCCTTTCCGCGTTGGTAGTCCATTTTGAAGGACTAGAATATTTGGCTGCACACTTGCAGGGATTAAACCATTTTAAGGCCAGACCCAGTGAGCTAATAATAACTAATACACAATTACTACTTTAGAACAACAAGAACTCACATCACTTGAATATGCATCCACAGTTTCCAGACAGTTCACATCTTCCCTATGCAGATATTCTTGGTTACACACTTTTCTAGTGCATCTTATCTCCCATCAAAGAAGCTAAAACAGTCAGACACTTGCTTTCTCAGATTCTCTTGCAGCTAGGGCCTGACCATGTGATTCAATATTGGCCAATGGGATTTCAGGGACATGTGACTTCAGACAAAAGAGGTTCATGGGAAATTCTTTGCTGACCATTATCATATTTACCTTTGAAGATTGGAACTATGGCAGCCATTCTGCATCCATGGGGATAGATGTTTAAAGATTAAATCAAAGGCTTCGGTTTGAAGATGGAATGATGTAATTGAGCTTCTGAACCAATCTTTGAACCATCTTCCTCCAGACCTTTTGTTATGCAAGATAATAAACATTCTTATACCTTATTCATTTTAGTTGGGTGATGTTATTAGCAGACAAAAGTTTCTCTGAGTACCCTTACTGTTTGGACAGAACTACTTGTGGCCCAGTAGCACTTTCTTATACTGTTATGAAATAAATTTCCCATGTTTTCTAGTAATAAGTGATTTTTCTTTGGTGCAAGCTTGGCATTACTCCCTGCTCTACACAATTTGTCTCTCCACTCAGCTCAATGATTTAACCTGGGAACATAGATGTTAGAGTACTTACATGCGTCAAGCATTCTATTTTTTTCTTTTAAATTTAAGTATAGTTGATTTATAATATTGTGTTAATTTCAGGTATACAGCAAAGTGATTCTGTTGTATACATGTATACATATACACATATGTATATATTATTTTTCAGATTCTTTTTCATTTAGGTTATTACAAGACATCAAATATAGTTTCTTGTACTACACATTAAGTCCTTGTTGTTTTCTATTTTCTATATAATAGTGTGTAGGTTAATTCCAAATGCCAGTCGGACACGACTGAGCGACTGGACTGAACTGAACTGAACTGAATGCCTCCCATCCCCTTTCCCGTTTGGTAACTATAAGTTTGTTTTCCATGTTTATAAATCTCTTTCTGTTTTGTAAATAATTTTATTTGTATCATATTTTAGATTCCACATAATATTGTGTATCCATATTATATGATACCACATAAAATTTGTCTTTCTCTGTTTGACCTACTTTTAAACATTGTTCACAATGTGACGGGGTACCTGTGAAGTGCTTAGGACCTATCATGGTGTCATGGCTGATTGCAAACAAAACTGTGTTGAAATGCCTCTGGGTCTTCTGTTCCATAGATTGTATCTTCCTTGGGGGCTAGAAGATAACTTACTGATCATGACTTCCCCACAGTTTAGCCAAGGACATACTGTATAACCTTAATAATGATCAAGATACACTGAGTGCTTATTTTGTGTTGGGCATGGCTTTAATTATTTTGGAGATATTAACTCATACAACTTTAAAATATCCAAAGAGATGGTGACTCTGAATGTGAACCAGACAGGATGGCTCAGAGCCCATTATACTCCACCTCTTACTAATAAAAACTTCCAAATAAATGTTAGATAAATTGAACAGAATTGAAATGGCTCCTTGACATCTTGTTCTCTATGTCAGAGGCACTCAGTCAATATTTGTTGAGTGCAGTCCAGCTCCTACTCAATTACTCAGGATAAACCAGGGAAGAGTCTCTGGAGAGACTGTGCTTTGAGCAAGCCTCTGAAGAAGACAGCTGCTCATGGGCACACTGGAGCCATTTCCCCTGGGGTCACCTGCTCAGGTTTAGCCCAGGCCCTGACTCAGCAGATGATATCTGTGTGGCAGGCCAAGGGGAGTGAGTGGTGGCTTTAGCCTCATGCCTACTGGAAGAGGATCTCTTTGGCAAATCTAAACTCTGCTGGCAGACTGAGTAGAAGGCTGGAATAACTAGTTGCTTCTCCCTGGTGCTTAGGGTTGGGATTTTACTCTCTTCTTTTCTCCCCATGCCTGAAAGCTGAGAGAGACCTGTGGTTGAGGGAGGGGACTAGAGAGATTCTCTCTTAGGGCACTCCACTCATGGCATCAACAAGGAAGGTGGCAGGGGTTGTGTGTTCAAGATATAGCAATGCGAGGGTGCAACTAAGAATGGGGAAGCTGGTAGCTCATAATTACATTTATGAAATTATGTATATAGATTCTGTCTTTTAGAAGTTTGTAACATGGTATATGATGATATGAGGAGGATATGTATTTGAAAAAATGCCAACACCTTTAGGAAATATACACAGATACATAGCTGGCACTAGTGGTAAAGAATCCACCTGCCGGTACAGGAGATGCAAGAGACATGGGTTCAGTCCCTGGGTCAGGAAGATTCCACTGGAGAAGGAAATGGCAACCCACTCCAGTGTTCGTGCCTGGAGAATCCCAGGGAAGGGGGAGCCTCGTGGGCTGCCTGCCGTCTATGGGGTCGCACAGAGTCAGACATGACTGAAGCGACTTAGCAGCAGCAGCAGCAGCAGGAATACTATCTGAGCTTGTAAGTGATTGTACTCATAGCATTTGAGTGGATGGAGCTGTTTTCCCAGGACCTGTACGATGTTTCTATTTCCAGCGCTCAGCCCAGTGCCCCTGCTCACGGGGACTGTTTGGGCTCAGGTGATTCCAGGTGCGACCAGCAGCCCTACTTGTGGCCTTCCCTGCAGGGTAATTGTTTCCCTGCCATGTGACCACAGCCTCTCGCTGTCTAGAGCTGATAACAGGACCATAAATCTCCCTTCAGTCTGCAACTTGACGCCCAAAACCTCAGCCCAGGCTTGACGTGGAAAAACCAGATAAGACATCTTGATGGGCTGTTTTCAAGCTGTCCCAGGAGGTAAAGGGGAATCTTAGTAGCTTACAGGCAGGGATGGCATTCCTCCAGGCACTGTCTACCCTGCCAAGCAAACTCCTGTGAGATGAATGAATGACGTTATCTACTGATAACATCTACCTGGTGGTTCTGCATCGGCTTTCTGAACTTGTCAGCAGTTCTGAGGATGCTGCCCCTTGAAATAACATAATAGGATTTGGCAGAATCAGAGGAGAACATGTTTGGGATTTTGCTGGCCCTGAAGAGAGCAGGGGAATTAATGGGCTACTACCTACGAGATGGAGTCCAAATGTCCTCATTGATTTAGCTTTCAAGACTCCCCAAAATCTGGTCCTTTCCTTCCATATTCAGAGGAATAATTTCTGGCAGTGAGTACATGGGTGCTCAGTCGTGTCCTACTCTTTGTGGCTCTATGGACCAGGCTCCTCTGTCCATAAGATTCTCCAGGCAAGAATAGTGGAGTGGGTTGCCATTTCCTCTTTCAGGGGATCTTCCTGACCCAAGAATTGAAGCCATGTCTCTCACATTGGCAGGCAGATTCTTTACTGTTGAGTCACCTGGAAAGCTCTGGCAGTGAGAGTTCTCCATAAATAATGTTTGCTGCCTCTGATGACTGAGTGGTTCAGGTAGAGGTTAGTTGGTCACTTTTCAGGATATCATTAGGAATTAATGAATAAGAAGGGGTTGTTGCAGTTGGCAACTTGTTTTTTTCTCTTCTACTAATGAGTTTATTTTTTGATTAAAAAATTTTACTTTGTATTGGAGTATAGTTGATTACAATGTTGTGTTAGTTTTGGGTGTACAATAAGTGATTCATTTATACACCCACATGTATCTATTCTTTTTCAAATTATTTTTCCTTTTAGGTTATTACAGAATATTGGGCATAGTTCTCTGAGCTATATAATAGTCCCTGTTGGTTATTCAGACTTCAGCAATATGTGAACCGTGAATTTCCTGATGTTCAAGCTGGTTTTCGAAAAGGCAGAGGAACCAGAGATCAAATTGCCAACATCCGCTGGATCATGGAAAAAGCAAGAGAGTTCCAGAAAAACATCTATTTCTGCTTTATTGACTATGCCAAAGCCTTTGACTGTGTGGATCACAATAAACTATGGAAAATTCTGAAAGAGATGGGAATACCAGACCACCTGATCTGCCTCTTAAGAAATCTGTATGCAGGTCAGGAAGCAACAGTTAGAACTGGTCATGGAACAACAGACTGGTTCCAAATAGGAAAAGGAGTACGTCAAGGCTGCATATTGTCACCATGTTTATTTAACTTATATGCGGAGTACATCATGAGAAATGCTGGACTGGAAGAAACACAATTTGGAATCAAGATTGCCGGGAGAAATATCAATAACCTCAGATATGCAGATGACACCACTCTTATGGCAGAAAGTGAAGAGGGGCTAAAAAGCCTCTTGATGAAAGTGAAAGTGGAGAGTGAAAAGGTTGGCTTAAAGCTCAACATTCAGAAAACGAAGATCATGGCATCTGGTCCCATCACTACATGGGAAATAGATGGGGAAACAGTGGAAACAGTGTCAGACTTTGTTTTTCTGGGCTCCAAAATCACTGCAGATGGTGATTGAAGCCATGAAATTAGAAGACGCTTACTCCTTGGAAGGAAAGTTATGACCAACCTAGATAGCATATTCAAAAGCAGAGACATTACTTTACCAACAAAGGTTCGCCTAGTCAAGGCTATGGTCTTTCCTGTGGTCATGTATGGATGTGAGAGCTGGACTGTGAAGAAGGCTGAGTGCCGAAGAATTGATGCTTTTGAACTGTGGTGTTGGAGAAGACTCTTGAGAGTCCCTTGGACTGCAAGAAGATCCAACCAGTCCATTCTGAAGGAGATCAATCCTGGAATTTCTTTGGAAGGAATGATGCTAAAGCTGAAGCTCCAGTATTTTGGCCACCTCATGTGAAGAGTTGACTCATTGGAGAAGACTCTGATGCTGGGAGGGATTGAGGGCAGGAGGAGAAGGGGACGACAGAGGATGAGATGGCTGGATGGCATCACTGACTCGATGGATGCGAGTCTGAGTGACCTCCGGGAGCTGGTGATGGACAGGGAGGCCTGGCGTGCTGCGGTTCATGGGGTCGCAAAGAGTCGGACACGACTGAGCGACTGATCGGATCGGTATATATATATATATATATATATATAAAATATATGTTTGTTGGCTATTTTATATACAGAAATATGTACATGTCAATCCCAAACTCCTGATCTATCCCTCCCCCTCACTCTTTCCCCCTGGTAACCATAGCGCTTGACAACTTGTAAGAGGCATTTCCATTATGAGATTTTATGGCTTAATCCTATAGCTGCATAAATTTTTAGGTGTAAGTAAGTGTCTCTCTACTGGAGTACAGTAAATAAATTAAGTCTTTATGCATAATGCAAGCTTTGTATGTAACTTGACATCTTTCCTATGTATCTAGAATGGTACTAGTTATGTATTATCCTTGAGAGAGAAAAAAATAGTCATTCAAAACATTTTCTGTGTTCTGTGTTTTAGAGGAGGAATCCTGGTTGAGAATGTCATGACTTTAAGGGAAAAGGCAAAGTTTTATCTAAATGAAGGAATTATTACCAAAGATAGAATTGCTTACAGAAGCCCAGGTATGTGGGATGGCTGGAGAGAAAGGGAGAGGATAAAACTATTTTTAGGCTGTAGATTGTCTCATTCACTAAAACACAAACACACGTATGCATAGTTGTATAGCATGGTAGCATTTGGTGATCTTGTTCATTGATTGACCATGTCTAGCCAGTAAGATGGCCTCCCTGTGAGCTTGATAACTGATGAAGTTGGTAATATAAAGATGTCCAGGCAAAGTTTGGTAAACTGACTCCGAGTCATGCCATCTTCTCATGTTAATCCTATTTATTCCCCACTAATGGTCCAGCCCATCATGACAAATGGTACAATGACCTTCAGAGAGGGAAGCTTATGGTGGGCCTCCCAGAAGGGCTACACCTTGAAGTCATTTTGATGTCTTCATCTCAATTAGGTTAAGCCCACAAAAAACAGTGTCAAAGGGGAGCACAGCCAGAATGTGCTGGGAGATCATGATAAACACTCCTGATGCTTTGCAGCTGGCCCATCATCTGTGCATTTCACAATAAAATTTTATGATACATCCAGACACCCAGCTGCTTGTGTTCATGGGGACAGCGTTTCCTCTGCTACACCATTCAGATCTGCCCCGCCTGGGACTCATTTCCCTTTTCCTCCAACTTCTTTCAAATGACAATGAAACTCCATTATCACACAGCTCCTGGGACAGCATTTGAGGAATGTCAGATCCAGAAAAATGTTCTTTAAAGGCAACTTCATTTTGCTGGACATGGAGAAACGATTCCATGGTGCCTAGTAAGCCATAGGGCTATTTGGAGCTCCGGGAAGCATTTTAGAAAAGGGCCATGCATCCCTATGTTAATTACAAAACCCTAACCCACTTGCCCAGAAAATCCCATGGATGGAGGAGCCTGGTAGGCTGCAGTTCATGGGGTCACTAAGAGTCAGACACGACTGAAGTGACTTAGCAGCAGCAGCAGCAATCCACTTCAAGTGGGCAGGGCCCCCTAATTTCTGGTGTAGTATAGCATCGTGCTTAAGATAGTGAGAAAAATGGTCCAGATGAACCTATTAACAGGGCAGGAATAGAGACGCAGACACAGAATGGACATGTGGACCCAGAGGAAAGGGGAGGGTGGGATGAATTGGGAGAGTATCATTTACAGTAAAATAGATAGCTAGTGCAAGCCTGCTGTGTAGCAAGGTAGCTCAGCTAGGTGCTTGCTGATGACCTAGTGGGGGTGGAATTGGGGGGTGGGAGGGAGGCTCATGAAGGAGATGTGTTATATACATATATACACATGGTTGATTCACATTGTTGTACAGCAGAGACTAACACAACATTGTAAAGTAATTATATTCCAATAAAAAAAAAGAAAGTAGGCTTGGATAGAAGACAGACCTGTCTTTACATCTCAGCTCACTACTTATTCTGAACCTGGTTTCCTCACTTGTAGAATGAAAATACCTATACACGCCTGCAGGGTTATGATAACGGACTGAGAAGCTGCATGTAAAGTACTTAGCACTGTGACTGGCACACGTGAACACTTGGTAGAGTGTGGCTACTGTCATTATGTATCGGGTGATTAGGCTGCTTTCTAGGAATTACATGCTATAGGCATCTGGTTCAACTTTCCACCTGATACATAGCCTCCCTTCCCAGCAAAGAATTCTCCAAGTGAAAGATTTGTATTTTTACATTGAGGGCATTCACAGTGACATTAATAAAGCCGTGCCTTTTTGCCCACATGCAGGGACAATCCTGCCCCAGATCATTGCCCCAGTTCCAAGGGTTGCTGTTTTCTGGTAGTTTCATCCAAAGCCTTCCTTCCTTTGCAGAGATCGAACCACTAGAGCTTTTCTTTCCCTCTCTTTAAATTTAATTTTTAAGTTTGCAAGGTATTTGCATGCACATTTTCTCTTTGCAAAAATTAAAATATTACACATAAGACTACAATTTCTCTTGACCAATACTTCAGTTCTCTCATTCCTCTCTCTTCTTCTTTGTCCTCAACTCCAAGGTCAACACTGTGGTTATATAATAGTCCTTCACCAATGGCAAAAAAGAAATTCTTGAAACCCCAGTGGTGTGAAAACTGAGGAATTTTAAATCTTATTTAAAAAAATAGTGTTGAGAGAGACTCCAAAAGAACCTAAAAAAACCTTTCCTATGTATATTAGCTATGTGCCTGCATGCTCAGTTGTGTCTGACTCCTTTTGACCCCAGGGGCTATAGCCACCAGGCTTTTCTGTCCTTTGGATTCTCCAGGCAAGGATACTGGAGTGGGTTGCCATTTCCTTCTCCAAAGGATCTTCCTGACCCAGGGATAGAACCTGCATCTCTTATGTCTCTTGCATTGGCAGGTGGGTATACGCCTGTATAAAAAAATAGAAAGAAAAGAACTGTTCCTAAATACTTTCATATTTAACAAAACACAAAACAGCCAAGTAAATACACAATTTAGTTTTTTAATCTTTCAAAATATGCTTTGCTGCTGCTGCTAAGTTGCTTCAGTCGTGTCTGACTCTGTGCAACCCCATAGACGGCAGCCAAGCAGGCTCCGCCGTCCCTGGGATTCTCCAGGCAAGAACATTGGAGTGGGTTGCCATTTCCTTCTCCAATGCATGAAAGTGAAAAGTGAAAGTGAAGTCACTCAGTCGTGTCTGACTCTTGGCGACCCCATGGACTGCAGCCTACCAGGCTCCCCCGTCCATGGGATTTTCCAGGCAAGAGCACTGGAGTGGGTTGCCATTGCCTTGGTTTCTCAGCCTCTCCAATATAAGTGTTTAGGGCTGGAGAATTCTTACTTGTATGGAGTTGTCCTGTGCAACAGAGGGTGTTTAGCAACATCCCTGGCCTCTGCCCACTAGATGCCAATAATGCTTGTCACAGTCGTGACAACCGAAATGTCTCCAGACGTCTCCAAATGTCGCCAAGGCAGAAGTTGCCCCTGATTGAGATCCACAAAAAGGATTGAGATTCTTTTCTCGATAATTCTTTCCCAGTATTTCAATGAGTTGCTATAGGTTCATTTTGCTTTGTCTTGGATAATTCACACAGCAAGAGGCACTTATTCTGCATCAAGTCCTTCGTCCCAAAGCCCCGTGTCTTTCTGATTTTATGGTTCCATGTTTTACTGCCAGCCTCTTTGCACTAGAAGGAACGTAGGAACCCTGGAGCTTGAGACAGAGAAAGCTTTCCTACTAATACTTGGCTCAGATGGTAAAGAATCTGCCAGTGATGCTGGAGACCTGAGTTCAATCCCTAGGTTGGGAAGATCTCCCAGAGAAGGAAATGACAATCCACTCCAGTAGTCTTGCCTGAAGAATCCCCATGGACAGAGGAGCCTGGAAGCTACAGTCCATGGGGTTGCAAGGAGTTGGACAGGACTGAACGACTAAGCACAGCACAATCCTTATTGAAATAGTCTGTTCTCTGCTGAGATGTCTTTAAGCCCCTTTCACCACACACACACACACACACACACACACACACACACACACACACACACACACACACAACACCCACAGGCTCAGGTTTATAAAGACTTTTTCCTGCACAGAGTAACATCATGTCAAAGGCTCCTCCTAAGCCTGCATTTGCATCTGTCATGATTGCTCTTTTCTGTCCCCCAAATCAACTCTCCTAAATTTTTCTAATTATTCCCAATTCAAGTGACTCACAATTCTGAGCTTTTTGCAATTTTGATAAGACCTGCAAAAACCTAGACATATTATTGAATAGAACACTGGGGAAAAAAAACTAGCATAAGTGGAGGGTTGACCCCATATTCTACATTGAATCCAAAATTTATAGCTGCCAAAGGGCCTGACTGTCCATGCTGTCCCCATGGACTCAGGGACTTTCCTGCACAGCGTTCCCCTTTGGCTGCCCTGTGCGGTGCAGGGTCACTCTGGGTATTGGCAGGAGAATCCCTGGGACACCCGTTCTGACCAAGGAAGTGTTACAGCTCTTTCAGCAGAACTTATATCTCTAGCAATGTGTAATAATATAGGAAATTTCCCTTCAGTGTCCACTCTGGGGCACCTCTGGATATTACCCCAGCCAGAAATGCCCTTTGGGTCTTTTCATGTCCCTAAGAGCCCTGAGAGCCCCCAAACCACCTTTGTAACATCTTCTCTAGACTCTGATATAGTGTCACTGACTATCTTGCTGGGAGAAGGATTGAATCTCCTCCTAACCCAGCTGCCTTCCTCTCCAAGGCTCAGTGCCCCCCACTGAGACTTACAAGGAATCAGCCCCAATAAATTCTCAGAAACATTGAATAGAAATGTTCAAATTACTCAGGCTCTCAGGCACAGGAAACACTGCCCTCCTGCATCGCAGGAGAAAAACCTCTCTTATCCACAGAACCCAGATGGTTGCACTGCATCAACCTCACACCACCATGCCCTTTCCTCCCCATCAGACAATAAGTTCTATGAGAGCTGGAGTGTCTATTATTCACCTTTGATTTCCCAGTGCAGATGCCAGTGCCTGGAACAGAGTAAGTTCTCAGTAAGTACTTAATGAGTAGAATCATAGTCTCAAGAGTATCTGAATTTTACAGTCCCTGAGTTGCTTCCAGGAGAACCAGGCAGAGGAAAATAAGAGCTCTGAATACTTACTCCAGACAGAAGGCTTAACCTAACTGGTTTCCCATCCTGGATAAAGCTGACAGATGTTTCTGTAATTCCGCATTTATTTTCCAGTCCTATTTTTGTTTTGGCCAACCACAGATAAATGAAAGGCAAGAAGACTGGCTTCCCTCCATACTTTTCTTCAAGATCTCTCAGAGCTCCAAGGCAATCTTGGAGCCCAGAGTAGTCCCAACATTCCCTGGTATTGCCAGGTCACACATTCACCCCACCTTCTTTACCTGCCAAGTCGCCAAAACTTAATTGCAAAGCATGAAGGTGCTGTGGGCTCAGACAGGCTGGAACTGAGGAACGATTTTGTTTACTATATCCTTATTCTTGCCACAGTCAGCCAAAAACACCTTCAGTTGTCAACTAGTACACTGACAATAGGCAATAGGTTGAAAGTAGATTTCAAGGGACTTTCCTAAGTCTGAATGAAAGTGTTAGTTGCTCAGCTGTGTCCAGCTCTTTGTAACTCCATGGACTGTTGCCCACCAGGCTCCTCTGTCCATGGAATTCTCCAGGCAAGAATACTGGAGTGGGTTGCCATTCTCTTCTCCAAGGAATCTTCCTGACCCAGGTATCAAACCTGGGTCTCCCGCATTGCAAGCAGATTCTTTACCATCTGAGCCTTCAGGGAAACCCATTACTGAGCACACACTGGCTATAATTTCAACATGGCTCAACTCAAGAACTCCTTTTCAATCTATGTTTCTTTTCAAATATGGACAACAGAAGTATTTGGGCATTCTAATACTGTCAATAGAAGTAAAATTGTAGAGTAACTTTGGAAAAGAATTAGGCAGTGTCCATTAGAGTTTTAAGTGATCTTACTCTGTAACTTAGTATTCTGCTTCTCCCTTGGAAAACACATGTATGACTAAGGTAATAGTAAAGGAATAAAACATGTACAAAGGATGTTCACTGCAGTGTTGTTTACAATGTTGAAAAACGGGCAACAAACAAAACACCCATCAACAGGGAAGGACAGAATAAACTAATATATTGTTGTTGTTTAGTTGCTAAGTCTTTTCTGACTCTTTGAGACTCCATGGACTGTAGCCCACCCTGCTCCTCTGTCCATGGGGTTTTTCCAGGCAAGAATACTAGAGTGGGTTGCCATTTCCTTCCCCAGGGGATCTTCCTGACCCAGGGATTGAATCTGCATCTCTTTCATTGAAGGCTGATTTTAATGACAATAATTAGAGAGTTAGGATTCCAAAGAAAACAAGGTTTTGTCATTGTCGTTTAGTCACGAAGCCATGTTCGGCTCTTTGTGACCCCATGGACTATAGCCCTCCAGGCTCCTCTGTTCATGGGATTTTCTAGGCAAGAATACTGGAGTGGGCTGCCATTTCCTTCTCATATATATATCCTACCAGTAAATACTAAATATTTGTTGTATATAGCAGTTGAAGTGCAATTAGCCTGTTTGTATTAGCATGGGTAGGTCACTAAGACATATTTTTTTAATGCAAATGTAAATAACATAGCAGAAGTCCATTTACTGAAAACACAGACACACAACTTAAATTTTCTTTATAAATGCAGTAACGTTAGGCATGTAAATCGATTTAAAAATGTACAGAATAAGTTCCTCCTGATGTGTGATTTATCCAGGGAAAAGCAAAATGCATCTGTATGCAACTCACTGAGATACTGAAAAAGAATTATCAAGAAAAGAATTTGGAACAGCAGTTCTCAATCGGGGGCAATTTCTGCCTTGGGGATATTTGGGAATCTCTGGAGACATTTGTTGTCATGACTGAAACAAGTAACACTGGCATCTAGTGGGTAGAGGCCAAGGGTGTTGCTAAACAACCTACGTGGCACAGGACAACTCTATGCATATGAGATTTCTCTGGCCCCAAACGCTAAAACTGGTGATGTTGAGAAACCATGGTCTAGCGAGAAAGGGATGGCAAATATTTAATTTTGTTGTTCAGTTCAGTCAGTTCAGTTGATCAGTTGTGTCCGACTCTTTGTGACCCCATTGACTGCAGCATGCCATGCTTCCCTGTCCATCACCAACTCTCTGAGCTTGCTCAAACTCATGTACATTGAGTCAGTGATGCCATCCAACCATCTCATCCTCTGTCGTCCATCCCCTTCTACTCCTGTCTTTAATCTTTCCCAGCATCATGGTCTTTTCCAATAAGTCAGTTCTTTGCATCAGGTGGCTAAAGTATTGGAGCTTCAGCTTCAGCATCAGTCCTTCCAATGAATGAATATTTAGGACTGATTTCCTTTAAGATTGACTGGTTGGATTTCCTTGCAGTCCAAGGGACTCTCAAGAGTCTTCTCCAACACCATAGTTCAAAAGCATCAATTCTTCAGTGCTCAGCTTTCTTTATGGTCCAACTCTCACATCCATACATGACTACTGGAAAAAACCATAGTTTTGACTAAATGGACCCTTGTTGGCAAAGTAATGTCTCTGCTTTTTAATATGCTGTCTAGGTTGGTCATAGATTTTCTTCCAAGGAACAAGCATCTTTTAATTTCATGGCTTCAGTCACCATATGCAGTGATTTTGGAGTCCAGGAAAATAAAGTCTGTCAGTGTTTCCATTGTTTCCCCATGTATTTGCCATGAAGTGATGGGACTGGATGCCATGATCTTAGTTTTCTGAATGTTGAGTTTTAAGTCAGTTCTTTAACTCTCCTCTTTCATCAAGAGGCTTTTTAGTTCCTCTTTGCTTTCTGCCATAAGAGTGGTGTCATCTGTGTATCTGAGGTTATTGATATTTCTCCCTGCAATCTTGATTCCAGCTTGTGCTTCATCCATCCTGGCATTTCGTATGATGTAATCTGCATAGAAGTTAAATAGGCAGGGTGACAATATACAGCCTTGGCATACTGCTTTCCCAATTTGGAACCAGTACCTTGTTCCTTGTCTGGTTCTAACTGTTCCTTTTTGCTCTGTATATAGATTTCTCAGGTGGCAGATAAGGTGGTCTGGTATTCCCATCTCTTGAAGAATTTTCCACAGTTTGTTGTGATCCACACAGTCAAAGGCTTTGGGGTAGTCAATAAAAAAGAAGTAGATTTTTTTCTGTAATTCCCTTGCTTTTTCTATGATCCAACGAATATTGGCCATTTGATCTCTGGTTCCTCTGCCTTTTCTAAATCCAACTTGAACACCTGGAAGTTCTTACTTCATGAACTGTTGAAGCCTGGCTTGGAGAATTTTGAGCATTATTTTGCTAGCATGTGAGATGAGTGCAATTGTGTGGTAGTTTGAACATTCTTTGGCATTGCTTTTTTGTGGGATTAGATTGAAAACTGACTTTTTCCAGTCCTGTGGCCACTGCTAAGTTTTCCAAATTTGCTGGCATATTGAGTGCAGCCCTTTAACAACGTCATCTTTTAGGATCTGAAATAGCCCAACTAGAATTCCATCACCTCCACTAGCTTTGTTCATAGTGATGCTTCCTAAGGCCCACTTGAGTTTACATTCCAAAATGTCTGGTTCTAGGTGAGTGATCACACCATTATAATTATCTGGGTCATGAAGATCTTTCTGTATAGTTCTTCTGTGTATTCTTGACGCCTCTTCTTAATATCTTCTGCTTCTGTTAGGTCCATACCATTTCCGTCCTTTATTGAGCCCATCTTTGCATGAAACTTTCCCTTAGTATTTCTAATTTTCTTGAAGAGATCTCTAGACTTTCCCATTCTATTGTTTTCCTCTGTTTCTTTGCATTGATCACTTAGGAAGGCTTTTTATTTATTTATTTTTTAATCTCTCCTTGCTATTCTTTGGAGCTCTGCATTCAAATGGGTTTATCTTTCCTTTTCTCCTTTGCCTTGAGATTCTCTTTTCTCAGCTGTTTTTAAGGCTTCCTCAGACAACCAATTTGCCTTTTATTTTTCTTGGGGATTGTCTTGATCACCCCTCCTGTACAATGGCACAAACCTCCATCCATAGATCTTCAGGCACTCTGTCTATCAGAGCTAATCCCTTGAATCCACTTATTACTTCCACTGTATAATCATAAGGGATTTTGTTTAGGTCATACCCGAATGGTCTAATTTTGCTGTAATAATTATTTTGAAATATTAAGAAATTAAAAATAATTTACTTACTTGCTGTTTTTGTGTTTTGTTAAATATGAAAATATTTAGGAAAATGTGTTTCTTTTCTTTTTTTAATATAGTAGTATAGTTGATTTGGGCTTCTCAGGGGGCTCAGGGGTAAAGAATCCACCTGCCAATGCCAGTGGAGATGCAGGAGGTGCGGCTTTAATCCCTGGGCCATGCAGATCCCCTGCAGGAGGAAATGGCAACCCACTCCAGTACTTTCACCTGGGAAATCTCATGGATAGAGACCTCCGTAGGGTTGCAAAGAATTGGATGCAACTGAGCAAGCAAGCAAATAGTTGATTTATATACGAAAGGACTTTTTTAAAGCTCTTTTGGAATCTCTGTCTCTCAACGCTATTTTTTAAAATAAGATTTTAAATTCTTCAATTTTCATACCATAGAGGTTTCAATAATTTATTTTTTGGAATTAGTGAAGAACTATTGTATAGCAATTATTGATTAAAAAATAAAAAGTGTTCTGTTTGAAATACTATGCTCAGAATTTTGACAATGGTGTCCACACATTGGAGTATCCTGTGAAGAGATTTTACTGGAAATTCAGGGTATCATTATTATGGTTACAGAAAATAATCAGATTTGTCTTGTGGCATGGGCATTACTGTCTGAAACAAAGTATGTATAGGTATTAAGACAGTGAAAAAACACTGTTTCAAGGTCATTTCCCACCCCTCCCCATAATTTATTATAAAAAATTTCCAAACGTAAGTTGAAAGAATCTTACAATAAACATTACAAAGATTATACAATTAATTTGCACTGTATTTGTTTATCATATGTCAATCCACCTGTCTCTGCATCCATTCATCCAAAACTCCACCTTATTTTTTTAAAAAAACTTTTTACTTTGTGCTGGGGTATAGCCAGTTAACAAATGAGGTTGTGATAGTCTCAGGTGAACAGTGAAGGGACTCAACTATTTGTATACATGTGTCTATTCTCCGCCACACTCCCCTCCCATCCAGGCTGCTGCATAGCATGGAGCAGAATTTCATGTGCTATACAGTAGTTCCTTTTTGGTTATCCATTTTAAACATAGCAGTGTGTACCTGCCCATTCCAAACTCCCTAACTATTCCTTCCCCTGACCCTTCCCCTTAGCAACCGTAAGTATGTTCTCTAAGTCTGTGAGTCTCTTTCTGTTTCATAAGTTCATTTGTATCCACATATAAGGAATGTCATATATTTTTCCTTCTCTGTCTGCCTGACTTCACTCAGTATGACAGTCTCTAGTGTTTGAGTGTCTCCTGTGGAGGTATGGGTCAGCAGTGGTCTGCTACAGGGGCAGGGGCTCTGGGAATAGCAGACCCAGGTATGGCATAAGGCCTCTTGAGGGAAGTATCCATTAACCCCACCATAGAGCAATCAAAACTTACACAGGACTGGGAAACAAACTCTTGGCAGGCACAAACAGAACTTTGTGAGTACCAGGACCCAGGAGAAAGGAGCAGTGATCCCACAAGAGACTGACCCAGATTTGCCCGTAAGTGTCCAGGAGTCTCTGGCAGAGGCGTGGGTTGGTGGTGGCCTGCTGCAGGGCTGGGGGCACTGAGTGTAGCAGCATATGCATGGGATCTTTTGAAGGAGGTCACCATTATTTTCATTACCTCCGCCCATAGTTTGCTGCTGCTGCTGCTGCTACTGCTACGTCGCTTCAGTTGTGTCCAACTCTGTGCGACCCCAGAGACAGCAGCCCACCAGGCTCCCCTGGCCCTGGGATTCTCCAGGCAAGAACACTGGAGTGGGTTGCCGTTTCCTTCTCCAATGCATGAAAGTGAAAAGTGAAAGTGAAGTATCTCAGTCATGTCTGACTCCTAGCTACCCCATGGACTGCAGCCTACCAGGCTCCTCCACCCATGGGATTTTCCAGGCAAGAGTACTGGAGTGGGTTATAGTTTGGCCCCAGGTAAATAAGCGTAGAGGAAGACAGCCCCACCCATCAACAGAGAATTGGATTAAAGATTTACTGTACACAGCCCCGCCCATCAGAGCAAGACCCAATTTCAGTCAGTCTCTCCCATCAGGAAGCTTCCATAAGCCTCTAGTCATGTCTGACTCTTTGCTACTCCATGGACTATACAGTCTATGGAATTCTCTAGGCCAAAATACTGGAGTGGATAGCCTTTCCCTTCTCCAGGGGATCTTCTCAACCCAGGGATCGAACAAGTCTCATGCATTGCAGGCGGATTCTTTACCAGCTGAGCCACAAGGGAAGCCCCCTATCAGAGGGCAGACAGATTGAAAACCACAATCACAGGAAACTAACCAATCTGATCACATGGACCACTGCTGCTACTGCTGCTAAGTCGCTTCAGTCGTGTCCGACTCTGTGCGACCCCATAGACGGAAGCTCACCAGGCTCCCCCGTCCCTGGGATTCTCCAGGCAAGAACACTGGAGTGGGTTGCCATTTCCTTCTCCAATGCATAAGTGAAAAGTGAAAGTGAAGTCACTCAGTCCTGTCTGACTCTTAGCGACCCCATGGACTGGAGTCTACCAGGATCCTCCGTCCATGGGATTTTCCAGGCAAAAGTACTGGGGTGGGGTGCCATTGCCTTCCCCAACATGGACCACAGCCTTGTCTAATTCAATGAAACTATGAGCCATGCCGTTTAAGGCCACCCAAGACGGACAGGTCACGGTGGAGAGTTCTGACAAAACATGGTCCACTGGAGAAGGGAATGGCCAACCACTTCAGTATTCTTGCCTTGAGAACCCCATGAACAGCATGAAAAAGCAAAAAGATAGGACACTGAAAGAAGAAATCCCAAGGTTAGTAGGTGCCCAAAATGCTACTGGAGATCAGTGGAGAAATAACCCCAGAAAGAATGAAGAGACAGAGCCAAAGCAAAACAACACCCAGTTGTGGATGTGACTGGTGATGGAAGTAAAGTCTGATGCTGTAAAGAGCAATATTGCATAGGAACCTGAAATGTTAGGTCCATAAATCAAGGCAAATTGGAGGTGGTCAAATAGGAGATGGCAAGAGTTAATATCAACATTTCGGAGAAGGCAATGGCACCCCACTCCAGTACTCTTGCCAGGAAAATCCCATGGATGGAGGAGCCTGGTGGGCTGCAGTCCATGGGGTCGCTAAGAGTCGGACACGACTGAGCGACTTCACTTTCACTTTTTCGCTTTCATGCATTGGAGAAGGAAATGGCAACCCACTCCAGTTTTCTTGCCTGGAGAATCCTAGGGGCAGGAGAACCTGGTGGGCTGACGTCTATGGGGTCACACGGAGTCGGACACGACTGAAGTGACTTAGCAGCAGCAATATCAACATTTTAGGAATCAGCGAACTAAAATGGACTGGAATGGGTGAATTTAACTCAGATGGCCATTATATCTACTCCTGTGAGCAAGAATCTCTTAGAAGAAATGGAATAGCCATCACAGTCAACAAAAGAGTTTGAAATGAAGTGCTTGGATGTGATCTCAAAAATGACGGAATGATCTCTGTTCATTTCCAAGGCAAACCATGCAATATCACAGTAATCCAAGTCTATGCCCCAACCAGTAATGCTGAAGAAGCTGAGGTTGAATGGTTCTATGAAGACCTATAAGACCTTCTAGAACTAACACCCAAAAAAGATATCCTTTTCATTATAGGGGACTGGAATGCAAAAGTAGGAAGTCAAGAAATTTCTGAAGTAACAGGCAAATTTGACCTTGGAGTACAGAATGAAGCAGGGCAAAGGCTAATAGAGTTTTGCAAAGAGAACACACTGGTCACAGCAAAGACCCTCTTCTAACAACACAGGAGAAGACTCTACATATGGACATCACCAGATGGTCATTACCAAAATCAGATTGATTATATTATTTGCAGCCAAAGATTGAGAAGCTCTATACAGTCAGCAAAAACAAGACCAGGAGCTGACTGTGTCTCAGATCATGAACTCCTTATTGCCAAATTCAGACTTAAATTGAAGAAAATAGGGAAAACCACTAGACCATTCAGGTATGACCTAAATCAAATCCCTTATGATTATACAGTGGAAGTGACAAATAGATTCAAGGGATTAGGTCTGATAGACAGAGTGCCTGAAGAACTATGGATGGAAGTTTATGACATTGTACAGGAGGGGTGATCAAGACAATCCCCAAGAAAAATAAATGCCAAAAGGCAAATTGGTTGTCTAAGGAGGCCTTACAAATAGATGAGAAAAGAAGAGAATCTCAAGGCAAAGGAGAAAAGGAAAGATAAACCCATTTGAATGCAGAGCTCCAAAGAATAGCACGGAGAGATTTAAAAAAAAAAAAAAATAAAAAGCCTTCCTAAGTGATCAATGAAAAGAAATAGAGGAAAACAACAGAATGGGAAAGACTAGGGATCTCTTCAAGAAAATCAGAGATACCAAAGGAACATTTCATGCAAAGATGGGCACGATAAAGGACAGAGATGGTGTGGACCTAACAGAGGCAGAGGATATTAAGAGGAGGTGGCAAGAATACACAGAAGAACTGTACAAAAAAGAGCTTCAAGACCTAGATAATCATGATGATGTGATCACTGACCTAGAGCCAGACATCTTGGAATGTGAAGTCAAATGGGCCTTAGAAAGCATCACTACAAACAAAGCTAGTGGAGGTAATGGAATTCCAGTGGAGCTATTCCAAGTCCTGAATGATGATGCTGTGAAAGTGCTGCACTCAATATGCCAGCAAATTTGGAAAACTCAGCAGTGGCCACAAGATTGGAAAAGGTCAGTTTTCATTCCAATCCCAAAGAAAGACAATGCCAAAGAATGCTCAAACTACTGCACAATTGCCCTTATCTTACACAGTAGTAAAGTAAAGCTAAAAATTCTCCAAGCCAAGCTTCAACAGTGAAACATGAACTTCCAAATGTTCAAGCTGGTTTTAGAAAAGGCAGAGGAACCAGAGATCAAATTGCCAACATCCGCTGGATCATGGAAAAAGCAAGAGAGTTCCAGAAAAACATCTATTTCTGCTTTATTGACTATGCCAAAGCCTTTGACTGTGTGGATCACAATAAACTATGGAAAATTCTGAAAGAGATGGGAATACCAGACCACCTGATCTGCCTCTTAAGAAATCTGTATGCAGGTCAGGAAGCAACAGTTAGAACTGGTCATGGAACAACAGACTGGTTCCAAATAGGAAAAGGAGTACGTCAAGGCTGCATATTGTCACCATGTTTATTTAACTTATATGCAGAGTACATCATGAGAAATGCTGGACTGGAAGAAACACAAGTTGGAATCAAGATTGCCAGGAGAAATATCAATAACCTCAGATATGCAGATGACACCACTCTTATGACAGAAAGTGAAGAGGGGCTAAAAAGCCTCTTGATGAAAGTGAAAGTGGAGAGTGAAAAGGTTGGCTTAAAGCTCAACATTCAGAAAACGAAGATCATGGCATCTGGTCCCATCACTGCATGGGAAATAGATGGGGAAACAGTGGAAACAGTGTCAGACTTTGTTTTTCTGGGCTCCAAAAATCACTGCAGATGGTGACTGCAGCCAAGAAATTAAAAGACGCTTGCTCCTTGGAAGGAAAGTTATGACCAACCTAGATAGCATATTCAAAAGCAGAGACATTACTTTGCCAACAAAGGTTCGCCTAGTCAAGGCTATGGTCTTTCCTGTGGTCATGTATGGATGTGAGAGCTGGACTGTGAAGAAGGCTGAGTGCCGAAGAATTGATGCTTTTGAACTGTGGTGTTGGAGAAGACTCTTGAGAGTCCCTTGGACTGCAAGAAGATCCAACCAGTCCATTCTGAAGGAGATCAATCCTGGAATTTCTTTAGAAGGAATGATGCTAAAGCTGAAACTCCAGTATTTTGGCCACCTCATGCGAAGAGCTGACTCATTGGAGAAGACTCTGATGCTGGGAGGGATTGAGGGCAGGAGGAGAAGGGGATGACAGAGGATGAGATGGCTGGATGGCATCACTGACTCGATGGATGTGAGTCTGAGTGACCTTCGGGAGCTGGTGATGGACAGGGAGGCCTGGCGTGCTGCGGTTCATGGGGTCGCAAAGAGTCGGACACGACTGAGCGACTGATCTGATCTGATCTGAGGAACAAGAGATCAAATTGCCAACACCCACTGGATCATTTAAAAAGCAAGAGAGTTCCATAAAAATAGCTACTTCTGCTTTATTGACTATGCCAAAGCCTTTGATTATGTGGACCATAACGAACTGTGGAAAATTCTTCAAGAGGTGGGAATACCAGACCACCTGACCTGGGTCTTGAGAAATCTATATGCAGGTCAGGAAGCAACAGTTAGAACTGGACATGGAACAACAGACTGGTTGCAAATTGGGAAAGGAGTACGTCGAGGCTATATATTGTCCCCCTGCTTATTTAACTGCTATGCAGAGTACATCATGAGAAATACTGGACTGGGTGAAGCATAAGTTGGAATGAAGATTGCTGGGAGAAATATCAGTAACCTCAGATATGCAGATGACACCACCCTTGTGGCAGGAAGCGAAGAAGAACTAAAGAGCCTCTTGATGAAAGTGAAAGAGGAGAATGAAAAAGCTGGCTTAAAACTCAACATTCAGAAAACTAAGATCATGACATCTGTTCCCATCACTTCATGGCAAATAGATGAGGAAACAGTGGAAACAGTGACAGACTTTATATTCTTGGGCTACAAAATCACTGCAGATGGTAACTGCAGCCATGAAGTTAAGAGACCCTTGCTCCTTGGAATAAAAGTTATGATCAACTTAGACAGCATATTAAAAAGCAGAGATATTACTTTGCTGACAAAGGTCCATTTAGTTAAAGCTATGGTTTTTCCAGTAATTGTGTATGGATGTGAGAGTTAGACTATAAAGAAAGCTGAGTGCCACAGAACTGATGCTTTTGAACTGTGGTGTTGGAAAAGACTCTTGAGAGTCCCTGGGACTGCAAGGAGATCCAACAAGTCCATCCTAAAGGAAATCAGTCCTGAATATTCCTTGGAAGGACTGATGTTGAAGCTGAAACTCCAATCCTTTGGCCACCTGATGCAAAGAACTGA
Source organism: Tragelaphus eurycerus (assembly GCA_935064755.1). Classification (NCBI taxonomy): domain Eukaryota; kingdom Metazoa; phylum Chordata; class Mammalia; order Artiodactyla; family Bovidae; genus Tragelaphus; species Tragelaphus eurycerus. The sequence continues at coordinate 18,441,772 of CAKXYN010000003.1, forward strand.
CTCATCTGAAAAGACCATGATGCTGGGAAAGATTGAAGGAGGGAGGTAAAGGGGATGGCAGAAGATCAGATGGTTGGATGGCATCTCTGACTCATGGGCAGGAGTCTGAGTAAACTCCAGGAGTTGGCGATGGACAGGGAGGCCTGCAGTGATGCAATCCATGGGGTCCCAAAGTGTCGGATATCACTGAGTGACTGAAATGAACTGAACTGATGGCAATCTGTAGGTCCATTCATGTTTCTACAAATAGCATTATTTCATCCTCTTTAATGGCTGAATAATATTCCATTATACATATGTACCATATACTATCCATTCCTGGTCAATGGACATTTAGGTTCTTTCCATGTCTTGGCTATTGTGAACAATGCTGCAGTGAGCATTAGAGTGCATGTATCCTTTTGGACCATGTTTTTTTTCCTGTTATATGCCCAGGAGTGGGATTGCAGGATCATATTGTAGCTCTAATTGTAGTTTTTGAAGGACCCTCCATTCTGTTTTTCATAGTGTCTGTACCAGTTTACATTGCCACCAATAGTATAGGAGGGTTTCCTTCCCTATACACCCTCTTCACCATTATATTGTTTATGGATTTTTTCATCATTGCCTTTCTGGCTGCCCACCTTATTTTCCGATATGTTACAAAGGAATACATTTCATCAGTTAGGTTTACTTCATTATGCATTCATTAACTGGAGTCCAGTGTTTATTTAGAGTCCTTTTTTAAGTGGAGGGTGAATTTTGTACTATAAGGTATACTATTCAGTGAAGTTTTTTTTTTTTTAATAAATCCATACACCTATTTAACCCAAACCCCTATCAAGGTTTAGAATATTTCCATCAATCCAGAAAGTTCTCATGCTCCTTCTCATTTAGGCTCTATCTCCTGCAACACTGGTGTGATTTTTTTCCACTGTGGGGTTGTTTTTCATGCTCTTGCAGGACATTTTTGACAACACTGGGGTAAATTCTGGTTTTTGCCCCAAATCAAGTAGGCCAATCATATCAGTGCCCCTAAATGGGGATCTCTCAGGAACAAGCGAAAAGCAAGAGTGGATGAGAAGCAGAATTGGTGGACAGAAGCCTTAGAAACCAGTGATTCTAAAATGGTGTCCAATGAAAATTCCAGGCGAGTGGTGAGTTGATAGAGGGATTCTGAGGGGAGGGACCCTCATGTAGGTGGGTGGATCTTGAAGGCACTATGCTAAGTGAAATAAATCAAACAGAAGATGACAAATACTATACTATCTCACTTATCTGTGGAACACACAAACACACACATAAAAACAAAACAGAAACAAAGCAAAAAACAACCAAACTCACAGAAAAACAGATCAGACTTGTGGTTATCTGAGGTGGAGGGTTGTGGGAAGGGGAACTGGAGGAAGGTGGTCAAAAGGCCCAAAATGCCACTTATAAGATAAATAAGTATAAGGACTTAATGTACAACATGATGACTATGCTTCCCTCATAGCTCAGTTGGTAAAGAATCCACCTGCAATGCAGGAGACCCTGGTTCGATTCCTGGGTCGGGAAGATCAGTTGGAGAAGGAATAGGCTACCCACTACAGTATTCTTGGGCTTCCCTTGTGGCTTGGTTGGTCTGACAATGAGAGAGACTTGGGTTCAATCTGGGTTGAGAAGACCCCCTGGAGAAGGAATAGGCTACCCACTCCAGTATTCTGGCCTGGAGAATTCCATGACTGTATAGTTCATGGGCTTGCAAAGAGTTGGACATGACTGAGAGACTTTCACTTTCACTTTCGTGATGACTATACTTAGCTGTGTTGTACAAGGCATAAGAAAGTTGTTAAGAGAATGCTGCGGCTGCTGCTGCTAAGTTGCTTCAGTCGTGTCCGACTCTGTGCGACCCCATAAATGGCAGCCCACCAGGCTCCCCCGCCCCTAGGATTCTCCAGGCAAGAACACTGGAGTAGGTTGCCATTTCCTTCTCCAATGCATGAAAGAGAAAAGTGAAGGTGAAGTCGCTCAGTTGTTTCCGACTCTTCTCGACCCCATGGACTGCAGCCTACCAGGCTCCTCTGCCCATGGGATTTTCCAGGCAAGAGTACTGGAGTGGGGTGCCATTGCCTTCTCCGTGTTAAGAGAATAAATCCTAATAATTCTTACTGTAGGGAGCATTTTTCTTTCTTTTTATTGCAACTGTATGAGAAGATGGATGTTAGCTGAAACTATTGTGGTCCTCATTTCACAATATATGTAAATCAAACCATCATGCTGTGTGCCTTAAACTTATTCAGAGATGTATGTTAATTATTTCTCAATAAACTGGAAAAACAAATATCAAAAAGAATTAAATTGAGTGATGCACATGAAAGGATTCTATAGATATAAGTTAACTGATGCCCATCTACCTGGCTCCATGTTGGGAGGCCAGGGAGGGGGAAAAAACAGAAAGCCTAACCACAAGTAAACTTACCTTCTGAATTTATTGATAAATCATGAATAAGATCAATCTCAACATTCTGTTTCTGCTCTTATATTTTCCTTACATTAGAGTCAAAGCACACAGATTCTTCTAGCTTTGTTGTCCAATCTCATTTTTAACCCAACATTGTGTTTCAAATGAATGTCTACTTTACTCACTAGATAAGCCTCTGCTTTGGTTATTAATAAACAAATAAAAAAGCAAATGAACCCTCATAAGAGAGACATTTACTTTTCCTTAAGATATTTGTAAATGCATGCTCAAAACTCTGAGCAGAGATCCAAAAACATTAGGGGACTTTAGCTTCAGAGAGATCACGTGTTGAAGACTAACACTCATTTGGATATCTGTGTTTACATATAATAGAAAGACAGCCAAACTACTTTATTTCATGATTCATACTTGTGACTAATCGTAGTGACCTTTCACTTAGCATCATGATCTTGGTTTTTATAGAATTAGGGAATTTCCCTTGATAATCTGGGTCTCCCACCTTGGCAAGTTAAAGTCCATGGCCAACATGATGGCAGATATCTGAGAACCTTGACCTGAGAGTTGGAGGATTGGAAATCTCTTCTTTACCAAGTAGAGTCTGGAGGTAGTTTTGTTGCCCTAACTGTGTTTAATTCTATATCTAAGGGGTTCTATGAGTCTCTAGTTTTCTAACAAATAATGTCAACTGTATTTATCTCAGTCTTTTGTGTATAGGCTTCCTTGGTTAAGTGATCTTACTGTCTTCAGTCTCATCCTTAGAACCACCCATCAGTCATCAGGGTATGGTTTGCATGGAGGGACTATAGGGAATAGAGGTTTCTGTAGTGTTGCTGTTTTTATTGGAAATTCAATTCTGGTTCTTGGCCCTTAGTACCTTTCTATCCCTGTATTGTCTGACTTTTTGAAGCTGTGGAATGTGCTAACAAATATGCCACAAGGAAATTGGATTCGGTGACAGAATCCTCAGGCCCTAGTCAATGACCTGGAACAGGCCTGCCTTGGGTATTCTGGTCCCTAGGAAGTGGATGATCCCCAAAAACCTGCAACCAGGTCCTGCCACATGCTGCTGCAGCTGCTGGCAAAGCTGCTTGCTGAGTCGTTGTCTTTTTTCTTGGTCTGACCATTGGACCCTGAGCCTTGGAACCATCCCCTTCGTACCTGTTCTGCTTGATTTAGGTTCATGCAGCTCCAAAAGCAATCTTACACTCTTGCCTCTGACAGTTTCTCTTAATATAAAAACAGATGCTCAGGAGCAAAGTTGTTTTTTCTATTTCATATCATTATATTTTAAGACAAATTTCTTTGGGCATTAAGATACTGCTATCTACATCTGTTTGCATCATTTAATTTTCTGCCAAAAATTTGTTCGCTTACATGATTTTAATGGGCAAAACTAAAGCTATGGTCTCCTCTCATACAAGGCGGGCTCATGATGTTTATTTTCCACTGCCCCTTTTCCATCCCTCTGTCCCATGAACTCCATCTAAGAGTTCTGTCTTACACTCTGGAGGGAAACTTTTATTTTTAAGTTTCTTTCTTTCTTTCTTTTTTAAATAGGGAACTGGGGCTTAAGGGAAACCAACTTGCCTAAGAGCTCTGACTTGATTTTCTTCTTGAGCTTACTTTCTTACTTTGAAGATTCCCCAGAAACAACTTCAGAGATATGAGTACCTAAAATTATGTTTAAATCTCTTTTATGAATTCCTGAAATTACTGAGGTGATAAGGGGCTAGAAGTAGTACTCCTACTGGGTGATTCATTGTCCTCATTTGATTCCTGCTAAATTAGTAAAGTTTAATCTCATATGATGACATCTCCAGGAGACACAAAGTGCCAACAAGCTCTAGAAGAATCCATGGTTTGTCTGTATCTATAGTGGAATGGAATTCATTCATTTAAAACTCATCCATCCTTGCTAAGTATTTCTTTAAACATAAAATCTTAAGTTGTTACTGCTAAGTCGCTTCAGTCGTGTCCGACTTTGTGTGACTCCATAGACGGAAGCTCACCAGGCTCCCCCATCCCTGGGATTCTCCAGGCAAGAACACTGGAGTGGGTTGCCATTTCCTTCTCCAATGCATGAAAGTGAAAAATGAAAGTGAAGTCGCTCAGTCGTGTCCGACTCTCAACGACAGTTTTCTGCTATGTTTCTAGGGTTGGAGGATATGTGTCTCTTCCCAAGAGCTTCCCCTGAAGAATCTCAACTTCAGTTGCTTCTGTATGTTGTGGCTCCAGTGGATACAGACTCAAAGTATGCTAGGTTCTCAAGCCCTGGATTTGATGAACCACTAGAGGAAGCTGGAACTAGGAAGGGGGCTATAAACTGGGGACCCTGACCCAACTGAAGAAGCTGATTGCATCAAGGACAGGAGAAGGCCAAACTTGACCTGACCATCCATTTGGGACACCAAGAAAAGGAACCATTCAAGTTGATGGTCTGTGGGATTGCCAGGAGAGGTTAGCTCTGTGGTTTTATCTTCTACCAGGTGCTGGAACTCTGAGGAATAAAAACACTTTCTGGTGATCACACCCTTTATGGTAGGAACTCAGTGGATCCTAAAAACATGCCTTTTGGAGGGGATATAGGGAACAGGGTGAAGCCTCTAGGGACAAGGTATTGGAATGGACCTGGAGTTTGGTGGTGATAGAGCTAGAAAACTCAGTTAAGTGAAGCACTCTGTTGAGGGGTTGTCTGGGAGCATAAATGAAAAAGTGGTCCTTGAACTATTTGGTTCAAGTAATATTTTTACCAATTACAAAATTAATATCATAGCACAATCTATGTACACAGATCAGTTCAGTTCAGTCGCTCAGTCATGTCCGACTCTTTGCGACCCCATGGACTGCAACATGCCAGGCTTCCCTGTTCATCACCAACTCCCAGAGCTTGCTCAAATTCATGTCTATTGAGTCAATGATGCTATCCAACCATCTCATCCTCTGTTGTCCCCTTCTCCTCCTGCCTTCAATCTTTCCCAGAATCAGGGTCTTTTCCATTGAGTCATTTCTCCACATCAGGTGGCCAAAGTATTGGAGTTTCAGCTTCAGCATCAGTCCTTCCAGTGAATGAATATTCAGGACTGATTTCCTTTAGGATTGACTGATTTGATCTCCTTGCAGTCCAAGGGACTGTCAAGAGCCTTCTCAACACTGGAGTTCAAAAACATCAATTCTTTGGTGCTTAGCTTTCTTTTTGGTCCAACTCTCACATCCATACATGACTACTGGAAAAACCATAGCTTTGACTAAATGGACCTTTGTCAGCAAGGTAATGTCTCTGTTTTTCAATATGCTGTCTTGGTTGGCCATAGATTTTCTCTCAAGGAGCAAGCATCTTTCAGTTTCATGGCTGCAGTCACCATCTGCAGTGATTTTGTAGCCCAAGAAAATAAAATCTGTCACTGTTTTCATTGTTTCCCTATCTATTTGCCATGAAGTGATGAGACCAGATGCCATGATCTTAGTTTTCTGAATGTTGAGCTTTAAGCCAACTTTTTCACTCTCCTCCTTCACTTTCATTAAGAGGTTCTTAGTTCCTTTTTGCTTTCTGCCATAAGTATGGTGTCATCTGCATATCTGAGGTTATTGATATTTTCCCCTGTAATCTTGGTTCCAGCTTGTGCTTCATCCATCCTGGCATTTCGCTTGATGTACTCTGCATTTCAGATCAGATCAGATCAGTCGCTCAGTCGTGTCCGACTCTTTGTGACCCCATGAACCGCAGCACGCCAGGCCTCCCTGTCCATCACCAACTACTGGAGGTCACTCAGACTCACATCCATCGAGTCAGTGATGCCATCCAGCCATCTCATCCTCTGTCGTCCCCTTCTCCTCCTGCCCCCAATCCCTCCCAGCATCAGAGTCTTCTCCAATGAGTCAACTCTTTGCATGAGGTGACCAAAATACTGGAGTTTCAGCTTTAGCATCATTCCTTCCAAGGAAATCCCAGGGTTGATCTCCTTCAGAATGGACTGGTTGGATCTCCTTGCAGTCCAAGGGACTCTCAAGAGTCTTCTCCAACACCACAGTTCAAAAGCATCAATTCTTCGGCGCTCAGCCTTCTTCACAGTCCAGCTCTCACATCCATACATGACCACAGGAAAGACCATAGCCTTGACTAGGCGAACCTTTGTTGGCAAAGTGATGTCTCTGCTTTTCAATACGTTATCTAGGTTGGTCATAACTTTCCTTCCAAGGAGCAAGCGTCTTTTAATTTCATGGCTGCAGTCACCATCTGCATTTAGGTACAACTTGAAAAAAGCTCATAGCATAGAAAATCACAAAGAGGAAAACATCTTTCATGATCTAATTAATCAGAAATAAATATTTCTCACAATTGATACATATTCTTCAAATCTCTTTCTTTGTAACTTAAAGATTGGTGCTGTATATATACTTTGGATGTCTTTTTTAATAATACAAAGTCCATATTATTAATTGCTAAACTATTATATATTTCTTGAAGTGGAAATTTTCTGGATCAAAGGGGAGACCCTTGTTGTATAGAACATATATATAGATCTATGAAGCAACATTTAGAACTGGACATGGAACAACAGACTGGTTCCAAATAGGAAAAGGAATACATCAAGGTTGTATATTGTCACTCTGCTTATTTAACTTATATGCAGAGTACATCATGAGAAATGCTGGGCTGGAAGAAGCACAAGCTGGAATCAAGATTGCCCAGAAGAAATATCAATAACCTCAGCTATGCAGATGACACCACCCTTATGGCAGAAAGTGAAGAAGAACTAAAAAGCCTCTTGATGAAAGTGAAAGAGGAGAGTGAGAAAGTTGGCTTAAAGCTCAACATTCAGAAAACGAAGATCATGACATCTGGTCCCATCACCTCATGGGAAATAGATGGGGAAACAGTGTCAGACTTTATTTTTCTGGGCTCCAAAATGACTGCTGATGGTGACTGCAGCCATGAAATTAAAAGACTCTTACTCCTTGGAAGGGAAGTTATGACCAACCTAGATAGCATATTCAAAAGCAGAGACATTACTTTGCCAACAAAGTTCCGTCTAGTCAAGGCTATGATTTTTCTTGTGGTCATGTATGGATGTGAGAGTTGGACTGTGAAGAAAGTTGAGCGCCGAAGAATTGATGCTTTTGAACTGTGGTATTGGAGAAGACTCTTGAGAGTCCCTTGGACTGCAAGGAGATCCCACCAGTCCATTCTAAAGGAGATCAGTCCTGGGTATTCATTGGAAGGATTGATGCTAAAGCTGAAACTCCAGTACTTTGGCCACCTCATGTGAAGAGTCGACTCATTGGAAAAGACTCTGATGCTGGGAGGGATTGGTGGCAGGAGGAGAAGGGAACGACAGAGGATGAGATGGCTGGATGGCATCACTGACTCAAAGGACATGAGTTTGAGTAAACTCTGGGAGTTGGTGATGGACAAGGAGGCCTGGTGTGCTGTGATTCATGGGGTCACAAAGAGTTGGACACAACTGAGCGACTGAACTGAACTGAACTGATGCCCATAGAAGCAGTGTTTTCTTTGTCCCTGACAGGGCTTTCCTGAGTGTGAGCTTCATCAGGGCAAGGTCAGAATGCATAGGACTCAGGGTGCATGTCATTGTGAAAATTCCCTGTACTGGGGAATGAGGGTCCTTGAAGCTTCTGGTCTTGCCTTGGCCACCTACCTGTGTTTGACCTTAGGTGAATAACTACCTGTGTGGCATTTGTTCTCTCATCTGCAAAATAATGTTGAATTTTATAATCTCCAAGTTCCCTTTAAATTTTTACATTTTTTTGTCCTCAATAGCAGTGAAAATACTGAATGAATCACCCGTATTTGAAAGCCAAATATTAACATCAAACACTTGGTAAACTTGGACAGTCTTTCAGAAGAAAATTATTACTGCACAGATCAAGAAGAAAGATGACATTTGAATGCTGGAAAAGAAAACTCCTCCTCCTCCACCTTATTTATTTGAGTCAAAGAATATAAAATACGACTTTATTTGGAAAACTGGCTGACCGAGAAGATGGCAGACTAATGTCTCAAAGTAGCTATCTTACCTCTGTCCACTTTAGGTCTGAGACACCCAGAAGCTGTCACATTCTCAAGAGTGAATGACCACTCCCCTTCTTTTGTGCTCTCCACTAAGCTGTACAGTACATCCTCATTTCATGGAATTAATTTCTTATTTCTCTTCCCCGCCCCCCTCTTATGTGGCTTCCTCATATAAGCAGATGAGAAAAGGATAAAAATGAATGATAAAGAACAAATGCAAAATCATAAGTATGATTTTCAAATTTCATATGAAAATATGGAATTTCACGAATGAATCCAGACAGCAACAGAGGGAATGGGCTGCTGGTGGCCAGGCTGAAATGGACCACAAAAAGCCATGGGACCGACTTATGTTCTGGCTCTTCTCAGGGCTGCCACTTTTGCTCTGACTCAAACATTAGGACTATTTCTTTGCTTTCTATGCTGCAACAAGGCACATAGTGCAATCTGGTAGTTGAATCAATTCTTCCTGGTTGGTTGGGCCAACAAATGAATGATTAGTTCTTTTCTCTTGGCACAGCTGAGTTGCTATTAAAAAATGCTCTTAAGCACTTAGAATAAAGCAGTATGTACAAGAAACCAATGGGAACCTGGGGGAGGGGGAAGCAGGCATTCACAGGGCTAATTTATTTCAAATCACACCCAGGAAATCCAGTTTATCTAAACAAATCCTGGGCCAGGAGTTAGGGCAGAGGGAGAGAAACCCTGAGCAGCCACAAAATATTAAGCATTGCAGAGCTGGATAAAGCAGGATTGGGAGACTCAATGACTGTTTAAATTATTATAGAATGTAAACTCATTGGATGACATCTAATCTGGCCATATTTCCCTCAATTATTTCACCCCAGCAGGGTTTACTTTCCCATCAGTACTGGATCACAGAGCTGTCAGCTGGCGTTTTTGAAGGGTGATTTGTTGCTCTAATGATGATACTGAAATCTGTTTATGGTTGTTTATCTAAGGGTCATCTTTCTTCTGAGGCAGTTTTCTCCTCATGGGATTCTGTTTGGGCAGCTCTTTTAAATTCCCTAAACAGAACAACTGTCAGGGTTTTATAAAGAGTAAATATTCTGTCCATGTTAATTTTATGACCTATGACTATATCTTAGTTATTGAGCCAACTATGGTAATAATGATGCTTTATTTATTGAAGATGTTTTAAAGTTTACCAAACACATTCAAATGTATTATTTCACATGGCAATTATATACACTGGGCAGTTTACAATGTGCCAGAAACTGTTCTAAGCAACAATTCCAAGGTGTGGGGACTACTTTCATCTCCATTTTACAGGTGAGGATATAGAGGCACAGAAAGTTAAGCAACTTGCCTGAAGGCACACAGCTGGTAATCATACTGAAGCCAGGGGCATGAGAGCAGCATAGTGCAGAGCAGTGCTTAGCAGAGCTCTTAGCCCATGTCCCCTGGTGGTTCAGACGGCAAAGAATCATCCTGCAATGTAGATGACTGGGGTTTCATCCCTGAATTGAGAAGGTCTTTCTGGAGAAGGGAATGGCTATTCATTCTAGAATTCTTGCCTGGAGAATTCCACAGACAGAGGAGCCTAAAGAGCTATAGTCCATGGGGTCGCAAGGAGTCCTAAAAGACTGAATAGCTCTTTCACTTTCACTTCTGTTAGAGTGAAGGGAATGAATATGTACTTCCAGAAGAATTTGAACTTAAATCAATCAGGACTCAGAAGGCTCAATATTTCACTTAAATTGTATGTTTTTCTTATAATTTTGGGCACAATTTGCAGTCTTTAGCTGAATTTGTTTTAGTCCAAATCTACATCAAATTTCTGAAGGAAGCTGATGTTCCAGGATGCACTTTGTTTATCTTGAGGCCTCTCATTGCTCTGACATACTGCTCACTGGGCACGACTGGGAGCATACGTCTTCCAGTTTGAGAATTCCAGATAATCATGGAGACATCACTGGATTGTGAGTCAGGAGAGAACGAGGGCCTCGCTTCAGTGTTGCTAGTGGGTACCCGTGGGTCCATGAACAAGCCACATGCACTTCAGAGCTCAGTTTCTTGTATAAGAAGTGAGGATTGGGTCAGAGCAGTTATTCTTACACTAGCCTCCTAAAACTCCTCAGCTTCTAGACAGATGGAGAAAGGAGCAAAGGTGAAGGCCCCTTATCACCTCTGTTACACTTACATTTCGAGCCTTCTGGTAAGATTTATGCAGGCCAGTTGAATCTCACTCATTTCAAATATGTAAACAAAAATGTTTGGGAAAAACTAACAAATGAACAAGATGATTTCTAAGGCCAATATAGCCTAAGAATCTAAAGAAAGTGGCCAAAGTCTACTCTCCTTAGATTTCTTAAAAAAAAAAATCTTAAAATTTTTTTTTTATTAGAGTATAATTGTTTTCCAATTTTGTGTTAGTTTCTGCTGTACAACAAAGTGAATCAGCCATGTGTATATATGTATATATCCTCTCCTTCAGCGTCCCTCTTACCCCACCCCTATCCCATCCCTCTAGGTCATCGCAGAGTACCGAGCTAGCTTCCTGTACTGAATAACAGCTTCCCACTTGGCCTGATCTAGGTTCACTTGGGAAATGTTTTCACTGTGTAAATGGTGATTAGTTATTTTGTCTTGTCATGTTTTAGGCAATGTCCCCTGGGCTTTCCTTTTCATGGCCAAATCTAGACGATTTGTGTTTCTTTTGGAAGTGGAACTGGGATTCAGTTGGAGCATTAGAAGTTACTGTCATTTTGGTTTTTATGCTTGTGTCTTTTAAGAACATCACATAGCTTTGCGTGTGTGAGTCGCTCAGTCGTCTCTGACTCTCTGCTACCCCATGGACTGTAGCCCTCTAGGCTCCTTCGTCAATGGGATTTTCCAGGTAAGAATACCGGAAAGAATTCTTTAATCTCAGTAAGAAGCCATTTTCTTCTCCAGGGGATCTTCCTGACCCAGGGATCAAACTGGGGTCTTCTGCATTGCAGGCAGACTCTTTACCATCTGAGCCACCAGGGAAGCCTGGGATTAAATGTCATTCTTAAGAGACTAAGATAACAGATTGGATTAAAAACCAAAACAAGTATATTATGCCTACAGGAAATAGACTGTAGATACAGAAATACAAAAAGATATGATGTAAAATCTAAAGTAGACCAAAATAGCTATGCTAAGAGCAATGGGCAAAGTAAATATAAAGCCCAGAAGTGTTACTATAGCCAAAGAGGGATAGTTGATGATGAGAAAATGTCAATCCACCAGGGAAATAGAACAATTCTAAAGGTATATATAATCTACAGAGCCTCAGAATATTTTTAAAAATGACTAAATTTAAGGGAAAAGTAAACAAATCCACAAATCTGGAATATTCAAAATTCTCAGGATGTATCTTTTGGGAATATCAAGGATAAACTATACTTTATTTGTATGTAATGCTTTTATTATGCACAAAGTGTTCTTTTTGCTTTGCATGATTCCTTTTAAGTAAGAAAGAAGAGGTATGAAGTAAGGTTTCTGCTGTACAACAAAGTGAATTAACTATATGTGTAGATATATCCTCTCCTTCTCATACTTTGATACGAATATACACATTATCCTCCCAGAGAACTCTATCTATATGCAGTGAATGAGCTTCTTTATTTCTTTGTCCTTGTTTTTTTCCCACCAGACCTCAGGTGCAGAGAAGTGACTAATTTATATTCCTTAATTCAAGGCACACTGTCATCATCCATACAAGACCTCTTTACTGTTTAAATTTATTCCATTTCCCCCTTCTTTTTCAATTTCTACTCCCATTCAGTCTCAAAATTTTACCTTCTTGTTTGGTCTCCCCAAGTACCCTGGGAACTACGATTTTCAGAATCTCTTGACAGTAAGGTCCTACTTTATATTTTGCCAATGAGAAGCACTTATTAAAGATTTGGAAATCAAAATAGATGCAGGTGTCATTAATTTCCCTCTGTCCTTGGCATGCAGATATCAGGATTTAGACGGATGAAATTTTACAGCATTTTACTGCATCAGCTGTGAACTTCAACAGTGATTTCCTACAGGTATTAACTTGGCTAACAGAAACTTCCTACTTCTCTAAGAGGCAGAGCATCCTTCTTTGACTTTTTCTCCTCCTTAACTCTATCAATTTTTAACACAGCATTTTCTCTGTTAAGTCCTTTCTTGATTGAAATAAGTAGTGTGCTAGTGTTTTCCTGACCAAATATTAACTGATAAAATATTCGATATAAGTAGTGGCGGCAGGAAATATATATCTTCATATATGGAAAGCTGGGATTTGTTATATGAACTACTTAATATTTGAAAGAAGTGATGTCATGATTGGCAGTGACGTGGATATTAATAATCTATGGAATAACCAAAAACATTACTTAAATGATCACCTGTTGCTGCCAACATCAAGTTTTCTGTTGAAGAAAAGACTTTGGGTGACCAAGTGACTGTTGCAGTCAGTTGGGACTCTGAGTTGGGACAATGCCTTATGACTATTATAGAGAGTTTAAATATCTGATTAAAGCACAGTTAGGGAACCAGGGAATTTAGATGACTGAGTTAAAATAACCTATTAGATATTGTGGCTACAGGGCTAATGTATAAAAGTCAGATCCACACTTTGATCCTGAGTCTCATAGAATTACATTGTAGGTTGAATTCATAGCCTCGCTATGTCCTATGTGACAATTATGACATTGCTTTGCAAAGAGAGGGACCATAAAGAGTGGGTTGGGAATATGTGGTAAAGGTTGGATGAATCTGGTTACCTTAAAGCCCCACATCTAACTGACACTCTCTTCCCAGCAGGTCTTCCCTCCCTGTCCGAGGAGGCTAGTTTTTTCTTGTTGGAAAAGCCTGTGATAATCTTACCTGGAGCAGTTCTCTTATAAGTAGATCCTAGTTTTCCTTGAGACTTGTTTCTACAAATCCTCATTACCAGCCTACCTGTCATAGCCCAGTATACCCCAGGGGAACAAGTACAAGTCTGATTGGGAAGAGATAGCTTATGCTCCCTGATCCCCAGTTTGAAGAGAGATAGAAACAATCATGGGATGTGTCACAGTTATTGATATGGCTGCACTATCGACAGATTATGGCTTCAATTCAGTTCAGTTCAGTTGCTCACTCGTGTCCAACTCTTTGCAACCCCATGAATCGCAGCACGCCAGGCCTCCCTGTCCATTACCAACTCCCGGAGTTCACTCAGACTCACGTCCATCAAGTCAGTGATGCCATCCAGCCATCTCATCCTCTGTCGTCCCCTTCTCCTCTTGCCCTCAATCCCTCCCAGCATCAGAGTCTTCTCCAATGAGTTGACTCTTCGCATGAGGTGGCCAAAGTACTGGAGTTTCAGCTTTAGCATCATTCCTTCCAAAGAAATCCCAGGGCTGATCTTCAGAATGGACAGGTTGGATCTCCTTGCAGTCCAAGGGACTCTCAAGAGTCTTCTCCAACACCACAGTTCAAAAGCATCAATTCTTCGGCGCTCAGCCTTCTTCACAGTCCAGCTCTCACATCCATACATGACCACAGGAAAGACCATAGCCTTGACTAGATGGACCTTTGTTGGCAAAGTAATGTCTCTGTCTTTTCTAGGTTGGTCATAACTTTCCTTCCAAGGAGTAAGCGTCTTTTAATTTCATGGCTGCAATCACCATCGGCAGTGATTTTGGAGCCCAGAAAAATAAAGTCTGACACTGTTTCCACTGTTTCCCCATCTATTTCCCATGAAGTGATGGGACCGGATGCCATGATCTTCGTTTTCTGAATGTTGAGCTTTAAGCCAACCTTTTCACTCTCCACTTTCACTTTCATCAAGAGGCTTTTTAGTTCCTCTTCACTTTCTGCCATAAGGGTGGTGTCATCTGCATACCTGAGGTTATTGATATTTCTCCCGGCAATCTTGATTCCAACTTGTGTTTCTTCCAGTCCAGCATTTCTCATGATTTACTCTGCATATAAGTTAAATAAACAGGATGACAATATACAGCCTTGATGTACTCCTTGTCCTATTTGGAACCAGTCTGTTGTTCCATGCCCAGTTCTAACTGTTGCTTCCTGACCTGCATACAGATTTCTCAAGAGGCAGGTCAGGTGGTCTGGTATGCCCATCTCTTTCAGAATTTTCCATAGTTTATTGTGATCCACACAGTCAAAGGCTTTGGCATAGTCAATAAAGCAGAAATAGATGTTTTTCTGGAACTCTCTTGCTTTTTCCATGATCCAGCGGATGTTGGCAATTTGATCTCTGGTTCCTCTGCCTTTTCTAAAACCAGCTTGAACATCAGGAAGTTCACAGTTCATGTATTGCTGAACCCTGGCTTGGAGAATTTTGAGCATTACTTTACTAGTGTGTGAGATCAGTGCAATTGTGCTGTAGTTTGAGCATTCTTTGGCATTGCCTTTCTTTGGGATTGGGATGAAAACTGACCTTTTCCAATCTTGTGGCCACTGCTGACTTTTCCAAATTTGCTGGCATATTGAGTGCAGCACTTTCACAGCATCATCTTTCAGGATTTGGAATAGCTCCACTGGAATTCCATCACCTCCACTAGCTTTGTTCGTAGTGATGCTTTCTAAGGCCCACTTGCCTTTACATGCCAGGATGTCTGGCTCTAGGTCAGTGATCACACCATCGTGATTATCTTTAGTGTGTGTCAATTTCAACAACTAGGAATGGCTCTACACTTCTCTCTGGTGGTTGACTCTGTGATAATTTGTTTGCAAAATTTACTCAATAATTCCTTTAACTACTGTATACCTGTCCTTTTGTGACGGGACTTTGCCACTTATTCCATCAAAAGGACTTTACTATTTCTTGAATCCGGACTTGGCAATGTAAATTGCTTTGGCCAATGAGACATTAGCAAACATGATCTAAGCAGAGGCTCCAAAAGTGCTTGCTACTTGGAAACATTCTGCCTTTAACAAGCTTAGGGTAGGTGCTGATGGATGAATGATCACTTGAAGACTTGAAGAAAAGTCTCAACAATCTCAGACAAATCTTTGGATATGTGAATGAGGTTATCCTAGGTCGTTCAGTCTTAAACTCCAAGAGCTGCCCAACAAGCCCAGGGAATCACAGAAATAATACTGTGGTTTGAATCCACTGTTTTTGAGAGAGTAATTATGTAACAGAAGTTAACTAGTACTGTTTGAAGCCTGAATTTAACTCTGTCTCACAATAAATAAATTGAGATGCTAGGACTCACTTATCCACCCCCTCATCAGGTCCTTGGAAAGAGTCCAAAAGATACTTGTCTCAGGAAGGCATGAAAAAACAATTTTGTGAGAGGAGCTTTGACATTCTTTAAAAACTCTGTAGTGACTTTCCTGTGAAAGTTGAGAATGAAGGCTAGTGATGCTGCTATTTAAATGATCTTTTGCTAGGATAGCAGTGGTTGAAAAACAGCACTGACAACCAGAGACCACAGGAGCAGATTACCAACATGCGAATCAAGACTGAAGTGGTAATCATGATTGACCTTCAGAAATCTTTGATATTCAATTGATTATGATTCTCCAAGAATCAATAGATGGAAAGCTATGAAAGCCTTATTTGATATGCATAAACAGAAGTATTCTAGGTCTTGATCTGAGTCCTCACAATGGGGATTGATGGTCCTTTAGTCAATTCTTATTCTTGAACAAGTTTATGGACCTAGAATCCCTTGAATGAAATTAGGGCAGGTCCTCTGGGAAAAGAATCTCATGGCTCTGACACAAAGTATGTATTGCAAATATTTTTCTTAGTCTTCTCCAAAGAGTCACTTAATCATTTACTAGGTGACTATGTACTGGGGAGGGGGCTTCCCAGGTGGCTCAGTGGTGTAGAATCTACCTGGCGATGCAGGAGATGCAGCAGACATGGGTTCAATCCCTGAGTCGGGAAGATGCCCTGGAGAAGGAAGTGGAAACCCACTCCAGTATTCTTGCCTGGGAAACCCCACGGACAGAGGAGTCAGGTGGGCTACAGTCCATAGGGTCGCAAAAAGTTGGACATGACTGAGCAACTGAGCACACACACACACACACACACACACTGGGGAAAGAGAAATACCCTGACTTTCGGAAATTGCTGAATATCTGACTCTGAGTTGACACTAATCACTGAATACCTCAAAAATCCACTATGGTTGTGTGATAAATGGAATTTTGACTTAAGTCTATTTCACAATGGCCCCAGTGGCTACTTCTCTAGTTTTGGACTATATATTTAATAATTGAAATAGGCATACTTGGTAGTCAACCCCATGTTGGCTATTTGACCCACGGAATAACTGTTAAAATTTTCACTTCAGCAATCAACATAATTTAGATTATGCTGGAGGAGGAAAAGGAGAAAAGTATATTACATTTACTCATATTTTTATTGTTCTTTCTTCCTGATTTTCCAAAGTTCCTTATTTTATATATTTTTTTCTGTTTAGAGAATTTCCTTTAGATACACTTCTAGTGTTGGCCAACTGGTGAAAAATTAGTTTTCCTTCATCTGAGATTGTCTTGATGTTTCCTTCCTTCCTGAAGGATATTTTTACTGGTTGTAAGATTCTGGGTTGAGTACTCTTTTCTTTCAACTCTTGGAAAATATTATGCCATTTGTTTGTGACTTCTATCATTTTTGTTATGAAATTCATTGTCATTAAAATTGTTTTTTCCCCCAAAGAAAGGTATCATTTTGCTGCGGCTGTTTTCAAAATTTTTTCTTTGCCTTTAGTTTTCAGAAGTTTAATTGTTATGTGTTTTGGCATGGATTGCTTTGATTTATTCTTTTTGGTGATCATTCAGCTTCTTGACGGTCCAGTTTATATTTCTTGCCAAATTTGCACATTTCTTAGCCATTATTTTTTTGAGTACTTTTTCATCCTTGCCCTTTCCCCCTTCTTTTTGTGACTATAGTGACATGCATGTTAAACCTTTTGTTATAGTCTCATAGGTCTCTGAGGCTCTATTAATTTTACATTTACCCCTGTTCAAATTGGGTAATTTATTTTGTTCCAGTCCATTGATTCTTTCCTTTGTCCCTTTCATTCCACTGTTGAGCTCATTCAATGAGTTTTTTTATTTCCATTATTGCAGTTTTCCATTTTAAAGTTTCCGTTTGGTTCTTCCTTACATCTTCTGTTCCTTTGTTGAATCTTTCTATTTTTTCCATTTGTTTTAAGCATGCTTGCAAATGTTCACTGAGGCATTTTTACAGTAGCTGCTTTGAAACATTTGTCAGATAATTAAACTCAAATTAACTTTGTTCATTTAGCTTAAGATCTTCCTGTTTCCTGCTAGGATGAGTGATTTTCAGCTGAAACCTGGACATTTTAGTTATCATGAGACTGTGGACATTATATAAAGCTTCTGTTTGAACTGGTTTCTTCTGGCACAGTTTCAGCAGGAAAAGAGAGGGCACCACCTTGTTACTGCCAGGTGGATGTAAAAATCCAGATTCTCTGCCCAGTCTCCATTGATATCCAAAGGCAGGGGTTCCTTGTTACTGCTGGATGAGGATGGTAGTTCCAGGTCCCCTTGTGGCCACTATAGATACCATAGAATATAGCAGGCTGGGGATGAGTCCTGGCTCCTTATGTGCCATTCTCTGACCCCATCCTGGTGGACACTTCATTGTAGCTTTGTGCCTGTGAACTAGTCTTTCCACACAGCCTTTGTTGGCCTGGGGAGTGGTGAGGCTGCTTCTGATTATTATGTGGTGTTTAACTGGAGAATAAAAGTTATTATTATTATATTTTTTTACAGTGGAATATTACTCAGCCGTAAAAGGAATGAAGTTGGTTCCTTTGTAGAGACTGTGGTTGAACCTAGAAACTGTCATACAGAGAGAGTCAGAAATAGAACAACAGATATTGTATATTAATGCATACACGTGGAATCTAGAAAAATGGTACAGCTGAACTTATTTTCAGGGCAGGAATAGAGACACAAATGTAGAGAACAGAGGTGTGGGCATGGCGAGGGTAAGGGGAGTGGGATGAATTGGGAGATTGGAACTGACACATATACGCAGAGTGAGTGAGTGAAGTTGCTCAGTCGTGTCCGACTCTTTGTGACTCCGTGGACTGTAGCCCACCAGGCTCCTCTGTCCATGGGATTCTCCAGACAAGTATACTGGAGTGGGTTGCCATTTCCTTCTCCAGGAGATCTTCCCGACCCAGGGATCGAACCCAGGTCTCCCACATTGCAGGCAGACGATTTAACCGCTGAGCCACCAGGGAGGCATATACACTACCATGTATAAAACAGATAGCTAATGGGAACCTGCCGAATGCCCAGGGAGCTCAGCTCAGTGTCCTCTGGTGACCTAGATGGGTGGGATGGGGTTGGGGTGAGATGGAGGTCCAAAAAGGAGGATTTATAGGTCTACATATGGCTGATTCATGTTGTCATACAGCAGAAGCCAACAAAACATTGTAAAACAACTGCACCCCAATTAAGAAAAAGAGAATACTTATTATCTAAAACTTTTCTGCCTTATGAGGCTGTTACTTCCTTGGTTCTTTAGCTAGAGAGCAGGCTTTCACTGGAGACATTTTTGGTCTGTACCTTGACTTCTTCAACTCTAAACTGGCATATACCAAGCAAGGTGAACACCTAGGAACATGCCACTGTGCTGTTACACAGTTACTAAGGTGCTTAGATAGTCTTCCTTCTCTTCTTCATCTTTTAGAATCTTTTTACAGATTTTTAATTCTACAATATTCTGGATCTTCAGTTGTAACTTGGGGGAAAAATAGAGATAAGTGCTTCTACTCCATCTTTCCAAAAAGTCTCTCTCTATTTTATGTAGTAAACACAGCAGAAACTGTTGTAAGTGAGTGGGGTCTTTTAGGCATCATGTGGTCTGCAAGGATGACTATTTCCCCATTTGGCTATCACACTTGTTCACTATATTGATGGCATCCTGGTGAGTGAGTGTGGGTTCGTAGTGCATTACATACACAAGAGTGAGAGATAAATCCATAAATATTCTGAAGCCTGACACTTGAAGATTCTGAGCCCAGAGATCCAGAGCAGGTCAAGAAATCACCTTCATAATGAAAAAAAGGAAATTCTTCATACCTTGTACCCCTAAAATTAAGAAAAAGGCAGAATATATGGCGGGTCTCTCTGAAGTTTATTTTTATTCATTTATTTTGATAAGTAAGAAGTAGATTTATTTAGGGAGGAAAACACTCTACAAACACAGTGTGGGCCATGTCGGAAGATGAGAGGACACTAAATATGATGCGGTTAGTTTTCATGGGCTGGGTAATTTTGTTGGCTAATGAATGGGAGGATTATTCCAACTATTTAGGGGGGAAAGGTGAGGATTTACAGTAATTGGGTTGCTGTCCACTTTTTTATTTTATTTGGTCAGCCTCAGGACTGTCATGGTGCTGGTAGGTATGTCACTTAGCTTATTGAACTGTTATGATGAGCATATACTGAAGTTTAAGGTCCAGTGGAAGTCAACTCATCTCCTGTCTTGGACCCATTCAGTTCTAATCAGTTTATTTCATGTCCTATGGCTATGTCATTCTTTTAAAAGCTGTGTCCTACCTCTTGGAAGTTGAGAGATAAAACACGCCCCATTTGAATGCACACTTGTGACCTATTTACTGAGGAACCTATAATGCTGTAAATTTTAGGGAGTTATAGTATATGAGAAGTCTCTATAGTTAGTCCAGGCTTCAGTACAAATTCCTCTTCCAACTCAAGTTTTATGATTTAGCAGACTCAGTGGTAGTTGAGGTCCGATGGGTAGTGATGCTGTATGGAGTCTCTGGCAAGCCACAGTAAGAGAAACCACAATAAGAGAACTTAAATACAGATTCCTAGGATTTTGGGAGTAGTGCCACATACCCTTAAACAAATGTTATTTTTCTTTTGAGAAACAGGTCTTGTCTTGATAGTGGGTCATGGATAAAGATTCCACTTCTGATCATGACATTACCAGTGGGCAAGTAACTTGAGCCACTCAGCATGAACTTGGTGTTATCTGACACCCTAAATAAAAAGTTGGGCATGTGCTGCAGGACTCTATAATATACTTGAAGTAGATGAAAAAGTTCAAAAAGTAACTAAGGCAACAAGTATATTGCATGAGCAGCTGACTTAGACTGCCATCATAGCTACATTTTTACTTCTCTCTGGATCCATTTATATGAACTCATGGGAAATTCTTCAAGATCAGTCAATTGAGAAAGCAAAATAAGCTTTATTTAAATATAGACTAGCATCATCTGGGAATGGATTATTGTAGTGTTATAGTCACACTTAGCACTGGTTCTGAAAGATTAATAAAGACACGTAAGACATGTAAGACAAATCTTCCCAGTGGGTATAACTTCAAATGATACATCTGTGGCTTACTTTGGATGAATGAAAGGCCGTCTACAAGTATATGCCCTTCATGGGCAGACGTCAGTCTTTTGGCCCAGGTCTTGGAGGAATTGAGGACACAGGAATATTGAGAAAGGGTATGTATGAGAGTGGATCGTCAAAATTCTCCAGATAGAATAAGATATTTGTGCCTCTTGTGAATGCTAACTAAAGGGTACCTACTGTACAGAAGACTCAGGAGGACAAGGTGACCCTTTCTGTGGATGTCACTCAGCACTTTTCCCCAAATGCTCCAGTTTTTGCTCAATGGACTCATGGATAAGTTGCCAGCATTAGAGGTTTTGCATTAGCTCAGCAACATAAGCTTACCCTCACTAAGGCTTAGACCACTGCTGGATACCCAGCTTCTTCATGGCAGAAGCTGCCTAAGCCTGACATGATACCGTTCCTCGGTGGCAGGTTTATTATATTGGACCACTTCTATCAAAAAGAGTGTAGCATTTTGTCCTAAAGGAATAGGCATTTATCCCAGATGTGAATTTGCTTTTCCTGCCTGTAACGCTCTTGCTTCACCGTCTGTGAACTCAGCAAATGCCTTATTCGCCATATGGCATTCCATCATATATTGTTTCTGACCAAGTAACTAATTGTACAACAAAAAAATGTGATAGTACTTTCATGCCCATAAGACTCACTTTTTTTTTGTATTTCCTCCCATAGAAGGGCCTGGTTTTATAGAATGGTAGCACAGAGAAGGCAATGGCAACCCACTCCAGTACTCTTGCCTGGAAAATCCCATGGACGGAGGAGGCTGGTGGGCTGCAGTCCATGGGGTCGCTAAGAGTCAGACACGACTGAACGACTTCATTTTCACTTTTCACTTTCTTGCATTGGAGAAGGAAATGGAAACCCACTCCAGTGTTCTTGCCTGGAGAATCCCAGGGACGGGGGAGCCTGGTGGGCTGCCGTCTATGGGGTCACACAGAGTCGGACACGACTGAAGAGACTTAGCAGCAGCAGCAGCAGCAGCAGCAGCAGCATGGCTTAGCAAAGACTAGTTATTGTGCCCAGCAGGAAGCACAAAACTTGGATGGGTGGAGAACTCTCAAATACATCATATACTTTGAGCAAGTGACCAATTTGTGATGTGTGTTCTCCCATAGCCAGATTACACTTGACTGGGGACTAAGAGTAGGAAAAAGAAGTGATGGCTATTTGCATTATTATTTTTGTTTTTGACTGTGCTGGGTTTTCGTTGCAGTGCATGGGCTTTCTCTAGCTATGGTGCATGGGCTTTCTCTAGCTATGGTGCATGCGCTTAGTTGACCTGCAACATATGGGATCTTAGTTCCTCGACCAGGGATCAAACCCAAGTCCCCTTGATTGCAAGGCAGATTCTTTACCACTGGACTATGGAAATCCCTGCATTATTGTTACTATTATTAAATTTTTTATTTTGTATTGGGTATCACTGATTAACAATGTTGTGCTAGTTACAGGTGAACAGTGAAGGGACTCAGTCATACATATACACGCATACATTCTCCTCCAAACCCGCTTCCCATCCAAGTTGCCACATAACATTGAGTAGAGTTCCATGTGCTGTATAGTAGGTCCTTGTTGGCTGTCCACTTTATTATTTATTTTTAAAGCTTTTTATTTTGTGCTGGGGCATAGCCAGTTAGCAATGTTGTGATAGTTTCATGTGAACAGTGAAGGGTCTCAGCCATACTTATACATGTATAAGTATGGCTTATTCTCCTCAAACTCCTCTCCCTTTCAGGCTCCTGCAGGTTATTATTATTTTTAACAATCATTATTCCTCTTGCAAAAATTTGCTTCACATGCCTGAATCTGTAGTCTCTGTTGGTTTAGTGATCTTAGTTCCCAAAGGAGAAAAACTTCCTTTGGAGGACATTACAATGAAACAGAAGTTTCATATTTTGTTCTCCTCATGTCACTGAATCAAGAGACACAGAAGGGGGTTCCAGTACTGTCAAAAGTAATCAACCCTCAACTAAGGCTGCTACTTCAAATCAGGATCAGAAAGCATATATGTGGAATCCGGGGAGTTAAATGTGCCTGTTTTCATACTTTCATGCCAGTAAAAATCTGATGAAAGATTATAACTGATTTGCCTGTTGTATGGCAGAAACCAACACAACATTACAAAACAATTTTCCTCCAGTTAAAAAATAAATTAAAAAAAAAGATTATAGCAGCTCAACACAGGCAGGGCCACTAATAATAGTTCAGACCATTTAGGAATAAAGTTTTGGGTCAGTGTACTAGATCAAGAGGGGTTTCCCCATTCTTTAGTGGCTCAGCAGTAAAGAATCTGCCTGACATGCAGGAGCTGCAGGAGACATGGGTTTGATCCCTGGGTCAGGACGATCCCCTGGAGGAGGGCATGAAAACCCACTCTAGTATTCTTGCCTGGAGAATCCCAAGGACAGAGGAATCCGGCAGGCTACAGTCCATAGGGTGGCATAGAGTTAGACAAGGCTGAAATGACAGCACATATGTACTAGATCTAGAACCATAGCCTAAAGTGATAGCTGAAGGGCAAAGAGATTATGGAAAGAGTACCGCAGTAAGAGTTAAAACATTATGATCTTGGATGTAAAAATGATGACTGTAGCAGCTATTCATATTTTCTTGTCTTAGGTTTCTATGTATGTCTTTATTTATATATCTTACACAATACAGAATTTCCATTTCCCTTCTTATTTCCCCTTACTGTTTTTATATAAATATGCTGTGGTTGATTAAGTACATGTCTTTAGATTGATTACATGTTATTGAAGAAGAACTGTGATTGAACTAGATGATGGTTACAGTGATGATGTTATGCTTGGGAACATTTTTGGAAAGAGGGTGAATGTCTTCTTATTTGTACAAGAGTTAGCTCTTGCATCAGGTTAGGCAGAAAGTGTGCTTCTGATACTATTTTTGTTTGGAAGTTAAATACAGAGGGGGTGGATGGGGGTGGATAGGTTCTGAACAGTCAGAAGAATGTCTGCTGGTCTTCAGCCCCATTTGAACTTCCTTTCAGGTGTTCCCAGTATCACTAAGCTAAAAACTTACATGTTCCAGATTCCTTTATCAGAAGGGTGTTTTGTTTATATTTCACTAGTGGGAGACGTCCTCACTAGAATTAGAAGGCCATTATTTTTCCACTATAGTGGCAAGCAGATGTGTCAGCTTTGGCTGATGTGAGATCTTGCAGTGACTTCAGGGCTTGTCCCATAAATCGCCTGCCTTGGTGCTCATGTAGCTGTAACCATTGGTGACATTTCCTTTAGTCCTTGTGGGTTGCAGCATCAACATCCTGTTTTTTTCATGAAGGCTGGTAGTGAACTTGGGAACTGGCAATGGTCTTCCCTGCCTTTCACTCCTTTAGCCTTTCCGATAGTTTTCTTTTTAAAAAACAAACTGCATACAACATGTTTTTTTTTAAAAAGTTTTTATTAAAATTAAAAACTTTTTTGGTGGGGCGGGGGCCCACAGGACAATGTAGAATCTTATTTCCCTGTTCAGGGATCAAACTTGCGCCCCATGCATTGGAAGTGTGGTGCCTTAATCACTGGACCACCAGGGAAATCCTGAATAGTTTTGAAAGTACCTCAATCCCTACATTAAGTCCTTTTCTGCTTGGAGATTTCTATTTTCTCAACTGAATACTCACTGATAAATCTTTGGTAGAAAACCATTCTTTTATATTTAAAATGTTTTATTGGAGTATAATGGCTTTACACCATTGTGTCAGTTTTTGCTGCACAACAAAGTGAATCAGCTCAACTGTATGTGTGTGTGTGTGTATATATATATATATATATATATCCCTTCCCTCTTGAGCCTCTCTCCCACTCCCCAGGCACCCATCCCTGCTCTCTAGTTCATCACAGAGCACCAAGCTGAGTTCCCTGTGCTATACAGCAGGTATACAAAGACATTTAGGTTGCTTCCATGTACTGGTTATTGTAAATAATGCTGCAATGAAATTGGAGTACATGTATCTTTTTGAATTATGGTTTGGGAGAAAATCATTCCAATTCAGTTCCGTTCAGTTCCTCAATTGTGTCCGACTCTTTGTGACCCCCATGGACTGCAGCATGCCAGGCTTCAGTGTCCATCACCAACTTCCAGAGCTTACTCAAATTCATGTCCGTTGAGTCAGTGATACCATCCAACCATCTCATCCTCTGTTGTCCCCTTCTCCTCCTGCCTTTAATTTTTCCCAGTATCATGGTCTTTTCTAGTGAGTCATTTCTTCACATCAGGTGGCCAAAGTATTGGAGTTTCAGCTTCAGCATCAGTCCTTCCAACGAATATTCAGGACTGATTTCTTTTCAGATGGACGGGTTGGATCTCCTTGCAGTCCAAGGGACTCTCAAGAGTCTTCAACACCGCAGTTAAAAAGCATCAGTCCCTCAGTGCTCAGCTTTCTTTATAGTCCAACTCTCACATCCATACATGACTACTGGAAAACCATAGCTTTGACTAAATGGACCTTTGTCAGCCAAGTAATGTCTCTGCTTTCTAATATGCTGTCTAGGTTGATCATAGCTTTTCTTCCAAGGAGCAAGCATCTTTAAATTTCATGGCTGCAGTCACCATCTGTAGTGATTTTGGAGCCCAAGAAAATAAAGTTTGTCACTGTTTTCATTGTTTCCCCATCTCTTTGCCATGAAGTGGTGAGACTGGATGCCATGATCTTAGTTTTTCGAATGTTGAGTTCTAGGCCAACTTTTTCACTCTCCTCTTTCATCAAGAGGCTTTTTAGTTCCTCTTCATTTTCTGCCATAATGCTGGTGTCATCTGCATATCTGAGGTTTATTGATATTTCTCCTGGCAATCTTGATTCCAGCTTGTGTTTCATCCAGCCCAGATGTATTGATGTACATTTCACATGATGTACTCTGCATATAAGTTAAATAAGCAGGGAAACAATATACAGCCTTGACGTACTCCTTTCCCAATTTGGAACCAGTCCGCTGTTCCATGTCTGGTTCTAACTGTTGCTTCTTGAGCTGCATATAGATTTCTCAGGAGGCCAGTAAGGTGGTCTGGTATTCCCATCTCTTTAAGAATTTTCCACAGTTTATTGTGGAACCATTCCAATATGTGTGAACCATTCCAATATGTGCTGCAATATATGTTCTTGTAAAGTGGTTTTGTGAATGCACTTGATATCTTTTTTTCTTTTACATCAATGGAATTGTGTTATAATTCTCATTTTATTTCTGACTTTTTATATATTTTAGAGATTTACTCTTGCTTTTTAGTTTATTACTGCATAGGATGCCACAGCATGAACTTCCTACACATAATATATTCATTCTTTTAGTGATCAAAACAGTTTGCCTCTAACTGCCTGTGACTCTGAACAATATCATGGGAAGCATTATAATATGTGCACACTTACGAACCTGTGGGATAACTTCTCTGAGATTTATACCTAGGAGTGGACCCACTGGGTCAGAAAAATAAACATTTTGTTTTGCTAAACTCTGGCAGATTCTTTCTAGGATGGCAGTGCCAGTTTATACTCTCACCAGCTGATTTTGCTTTCTGGTGACTGTAAAAGTTACCACGTTGTATCAGGTTGTTTCAGTCTGATTTCTGTGATTATTGGTAAGTTGGAGCATTTCTTCAAATGCTTCTTGGACATTTGTGTTACTTTTGTGAACTGGCTCTTTATGTCTGCTCATACGGGAGTTGATTTCTACAAAACCATCTACTGAATCATCTGTCATTCCTCATTGGTTTGTGTTGCTCCCTTTATCACATGTTAAGTGTATACTTGCTGCTGCTGCTGCTGCTAAGTCGCTTCAGTCGTGTCCGACTCTGTGCGACCCCGGAGACGGCAGCCCACCAGGCTCCCCCATCCCTGGGATTCTCCAGGCAAGAACATTGGAGTGGGTTGCCATTTCCTTCTCCAATGCATGAAAGTGAAAAGCCACCTACATATTCACATGCATACCAGTTTCTGAGTTCTTTCTCTGTTGCACTGATTCATTTTTCTGTTTCTGCTGCAGAAGTTTCTCTCTTAATTAATAAGAATTTACAATATATCTTAATATATTGCTGCTAAGTCGCTTCAGTCGTGTCCGACTCTGTGCGACCCCATAGACGGAAGCTCACCAGGCTCCCCTGTCCCTGGGATTCTCCAGGCAAGAACACTGGAGTGGGTTGCCATTTCCTTCTCCAATGCATGAAAGTGAAAAGTCAAAGTGAAGTCGCTCAGTCGTGTCCGACTCTTAGCGACCCCACGGACTGGAGCCTACCAGGCTCCTCCGTCCATGGGATTTTCCAGGCAAAAGTACTGGGGTGGGGTGCCATTGCCTTCCCCGATCTTAATATATTAATGCTACTTTAATTGGCACTTGCTGTTTTAACCATAAAGAGGATGTATTTCCAAATTTTGTTTCCTATCTACACATTTTCTTATGTAAATATTCCATTCATATTCTCTACATATTTTTATTTTTAAAACTTACATTTTTTATCATTTTGAATCAGATTTTCTATCTTATAGAAAGTAACCTTTGACCATAGAATTAATGCAAGAATTCCTTTGCTCTTAACATCAAACTGACTGTTGGATAACTGTTATAAGAGTTGAAAATAATGTGATTCAATGATAAGTGAATGTGTGTGTGTGTATGTGTATCTATATAAATATGTGCTAAGAGAAGAGGTCAGTAACAGGTTTAAAGCTGGAGGACCCACTAGTCTAGTCATTTTCAAATGAAGGCTCAGAAAAATCCAATCCTTTGCCTAAGTTCCCACAGCTCATTACTGGCAGAATCCAACCTGGACCCCAGGGTCCTGACTCTCAGCCAAAGCCCTCTTTGGCACACCTGGCCTTTCTTTCAGAGGGGTTAGCTGACAACTTGTGGAGGACTGGAGGAGGCTGAGGGAGCACGGGGCTGGGGAGGAGGTGGTGTGTGGAGGCCTGCTGGCGAGGTGCTTAAGCTCCAAATAGAAACATTGCCTCCTTCACAGATTTCAGCTGTAGCCCTTCATTCTTGGCTTCACATTCTTTGTTTTTGTGTCTGTTTCATGGCAGCTGGGTCCCCCACAGCTTCGGCTGCTAATAACGCAGTCCAGAGTCATGCAGTAAGTAATAGCAGACCAGGAGAGGAGCTCCAGGGGAGAGCAGCCAAGTCCTAGGGCCACCTCTCCCTCCCCCCGGCCCCCCTTGCTTGGACTCCTACCTGCCCAGGGGCTACTGAGGGTGGTAGTAGACACTCTCCAGATCCTTGGGGGGAAGGCCTGTCCATTCTGGGGGTGTCAATCCTACAGAATCTTCAAGAAAACAGAGAGATCCTGAAGGAAAGGCAGGTTTGTGGAAATGGTTATTGTGAGAGGCAGGCACTGCGACTTTAGAAGGGAGAAGAGGAGTGGGGAGAATCAAGTCTTCCTAAGAGGCTTGTAGATCAGCCCCTGGGTGGGTGGCTGGGAGATTGTGGGGGTCCTGAGGGACCCAATCTGTGGTGTCTGAGAGGGCGGGGTTGACGGTGATGATGTTAACAGTGATGTCACCACCACCACCGGCATCTCCACCATTTACTGAGGATTGGTGCATTCCAGGTATCATGATGAATGTTTATGTGTGAAATCTCATCCAATGCTTACAGGGTCTGGAAGTGAATGACCCAAAGTCATCCAAAAGAGACAGAGTGGGGACTCAAAGCCATCTCCAAGTGACTCGCACCACTCTTACTTCTGATCACTTTCACATAAAATTCACGTTTTCCCTTTTTCTTACTTGACCTCCACTCCTGAGCTGCAAGGCCTTGCTTTGCATCAGTGACACTCAGACCAAGCCCATCCTTCGTGTGACACCCATGATGTGGTGATGTTTTCCTCAGTGGACTCCTGTATCAGTCATTGTCTGCTTCACTTATTGGGTGGACTTAGTTTTGCCAAATAACAAACAGCAACAGCAACAAAAGAAGACCTTTCTCTTTGTGTATGATTATGTGATTCTCCTTCTCTCTACCTAGAAACTTCTTGCAGGTTTACTCATCTTTCTACCATCGTCTCCCACCCCCTGCACTGAGCATATTACAGTGAGCTGCTCCATGGTAGTAGTTTATTTCTTTAAATGATAAATAGAAAGGCAGTGTCAGGGAGAGCAGAGAGCAGGAAACCTAAACTTCCAAGACCCGAGTGTGACTCCCAATTCAGTCACCTGCTACTTTTTCAACCACAGGACTGGAAAAGGTCAGTTTTCATTCCAGTCCCTAAGAAAGGCAATGCCAAAGAATGTTCAAACTACTGCACAATTGCACGCATCTCACACGCTAGCAAAGTAATGCTCAAAATTCTCCAAGCCAGGCTTCAACAATACGTGACCCGTGAACTTCCAGATGTTCAAGCTGGTTTTAGGAAAGGCAGAGGAACCAGAGATCAAAATGCCAACATCTGCTGAATCATTGAAAAAGCAAAGGGAGTTCCAGAAAAACATCTATTTCTGCTTTATTGACTATGCCAAAGCCTTTGACTGTGTGGATCACAATAAACTGTGGAAAATTCTTTAAGGGATGGGAATATCAGACCACCTGATCTGCCTCTTGAGAAATTTGTATGCAGGTCAGGAAGCAACAGTCTGGACATGGAACAACAGACTAGTTCCAAATAGGAAAAGAAGCATGTTAAGACTGTATTTTCACCTTGCTTATTTAACTTATATGCAGAGTACAACATGAGAAATGCTGGGCTGGATGAAGCACAAGCTGGAATCAAGATTGCAGGGAGAAATATTAATAACCTCAGATGTGCAGATTACACCACCCTTAAGGCAGAAAGTGAAGAAGAACTAAAGAGCCTCTTGATGACAGTGAAAGAGGAGAGTAAAAAGTTGGCTTAAAACTCAACATTAAGAAAACGAAGATCATGGCATCTGGTCCCATCAGTTCATGGCAAATAGATGGAGAAACAGTGGAAACAGTGGCAGACTTAATTTTTGGGGGCTCCAAAATCACTGCAGATGGTGACTGCAGCCATGAAATAAAAAGACACTTACTCCTTGGAAGGAAAGTTATGACCAACCTAGACAGCATATTAAAAAGCAGAGACATTACTTTGCCAACAAAAGTCCATTTAGTCAAGGCTATGGTTTTTCCTGTAGTCATGTAGGGATGTGAAAGTTGGACTATAAAGAAAGCTGAGCACTGAGGGATTGATGCTTTTGAACTGTGGTGTTGGAGAAGACTCTTGAGAGTCCCTTGCACTGCAAGGAGATCCAACCAGTCCTAAAGGAGATCAGTCCTGGGTGTTCATTGAAAGGACTGATGTTGAAGCTGAAACTCCAATACTTTGTCCACCTGATGCAAAGAGCTGACTCATTTGAAAAGACCATGATGCTGGGAAAGATTGAAGGCAGGAGGAGAAGGGGATGACAGAGGATGAGATGGTTGGATGGCATCACCAACTCAATGGACATGAGTTTGAGTAAACTCTGGGAGTTGGTGATGAACAGGGAGGCCTGGCATACTGCAGTCCATGGGCTTGCAAAGTGTTGGACACAACTGAGTGACTGAACTGAACTGAACTGAACTTTTTCAACCATTTTTTAAATTGAAGTATAGTTAATTTACAATGTTGTATTAGTTCCAGGTGTACAGCAGAGTGATTCAAATATATATGTTTATGTATACATTGTGCTTATTCTTTCGGTCGTGTCCAACTCTTTGTGACCCCATGGATTATAGCCTGCCAGGTTGCTCTGTCCATAGGATTTTCCAGGCAAGAATACTGGAGTGGGTAGCCATTTCCTTCCATAGGTGAGCTTCCCAACCCAGGGAACAAACCCAGGTCTCCTGCATTACACGTGGATTCTTTACCATCTGAGCCACCAGGAAAGCCTATATATAAATAAATATTATATATATATATATATATATATATATATATATATATATATAACAGACATACACACAAACATATATATATATATATATATATATATGTATTACATACTGCTGCTGCTAGGTTGCTTCAGTCATGTCCGACTCTGTGCAACCCCATAGCTGGCAGCCCACCAAGCTCCCCCATCCCTGGGATTCTCCAGGCAAGAATACCGGAGTGGGTTGCCATTTCCTTCCCCAATGCATGAAAGTGAAAAATGAAAGTGAAGTCACTCAGTCGTGTCCGACTCTTAGTGGCCCCATGAACTGCAGCCTACCAGGCTCCTCCATCCATGGGATTTTCCAGGCAAGAGTACTGGAGTAGGGTGCCATTTCCTTCTCCACACACACACACACATATATATATACATGTATACATATATATTCAGATTCTTTTCCATTACAGATCATTACAAGATATTGAATATAGTTCTCTGTGCTAATAGTGTGTCCTTATTGTTTATCTGTTAGTAGAGTATATATGTTAATCCCGAGCTCCTAATTTATCTCCACCCCCTATTATCCCTTTTGGTAACCATAAGTTTGTTTTTCTACGTCTGTGAGTCACCTTGGAGAAGGCAATGGCACCCCACTCCAGCAGTCTTGCCTGGCGAATCCCATGGACAGAGGAGCCTGGAAGGCTGCAACCCATGGGGGACGCTGGGGGTCGGACACGACTGAGCAACTTCATTTTCACTTTTCACTTTCATGCATTGGAGAAGGAAATGGCAACCCACTCCAGTGTTTTTACCTGGAGAATCCCAGGGACGGGTGAGCCTGGTGGGCTGCCGTGCATGGGGTCACACAGAGTCAGACACGACTGAAGTGACTTAGCAGTAGCAGTAGCAGCAGTGAGTCACCTACTATTTTTGAAAACTCAGATCTCCATTTCCTCATGTATAAATCAGGCATAGTAACAAAATAAATGAAGAGCTTGTTGTAAACATCTTTGAAAAGTAAAGAATGATGCACAAATATTGCTGTGTTTATAGATTTCTGTTGTTGTTCAGTCGCCCAGTCGTGTCTGACTCTTTGCGACCCCATGGACTGCTAGCCCTCCCTGTCCCTCACTGTCTCCCAGAGTTTGCACAAGTACATGTCCATTGCATTGGTGATGCCATCCAGCCATTTCATCCTCTGATGCTCTCTTCTCCTTCTGCTTTCAATCTTTCCCAGCATCAGGAACTTTTCCAATGAGTCAACTGTTTGCATCAGAGGACCAAAATGCTGGAGCTTTAGCTTCAGCATCAGTCCTTCCAATGAGTATTGAAGGGTTGATTTCCTTTAAGACTGACTGATTTGATTCTCCTTGCTGTCCGAGGGACGTTCAAGAGTCCAGCACCATAGTTCGAAGGCATCAGTTCTTCGGCACTCACGCTTCTTTACTGGAGAAGGAAATGGCAACCCACTCTGGTACTCTTGCCTGAAAAATCCCATGGACAGAGAAGCCTGATAGGCTACAGTCCATGGGGTCACAAAGAGTTGGACACGACTGAGTGACTTCACTTCACTTCACACTTCTTTACGGTTCAGCTCTTACAACAGAACATGACCACTGGGAAGACCATAGCCTTGACTATAAGGACCTTTGTCAGCAGAGTAATGTCTCTGCTTTTCAACACGCTGTCTAGGTTTGTCATGGCTTTCCCAACAAGAAGCAATCGTTTTTTGATTTCATGGCTGCAGTTACCATTCACAGTGATTTTAGAGCCCCTAAGGAGGAAATCTGTCTTCCACTTTTTCCACTTCTATTTGCCATGAAGTAATGGGGCTTGGTGCTATGATCTTACCCACTCCAGTGTTCTTGCCTGGAGAATCCCAGGGACAGGGGAGCCTGGTGGGCTGCCGTCTATGGGGTCGCACACAGTCGGACACGACTGAAGCGACTTAGCAGCAGCAGTAGCAGCAGCTATGATCTTAGTTTTTTTTTTTTTTTTTTTTTAATATTTCTGTTACTTAAGCTAAAATCATTTGCTGCAAACTTCATTCTCAGTCTGGTTTAGCTCCTCTCACCACACACCTTACATGTCCTCTGAACACCTCTGTGGTGCCGTCTTGGGTTTTCTACATTTCAGCCTTATTGGCTGGCCCTCTTTTCCCCTTGGTTGCTCTGTGTCCCTTCTGACACAGGGACTTTTCACAGGATGTTCTTTGTGACTGGTTCTCCTTTGCCTGGCTATAATGACTTTCTTTAATTCGAATTGCCTGGGTATCGTCTCCTCCAGCACAAATTAGATGTTTTATCTTGTGCTTCTCTCTGTTGTGCTATAATCACTTGTTTACTCACTTGTCTCCCCACTGAATAAGAGCTCTTTGTATCTTGTGTCCTTAGCATGAAGCACAGTATTTGATATATAGCAAGTATTTGGCAATTTTTTTGTGAATGAATAAAATAATTCATTTACATCAAGAAAAGTAAATGACCAGTGATAAAAATGCATTAGAAAATAGGTATGATTTTCAAGAAAAGTATATTTCAGAGATTTTTATAGACACCAATGAACATTTCTTTACTTTGTTTTGCCCATTATCTTCAGAATGGAAAGATTTAAATCTTTGAGTGTCATACTCACCCAAAGTTTGAGAAAAATATTCAGAGAGGTGAAAATGCTGAAATAAATACATTTGCATTTAGGTAATGATCAAACAAACAAACAAAAAAATCAGCTGATGATTTACTCAGTCAGATCAAAACAGTCGCTCAGTTGTGTCTGACTCTTTGTGACCCCATGAATCACAGCACGCCAGGCCTCCCTGTCCATCACCAACTCCCAGAGTTCACTCAAACTCATGTCCATCAAGTCAGTGATGCCATCCAGCCATCTCATCCTCTATCATCCCCTTTTCCTCCTGCCCTCAATCTTTCCCAGCATCAGAGACTTTTTTCAATGAGTCAGCTCTTCTCATCAGGTGGCCAAAGTATTGGAGCTTCAGCTTCAGCATCAGTCCTTCCAATGAATATTCAGAGCTAATTTCCTTTAGGATGGACTGGTTTGATCTCCTTGCAGTCCAAGGGACTCTCAAGAGTCTTCTCCAACACCACAGTTCAAAAGCATCAATTCTTCAGCGCTCAGCCTTCTTCACAGTCCAACTCTTACATCCATACATGACCACAGGAAAAACCATAGCCTTGACTAGACGAACCTTTGTTGGCAAAGTAATGTCTCTGCTTTTGAATATGCTATCTAGGTTGGTCATAACTTTCCTTCCAAGGAGTAAGCGTCTTTTAATTTCATGGCTGCAGTCACCATCTGCAGTGATTTTGGAGCCCCCAAAATAAAGTCTGCCACTGTTTCCACTGTTTCCCCATCTATTTCCCATGAAGTGATGGGACCAGATGCCATGATCTTCGTTTTCTGAATGTGTAACTTTAAGCCAACCTTTTCACTCTTCACTTTCACTTTCATCAAGAGGCTTTTTAGTTCCTCTTCACTTTTTGCCATAAGGGTGGTGTCATCTGCATAGCTGAGATTATTGATATTTCTCCCTGCAATCTTGATTCCAACTTGTGTTTCTTCCAGTCCAGCATTTCTCATGATGTACTCTGCATATAAGTTAAATAAACAGGGTGACAATATACAGCCTTGATGTACTCCTTTTCCTATTTGGAACCAGTCTGTTGTTCCATGTCCAGTTCTAACTGTTGCTTCCTGACTTGCATACAAATTTCTCAAGAGGCAGATCGGGTGGTCTGGTATTCCCATCTCTTTCAGAATTTTCCATAGTTTATTGTGATCTACACAGTCAAAGGCTTTGGCATAGTCAATAAATCAGAAATAGATGTTTTTCTGGAACTCTCTTGCTTTTTCCATGATTTCCAGCAGATGTTGGCAATTTGATCTCTGGTTCCTCTGCCTTTTCTAAAACCAGCTTGAACATCAGGAAGTTCACAGTTCATGTATTGCTGAAGCCTGGCTTGGAGAATTTTGAGCATTACTTTACTAGAGTGTGAGATGAGTGCAAATGTGCGGTAGTTTGAGCATTCTGTGGCATTTCGTTTCTTTGGGATTGGAATGAAAACTGACCTTTTCCAGTCCTGTGGCCACTGCTGAGTTTTCCAAATTTGCTGGCATATTGAGTGCAGCACTTTCACAGCATCATCTTTCAGGATTTCAAAGAGCTCAACTGGAATTCCGTCACCTCCACTAGCTTTGTTCGTAGTGATGCTTTCTAAGGCCCACTTGCCTTCACATTCCAGGATGACTGGCTCTAGGTCAGTGATCACACCATCATGATTATCTGGGTCATGAAGATATTTTTTGTACAGTTCTTCTGTGTATTCTTGCCACCTCTTCTTGATATCTTCTTCTTCTGTTAGGTCCATACCATTTCTGTCCTTTATTGAGCCCATCTTTGCATGAAATGTTCCTTTGGTATCTCTGATTTTCTTGAAGAGATCCCTAGTCTTTCCCATTCTGTTGTTTTCCTCTATTTCTTTGCATTCGGTAAATGAGTAATACACATTTATAATCTTCAATACTTTGGCCACCTCATGTGAAGAGTTGACTTATTGGAAAAGACTCTGATGCTGGGAGGGATTGGGGGCAGGAGGAAGAGGGGACAACACAGGATGAGATAGCTGGATGAAACACAAAAATTTGCAAATGAGACTACGGTGTCAATATTCCCTCATTAAAAAAAACAAGTGTCAGTAGGGGGATAAATTAGGAATTTGGGATTAACAAACATACTACTATATATAAAATAGATAAGTAACAAGGACCTATTGTATAGCATCGGGAGCTATATTTAATATCTTGTAACTTATATGCAGAGTACATCATGAGAAACACTGTGCTGGAGGAAGCACAAGTTGAAATCAAGATTGCCGGGAGAAATATCAATAACCTCAGATATGCAGATGACACCACCCTTATGGCAGAAAGTGAAGAGGAACTAAAAAGCCTCTTGATAAAAGTGAAAGAGGAGAGTGAAAAAGTTGGCTTAAAGCTCAACATTCAGAAAACGAAGATCATGGCATCTGGTCCCATCACTTCACGGGAAATAGATGGGGAAACGGTCAGACTTTATTTTTGGGGCTCCAAAATCACTGCAGATGGTGACTGCAGCCATGAAATTAAAAGACGCTTACTCCTTGGAAGGAAAGTTATGACCAACCTAGATAGCATATTCAAAAGCAGAGACATTACTTTGCCAACAAAGGTCCATCTAGTCAAGCTATGGTTTTTCCAGTTAGAGTTGGACTGTGAAGAAGGCTGAGCGCTGAAGAATTGATGCTTTTGAACTGTGGTGTTGGAGAAGACTCTTGAGAGTCCCTTGGACTACAAGGAGATCCAACCAGTCCATTCTGAAGGAGATCAGCCCTGGGTGTTCTTTGGAAGGAATGATGCTAAAGCTGAAACTTCAATACTTTGGCCACCTCATGTGAAGAGTTGACTTATTGGAAAAGACTCTGATGCTGGGAGGGATTGGGGGCAGGAGGAAGAGGGGACAACAGAGGATGAGATGGCTGGATGGCATCACTGACTCGATGGACGTGAGTCTCAGTGAGCTCTGGGAGTTGGTGATGGACAGGGAGGCCTGGCGTGCTGCAATTCATGGGGTCACAAAGAGTCGGACACGACTGAGCGACTGAACTGAATAATATAAAAGATATCAAATTGCGAACATTTGTTTGATCATAGAAAAAGCAAGAGAATTCCAGAAAAACATCTACTTCTGCTTCATTGACAATGCTAAAGCCTTTGACTATGTGGATCACAACAAACTGTGGAAAATTCTTCAAGAGATGGGAATACCAGGCCACCTGACCTGTCTCCTCTGAAACCTGTATGCAGGTCAAGAACAACCGTCTGAACTGGACATGGAACAACAGACTGGTTCCAAATCAGGAAAGGAGTATATAAAGGCTGTATGTTGTCACCCTGCTTATTTAACATCTATGCAGAGTACATCATGTGGAATGCTGGGCTGGATGAAACACAAGCTGGAATCAAGATTTCAGGGAGAAATATCAAATTAATAACCTTAGATATCCAAATGACACTACTGTTATGGCAGAAAGCAAAGAGGAACTAAAGAGCCTTTTGATGAAAGTGAAAGAGGAGAGTGAAAAAGCTGGCTTAGAATTCAACATTCAGAAAACTAAGATCATGGCATCCAGTCCCAACACTTCATGGAAAATAGATGGAGAAGCAATGAAAACAGTGACAGACTATTTTCTTGGGCTCACTGTAGATGGTGACTGCAACCATGAAATTAAAAAACACTTGCTCCTTGGAAGAAAAGGTATGACCAACCTAGACAGCATATTAAAAAGCAGAGACATTACTTTGCCAACAAAGGTCCATCTAGTCAAGGCTATGGTTTTTTCAATAGTCATGTATGGAAGTAAGAGTTGGACCATAAAGAAGGCTGAACACCAAAGAATTGATGCTTTTGAACTGTGATGTTGGAGAAGACTCTTGAGAGTCCCTTGGACTGCAAGGAGATCAAACCAGTCCATCCTAAAGGAAATTAGCTCTGAATATTCATTGGAAGGACTGATGCTGAAGCTGAAGCTCCAATACTTTGGCCACCTGATGAAAAGAGCTGACTCATTGAAAAAAGTGTCTGATGCTGGGAAAGATTGAGGGCAGGAGGAAAAGGGGACAACAGAGGATGAGATGGCTGGATGGCATCACTGACTCAATGGACGTGAGTTTGAGCAAACTCTGAGATACAGTGAAGCACAGGGAAGCCTGGTATGCTTCAGTACGTGGTGTCCCAGAGTTGGACACGACTGAGTGACTGAACAGCAAAAAAAATCCCTTTGACTCTCTGGAAGTTTCAACCAGGTGAGCATGGCAGAGCAGGGGAATTTTTAAACTGAGTGGAAAGGGAAAAAGGGCTTTTTGTAGCCAAGATGCCCATTTTTCAGGTAAAGACCAGAAACAGGAAGAAATGACGTCTCAGGTTCTCTTCCTGCTTTAGAATTCTCTAACTTCACAAAGAGTGTTGAGTAGCAAAACATCTTAAAATGTAAGAAGTTCCAGCCCGATGAAAAAAAATCCCTTTTTGGATTTTACCAGAAGCTGGAACTCTTTCTCCCA
The DNA here is from genome assembly GCA_935064755.1 of Tragelaphus eurycerus. Taxonomy (NCBI): domain Eukaryota; kingdom Metazoa; phylum Chordata; class Mammalia; order Artiodactyla; family Bovidae; genus Tragelaphus; species Tragelaphus eurycerus. The sequence continues at coordinate 18,479,530 of CAKXYN010000003.1, forward strand.
GTTATTCATATTTTATGTATTTTTCAAAGATAAAATGGGACAAAAACAAGTGTCAGCATCTGTTCCCCACATTTCTCTCCCTCTGACGTCCTCGGGTTATTTTGTTCCTTTTTTTTTTTTCAGATCACATACATCTGAGAATTAAAGACTAAATGCCTGATTGACTGATGAACAGCCTTTGGGGAGCTGTCTGTGAATCAAGAAAGGGAGGAAGGAGGTAATATTAGGCTTCAGTTTGCAGACCTCATACTCCAGGTGAGGGAGTCCAGGGAGCCAGAAGGCAGGGAGCCCCAAGCTGCCTCCAAGCTGAAGACATTGAGCTAAACTGTATCTTTTTTTGGGTATTAAATCATGAATATTTATTTTTCTGTGTCATTAAAAATCCTTTGACAATAATTTTAATAGCTACATTTTAGTCCATAAAACATTAATTTAAGAATATCACTAAAATTGGATTAGTCATGTTGTTTCTATTATTTTGTTTTTTAAATTAAGTACAGTTGCTTCACAAGGCTGTGTTAGTTTCTGCTGTACAGCAAAGTGAATCAGCTATACATATACATATACCCCTTCCTTTTTTGATTTCTTTCCCATTTGGGTCACCCCAGGTTACTGAGTAGAGTTCCCTGTGCTATACAGTAGATTCTCATTAGTAATCGATTTTACACACAGTAGTATGTATATCTTTCTGTCCTTTTATACAGTTCATGAGGTTATCACAGCAAGTATACTGGGGTGGTTTGCCATTCTCTCCTCCAGTGGATCATATTTGTCAGAAATCTCTGTTATGACGTGTCAATCTTGGGCCGCCCTACATGGCATGGCTCACAACTTCACCGAGTTACACAAGCCCCTTCACCATGACAAGGCAGTGACCTGTGAAGGGGATTGCATTTAATATGTCAGCAAATCTGGCCAATTCTGGACTGCAAGACCCAGCAGTGGCTGCAGGATTGGAAAAGGTCAGTCCTTATCCCAATTCCCAAGAAGGGTAGTACTAAAGAATGTGCTAACCATTGGACTTAGAAAGGGCATTGGATTTAGAAAAGGCAGAGAAACCAGAGGTCAAATTGCTAACATCTGTTGGATCATCAAAAAACCAAGAGAATTCCAGACAAACATCTACTTTTGCTTTATTGACTGCGCCAAACCCTTTGACTGTGTGGATCACAATAAACTGTGGAAAATTCTTCAAGAGATGGGAATACCAGACTGCCTGACCTGCCTCCTGAGAAATCTGTATGCAGGTCAAGACACAACAGTTAGAACTGGACATGCAACAACAGACTGGTTGCAAATTGGGAAAGGAGTACATCAAGGCTGTATATTGTCACCCTGCTTATTTAACTTCTATGCAGAGTACATCATGTGGAATACTGGGCTGGATGAAGCAAAAACTGGAATCAAGATTGCCAGGAGAAATATAAATATTAAGAACCTCAGATATGCAGATGACACAATCCTTAAGGCAGAAAGTGAAGAACTAAAGAGCCTCTTGATAAAAGTGAAAAAGGAGAGTGAAATGGTTGGCTTAAAACTCAACATTCAGAAAACTAAGATCATGGCATCCAGTCCTATCACTTCATGCCAAATAGATGGGGAAACAATGGAAACAGTGAGAGACTTTATTTTGGGGGGCTCCAAAATCACTACAGATGGTGACTGCAGCCATGAAATTAAAAGATGCTTGTTCCTTGGAAGAAAAGCTATGATCAACCTAGACAGCATATTTAAAAGCAGAGACATTACTTTGCCAGCAAAGGTCTGTCTAGTCAAAGCTACGGTTTTTCCAGTAGTCATGAGTGGATGTGAGAGTTGGACTATAAAGAAAGCTGAGTGATGAAGAATTGATACTTTTGAAGTGTGCTGTTGGAGAAGACTCTTGGGAGTCCCTTGGACTGCAAGTGAGAAAGTCAATTCCTAGACAGGTTGATAAGATGTTCAGGGGTCCCCAAGTAGAGAGGGGTCTGGGATTCTCAAGGAGGAGGAAAAGACAAACTTTTTTTTCCTCTACATTCCTTAGGATTATATAACAATAATGTATCCTGCTTGAGGACAGTTTCTAGAAAAACCTTCTGGCCTATACTGTTATTTTAAAGTGTAAATTATGGGAGTGGGTCTAGTAAGGTCTTTACAACCTCCAGACATTCTTTTGATTCACTGTAATAACTAATTAAAAGTATATAACTCCATTGCTAACACGGGTGAGAGGGTACTCTTTCTGTCCCCTTCTGATGTCTATGTCAGAAGCTTTCTCTGTCCCTTTTATACTTTAATAAAGCTCTATTACACAAAAGCTCTGAGCAATCAAGCCTCGTCTCTGGCCTCAGATTGAATTCTCCTCTGGAGGCCAAGAATCCCGGCGTCTTTTGTGTTTCAGCAACAACCTTTCACAAGGAGACCCAACCAGTCCACCCTAAAGGAAATCAGTCCAGAAAGGACTGATTCTGAAGCTGAAAGTCCAATACTTTGGCCACCTGATGCAAAGAACTGACTCATTAGAAAAGATGGGTGATGCTGGGAAAGATTGAAGGTGGCAGGAGCAGGGGATAACAGAGGATGAGATGGTTGGATGGCATCACTGACTCAATGGACATGAGTTTGAGTAAGCTCTGCGAGTTGGTGATGGATAGGGAGGCCAGGCATGCTGCAGTCCATGGGGTTGCAAAGAGTTGTACATGACTGAGCAACTGAACTGAACTGACTAAACCACTGGACAGTTGCTCTCATCTCCCATGTTAGTATAGTCATGCTTAAACTCTTGAAGGCTAGGCTTTAGTATTATGTGAACCAAGAGCTTTCAGATGCCAATGCTGGGTTTAGAAAAGGCAGAGGAACCAGAGATCAAATTGCCAACATTTGCTAGATCAGAGCAAAAGCAAGGGAAATCGAGAAGAACATCTACCTCTGTTTAATGGGCTACAGTAAAGCCTTTGACTTTGTTGTTTTTCAGTTGCTCAGTTGTGTTCCACTCTTTGTGACCCCATGGACTGCAGTATACTAGACTTCCTTGTCCTTCACCAACTCCTGGAACTTGCTCAAACTCATTTCCATTGAGCCAATGATGCCATCCAACCTTCTCATCCTCTTTTTCCCCCTTTTCCTCCTGCCTTCAGTATCAGGGTCTTTTCTAATGAGTCAGCTCTTTGCATCAGGTGGCCAAAGTATTGGATCTTCAGTTTCAGCATCAGTCCTTCTCATGAACATTCAGGACTGATTTCCTTTAGGATGGAGTGGTTGTATCTCCTTGCTGTCCAAGTGACTCTCAAGAGTCTTCTCCAACATCACAGTTCAAAAGCATCAATTCTTTGGTGTTCAGCCTTCTTTATGGTCCAACTCACATCCATACATGACTACTGGAAAAACCATAGCTTTGACTCTGGCCTCAGATTGAATTCTGAGGCGGACTTTTGTTGGCAAAGTAATGTCTCTGCTTTCTAATATGCTCTCTAGATTGGTCATAGCTTTTCTTCCAAGGAGCAAGTGTTTTTTAATTTCATGGCTGCAGTCACCATCTGCAGTGATTTTGGAGCCCAAGAAAATAAAATCTGTTACTGTTTTCATTGTTTCCCCATCTATTTGCCATGAAGTGATGGGACCAGGTGCCATGAACTTCATTTTTGAATATTTAGTTGACCCTGTGGATCATAACAAACTATGAAAGCCCTTAAAGAGATGGGACTACCAGATCATCTTGCCTGTTTCCTGAGAAACCTAACTGTGGGTCAGGAAGCAACACTTAGAACCTTGTATGGAACAACTGATTGGTTCAAGATTGAGAATGCAGTGCGACAGGGCTGTCTGTTGTCACCCTGTGTGTTTAACCTATATGCTGAGCACATCATAAGATATGCCGGGCTGGATGAGTTAGATGCTGGAATCAAGACAGGTGGGGAAAGCATCAACAACCTCATGTATGCAGACGATACCACTCTCATGGCAGAAATCGAAGAAGAACTAAAGAGCCTCTTGATGAGGGTCAAAGAGGAGAGTGAAAGAGCTAGCTTAAAACTAAACACTGATGAATGGATAAGAAAGCTGTGGTACGTATACACAATGGAGTATTACTCAGCCATTAAAAAGAATACATTTGAATCAGTTCTAATGAGGTGGATGGAACTGGAGCTTATTATACAGAGTGAAGTAAGCCAGAAAGAAAAACACAAATACAGTATACTAACGCATATATATGGAATTTAGAAAGATGGTAACAATAACCCTGTTTACAAGACAGCAACAGAGACACTGATGTATAGAACAGTCTTATGGACTCTGGGAGAGGGAGAGGGTGGGATGATTTTGGAGAATAGCATTGAAATATGTATAATATCATTTCTGAAATGAGTCGCCAGTCCAGGTACGATGCCTGATAACAGATGCCTGGGGCTGGCGCGCTGGGACGACCCAGAGGGATGGTATAGGGAGGAAGGAGGGAGGAGGGTTCAGGATGGGGAACACATGTATACTTGTGGCGGATTCATTTTGATGAATGGCAAAAGCAATACAGCATTGTAAAGTTAAGCAAAATAAAATTAAAAAAAAAAAAAACAAAAAAACCTAAATACTAAAAGACTAAGATAGATCATGGCATCCAGCCCCATTATGTCATGGCAAGTAGAAGGGGGAAAGGTGGAAGTAGTGACAGATTTCCTTTTTTTGAGCTCCAAAATCATTGTGGTGACTGCAGCCATGAAATCAGAAGATGATTGCTTCTTGGCAGAAAAGCTATGACAAACTTAGACAGTGTTTTGAAAAGCAGAGACATTACTCTGCTCGCAAAAGTCCTTATAGTCAAGGCTATGGTCTTCCCAGTGTTCATGTATAGTTTTGAGTGCTGGACTACAAAGAAAGCTGAGGGCAAAAAATTTATGCCTTCAAATTGTGGTGCTGGAGAAGACTCCTGAAAGTCCCTTGGGCAGCAAAGCAATCAAGTCAGTCAATCTGAAGGGAAATCAGCCCTGAGTACTTGTTTGAAGGAGTGATGCTGAAGCTGAAGCTCCAGTATTTTGGTCATCTGATGGAAACAGTTGACTCATTGGAAAAGTCTCTGATGCTGGGAAGGATTGGGGGCAGAAGGAGAAGAGGGCAACAGAGGATAAGATGGCTGGATGGCATCACCAATGAACTTGGACATGAACTTGAGCAAACTCTGGTAGATGGTGAGGCACAGGGAGAGCTGGCTTGCTGCAGTTCATGGGGTTGCAAAGTGTTGGACATGACTGGATGACTGAGCAACAACAGCAGTATAGATATGTCAATACCAGTGTTGGAATTCATCCCAATCCTCCTTCCCTTCTTGGTATCCATATGTTGTTCTCTTTGTTCTTGCAACAATCTGAGAAGAACGCTCAAGACAACAAAGCACTGAACTACATGCGGGGCTATGTGTTCCAGAGAAAACTAGGAGTGGAGTGTAGCTAGAACAGGCTTAAAAAAGCCCAACAGATTTATAAGAGAAACTCCTCCTGATGAAGAGTCTGCCCACTGCCATGCTCTGGGCATTATTGAGGGAATGCTATTCCAGGTCCCTAATCATGTCCAGACCATTACCTGGGGTTTTCTGTTATGAAGACAATGTGTAATTTCTTTTACTCCTGCCAGGATGGGGGTTATCACTGAGGGTCTTGCTGGGGAGTGGGGAAGCTGACAGCATCCCGCTCTAGGACTCTGATGGCTGGAGCAACGTGGTGAGGCTGGCCTCTGTGTGTTCATCTGTTCCACTCCCCCATCTCCCTAGGCAGTCCCACACTTTCCATTTTTAAAATCTTTGCTTTCTCTGTTTTGTCCTGGAGAGCACTTCACAGTATTTCTGCCTGTTAGAATCCTACTCATTTATTGGTATGAAGCTCAACCATCATCCCTTCTGGATGCTTTGCTTGTCCCTCCCCAGTTGAAAGGCCCCCCTCCCTGCATTCTGAACCTGCCCAGCACCCTCTTAATCTGCTTTCTGCTTGGCCTCACCCATCTACAGCTGGGTGCCATTGGCATTTGTTTGCTAGCTTTTCCTTTTCTCTTTGGGTCTTAGCCCTGGATGGCAGGGACTACATCCTTCTCTTAACACACCTCTTAACTGGGTCTGGCCCTCTGTCTCCTCAATCACTGGCTCAGTTCTGTTCCTCATCCATCTCTCAGGTGGACAGCTATAGCGATAGCCTCCTAGCTGGCTGTTCCTCCCTCCAGTTTCCTTGCTCCATCAGTCTGTGCTGCACACCACCCCCAAATGATCTTTCAAAGATGTACATTTGTTAAAGCACTTCAGTGGATTTCTGCTGCATTTTGATAAAATCTCTACATCCAAAGCTCCCCACAGTTTGGTTTCTTTTATGCTGTTCATTCCCATCCCTACCCCTTTCCACAAGGACCCTATCATCTAACCTTGGTGAACCACTTGCTTTTTCTGGAACATTCCATCCTTGTTCCTATCTCTTTGATGCCAATCCTGCTGCCTGGAATGTCATTCCCAGACTTGATTACCAGGAGAACTCCCACATGGTATTTGAAAATCCAGTGTAAATATTACTTCTTGGGGGAAGTCTTTCTCCTCCTGTTAATTATTAGCTTGGTAGAGTTTTGTTTTATAATACATTATTTTATAAAGAAGATGACATGAGATGATACATATAAAGAACTTAATGTAGAACCAGCACTAAGGTTGCTATAGACGTTATCTCTTGTTATTCATTATTATAATACTACTCTTAGGAATTGTACCTAGGCCAAGCCCTTGGAAGGGAGAAAAAGCACCAACAGAATTTAAAAAGCCTAATTTTGAGTGTGGAAGAGTCAAGAAAACACTCTTAACTTTATTAATATATATGTACCAGTATCTAGCAATGGAGAGAGAGTGTTGCCCCTTCACAGAATAAAAAGTGGTCCACCTTCCTTTTGCTATTTTATTTCCAACTTCAAAGAAAAGGCAGTGAGTCCTGGCTATTATACGTAAGAGAATTATATGCTAACCTGGAAGTGTATTTTGGAAAGCCTTTCAACGCTCAGCCCCTTCTATCCGCCTAGAATATCTCCGTCTTTTGGTCTATCCATTGTCACCCTGTCCTTCAAGGTACAGCTTCTTCCCTTTCTCTCTTGTAAATTGTTCCCCAATTATTTCAGTCCATTGGATTATTTTTCTAAGTGTGGGGTTGGGGTAGAATGGAGAGAGAGAGAGAGAGAGAGAGAGAGACAGAGGGAGAAAAGTCATTTTCTAAACGGGATTATTATGGTATTTTCCAGACTGGCAGCCTTTTATGGAACAAAGAAACTCATCCACAGTCCTCGTCAAGGAAAACAGATCTGGACTTTTCTAAGCAGGGGAACTCGGGCCATGTGACCCTTTGGCTCTGGTGGATTGAAACATGAGTGGGATTGACCCAGGTGGTCAGAGGCCTTAGAGGAAGACTGGCTAGAAGAACTCTTGCCCGAATGTGGGTCCTCACAATCACACTAAGGCCTTTCAGATTCTCCCTGTTGAGTGTTTATTGGGATAGGCAGGGCTCCTCAGGTGGTCATGCAGTGAGGGTCAGAGGCCAAGAGAATAGCTAGTCCCACTGACAGAATCTCACTGAACCAGCAAGTTCCAGTGCTCAGGAACATGTGACAGTCCTGTCCTGAGAGCTCCTGAGGTGATGACTGACATTCCAATCTAGTTCTGATGAAGCCTGTTTCCTCAGTTCCAGTCAGACTCTTGCCTTTTCTTATTACTGGCCTTATAAAAACCCCTCTCCCTCATTTTTCAAGGTAGGGCAGTCATTAAATGATTCAGATGTCAGATCCCTGTGCAGCAGGAAAGCCTCTCTTGATGAACCTTGGCAGAGCTGGGCATGTAGGATGTTCTAGCAATGGTCAGTTTATTAAATAATTAATTGAGTTGACTGAGGGCTTCCTTGGTGGCTCAGATGGTAAAAAAAATCCCCCTGCAATGAAGGAGACTGGAGTTCAATCCCTGGGTTTGGAAGATCCCCTGCAGAAGGGAATGGCTACCCACTCCAGTATTCTTGATTGGAGAATTGGACTGACTTTAATAAGATATTAAATTCTTGACATCTGGAGCTGTTTCTTACTGCAGTGACTCCCACAGAAAATCCAGCTTATGCCTCAGCATGTGATGGGGGTTGTAGGTACACACAATCCTTGTGGCCTGAAGGACTGGCTCTAGATTCATTTCTTAGCTAGTGCTTCAGATTGACTGAAAGAACATAATACATTTTATGAACCATTCCTGTATTAATGTCCCTAAAATAATGCTTTTCATGCCAATAGCTTGACAAGTGAGATTAAAATCAGGCTTTTAAAGGCTCCCCTCACTCCCTCAGACAGCACTGATTTAGCATTGTGCAAAGAAGCGTCATGTCAATTCACTTAGCTGAACTTCACTTAAACTTGAGCAGTAGTTGTTATAATCACTCCCATTTTAGAGATGAGGAAACTGAGGCTCAAGTAAATTAAAGGACATTGACCAAGGTCTTGCAGTAAATGGCAAAGTTAGATTTGAATCTAGTCTCAACCCTAGTTTCTCTCAATTAACACAAATTTGAGATGCATACCAGTCCCTACTGTTCTTTCAGCTTTCAAGAGATCTGAAAAATTAGAAGGAGTGAAAATGTGGTTCTCATCAGTGGGGAGGGAAAATGAAAGTCTGGGCTCCCATTTTTCCATTGAATCAAATACCTCCAGGGCCCAGTTCCTCATTGCGTCAGTAGCCTTGAGTGTTGTTTGTAAATTACTCGAGGGCTAGATATGGAAGCCATAATAGAATGCAAAGCATTATAATTTGAGCCTCTTCATGGCAAATCAATTAAGAGTAAGAATCAGAAGAGTAAGAAATAGAGTGGGTCAGAATCCCATTAGAAACTTCTTAAGAGGTTTTGGGACTTCCCTGGTGGTCCAGTGGCTAAGACTCCATGCCTGCAATGCAAGGGGCACAAGTTCCAACCCCGGTCAGGGAACTAGATCCCAAACTGTTATTGTTGTTCAGTCACTAAGTCATGTCTGACTCTTTGCAACCCCATGAACTGCAGCACACCGGGTTTCTCTGTCCTTCACTATCTCCCAGAGTTTGCTCAAACTCATGTCCATTGAGTCAATGATGCCATCAAAACAGATCCTCCTCTGTTGCCCACTTCTTCTCCTGCCCTCAATCTTTCCCAGCATCAGGGTCTTTTTCCACTTAGTCGGCTCTTCCCACCAGGTGGCCAAAGTATTGGAGCTTCAGCTTTAGTGGTTCAAATGGTAAAGAGTCTGCCTGTAAGGCAGGAGACCTGGGTTCAATTCCTGGGTTGGGAAGATCCCCTGGAAGAGGGTATGGCAACCCACTTCAGTATTCTTGCATGAAGAATCCCATGGAAAGAGGAGCCTGGCAGGCTACAGTCCTTGGGGTTGCAAAGATCCCATATACTGCAACTAAAATATCCTCATGCCACAGCTAAGATTGAAGATCCCCCGAGCTGCCACTAAGCCCTGGGGCAGCCAAATAAGAATAAATAAATAAATGAAAAATATTAAAAAAAGAAACTTCTCAGAGGCTCAAAGCCTTCAGTAAATAACAAATGGGAAAAAAAAAAAAAAACAACAACCAACCAAGTAACCAAGTAAACCAACCCCCAAACAATCCGACTACCACTGAGACTCTAAAAGAGCTCCAGAGGTATTGCTGTCTTGGAACATTACAGCACATTTTTCAGGATTACATGGTAATTTAAAGCAGACCAGAGAGTAGGAATAAGACCCACTCCAATTTGGGAGAGAGCAGGACAATGGGGGAGGCAAGTATTAGCATCCTGGGTCCTTAAAACCAGGTGCTGGTTGAAGAGGTTGGTGAGACTGGGGACAGAACTCGGCAGCACTATGGTCCACCTTCCCTGTGTTCCTGAGAAGCCAGGAGATAGTGGGACAGTGTCGGGGAAAGGCAGCAGAGTTTGTAGATCTAGAAATGAACGCGCCTGTCTGCCTCAGGCTTGGTTTTACTCTTGGTGGAACAGCAGCTTGTTCACAGAGACAGGAGGTTGTTGGCTGTTTCTTCTTTTGGACAGAGTTGCGTGAACTTTGACTTAATCAGCAGTGGTTGACAGGCATGAGCAATGCTTTCATAAAGACGTCTGACTTTGCTAAAATTAGTGCAATGTAATCATGACTTCATGTTGCCCAATATAATCCATCTTGTGAAGTGAGGGGAAGATGTTTTTCAAATCGTTTTTAGCAGCATCATCAAACAGATCTTGTAATCAGCTCTCAATCATCCCTCGTGAGGCAGAGGAAAGGAGTGTGGATGCACACGATGCACACTCCCAGGATCTTGTATATTTGGTTTTGATTAATGGTTGCGTTGCATCGGAAAGCAGGTGTTCCTAATGTTCTGGGAACTCAGATCATTTCACACTCAACACGGAAGTCACAGGCAAGACTAGAATGATCTCAATAGGCCCGGAAATGTTGTACAGTTCCCTCCAAGATAATAGGATGGAATCAGTTTCAGCTATGGCCAATACAGAGCACTGTATTTGTCATGGCCATGCAAAACACAACCCCACCAATGGAGTGTCCTGTACCTTTTTCTCTTGAAAGGGGTGGCTAAATGTCCTTCTTTCAGTGAACCTGTGCCAGATTACACAGGACCAGTGTACAAAAATGTAGGGACATCCAGGTTGCTTCCATGTCCTGGCTATTGTAAAGAGTGCTGCAATGAACATAGGGCTGGGTACATGTGTCTTTTTGAATTATGCCCTGTAGTGAGATTCCTAGGTCATACAATAGCTCTAGTTTTATTTTGTTGTTGTTTTTTTTTTTTTAAAGAAAACTCCATTCTGTTCTCCACAGTGGCTGTATCAATTTACATTTCCATCAGTATTGCAACCCTTTTCTCCACACTCTCTCCAGCATTTATTGTTTGTAGATTTTTTGATGATGGCCATTCTGACTGGTGTGAAGTGACACCTGTATAACATAGGGAGCTTAGCTGGGTGCTCTATGATGACCTACAGGGGTGAGATGGGAGGGTGGAAAGGAGGCTCAAGACAGAGAGTATATATATATATATAATATATAAATAATACATATCTAATATATATATTATATATATATATATATATTTGGGGCTTCCCTGGTGGCTCAGTGGTAAAGAATATGCCTGCAGTTCAGGATCCCTAGGAGGTATGAGTTCAGTCCCTGGGTTGGGAAGATCCCCTGGCGAGGAGAGCATGGCAACCCACTCTAGTATTCTTGCCTGGAGAATCCCATAAACAGAGGAGCCTGGCGGGCTACAGTCCATAGGTTCACAATGAGTTGGACTTGACTCTGAAGAAGTACTTGACTTTGATCAGTAATGTAAGAGGAATAACAATGTGGTGTGGAGGCAGGGGCAAAGAGGGAAATCTCTGTATCTTACTCTCAGTTTTTCTGTGAGCTCAAAACCACTCTAAGAAAACCTTTTTTTAAAGTCTTGGAAGTTGGAAGTTAAGAAACGATGCAAACTAGCTTGTGAATAATAAGCTTGCACCATTTTCGTAGGCAAAAAGAAAAGCCTCCACTACAGACGTCCTGGGCTTCCTGGTGCTAGTGGTAAAGCACCCGCCTGCCAATGCAGGAGATATAAGAGACACGTGTTCAATACCTGGGTTGTGAAGATCCCTCTGGAGGAAGGCATGGCAACCCACTCCAGTATTCTTGCCTGGAGAATCCCATGGACAGAGGAGCCTGGCGGGCTACAATTCATAGATTCACAATGGGTTGGACACGACTGAAGCTACTTAGTATGCACATATGCACGGAAGTCTAGAAAGAACAGCATAGACCACAGATAATTTTGAATTCAGTGAACACTCGTATCTGAAATCATCATTCTCCAAAGTGCAAGGCACTGGATGAGAGTTTCATATACTTTGCTTGGTTATATTTTAACTCACTTTTTGAAGAGGAATGGAGGATGGTGAACCCATATACAGTTAGCAGTCATTCTTTTTCTTTCATTTTTTAAAAAATGTGGACCATTTTTAAAGTTCGTATTGAATTCATTACAATATTGTTTCTGTTATATTTTTACATTTATGGCTGAGAGATGTGTGGGAATCTTAGCTTCCTGACCAGGGATTGAACCTGCTCTCCCTACATTGGAAAGGTGAAGTCTTAACCACTGGACTGCCAGGGAAATCCCCAGCCGTCATTCTCATGGTGTATAGAGGGCTCTGTGTAGGGAATTCAGTGGGTGAACTCAGTCGATCCTTGACACTCCTTAGCTTTTAAAAAATTATTTATTTATTTATTATTATTTTTACGTTTGGTTGCACTGGATCTTTGTTGCTGTGCACAGGCTTTCTCTAGTTGTGGGAGCAGGCACTACTCTTTGTTGTGGTGTGCGGGCTTCTCATTGCAGTGGCTTCTCTTGTTGCAGAGCACAGGCTCTCGATGCTCCAGCTTCAGTAGTTGTGGCACACAGGCTCAATAGTTAGGGTGCATGGGCTTAGTTGATCCATGGCATGTAGGATCTTCCTGGACCATGGCTTGAATCCATGTCTCCTTCATTAGCAGGTGAATTCTTATCCACTGTACCACCAGGGAAGTCTGATACTCCTTAGCTTTTAAGTGTAATGAACCTTGACAAACTCAACTTGATGCATCATGTTTTCTGTTGCCTGGTGCCATTTGATGAAGACTTTTAAAGAGAAGTGAAGACAGAGGCTTGATAATTGAGACCCAGGGAAACCCAAGCATCCTAGAAATTTGCCCCAGTTGCCATCTGTTACACATTCACCACAAGTCGTGTACCATATCAGACTAATATATATATATATATTTTGCACTTCTTTCTCTGCTCTGGTACTTTTCCAACAGCAGTCTTATTATTCGTGGTCTATTCTCTTCAATCTGTTTCTGACTACACTGCCAGAATCAGGAAACAGGTAAGAAGATAGGGATTGGGAATAAATACACAAATGGCCTTGTTCCTGCCCTCAAGGAACTTGTGCTCCTGAGCCAAATCAGTATATTGAAATTGCATGAAAAATGTAACTCTGGGAGCCTGGACAAGATACAGAGATAGAAGCACAAAGAAAGGAAGTTACTTTCTGCTCGGCTGTGATCAAGCATAATGGAAATGAGCAAAGCCTTCAGAGCAGAAACAGCATCTGAGTAAGATTATTTGATATTCGGCAGAGGTTTATTGAGCAACTATTATGTATCAGGTCTATCCTAGGTGCTAGAGACACAGCAGTCAGTAAACAAATAATAAATAAATAAAGTATCTAGTATGTAATAGAACATCAAGGACATAGGGAGATAGGGAGTCCAGGTATGGGATAGATGGAATATTAGAGGGTGAATTTTAATCTGTATGAAGAGGTAATTTTTTGAGGGAGAAATTTTCCCCTCATTCCAAATAAGCTGTCTCTTCTTTTTTTTTTTTTTTTTTAAGGGAGACATTTTGATGGTGGCACTGAAATGTCCCGATTAAATTGAAAAGGTCTCTGTTTTTTTTTTTTAACCAAGTAATATGTGTAATACAAATGCCTGATTCTTACTTCAAATTTAACTTCTAATCTATTTGTGGTCAAGTTTTACTTTGTACTTAATTCTTCATTGTATAGTTTGAAGTTCTTACAAATAATATTTTTAAACTCCGAAAGAGACTGTGCTGTGCTTAGTTGCTCAGTCACATCCAATTCTTTTCGACCCCATGGACTGTACCCTCCAAGCTCCTGTGTCCATGGGATTTTCCAGGCAAGAACACTGGAGTGGGTTGCCATGCCCTCCTCCAGGAGATCAAACCCAGGTCTCCTGCATTGTATGCAGATTCTTTACCATCTGAGCCACCACGGAAGCCCAAGAATACTGGAGTGGGTAGTCTATTGCTTCTCCAGGGGATCTTCCTGACCCAGGAATTGAACTGGGGTCTCTTACATTGCAGGTGGATTCTTTACCAGCTGAGCTACCAGGGAAGCCCCAGAAAGAAACTAGGTCGGCCTTTTAGGGACAAGCCACTGTTACTCCTGAAACCATTACTATAAGAGAAGTAATTGGGGAGGGAGGAGGGAGGAGGGTTCAGGATGGGGAACACATGTATACTTGTGGCGGATTCATTTTGATGTATGGCAAAAGCAATACAATATTGTAAAGTTAAGCAAAATAAAATTTTTAAAAAATGAAAAAAATATAATATTTCATATTAGAACAGTGCTTAGAAAACAGTACTCAGTGGAAAGTTTCCTGAGTTGTCTGGATCTAATACTCAGGATCATATTTTTGCCTGAATATCCTTCCCACTGATGTCTGATGTTTTATACAATCAAATCAAGATGGCTATAAAAAAGGAAGTGTCCATCAAATGGAAAAGTAAATACTGTATCAAGCAAATCGAATATATCTAGTAACTAAGAGTAACTGAGTATGAACATTGTAAATGTGAGGTGGAAATTAAAGAAAACCAGTGCATTCTTGAGAATGAACAGATATTTTGAAGAGAAGTTTCTGAGTTGAGCACTTGAAAACATATGACTTTTAAAATTACATGTAGTTTGTCAGAACACTCAGCTCATTTCTCCTGAAAATCCCTGCTCCCCTAAAACTATTTCATAGAAATAAATCAGAAACCTCCTCCACCACTTTTTAGAGAAGAATATGGAGGCCATGCTCATGTTTAGAGGCTGTAGATCAGACAGAGAGGTGACTCTTCTTGCAGTCTTTATGGTTCTAAGGCTGGCGAGAGAAATACACCTCATCACTCTGTGTTGCTACATTGCCTTGACTCTGGAATGAAAACATGGTTTTAAAAGCACATTTCAAAAAAATAAATAAATAAAAGCACATTTCAAAAACCTCTGTCTCTGTATCAGAATTACATTAGAATCTCATTAAAACTGGGCTTCCCAGCTGGTTCAGCAGTAAGGAATCTGCCTGCCAATGCAAGAGACACAGGTTTAATCCCTAGGTTGGGAAGATCCCCTGGAGGATGAAATGGCAACCCACTCCATTATCCTTGCCTGGGAAATCCCAAGGACAGAGGAGCATGGTGGGCTACAGTCCTCATGGGGTCACAAAGAGTTGGACACAACTGAATCATCAAAATCATCAAAAAGGGCATATTCCAGAGTCCCATCTTAACACCTTCAATCAGAACCTTTGTGTTGATACTTCCTTTTAATAACTATAACTATCAAAGCTATGCTATAAATATTTATCAGTTCTGACTCAGAGATTTACAATGTTCAATGCCAGCAGGAGTAATTATATATATGGTGTGAATATCTCTGAGCAAAATGAGGAAAACTGCCTCCACATGGAGGAGCCTTTTCGTCGGGAATTCTGAGATAACTGTCGACAAGCGGAACGATATCTGTAGATTCTCAGCAAAGATGTCTATTACTATCCAAATTGCTATATCTCTAGAAGTACCTCGGGGGAGGGCTCGGTTACCCAAAGACACTTGGTGTACTGGGTTAAGTCTTGGTTTTTGTCAGTTGCTCATTTCTCTCCGAAGTCACCTCTGGGGGTGTCAAATGGCTTATCTCACGCTGGAGTGGCAGCCCCCACGGCAGGTTACAGGTCACTCCCTGCTTATCACCACTTTACATGTCTTCTCCAAGCAAACAGGGACCCCTACTTGACTTGGGGCGAGAGCCACAGGGGTGATTAACTTCAGACGAGCATCTGGTTTTCATTACCCGTGGTAGCAGAGAAGAGCAGGGATGCTGTTCGGTCTGGTGTGGTCACTTCACAACCATCAGGACCAGCTATAAAGAAAATTTAACATATCCTGTAATTACAGTCCGCCCCGCACAGAAGGGGCTGAGGAGTCTGCAGATCTGATTTCAGGCCTGAGAAAATGTTTATTGTATCTGTTGCACACATTTATTTACTCAGAGGTCGGGAGGCCTGCTGAAATACGGCCTGGCACTGCGGTCCTGCAGGGGCCCAGCCTGCTTGTTTAGGTCGGGGAGCCTCTGTGGCTCCAGGCGGACTGTCCCTTAAGGCTTTTACAGACTTTGGCGTTTGGGCAGATGGAAATGGGCCGGCGGATCATGTCGGGAGTAAATGGTCCTCATTCTCCACTGCGCTGGGTGCCTCCTTGGGTACTCCCCTCAGCCTTGTGGGGGTGCTTGCACTGGCAGCTCCGTTCTCGCTCTCTGAGTCAGTAACTCACAACTGCGGAGCATCGGATACACTCCAGGCACTGCTGAGCATTTTGAGCACCTTCTCTCTTTTAGTCCTCAACATTCCCCCTGAATTAGGCATTATTATAAACCCATTTAAAAAGTAAAGAAACTGAGGCTAAGAGTTGTCGATGTAAAGGAAGCAATTGTGCCTTCCCTGACGTAAGGGAAGAGAGACATCCCATCACTGCACCCCCCAGAGCTGGAGGACAGGAAAGGAGCTCACCTTTAAAACGCTTTCCTTTCTTGCCTGACCTGGCTGTTGAAAATAGTCCTACCATCAACACTGGGGCGCAGGTATCTTTTCAAATTGTAGTTTAACTTATCTATAGTCATAAATACGAGTTACAGATGTAGAAAACAAACACGGTTACCAAGGAGTAAAGGGAGGGAGAGGAATCAATTGAAAGATTGGGATGGACGTATACACACTGCTAGCTATAAAATAGATAACTAATAGGAACTTGCTGTATAGCACAAGAAACTCTACTCACTATTCTGCAATGGCCTATATGGGAAAAGAGTCTAAAAAAGAGTGGGTGTTTGTATAACTGATTCACTTTGCTGGACACCTGAAATGAAGACAGCACTGTACATACTCCAAAAAAATTTAAGAAAAGTCTTTCCATGTAGAATTTGTGACAGAATGACTTCTGAAGCATGGGTTAGAGAATCAGATTGACAAATGTTGGTATTATCCTGGAATAGGAAGTATATATAAAGTGAGGAAACTGGTCACCCCTGTCTTCAGGGGCATTAAACTCTAAATTGAGACATCTGTGGAGAAACAAGAATAAACTAGAAGCTAAGAGATCATGAAATAGAGAAGGGCGACCACAACAGTTCAGCAAAGCTTAGTTAAGGGCTGATTCTCCAGAAAGGGGCATGTGTGAGGAAGGAGAGGGTGGACTGGGCTGGCCTTAGAACTGTGAAGTGGAGAAAGGGGAAGTCTTCGGGTTTCTTTTCCTTTCTTTCAATTCCTAAGTCCCTGAGCTGTCTCTTCTTTTCTCTATCAAATGCTGTCCTCAGGAAAAGATCGGATGAGTTTGTTCAAACACAGGTTTAAGTGGCTGATATCAAGCAATATATTTCTGAAGAGATACTTTCACATATTAGCAAGTTGATTAGGGAAGTTTGGGGGTAGCTGGTGTCTAACACAGGGCCAGGCTGCCCAGGAAGAAGTAAGATCTGAGAAGCTGACTGCTCACCGAGGGGCAGGCACTGGGGAGAAGCCGCACTTTGGCTTCTGAGGAAATGCAGCCTTGATCTAGATTTCCACAGACCAGGATGTGAGGCAGGTTACAAGTGGAGACTGTTATCAGCACTGCATGTGAGAAAGGGCCTGGGAAGGATTCCTTTTCTTGTATCTGGGGACAGGTGAGTTACAGGAAGGTTGGCTTGATGCTGAGCTTGAGTTTCTTTAAACCCTTCTTGGTCAGAGAGCAGTCTAAGGGAGGAGACTAGGCAGCCAGAGATGAAGAAGGAAGAGGGTTGAGTGGACATGGAGCTGGGCAAGTCTACCACATCTGCTGCATCCAGAATTATTCCCTGCAGACCTTTGTCTGCTTTGGGCTTCCCAGGTGGCACTAGTGGTAAAGAACCTGCTTGCTAGTGCTGGAGACATAAAGGACTTGTGTTTGATCCCTGGGTCAGGAAGATCCCCTGGAGAAGGGAATGTTACCCACTCCAGTATTCTTGCCTGGAGAATTCCATGGACAGAGAAGTCTGGCGGGCTACAGTCCATGGGGTTGCAGAGAGTTGAACATGATTGAGTGACTAACGCTTCACTTAACTTCTGGTTAAATATGACTCCCCGCACCCCTACCAAATCCCACTAAAGTGATAAGAAAGAAATAAAAATGTCATAAGCCTACAAGAAAAAAGAAAATATAAAAAATCGGGTGTTACCACTGGTAAATGACTGTGCTTTAGAGAAAGCTGAAAGTTAAATATGTATAGGCAGGAAGAACTGTTAAAAAGTTAGCTGAAGAACCTTGGGAAGAATTCCAAGTTGCAGGGCCAGATTCTCCTCACCAATGTGGGCAGTCAGGCTCCTGCCTCTCCCATAACCTCTAGAGCTTTGGAAGTCCACCTCCAGGAGGCAAAAGAGAGAGGCCCTGGATTCACAGTACCAGGCACAGCAGGGTAGGGCTTGACCAGAAAATAGGAAGATTAAGTAGAGGCTTACAGACCAACCACGGATATCCCCAGCTTCCTCTCCTCTTGGAATGTTGAATAGTCAGGGTTATGCTTTCCTGGGTGATCTGTCCTCGAGGAAACTTGCTAAAGTTTCCTTTAGCTAGGAAAAAAAATCTTAAGATACTATTAGGGTTCCCCAAGGAAATGAGCAGGTCTTCACTCACAATGAAGCTCAGAATTGAGAAGAAGACTTTCACTCAAAAAAAAAAAAAAAGTGCTTCTGGGGCTTCCCTGGTGGTCCAGTGGTGAAGACTGCTTCCATTGCAGAGGGTGTAATCCCTGGCCACACGGTGCGGCCAAAAAAGAAAAAAATTACCATGTATCGTTAATGGGAATATAAAAAATATGTTTAGTTAGGAAAACTGATTGACTTTAAAAAATGCTTCTAAATAATATTACTCTTTAATATAGGACTGGATGATCAAGGATCACCAGGCATTTGAGGAAGGCCTCTAAGGTGATAATGTTACCGAACCCAGTAACTGAAAGTGGAGTCCAGCTGCCTGCCACTCAAAAATCAATAAAGGTCAGGTTGGTGAATGCTGGCAACCAGCAGGGGTGAAGGGGGTGGTGGGCACCTGTCCCAAGACTGACTATTCCCCTCCCACCCCCAACTCCCTAACATTCAGGGGCAAGAGCTTTTATAGATTGAGGGAGAGAGCTACATGCAGAAACAGCACAGTCAGCTCTGACAGTCTGACAGCTGACAGTCTGACAGCTCTGACAGAAATTGGCCATTGGTGGTCTGATCAGCGTCATCTTGGTTGTTTGAGGTATACTTAGTCTTCAGTTCCAGAGTCAGTCGGTTCCATTTCTTTGAGGCCAGTTCTTGGAATTGGGGCAGCTTACGTCATGGCTATAGTCCCGTCATCGTATAGTTAACTTCTCCACCTGCTGGGGCTTCAGTGTTTATAAGACAGCTCCACAGGATATGGCTCAGAATATTACCTATAGCCCATGAGGAGGAACTAAAGGTCCTTGACTTTGCTAAGAGACTACATTATTATTTAGTCTTCTTTGACTGTTTCCTTTTGTTTCTGCATTTTCTCCCTTCTCTGATTAAGCTTATCTTTTGGCTAATGTTTTTCCACAGACAAGAGGCAAGCAGAAGATGTGGGGGGGGGGGAAGAACCATAGGATTCTGCTCCATTTCAAAAACAGAGACCACAGTTGAATAATAACAATTCAGGAAAATGGAACTCAGAAGAAGGAAAGATAATGCAAGCAACTGAAGCACAATTAAAAATACATCTCTCCCCAATAATTATTACCTCTACAGAAATATATAAAAAGACAGTATGAAGAAAGAATGATATTCTACTTAGAAAGGAATATTCAGAGAACAGGAGAACTTGTAAATTAAAAAGCAAAATAAGGTAGCAAAATACAAGCGTTGGAAAATAAGTTTGAAGAACTCTACAAAATTAAACAAAAAGTAAATATTTGGAAAATATGAGCAAGAAAATAAGAAAATTAAATGACCAGGCCAGGAACTAATAGGACTTCCAAAAAGAAAGATCAGAGAAAACAGAAGAGAGAAAATTATCTAAGAAATAATGCATTGGAGGCAGATTCTTTTCTGTTGGAGCTATCAGAGAAACCCTAACTAAAGGACATGAATTACCAAATTAAAAGGGACCTTTGAGTGCATACTAGAAAGACACATACCAAGAACATTATTGTGAAATAATGAGTACTGGGAACTCAGAAGATCTTAAAAACTTTGAGAGAGGAGACTAAAAAGGAGGGGAAAGGGATGCAATGGAGAAAATCAGGTCATATTCAGAGGACTGGCAATCTTGGCAATAGGCTTCTCAAAGGCAAACTGGAAGTCAAAGCATAGTGAGAAACACCTACACAGACTTTAATGCCTAGACAAACTATCAGTGCAGCATGAATGTAGAATAAAGGCATGGAACGTCAAAAAAAATGTATCTCCACATTTTCTGTATCTTGCATCTATTGATGGCCTTTTACACTGTTTCCATATCTTGACTATTGTGAGTAATGCTGCAATGAACATGGAAATGCAAATATTAATATCTCTTCAAGATTCTGATTTCAATTCTTCTGGGTAAAAATCCTTAACTGGGGTTGTTTGGTCATAAGGTGGTTTTATTTTTAATTTTTTGAGGAACTCTCATTCCGTTTTCCATAGTGGCTACATCTTTTTACATTCCTACCAACAGTATACAAGACTTCCAATTTCTCCACATTCTCAACCAACTTATTGTCTAATTGTTGAGAATTTTTATAATAGATATGAAGTGATATCTTACTGAATAGATGTTTCTGCATAGAAGATAGGCAAATGGTCAACAGGCATATTTAAAAATGCTTAATATCACCAATTATCAGGCAAGTGAAAACCAAAACCACAATGAGTTATTATTTCACACCTGTTATGATGGCCATTATCCAAAAACAAAACAGAATAGACAGTGACAAATATTAATGAAGATATGAAGAAATTGGAACCCTTGTACACTGTTGGTAGGAATATATTTTTAAAAATTGCCACCTTATATGCACTGAATGTTTGTGTTTTCCCAAAATTCACATGTTGAAGATTAAATCCCAAGGTGATGGTATTTGGAGCTAGGGTCTTTGTGAGGTAATGTGCTCATGAGGGTGGAGCTCTCAAGAATGGGATTACAAGACTTCCTTGGTGGCTCAGTGGTAAAGAATCTGCCTGCCAATGCAGGAGACATGGGTTTGATCCTAGTCTGGGAAGATCCCACATGCAGTGGAGTGAATAAGCCCATGAGACACAACTATTGAGACTGTTCTCTAAAGCCTGGGAGTTGAAACTACTGAGCCCACATGCCGTGCCCAGGAAGCCCAGGCACCCTAGAGCTCGGCAGCAAGAGAAGCCAAGGCAATGAGAAGCCTGGCAGCACAAGAAGAAAGCAGCCCCCACTATCCACAATTAGAGAAAAGCCTGTGCAGCAATGGAGACCCAGCACAGCCAAAAATAAGTAAATACATGAATAGAATTATATAAAAAAAGAATGGGATTACAGTTATGCCCTTATTAAAAAAGGAGTAGGCATGGTAGCTTACTCTTCTCTCCCTTGTGAGGATACAATTAAAAGATGGCTGTCTGTAAACCAGAAAGTGGACAGTCACCAGACAGCATATCTGTCATCACCTTGATCATGAACTTCTTGTTCTCCAAATCTGTAGGAAATAAATTTCTGTGGTTTATGAGCCCCCCAGTCTAGTGTACTTTGTTATAGCAACCCAAACAGACTAAAACCCCATCCTAATAAGTGTAAGGTGATAGCTTATTGTAGTTTTGTTTTGTGTTTCCCTTGGCAGGGGATATACATACAATGGAATATTATTCAGCCTTAAAAAAGGAAATCCTGCCATACTCAACAACATGGATGAACTTTGAGAACATTATGCTAAACAAAACAAGCTAGCACAGAAGGACAAATACTTCATGATTCCACTTACATGAGGTATCTAAAATAGTTAAACACACAGAAGCAGAGAGTAGGAAGGTAATTGCCAAGGGCTGGAGAGAGGGGACAAAGAGAATTGTTGCTTAGTGGGTGTGAAGATTCAGTTATGTAAAAGGATTTAGTTCTAGAGATCTTCTGCACAATATTTTACCTGTAGTTAACATAACTGTATTGCACAATAAAGGACAGAAATGTCAAGGACCTAACAGAAGCAGAAGAGATTAAGAAGAGGTGGCAAGAATATACAGCAGAACTGTACAGAAAAGGTCTAAATGATCCAGATAACCACAGTGGTGTGGTCACTCACCTAGAGCCAGACATCCTGGAGTGTGAAGTCAAGTGGACCCTAGGAAGTATAAAGCTAGAGGAGGTGATGAAATTCCAGCTGAGCTATTTCAAATCCTAAAAGATGATGCTGTTAAAGTGCTGCACTCAATATGCCAGCAAATTTGGAAAACTCAGCAGTGAACACAGACTGGAAAATGTGTTTTTATTCCAATCCCAAAGAAGGGCAATGCCAAAAAAGGTTCAAACTACCATACAATTTTATTCATTTCATATGCTAGTAAGGTAATGTTCAAAATCTTTCAAGCTAGGCTTCAACAGTATGTGAACTGAGAACTTCCAGATGTACAAGCTGGATTTAGAAAGGGCAGAGGAACTAGAAATCAGATTGCAAACACTCACTGGGTCACAGTAAAACCTAGGGAATTCCAGAAAAACATCTACTCTGCTTCATTGACTACACCATAACCTTTAACTGAGAGGATCACAACAAGCTGTGGAAAATTCTCAAAGAGATGGGAATACCAGACCACCTTAGCTGCTTCCTGAGAAACTTGTATTCAGGTCAAGCGGCAACAGGTAGAAGCAGACAAGGAACAATGGACTTGTTCAAAATTGAGAAAGGAGTACGTCAAGGCTATATATTGTCACCCTGCTTATTTAACTTGTATGCAGAGTACATCAGGCAAAATGCTGGGTTGGATGAACGCAAGCTGGAATCAAGATGGCCAGGACAAATATCAGGAACCTTAGAGATGCAGATGATACCCCTCTAACGGCAGAAAGTGAAGAGGAACTAAGTGAAAGTCACTCAGTCGTATCTGACTCTTTGCAACCCCATGGACTATACAGTCCATGGAATTCTCCAGGACAGGATACTGGAGTGGATAGCCTTTCCCTTCTCCAGAGGATCTTCCTAACCCAGGGATTGAACCCAGGTCTCCTGCATTGCAGATGGATTCTTTACCAGCTGAGCCACCAGGGAAGCCCGAAGAGGAACTAAAGACCCTTTTGGTAAGGGTGAAAGAGGAGAATGAAAAAGCTGGCTTAAAACTCAACATTCAAAAAATGAAGATCATGTCATCTGGTCCCATCACTTCATGGCAAATACACAGGGAAAAAGTGGAAACAGTGACAGATTTTATTTTCTTGGGCTCCAAAATCACTGCAGATGGTGACTGCAGCCACAAAATTAAAAGACACTTGCTCCTTGGATGAAAAGCTATGACAAACCTAGACAGTGTATATAAAAGCAGAGACATCACTTTGCAGATAAAGGTCCCTCTAGTCATAGCTATGGTTTTTCCAGTAGTCATGTATGGATATTGGACTGTAAAGAAGGCTAAGCACCGAAGAACTGATGCTTTCAAACTGTCGTGCTGGAGAAGACCCTTGAGAGTCCCTTGGATGGCAAGGAGACAATCCTAAAGGAAATCAACCCTGAATATTGGAAGGACTGTTGCTGAAGCTGAAGCTTCAGTCCTTTGGCCACCTGATGCGAAGAGCCGACTCATTTGAAAAGATCCTGATGCTGGCAAAGATTGAGGGCAGGAGGAGAAGGGGGTGACATAAGATGAAGTGATTGAATGGCATCATCGACTCAATGGACCTGAGTTTGAACAACTCCAGGAGGTAGTGAAGGAGAGGAAAGCCTGGCACGCTATAGTCCATGGGATCACAAAGACTTGGACTTGACTTACGGACTGAACAACAACAAATCTGTTCTTAGCTTCATGGAGTATACTTTTAAAATCACAGACATAGTTCTCATCTCTAGAAATCCAAATTGTATTTACTTCATATTATCCATGTTTCTACTTAACATGCTCAAATTTTCCTTTAGCTCCAGGTTTTCCAACCTCAGCAAAATCTATATGTTATGACCTTTCCAAATTCCAGCTCCATCTTTGCAGCACAGGGAGACAGCATTATACCCTGCATGGGTTTTCCTCCCTGTGTGGTAGCCTGGAAACTCTCTAGGAAGGGAGCTGAGCAATTGTAGACCTTACCTTGTTTTTTGTCTCTCAGGGATCATTTTCTTTCATTGCCTGAAATATAATGAAATCTAATGTTTTTAAAATTATTGCTTATCTTCTGTTATCTTTATTAGTTGTTTCATATGGGAGGGCAAATCTAGTCCCTATTACTGTATCTTGGCTGGAAATGAAAGTCAGTTCATTGTATTTAAATTACAGTCTGTTGCATTTGGTAAAAGAAAGCTGCTACCACCTCCTGTAAAGTCAAATATCACTTCTGAATGGTTCAGTTCTTCCTAAAACTTTTGAATTGATTAGTTCCATGGGTTGATATAAATTTTTAAAAAGTTAGACTTTATTTTGAGAACCTTCAGTTTACTTTTCCGGGGAAGGCAATGGCACCCCACCCCAGTACTTTTGCCTGGAAAATCCCATGGACAGAGGAGCCTGGTAGGCTCCAGTCCATGGGGTCGCTGGGAGTCGGACACGACTGAGCGACTTCACTTTCATTTTTCACTTTCATGCATTGGAGAAGGAAATGGCAATCCACTCCAGTGTTCTTGCCTGGAGAATCCCAGGGACGGGGGAGCCTGGTGAGCTTCCGTCTCTGGGGTCGCACAGAGTCGGACACGACTGAAGCAACTTAGCAGCAGCAGCAGCAGTTTACTTTTCATTTGTGTTGACTTATTATCTTTCTGAGCCCTGTACTGACTGCTGGGAATTAAGATATTTATCCATGTATGCATGGGATTGGTGAATTGATTAGTTTGAATTGTTCAAAGTCAAGAAAAAGTTAAATAAATTGATTTTAAACACTGTGCTTTCTTTAAGAATCAACCCTGAAAAATGCTCTTTTTGGTTGTATTTTCATTAGCTATCAAACTTAAAAAAAGACTGTCTTCTCAAGTCATGGGCCAACCTATTTTATGTGTCTGAGATAAAGAAGCTAAGTATTAGAGCTGCTAACTTAGAGAAGAAAACTTACATGCTTAAAGGAAAGGTTTATTCTGTAAGTGGCATTATTTAGTATTTCAGTAAACTGGTCCAAATATAAACCTACTAGAAAGATTAGACCTCTTGAGTGTGACCTCATTCTGGTGTCTTTTATGTTCCCTTGGTCCTTAGACTTTGAACCTTCTCTTTATTCATTATCATTGCATGGTCTTCGGTATTCATTTCCAGATTTTGCTGATAAAACAAAGGAAAACTGCTAATTATTAACTATTAATTAGCTCTTGCTTCTAAGACTGACAGGACTTACTATGTAGAGGTGCTCAGTGATGATCATGCTATATAATGAGTTATAGGGTCAGACCTGTTATGTATGTGAACTTGATTTGCCTTGGACAGAACATTTTTATTGGGGAATAATAATTATAGCTACAAAACTCAGCCTGCTATGTGGATAGCTTCTTTTTCTCTGAAGCTCTAGACAAAAAAAGACAAGCACCCCCTCCTTTGGAACAACTAAACTCTAAAGAGTTTCTATCCCAATTTCTATTGTCCTGGCTTTTTGCTTATGGCTGGGTAATAAGGCATGTATCTCTAAATGGAATTGTAATATAATCACAATCCAGTGGGATTTTCCTTTTAGAAATTAACTGGAAAATTAAGCTCTGTTTTGGAAAGTCCATTTAGCTAAATAGCATACCAGGAGGCTTTATGTGTAGTTTTCAAAATAAGAGATTGAAGTGTTGAGCCTTTTGCCCTTTGTGTCGATAATCTCATCCAAAGTATTTGGTGTCAACATCAGTTTGTGTAAAGCATTCTATGTGATGTTTTGAAAGAGTAGATAAATAGAACCTGTAACATATCTGGATTTTAGATCTATCATAGCTACTAAATTATGTTTATCATCTTCATGTACTAAGTGGGGATGAACAAGGGTATGAATACATTGATAAGATTAAAAAAATAAATGCCAGTCATATATATAAAGTCATCCAAAAATAACCTTACTACTCAAATAATTTTTTATTGAGATTATAAAAACCTACTAGTTGTTAAATTTAATGATTCTCTGCCTATGTTTATAATTTTTCTTGCCTTATCTGCCAAGGTTACCATTGTTGATTACTTTCTTCATCTTAAAATTTGTTTTGTGATGTCATTCTTTCCTGGTTATTTTTTTTTATGTTTTGGTAGTCATGTTTCAGTTTTCCTGGCAGATTCTCTATCTCTAGTTCAAATTTTTCTCTTGGCTTCCAACTCACATACCGATTGGCCTGACAAAAATAAATCCACTTGGGAGGCCCACAGACTTCCCTAACTGAACAATACCAAATCTGAGCAATTCATATTTCTCCCCAAACCCACTTCCTGTCTTGGGTTCCATCACTTAGAGAATGATGCTAGCTTCTGTCCATTGTTCACAATAGAAACTAGAAAGCTATACTAAATTCTTCCTTTTTCTTAGCCCCTACCCAGTGTCCAAATCTAGTGGATTCTATCTCCTAACATATTTCTCCTACTTCTCATCACTGACCAAACTATATAGAAGCAGGGAGATTGCAATTGCCCCCTTCTTATTGGTCATAATACTTTTATTCATCTTCCCTGACATTATCTTCCAAAGCCAGAGTTTTCTTTCCAACAAACAAGTATTCTGTTACTTCCCTGCTCAAACTCCTTAATGATTCCTCTACCAGTAAAATAAAATTAACCTTTTTCCTGATGATCTGGTCTCTTCCTACCAGTTCAACTTCTGCCATTATCCTCTTTAAGGTACTTTTGAGCATGGTTCCTTACATGTGATCTATAAAGAAATTACGAATGGATAACGGCAGTCCTCCGTATAAATACAGCATACCTTTTTACATGTTTCTGTACATAAACTGTTTCTGCTGCCTGGAATACTTTCTCTGTTCCATTCCTTCATGAAACTTCCCATGATGCCTCCTTCCCCTCAGGCAGATGCTGGTATTCCTTCTTGGCATCTGTAGCACTTAGCAACTATCTCCAGGAGAGGAGTGTGCAGCCTGCATTGTCATTGCGCATGTGTTATCCTGTCTTTCCAATAGGCTGTAAACATTTGCAGGCTGGGGACACCAACTTTCTATCTGTGTATCCTCCAGGGCCTGATAACAGTGCTTGAACACAATAGGAGCTCATTGATTGATATATGCAAATCAATCAGTATGATACATCACATTAACCAACTGAAGAATGAAAATCATATGATCATCTCAACAGATGCAAAAAAAAGCTTCCGACAAAATTCAATAAGCATGCTTCATCAGTAATTGGAAGGTAGAGATCTTATGTCTTTATTAGGCAGATTAAATCCAAACCAAAATGTAGAAAATGAGTGACTTCTGGTGAGGAGTAAAGCTAAGTGGAAGCCACTTCCCTCTTGTTTGGTGTAAGGAGGGGAGTGGAGCAGGTCTGGAACCACTTCTTCTCACCAATCCTGAGAACTGGTGCTCAATTCTGACCATCCTTTGCTTCTCTGCATTTTGTCTGTCTCTGGTTTTTGAGCAGAAGATAAGGGAAAATGAACAAGATGGAGGAGAGAGAAAATGTGTGATCTGGAGAATTTTTCTTTTAAGATGGTTTTTTGATGTGGACAATTTTTAAGTTTTATTTTTTTAAATTTATTTATTTTTTATTGAAGGATAATTGCTTTACAGAATTTTGCCTGTCAAATCTCAACATGAATTGGCCATAGGTATACATATATCCCCTCCCTTTTGAAGCTCCCTTCCATCTCCTGCCCCATCCCACCCCTCTAGGTTGATACAGAGCCCCTGGTTGATTTTCCTGAGCCATACAGCAAATTCCTGTTGGCTATCTATTTTATCTATGGTAATCTAAGTTTCCATGTTACTCTTTCCATACATCTCACCCTCTCCTCCCCTCTCCCCATGTCCATAAGTCTATTCTCTATGTCTGTTTCTCCACTGTTACCCTGTAAATAAATTCTTCAGTATCATTTTTCTAGATTCCATATAAATGCATTAGAATACAGTACTTATCTTTCTCTTTCTGACACCTTGCTCTGTATAATGGGTTCTAGGTTCATCCACTTCATTAGAATTGACTCAAATGCGTTCCTTTTTATGGTTGAGTAATATTCCATTGTATATATGTACCCAACTTCTTTATCCATTCATCTGTTGATGAACATCTAGGTTGCTTCCATGTTCTAGCTATTGTGAATAGTGCTGCAATGAACAATGGGATACATGTGTCTTTTTCAATTTTGGTTTCCTCAGGGTATATGCCTAGGAGTGGGATTGCTGGGTCATATGGTGATTTTATTCCTAGTTTTTAAAGGACTCTCCATACCATCTTCCATAGTGACTGTATCAATTTGCCTTCCCACCAACAGTGCAAGAGCATTCTCATTTCTCCACACCCTCTCCAGTATTTATTCTTTATGTACTTTTTTATGATGGCCATCCTGACCAGTATGAGCTGATATGTGATTGTAGTTTTGATTTTCATTTCTCTAATAATGAGTGATGCTGAGCATCTTTTCATGTGTTTGTTAGCCATCTGTATGTCTTTTTTTGGAGAAGTGTCTGTTTAGGTCTTTTCCCCACTTTTTGATTGGTGTGTTTGTTTTCTGAGTTGTATGAGCTGCTTGTATATTTTGGAAATTAATCCTTTGTCAGTTGCTTCTTTTGCTATTATTTTCTCTCATTCTGTGGGTTGTCTTTTCACCTTGTTTATAGTTTCCCTTGCTGTGCAAAAGCTTTTAAGTTTAGTCAGATCCCACTTGTTTACTTTTGTTTTTATTTCCGTTACTCTCGGAGGTAGGTCATAGAGGACCTTGCTTTGATTTATGTCATTGAGTGTTCTCCCTATGTTTTCCTCTAAGAGTTTTATAGTTTCTGATCTTACATTTAGGTCTTTAATCCATTTTGAATTTATCTTTGTGTATGGTGTTCTAATTTGATTCTTTTACACATAGCTGTCCAGTTTTCCCAGCACCATTTATTGAAGAGGCTGTCCTTGCCCCACTGTATATTCTTGCCTCCTTTGTCAAAAATAAGGTACCCATAGGTGCATGGGTTTACTTCTGGGCTTTCTATCTTGTTCCTTTTGCCTATATTTCTATTTTTGTGCCAGTACCATACTGTCTTGATGACTGTAGCCTTGTAGAATAATCTGAAGTCAGGAAGATTGATTCCTCCAGTTCCATTCTTCTTTTTTTTTTTTAATTTTTTTTAAATTTTTCTTAACTTTACAATATTGTATTACTTTTACTATACATCGAGATGGATCCGCCACCAGAATACACGTGTTCCCCATCCTGAACCCTCCTCCCTCCCCCCTTCCCACACCATCCCTCCAGTTCATCCCAGTGCTCCAGTCCCAGGCATCTGTTATAGGGCATCGTACCTGGACTGACTCGTTTCAGATATGATATTATACATATTTCAATGCTATTCTCCCCAATCGTCCCACCCTCTCCCAGTCCCAGAGTCCAAAAGTCTGTTCTATACATCAGTGTCTCTTTTGCTGTCTCATAAGCGGGGTGATTGTTACCATCTTTCTAAATTCCATATATATGCGTTAGTATACTGTATTTGTGTTTTTCTTTCTGGCTTACTTCACTCTGTATAATAGGCTCCAGTTCCAGTTCCATTCTTCTTTCGCAAGATGGCTTTGGCTGTTCGAGGTCTTTTGTGTTTCCATATGAATTGTAAATTTTTTTGTTCTAGTTCTGTGAAAAATGTCATTGGTAATTTGATAGGGATCGCATTGAATCTATAGGTTGCATTTGGCAGTATAGTCATTTTCACAGTATTGATTCTTCCTACCCAGGAACATGGAATATCTGTCCATCTGTTTGTCATCTTTGATTTCTTTCATTAGTGTCTTATAATTTTCTGTGTACAGTTCTTTTGTATCTTTAGGTAAGTATATTCCTAAATATTTAATTCTTTTTGTTGCAATGGTGAATGGGATTGATTCCTTAATGGGATTAATTTCTCTTTCTGATTTTCATTGTTAGTATACAGAAATGCAAGTGATTTCTGTGTATTGATTTTTGTATCCTGAAACTTTGCTAAATTCACTGATTAGCTTTAGTAATTTTCTCATACTATCTTTAGGATTTCCTATGTACAGTATCATGTCATCTGCAAACAGTGAGAGCTTTACTTCTTTTCCAATCTGGATTCCTTTTATTTCTTTTTCTTCTCTGATTGCTGTAGCTAGGACTTCCAGAACTATGTTGAATAATAGTGGTGAAAGTGGACACCCTTGTCTTGTTCCTGATCTTAGGGGGAATGCTTTCAATTTTCCACCATTCAAAATAATGTTTGCTGTAGGCTTATCATATATGGTCTTTACTATGTCGAGGTAGGTTCCTTCTATGCCCATTTTTTGAAGAGTTTTAATTGTAAATAGGTGCTGAATTTTGTTAAAGACTTTTTTTGCATCTATTGAGATGATCATATGGTTTTTATCTTTCAATTTATTAGTATGGTGTATCACATTGATTGATTTGCATATATTGAAGACTCCTTGCATCCCTGGAATAAACACAACTTGATTATGGTGTATGAGCTTTTTGATGTATTGCTGAATTCTGTTTGCTAAAATTTTGATGAGGATTTTTGCATCTATGTTCATCAATGACATTGGCCTGTAGTTTTATTTTTTTGTGTTGTCTTATCTGGTTTTGGTAGCAGGGTAATGGTGGCCTTGTGGATGAGTTTGAAAGTGTTCCTTCCTCTGTAATTTTTTGAAAGAATTTTAGAAGGATAGGCATTAGCTCTTCTCAAAATATTTGATAGAATTTTCCTGTGAAGACATCTGGACCTGGGCTTTTGTTTTTTGGGAGATTTTTGATCACAGCTTCAATTTCAGTGCTTGTAATTGGGTTGTTCATAATTTCTATTTCTTCTTGATTCAGTCTTGAAAGATTGAACTTTTCTAAGAATCTCTCCATTTCTTCCAGGTATTGTCATATAGTTGTTCATAATAGTCTCTTATAACCCTTTGTATTTCTGCATTGTCTGTTGTAACCTTTCCTTTTTCATTTCTAATTTTGTTGATTTGATTCTTCTCTCTTTTTTTCTTGATGAGTCTGGCTAAAGGTTGTCAATTTTGTTTATCTTCTCAAAGAACCAGCTTTTAGCTTTACTAATCTTTACTATTGTTTCTTTCTTTTTTTTTTTTTTTCATTTATTGTTACTCAGATCTTTATGATTTCTTTCCTTCTATGAATTTTTTTTTGTTCTTCTTTTTCCAGTTGTTTTAGGTGTAAAATTAGGCTGCCTATTCAACGTTTTTCTTGTTTCTTGAGGTAGGATTGTATTGCTATAAACTTCTCTCTTAGAACTGCTTTTGCTGTATCCTATAGGTTTTGTCGTGTTTTCATTGTCATCTCTTTCTAGAAAATCTTTGATTTCCCTTTTGATTTCTTCAGTAACCTGTTGGTTATTTAGAAACGTGTTGTTTAATCTCTATGTGTTTGTGTTTCTTATAGTTTTTTCTTGTAATTGATATCTAGACCCATAGCATTGTGGTCAGAGGAGATGCTTGATATGATTTCCATTTTCTTAAATTTACTGAGGTTCAATTTGTGACCCAAGATGTGGCCTATCTTGGAGAATGTTCCATATGCACTTGAGAAGAAGTTGTATTCTTCATTTGGATGGAATGTCCTGAAGATATCAATGAGATCCATCTCATCTAATGTATCATTTAAGACTTGTGTTTCCTTATTAATTTTCTGTTTTGATGATCTGCCCATTGGTGTGAGTTGGGTGTTAAAGTCTCCTACTATGATTGTGTTACTGTCAATTTCTCCTTTTATGTCTGTTAGTGTTTGTCTTATGTATTGAGATGCTCCTATGTTGGGTGCATAGATATTTACAATTGTTATGTCTTCCTCTTGGATTGACTCCTTGGTCATTATGTAGTGTCCTTCCTTATATCTTGTACTATTCTTTATTTTAAGGTCTATTTTGTCTGATATGAGGATTGCTACTCCAGCTTTCTTTTGCTTCCCATTTGCATGGAATATATTTTTCCATCCTCTCACTTTCAGTCTATATGTGTCTTTAGGTCTGAAGTGAGTTTCTTGTAGACAGCATATATATGGGTCTTGTTTTTGTATCCATTCAGCCAGTCTGTGTCTTTTGGTTGGAGCATTTAATCCATTTACATTTAAAGTAATTATTGATATATATGTTCTTATTGCCATTTTCTTAATTGTTTGGGGTTTTTTTATAGATCTTCTTTCTTCTCTTGTATTTCTTGACTATGTAAGTCCCTTTAACATTTGTTGCAAAGCTGGTTTGGTGGTACTGAATTCTCTTAACTTTTGCTTGTCTGAAAAGATTTTATTTTTTTCATCAATTTTGAATGAGATCCTTGCAGGGTACAATAATCTTGGTTGTAGATTTTTCCCTTTCAGTACTTAAAATATATCCTGCCAGTCCTTTTGGCCTGCAGAGTTTCTGCTGAAAGATCAGCTGTTAAGCATATGGGGTTTCCCTTGTATATTACTTGTTGCTTCTCCCTCACTGCTTTTAATATTCTTTCTTTGTGTTTAGTCTTTGTTAGTTTGATTAGTATGTGTCTTGACATGTTTCTCCTTGGGTTTATCCTGTATGGGACTGCTTGTGCCTCTTGGACTTGATTGACTATTTCCTTTTCCATGTTGGGGAAAATTTCAACTATAATCTTTCAAAAATTTTCTCACACCCTTTCTTTTTATTTTCTTCCTCTGAGACCCCTATAATTCAAATGTTGGTGCATTTGATATGGTCCCAGAGGTCTCTGAGACTGTCCTCAGTTCTTTTCATTCTTTTTACTTTATTCTGCTCTTCAGAAGTTATTTCCACCATTTTATCTTCCAACTCATTGATTCATTCTTCTGCTTCAGATATTCTGCTATTAATTCCTTCTAGAGTATTTTTGATTTCAGTAATTGTGTTGTTTGTCTCTGTGTGTTCTTTAATTCTTCTGCTGCTAAGTCACTTCAGTCGTGTCCGACTCTGTGCAACCCCAGAGACAGCAGCCCACCAGACTCCCCCGTCCCTGGAATTCTCCAGGCAAAAAGACTGCAGTGGGTTGCCATTGCCTTCTCTAATTCATGAAAGTGAAAAGTAAAAGTGAAGTCACTCAGTCGTGTCCAACTCCTAGCAACATCATGGACTGCAGCCCACTAGGCTCCTCCGTCCATGGGATTTGCCAGGCAAGAGTACTGGAGTGGGTTGCCACTGGTCTTTGTTAATTGATTCTTGCATTTTTTTTTTCTCAATTTTGTTTTCAAAGTTTTTGATTATCTTTACTATCATTATTCTGAATTCTTTTCCAGGTAGTTTGCCTATTTCCTCTTCATTTATTTGGACTTCTGTGTTTCTAGTTTGTTTCTTCATTTGTGCAGTATTTCTTTGCCTTTTCATGATTTTTTAAAAACTTATTTTGTTTGAGGTTTCCTTTTTCCAGGCTACAAGGACAGTTGAATTCTTTCCTTGAAGAAGGTTGAATTTTTTTCTTCCCTTTGGTTTCTGCCCTCCTAAGTTTGGTCCAGTGGTTTGTGTGAGGTTTGTATAGGGTGAGATTTGTCCTGAGTTTTTGTCTGTTGTTTGTTTTTCCTCTGATGGGCAAGGCTGAGTGAGTGGTAATCCTGTCTGCTGATGATTAGGTTTGTATTTTTGTTTTGTTTTTTTGTTTACATGAGGTGTCCTGCACAGGGTGCTACTGGAAGTTGGGTGATGCTGGGTCTTATATTCAAGTTGTTTCTTTTATGTGAGTTCTCACAATTTGATATTCCCCAGGGTTAGTTCTCTGGTAGTCTAGGGTCTTGGAGTCAGTGCTCCGACCCCAAAGGCTCTTAGCTTGATCTCTGGTCAAGAATGAAGATTCCACAAGTGGTTTGTTATGGCATTAAGTGAGATTAAAACAAGTACCCCAAAATGAGAAAACAAAGATGAACCCCAGGCAAATGGCAGTTAAAAAATCAGGCAGATAATAATTAAAATAATGGAATATACACATATACATATACACCCATGAGCAAAGTGAAAACAGTCCAACAAAACTAAAGTACAGTAGATTGATCTGGTGAACAAAGGAAATAAAAAATTATATTTACCAGTTAAGAACAAAACTAACTAAAGCACAAATTGGAAAACAAAACTAAAGCAAGGAACCAAGTGGGGAATAAAGCAATGAAGACAAAACTAACAAGTTTGTTGAGAGGAAAAGAAAGAAAGAAAAGAAAGAATAGATATGCCAAGTTAAATAGAGGTAGATGAAGAAGATTTATATACATTAAAGATTAACTGCAAGGGAAAAGAACAGTAGGAAAGGCAAACAAAGAAATAAATGTAGAAAAAATATGATAGGTTTAAAAAATTAAAATTATATAAAAGAGAAAAAAATAATGGAAGAAGAGAGAAAAAAGAAAAAAAAAAGAGGAAAACTCCATAGAACTGCAAAAGCCCAGTGTAAAGACAGGTTTATAGCAAGAGTAGAAAGTGTAACTGAATATACACATATACATATACGCCCATAAGCAAAATCAAAACAGACCAACGGAAATAAAGTACAATACATTGACCCAGCAAACAAAGGAAACCAAAAATTATATCTACTAGAACAAAACTAATTAAAGCATAAACTGGAAAACAAAATTAAAGCAAGGTGCCAATTGGGGGATAAAGCAATGAAAATAAAACTGACAAATATGTTGAGAGGAAAGGTGAGAAAGAAAAGAAAAAAAGAGTAGATATGCAAAGTTAAATAGAGGTAGAAAAAGAATATTTATATACATTAAAGATTAACTGCAAGGGGAAAAGAACAGTAGGAAAAGAAAACAAAGGAATAAATGTAGAAAAAATAATAACAGGTTTAAAAAATTAAATATTAAAATTTAAAAAAGAAAAAAAAAACACAAAACAAAACAAGAGGAAAACTCCACAGAACTGCAAAAGCCCAATGTAGAGGCAGAAGTTTATCACAACAATAAAAAATGTGGCTGAAATTAATAAAAAGGCGCAAAAGCTTAATTGAATTTCTTCAGATCAGATCAGTCGCTCAGTCGTGTCCGACTCTTTGCGACCCCATGAACCGCAGCACGCCAGGCCTCCCTGTCCATCACCAGCTCCCGGAGGTCACCCAGACTCGCATCCATCGAGTCAGTGATGCCATCCAGCCATCTCATCCTCTGTCGTCCCCTTCTCCTCCTGCCCTCAATCCCTCCCAGCATCAGAGTCTTCTCCAATGAGTCAACTCTTCGCATGAGATGGCCAAAATACTGGAGTTTCAGCTTTAGCATCATTCCTTCTAAAGAAATTCCAGGATTGATCTCCTTCAGAATGGACTGGTTGGATCTTCTTGCAGTCCAAGGGACTCTCAAGAGTCTTCTCCAACACCACAGTTCAAAAGCATCAATTCTTCGGCGCTCAGCCTTCTTCACAGTCCAGCTCTCACATCCATACATGACCACAGGAAAGACCATAGCCTTGACTAGGGGAACCTTTGTTGGTAAAGTGATGTCTCTGCTTTTGAATATGCTATCTAGGTTGGTCATAACTTTCCTTCCAAGGAGCAAGCGTCTTTTAATTTCATGGCTGCAGTCACCATCTTCAGTGATTTTGGAGCCCAGAAAAACAAAGTCTGACACTGTTTCCACTGTTTCCCCATCTATTTCCCATGCAGTGATGGGACCAGATGCCATGATCTTCGTTTTCTGAATGTTGAGCTTTAAGCCAACCTTTTCACTCTCCACTTGGATTTCTTAGTGCCAATAAAATTGACAACTACAACAAAGAGGGGAAAAAAGGAGGAAAAAAAAGAAAAAAATTCCAAAAGACTCTACAGAGCAAGTTAAAAAGTAAGAATAATACATGTTTATCTTGAGTCACTGCTGTCAGAGTCCTTTCCTCGCTGGGAGTCACAGGCCACCTCACCTCCCTGGGATGCCCTCCAACACTGTGCTGATTTCTGGACCTGCTCTAGGGGCAGCTCAGATTCTAATCTGGTCCTACTCCTCTGTGTTCTTGCTCCAATGTCCACTGGTATTAGAACTAGTGTGTTTTCTTTTGTGGGAGCTCTCAGTGTCATTTTGAATATTCCATAGACACAGAACCTGCCTAGTTGATCGTGTGGATTTAATCTGCAGCTTGTATAGCTGGTGGGAAGGTTTTGGGTCTTCTTCCTTAGCCACGCTCCCCCTGGGTTTCAACTGTGGTTTTATTTCCACCTCTGCATGTGGGTTGTCACTGGGGTTTGCTTCTGAGGCTGCCCTGGAGGACTTGGGTTTGGCCCTGTGAGGGCCAGGTGTGGAGGTGGTGCAGCTGCTTGGGTTGCAGGGGTTCTGGCAGCACCAGGTACTCAGGGGAGTTGGTGGCTAGGGGAGCAGGAAATATAGTGCTTTAGAAGGGTATGGGAACCAGTATTATTATTGCCTGGGAAAGCCCCCTCCCTGACAGAGAAGCCTGACAGGTCATAGTCTACAGGGTCACAAAGAGTCAAACATGACCAAAGCAACCTTGGGTGCATAGACACAAGACATTTTTTGCCTTGTGGCAGCTCTGCCCCAGTGAGAGTTGAGCATGAGGATGGCATGGTTGCTTGGCTTGTGGGGACCCTGGCAGTGCCAAGTGTGCAGGGACACGGACTGCCTCTGCTCAAGTCTTTTTTCGAGCCTCTGGTAGCTGGCAATCAGAAGGCCTCTTTGGCCAGGCTTTCTCCTTAGCTCTGCCCTCTCAGGCGCTTAGAGGGCTCCCTTGCCTGGGGTCCTTCTCTGCTGTTTGGTGCATCAGGCACATAGGGGGCCCCCTGGCTGGGGTCCTACTCTGTAGATTGGCATGTCAGGCAGTTAAAGGGGCACCCTGGGTGGGATCCTACTCTGTAGTTCAGTGTGGCAAGCATTTGATGGGCCAGCCTCTTGACTGTTTAGCTGCTGTTGCTGGCCAAGTTTTGTGCAATTCTATATATTCTTTTCACAGAGAAGGCAATGGCACCCCACTCCAGTACTCTTGCCTGGAAACTCCCATGGATGGAGGAGCCTGGTAGGCTGTAGTCCACGGGGTCATGAAGAGTCAGACATGACTGAACAACTTCACTTTCACTTTTCACTTTCATGCATTGGAGAAGGAAATGGCGACCCACTCCAGCGTTCTTGCCTGGAGAATCCCAAGGATGGAGGAGCCTGGTAGACTGCCGTCTACGGGGTCATACAGAATCAGACACGACTTAAGCGATTTAGCAGCATATATTATTTTCCACTGGTCAGGTACTCCTGTCCCCTCGCTGCATGCACTTCTGTGTCTGAAGGTGTATTCCTGATGTATCCATGGAGAGAGGTATACTCCTTGTCCACCTACTCCTCCACCATCTTGTTCTCTCTCAAGTTTATTTTATTTTCAATTGGAGGATAATCACTTTACAATATTGTGTTAGTTTCTGCCAAACATCAACATGACTCGGTTATAGGTACATATATGTCCCCTCTGGAGAAGGCAATGGCACCCCACTCCAGTACTCTTGCTTGGAAAATCCCATGGACGGAGGAGCCTGTTAGGCTGCAATCCATGGGGTCTCTAAGAGTCGGACACGACTGAGCAACTTCACGTTCATGCATTGGAGAAGGAAATGGCAACCCACTCCAGTGTTCTTGCCTGGAGATTCCCAGGGATGGGGGAGCCTGGTGGGCTGCCATCCATGGGGTCGCACAGAGTCGGACACGACTGAAGTAACTTAGCATAGCATAGCATAGGTCCCCTCTCTCTTGAACCTCCCTCCCTAATGTGGATCATATTTAATGTCTTTATTGAATTTGCCACAATATTTATCATTTCCATTTTATGTTTTGGTTATTTGGCTGCAAGCCATGTGGGATCTTTTCCCTGACCAGGGATTGAAACCGCACCCTGTGCACTGGAAGGCAAAGTCCTAAATACCGACCACCAGGAAAGTCCTCCTGGAGGATGTTTCTATGTAGTCTAAGTGGAGGAGGAGATCTACTTCTTCCAAAAGGAGGATGACAAGGGGGTCCTCCTAGTTCCTGGGCCTGAGTCCCCACGTATATAACTTAAAACAGAAAGGTCTTTCTGCTGACCCAGTGAGTGTTGCCTAGTACCGGTTACATGATTTGCAGAGCCCAGTGGAAAATAAAAATGTGGGCCTCTCATTAAAAATTTATGTAGAGTTTTAAGACAGTGACAGCAGAGTTAACCAAGCATGGGGTGCTTCTAGGTGGGGGTGCTTCTAGGTGGGGGCCCTGTCTGTCTACACACTTGTATATACAGGAAGCCAGCCCTGGTGCTCTTTGATGGAGGTTTCAAGTTCTGGACTTCAGTGATGAGTTTCTTCTACTTATTTATTTAGAAATTTCTATAAAATCTTTTGGGTGTTCGAAAAGGGATAAAGAAAAATATTTTTAAAAATATCAATGTACCCACCACTGGCTTAAGAGACACAGACATAGAGAACAAATGTATGGTTACCAAGGGGGGAATGGAGGAGGGTGGGATGAACTGGGAGATTGGGATTGACATATGTACATTATTGATACTATGGGTAAAATAGATAACTAATGAGAACCTACTGTATAACAGAGGGAACCTACTCAATATTCTGTGGTGACCTAAATGGGAGGAAATCCAATAAAATAAGGGATATATCTATACCTATAGTTGATTTACTTTGCTGTACAGCAGAAAGTAACGCAACATTGTAAAGCAAATATATGCCAAAAGAAGATATACATGGTGACAAATATATTTGAAAGACTTTTTTTTGCTCCCCAGAAGTAACATGAACCATAGGAGTTTTTCACTCTTGCACATGTCTACACTTACACTATATACTTCTGATAAAGATGAATTTTAAAGTGATACAGGGAAATATTTTCTCATGCAACTGAACAAGGAGTCCTGTGAGACACAGGATTAGACACATCTGAATCAGTGTGGTCAGGGAGTCCTGGTCTTTTTTAGCGGGAGAGGAATACAGATTTAGTCCTTTGCTTTTTTGTTCATTGCTTCTGTTTTCTTCAGCCCGCATCTCCCTCCCTTCCTTCTTTTTGTAGACTCTGTAAACATTTCCTTTCTGTACACCCTGTCTTCTTCCATTTTGTCTTACTTACTACTTGTACCTTCTATAATGCAAAGCACCAGAGTCTGGCTCCAGGTCTGACTTCCTTTCTACCCCATAACTATTCTGAGTCATGTATTGGGGATTAATCTGGTCAGATGAGCTATGGATTTTTAGTGTTTTGGGTTCGGTAGGCCCTAGTGACTTAGAAAAGTGAAGCTCCAGAGAGAATCTGGTGGAATGAAAAAGATATATACACATTTAAAAACTGGAATGAAGTGGATTCAGCAATGAATATTCAGCAAAAAGTCCCATTTGGAGAATTATAAAGAGGGACGGTGAGGGTTGGGGGAGAGGGCTGTGCTCAGCTGTGCAACTCTGTGCAGGCATTAATGCAGCGGGAAATGTGATTTTGCCAAAAATAAGGGTGTGGCCCATGAAAGTGGGGACTTGGAGCCTGGAATTGTCCCACACGGTTATAATAATTAAACAATTAATAGTTTACATATCCCCACTGCCTTTGAAAAATTAAAAAATGCCTTCAAATCCTGCACATCCTCCAGATGAATGTTGGAAACTTTATGCAAAACTTAGCAGTTATAAAGAAAGGCCATTGTGAATGGCTGATTTTTCTGTCTCTAAGGATTTATCTACAGAGCAGTAGCAGGACAAAGAGTTCAGGGATGGATTTTGGCAAGTGTTTGAACTGACTAAAATAAAAGACACCAACGCATCCCTAATTGCCTGACCAAATACTTTACACTGCATCCCTCCAAGTTCATATGAATAATATAGTTGCAAAAGGCCAATAATAATGACCAGGATTTCCAGCTCAGAGAGTGATTGCAAATTTGACTCATGTGCTGTCCCCAAAATCGCTCTGGCCTAATTAC
The DNA here is from genome assembly GCA_935064755.1 of Tragelaphus eurycerus. Taxonomy (NCBI): domain Eukaryota; kingdom Metazoa; phylum Chordata; class Mammalia; order Artiodactyla; family Bovidae; genus Tragelaphus; species Tragelaphus eurycerus. Next base: position 18,519,498 of record CAKXYN010000003.1, read on the forward strand.
TGTTAAAAACAGATGAAGATAAACGTTAACATGGCCCCAGTGAGTCATCTGGTCAGGGCTCACATTACAGAAACAGTCATTCTGGGAGGAGAATTGAGGACAAATACTTTGAGAGTAGCCACAAATGATGGCAGAGGACAAGCCTGCTAGAGAAGCCTGAGTTTGGTTCCCAGGAATGGAGAGCAAGATAACTGTTACATGATCATAGGACTTTTCATCAATCTTTTCTGTTAATAAACACATGTAATTGCCATATGGAAACAGGATCTGCTGCCCCAATTCCTCTTAAAATAGAGCATTTCTAATTGCGGTTATTTAACTCCTTTCCAAAATACTCTCCTTACTCTTCCTTTAGAAATACTTGTTTTAATTATTTGGGTTAGCTTAGCATGTGGAAGAAAAGGGAGTGGAATCAGCAATTGGAAAGACTTCTCTGAAACTGGCCCCAGAGTCGTCCTCAGGTAAGTAGTATTGGCTTCCTTATAGATAAAGAAAATTAGAAGCCAGAGATACCCTATAAATCAAGTGCCCCTCTGTGCCTCTAGCTCCGTTATCAATCATGATGTTCAATATGGCAGCCTCTCTGGGTTTCAATTTTCTCACAGATACCTTGGGAGTGATGTTACTTACCCTAAAGCAATGTTATTGGTTAATTTTTAAGGGGAGTAAGGTTTTAGTAAATAATTCTATTCTGTAGGAAAGGTCTTGAGGATGTGCTCTGGGTACAGATGGTCTTCTGTTGGATCCTGGATACACAAAGGATGGTTGGTCCTCTGCCAACTGGCCCCCGCTGTGTCTGCTTTTTATGCTCTCCTTACAGATGTTCTCTGGGAAAGGGACAATTTATGATAGGCCAGTTCTGATGGTCCTTGGGCTGAAAGCATTGCTGTTTTGCAACTGAGAGTTTTACTTCTTTTAAAGATTGAATTGCCTCCTTAATTTTCCTTTCTACTCTAAAAATTCCAATATATACACTCTCAGATTCAAAGGGGTTTAGAAGCAAAAATATCTAAACTTCTACACTAAAAATATCTCTACTACTAAAGAAAAAAAGATGTAATGTAAGGAAAACGATAGGAAATTTTAAAATAATGAGAAAATGAGGTTAAAGATGATTTATTTGTAGTAGCAACAAACTGGAAGTAACTTAGATATCCACCAATAGGGGATCACTAAATAACAATTAAAATACTGTTGTAGAGAGATACATAATGTCATAGGAAAATGTTAACATGTGGATATGTGAAAAAACTAGATTTTAACTGCGTCATCAAAGTATTAATAGATTTATTGTTGTTGTTTAGTCACTTAGTCATGTCTGACTCTTGCAGCCTCATGGATTGTAACCTGCCAGGCTTCTCTGTGGATGGGATTTCCCAGGCAAGAATACTGGAGTGGGTTGTCATTTTCTTCTCTAGGGGATTTTCCCGACCGAGGGATCGAATCTACATCTCCTGGATTGCAGGTGGACTCTTACACTGAGTCACCTGGAAACCTCCCATGTATGATGATAAACTATGGATGCTTTCTTTCTAATTGTTAAAGAAGACACATAACAGAAAATTTACCATCTTAACTATTTTTAAGTGCAAGTTCTGTCTTAAGTATATTTACAGTGTCATGCAATCAATTTCCAGGACTTTTTCATTTTGCAAAACTGAAATTCTGCACCCATTAAACAACTGTTCCATGTCCTCCTTCTGCAGCCTCTGGCGACTATCATTCTGATTTCTGTATCTGTGAATTTGACTACACTAGGTGTAGTGTAAGTGTAAATGGAATCAATAAAGTATTTGTCCTCTCATGACTGGCTTATTTCACTCAGCATCATGTCCTCAGGATGCATCTACATTGTAGCATGTGACAGGGTTTCCTCTTTTTTTTTCAAGGCTGAATTATATTCCATCATGTGTATACACCACATCCTGTTATTCATTCATAGATTGCCTCATATTTAGGTTGCTTCCACTTCTTGGCCTTTATGAATAAAACTTCTGTGAACATGGGTGTGCAACCATCTCTTTGAGATCTTGCTTTCAATTCTTTTGGGTATATACCCAGAAGTGGGATTGCTGGATCACATGGTTATTCTAGTTTTTATTTTTTTTTTGAGGAACTACCATCCCATTTTCTACACTGGCCACACAATTTTACATCCTTACCAACAGTTGACAAGGGTTCCCTTTTTTCCACATCTTCACCAACACTTGTTACTTTCTATATATATTTTTTAAATAGTAGTCATTTTTTTGTACTTTGTACTTTGATATAATTCCTCTTTTATTTTTTACTCTAACAATTACTTTTGTAATTAGAAAACCCACAATAAATGTGATGTAGGAGGTATGGTGGAGGGACCAATATTTTCTGTGTCTCGTTTACAAGGACTGAAGGATTGGGTATTCCTGGGTTGCTGGTGTAATGACCATCTTACCTATTTCATAGTCATGAATCTGTGTAGCTGAGCATTAGGTATGGTGTCCAACAGCATGGTCTGAAGGAAAAATATCACAGAGTGGTTTCGACACTCTTGTTTGCAAACTAGGAAGCAAAAGACATGGATTAGGCTTTTTCTGTACTTCCACAAAAGAACTAGTTAAATTTCAAAAATTAAAAATGTCAGTTATTTTAATGAAAAAGATCAGTCAAACCAGTGGTCCCTAACATATTTGGCACCAGGGACCAGTTTCATGGAAGACAATTTTTGCATAGGCTGGAATGTGGGGATTATGGTTTCAGGATGGTTCAAGAGCAGTAGGATTTGTGCTCCGATGAGAATCTAATGCCACCATTGCTCTGACAGGAGGCAGAGCTTAGGTGGTAATGCAAGTGATGGGGAGCAGCTATAGATACACATGAAGGTTTGCTCACGCGCCCACTGCTCACCTCCTGCTGTGTGGCCTTGTTTTCCCACGGACTGCTACCAGTTGAGGACCCCTGAGTTAGATCAAGTAGTTTGCATTTTTATGAAACAATAGGCTTATTTATTTGAAATTTGAAGAGAATAATTAGCATGATATATGACTTCATAGGGCTTCCCTGGTAGCTCAGCTGGTAAAGAATCTGCCTGCAATGCAGGAGACCCCAGTTCAATTCCTGGGTTGGGAAGATCCCCTGGAGAAGGAATAGGCTACCCACTCCAGTATTCTTGGGCTTCCCTGGTGGCTTAGATGGTAAAGAATCTGCCTGCAAAGTGTGAAGACCTGGGTTTGATCCCTGGGTTGGGAAGATCTCCTGGAGGAGGAAATGGCAACTCACTCCAGTATTCTTGTCTGAAGAATCTGCGTGGACAGAGGAGCCTGCTGATCTACATACAGTCCATGGGGCTGCAAAAGTCAGACAGGACTGAGCGACTAAGCACAGCACATGACTTCATAGATTGCAGTTCCTATTCTTTTAGTGATAACTGGTTTGACAGCTGGCCAAACTTCACTTTTGCAGGTGAAAGGTCATCATGTATTCTTAATAAAGCTTTTAACACCACACAGTACCACCACCTCACAGTCATTTATAGAAGGCCTTACTAAGAAATAGTTGCTCTGCTTGCATTGCCTTATTTAATTCTGTCTATGAAAGGTAAAGTGAAAGTGCAAGTCACTCATTCGTTTTCGACTCTTTGTGACTCCATGGACTACACTGTCTATGGAATTCTCCAGGCCAGAATACTAGAGTGGGTAGCTCATCCCTTCTCCAGGAGATCGTCCCAGCCCAGGAATCAAATCAGGGGTCTTCTGCATTGCAGGCAGTTTCTTTACCTGCTGAGCTACCAGGGAAGCTATGTGCTATGCTTAATCGCTCAGTTGTGTCTGACTCTTGCGACTCCGTAGACTGTAGCCTGCCAGGCTCCTCTGTCAATGGGATTCTCCAGGCAAGAACACTGGAGTGGGTGGCCATTTCCCTCTCCAGGGGATTCTGTCTATAGGGTAGACTATATATTTTTTTATAGATGAAAAACTAAGACTTGGAGATATTAACCAATTTACTTAAGACTACTCAGTGATGTGCTAAAATATTAAGGATTGACTTAGGTTAGCTATCCCACGTTGAAGGTCAGGAAGGGCGGCAGTGAGGAGAGACCCCTCGTCCAAGGTAAGGTTGGATGGCTGTGCTTTGCTGGAGCAGCAGTGAAGAGATATCCCAGGCCCAAGGTAAGAGAAACCCAAGTAAGACGATAGGTGTTGCAAGAGGGCATCAGAGAGCAAACACACTGAAACCATACTCACAGAAAACTAGTCAATCTAATCACACCAGGACCACAGCCTTGTCTAACTCAATGAAACTAAGCCATGCCCTTGGGGCAACCCAGGATGGGCGGGTCATGGTGGAGAGATCTGACAGGATGTGGTCCACTGGAGAAGGGAATGGCAAACCACTTCAGTATTCTTGCCTTGAGAACCCCATGAACAGTATGAAAAGGCAAAATGATAGGATACTGAAAGAGAAACTCCCCAGGTCAGTAGGGGCCCAATATGCTACTGGAGATCAGTGGAGAAATAACTCCAGAAAGAATGAAGGGATGGAGCCAAAGCAAAAAGAATACCCATCTGTGGATGTGTCTGGTGATAGAAGCAAGGTCCGATGCTGTAAAGAGCAATATTGCATAGGAACCTGGAATGTCAGGTCCATGAATCAAGGCAAATTGGAAGTGGTCAAACAAGAGATGGCAAGAGTGAATGTCGACATTCTAGGAATCAGCGAACTCAAATGGACTGGAATGGGTGAATTTAACTCAGATGACCATTATATCTACTACTGCGGGCAGGAATCCCTCAGAAGAAATGGAGTAGCCATCATGGTCAACAAGAGTCCGAAATGCAGTACTTGGATGCAATCTCAAAAACGACAGAATGATCTCTGTTCGTTTCCAAGGCAAACCATTCAATGTCACAGTAATCCAAGTCTATGCCCCAACCAGTAACGCTGAAGAAGCTGAAGTTGAATGGTTCTATGAAGACCTACAAGACCTTTTAGAAATAACACCCCAAGAAGATGTCCTTTTCATTATAGGGGACTGGAATGCAAAAGTAGGAAGTCAAGAAACACCTGGAGTAACATGCAAATTTGGCCTTGGAATACGGAATGAAGCAGGGCAAAGACTAATAGAGTTTTGCCAAGAAAATGCACTGGTCATAACAAACACCCTCTTCCAACAACACAAGAGAAGACTCTATACATGGACATCACCAGATGGTCAACACCAAAATCAGATCGATTATATTGTTTGCAACCAAAGATGGAGAAGCTCTGTACAGTCAGCAAACAAGACCAGGAGCTGACTGTGGCTCAGACCATGAACTCCTTATTGCCAAATTCAGACTGAAATTGAAGAAAGTAGGGAAAACCACTAGGCCATTCAGGTATGACCTAAATCAAATCCCTTATGATTATACAGTGGAAGTGAGAAATGGATTTAAGGGCCTAGATCTGATAGATAGAGTGGCTGATGAACTATAGAATGAGATTCATGACATTGTACAGGAGACAGGGATCAAGACCATCCCCATGGAAAAGAAATGCAAAAAAGCAAAATGGCTGTCTGGGGAGGCCTTACAAATAGCTGTGAAAAGAAGAGAAGCGAAAAGCAAAGGAAAAAAGGAAAGATACAAACATCTGAATGCAGAGTTCCAACGAGTAGCAAAAAGAGATAAGAAAGCCTTCTTCAGTGATCAATGCAAATAAATAGAGGAAAACAACAGAATGGGAAAGACTAGGGATATCTTCAAGAAAATCAGAGATACCAAAGGAACATTTCATGCAAAGATGGGCTCGATAAAGGACAGAAATGGTATGGACCTAACAAGCAGAAGATATTAAGAAGAGGTGGCAAGAATACACAGAAGAACTGTACAAAAAAGAGCTTCACAACCCAGATAATCATGATGGTATGATCACTGACTTAGAGCCAGACATCCTGGAATGTGAAGTCAAGTGGGCCTTAGAAAGCATCACTACAAACAAAGCTAGTGGAGGCGATGGAATTCCAGTTTAGCTCTTTGAAATCCTGAAAGATGATGCTGTGAAAGTGCTGTACTCAATATGCCAGCAAATTTGGAAAACTCAGCAGTGGCCACAGGACTGGAAAAGGTCAGTTTTCATCCCAATCCCAAAGAAAGGCAATGCCAAAGAGTGCTCAAACTACCTTTACAATTGCACTCATCTCACACGCTAGTAAAGTAATGATCAAAATTCTCCAAGCCAGGCTTCAGCAATATGTGAACCGTGAATTTCCAGATGTTCAAGCTGGTTTTAGAAAAGGCAGAGGAATGAGAGATCATATTGCCAACATCTGCTGGATCATGGAAAAAGCAAGAGAGTTCCAGAAAAACATCTATTTCTGCTTTATTGACTATGCCAAAGCCTTTGACTGTGTGAATCACAACAAACTGTGGAAAATTCTGAAAGAGATGGGAATACCAGACCACCTGATCTGCCTCTTGAGAAATCTGTATGCAGGTCAGGAAGCAACAGTTAGAACTGGACATGGAACAACAGACTGGTTCCAAATAGGAAAAGGAGTATGTCAAGGCTGTATATTGTCACCCTGTTTATTTAACTTATATGCAGAGTACATCATGAGAAACGCTGGACTGGAAGAAACACAAGTTGGAATCAAGATTGCTGGGAGAAATATCAATAACCTCAGATATGCAGATGACACCTCCCTTATGGCAGAAAGTGAAGAGGAACTAAAAAGCCTCTTGATGAAGGTGAAAGTGGAGAGTGAAAAGGTTGGCTTAAAGCTCAACATTCAGAAAACGAAGATCATGGCATCCGGTCCCATCACTTCATGGGAAATAGATGGGGAAACAGTGGAAACAGTGTCAGAATTTATTTTTCTGGGCTTCAAAAATCACTGCAGATGGTGACTGCAGCCATGAAATTAAAAGATGCTTACTCCTTGGAAGGAAAGTTATGACCAACCTAGATAGCATATTCAAAAGCTGAGACATTACTTTGCCAACAAAGGTTCGTCTAGTCAGGGCTATGGTCTTTCCTGTGGTCATGTATGGATGTGAGAGCTGGATTGTGAAGAAGGCTGAGCACCAAAGCATTGATGCTTTTGAACTGTGGTGTTGGAGAAGACTCTTGAGAGTCCCTTGGACTGCAAGGAGATCCAACCAGTCCATTCTGAAGGAGATCAGCCCTGGGATTTCTTTGGAAGGAATGATGCTAAAGCTGAAACTCCAGTATTTTGGCCACCTCATGCGAAGAGTTGACTCATTGGAGAAGACTCTGATGCTGGGAGGGATTGGGGGCAGGAGGAGAAGGGGACGACAGAGGATGAGATGGCTGGATGGCATCACTGACTCGTTGGATGTGAGTCTCAGTGAGCTCTGGGAGTTGGTGATGGACAGGGAGGCCTGGTGTGCTGCAGTTATGGGGTCGCAAAGAGTCGGACACGACTGAGTGACTGATCTGATCTGATCTGATCTGATGTCTTCCCATACCACCTCATGCAGAAGAGACTGATACCAAAAATTGTATCTATTTTAATGGTGGCTTTGAGGAAGAAACTGCCCTTGAATTCTTCTCAGCTTAAGCTTTTGATGTTAAGTCTTCTTTATCCTGAAGTTAATTAATTTTTCAGTTTGGTTCTTCTGCTTTTGAAAGTAGTAATTGGGGCAGCACTGATGTAGAATTCATAAATTTCCAAGAATTAGAGAAGGTTATTTTAGATGCATAGATTATTTTCCTGTTTCCTAACTGAGATCATGGCATCTGGTCCCATCACTTCATGGGAAATAGATGGGGAAACAGTGTCAAACTTTATTTTGGGGGGTTCCAAAATCACTGCAGATGGTGATTGCAGCCATGTAATTAAAGATGCTTACTCCTTGGAAGGAAAGTTATGACCGACCTAGATAGCATATTCAAAAGCAGAGACATTACTTTGCCAACAAAGGTCCATCTAGTCAAGGCTATGGTTTTTCCAGTGGTCATGTATAGATGTGAGAGTTGGACTCTGAAGAAAGCTGAGCGCTGAAGAATTGATGCTTTTGAACTGTGGTGTTGGAGAAGACTCTTGAGAGTCCCTTGGACTGCAAGGAGATCCAACCAGTCCATTCTGAAGGAGATCAGCTCTGGGTGTTCTTTGGAAGGAATGATGCTAAAGCTGAAACTCCAGTACTTTGACCACCTTATGTGAAGAGTTGACTCACCGGAAAAGATTCTGATGCTGGGAGGGATTGGGGGCAGGAGGAGAAGGGGACGACAGAGGATGAGATGGCTGGATGTCATCACTGTCTCGATGGATTGACATGAGTTTGGGTGAACTCCAGGAGTTGGTGATGGACAGGGAGGCCTGGGGTGCTACGATTCATGGTGTCACAAAGAGTCAGACATGACTGAGCGACTGAGCTGAACAGAACTGAATAGTTCATCATCAGAGAATAAAGACTAACCTGGTACACTCTGTATACCCTGTGTCATTAGATGAATAATTGCAGGCTACTTAAGGAAGAAATCTAGACAGAATGCTGCTATCCTGCTTCCCTCCTGCTTCGTTCTGAAAGGATTTGAACATCCTTCAAATATGAGATTAAGGGGTGAAAAATAGGAGGGTTTTTTTTGCCATCTTTTAATAGTAGCTCCTTCAATTAGTGTAACAGTAAAGAAAACAAAACACAAATGTATTGGGGCCTGGTAAATATATGTGCTGGTGAAGATTAGGAGACAGGACTAAGCAAAGGAGCAAGTGCATTTTTAATCAAATTGAAGTAACTGAACAGAGACAGGAAAATTGTTATTATTATTATTTTTAACTATTGAACATTAACAAGTAAGAAAACATTTTTACAATAGGCATCATCTACTCAGGGGTGCCTTGCTTATGCCAGGATCAGGGAATTGCAGTGAGAGTTCCTTTGTCTCCTACCTCACTCTCTCCCTCTGCTGGGTACTACTATTATCTCCATTTTTGTCTCCAGGAAACTTAGGCTCCGAGATGTTAAGTAACTTGTTCAAGGTCACCTGGCTAAGAAGAGTCAGAACTGGTGAGCCCAGGTCTGTGAAATCCAGAACCTGTCTTTATAACCAGGACGTTTTTCTGTCTCAGACATTTATAAGAATTGCTTATGCAGTTCTAAGCTGAGAGGCAGGATGAGAAAAGGACCTTGAATATAAAGATTACTGTCCAAATTGAACTTTTCTAGGCTCCAACCCAGTGTTTGTGCAGGAGTTTGTGTGGCTGGAGACCTTATGGTCCTGCCCACCACTGGCAAGCTCTCTGCTCTCTCTGCCTCCAGTGGGAAGAGGAATGGGAGGGTCAAAGGGGTGAGGACAGCTTTAGACTGTCAGGTGAGCGAGTTGGTGCAGTCCCAGGGCAGAGGAAGCTGAGTCCAAGGGAAAGGCTAGCTGAAGCCGTAATACTTTATGACTTACTAATGAATTCCATTTTATAGCCCAACTCCCTTAAGTTGTCTCTTCCTGTGATTAATTCTTGTTCTCCCCGTCCCCCTTAAGCAGACGGCTGTTGATAGGGAGTGTTCCGTGTTGAATGAGTAAAACGTACTAATGCATGTTCTCTTCAGCCAGAGATAACCTTGCTTTAAACATGATGGATGCAACTTTTACAAGGGGAGATATCATCAGGAAAGGGGCCTTGAGGCTTATGCATCAGACCCTCGGGGATAAACTCACTGTCCAGCAGCATCTCAATCTCTCTCCTGATCATTTCGAATAACTTGATCTGTCTGTCAGTGTCCCTCAAATGAAGTGATTCATTGATGTAAACAACCCAACCACGGGGTCATTGTGGATTTAATCAACCTTTTTTTTCTCCCTCCCTGAAAAATATTCTACACCTTTTTCTTTCTCGGTTAACACCAAGACAAAGAAGCAAGGTTTCTGGGAGAGTCATAGAGCTTAAAAGTCACTAAATGGCACGGTATTAGAAGGGACTCCTTTTGGGGACCAGAGAACTTTAGCTCCCCCGATACATGTTTGTGTGTAGACTTGAACAGATTTAGAGAAAGAACAGAGAGGTTTTGCTGGTGAGGATTAGACATTTAGTAATTTCAACTCAAGTCACCTCAATCCCAGCCTTCTTAATTTTGACCTTGTCCACCAAAATATACAGAATAAAGCCACTGGTGATCATTATTTACAGGGATGTGTTTAAGATTGAGAAAGCTCTAGATAAAAGGGAAGGACGGAGAGGAGGGAGCTGAGCTGGCAAACTGGCTGGGATTCCTAGGAGGAGGTGCTCACAGAATACAGGTGCCTACTTGAAAGCAGAAAGAAAATGCAAAGCAAAAGTATCCTGGTGTGCACAAATTATTTACATGTCCAATTTCTTTTAGCTCTTATGAAGGATCTCTTCCACGCTGGCAGAAGACTTTAGTTTAAAGAAGAAAAAAAAAATTCTTTCTCGCAGAACTGATAACCAAATAAAATACTGTTATATTTTCTGTCTAATAAGCACAAGAAGTTCCATAACTCCCTTGATTAAGCGTATTATCCTTTTGCAGAAAGTCAGCTTGATTTATGCAAAAAGCGATTTGGACATACTTTCTCCGGCCATGGAGATTTCATAATTCCTGGTGTATGTCTGGAAAATCTCCTCTCGTCGTGAGTCCAAACCAAATTAATGTCTTCCAGAGTGACCTGAGGAATTAATGAGGTTTTTGCTGTCAGTTCTACCCATCCAGGGTCAAGTAAATCATTTGCTGGCTCTCGGGCCGCTGTTTTTTTTTTGCTGCCTCTCTGACTCCACGTTCAATGATAACAACATTGCAGATGCCTTTGAAATACGGCATTGCCGACACTCTCCGTCCATCTGCTGGGACATATTTTAGGCTCTGCTTCTCTTTCTGCTGTAAACTCGGCCTTTAATGGAGTCAGTAATTGCTGATAAATGGGGTATCAATGAAGTCAGCGTACTGGAGGTTCCCCCATTCTTTTCAGCTGATGTATGCTATTTAAATCTCCTCTGACGTGACTTAGAATTATTGTGTGCCCAACTGGTGTTCTTGGCTGAAGACTTGAATTATTTTTTCCCTTTCTTCTTTTCAGACAAACTAAAGCTGGTCGGTAAGAGGCTTTCTTGGGGGCGCTTTGTTCTTCTTCCCAGAAGAAGTTCCACCACCTGCTGTAAGGTCGTGTCCACAGAATGAGGTGGACTCTTCAGGACTTTTCTATCCCTCTCCCACCATCACTGCAGGGCTAGGACCACCAGATCTCCTGGGAATCTAAGCTATGAAATAAGTGGAAGCTTTCCAAAGCTTTGAAAGTGACTCATTTGGTATCTTTGTACTGAAAGTCTGAAACTGTTTTCTCACTAAACTTCTCACTGTTTTTCCCTTTATTTCTTTAACTGTTTATAATCGAGCATTAAAAGCAGAAGCAATGATCCTCTCCCTTATAGTCTCCTCATTCTATTTAATTTTTCATTTCTCACAAATATGTGCTCAATTTGCGGCTGCCAATGAGAAAACAACCCAGCTGGACTGGTGAATGTTTTTTCAAAACTTATTTCGTATTGGAGTACAGCCGATTGACAATGTTATGATAGTTTCAGGTGTACAGCAAAGGGACTCAGTCTTACGTGTACATGTATCTGTTCTCCCCCAAACTCCGCTCCCATCCAGGCTGCCACATAACATTGAGCTAAGTTCCCTATGCTAGTGAATTTTTATATGGATTCTTAGCCATCTGGTCAGAGGACCTGGGGGCCTGCTGTTTACCATTTTTCAAAATAGAAGTAGAATTTCAGAAATAGAAATAGAATTTCTGTTTTCTTTCAAAATACAAAAACCTACTAAAGGTACCTACCAACCACTGGTTTTCTGCTCCAAACCAGTCATATGGATATAAACATGTTCCTACAAGGAGTGAAAGGTTAAAGCTTCAAAAGCAGTCTGTATCTCCCTGACCTTCCAAACCTCAGTTTTCTCAGCTACAAAATACAGATAGCCTTACCTGTCATTTAGGACGTGGGAACCCTGTGGTGGCTCACAGTTTTTCACACTTACTATGTACTGTGTCATTTAATCCTCACCATCATTCTTTGAAGCAAGTACTATTCAACAGCATCATCTTACTGATGGGGAAATAGACACCAATAAAACAATGAGGCTTAAAAAAAAGTTTTATAGGGTCTCTTCCCTGGTGGTCCAGTGGTTAAGAATCCACCTGCCAATGCAGGGTACACGGGCTTGATCCCCGACTGGGAAGATCTCATATACCCCGGGGCAACTAAGCTTGTGTGCTTCAACTACTGAAGCCTTAGTACGTAGAGCCCATGCTTTCCAACAAAAGAAGCCACCGCAATGAGAAACCCATGCAGGGCAACTAGAGAGGAGCCCCGGCTCACTGCAACTAGAGAAAACCCAAGGGCCACAGCAAAGATCCAGAGCAGCCCAAAATAAATACATTCAAAAAACAAAAACCAAACAATGAAAGTTTTATGGCTCTTAATGTTTTCAAAAGACTTTTCCCTATGTTATTCCATCTTCCCTCCTCAAAAATCTGTTAGGTATTTATTATGATGTTCCCTTCACTGGAATATACAGAGGAGACAAGAGGCCTTTTCAGGGTCACACAAGTCAGGAAGGGCAGCGTTATGACTTGAATGAGACATAGTAATTATAAGCATGCCTCAGGAAAAAAAAAAAATAGTTTGAATGATATAATTGGATGCCTAATTGTCCTGGCCATGATTTGATCCATTTGTGCCTGAGTGGAAAACAGCCTCGACACACTCATATTTTAGAATAGACCATAAGACCAACAAACAGTAAGCCAAACTATTGTGAGCAAGTGTGTGATAACTGAGGAAAGATGAGGTGGGGCTGAGGAGAAGATGTGGAAGAAATTTCAGTGCACTAAATGAGGAACTTCAGGGAATTTGGTGAAAATTGGGTTGGAGTTTGAGAGGAAACTCTGATGAATAATTTTGCTAAAACCTTGAAAATGTCAGGCCAGCTAACGCCTTTGAGTCCTCATCCATTTTTGATTTTGTTCAGCTGGGAAATACCTCAGAAGTTTTCCTTCAGCTGTTTGTGTTCTGTCTGTTGGAAGTGGGTGTGTGGTATCTATAGCTGTTTCCCTTTAAAATAAACCAAAAAGTAGAAGAAACATTAGAGTGAACTTTAGGGAACAGAATTGGGAAATGTTCCCTTTGAATTGTAGAGAGTGGCTTTTTTGTTTTCCTAGAAGGCAAGCTTGATTTTTCTAAATGAGAGTGGGGGACTTCCCTGGTGGTCTGGTGGTTAAGAATCCACCTGCCAACACAGGGGACACAGGCTGATTCTTTGCTCCAGGAAGATAGATGCCACAAGCCCAGGGTCAACTAAGACCGTGTGCCACAACCCCTGAGCCCAAGCACATGGAGCCCAAGTGTCACAACTACTGAAGCCCATGTGCCCGAGAGCCTCTGCTCTGCAACAGGAAAAGCAACCGCAGTGAGAAGCCTGCATACTGAAACTAGAGTATACCCCAACTAGAGAAAGCCTGTGCACCAGTGAAGACCGAGCACAAACAAAAATGAATGAACGGATGAATGAATGGGGTTGGCTAGGAGCAAGTATAGGTTCTGGGGGTGTAGTGTGAATAAGAACCTCTGAAATAATACCCACAGGATCACTGCATGGGTGGAGGCTGGACTAGATGCTCAAGCAGACTGCTTTGTGGGGAAGCCCTGTGTTTGAAACTCTCCTACTGTTACTTCCTAGTGAAAAAACCCTAGCAGGTCAGTGCCTACTTAAGCCTCAGTTTTTTTTCACCTGGAAAGTGGGGAAAGCTAAGACCAAGCTCACAGGACTATTAGATGGGATAAAATATACGTGAGGTTTGCAAACTTTGAAGCAGTAGCAACTTCCCCTATTGCTCTTTATTAAGGATCCTCTCCCCAACATTTAAAAATTTGTTTTTAATTTTTATACAATTTTGAAGGGTAACTTTCCATTTACAGTTATTATAAAATATTGGCTGTATGGGAATACCAGACCATCTGATCTGCCTCTTGAGAAATTTGTATGCAGGTCAGGAAGCAACAGTTAGAACTGGACATGGAACAACAGACTGGTTCCAAATAGGAAAAGGAGTACGTCAAGGCTGTATATTGTCACCCTGTGTATTTAACTTATATGCAGAGTACATCATAAGAAATGCTGGACTGGAAGAAACACAAGCTGGAATCAAGATTGCTGGGAGAAATATCAATAACCTCAGATATGCAGATGACACCACCCTTATGGCAGAAAGTGAAGAGGAACTAAAAAGCCTCTTGATGAAAGTGAAAGTGGAGAGTGAAAAAGTTGGCTTAAGGCTCACCATTCAGAAAACGAAGATCATGGCATCTGGTCCCATCACTTCATGGGAAATAGATGGAGAAACAGTGGAAACAGTGTCAGAATTTATTTTTCTGGGCTCCAAAATCACTGCAGATGGTGACTGCAGCCATGAAATTAAAAGATGCTTACTCCTTGGAAGGAAAGTTATGACCAACCTAGATAGCATATTCAAAAGCAGAGACATTACTTTGCCAACAAAGTTTCGCCTAGTCAAGGCTATGGTTTTTCCTGTGGTCATGTATGGATGTGAAAGTTGGATTGTGAAGAAGGCTGAGCACCAAAGAATTGATGCTTTTGAACTGTGGTGTTGGAGGACTCTTGAGAGTCCCTTGGACTGCAAGGAGATCCAACCAGTCCATTCTGAAGATCAGCCCTGGGATTTCTTTGGAGGGAATGATGCTGAAGCTGAAACTCCAGTATTTTGGCCACCTCATGCGAAGAGTTGACTCATTGGAGAAGACTCTGATGCTGGGAGGGATTGGGGGCAAGAGGAGAAGGGGATGACAAAGGATGAGATGGCTGGATGGCATCACTGACTCGATGGACGTGAGTCTGAGTGAACTCCAGGAGTTGGTGATGGACAGGGAGGCCTGGTGTGCTGCGATTCATGGGGTCGCAAAGAGTCGGACATGACTGAGTGACTGATCTGATCTGATATGTCCCATATTGTGCATCCTTGAGCCTGTCTTACACCCAACAGTTTGTACCTCCCACTTTCTCACCCCTATCTCCCCCCAGTAACTGCTAGTTTGTTCTCTATAACTGTGAGTCTGATACCTTTTTTATTTTTTATTATATTCACTTGTATTTTTAAGACTACTCATGTAAGTGAGATCATACTGTGTTTGCCTTTCTCTGTCTGATTTATTTCACTTAGAGTAGCACCCTCCACGCCCATCCATGTCCATCCAGCCAATTTTGCCCAAATGGTAATTTTTTTTTTTAATGTCTGAATAGTTTTCTCCTCAGAGAAGGCAATGGCACCCCACTCCAGTACTCTTGCCTGGAAAATCCCTTGGATGGAGGAGCTTGGTAGGATGCAGTCCATGGGGTTGCTAGGAGTCAGACACAACTGAGCAATTAACACACACACTACTGAGTGACTAAGCATAGCCTATCCAGAGAGAACTGAGCTCTACCAGTTTTATCAGGTGGCTATTATTATATAACAAGTCACTCCCAAATTTAGTGGCATTAAACAGTAATCATTTATTTAGCTCACGAGTCTGTGGGTCAGCTGAGCAGCTCTGCTGATCTGGGTCAGGCTCTGCTGATCTTGACCAGACTCCCCATCTACCTGCAGGCAGCAGTGGGTTAACTGGGAGCTGGCTGGGGCAGGGTGGCCCCAGTTGGCATGACTTTTCTTTGCTCCTCTATCCTTTAGCAGGTGGTGGCAGCCTTCCAAGAGAACCAGCAGGGTGTGCAAGGCTTTTTAGAACCTAGACCTGGACCTTATACTTCTGCTAAAGTGTCACTTCCACTGCATTTTACTGAATGAAGCAAACCACGAGGGCAGTCCAAATTCAAAGAGTGTGGAAATAGATTCTTTCTCTCCATGGAAGGAGATGCACAGTCAGAGTGCAAAGGGTTGAAGTGAAAGGAGTGGAGAATGGAGACTTTTTTCCCAAACGTTGTCACACTTGGATGCTGCCTTTGGTTGTTCACGTATTCTCCCCAGGTGAATCCAACCCATGTCATGATGTCATCATATATTGTCTTCTATAAAATTTGATTTGTCTTCTGTCAGATTGAAGATTGTGTTTTTGTTATTCCTTTTAAGGGACCAAAAATCCCCCAGCAGTGCATAGCACAATTGGTGAAAGGCATCTGAATGAGGGGCAGTGGCAGAGGCTGCTCCTTGTCCACCCAAACCAATCCTTTCTTTCAATTTTTTTGGCTATGCTGCGTCTTCATTGAGGTGCATGGGCTCTCTGCTGTAGCTCACAGGTTTGTCTAGTCGCAGTACGTCGGCTTAGTTGCCCCGCAACATGTGGGATCTTAATTCTCTGACCAGGGATCTGCATTCCTTGCATTGCAAGGTACATTCCTTACCACTGGGCCACCAAAGAAGTCCCCTCTTTTAAAAAATCCTTCTGTTCTTTACTAGAACTGCTGTCTGATGGCAGGCATTTGTTTGAGACTATATCTCCAGGCTTTCTTGCAACTTTGGTCAGGCCACATGAACTACTTTTGGCCAATGGGATGTGGATAGAATAAAACATGCCACGGGAGGGACCTGAGTTTTCCTGCCTTTTCTTCTCTTTCCCAGGGGTTGGAAGATGGTGGGAGCTGGGGCAGTTAACTTCAATCCAGAGACTGAAGTCACATGGAGGATGGCAGAGTCACACTGTAAGCACTGGACTCTCTACTTGGGAACTGCAAAAGAGGGGACTTCTCCATTGGTCCAGTAGTTAAGATTGTGTTTCTACTGCAGGGAGCATGGGTTTAATCTTGGCGGGGGAACGAAAATCCCACACGCCACACAGCGTGGACAAAACAAAACAAAAGAAATGTACTGCAAAATGAGAAAAAAAAATTAACTCCAATCTTATTTAAACTTTATTTTTGTGAGTGCCTTTGTTATGGCAGCTTAACCTGTGCCTTGACAAATATGGTGATGGGAGAGGGAAGCGGAAAGATGAAGTGTAACAATGGCAAAGCCAGGCTGGGATATCTTTGTTTCTCTCTTCTCCTCCTTCTCCAAGGCATTTCCCCTGTTCTCTTTTTTGTTTCACATTTCTATATGTTGTGGTGGGAAATCTCTAAGGACCCTGGCCTTAGGACAGGAAATTAGCAATCACACAGAGGTGAATGATGCTATATTGGATGTAAGAAAACTGCTCGTGACCGTGTGCCCCTCTCGGCACCCGCCTCCTACCTGGACCGCGAGCCCGGTGAAGCCCTGACTCGGAGCTCAATCGCAGCAGAGAACCTCAAAAAATGAAAGAAAGTGGAAAGATAGTATTGAGAGTTTTCTATGACCTTCATACAGCTTCCCCTAATGTTAACATCTTACATAATGATGGTACTTTTATCAAAATTA
Source organism: Tragelaphus eurycerus (assembly GCA_935064755.1). Taxonomy (NCBI): domain Eukaryota; kingdom Metazoa; phylum Chordata; class Mammalia; order Artiodactyla; family Bovidae; genus Tragelaphus; species Tragelaphus eurycerus. The sequence continues at coordinate 18,536,835 of CAKXYN010000003.1, forward strand.
AGAAGTTAGCATCAGTACAGTAACAGTAGCTAATTTATAGACTTTATTCAATTTCTCCAGTTTGTCTAATAATGATTTTCTGTTCCAGGATCTAGTCCAGGCTACTGTGTTGCATTTAGTTGTCATAACTCCTTTGTCTCTTTGAATCTATGATAGCTTCTTGTTCTTTCCTTGTCTCTGCTGACATTGATACTTTGGGTCAAGGGTTTGGCAGACGGCCCCTAAACTTGCATTTATCTGATGTTTCTTATGATTAGACTGAGATTATAGACAACTGGGGAGAATACACCAGAAGCATCATATCAGGTACACAGCATCAGCATGACTTGTTTTTTTTTTTTTTTTGCTGGTTGTATTAGCCTCAATTAGTTGGTCAAGGTTGTGTCTGCCAAGTTTCTCCCCTGCAACTTTGCAAGTTTTCCCTTTTCATACTCTATTTGTTAGAAGTGAGTTGATATTTTCAGCCCATTGGATTCAAGGGGATGACAATTAAGCTCTTTTGTGGAAGGAGGAGTATCAAAGATTTTGATGTATGTTAAAACCACCACAGTAATTAATAAATATTTTTCAAAGGTACTTTGAAGTTCTGCACTATTCTCTCACTAATTTCTAACATGCATCAGTGGATCTTACCTGCCATAATTATTGCTATGTTTTAGTCATGATTTTCTATTTTTTCTCATTCATTCTACCTTACTAGTTGGGCCTCATCTGTCAGGAAGATTTGTCCTTATTTTCTTTCATTTATTTACTTAAGCATTTATGTCTATCAAGTATGGATTTATGGATATTTATTTTATTTTTAGCTTGTAATCCAACACAATTGTTATCTTGTTGTTCAAATTGTTTGAGGTTTGTTTATTGGGAGCTCTTTGAGGTGTCTTTTTGATATGCCCTCATCCTTTTGTTTTCATATTTTAAGCACATCTTTACTTTTTTTGGAACTTCAAGACACTTTGGGTTCACATTTTCTCTACCCAGCTTGAGAGTCAGCCATTTCTCTAAGGATTCCTGGTTCTTTTGATGGATAATGGTATTTAGAAATCAAAATCTGGGCAGTAGGGGTGTTTATTGTTCTTAAGGTGTCACTGATTCTAGTACCTCTGAACAGAGAGAGTTTGGAAATATATGTATGTATATATATACTCACTCATGAATCACAAGCCTATATTTATTTATGTTAGTTGCTCAGTCATGTCCACCTCCTTTTGACCCATGAACTATAGCCCTCCAATCCCCTTTGTCCATGGAATTTTCGAGCAAGAATACTGGAGTGGGTTACGATTTCTTACTCCAGGGAATCTTCCTGACTCTGGAAGATCCCCTTGTGTCTCCTGTATTGCTCAGAGATTCTTTGCCACTGCACCACCGTTGAAGCATGTATGCTTATTGACAACTCTGATTCTAATCCAGTCAGTACCACAGGATCTATTCTGGACTTCCTTTTGTTATTTGTAGTTTCTTCCCTTGACAGTGAGCGATCTGAATCTCATTGGTTATCATGTATTTGCTTAGTTGTTCAACCTGAGAATACATGTAAAGCAGTTTCAAAATTGTTTATCTGTGCATCCCCCTCCCCCATGAGAAATAGCTAGAATAGAGTGCTAAAATACAGTTCCTTTTTGCCTTTAGCCTTACAATATGGGGTTGAAAAACTGTTTTCCAAAGTTTCCAAGTTAGGTTCTCTTTTTCTCTAGTCTTTTAAGGAAAGCTTATCATATATTTATAATATAGTTAAATTTATTTTTCATAATCTGCCTGAATTATGCCTGAGTTTTCCTGAATACCCTGGCAGATTTTTAGAAAAAACTTTCACATGGTGAAATTTATCTTTGTGTTGTAACATTTTATGGGATTTGACAAATTCATAGTCATTTACTCACCTCCAAAGTACCACGAAGAACAGTTCCAGTATCCTAAAATTCTGCAGAATGGCTCCTTTGTAGTCATCACTCCCCTGTCTAATAATCACTGATCTCTTTCTCATCCTTATAGTTTTGACATTTCCAGAATGCCATAAATAGAATCATATCATATACAGCATTTGGGAATTGGCTTCCTCACTGAAAATGTATTTAAAATTATTAATGGTATTATGTAAATTAATTTTTTTTTCTTTTAGTTGTTGAGTAGTATCGAATTGTATGGATATACCACAGTTTACTTTATCCGTTCACTTTCAGCATATGGAATTGTGAGTTTCATTTTCTGTGTGTGTTTATGTGTGCCATTCTTTTATGTTTGTGATGGTATCTCATTGTTTTTTTAATCTGCATTTCCCTAATGATAATTGGGTTGTTTATTTTCTTATTGTTAAGTGTTTTTTTTTTTGTAACATGATAGTGTTTAGTTTGAACAATTAATACATTTCAGATATAATATTATACATATTTCAATGCTATTCTCCCCAATCATCTCACCCTCTCCTGGTCCCAGAGTCCAAAAGTCTGGTCTATACATCAGTGTCTCTTTTGTTGTCTTGTAAATAGGGTTATTTTTTACCATCTTTCTAAATTCCATATATATGCGTTAGTATACTGTATTTGTGTTTTTGTTTCTGGCTTACTTCACTCTGTATAATAGGCTCCAGTTCCATCCACCTCCTTAGAACTGATTCAAATGTATTCTTTTTAATGGCTGAGTAATATTCCATTGTGTATATGTACCACAGCTTGCTTATCCATTCATCTGTGGATGGACATCTAGGTTGCTTCCACGTTCTGGCTATTGCAAACAGTGCTGCTATGAACATTGGGGTACAGGTGTCTCTTTCAATTCTGGTTTTCTCAGTGTATATGCCCAGCAGTGGGATTGCTGGATCATAAGGCAGTTCTATTCGCAGTTTTTTGAGGAATCTCCATACTGTTCTCCAAAGTGGCTGTACTAGTTTGCATTCCCACCAACAGTGCAAGAGGGTTCCCTTCTCTCCGCACCCTCTCCAGCATTTATTGCTTGTGGACTTTTGGATAGCAGCCATTCTGATTGGCGTGAAATGGTATCTCATAGTGGTTTTGATTTGCATTTCTCTGATAATGAGTGATGTTGAGCATCTTTTCATGTGTTTGTTAGCCATCTGTATGTCTTCTTTGGAGAAATGTCTATTGAGTTCTTTGGCCCATTTTTTGATTGGGTCATTTATTTTTCTGGAATTGAGCTGTAGAAGTTGCTTGTATATTTTTGAGATTAGTTGTTTGTCAGTTGCTTCATTTGCTATTATTTTCTCCCATTCTGAAGGCTGTCTTTTCACCTTGCTTATAGTTTCCTTTGTTGTGCAAAAGCTTTTTAAGTTTGATTAGGTCCCATTTGTTCATTTTTGATTTTATTTCCAATATTCTGGGAGGTGGGTCACAGAGGATCCTGCTGTGATGTAAGTCAGAGAGTGTTTTGCCTATGTTTTCCTCTAGGAGTTTTATGGTTTCTGGTCTTACATTTAGCTCTTTAATCCATTTTGAGTTTATTTTTGTGTATGGTGTTAGAAAGTGTTCTAGTTTCATTCATATGGAGGGGTCTTGTTTTTGTATCCATTCAGCCAGTCTCTGTCTTTTGGTTGGGGCATTCAACCCATTTACATTTAAGGTAATTAATGATAAATATGATCCCGTTGCCATTTACTTTGTTGTTTTGGGTTTGAATTTATATATCCTTTTTGTGTTTCCTGTCTAGAGAATGTCCTTTAGTATTTGTTGGAGAGCTGGTTTGGTGGTGCTGAATTCTCTCAGCTTTTGCTTGTCTGTAAAGGTTTTGATTTCTCCTTCATATTTGAATGAGATCCTTGCTGGGTACAATAATCTGGGCTGTAGGTTCTTTTCTTTCATCACTTTAAGTATGTCTTGCCATTCCCTCCTGGCTTGGAGAGTTTCTATTGAAAGATCAGCTGTTATCCTTATGGGAATTCCCTTGTGTGTTATTTGTTGTTTTTCCCTTGCTGCTTTTAATATTTTTTTCTTTGTGTTTGATCTTTGTTAATTTGATTAATATGTGTCTTGGGGTGTTTCGTCTTGGGTTTATCCTATTTGGGACTCTCTGGGTTTCTTGGACTTGAGTGATTATTTCCTTCCCCATTTTAGGGAAGTTTTCAACTATTATCTCCTCTAGTATCTTCTCATGGTCTTTCTTTTTGTCTTCTTCTTCTGGGACTCCTATGATTCGAATACTGTAACGTTTAATATTGTCCTGGAGGTCTCTGAGATTGTCCTCATTTCTTTTAATTCGTTTTTCTTTTTTCTCCTCTGATTCCTTTAATTCTGCCATTCTATCTTCTAATTCGCTAATTCTATCTTCTGCCTCTGTTATTCTACTATTTGTTGCCTCCAGAGTGTTTTGGATCTCATTTATTGCATTATTCATTATATGTTGACTCTTTTTTATTTCTTCTAGGTCCTTGTTAAATCTTTCTTGCATCTTCTCAATGCTTTTCTCCAGACTATTTATCCATGATTCCATTTTGCTTTCCAGATTTTGGATTAATTTCACTATCATTATTCGAATTCTTTATCAGGTAGGTTCGCTATTTCTTCCTCTTTTGTTTGGTTTGGTGGGCATTTATCCTGTTCCTTTACCTGCTGGGAATTCTTCTGTCTTTTCATCTTGTTTAAATTGCTAAGTTTGGGGCGTCTTTACTGTATTCTGGTAGTCTGTGGAGTTCTCTTTATTGTGGCGTTTCTGCACTATATGTGGGTTTGTACCGGTGGGTTGTCGAGGTTTCTTGTTTATGGAAGCTTGTATCGGTGTTCTGGTGGGTGGAGCTGGATTTCTTTTCTCTGGGGTGCAGTGGAGTGTCTAGTAGTGAGTTATGAGATGTCTATGCTTTTGGGGTCGCTTTGTGTAGCCTGTGTATTGGAGCTCAGGCTGTGTTCTTGTTTTTCTGGAGAATTTGCTTGGTATGTCTTGTTGTGGAACTTGCTGGTCTTTGTGTGATGCTTGGTTTCAGAGTAGGTATGGAGGCTTTTAATGAGCTCCTGTCAATTAGTGTTTCGTGGGATCAGGGTATGGACTTAAGCCTCCTGGTTCCAGTTATTGGTCTTATTTTTACAGTAGTCTCAAAAACTTCTTCTTCTATAATGCATTCCACAACTGGACTGCTCAGAGATGTTCACGGAATTATACATAGAAGGAAAAAGGGAGGAAGGAGACAGAGGTGGTCAGGAGGATAAAAGGAGGGAGTGTGAAGGAGAGAGACAGATCTAGTCAGTAATCAGTAAAGAAAAGAAAAAAGGAAAGGAAAAAAGCAAAGGACAAAAAGGAAAAAAGAAAAAAAAAAACAAAAAACAAAACAGGGTCGCAAAAGTTATATCTAAACGTGGAGATTAAAGAAGTACTAGAGGATAAAAAAATAATAATAATAAAAAAATAAAAGAAACAAAACAAACAACAACAAAAAAAAATTAAAAGGGAAAAAAAAATTTTTGTTTTCCTTTTTCCAATTAAAAAATAATAAAAATTTAAAAAATATATATATATTAAAAAAAGAAAAGAAAAAAAAAAGGAAATAATGATGGTAAAAATAGTAACAATATATATAAGAGTTTCTCTATTATTGTTGTGGGTTCAGTTCATTTTCAGCTAGTTCCTTGTTCCGGCTTAAATTTCTCAAGATCTATAGGCCCCTTTCTCTGTGGTTGGTCTGTATAGTTCTTTGTTCTGTGCACGGTTCGGCGGTGTTCTGGGCCAAGGCCCGCCACTCGTGTGGTCGGCGCTGCACAATCTGGATTGCCGGCCCAAACTACTCCAGTTAGGCAGCACTCCAGACAATCAGGCGAACGAAGTCTGCGCTGAGGCCCGCAGAGGGGGAGGGGTCGGCGACGGGAATGGCGGGCGGGCGGGTGGGGGGGAGGGGATGGGGTGGCCTCGTGGGAGTGGCCGGCGGGGGAGCGACCAGTGGGTGAGAGTCCCGCGGGGGAGCGTCCCTCTGGGGAGCGCCGGCAGCGGAGCGTCCCGCGTGGGAACGGCCAAGGCGTCTCCCTGCCCAGCCCCGGCTCCCCAATGGCAGATGCGGGCGTTTGCAGCGGTGCTTTTCTGCTGCGGAAGTTACCTCAGGGCCCGCAGTCTGTGGGTTCTAGTTGCTCAACTGTTCTCCTCCCTGTTATGATAGTCTCCGTGTTTCCCAGGTTCGGCGCAGATTCCGCAGGGAGAGTGTTTCCTGGTGTTTGGAAACTTCTCTTTTTAAGACTCCCTTCCCCGGACAGAGGTCCGCCCCCTCCCTCTTTGTCTCTCTCTGGCTTCTATATTCTTTCCTACCTCCTTTAGAAGGCAGTGAGTTGCTTTTCTGGGTGTCCGACGTCCTCCGCCAGCACTCCGAAGCTGTTTGTGGTATTTACTCAGCGCCCAGATGTCCCATTGATGAATTTGTGGAGGAGAAAGCGTATTCCCCGTCCTAATCCTTCGCCATCTTAACCGGAAGTCTATTGTTAAGTTTTAAGTTCCTTTAAAAAGTATTCAGGATACAAGTTTTTTTTTTCTCTGATTTGTGTTCTGAAAATATATTTTCAGCTCTGTGGTTTGTTTATTCATTTCCTTAACAGTGTCATTTGCACAGCAAATGCTTCTAATTTTGATAGTCTTATTTACTCACTCTTTTTTTTAGGAATTGTGCTTTTAGTATGCTATGTTAGGCTTTCAGTGTGCCACAAACACCTTTTAAGCTATAGTTATATCTCATCTACTTGATAATGTGCCATATTATGATGGGCTCTATATATACTAAGTAGTAATATATAATAAACAGTTTAACATTTATAATACAATATTCATATTTCTGTTTGTGTTCTAATTCTTCATGAATTAGAATTCCTCATCCTAACATAAACTAGATATTACTACTCATGTCTCTTTAGAAAGTATTTATATTAATTTAGCTCATGTTTTGAAGGGTGGTTAAGTTTGAGTGGGTTTGGGAACAGAAAGAGAATTAGATCAGGTGGGTGTTGGGTCTGCCTTGACTGGCTCTGGTAACTGGAATAATCATTTCAGCGCCGCCCCCCTCCCCCAGGCCCTAGTTTTCTGAGCTGTTCTATTCATATTTGGCTATTGTACAAGTAAAATGAACTTAGGTAGATTCTCATATAAAGGCATTTTCTCCTTTCTAAAAAAAGTAAATCTATCCCCAGACTTGTCCATGATAAAAGAGAAGAAGAATCAGTGAAGGAAACAGAGAACGTTAGACAGTTTTCCCTTATGTGAGAATTAAGAACACTACAATAGAAGAACCTGTATCCAGGACATCGGAGCATTCTTGGACCTGGCCACACCCCAGTTCCTAAAGGATGGGCACTGGTCTGCCTGACTGGAAGGTTATGTAAGATCGATCGTGATAAACAGCAAACCTGGGGCCCAGTTGGTAATCCTGCCGACTACCACCATTTTCACTTATCATCATAAACTAGCAAAAAATAGAGGCCACTAGGTTCAAAGCTTTTCTTGAATTGTTCAACTTTCTCCTGTCACTTAAAATTCTAAAACTCGTGGAATGTTATTTCTGGAAGGGACTTTTCAATACACGACTCTATTTTCTGATTCCTGATTTAGAACACAGGGACAGGCACATGATCTCCCGGAGGGGTAGTTGTGTTTCCTACAAAATAATTAGATGCTTTTTCCACCTGGTCACCCACTCCTCCCTGTGCTTCTTTACCCACTAGCTTTGACCCTGGTGGGGCCCCTCATCTGAGATTCTACCTTTGGTAAGTTTTCTCCTTCTGCTGAACTTCTCCAAGACCCAGTTCAAATGTCTGCTAGCCTGTGTCATATTCCATCTGATTCTCCCACCACCCCTACCAAAATGAATCACTTGTCTGAGTTGACATAGCACCTTTCATAGCTGTTTTGACATGCAATTAAAGGTTTACTTCTGTGCACATTTCCGTTGTATACAAGTATGTGTACTTGTATGTCTTCTTTGCTAAAGCATGAGTGTCTGGAGGAAAAGAAGGGTGCTTATTTCCAACCCATGGCTTGGTGCACAGATGGCTTTCCTGAATGTTTGTTGCCTGGGATCTGACTTTATGCCTTTATTTTAAAGGGAGGGAACTGATAAGTGACTTGTATCATTCCTTTTTCAAAAATTCCCTTTCCTTAAGGATTGACCTATATTCAGTATTCCTGGGAGTTGATGGTCTTCGCTGAATTATTTCTTATAATTCTTTTTAGCACAAAGAACTCTCAAGTCCTCTTTGTGTAAGCTATAAGAGCAAATACTCAGGACTTAAGTAAGCAGACTACGGAGCAAAGAGTTCGCAGTCTTCAGGGATGCACAAACAATTCTGCTTCTGGTAAGCCCAGCTGACAAAACTACAGGAGGCCCCGATATAGATTGTCTGGGATTTTCCTGTGTGGGATGGACACAATTAGATCTGCAGAACATCTGATCCTGTGCAACAAAGCCTGACAGTACGATGAATAGCCTGCTACTACATTTTCATCAGTGCTCCTACAAACAGACAGACACACTCTCATTCACTGTGTCCAGAAAGCCAAAATTTATAGATCTCTTCCTTTGCAAAAACTCCTAAACCTGGTTTATTTCCATGGACTTGACCTTTGGCATTCAGAGTTTCTCCCCACTGGCAGACCCGGGTCCATTTTTTCCTGCAGACGGCCATTTTGGCAGTCTCCTTAACAGCCTGAGGAAAGAACCAGAAGTTCTACATATGGAGACCTCATCCTCGGTTGCCTAATGGATTCAAAAGACATCCTGAATATTCATCATTTCTCCTTTTATGAGCACCTTGGCAATTCCCTCCAAAGGTGAAGGCTGCAGTAAATTCAGGAGTGCCATTTAGTGAATACCAATTTATTCTCAATTCAAGTCTAGTTTTTTTCCTGTTCCACAGCAGCGCATTGGAGCTCCTGAGATCTCTGTGAATGCAAGGCATTGTCTCAGCTCTGAGGAGGCAGGATTGTTTGTGCAAATCTGAAGCCTGAAGACGTTGTCTGCTCCCTAGCCTACTTGCTTAAGCACTGTGTTCTTACTCTGCATTCTCCTCCAATTCCCTTGCTGGAGAAGCTGGAAATGACCTTGGGGGGAAATGTGAATGTCATGCTAGAGTGCTTGTCTTGGTGACAGGGCTTTTAATTAATAGTTGTAAATTAGCAAATATTATTTTTCAGCTCTGCACACAAGACCTTACCCTTTGGTGTCCTAGGTATCCATTACAATGTTCCTCAAGAGTATTTCCAGGATCCTGTTGCAGACAGTTGTTCACATAATGGAGGCAGATTCAGAGAGAGACAGGCACTCTTAGGACTTTTGCTCATTTGATCAGTTCTGTCTGGTTGAACCCGAGTAGTGATGAGGGGAGAGGGGGAGTTGGGGGACGTGGGCCTTGACGCTATCTACCGTGGCGTCTGTTCTATCTCCCCACAGGGTCTATGCTGCAAACTGTGCTTTCGCCCTCATCTCACATCTCTATCCCCCAGCATGTCCCTCATCAGTTTCTCATTATTTTCCTTTCTTTCCTGTTAAAACTGGGACCTGAAATCTCAGCCCCATTTGCTTTTGCACCTTTTTACTGTAGAATAAGTACTTGTACTTATTATTTATCTATTCACGCTCGTAGGCTCTTTAAATAAGGCTTCCAATTCTATCTCCTATGGACGTGAGTCTAGGTGAACTCCGGGAGTTGGTGATGGACAGGTAGGCCTGGTGTGCTGCGATTCATGGGGTCATGAAGAGTTGGACACGACTGAGCGACTGAACTGAACTAAACTGAACTTATTCTAAGGACATTATTTTTTGGACAAAGTGAAATGATCGTCAATCCAAAAGTCCTGGGCCCACCAGTGCTGGCTGCTTGCCCAGGGTTTCCCTGGGGACCTACCTTTCCTCCCCACAGGTTGTTAAATCTCCATCTGAAGCCTGGAGGCTATAGCATTTCTCTTTCCTCCTTTATGTACCCCAACTGTCTTAGTGAATTTAAATAGTTCTTCAGCCTATCATGCAGGTTGCACACCAAGGCTCACAGGCCACATTTGGTCCACGGACATGTTTTCTTTGGCCTTCACATTGTTTTGAAATGTTTTTAATTAGTTGTCAATGTTTACAAATTGGGAAATTTCACATTAAAATATTCTGACTTTGGGAGCCTCGTGAAAAATCTAACGATCTGAGTACTCCAGACCTGCATTTCTATTTAACAACTGGCTGGAACTGAACAGATGGGCATGTTGTGAGGGCTGTGCATACACTTACCAGTTTGCCACAATCCCCACCACTCTCAGTATTTCATGCTAGCCCTGCTCGCTTGCACTGATCTATCTGGCCTCTGTAGGCATTTCGGTTTGTGAGGTCTGGTCTAATGAAAGATGGAAAGTCTGCCTAGGAGGATTATATTTCTTGATTTGTTGCCCCTCTTCCCCAATTTATTCTTCTCATAGGAAAAAAAGGGACTCAAAGAAGAATCGTGACTTTCACCAAATCGGGGGGGGTGGTGGGTGGAACTCTTGGCATTCACCAGGGTGAAGAGGACAGATGGGTCTCACACAGTTAATTAATATTATTTTTTTTCACACTCAAAGGCATCAAATAGACTTAGTCTTGAATTTGGGGGTTCTGCAATTCTCTAGCAGGAATTTAAAAGCACATTGCTTAAAGCAGGAATAGATTCTAAATATAATACTGGGGGAATGCAACCGAGAAGTAACCAACCAAACAGACTAGGAAATGGTATAGATCTCATCTAGACCTGAACACAATGACTTTTCATCTGATCAAAGCAATGGAATTATTGCCAATCACCAGGGGAGAGAAAATAGATAAAAGGGGCCAATTATCCCAGCAGAAAAGATTAAGCATGTTAAACTAGCTTTTGAAACTCAGGGTGCTTTATAAAAGCAAAGGATCATTAATCTTGTTCTTTGCTTTAGAGATGGTTGACAAAGAGAGTGTGCTCCCTTGATTGAACAGTGAGTGGTAGAGAAAGTTGAACCCTCTTCTACATCCTGCAAAGAGAAGCTAGTACCATGCTAGGTCATAGCTGAGCATGGTGGACAGGAGTGAGAATCAACGGTGCTCACAAGTAAACTTTTTCAAAATTTTACTTGCTCTTAGGATGTTCTTCTGTTAAAACAAAAAATGTATTGGGGTCCCCTAGTTTGTATCAATAGGCAAGTGCTGAGCGGGTATCAAGGCTCCTTCCAGATCCTAGATTCCAGTATCCTCTGAAGTAGAGAATGTCACATCTCCTACTGCTGAGCTCTACATTATCTATGAATTGGAAGAGTTGTTGTTCAGTTGCTAAGTTGTGTCTAACTCTGCAGCCCCATGTACTGCAGCATGCCAGGCTTCCCTGTCATTTACCATCTCCCAGAGTTTGCTCAAACTCCTGTCCATTGAGTCAGTGATGCCATCCAACCATCTCATCCTCTGTCATCCCCTTCTCCTCTTGCCCTCAATCTTTTCCAGCATCAGGATCTTTTCCTTGAGTCAGCTTTTTGCATCAGGTGGCCAAAGAATTGGAGCTTCCACTTCAGCATCAGTCCTTCCAATGAATATTCAGGGTTGATTTCCTTTAGTATTGACTGATTTGATCTGCTTGCTGTCCAGGGGACTCTTAAGAGTCTTCTCCAGCACCACAGCAATATTTCGGGTCTCTTTTGGAGGCAGATGACAATTGAGCAGTCCATCTGAGCTCCATTTTTTTTTTTTTTCATTTTGTGCTATCCAAATCTGTATGCTGTGAAGTCATGTTTTAAACACAGGCCAACTTCCTGCTTTCTGTATTTGGGAATATTCTGATGATCAGACCCACATTCTCTGTGGGATACTTAGACTTCTGACTCCCCAAACTCCCAATTTTTGAAATTGCTTCATGACTCTTGCTTCTGCTTCTCATTCAGAGCCATGGTGTGGTCCCTCTTGGCTTTTGATGTTAAGTGCCCTACTTGTAATCCGTTCAGGCTGAGAGAAAACTGAGAAATCGGAAGTATTTTATGTTCAGGCTGCTGGCCTTATGAGGTGATGACAACGTTCTATAGGGATATCTGTTCTGCTTTTCCTATTGAAATGGGGAGAAGAACTGGAGCAGAGTGCTGAACAGGGGCAGAGAGCACATGAAATTGCCTTTGAGGTAAAACTGAGAATGTGGCGATGGTCTGTATCAGCTGGGCTCAAGGAGGTGAGGTGCTAAGAGCAGGTGAGGGAGGAAGGGAGGAAATGAAGGCCTCTGTACACATCTATGCAGAAGAAAAAGTCAAAGGGGCCAATACGTTACAGAAATTATAATTACTTTGAATAACTTTTATTGTAAACATCCAAAGATGGACCTTTTTGAATAAAAGGAAGTGACTGATAGCCACAGTGGCGTGGGTCAATTGCCAAGGGCTGGGGCTGTGCCTCTGGCTGGAGAGCCAGTCACTGGGCTTATGGGCAGGGGTGAATTCCTTACTCAGGTTATTGCCAAGGTGGTTGCTGTTTAGTTGCTCAGTGATGTCTGACCCTTTGAGACCCCATGGACTGTAGCCAGCCAGGCTCCTCTATCCAAGGGATTTCCCAGGAAGGAATACTGGAGCAGGTAGCCATTTCCTTCTCCAGGGCATCTTTCCAACCCATGGATCGAACCTGCATTTCCCGCATCTCTGGCACTGGCAGGCAGATTCTTTGCCACTGAGCCACAAGGTACCTGATGTCAATTCCAGGGCCTCTTTGAACTTTCTATTTGCAAAATAAACCCTTTCTTTCCAGAAAGATACCAGAAAAAAATTGTGGATACCTATTTTGGTTCTTTTATTTCTCTTCTTTTGTAATTATTTTGTTTTAGCAGACAAACATAATTAATAACATGTCATTCTGTTCAGAAGCCCCTGTATAGTTTTAGAGTGGAATTTCATCATTCTCATTATTAATGTTATCTTTTTATATGAAGTCCTGGATGTACCAAGGTACTATGGGTGTAGTAAAGTACTAGGAGAGAGTCAATAAATGCATTGTATCCTGGTTGAAAATCAGCCTGTCTTTATGATGATTTAGCATCAATTGTTATTGGCTTTGACAGTAAATGAAGCTATTTTGAGGTTACTTTAAACAAGCTTTAAGTTCCACAGAGGATGGAATTTTACATAGTGCATCTTTATAAATGTTTGCCCATTGGAACATTCATCTGTAGTCAATAAATCTACCCTATGTCAAGACCTGGGCTCTGGGGGTACATTAGGGAATCCCTTGTTCTCTTGGAGCTTAAAATTGTAATTTTGAAATTATAAATTAGTATCTTTATTTGGGATGTAAAATAAAATCCCATGTGTCAGGACTTGGCACAGTGCCAGTACAAAAGAGACATTTCTTGACATGTGCGGACTTACGAGTTAACCCACCAGAACTTGGATGAGTCTGCAAGAGTTGAGTTTCTGTTTGTTGGTTTCCATTCTCCCTTCTTTAGTTCCTTTCCCCACCGTTGTGACTTCTGCCTACCAGTTGCTCTTCATGATTTGCATGGTCATTTAGACTTAGAAGAGTAACAGCGGCTGTCTTAGTTCCCAGTGTTCTGGCTGGAGTTTTTTCTCTAACATGACCAAGTTCAGCATTTCAGCCTGCTGTAGGCAACACCTCCATATCTCATCCTTGACTTGTCTGCTCCAGGCTTGAGCTTTACTGTGGGCGTGAATCTCTTACTACTTCAGCTCTAGTCTTGTCTTCCTACTTAGCTGTGTCAGGGCCAGTTCTGCTAATTTTAAGTCATTTTCATATGACTCGTTTATTCTTTAGGGTTAGAAATATTTGTGTTTATTCTCTATTCCCTGGTAACTCAGATGGTAAAGAATCTGTCTGCAATGTAGGAGACCTGGGTTTGATCCCTGGGTGGGATAGATCCCATGGAGAAGGAAATGGCTACCTTCTCCAGTATTCTTGCCTGGAGAATTCCATGGACAGGGAAGCCTGGTGGGCTACAGGCCATGGCGTTGTAAAGAGTTGAACACGACTTTCATTTTAGGGGCTTCCTCCTGTTAGCTCAGATGGTAAAGAATCTGCCTGCAATGCAGGAGACCAGAGTTTGATCCCTAGGTCAGAAAGATCCCTTGGAGAAGGGAATGGTTACCCACTTTAGTATTCTTTCTTGGAGAATTTCTTGAACAGAGGAGCCTGGTAGGCTACAGTCCATGGGATTGCAAAGAGTCAAAAACGACTGAGCGACTAATGCTTTTTTTTCCTTCAGTTCAGGTAAGTTCAGTCGCTCAGTCATGTCCGACTCTTTGTGACCTCATGAGTCAAAGCACGCCAGGCCTCCCTGTCCATCACCAACTCCTGGAGTTCACTCAAACCCACGTCCATCGAGTCAGTGATGCCATCCAGCCATCTCATCCTCTGTCGTCCTCTTCTCCTCCTGCCCCCAATCCCTCCCAGCCTCAGAGTCATTCCAATGAGTCAACTCTTTGCATGAGGTGGCCAAAGTACTGGAGTTTCAGCTTTAACATCATTCCTTCCAAAGAACACCCAGGGCTGATCTCCTTCAGAATGGACTGGTTGGATCTCCTTGCAGTCCAAGGGACTCTGAAGAGTCTTCTCCAACACCACAGTTCAAAAGCATCAATTCCTCGGCGCTCAGCCTTCTTCACAATCCAACTCTCACATCCATACATGACCACTGGAAAAACCATAGCCTTGACTAGATGGACCTTTGTTGGCAAAGTGATGTCTCTGCTTTTGAATATGCTATCTAGGTTGGTCATAACTTTCCTTCCAAGGAGTGAGTGTCTTTTAATTTCATGGCTGCAGTCACCATCTGCAGTGATTTTGGAGCCCCCCAAAATAAAGTCTGACACTGTTTCCACTGTTCCCCCATCTGTTTCCCATGAAGTGATGGGACCAGATGCCATGATCTTCGTTTTCTGAATGTTGAGCTTTAAGCCAACCTTTTGCTTCCTCTTTTCTCACCCCTACTTTAGTCTCAATACCATTAAATCTATGGCAGTATTTTTTTCTAAGTTTTTTTTTTTTTTTTAATGTGGACTATTAAAAATTTTTTTTTGTTGAATTTGTTACAATATTACTTCGGTTTTCTGTTTTTGGTTTTCTGACCAAGAAGCATGTGAAGTCTTAACTCCCCGCCCAGGAATTGAACCTGCTCTCCCTGCATTGGAAGGAGAGGTATTACCACTGGACTGCCAGGGAAGTCCTTAGGCCAGTATTTTGAATACCTCTGGTGTCACAGTGTATTATTGACTTATGTGGCATCCAGCTGTAATAAATACCTGTCTGTGGTCTTTAAAAAAATACAAGGAAAGTAATTGGTGATAAAAATTTTGTTAATGCCCCAAAGAAGCTTGGATCTGTTATTTTCATTTAACCATGGTGGTGGTTTAGTTGCTAAGTCATGTCAATGCCAAGTCTTTTGAGACGCCATGGACTGTAGCCCACCAGGTTCCTCTGTCCATGAAATTTTCCAGATTTTACCAAGTGTCTGTTACTTAATTAAAAATATTATGAGGCACTTGACTGAGGCACCATCTAGTTGACTGGACAATATTTTTCAGTGATTTCACTTTGGTTATGTACTTAGCAGATAAATCTTTTTGTGACATTTTATAAGAGAAAATACGTGTTGAATGAAATTTTATTTATTTGTACTTGTTTGCTGGCCTTTTCTTTCCTCAGTAGTTACTGAGATTGTATCTTTCCAAATTCCTAACATTTATATGTTTAGGGTTAAAAAAAACTATTATATAAAAGAATTATGAATTATTTTAATTAAGCCATTTGCTTAACAAATGAAACTAAGTTTAACTTCAGGGTGAGATAAAATTTCTCCATCAGTGTTTCTGTTAGAGAGATTACCTGACGAAAAATGATCCTGTCTTTATCAGAAGATGTTGCCCTCCCACCTTTCCAAGCAAGAATAAAAACTCAGCCTTAAATCCCCACAAATGGATAAAGAAAAAAAAAATGATTCCCATATAGCCTGGCTTTTTGTGTAATCCTTTACTTCCCTTTGGAGGAAGGTCTTGTTCATTGACTGGTCCCAGCAAGAGACACATTTAATTGCTAATTCTTTGTTTTTCTTTTTTTAGTGTTATATTTATGATTACAAAAGGTTGTTTAAGGCATTATGGCTAAAAAAAAAAAAATGTAGTCAAACCTACTGGAGCTCTTAAGGAACTTTAATAGGCTATCAAAAAACAGTGAAGATTTATTTAATGTCTCCTTCCAGGAGGATATATTGTTAGTTCAGCTGCAACTTCTTAACTTCATCATATTTTATATACTTTGGCCATCATAGATTGCCACAAGGCCTGTTACATGGTGTGATTTAGAATGTGTTCTGATTAAGTATACAGAAGTGATCCTGTTCCCCAATGGAGGAAGGAGAGGAACATCATAAATATACATTGTTTAAGTGTAAATTCTACTTCGCACTCACAGGTTATATTGTACTTGCATGTTTTATGCTCTGTTGGTACTTTAAAAAAATTCATTTGGGGGCATTTCCAGGGATCAACTCAAGAGCCAGGCAGTGGGGACCTACTTAGAATTCTCTCTTAGAATTCATGGTGGGAGCAGAATAAGGTAAGTGCAGGAAGTAAGTCTGTAGAATAAAACTCTCCCATCTAATTACACAAATCTCAGTCTACCAGCTCCAATGGGCAAGGATATACACTTTTTTTTTCTTACATCAAGGTTCCCAATTTGCCAGAGAAGTAAAAATTCCATTCATTGCTGGCCTCTTTTCCTTTTTTTAAAAGAGGTCCCAAGAATCTAGGAGGCCATGGAAGGCTAGGAAAATGGGCAAAAGTTTTCTTATCTCTGGATTCTCACGTTCTCATTGACTTCCTTGAGCTCAAACCGTCAAGTGTCCTTGATATGTATTTGCTCACTGTTGGGTTTCAGGGATTTCTGCTGAGCCTGGGATCCCAAACTGGGAAATCGAGGTAAGCACTGTTTCTCCAAACTGTAAGTATGGTTTCTCCAGAACTCTGTGTAACCCGTAGAAACAGTTCATGTGATGATAGTAGTACAATAAATGAAGATTGAATGAAATAAAGGAAATTGTAGAGGGCAGGGAAACGAAGACTCTTCTTTTTTTTTTTTTTTTTTCTTATGGGCAATGGTTGCTTAATAAGTATTATCTAGTTGTTCCCAAAGCTCCTTTGGGCTCTTGCATAGTATTTAAGTACAGCCAAAATCCTAATCTTAAACTCCTAGAGACCAGATGTTTTTGGGTTATTACAAAGATAATACAGTGCCTATACCTTGTACTATATAACACTTTCTGTGTGGCCAAGGGTAACACTTTTTAACAAACAGTATTTCTTGAATAAATATAAAGTGTGAATATTTTTCTTAAGTGAAATCAGTAAAGGCTACAAATAGTGTCACATCCATTCATGTCAGGTTTCATTGTCATTTAAATTGAAATGGAGGTCAGATCTTATAGTCAAATTATTACAAAAAATTTCAATGTTCAGGGGTTTTGTATTTTCAAATTTCATGTGAAGATTTTGGATTTTAAGTGAGAATAAAAAGCTGTCCCTCACTGGTCAAAAAGAGAGAATGAAATGTTCTCTGTGCATAAACTGTCCACACCAATTTAGACATGGGGTAGGAGTATCATCTTTCTTTTTCATGCTAACTTATTAATTTCTTAAATGTATAGGAAAAAAATACATTTTTGGCATTATGCCAGTGAAACAATATTAAAAAAAAATTTTTTTAAGTGAGCTGGAAGCCTTAGCCTTTCTCATTCTATTCACTCTATGATGAATGTGGATCTACTCTGTACGAAGATCCGACCTGAGTGTTGAGGATGCAAAGTCCATGAAGATGGTTTGTGCCTTCATCATGGTCCACATATGGTGGGAGAGAATGGAAAATAAGTGGGTAGGGATGATGTAGACAATGTGATAAATGCTCAATTAGGAAAAAGCACAGGATGCTATGCATACAGGAAAAGAAAGCAGCTCACACAGAGGGTCAGGGTGAGAGTGGGTTTGTGTGAACGAGGGAGGAGATAGCTCTGAGGTGAGTCTTGAGTGATATCTAGGCATTACCAGGTGAATGGAGGCCAAAAAAGACGGTGGAAGGAAGGTGGCAAAGGAATGTTCCAAACAGATGGAGCCACATATGCAAAGGCAGCATTATAGAATATCAACTTGGGAGAGTGAAACCAGTGGGGATGGAAGTGAGGGGCCAGGTGCCAGCTGATGAAGGACAACTTGGTCTGATAGTGTGGATCATCTACCCCTGTGGCTCATAAACGAAAAACTTGCTCCGTTGCAAAAAGCATGGTGGTAGCACCTGTTCATGAGCTACTACCAAGAGCTCATCTGGTTTGATTAAAGATCTGTTATTCACGTCAGAAGCAAAAGATTAGGCACTGCTCTGTTGTAAACACTAAGAAGGATAAAAAATATAGAACACATATGGGAAGAAGCAGTCTAAAGATCACACTTGTAGAATCAACTTCTACAGCCCCCAATCCTTTTCCAGAGAAGAAGAGAAGGTCTTAGAGACATAGCTTCTAACATACCAGTTTTTTACTTATAAAAGATCTCTTTGAGCCAGAAGCAAAAATAGACAAATAGAACTACATTAAACTTAAAAACTTTCACACATCAAAGAAGACAATCAGCAGAGTGAAAGGCAGCATATCAAATGGGAGAAAATATTTGCAAATCATACATAGGGATCTACATCCAGGGTATTTGTTAAGAAACTCCTACAACAACAACAACAACAAACTCAACTAACTCAACTAAAATGTGGGCAAAGTTATAATCAAAAAGATATGTGCACCCCAATGTTCATTGCAACACTATTTACAATGGCCAGGAGGTGGAAGTAACCTAAATATCCAACTACAGGGATAAAGAAGATGTAGCGCATATATATAATGGAATATTACACAGCAATAAAACAGTGGAATAATAGCAACATGGATGGACCTAGAGATCATCATACTAAGTGAAGCAAGCCAAAGACCAATATCATGTATCATTTAAAAGTGGAATCTAAGAAAATGATATGAACTTATTTCTAAAACAGAAATTGACTCACAGACATAGAGAAAAAACATGGTTACCAAAGGGAAAAGGGAGAGGGATAAATCAGAAGTTTCAGATTAAATCATACACACTACTATATATAAAGGACCTACTGTAGAGCACAGGGAACTCTACTCAATATCTTGAAACAACCTATAATGGAAGAGAATGTTAAAAAAGAATATATATATATATATAATATATAAAATTGTAATAATTATTATAATGTTAAAAATGTGTATATACATGCATCAGATCAGATCAGATCAGTCGCTCAGTCGTGTCCGACTCTTTGCGACCCCATGAACTGCAGCACGCCAGGTCTCCCTGTCCATCACCAACTCCCGGAGTTCACCCAGACTCACATCCATCGAGTCAGTGATGCCGTCCAGCCATCTCATCCTCTGTCGTCCTCTTCTCCTCCTGCCCTCAATCCCTCCCAGCATCAGAGTCTTCTCCAATAAGTCAACTCTTCGCATGAGGTGGCCAAAATACTGGAGTTTCAGCTTTAGCATCATTCCTTCCAAAGAAATCCCAGGGCTGATCTCCTTCAGAATGGACTGGTTGGATCTCCTTGCAGTCCAAGGGACTCTCAAAAGTCTTCTCCAACACCACAGTTCAAAAGCATCAATGCTTCAGTGCTCAGCCTTCTTCACAGTCCAGCTCTCACATCCATACATGACCACAGGAAAGACCATAGCCTTGACTAGGCGAACCTTTGTTGGCAAAGTAATGTCTCTGCTTTTGAATATGCTATCTAGGTTGATCATAACTTTCCTTCCAAGGAGTAAGCGTCTTTTAATTTCATGGCTGCAGTCACCATCTTCAGTCATTTTGAAGCCCCCCAAAATAAAGTCTGACACTGTTTCCACTGTTTCTCCATCTATTTCCTATGTAGTGATGGGACCAGATGCCATGATCTTCGTTTTCTGAATGTTGAGCTTTAAGCCAACCTTTTCACTCTCCACTTTCACCTTCATCAAGAGGCTTTTGAGTTCCTCTTCACTTTCTGCCATAAGGGTGGTATCATCTGCATATCTGAGGTTATTGATATTTCTCCCAGCAATCTTGATTCCAACTTGTGTTTCTTCCAGTCCAGCATTTCTCATGATGTACTCTGCATATAAGTTAATATATATATATATATACTCAGTTATATATATACATATTCAGTTATATATATATATATATAGGCTTCTGAGGTGGTAGCAGTGGTAAAGAATCCACCTGGCAATGCAGGAGACATAAGAGGTGTGGGTTCAATCCCTGGGTCAGGTAGATCCCCTGGAGGAGGGCATGGAAACCTACTCTAGTATTTTTGCCTGGAGAATGCTCTAGACAGAGGAGCCTGATGGGCCACAGTCCACAGGGTCACAGAAAGTTGGACACAGCTGAAGTGACTTAGCACGCATGCATATATGTATAAACCTGAATCACTTTGCTGTACACCTGAAACTAACACAATATTGTAAATCAACTGTACTCCAGTAAAATTTTTAAAAATATGGGCAAAGGACTTGAAAAGATAATTCTTCAAAGAAGATATGTAAAAGACCAAAAAACATAAGAAAAGATGCTCAGGATCACTAATCATAAGAGAAATGCAAATTGAATCCACAAATCAGAGAAATTGAAACCCTTGTGTACGTTTGGTAAATGTAAATTTGAACAGCCACTATGAAAAATGGCATGGGGGCTTCTCAAGAAATTAAAAATAGAACTTGCTGCGTGTTCCAGGATTCTTACTTCTGGGTGTATACTCAAAAGAATTCAAGCTGCATCTTGAAGGGCTATTTGTACACCCATGTTCATTGCAGCGTTATTCACGATAGCCAAAAGGTGGAAGAAAACCAAGTGCTTACTGATGGATGAATGGTTATAGAAAATTTTATATAAATAAAATATTTAGAAAGTTTAGAATTTTATATTATAAATATAATATAAATTATATATTATATAAATATATATAAATTATATATTATAAAATATAGAAATTTTATAGAAAATGGTTATAGAAAATGGTTATAGAATATTTCACATGCAGTGAAATATTCAGATCAGATCAGATCAGTCGCTCAGTCGTGTCCGACTCTTTGCGACCCCATGAACTGCAGCACGCCAGGCCTCCCTGTCCATCACCATCTCCCGGAGTTCACCCAGACTCGCATCCATCGAGTCAGTGATGCCATCCAGCCATCTCATCCTCTGTCGTCCCCTTCTCCTCCTGTCCCCAATCCCTCCCAGCATCAGAGTCTTCTCCAAAAAGAAGGAAATTCTGTCCCATGCTGCAACATTGATAAACCTCAAGAACATTTTGCTAAATGCCATAAGCAATTCACAAAATGACTGTACTGTATGATTCCAATCATGAAATATCACAGAAACTGAAAGTAGAAAATGATTGCCAAGGGCTGGGGCAGGAGGGGGAGGAAATCAGTGTGCAATGGAGAGTTTCTGTTTTGCAAGATGAAGAAGTTCTAGACATTAAACAATGTCAAGTTACTTAACAGTTGAAACATACACTTAAAATGGGTAAAGATAGTCAATGTAATGTATGTTTATTTTTTACTACCATAATAGAGTCAAAGATAATATTTCATTGAGTAGCAAGGTTCTGATGGTTGTGGAGGCTTCCTAAGAGTTTGGAAAGAGGTTATACAGGAAAGAGGTTGGCATTCTATGCCACAGTAACCTTAAGGGCACCAATGTGTGGATGGCACCTACCAGGCAAAGAGAGCTGGAGGCTGAACAAGTTCTGGGCAATTGTAGACTTTGCAGCACCCTCTGTGCCCTCTTTTCCTACCTTTTCCTCCTTTTTCTGAGCTGCTGTCGTGTTACTTCCAGTTCTTAGAGCTGATGAATTATGGATGGTGGTCTTTCCCCAAGTGCAGGGCATTCTTCTTTAATTAGATTGGTTCATAACATTACAGTGCAGACCTGCTAGTTGGACATTTGGCACTAGGGCAGGTATAAATCTCTCGGCCAGCTCCCCACACACCATTCCTAGGATGTAACACATACTTTACCACCACCCAGAGATCGCCGTCTGGCTATGTGTACTGCCTCTGCCCTTCTCCGCTCACATGCCCTAAGGATCCAGACCTTTGTGATGCTGTTTTTTTTTTTTTTTGCCAGTCTCAGCGACAGTTTTATGTTCCACAAAAAAAGTGAAAAATAATCTTGTTCCCATTTCACCCTAGGAAGTAGGTTTCTCAGAAGGAATATCGTGTTCTTTTTATGTATCTTATATATGTATTTAAATATGTATTTAGGGGTTTCCTAAGACAACTAATGACATAGTTTAACACTTCTAGCTGGTATCTGCAATTAGGAAAAACTGACAGAAGAAATCACATGTTGCTTGGGGAACCAGGCAATGGTAGGAACAGTATTTCTTATAGATATTCAGGAATCTCTTGTCTGCAGTGTGATCCTGACAACAGTGTACAGACTAAAACAGTTTCTCTCCAACCTCCTCTCCCTTGGAAGTCCAGACTCTAGATATCCAGGATGGTTGTGTTATGGGATGGCTTTCCAGAGTTCTTCATAGTCTTTGTACTTATCCTAATTTTCTCCTTCCTTCCCTAGCAAAACAGGCCTTTGGTGGAAAGATCCCCTAGAAAGAGTTTGCTATCAAAATATAGCTTTAAGGTTACAATTCAAACAAATCCATATTAACAGGGAATCACCAGGGGCCAGGGCAACTGAGTAGGAGCAATAATTAGAGGGCAGTGTTCATAGATTCCCATCATAGAGTGTCCATCTGCTCCCACCTTCTCTACCTTCCTGCCCCTCACCACAAATGAGCTCTCTCTGCTCTTCTCAGTGTGTCCACATCTGCACGGTCACCTCATGTGAAATCAAGGTGTTGCTTCTACAGTTCTCTCTAATGTATCAACATTTGTTCTCTTTTCCAGATTATTTTCACCAGTTTATTAACACTTATTAAAAATCCTACTTTGAGGACTTTCCTGGTGATGCAATGGTTAAAACTTCCAGGGCAGGAGGTGTGGGTTCGATTGGGGACGGAAGAGCCCACATGACTGGGAGTTAAAAAAACTTGGGAGCTCATACAATTCTGTGGCTTTAAATACAACAGAAACAATATTGTAACACATTCAATAAAGACTTTAAAAATGGTCCACATTAAAAAAAAATTGGTAAAAAAAGAAATTCCTACTCTTGATCCCCTCCTCCACCCCCTCCTCCAACTAGCATCCCAAATCTTTGCTCTCCTTAGCAGAAAATCTCCTACAAACTCTTTCTCTCCTTGCTGCTTCCAATTCTTTTCTCTCCATTTCAGTCAGACCTTTCCCCCTTCACTGCTTTTGTCAAGGTCACTAATGACTTTTATTTTGTTAAATCCAATGACTTATCAGTACTATTTAACACTGGAAATACTTCCTTATCTCTGGATACCACTTTCTCGCTTGGTTTTGGCCAAATTTCACTGGCTACTCCTACTTAGTCTCCTTTGAACGTTTGCCCTCTTCTCTTTGGCTTCTAAACATTGGACTCAGTTCTTGGATCCTTTTTCATCTCTACATACAACCAGTGCTTGGAAGCTCATATGATTCTGTGGTTTTAAATACAACACAGGCTTAGAAATACCAGTTTTTTAATGTCCACTTCAGTCCTCTTTCCTGAATCTTCAGGTGCCTATACCCAAACTGCCTACTAGAGTCTCTACTTGGAAGTCAGTCGTGTATTTTAAACTTACATGCCCAAGGTTGAACTCGTAATTTAACCCTCCAATTCTCAGTCTTCATCAGTGGATTCCCTTCAAATCCTCATGCAGCCTTCCTCATCTCAGGCCAAAAACACTGACATCAAATCTACCCCTCTTTTTCTCACATCCCATATCCAAAAACCATTAAGAAATCTTGAAGGCTCTATTTGCAAAATAATACTCAGGATCCAAGCACTTTTCACCATCTCCTTAGCTGTTATTTTTTTTTCCTTTTGGTTCAAGCACTGACATCTCTTATCTATATTCAATAGATTCCTAACTTGTCTCTTTGCTTCCTCCCTTCCAGTCTTTTATAAACAGAGAAGCCACAGTTATCTTTATAAAATACATAGTTAGCTCATGTCGATATTCTGTGCAAAGTTCCCCATCTTACTTAGAATGACAACCAAAATCCTTACAATAGTAAGGGGTCCTCATGGTTTGTGCTCTTCCTACTTTTATTTCCATAGTTTCCTCACCTACTGAACTCCTTCCCCCCAAATCTCACTCTGCTCCAACCTCATTGGCCCCCTTGTTGGTTCTCAATGTCATAAGTGCTTCCTTTTTTGGATCTATATGTCTGGGAACCTCCTCTCGAGTTTTCTACCCAACTGATTTCCTTGGTTTTCTCGTTCTTTGCTCAGATGTCACCTTTTTAATGAAGCCTGCCTTGACCATTCTATTTCCCATTGTCACTTTGCTTCATTTGCTGTTTAGTCACTAAACATGTCTAACTCTTTTGTGACCCCATGGACTGTAGCCTGCCCATGGGATTTCCCAGGCAAGAGTACTGGAGTGGGTTGCTATTTCCTTCTTCAGGGAATCTTCCTGATCCAGGGATCAAACCTGCATCTCTGCATTGGCAGGCAGGTTCTTTATCACTGAGCCTTTCCCACCTCAAGGGTACTCCCATTTCCTCTCAGTGCACTGTGATTTTTCCTAAAGTACTTATCTTCTTGTAATCTGTAATTTACTTACATATTGTATTTATTATAATTTATGTCTACCACCAACCTCTCTCAAGAATACAAGCTCTATAAGGACAGTTTTAAAAGAAATATTTTATTCACTGTTAAGTTATCTCAGTTAGGTGCTGTGTGTGTGTTAGTTGCTCAGTTGTGTCCTACTCTTTGCAACCCCATGGGGTGTAGCCTGCCAGGCTGTTCCATCCATTGGATTTTCCAGGCAAGAATATTGGAGTGGGTTGCCATTTCCTTCTCCAAGGGATCTTCCTGACCCAGGGATCGAACCCAGGTCTCTTGCATTTCAGGCAGACTCTTTGCCGTCTTAGCCACCAGGTTAAGATAAGATGCTAACATATCATCTCAGTTAGGTGCTGTGTATCTTAATAAATTTTTATTTGAATGAACACAAATGAACACATTAGCCTAATATCTTACAAAGTGTGGTCACATATTATCCTCTTTAATTCTCACAACAGTATTGTTGAGTGTAGTATTATATTATCATTATTATTTACTGAGAGGCTAAACAGTTATCAAAGATCAAGCAGCCAGTAGATAGCTGATGTATTGGTATGTGGAACTGGATTGTTAAAAACGAATCTCCCCCAACTGGTTGACAGGTAGCCTGTGGATGACCTTTATATGAAATAAACATACATGCCCTCTCATGTCCTTATGAATGTCTGAAAATACTGTAATCTGTGCCCTTGGAAGCCTTTGCTTTGGTGACAGGTTTTGAGAACCAGAACCTCGTTAAGGGTTGGCCTGGATGGTCCAACATGCAATGGGAAATGACCATGGCTCCATTCATTTCTAATGGAGAGTGTTTCTTGAAGTCATTAGCAAACTTCCCCGTGATGAAATTCCCAAGAATGTTCTTACAGACTTTTCATTTCCTTGAGTACTACACATGCTTTCCTGAGAATAAGGGAGTTTCCCTGGAGGATCTTGCCTGATGACTTTCTCTGTATATTGGTTCTCAGTATTCTGTAGACGAGTCTCCCAGGCATGCTCATGCTTCCTTTTGAAGCAGGAAGTGCTCATTTCTTGTAGTAATAAATCTGCATATGATATTAAAATTAATTCCTTTGAGACTGGTTGGGAGGTACTGCCTCAAGGCACCTTTTAGTTGAGTACTTGAGTTGCTATGAGCAGTTTCTGGAACAAGGTGGTTACAATAGTGTCAAAGGACTCTGTTGATGGAGAAATGAAATCCCTAGGGAAATCGTTGACTTGTGAGTCACTGCTTGAGACTGGGCCAGAGAAAGTTCTCTACCTCTGTCTTCTGATCTTTCAAGGGTCTGCTGGACCGAGTGTTGGGAAATGTCCTCAGAAATTACAAACCTGAGTATGAGTCAAATAGAGAACTCAGGCACCAGATACTCCCCTTCACTTCTGGGAGAAAAAAAGAAATTTATCTTGCTCTGAACAATAACTGATTGGTGAAAGTTTGAGAGGCCAGTAGGGAAAGAAATCACAGAGATAAACTTACATGAAGTAAACAGCTTTAGCAAACTTAACCTGGGAGACCTATTAAAACTCTGAAGCAGGGAGACATGGAGGGTAATTGTGTCTTGACAGGCCACACTCAGTGGACTGTTGTGGGTATAGAAACTTCATCTGAAGGAACAGTTGGCCTTTGGGGCAGAGGAAACACTTAGAGGAAGACCCAGAAAAATTCTCTGCCCTCTCTTTTCAGGGCATGTTTTCTAATGTCCTGTAACTCTATCCTTTGGATTTAAGACTTTTCTTATTTCAGTGGATCTTAAGTCATTTTAGAGACTGTCTTAGAAATTATCTAGTCTGACTCCTTTAATTTTCAAAGGAGAAAATAGAGACTTATTTATAACTTGCTCACCCAATATCTATGACAACGAAGGCAACAGCTGTCATGACAGCGACAATAATTATTGCCATCACTACAACCTCCAACACCATCTACTCAGCGTCTACCAACAGGCTTGTAATATTAAAAATACACTGTGGTCTTCATTCCATTACTTCTAGAAATTAAGCTATGAAGTAGTGTGTTCTTATTTTCATGGAGAAGAAATTACAGCTGATAAATTATTATTTGCCAACAAAGGTCTGTCTAGTCAAAGCTATAGTTTTCCCGATAGTCATGTATGGATGTGAGACCTGGAACATAAAAAAGGCTGAGCACTGAAAAATCGATGCTTTTGAATTGTGGTGTTGGAGAAGACTCTTGAGAATCCTGTAGATTGCAAGGAGATCAAACCAGTCAATCTTAAAGGAAATCAACCCTGAATATTCATTGGAAGGACTGATGCTGAAGCTGAAGCTCTAATATTTTGGCCACCTAATGCAAAGAGCTGACTCATTAGAAAAGATCATGATGCTGGGAAAGATTGAAGGAAGGAGGAGAAGGGGACAACAGAGGACGAGATGGTTGGATGGCATCACGGACTCAGTGGACATGAGTTTGAGCAGGCTTCAGGAGATGGTGAAGGACAGGGAAGCCTGGTATACTGTAGTCCACGGGGTCACAAAGAGTTGGACATGACTGACTGAACAGCAATAACAAAATTATTTGTCCAAGTTATACAGTTGATGTCTGGGTAAGATTTCAAAGTCAGTAGTCTGTCTTCAAGACCTATGCTCATGAGAACCTCATGAACTGTAGCCCACCAGGCTGCTCTATCCATGGAATTCTCCAGGCAAGAATACTGGAGTGGGTAGTTATTTCCTTCTCCAGGGGATCCTCCCAACTCAGGGATTGAATACATATCTCCTGTATTTGCAGGTCAGTTCTTTACCACTGAGTCACCAGTGAGGTCTGGTATGGCAGAGAGAAGTCTTTAAAAAAGAAATAGAGGTGTGACACTCCTCTTATTCAAAACTTCTGAGGGTTCTCCACTGCCTTCAGAACAAACCACAGACTTCCTACCCTGGATCACCATACCCTATAAGACTTGTACCTTCTCTGAGTTCCCTTTCTCATCAACTTTCTTTTGGTCAAATCTCCTTTCCTTCTTAGGGACTTTGTGCAGTCCTTCCTGTGGCTTCAAACACTCTCCCAGGAAACTCACACAGCTGCGCTTTCTAGCAGTGTTTGTCTAGCTTAATTGTCAGTTCCTAACAGTGTCAGACTTTATATTTTTGGGCTCCAAAATCACTGCAGATGGTGATTGCAGCCAGGAAATTAAAAGACTCTTACTCCTTGGAAGGAAAGTTATGACCAACCTAGATAGCATATTCAAAAGCAGAGGCATTACTTTGCCAACAAAGGTCCATCTAGTCAAGGCTATGGTTTTTCTAGTGGTCATGTATGGATATGAGAGTTGAACTGTGAAGAAAGCTGAGTGCCGAAGAATCGATGCTTTTGAACTGTGGTGCTGGAGAAGACTCTTGAGAGTCCCTTAGACTGCAAGGAGATCCAACCAGTCTATCCTAAAGGAGACCAGTCCTGGGTGTTCATTGGAAGGACTGATACTGAGGCTGAAACTCCAGTACTTTGGCCACCTCATACGAAGAGTTGACTCATTGGAAAAGACTTTGATGCTGGGAGGGATTGGGGGCAGGAGGAAAAGGGGACGACAGAGGATGAGATGGCTGGATGGCATCACCGACTCAATGCACATGAGTTTGGGTGAACTCCGGGAGTTGGTGATGGACAGGGAGGCCTGGTGTGCTGCAGTTCATGGGGTCGCAAAGAGTTGGACACAACTGAGCGACTGAACTAAACTGATCTTGACTCCACCACCCTCATGGACAATAGCCACCCGTCTCTGAGACCTTATTTTACTTCTCCCTATGGTACTTACTATTGCCTGATATTTTTCTCTTTGGTCTGAAGGCTTGTTTGTTTCTTCTCTGCTTCTGCCTATCAAAATGAGATGTATGGACCCCTTCTCTATCTAGTGCCTAAAGGTGCCTGGCAAATAGAAGATGCTTGAGAATTATTTGTTGGCCAAGTGAATGAAAAGTACAGATGGGCAGATAGAAGCTTTGGGTTCATATATTTATTAACCTATTCGTTTATCCGGTGTTTGACCTTAGCTCTGTGTTAATTTTATTACCTTGGTAATTTATCTAAGCAACATGGACCCCAGCTTTCTCATATGTTGTATCAACATAAAAAGTCCTAGTAAATCAACTATACTTCAAATAAATAGTCTCACTTCTCAGATTTGTTACTGAGTTCAAGCTCGCTCTGCTTACTGTACAGGCCAATAAATTGGGAGAGATGTTGAGGCAAGGAATAGTGACTTTATTCAGAAAACCAGCAGACTGAGAAGGTGGCAGATGAGTGTCTCGAAATAACTGTCTTATGTGGGGGTATGGATGCCAGTTTCTTTTGAAGAATGAGAAAGAGATTGTGAAGAAGTAAAGTAAAAAGGTCGTTTATCTTGTAAAACTTCTCCTTGCTTGGCTGGCATCTTTGGGGGAGAGAATATTTTAATTTCTTCTTTCCTGCTGCATTCACATGTGGGCAGAGTCAGATTTTCTCCCTGGGAGCTGAACAAAGGCACTTCAGTTGAACATATAGGCGAAGGCAAACCTTTGCCTGAACAGGGTTCCCTGAGGCAGGCTGCAATGTTTGATTATAATAACAAAAGCAATGAAAAGCAAAAGTTAAAGTCAAAGAAACAAATCCAAGTGGGGTCAGATTTGCACTTACCTCTTACAGAATTGTTGTAAAGTGAGAATGAAATGGTTCATGTAAGTTTCTCATGAGTGAATGCAAATAGCCAATGGGGTGTGTGGCCAATTGGGTGTGTTGGCTTGTTACTGTACGTCCAGCTCCTCTCATTAATAGGTGAATGAACTACTATTTGTTTTCATGTCCTCCTCAATTAACACCAGTTAATACAGAATAGATTATTAGCTCAACCTCTGGCTGCTTTATAGAGGTCAGAGTTGTTGTTCAGTCGCTAAATCTTGTCCCACTCTTGTGAATCCCCATGGGCTGTAGCCCTCCAGGTTCCTCTGACCATGGGATTTTTCCAAGTAAGAATACTGGAGTGGGTTGCCATTTCTCCAGGGGATCTTCCCAGATCAGGGATTGAACTTGTGTCTCCTGCATTGGCAGGCAGATTCTCTATCACTGAGCCACTAAGGAAGCATTAAGGGAAACAGAGAGAGGAGGTATATTTCCTGTGGTAACATGGACAGGAGTAGTGATCTGCAGTTGGGGATGAAGGGCTGGGTGTGCCTGGGCTTTCTGCATTGATACATGTTAAGGCAGAAAAGCTTAGGGTGCTAGAATGTTTTTGAGGAGAAAGTTGTTGAAGTGTCCATTTTACCTGCTTGGAGAATGTATCCTTGGCACTTAATGTGGCAGAAAGAGTTCTGTCCCCAAACAGCTTGTGGTTTTGTCACCTGGAGTGGAATAGAATGACTCTTGAGAGCAGGCACTGTGGTTCCAGGCTACTTGGGTTTGAATCTGCAACCTTGGGCAATTACTTAACATCTTTGTGCCTCATTTCCTCTCACTTACAAAATGGAGAAAATACTAGTCTCTACCTCTACAGGATTATTATGAGAAGTATATCCGTTAGGAGGGACTTAGACCAGAGCCTGGAGCACATTTAAGTGTTAGGTGGCTATTAGCTATTACACTAGCTGCATTATCTTTGTATCTCTAGCTTTTGGATCCATAAACCAGAGTTCATAATGCCTGCCTAATAGATTTGTTGTAGAGAGTATATAACAACTTTAAAGCTTGTTGAAAAGTGACTGGTCCATAGTAGGCACTATTATGCATTAGTCCTCATTCTGGTTTCCTTTCCTTCCCTTCATCTTTTTATTTTCAATTTAGTGCATTAAAAGACAGTTGATTGTTCTTTGCAGCATTATTTACAATGGCTAGGACATGGAAGCAACCTAGATGGCCAGTGGCAGATGAATGGATAAGGAAGTTGCAGTACATACACACAATGAAATATTACTCAGCTATAGAAAGGAACACATTTGAGTCAATTCTGATGAGGTGGATGAAACTGGAGCCTATTATACAGAGTTAAGTAAGTCAGAAAGAGAAAGACAAATACAGTATATTGATGCATATATATATAATATGGAATTTAGAAAGACAGTAATGACTATCCTACATGCAGGGAAGCAAAAGAGACACAGATATAAAGAACAGACTTTTGAACTCTGTGGGAGAAGGTGAGGGTGGGATGATGAGAATAGCATTGAAACATGTATATTACCATATGTAAAACAGATGACCAGTGCAAGTTCAATGCATGAAGCAGGGCACTCAAAGCCAGTGCTCTGGGACAACCCAGAGGGATGGGGTGGAGAGAGAGATGGGAGAAGGGTTCACACATGTATACCTGTGGCTGATTCATGTTGATGCATTGCAAAAACCATCATAATATTATAAAGTAATTATCATCCAATAACCCACTCCAGTATTCTTGCCTGGAGAATCCCATGGACGGAGAAGCCTGGTAGGCTACAGTCCATGGGGTCGCAAAGAGTCGGACACGGCTGAGCGACTTAACTTTTAAAATGAATAAATCTTTTTTAAAAAAGGCAGTTGGTCCATGAATCTGCCTCAAGAGTCAAGCAAGATGCTCATGTGTGTGCTCTGGCTGGGGCACGTGTAGTGATGATCTTGTATGTTAGGTGTGATGTTGCCATGCGATGAGCCAGGTGCATCCTCAGGGTACAATCACTGCTTCATCACGGTGGCATCAAGGCAGAAAAACTCATTTCTGGATGCATGAAGAAGCTTTCCTCTTCCTCTTTTTTTTGTTGAAATTTGAATGAAGGAGAGGCTTACAAATTTTAGTCTCCTCTTTATGTTCTCCCTTGAGACTTCAGAAACAATTTTAATTCCCTTGACCACTTCACAGGACAAAACTGATTGCCTTTCAAACAGCTGATTCCATCATGAACAGGACTTGAAAAGCAACTGTAAGGAAGTTATTTTTGTTAAAGGTAAGGGAAGGAAGGGGATAGACATATGAAACACAAAAGAAGGAGTGTTGAGTAGGGACATCTACCCTGTACCATAAAGCTAGAGGGGCGAGCATGCTTTTAAGTTGCCTATCTACCATGTACCATCAGGGAAATACAGAACCCTCTGAATCACCAAACCCCAGGCATAGGGTGTTGTTAAAGGACCACGACTGGATGTAGGGGTGTAGGTTTGTGTGAACCTCGTCAGCTCTCTCTTTGCTTTACATACTGTGTATGTGTTCATTGGCCCCAGACCAGCTCTACCACTTAACCTGCCCTTGCTCCACAGCCATGGTAGTTTTTGCACGGGAACACGTACCCTCTGCTTCTCTGCACAATCTTGTATTCTCTCAGGGAAAGTCGTGTGGTGAGCTAGTGGTGAAGTGAGAGGGAAATATGTACACACAGGACCCAGCTGAAAATGACTTTAGCACAGAGTTTATTTAATACATCCTCCAAATTGTATTTTGAAGCCTCTGTTAACAAGAAACCACTCTCTTTTTGAGCAGCGGGAGTGTTTTATAAATGGAATTTGCAGACCGGCAATGCTCCCCATTAATTTTCCCTGTCTACAATTACTATCATTACATTCTTAAAGCACTTTTAAAATAAACTACACCATGATGTAATGTGCACGCTCTGAGCTCCAGCAATGGGACAGCACGGCAGCAGCATCTGGATTTTGGACTGCTATCTTCTAGGGAACATCTTGATGGCTATAATTACTGTCATGTTATGGGAACTTGAAAAAAAAAAGGCGCCAGAGTTCCAAATAAAACATAAAATGGCTTTGATATAATAAATGTTACTATCATTGTTTAAAAATGTTGTGACCCGTCTGCTACAGTTTCTGAGAAAGATATTTTCCAGCACTTGATATTTTCCCTCTCTCTCTCTTTCATATTCTATTAACTGCAGATAAGGATGAAGAAAATCCTTAGGATAGACTTAGGTTTAAATCAATGTAACACAATGCCAGCATTGTCTCTCTTCAAGATGAACTTTTAAATTAAATTTGGCATGAGCTTTGCCAGAACTCCAAGCAGCTTTGCTCCAGAGACACTTTATCCACCCTATTAGGGAGCATTAATAATTCAGATGTTATGGTTGTGGCTAATTGCGTTCATTAGGATAAGGCAAGGGTTGAAGCATTTTGCTATAGGACACGCTTGCATCCTTTCACCATGAGCCAAAGTATCCAGAACAGTTTGGGCTCACTCCAGAGGAAATGGGACTACACAAAATGCACATACGGTATAAATGTTATCATCCCATGGGAACCAGTTTTGGAAGAATTCATGATGAACTTGGACCCTGTTATTGGACCAATTTCTGTTTAAAATTATGGGGATTCATTATATATGGAAGAAGTCATTATTGTGGGTACTGATACACAGTGATGGTCATTCAGTTTCCTAAGAAAGTTTTGTTATGTGAAATACATTTAACCTTGTGAAGTCTAAGTTATTGTTTAATAATGAGTATTAGCAATTCAAAGGAAGCCCGTGAATCTTACTGAGGCAATTGATGAGATTTGACAATAGTGTGTAACAGAACCCAAATGATCATTTTTGATCATTTTTCTTTACTGGTTTGTTGATAACATCTTTCAGTTTGAGGATGGACCCTTTGATACAAGAATTGGGACTTACCCAGGAAAAATTTATTTGACCTGATCTGGCTTTCATCATATTCAGTGAGTCTGCAGAGCAATCTTCTTACATTTGTTACATGATTGACTAGCTGTCTCTACATGTTCTCTTGGGGAGACTTCTTTTTATCTGATTTAGTATTACGTCCCCCTTGTCTCAAACTTTGTCCATATGCCCTCCTGGTGGCTGATTGGCGGTAAGTTAGACCACAACATTGAGGAGGACAAAGGTTCAGTCTCCAGGTGTCAGTTTTTTCAGCCTCACTGCACTTACTGGGGTACGTTTCTGCAGCGGTCAGCACTGGTCAGCTCCCTATACAAAGCGCAAGAGATCATCCAAGGCCAAGCCAGGTGGGGAGTGCAGCTGGTCTTGATAGCCCATCTTCTGGAAAATGCAATCCACATCGAGATTCTACTGTTAACAGATAAGAGGACTTTCTTTGGTCATAGATCAGAGAGCATCATTAACGTCTGGGTTTTTAAACTTACTGTGTGGAGGATCTTCTATTCACTAGACATTTTTCAAGGTCTGCTCTTTTTCAGAAGTTGGACTTAATTATCACACTTCACAGTATAGGTTGGAGAAAAACTTGTTTGCAAGGATGTAAGGCCAATTGATGAATACTGTCCAAAAGTCCAAGTCAGGTTTTAATTTTGCTTTAGTGGTACAGTTTAAAAAAATGCTCAGTTCTTTGCTTTGTTTCATAAATATGCTTCTGCCCTTTGAAAAACAGCTCCATCTTTGTCCTGCTCATTGCGACCCTTTATTTTTTTCAGTATGGCTCTTAAGTACTGAATACTCAATAAGGACTAATTGATGGTTGTAATATTCCAAAGAATATTTTGTGTTAAGTGATCTTTCTAGAAAACAAATGGAGCCTTCTTATTAAAACAATATTACACCATTTCATTAAGTAGTACTTCATAAAAAGACTTCAGCAACATGAACTGAACATTCAATCCACTTTGTTTGTTGAAGCGTTTATGGCTTTTATTCAAGACAAGAGAAATAACAAGGAAAGAAATGACTCTGAATACAGAACATTTTATTACACAAATAAAAAAATGAGAACATATCTGTTAGCTCTTGCCAACTTTTGAAATATGGATTCCATTTGTCTTTATTATGGTCTATTCCCATAGTGCCTTTTCCCTATTTATTAATTTTTGTATGTTACTGTTACACAAAGATATGTGCCTACTGGAAATAGTCAAGGCTATTTTAAGAAGCATGAAAAAACGGGAAATACATCAACTTGTCTTTTTACTAATCTGTCAATAAATGAAGAGGCATGCAATTATTGTAGCTTATAATCCTTTTTTTTTTTTTTTTAAATCACATGCCTCATCATGCTGAACTGTCCTATCAAATCTGTAATGGTCTTGATGACTCATAGATATGTGATTCCCCTTATTAAGAAAAAAAGGACAGGAAATCCAATATAAATGAACTGTTTTCCTCAGTAGGGTAATAAAACTTGGATACTGGTTGTATGAGTTTTTGATTATATCATCCACTGATAATCTCTGAGTTCATTTCCTCCCAGGGAAGACTCGGTCTCCTTCCTTCCCTGGCCAGCCCCCTTTGGTTACTAACATTTTAGCAGTCCCCCTCCCTCAGCGGCAGAGGGGAACTCTCAGTTATAGCCACCACGGTCTAGTATATTTTAAGGGGTGTAAATTTCCACTGTCAGATTTGAGCCAGGGGTGTTAAGCTCCAGAAGATACACATCTGCTTCCTACTCAAATGGTCTTTTATTGTGTTTCTTGGTAGAGGGAGAGTTGTCATGCCACAAGAATAAATCCCAACAGAGGAAGGCTAAACTACAGTGTTTCAAGAAGAAATGCTCATGACTACAAATATAACTAGCCTTGATACTGTTCTTAAATTCTGTATTTCTTTTCAGAGTTCCGTAATAACTTTTTATTGCTCTTTGATGAACAGAGTGAGTCACTATTAAATTTCTAAAGTGAAAAAATCCCACCTTCTACTTCTTGGTTTGCATCACTGTAGCTTCCCTGATAGCTCAGCTGGTAAAGAATTCACCTGCAGTGCGGGAGACCTGGGTTCGATCCCTGGGTTGGGAAGATCCCCTGGAGAAGGGCATGACAACCCACTCCAGTATTCTTGCCTGGAGAATCCCCATTGATTAGAGGAGCCTGGTGAGCTACAGTTCATGGGGTCACAAAGAGGTGGACATGACTGAGTGACTAAGCACAGCACACAGGATATTGGTGCTCCAAGTCCAATTTGGGAGACCAAGAACACATTTATCTTTGTCTTTTGCTTGTGGTCAGCTGTAGAGCAAAGAAGCTGGACCTTTGTGACATGGGGTGATGGTGGGGCTGCAGGCCTGTCTGAGGGTAGTGACTGCTATGTGGGAACAGTGAAGGCGGAGAGCAGGAGTCCCGAGTGGAGAGGGCTTTGAAGGTGTTACATGTTGGGTGTCTGTCTGTTGGGGGAAGGTGTGAAATGCACTCCTCCCCGGAGGGTGAGACCTAGTGGAATTGTCCTTATGGTGAACAGCTGTGAGGGATGGGTGGGAGCTAAAGATTTTGTTGCTGTTGTTCAGTCATTAAGTTGTGTCCCACTCTGCAACCCCATGGACTGCAGGGTGCCAAGCTTCTCTATCCTCTACTCTTTCTCAGAATTTGCTCAAATTCATGTCCACTGAGTCAGTGACGCTATATAACTATCTTGTCCTCTGCTGCCCACTTCTCCTTTTGCCTTCAGTCTTTCCCAGAATCAGGGTCTTTTCCAATGAGCAGGCTCTTCGCATCATGTAGTCAAAGTATTGGAGCTTCAGCTTCAGCATTAGTCCTTCCAATGACTATTCAGGGTTGATTTCTTTTAGGATTAACTGGTTTGAACTCATTGCAGTCCAAGGGATTCTACAGCACCACAATTTGAAAGCATCGTTTCTTTGGTACTCAGCTTATTTGATGGTCCAACTCGCATATCCATACATGACTACTGGAAAATCCATAGCTTTGACGAAATAGACCTTTGTTGGCAAAGTGATATCGCTGCTTTTTAATACACTGTCATAGCTTTCCTCCCAAAGAGCAGGCATTTTTTAATTTCATGGATGCAGTCGCTGTCTGCAGTGATTTTGGAGCCCAAGAAAATAAAACATGTCACTGCTTCCACTTTTCCCCCTTCTATTCACAATGAAGTAATGGGACTGG
This sequence comes from Tragelaphus eurycerus, assembly GCA_935064755.1. NCBI lineage: Eukaryota > Metazoa > Chordata > Mammalia > Artiodactyla > Bovidae > Tragelaphus > Tragelaphus eurycerus. The sequence goes on from CAKXYN010000003.1 coordinate 18,573,271, forward strand.
ATGCCCTGATATTAATTTTTTAATGTTGAGTTTCAAGCCAGCTTTTCCACTCTCCTCTTTCACTGTCATTAAAAGGCTCTAGTTCTTCTTCACTTTCTGCCATTAGAATGCTATCATCTGCATATCTGATACCAAAAATATCTGTGCTAATATTTCTCCTGGCAATCTTGATTTCAGCTTATGATTCATTCAGCCCTGTATTTCATATGATGTACTCTGCATATAAGTTAAGTAAGCAGAGTGACAACATAAGCCTTGTACTTCTTTCTCAATTTTGAATCAGTCAGTTGTTCCATGTCCAATTCTAACTTTTGCTTCTTGACCTGCATCTGGGTTTCTCATGAGACTACTACAGATATAGGTTAACAAAAAGCTGATTCTCTTGGATCGGAAGAATCAATATAGTGAAAATGAGTATACTACTCAAAGCAATCTATAGATTCAATGCAATCCCTGTCAAGCTACCAACAGTATTTTTCACAGAGTTAGAACAAATAATTTCACACTTTGTATGGAAATACAAAAAACCTCAAATAGCCAAAGCAATCTTGAGAAAGAAGAATGGAACTGGAGGAATCAACCTGCTTGACTTCAGGCTCTACTACAAAGCCATAGTCATCAAGACAGTATGGTACTGGCACAAAGACAGACATATAGATCAATGGAACAAAATAGAAAGCCCAGAGATAAATCCATGCACCGATGGACACCTTATCTTCTACATAGGAGGCAAGAATATACAATGGAGAAAAGACAATCTCTTTAACAAGTGGTGCTGGGAAAACTGGTCAAACACTTGTAAAAGAATGAAACTAGAACACTTTCTAACATCATACACAAAAATAAACTCAAAATGGATTAAAGATCTAAATGTAAGACCAGAAATTATAAAACTCCTAGAAGAGAACATAGGCAAAACACTCTCCGACATAAATCACAGCAGGATCCTCTATGACCCACCTCCCAGAATATTGGAAATAAAAGCAAAAATAAACAAAGGGGACCTAATTACAATTAAAACCTTCTGCACAACAAAGGAAACTATAAGCAAGGTGAAAAGACAGCCTTCAGAATGGAAGAAAATAATAGCAAATGAAGCAACTGATGAAGAATTAATCTCAAAAACATACAAGCAACTCCTGCAGCTCAATTTCAGAAAAATAAACGGCTCAATCAAAAACTGGGCCAAAGAACTAAATAGACATTTCTCCAAAGAAGACATACAGATGGCTAACAAACACATGAAAAGATGCTTGACATCACTCATTATCAGAGAAATGCAAATCAAAACCACAATGAGGTATCATTTCACGCCAGTCAGAATGGCTGCTATCCAAAAGTCTACAAGCAATAAATGCTGGAGAGGGTGTGGAGAAAAGGGAACCCTCTTAAACTGTTGGTGGGAACGCAAACTAGTACAGCCACTATGGAGAACAGTGTGGAGATTCCTTAAAAAACTGGAAATAGAACTGCCATATGACCCAGCAATCCCACTGCTGGGTATACACACTGAGGAAACCAGAATCGAAAGAGACATGTGTACCCCAATGTTCATCACAGTGCTGTTTATAATAGACAGGACATGGAAGCAACCTAGATGTCCATCAGCAGATGAATGGATAAGAAAGCAGTGGTACATACACACAATGGAGTATTACTCAGCCATTAAAAAGAATACATTTGAATCAGTTCTAATGAGGTGGGTGAAACTGGAGCCTATTACACAGAGTGAAGTAAGCCAGGAAGAAAGACACCAAGACAGTATACTAACACATACATATGGAATTTAGAAAGATGGTAATGATAACCCTGTATGTAAGACAGCAAAGGAGACACAGATGTATAGAACAGTCTTTTGGACTCTGTGGGAGAGGGTGAGGGTGGGATGATTTGGGCGAATGGCATTGAAACATGTGTATTATCATATGTGAAATGAATCGCCAGTCCAGGTTTGATGCATGATACAGGATAGTTGGGGCTGGTGCACTGGGATCACCCAGAGGGATGGTATGGGGAGGGAGCTGGGAGAGGGGGTTCAGGATGGGGAACACGTGTACAACCGTGGTGGATTCATGTCACTGAATGGCAAAACCAATACAATATTGTAAAGTAATTAGCCTCCAATTAAAATAAATAAATTTAAAAAAAAGCTGATTATCAGTCACCATGCTATGATCACTCAAAGAACCATGTTTTCAGAAGGTATGAGAGTGAAGTCTAAACTCTTCTGCAGAGGAGACAAAGCTTATCATATGTTGGTTCTTAGCAGCTTCATCTCTTACCACTATCTCGCCATATTTCCTCCTATTGGAATGCTGTCCCTATCTCCTCCAAGACCCATCCCTATGCTTTCATTCCTCCATGCCTCTCACATGTGACTTAATCTATCATGAATGTTCTGCATCCTTTTCTCTAGAAATCTTCCTAAACCACTCAGCCTGAATGCCACTTCCTCCATAAGGTCTCTGGCAGTGCCCTCAGACAAAGTAGTATCTCTCTCAGTGATCTTTTTAAAATAAAATAATGCAGCTTGAAACTGCAAATAACATCTCCCATCCAGTCAAGGCTATGGTTTTTCCTGTGGTCATGTATGGATGTGAGAGTTGGACTGTGAAGAAGGCTGAGCACCCAAGAATTGATGCTTTTGAACTGTGGTGTTGGAGAAGACTCTTGAGAGTCCCTTGGACTGCAAGGAGATCCAACCAGTCCATTCTGAAGGAGATCAGCCTTGTTATTTCTTTGGAAGGAATGATGTTAAAGCTGAAACTCCAGTACTTTGGCCACCTCATGCGAAGAGTTGACTCATTGGAAAAGACTCTGTTGCTGGGAGGGATTGGGGGCAAGAGGAGAAGGGGATGACAGAGGATGAGATGGCTGGATGGCATCACTGACTCGATGGATGTGAGTCTCAGTGAACTCCAGGAGTTGGTGATGGACAGGGAGGCCTGGCGTGCTGCGATTCATGGGGTCGCAAAGAGTCAGACACGACTGAGCAACTGATCTGATCTGATCTGATCCCTTCTGAAGTAGGAGTTTTAAGCACATGGAGGTGCTGGTTGATTTGGACTTTCCCAACTCTAACCCAGCACAGTGCTTGCCCATGGTAAGTGCTCAGGATTGTTTATTGACAAACCCTTGCCTAACTCAAAATTTAGTTGTAAAAACTATTTCAGGAAAGAAGGCACCAAGTTTTACTGACCTAGACCTCTTCTGGCTGGGATAGAGACCATCTGCCTGGATTTTTTTGGCAGGTATAATAAGGGAGAGTGCCTAAATGCTATTGAAATTTTTATGTTAAGAAGTTACACAGATTTCTGGAGCTATATGTTTTCAGTGATAGTGCACAGCCAGAATGACTCATGACCCTCAACTTAAGTATCTGGAAGAGTTAATTTTATTTTGGGAAAAACTCTGTCATCTCTACTGAAAAAAGAACCCTATCTGGGGCTTTGGCCAGAGGATGTATTTCATAAATAAATAACATAAATGAAGTTCTTTGGGGACATTAACTTTTCTGTAATGTCGCTTGATGAGTTTGGAAAGTATTTATCGTGAGATGGAGCCAATTCCAAAGTGAAGCTCAGAGAATTTTCTTTTCTGAGCTCTTGGAACATGGCTATGGTCAGTGACACTTGTCTATGAGGATGACTCAGTGGCAGGAAGTGACATTGGCGGAGCCTTGGTTTTGAACAACACTTGAGGAGCAGAGAAGACTGAAAGCCTGTGAGGATTTTTTTTGGGTGTTTTCACTAAGATGATTGCCTTCTTTCTTTCTTTCTGAGTCCAGACACTATCAGTGAAATAGAAGATCCCTGTAAGTATCATTAGGGTTTCTGGCACCAGAGCTACTGCTTCATTTCAGATCAGATCAGATCAGTCGCTCAGTCGTGTCCGACTCTTTGCGACCCCATGAACTGCAGCACGCCAGGCCTCCCTATCCATTACCGGCTCTTGGAGGTCACTCAGACTCACATTCATCGAGTCAGTGATGCCATCCAGCCATCTCATCCTCTGTCGTCCCCTTCTCCTCCTGCCCTCAATCCCTCCCAGCATCAGAGTCTTCTCCAGTGAGTCAACTCTTCGCATGAGGTGGCCAAAATACTGGAGTTTCAGCTTTAGCATCATTCCTTCCAAAGAAATCCCAGGGCTGATCTCCTTCAGAATGGACTGGTTGGATCTCCTTGCAGTCCAAGGGACTCTCAAGAGTCTTCTCCAACTAAACTCTGGAAAATTGCATTAATGGTATCCTAAAAATTTTGCTTTTACGCAGTGAATTAGGGAATCACAGCAAGAAAAGGACTGCGTATAACATTAGGAGATAGTTTCCACCTTCAGATTTTCTACTTATGTCTCAATGATTCCAAGAAAGTGTCACTTAACCTTTTCAAGTCGAATGACCTCATCAGTAAAATAAGGATGATACATCAGTAAAATAAGGTGATTCACTGGGCACTTGCTATGTGCCAGGTACTGCTTGACATGGTTGTTCTCTTCAGTCGTTGTGATGTAGGTATGATTGTTATCCATTGGATGGATAAGGAAACTGAGGTTTACAGAGACTGCATACCATACCATGGAGGAAATGGTAGAGCTGGGGTTCAAAGTCAAGTCTTTCTGAACCTATTATGAGGTCTTAACTACTGCTTTAAACATTTCACTTAATAAACTCAAAATTTTGACATAAAAGTAGTTTTATCAGGTACTAAGTTCTTCTTGATTGTGTGCATGCTAAGTTGCTTCAGTCATGTCTGACTCTTTGTGACCCTATAGACCCACCAGGCTCCTCTGCCTATGGAATTCTCCAGGCAAGAATATTGGAGTGGGTTGCCATTTCCTTCTCCAGGAGATCTTCCCAACCCAGGGATTGAACCTGCGTCTCTTACATCTCCAGCATTGGCAGATGAATTCAATACCACTAATGCCACCTGGGAAGCCCTTTGATTGAATATACTCAATGTTACTTCTCCTCAGCTTCCTTCTATCTTTTTCCTACTGAATCTGGGACATCTCTCTAAATCACACTAAGTGAGAATTCAGTTAGTTACAAATTTTTTTCCTGCTTTTTCAAGTAGAAACGGGCCATGAGTCTGACTGGGATGTGAAATATGACATTCTTGAGGAGATCCAGAGGAAGGAACCCCGAGGAGAGGGTCCTTGAAGTATCACACTACACAGAAGTGCCATTACAAAAGTAGCTTTAACATATAGTACATATTTCCAGTGAAAAAGTAGCATGTCTACTTAGAAATGGAAACTTTGGAAAACACAGAATAAGCAAAAATTTTAAATCACCCATCGTACCTCAATTTAAAAAAATACCCATTTGATATTTTGCTAAGTACCAATATTTCTTTAACAAAATAATATCATGCATATTATTTGAGCTGACATAATTATTTGTTTTTGGGCAGGCATGGAAAACCATGAAAAAACAGAGGAAGGGCAGGCCGCCACAGCACAGTGCCTGTGGGCACAGTTAAACAAGTTTTGTTTCCTACTGAGTTTCAAATTTTACATGTTTTTTTTTTTTTTTTCCCTTTTCTACTCTCCATCTTTTCCACTTTATATCTATTCTTCTCTTTCCATCAACTAATAATTTCTTTAATTTTCTTTTTAATCAAAGGAATGTAATTTATTAATAGATATCAACAAATCAACAAGGTCCACTGGACTGAGGGAAGACATTAGTTAATTAAACATTAGCTAATTAGTGAAAAAGCTGGCTTGAAACTCAACATTCAGAAAACTAAGATCATGGCATCTGGTGTCATCAGTTCATGGAAATAGAAGGGGAAAAAATGGAAGTAGTGACATATTTTATTTTCTTGGGCTCCAAAATCACTGCAGACAGTGACTGCATCCATGAAATTAAAAAAAGCTTGCTCTTTGGAAGGAAAGTTATGACAGTGTATTAAAAAGCAGCGATATCACTTTGCCAACAAAGTTCTGAATAGTCAAAGCTATGGACTTTCCAATAGTCGTGTATGGATATGCAAGTTGGACGTTTAAGAAGGCTAAGTGCCAAAGAAATGGTGCTTTCTAATTGTGGTGCTGGAAAAGACTCCTGAGAATCCCGTGGACTGCAATGAGTTCAAACCAGTCAATCCTAAAGGAAATCAACCCTGAATAGTCATTGGAAGGACTAATGCTGAAGCTGAAGGTCTAATACTTTGGGACCTGATGCGAAGAGCCTGCTCATTGGAAAAGACCCTGATTCTGGGAAAGACGGAAGGCAAAAGGAGAAGTGGGCCCCAGAGGATAAGATAGTCAGAATCACTGACTCAGTGGATGTGAATCTGAGCAAACTCCAGGAGACAGTGGAGGACAAATGAGCCTGGTGTGCTACCATGCATGAGGCTGCAAAGAGTCAGACATGACTTAGCAACTGACCAATGACAATTAGATAATCCAAGTGGTCCAAGTGGTAGTCAGTTCAAGATTACAAGAAGGTTGCCTTGCTCAGATTACCTGATGACAAGAATACCAGCTAATTTATGGGTCATTTCTCCTCAGCAACATGGGCAAGCATGGGCAAACATGGTCCTGTTTAATCTCAGAACAAGGCCTTTCTCTTGAGCAGCTTCAGGGTTTACACAAACTTGTAGGGAAATAAAACACTTTGCTTCCAGTCCGAGTGTTGTATTGTTGGCCATGGTAAGGTTCAACAAGAAAGTGGAGATGACTCATTGCAATGCACCACCACCGCCACTACAAAATAACTCTTGGCATGTCTTGCTGATAGTGGACTAAGATGTGAGTTGATCAAACACATCTCTGTTGGCTTCTGGCCAGTGTAGGGCTTGCATACTTCTTTGACATCTAAATGATCTAATTAAGTTCTTTATAGAGATCAAATAAACTCCATCATTGCCAATGACCACTTCCTATGAGTGTTCCTCAGGATTAGGAAGAGATTTTCTTTTTACAACACCAGCTCTAAATAAATGCCTGCCCATGTTGCTGAGGAGAAATGACTCATAAATTAGCTGGTATTCTTGTCATCAGGTAATCTGAGCAAGGCTACCCTCTTGTAATTCTGATAGAGCAATACATAGGAACAAAACTAGACTGGATTTTTCCTGTGATTGAGTGAAGAGTTATAAGTTTCTGAGAGATAAGGGAGAGTGGAGCTGTGCTTAATGCTTGAGTCATTTGTTCATAGAGAATATTGATATGGAAAATGAAGATATTCCTGAGGATAGAAGGGGATAGAGAGTTCCCTTCTGGGTACAGTGGCCATATTTAGTAAGTAAACATATAGGACCCATGCCATCTTTGGGACATCCTTAGGCTAAAACATTCATTCACTGTCTATTTGAAATTTAAAGATAACATAGTGTTCTTTTTTCCATCTGATAATTCTCTTTCTGGGTGATGAGTCACATTAACAAAGTAGTAGGGACATAAAATACTTTGCACTTCTCTTGGGCCTTCAAATCTATTGAAGGAGAGCCTCTCCCCAGCTTTCCTCAGCTGTTCCTCACAAATCACCATTTCCTCTCAACTGTGTGTTTCATCTTTCTTTTTGGCTTTCTCTGACTCCTGAGGATGGAAGGACTCAGGTTCAGGGAGTTATGTTCTGGAGATCTTTCCTTAGAAAAAAAAAAAAAGAAACCACCAATAAACCCCTAACTGGAGAGATTCTGGAGCAATAGGGTAAAGAAGAAAAGGAGGTGGAAGGAGTGGGAGATTGACAGAAAGTTCACAGGTCGTCAGATGCAGTTCTGGATTGATGTCCTTGACTCAACTCAGATTTTTGGACTTGGAACATCATATCCAGAAGACCTAGTGTTCACAGGAGAGGTTTTCCATCTGCTTGTGGTTTAAAGAAGGGTATGCATCCAGTGTGAACCAGGAACTGGGGGTAGCCTAAGAAGACCAGTGTGTAATGACATCTCCTTTTGGCTCTGGGTTTGGTGTGGGGGCCCTGCTGCTGCCTCCAGGGGTCTGTTGACTGGATGTGAAGGTCAGAGCTTGGCCCGTCAGAGTGTAACAGCAGGATTATTCACTGTGAATAGGAATAGGTTAATCTTGGACAACACAAATCTTTCTTCTTAAGAAACAGCCATGTCCATAATAGGGCTGGCTTTTCTTGATCCAGGGAAACTGGAAACATGGAGTTAGATTTAAGGATTTTGCATTTAATAGGAAAGCTTATTTCCTTTGTAAGTGATTTTGGGTTTTCCTTTATTTTTTTCAATAAGGAAATGAATTTTACTCATTTTAATAGGTTAAATCACTCCAGGAGGTTAAAAAAAGAATTTTTTTTTCTTTACTCTTTCCAACTAAAACCTGTTAGTCTGAGATCTCAATGTTAACAGCATCTAGTGTATTATTTTCCATTTTTCTCTAGACTCATGCAGACATACAAACATATGTCTCTCAGCGTTTGTATGTGTATCCCCAACTTGCAATTTATGATTTTTTGACTTTAAGATGGTGTGAAAGCCATATACATATTCTGAAGAAACTGTACTTTGAATTTTTAATTTTCATCTTTTCTATGGCCAGTGGTATGGCATATGATACTCTCTGGTGATCTGGACAGCTGTCTCAAACCACAGCTCCCAGTCAGCCACATGATCACAAAGGTGAACAAGCAATACACTGACAGCCATCATGTACCCATACAACCATTCCGTTTTCCCTTCTACTATAGAGCCAGACATCTTGGAATGTGAAGTCAATTGGGCCTTAGAAAGCATCACTACGAACAAAGCTAGTGGAGGTGATGGAATTCCAGTGGAGCTATTCCAAGTCCTGAAAGATGATGCTGTGAAAGTGCTACACTCAATATGCCAGCAAATTTGGAAAACTCAGCAGTGGCCACAAGATTGGAAAAGGTCAGTTTTCATCCCAATCCCAAAGAAAGGCAATGCCAAGGAGTGCTCAAACTACCGAACAATTGCACTCATCTCACACGCTAGTAAAGTAATGCTCAAAATTCTCCAAGCCAGGCTTCAGCAATATGTGAACCGTGAACTTCCTGATGTTCAAGCTGGTTTTAGAAAAGGCAGAGGAACCAGAGATCAAATTGCCAACATCTGCTGGATCATGGAAAAAGCAAGAGAGTTCCAGAAAAACATCTATTTCTGCTTTATTGACTATGCCAAAGCCTTTGACTGTGTAGATCACAATAAACTGTGGCAAATTCTGAAAGAGATGGGAATACCAGACCACCTGACCTGCCTCTTGAGAAATCTGTATGCAGGTCAGGAAGCAACAGTTAGAACTGGTCATGAAACAACAGACTGGTTCCAAATAGGAAAAGGAGTACGTCAAGGCTGCATATTGTCACCATGTTTATTTAACTTATATGCAGAGTACATCATGAGAAATGCTGGACTGGAAGAAACACAAGTTGGAATCACGATTGCTGGGAGAAATATCAATAACCTCAGATAGGCAGATGACACCACTCTTATGGCAGAAAGTGAAGAGGGGCTAAAAAGCCTCTTGATGAAAGTGAAAGTGGAGAATGAAAAGGTTGGCTTAAAGCTCAACATTCAGAAAACGAAGATCATGGCATCTGGTCCCATCACTTCATGGGAAATAGATGGGGAAACAGTGGAAACAGTGTCAGACTTTGTTTTTCTGGGCTCCAAAATCACTGCAGATGGTGACTGCAGCCATGAAATTAAAAGACGCTTACTCCTTGGAAGGAAAGTTATGACCAACCTAGATAGCATATTCAAAAGCAGAGACATTACTTTACCAACAAAGGTTCGCCTAGTCAAGGCTATGGTCTTTCCTGTAGTCATGTATGGATGTGAGAGTTGGACTGTGAAGAAGGCTGAGCGCCGAAGAATTGATGCTTTTGAACTGTGGTGTTGGAGAAGACTCTTGAGAGTCCCTTGGACTGCAAGGAGATCCAACCAGTCCATTCTGAAGGAGATCAATCCTGGAATTTCTTTGGAAGGAATGATGCTAAAGCTGAAACTCCAGTATTTTGGCCACCTCATGCGAAGAGTTGATTCATTGGAGAAGACTCTGATGCTGGGGGGGATTGAGGGCAGGAGGAGAAGGGGACGACAGAGGATGAGATGGCTGGATGGCATCACTGACTTGATGGGTGTGAGTCTGGGTGACCTCCGGGAGCTGGTGATGGACAGGGAGGCCTGGCGTGCTGCGGTTCATGGGGTAGCGAAGAGTCAGACACGACTGAGCGACTGATCTGATCTGATCTGATAGTATCCAATAAATTACAAGATATGAAACATTTTATTATAAAGTAGACTTTGTGTTAGATGATTTTGCCTAACTGTAGGCTAATGTAAGTGTTTTGAGCACATTTAAGTTAGGCTAGGCTAAACTATAAAGCATGATAGGTTAGGTGTCTTAAATGCATGTTTGACTAAGGATATTTTCAACTTAGGTTTATCATGAGTAACCCCATTGTAAGTTGAGGAAGATCTGTATATATGTATATATACACTGAATATGTATAAAGTTTTTGAAGAAAATAGTATGTTTCTAAAAATGTAGAATTATTAATTACATTACTTGATAACTTGCTTTCTCATATAATATTATAAACAGTTCTATAGTCAATAAAGACTACATTCCTTTTTAATATCTTAACATTTTCCATTGTGGAAACAGATGAAATTTGTTCAACCAGTTCTCTACTGATTATATTTTAGTTTTTTATTTGTTTTTGTCATTAAAACCTAGGCCATCATTAGTGTTAAAAAAATGTTTATTTATTTGGCTATTCTGGGTCTTAGCTGCAGCATGTCAGATCTAGTTCCCTGATCAGGGACCAAACCTGGGCCTCCTGCATTGATAGCATGGACTTTTGGCCTTTGGGCCACTAGAGAAGTGCTAGGACATGTATATTTTAAATTTTGATAGTTACCACACAATTACTTTCCAAAATGTTTGTGGCAATTTACTCTCCTCTCCTCCACCATTGTACCTAGCCATATATGGTAGAGTTCATTTCCTTGCATCCTCGTTGACTGTTTTTAATTTTTGTCAAAGTGATGAATAAACAAAATGGTATTATCTTAGTTTACATTTCCCTAACCATTTGTGAAGTTGAATATATCCTCACTTTTGGAAATTCATTTCTCTGAATTGCCTGTTCATGTTCTTTACCATTTTTTCCATTAAACTTATTTTTCTCCAATTAATTTTTAGGCACTTCATGTATAATAGGAGTTATATCATGTCTCTGTGCTAAAATTAGTTTTTCTCCTAATCCATTATTTGTCTTTTGATTTTGTGTATGGTATTTTTTTGCCATGTAAAATTTTTGTGTCGTCATATATTTTCCGGAGAAGGCAATGGCACTCCACTCCAGTACTTTTGCCTGGAAAATCCTGGTAGGCTCCAGTCCATGGGGTCGCTAAGAGTCGGACACGACTGAGTGACTTCACTTTCACTTTTCACTTTCATGCATTGGAGAAGGAAATGGCAACCCACTCCAGTGTTCTTGCCTGGAGAATCCCAGGGACGGGGGAGCCTGGTGAGCTTCTGTCTATGGGGTCGCACAGAGTCGGACACGACTGAAGCGACTTAGCAGCATATATTTTCATTTTTAAATGTTTTTATTATGGAAAAAATATGTCTTCATGGTAAAAGTCTGAATGATACAAAAAGGTGTAAAATGAAAAGTGACGGTCATCTTATTTTCAGATTATTTAGGCTAGTTCCCTAGAGCTAATCATGTTAATAGTTTTCTTCTTATAATTTTGAATTTTCTATGTGTATGTAAGCATCTCTCATTCTCTATCTAAAATTGCTAACATTTACAGGACATTTATGTACTTCCCTGGTGGCTCAGATGGGTAAAGAGTGCTTGCAATACGTGAGACCTGGGTTCAATCCCTGGATTGGCAAGATGCCCTGCAGAAGGAAATGGCAACCCACTTCAGTATTCTTGCCTGGGAAATTCCATGGACAGAGGAGCCCAGTAGGCTATAGTCCATGGGGTTGCACAGAGTCAGACACAACTGAGTGACTAATACTGGACTGATACTATTACATACTAGGGACTGTTCCAGGCAAAATTCCTGCCTATGGAGCTCAAAGTCCAGGGTTGGGAGAAAGTAATAAACAAATAAACCAATAGAAAAAATATTTCAGTTACTGATAAATTTTGTAAAATAGTAGTTTCAGGGCACAGAAAGGAATGGGAAGGAGGACATTATTTTAGAGTGACTGAGAAGTATCTAAGAAGGTGAAATCTAATTAGAGATCTGATAGATGTTAATATTGTACAGTATTTTTTTATTACTGTATACCATTTTCACTTAAAATAGGAAATTTTTACGTATTAGTTATGTAGGCTTACTTACAGGGATAAATTAAGTTTAACTGACAGAAGTTTCAATTTTATGTGGACAATGTGAAAGCATGTCTATCTTCCTGTCTGTACTTCTTTCAGTAACAGAATGCATGTAGAGTTCATTCACTTGATCACTTGCAGGGGGTTCTACACATGATCAATTCTCTTCACTAACTAAAAAAGGAAGTGTGGAAGTTATTTGGTGAAGGGGCCTCACCAAAGAAGGGAGGAAGTGGATCTCCTATAAGAACTTTATTTATGAGGGCACATGATAGATGGACTCATGTGAGGCTGAGGCTGAGGCTGTCTATAGCTCTTATTTCTCCAGTTTATTTGCAGCCCCCATGAGCATGCATGTCCAAGAGGGGACAATCTCCAGGCTGAAAGCTCAAGGTCTGAATTATTTTCTTTTCTTTCAGGTCTTGCCAACCATTATGAAAATATAGAAGCTCCTGTGGTGATAAAGGGGATCAGTTTGCTAAATGGGCATCTCTTTGTTGTGGTTTGGTGTTCTAAGTGTAGTTTCTGGGAAACTAGGCAATGTGGAAGTGAAAGAGATTCTATGCCCCACATGCTTAGCCACCACTGAGCTGTCAAACACAAACAAAATACGTTGCCTGTTTAAAGGAGAAGTCTAAGACTGAAATCAAGCTCGGCATTTATTGCTGGATTCCTGTTGTCTGTTGTGTTCCTGATCTACTCTGCAGTGGGTTGTTGAGAGCTGGTTTGCTGACTCAAACAAACAGACAAACAAATGATTTATGGGAAGTTACTGAGTCATGCCTTGTCCCATAGCTACTTTTTCCTGCTCTCAGAAAGCTCAAAGTTATTATTATTTAGCAAGAAATACCTGCAGGGGCCTGTTTACATGACAGATTCTTGCAGGGAGAGGTGACTGTGGTGTGGAAGTGTGTTATGATTCCTCTGCTCCTTGGTGAACTCAGATGGACCCATGGACACTTTGGGTAGCCAAGATTCTCATGTACCTTCTAAGTTACTGTAATTAGATGAGCAAAATGACAAACATTTAGGGCTCTTGGAGCAATGTTTTGCAAATGTATACACTCAACTCCTTTTGATAATATAACGTGTTCAAATTCCAAGAAATCCTAATTTATGTGAAAGAGGACTTGCCATCACCTTCATGATCAATCCATAGTAAGTCCTCATTGGTTTTACCTGGTTCTGTAGGTCTTAGCATAGGTTAGTCAGTGGAACACATTAATACAGCATCTACTAAATGCAAGTTATAAGTTCTTGCATAAGAACTCTATTATAAGTTCCAAGATGGAGGGGTTAAGGATTCATACTGGATAATTTAGAGAGCATGTCAGAGAAATATGAAAACTGCACAAGAAAAACTGAGAAACTGCATCAGAGAAACAGATGACATGGCTCATAACTTGTGAGTAAATACATTTTTGGTAAACCTAAGCAGATATGCATACAGTACATACTATGGACATATGCATTTTAAAGAGTGGTTTGCTGTATAATATGAGATAATCTGCATGAGTCAGGATTTGGGAAAACATCCCAAGAAAGTGACGAAGTGGAGGAAAATATCAATATTTCTGTATGGGACTGAGTTGCATAGGCAGGCTAGAGTGTGCATGAAATGATAATTGGTTACTGGTGAGGGGGCAGGGTTAGGGAAGGTAGGGATATTTTCCAGTGAGTGATTCTAAGTGGTGTTTCCTTACACCTCTATTGCTACTGTTCAAATTTAGCTATAAAACAAGGCCATTGATCTTTTTATAATAACCTATTCAGTTTGCCTAAGAGTCTCATCAAAGTACTAATAACCAACGTCACTGGGCACTTAGAATGCCTACAATGTTGAGTGAGTCATCTCATTTTATCTTCAGAGAAGCACTGGGTGTTGCTGGGTATGTATATCAAAAGGGATGAATTGGGTTATCAGATCAGATCAGTCGCTCAGTCGTGTCCGACTCTTTGCGACCCCATGAACCGCAGCACGCCAGGCCTCCCTGTCCATCAACAGCTCCCGGAGGTCACCCAGACTCACACCCATCAAGTCAGTGATGCCATCCAGCCATCTCATCCTCTGTCGTCCCCTTCTCCTCCTGCCCTCAATCCCCCCCAGCATCAGAGTCTTCTCCAATGAGTCAACTCTTCGCATGAGGTGGCCAAAATACTGGAGTTTCAGCTTTAGCATCATTCCTTCCAAAGAAATTCCAGGATTGATCTCCTTCAGAATGGACTGGTTGGATCTCCTTGCAGTCCAAGGGACTCTCAAGAGTCTTCTCCAACACCACAGTTCAAAAGCATCAATTCTTCGGCGCTCAGCCTTCTTCACAGTCCAGCTCTCACAGCCATACATGACCACAGGAAAGACCATAGCCTTGACTAGGCGAACCTTTGTTGGCAAAGTGATGTCCCTGCTTTTGAATATGCTATCTAGGTTGGTCATAACTTTCCTTCCAAGGAGTAAGCGTCTTTTAATTTCATGACTGCAGTCACCATCTGCAGTGATTTTGGAGCCCAGAAAAACAAAGTCTGACACTGTTTCCACTGTTTCCCCATCTATTTCCCATGCAGTGATGGGACCAGATGCCATGATCTTCGTTTTCTGAATGTTGAGCTTTAAGCCAACCTTTTCACTCTCCACTTTCACTTTCATCAAGAGGCTTTTTAGCCCCTCTTCACTTTCTGCCATAAGAGTGGTGTCATCTGCATATCTGAGGTTATTGATATTTCTCCCGGCAATCTTGATTCCAACTTGTGTTTTTTCCAGTCCAGCATTTCTCATGATGTACTCTACATATAAGTTAAATAAACATGGTGACAATATGCAGCCTTGACGTACTCCTTTTCCTATTTGGAACCAGTCTGTTGTTCCATGACCAGTTCTAACTGTTGCTTCCTGACCTGCATACAGATTTCTTAAGAGGCAGATCAGGTGGTCTGGCATTCCCATCTCTTTCAGAATTTTCCATAGTTTATTGTGATCCACACAGTCAAAGGCTTTGGCATAGTCAATAAAGCAGAAATAGATGTTTTTCTGGAACTCTCTTGCTTTTTCCATGATCCAGTGGATGTTGGCAATTTGATCTTTGGTTCCTCTGCTGCTGCTGCTGCTGCTAAGTCGCTTCAGTCGTGTCCGACTCTGTGAGACCCCATGAACCGCAGCACGCCAGGCCTCCCTGTCCATCAACAGCTCCCGGAGGTCACCCAGACTCACACCCATCAAGTCAGTGATGCCATCCAGCCATCTCATCCTCTGTCGTCCCCTTCTCCTCCTGCCCTCAATCCCCCCCAGCATCAGAGTCTTCTCCAATGAGTCAACTCTTCGCATGAGGTGGCCAAAATACTGGAGTTTCAGCTTTAGCATCATTCCTTCCAAAGAAATTCCAGGATTGATCTCCTTCAGAATGGACTGGTTGGATCTCCTTGCAGTCCAAGGGACTCTCAAGAGTCTTCTCCAACACCACAGTTCAAAAGCATCAATTCTTCGGCGCTCAGCCTTCTTCACAGTCCAGCTCTCACAGCCATACATGACCACAGGAAAGACCATAGCCTTGACTAGGCGAACCTTTGTTGGCAAAGTGATGTCCCTGCTTTTGAATATGCTATCTAGGTTGGTCATAACTTTCCTTCCAAGGAGTAAGCGTCTTTTAATTTCATGGCTGCAGTCACCATCTGCAGTGATTTTGGAGCCCAGAAAAACAAAGTCTGACACTGTTTCCACTGTTTCCCCATCTATTTCCCATGCAGTGATGGGACCAGATGCCATGATCTTCGTTTTCTGAATGTTGAGCTTTAAGCCAACCTTTTCACTCTCCACTTTCACTTTCATCAAGAGGCTTTTTAGCCCCTCTTCACTTTCTGCCATAAGAGTGGTGTCATCTGCATATCTGAGGTTATTGATATTTCTCCCAGCAATCTTGATTCCAACTTGTGTTTTTTCCAGTCCAGCATTTCTCATGATGTACTCTACATATAAGTTAAATAAACATGGTGACAATATGCAGCCTTGACGTACTCCTTTTCCTATTTGGAACCAGTCTGTTGTTCCATGACCAGTTCTAACTGTTGCTTCCTGACCTGCATACAGATTTCTTAAGAGGCAGATCAGGTGGTCTGGCATTCCCATCTCTTTCAGAATTTTCCATAGTTTATTGTGATCCACACAGTCAAAGGCTTTGGCATAGTCAGTAAAGCAGAAATAGATGTTTTTCTGGAACTCTCTTGCTTTTTCCATGATCCAGTGGATGTTGGCAATTTGATCTCTGGTTCCTCTGCCTTTTCTAAAACCAGCTTGCACATCAGGAAGTTCACGGTTCACATATTGCTGAAGCCTGGCTTGGAGAATTTTGAGCATTACTTTACTAGCGTGTGAGATGAGTGCAATTGTTCGGTAGTTTGAGCACTCCTTGGCATTGCCTTTCTTTGGGTTTGGGATGAAAACTGACCTTTTCCAATCTTGTGGCCACTGCTGAGTTTTCCAAATTTGCTGGCATATTGAGTGCAGCACTTTCATGTAGCAAATAGCCTTCCAATCTCAATGGTTTAAAATGTACGTGCTGCCATGGGTTAAATTCTACATGGAGTGGCAGAGGAGGCTAGACTCATTGAAATCTTACAGGGACACAAGCGGACAGAGATCCCAACTTGAAATACATTTCTGTGATCTCTGGAGAAGAAAAAGGCAATCCAGTGAACTGCTTCTTTTTCTTTGGAACTGATGCATGGCATTTCTACTAACATTTCATCAGACAAAGTTAGTCATATGCCTATGTCTAACTTCAAAGGAGGTAGAAAAGGAAAATTCTAGCATGTAATTGGGGGTAGAGATAAGTAATAACTATGGATGGTGGTAATAACTATCTATAATGAAACTAAGGCACAAAGAAGGGGACCAATTTGCCTAAGTTTTCACAGCAGGTATGGTTCCATAGCCTTCTATTTTGCTGAACCTACATTTTGCCTTACATGAAAACTAAAGAGAAGCAGAAGACATATTGGAATTAGGGATGAAATTTATTTCTGGAATTAGGGATGAAATTCCTTGCTCTCAGTTTCTAGATGGTAGGGACCAGAACAGAATCTTTGAAAACATAGTTTTACTGTATAATTTTGGCCAAGTTGGAAAGCAGAGGGAGGAAGAGATTGAAAGTGTAGAGAATGCTGAAACTGTATTCAAAGACTCAATTTAGTTGTCAGAAAGACTGTAGATTTGTTGTGCTTGTTTTTGGTGAGAACTTGGAGGAGCTGAAAAGCACTCATTAAAAGATAACAGATGAATTTTTACCGGAGTTGGCCTCCTTTGATCCTTAAGATGTTTGAAAAATTAGGAAGACTATTCTGCTTCTTGTTTATTTTGGTCATCTTGATGCTTGAATTAGAGTTGCCACAAAGTGATTCCATCAGTTGCTGGGGCTACGATAGAGGAAACCATTTATGGGAATAAAAAGAGAAAGAGTCAGAAAGAAAGGCTCTAAGGGGAATAGGGGGAGGGAAAGGCCCACAAAGAGAAGAAAATGACTGGAGAAAAAGAATGGAGAGCATTAGACAAGAGGGTAGAGTGAAGGGAGGTAGAGGCGGGGAGGGAGGGGGAAGACATGTATGAAATGAGTAGGCCCACCCACATTGATATTTTCTATTCCAAAAAAATCAAATTTCTGGGATATAGGATCAAAAATAAAACATCCTCTACAAAGAGGCTGTTAAATCCACAGGCCCTTTCAAGAATGTGAGCACTTCTGTGCTCTTCCCTGCCCTGTTGGGGTTGGCAGGCCCCTTTTCTGAAGCACATGGCATCAGAAAGTCTTCTGCTGAGTGACTGAGTGGCAGGGGCCAGGGAAAAGTGCAATCTAGAGAATTTTATCCTGGTTTCTGAGAGAGGCACATGCAGGCTCACATAGTTTTCTGTGGACTGAGGCTCATGGATCCCCTGGTGTCTAACATAGCACCAAAAATAGCATTTTGAACTGCTAAGGGTAAAGAACTAATCTCTGTTCTAAGAATTAATAATTTGTTATATGTAGGAATCTGGAGTTGGGTCCTTTTCAAACATGGTATTAAAATCTAAAATTTAAGGCAAAATCAGTACTATCCTAAACTTAAAAAAAAATTAAATTACAATAAAAAACTGGCTATTTGGTATAATACAGTCAGATTTTACCCACTTTTTAAAAATTTCTTGGGAATATATTGCAGAGATATGATCAGATTAATTCTATTGCCACACATTTAAATTCTAAATTTAAAAATAAACGTGTCAAATACTGAAAGTTGTTAGTTTAATTAACTTAAATTTAAATGAAAGTAATTATAATTAAAGCAACAAATAATATAGTAATCAACACATTTAAGACTGGAGTATAGGAAATCCACATACAGAATCAATTGCTTTCCAAACACTAACAAAGTATCTCAAAAAAAAATCATTTACAATAACATAAAAAAAATACTTAAAGAAAAAGTTTAGTCAAGGAGGTGAAACATCTGTACACTGAAAGCAATAAGACTTTGATGAAAGAAACTGAAGAAAGCACAATGAATGAAAAGCTACCTCATGTTCATGGATCAGAATAATAAACAGTGTTAAAATGTTCATACTACCCAGAGTTACCTATAGATTAAAAGCAATCCCTATCAAAATTTGAATGGCATTCTTCATACAAATAGTTTTTGAATGGAATAAGTAAATTGTCTCTGTATAAGATCATATCATCTGTAAACAGAGATAATTATACTTCTTCATTAATGAGGAATGCTGGGCTGGATGAAACACAAGCTGGAATCAAGATTGCTGGGAGAAATATCAATAACCTCAGATATGCAGATGATACCACCCTTATGGCAGAAAGAGAACTAAAGAGCCTCTTGATGAAAGTGAAAGAGGAGAGTGAAAACATTGGCTTAAAGCTCAACATTCAGAAAACTAAGATCATGGCATCTGGTCCCATCATTTCATGGCAAATAGATGGAAACAGTGACAAACTTTATTTTTGGGGGCTTCAAAATCACTGCAGATGGTAATTGCAGCCATGAAATTAAAAGATGTTTCCTCCTTGGAAGGAAAGTTACAACCAACCTAGACAGCATATTAAAAAGCAGAGACATTACTTTGTCAACAAAGGTCTATCTAGTCAAGGCTATGGTCTTTCCAGTAGTCATGTATGGATGTGAGAGTTGGACTGTGAAGAAGGCTGAGTGCTGAAGAATTGATGCTTTTGAACTGTGGTGTTGGAGAAAACTCTTGAAAGTCCCTTGGCCGTCAAGGAGATCCAACCAGTCAGTTCTAAAGGAAATCAGTTGAGTATTCATTGGAAGGATTGATGCTGAAGCTGAAACTTCAATACTTTGGCCACCTGATGGGAAGAACTGACTTATTTGAAAAGACCCCGATGCTGGGAAAGATTGAAGGCAGGAGGAGAAGGAAACGACAGAGGATGAGATGGTTGGATGGCATTACCGACTCAATGGACATGAGTTTGAGTAAACTCCAGGGGTTGGTGATGGACAGGGAGGCCTGGCATGCTGCAGTCCATGGGGTCTCAAAGAGTGGGACATGACTGAGTGACTGAACTGAACTGATTTCTGATTAGCATGCTTTCTGTTTCTTTTTCTTGCTCAATTGCTCTGGTTAGGACTTTCAGTACTATATTGAATAAGGAGCACACTAGTCTTGTTCCTGATCTTAGACGTAAAGCTTTCAACATTTTACCATCGAGTATGATGTTAGTTGTGGGCTTGTCACATATGAACTTTATTTTGTTGAGATACAGCATACACCAAATATTGAAAATGTTTCATCACAAAAGGATATCAATTTTTGCCAAATTTTGACAAATGATTTTTATGTATCCTTTTGAGATAATCATATGATTTTTATCTTTCATTCTATTAACGCGATGTATCACATTGATTTGTATATGGTGTACCATTCTTGCATCCTAGGGATAAGTCCTACTTTATCATGGTGTGTGATCCTTTCAATGTTCTATTGAATTTAGGTTGCTAGTCTTTTGTTGCGGAGAAGGCAATGGCAACCCACTCCAGTACTCTTGCCTGGAAAATCCCATGGACGGAGGAACCTGGTAGGCTGCAGTTCCCAGCGTCGCTAAGAGTCAGACACGAATGAGTGACTTCACTTTCACTTTTCACTTTCATGCATTGGAGACGGAAATGGCAATCCACTCCAGTGTTCTTGCCTGGAGAATCCCAGGGACGGGGGAGCCTGTTGGGCTGCTGTCTATGGGGTCACACAGAGTCGGACACGACTGAAGCGACTTAGCAGCAGCAGCAGCAGTCTTTTGTTGAGAATTTTTTACTTCTATATTCATCAAGGATACTAGCCTGTATTTTTCTTTTTCTTTTAGTGTTCTTATTTAAGTGTGGTATTAGGATTATACTGGCCTTGTAAAATGAGTTTGGGAGTATTTTTTTGCATTCAGTATTTTTCAAGTGTTTTAGAAGGACTGACCTTAATTCTTCTTTAAATGCTTGGTAGATATAAAGAGTGAAATCAGCCGGTCCAGGGCTTTTCTTTGTTGGGAGGGTTTTGTTTATTAATTCAATCTCCTTACTCATAATAAGTCTGTTTAAATTTTCTGTTTCTTTATGATTCAGTCTTGATACATTGTGTGTTTCTAGGAACTTATTTATTTTTTCTAGGTTATTTGATTTATTGGTTTATAATTGTTCATAGCAGCTTCTTGTGATCCTTTGTATTTCTGTGGTATCAGAGGTAATGTCTCTCTGAGTCTTCTGAGTCTTCTCTTTTTTTATCATTGTTAGTCTTTATCTATGTTTGTTAGCTAAAGGATTGTCAATTTTTTTCAAAAAAGAAAACAGTTCTTAATTTATTGATATTTTCTATTGTTTTTCTCATCTCTATTTCATTTATTTCTGCTCTGATCTTTGTTATATCTTTCCTTTTGCTAATTTTGGGCTTAATTTATTCTTACTTTTCTAGTTCCTTGATGTGAAAAGTTATTTGAGATGTTTTTTTTTCCTTAAATGAGGGCATTTATCACTACAAACATCCCTCTTAGAACTGCTTTTCCCACAAGTTTTGATATGTTATGCTTCCACTTTTACTTGTTTTGAGACAAAAAAAATTCCCTTTTTATATTTTCTTTGACCCACTGGTTGTTCAGGAGCATGTTTCTTTAATTTCCATCTATTCATAAATGTTCTAGTTTTCTCCTGTTATTTATTTCTAGTTTCATGCTATTGTGTTTGGGAAAGATACTTGGAATTATTTCAACTTTCTCAGAT
Source organism: Tragelaphus eurycerus (assembly GCA_935064755.1). Lineage (NCBI taxonomy): Eukaryota > Metazoa > Chordata > Mammalia > Artiodactyla > Bovidae > Tragelaphus > Tragelaphus eurycerus. The sequence continues at coordinate 18,594,815 of CAKXYN010000003.1, forward strand.
TTTCTAAGGCTTGATTGTGACCTAATATACGACCTATTCTGGAGCACGTACTTGAGAAAGATGTGTATTCTGTAGTTTTTGTATGGAGTGTTTTGTATGTGTCCGTTAGACGTTTGGTCTAAAGTTTAGTCCAAGTCCAGTGTTTACTTATTGATTTTGTGTATATGATCTACTCATTGTTGAAAGTGGGGTATTGAAGTTCCCTACTGTTATTATATTGTCTACTTCTTCCTTCAGATTTGTTAGTATTTCTTTAATATACTTGTCAGTTCAGTTCAGTTCAGTCGCTCAGTTGTGTCTGACTCTTTGTGACCCCATGAATTGCAGCACACCAGGCCTCCCTGTCCGTCACCAATCCCTGGAGTTCACTCAAACTCATGTCCATCGAGTCGGTGAGGCCATCCAGCCATCTCATCCTCTGTCGTCCCCTTCTCCTCCTGCCCTCAATCGCTCCCAGCATCAGAATCTTTTCCAATGAGTCAAGTCTTTGCATTAGGTGGCCAAAGTATTGGAGTTTCAGCTTTAGCATCAGTCCTTCCAATGAACACCCAGGACTGATCTCCTTTAGAATGAATTGATTGGATCTCCTTGCAGTCCAAGGGACTCTCGAGAGTCTTCTCCAACACCACAGTTCAAAAGCATCAATTCTTCAGCGCTCAGCTTTCTTCACAGTCCAACTCTCACATCCATACATGACTACTGGAAAAACTATAGCCTTGACTAGATGGATCTTTGTTGGCAAAGTAATGCCTCTGCTTTTGAATATGCTATCTAGGTTGGTCATAACTTTCCTTCCAAGGAGTAAGCGTCTTTTAATTTCATGGCTGCAGTCACCATCTGCAGTGATTTTGGAGCCCAGAAAAATAAAGTCTGACACTGTTTCCACTGTTTCCCCATCTATCTCTCATGTAGTGATGGGACCAGATGCCATGATCTTCGTTTTCTGAATGTTGAGCTTTAAGTCAACTTTTCCACTCTCCTCTTTCACTTTCATCAAGAGGCTTTTTAGTTCCTCTTCACTTTCTGCCATAAGGGTGGTGTCATCTGCATAGCTGAGGTTTTTGATATTTCTCCCAGTAATCTTGATTCCAGCTTGTGCTTCTTCTAGCCCAGCATTTCTCATAATGTACTCTGCATATAAGTTAAATAAGCAAGGTGACAATATACAGCCTTGATGTACTCCTTTTCCTATTTGGAACCAGTCTGTTGTTCCATGTCCAGTTCTAACTGTTGCTTCCTGACCTGCATACAAATTTCTCCAGAGGCAGGTCAGGTGGTCTGCTATTCCCATCTCCTTCAGAATTTTCCATAGTTTATTGTGATCCACACAGTCAAAGGCTTTGGCATAGTCAATAAAGCAGAAATAGATGTTTTTCTGGAACTCTCTTGCTTAGGTGCTCTGAAATTGTGTACATATATATTTACAATTGTTTTATATTCTTGATGAATTGACTGCTTTATCAATATATAATGACCTTCTTTGTCTCTTGTTGTAGTTTTTGAGTTAAAGCCTATTTTATCTAAGTATAGATACCCTTATTCTCTTTTGGTTTCCACTTGCATGGAATATCTTTTTCTATTCTTTCACTTTGCACCTATGTGTGTCTTTAAAGCTGAACTGAGTTTGTTGCAGGCAGCCTGTAGTTGGATGTTTGGGTTTATTTTCACTTTTGATTGGAGAATGTAATTTATTTACACTTGGAGTTTACAGTATGCAGTTGAATTTTTTTTTTTTTTTTTGATTGGTGAATGTAATTTGTTAACACTTAAAGTGATTAGTGGACTTCCCTGGTGGCTCAGACGGTAAAGCATCTGTCTACAATGTGAGAGACCTGGGTTCAAGTGATTAGTATGGACTTCCCTGCTGGCTCAGAGAGTAAAGAATCCACCTGCAATGCAGGAGACCCAGGTTTAGTTCCTGGGTTGAGAAGATCCCCTGGAGAAGGGAATGTCTATCCACTCCAGTTTTCTTGGCTGGAGAATCTCATGGATAGAGGAGTCTGGTGGGATACAGTCCACGGAGTCACAAAGAGATGGACACAACTGAGTGACTAAAACATTAGTAGGGACTTCCCTGGTGAGTCAGATAGTAAAGAATCTGCCTGCAGTGCAGGAGACCTGGATTCAATCCCTGGGTAGGGAAGATCCCCTGGAGGAAATCATGGCAATCCACTCCAGTATTCTTGCCTGGAAAATCCCATGAAGAGAGGAGCCTGGTAGGCTATAGTCCATAGGGTCACAAAGAGTCAGACATGACTGAAGAGACTTAGCATGCACACATGCATGAACTCTAATGGAAGACAAGACATCTTCAAACACACAGGAAATAATTATTTGGACATTAAAGAGACGAGTGATCCCAGAGACTGGAATACTTTAGGGTATGTGAATCATGCAGAGGACTGTATTTTTTGAAACTTTCTGTGTTTACTTAACTTTACACTGTGAACATCTTTACAGATTAGTGTATAAGGAGCTACCTTATTTTTAAGCAGCTGCATATCATTTTTTAAGATAATTTAACCATTTTTTCATTATAGGCAGATGCTAATTGTTAGCATTTTTTGGTTGTTGCTATTGTTATCCATAGAGTTGCAATTAACATTCTTGAAGATAAATCTTTGCAAATGTATTCTGGTATTTCTGTAGAATGGGTTTAAATGGGATGGCTGAGTAGCATTTGAACTTTTAATAAATTTTAAAAGATTTCCCTCTTAATAATTTGTAATTATTTACACTCACTACAAACAACAGTGTCTAAAAATGTCCATTTCAAGGTGTTCTCACAAACTGTGACATTTATAAAAATTTTTTCCAGTCTGATAAGTGAAAAATGGTACCTCATTTTTTCAACATACATTTATTTTATTGGTAGGGAGACTAAAAATCTTTTCATAGTGTAATTATTCACATATATTTCTTCTATGACTTTACCTTGTTAATTTTTCTATTGGGTAGTTTGCTTATTTCCCCAGTATAGGGGATTTTCTTATTCTATGAATATTACATTTAGTTTGTTACATGTATTAAAATACTTCCTCCTAGTTCCTTTTTTCTTTCTTTTTAAAATTTTTTTCAGCTTTCCTTTGGAGTTTTTCAACATATAGAAATTTTAAATATTTATGAAGTTAAACCCAATTATTGCCTTTATAACTACTGAGTTTTAGTCAATCTTAAAAAAGCCTTTCTTAACCCAAGAACATAAAATTATCTTGATATTTTCTTGTAAACTAGTAAAATTTGTATTTGTTTAGCGCTTACATTCATGGAGCCTACTTACAAGTCTAAAGTGGGCAGGGTGAAAGAGTCTATTTTTCTTAGATCATCCCAATATTTACTAATCTACATTTTTCCCCTGACTTAATTTTTATAAAATATTAAATTACTATATTTTTGTCTATAATTACTAAATTACTATATTCTTTGACAAAGAATCGAATCTTTGTCTTCTAAAATTCAGTTTGTCTTACTCAATTATTTGCTTATTCTAAGATGATTAGTTAAATCAGTTTTATAGTATCTTTATGGTACCTTTTGATTGATGGTAAACTAGCAGTCTCTTATAATTCTTTGTAAAGAAAATGGTGTTGCCTATATTCATTAAACTTTTTTTTTTAGAAAAAAATAGAATTAACATAAGAGCTACATCTCCACCAAAAATTCTAGAGATTTTGAAATGAGAATTATATAGAATTTATTGACTAGTATGGAGAAAGTAGGCATCTTTAACCCACTGAGGTTGCATCAATTACAACATGATATGTACTTCATTAATTTAGGTCTTTTGTGCTCACTTTAGTAAATTTTATGGTTTTCTTTAAGTCTCACACATTTCTTATTACATTTGTCCCTAAGTATTTCATACCTTTAGTTGATACTGAGAATCAGATTTTTAAAATGAATTCTTTTATTTGGTTATCGTTGAAAACAGGAAAGTAGTTGATCTTTGTATTTAAATTTTGTGTCAAACCATGTTTGTTATTTTAAATTCACAAAGATGTGTAATACAAGAAGAGCTCTAAGAATATCATAAATAAATGCTTCTCTATGGATGCTGAAACTGTTTTTTTAACTAGCTGATAATGCAACCTAAGGATTATGTAGATAAAGTATTTGAATTATGGATTTAAAAAATATAATTTGATTTCAAAAATAATACTTATTAATTTACATTGTTTTAAAAATGTAGAAAAATGCAAATTAAAAAAAAAATCCATAACTCTCCAAGCCTGCTCACTCATTCAACTCTTTAGGTACACTTCTCCTATCTATCTACTTACCTATCCATTTATCTGTTCATCTATTAATATACCTGTTTATCTTTATGAATGTGTGTGTGTAAGTATCAACATTTGTGTCCTTGAAATCATGATTCATATTCTATCTTGTAGCCTTTTTCACACAAGAATATGTTGTGAATATTTCTTTATATTATTAAGTATGATAAGCTAAACTTTTAGAATTGACTGCTTATTTTGAGATCATTTATTTGTCTGCTTAGTTGCTCAGTCATGTCTGACTCTCTTTTCGACTCCATGGACTATAGTCTGCCAGCCTTCTCTGTCCATGGGATTCTCCAGGCAGGAATACTGGAGTGGGTTGCCATGCCCCCCTCCAGAGGATCCTCCCAACTCAGGGATCAAACCCAGGTCTCCTGCATTGCAGGCAGATTCTTTACCATGTGAGCCACCAGGGAAGCCCTTGATATCATTTAGACATAGCTTAAAAAACACTCAGAATTTAAGTGGTTTTTCCACTATGGATAAATATTATTTACTTAATATTAATATTTTAGAAAATCCCTCCACCTAATAAGAATTTCTGTTTGAGAGAAAATAGAATAAATATACTTTTCCTTATTCCTCCTGTTAAGTACAATTAAAAACTCTGAATAATGTATATATAACACAAACATGAAAGTGTTGTGAAAGCATTAGTCTCTCAGTTGTGTCTGACTCTTTGTGACATGGACTGTAGCTCTTGGGGCTCCTCTGTCTCTGGAATTCTCTAGGCAATAATACTAATGTGAGTTGCCATTTCCTTCTCCAGGGCTCTTCCTGATCCAGGAATCAGACCTGGGTCTCCTGCATTGCAGGCAGATTCTTTACCAACTGAGCCACCAGGGAATTACAAGCATAAGAAAACTCTAAAGGTGAAGAGCAGAAGGCAGATGTCTAGGGACCTTGGAACTCAAGGAATGGTGCAGTGATGAATTCTTGTGTTCTTTTTATTTTCCCCTTCATATATCTCAAACTTGAAACAAATAAAGCCAGCAATCTGGAAACGATAATAGGAACATACAGAAATGCACCCCCCAAAAGCCTAGTCTGTCTAGTCAAAGGACCAGGAAAGAAGCAGTCCAGAAAGACAGGAAACTTTGATAATAATTGCTCTACTCCAAGTGACCACAGAAAATAAGTGTGACTCCAACTCCACCCACACCAACAAGGGCTAAATGGAAAACCTAGATTTCTACCCTTCAGAAGCTATAATGAGGTACCACAATCCACCTACACCAGAGTGTTGCTAGAGAAATCTGAGTATGGATCTAGGACTCTCATCCCCATAGGGTGATAATGAGACTCTTTCCAATCCCCTGAACTCCCCACCTGAGGTGTCAGTAGATACTACTTGGGAGAGTCTAGATTTCTACTCACACCAGCTGGTTGGATAGTATCAGAGGAGGCCTGGTGGGTCAGGACTTTCATCACAACATATGGTCACCTCTTTCTGGTATCTGTGGGCAGAAGTAACTCCTATCTTTGTTCAGCAGTAGCAAGGGGCTTTCTCCTCCAACCTTCCCCCAGTATGTCAATTGTTCTTGAGTGGGAACTTGGAGATCTACTTTTGCTTGGTGGTAATAAAATTGGTGTCACTCTTTTCCTGCCAGAACTGTATCATAAGATGTTAGCCAAAATAGGTTTAAATATAACAAGCCTCATAAGAGAATACCCAAACTCTCTGTTTTGAACAAAAATCAATCACTCATTATACTAAGAATGAGAAAGATCTTAAACTGAATACTTTCCTTTTCAAAGTGAAAAGGAAAAAGAGAATCAATATACGCCAACACCAAGCTAATGGAGATATTAGAATGATCTGACAAGAATTTTAAAGCAACTTTCATAAAAATGCTTCAATGAGCAATTACAAACATTACAAAATTTACAAAAATTACAAATAAAAATAGAAAGCATTGACAAAAATAGAAAGTCTCATTAAAATTTTTAAAAATTAAGAACTAAATGGAAATTTTAGAACTGAAAATACACTAACCAAAATAATAAAAATAATAAAAACTCAATGGAGGAGCTAAAGAGCATCATGAAAGGGGTAGAGAAAAGAATACACTAACTGGAAGAAAGCACAATAGAAATAAGCCCAATCAGAACAAAAAGAGAAAAGAATAACTGAAAAATGGAATAGAGCCTCAGAGACCTAGGAGAACAACAAAAGATTTCACATTTGTGTCATCAGAGACCTGGCAGGAGAGAAGAAAGAAAGAGGGGTTTAAAAAATTCTCAAAAAAATAATGGTTAGAAACATCTCTAATTTAACAAAAGATATTAATATATAAACCTATGAATTCAAGAAGCTGAATGAATATTAAAGATGATAAATCCAAAGACATCCATATCAAAACATATCACAGTCAAACTTGAAAACTAAAGACAAAAAAAATAAATCTTACAAGTAGCAAGATAGAAATAATACCCTACCAATAGAGGAAAAACACACCCACACAATTAGAATTGCACCAAATATCTCACCAGCATTTACAGAGATTAGAAGGAAGTGAACAACATTTTTCAAGTGCTGAAAGAAAAGAACTGTCAACCCAGAATCCAATATCCAGTGAAAGTATCCTTCAGAAATCAAAGAGAAATCAAGGCATTCTTAGACAAAGACAAACTAAGAATTTGAAAAGGATGGCTTAAGGAATCTCTTTAAATGGATAAGAAATGTTAGAAGAAGAATTTTTGGAATATCAGGAATAAAGAATGAACATGGTCAGCAAAATTACTGGTAAATATTAATATTTCCTCTGATGGTGATAATGAAAGTACTTAAAACAGTGTCAGACTTTATTTTCTGGGCTCCAAAATCGCTGCAGATGGTGACTGCAGCCATGAAATTAAAAGACGCTTACTCCTTGGAAGGAAAGTTATGACCAACCTAGATAGCATATTCAAAAGCAGAGACATTACTTTGCCAACAAAGGTTCGCCTAGTCAAGGCTATGGTCTTTCCTGTGGTCATGTATGGATGTGAGAGCTGGACTGTGAAGAAGGCTGAGCGCCGAAGAATTGATGCTTTTGAACTGTGGTGTTGGAGAAGACTCTTGAGAGTCCCTTGGACTGCAAGGAGATCCAACCGGTCCATTCTGAAGGAGATCAGCCCTGGGATTTCTTTGGAAGGAATGATGCTAAAGCTGAAACTCCAGTATTTTGGCCACCTCATGCGAAGAGTTGACTCATTGGAGAAGACTCTGATGCTGGGAGGGATTGAGGGCAGGAGGAGAAGGGGACGACAGAGGATGAGATGGCTGGATGGCATCACTGACTCGATGGATGTGAGTCTGAGTGACCTCCGAGAGCTGGTGATGGATAGGGAGGCCTGGTGTGCTGCGGTTCATGGGGTCGCAAAGAGTCGGACACGACTGAGCGACTGATCTGATCTGATCTGATTGAAGCAAATACAAAATAAGTCTACATTATAGAAACTCTTCTCTTTATTTTTTTTTCTCCTTCCCTCTTTCCTTCCTCCTTTCCTTTTCTTTCAGAACCATTGGAGAGTAAGTTGCAATTACACTGCCCTTTCCCTAAAAATATAATTCAATATATATTTCCTAAGAACAAAGCTATTCTCAATAACCACAATACAATGACTGGATTTAGGCAAATTAATATTTATGTAATATTGTTACCTAAAAGACAGCCCCGATTCAAAGTTATTTGTTTTCAAAAAATAAAATAATGCCTACTTAAAAAAATGGAATAAGTTAATAGAAAGGGATGCCTTCTAGAAGTTTTAACATCCTTTCTCCTTTACCTCTCTCTTTCAGATGCTGGCACCTGCATCATCTCTTATCCTCACTGGCCAGTTCTGTTCACCGTCAATACTCACAAATCTTTCCCGTGTCATTTCAAGGCTTGAGTTTTTCCAGTCTGATGCCTGTGAATAATGGTGATGGTTTACTATGATCCCAATTTCAAGAGGTCATTAGTAATTTTTTCAACAATCTTCAGGAATGTGTGTACTTATGAAGAGCTCTGGGAGCCAGAAGTATTTTGAAGGAAGAGAATTACTGGTGTCACCTCACCTTATTGTAGTATTGCTTCTATCCATCTGTAAGCAACTATGAAGAATTTAAAGCTTTCTGACATTCAATTAGTTTTTGCAAAGTTTGAGAAGCCAGTATTTTCAATGGGTTCATAATGTTCTGTTATGGAAAAAAGCTAAAAAGCAAAAAACCAACCTACAGAGTAATGTTTATGGAATTAACTCATTGCCCTAAATATAGCTTCTCTATATATGAATATATGCTTATATAAGCATAGAGAAAAGAATAGAAGGATATACAGCAAATTATTATACATCAAATTATTAATCTGAATTACCTTAGGGAGATGGGATTAGCTTTTTCTTTATATATTTCTAGGACTTTTGACTTACACAGAACATATATTCTTTTTGTAATCACAAAAAATAATGTTCTTGAAAACAGAGAAATCACACAGACCTGATTTAATATGAAGGTCTCAAATAGCAAAAGAGAAGACCCACTGATGGCGCCTAAGTCCTGCCCTGAGTTCATTGCTTGGCATGTAGTGATTAATTGCCAAATGAGTAAATGAATGATGTAGGATTATCCACGCTGAATTGGAAAGAACTCTTTTAAATAATTTTTTGTTGTTGTTCCTGGAAAAATTGTTCTGGTATTCTTCAATGCTAGGTCAAGTTTTGCTGATCTGAGGAGAGGAGCAGATTGGAAGGAAGTAAGATTTCATTTTGGAGAAATAAAACTTGAAAAGGCTATTTTCAATGAGGGAAATGAGGTTTTCTAGTTCACTCCCAAGAAAGGCATCAGCACGTGCTCTGTGGGTTTTATATATGGTTGGGTCCCAGTGTCCTCTTGGTCTTGTGATTCCTGGACTTGATCCAGTCACCTCTGGCAGGATCCTCTTTCCTCTAAAGACGCTTTATAGGCCAGTGGCATCATCCTAGGCTGTTAAAAAAATGTTCCAACAGCCATACCTTTTGTTCATCTCTTCAGAGCACTGACTCCAGCAAATCAGCTTTATTTTTCCACTGAATTGTTTGACTCTCTTGATCCCATGTAGGACCTACGAAAGACCTAACTTTTCCCTTAAAGAAGCCCACTTTTTGGATTCCATTAGCCTCCAAAAGGGCCTACTTTCTGTCTGGCATGTGGTCTTGGAAGCATCTGACTTAAACTTTCTTTAAACCCTAGTTAAATGAAGTGGAAATGACTTCTTTTCTCCTCTTTCCTCTCCTCATCCTCAACTGTGTTGCTCTTCCACTTCTAACTGTAACAGTTCTTGGAAGTCAGCCCACCAGGGCACTCACACCAAGGAGGAGACTTGGGTTGCCATTCAGAAGCCTCAGGCGAACAGGCCTCCAGGGGGAACGCTGAGTGCCTGAACCCCACTCGCCTCTGGCTCCTGGGGCAGCCCTGCCCATCACCTTAGACCAGGCACACACCTGGAAGGAAAAATATTAAGCCATCCCACTTGTTACATTCACAAATGCTTTAAACACAGGCTTGGAAAATCTGCGGGCTCCTAACACGTTCTCAGATATATGCCTTTGCGCCTGGCGGAGGTGAACTGATACGGTGCTCAGTGGTAGGAATTCGGCTCCTGCCAGGAGACTCTGAGGGGCTATGGAGCCATATAACCAGGGGCGAGCAGTGAACGCCCTCTCTCTTCGGAAACTCCGACCACCCCGGGCCGCAGAGAAGTCTGGCTCAGCTGCGTCGCCTGTTAGCCTAACGATCCACCGGGGACGCTGGTACATCCGTGGCTGGAGCCTTGTTACTGGATTGTGAGTACTGCAATGGATGAGGCACAAAGCCAGCAACCGGGTGGCATTGACAAGTCTTGGCCCCAGTAGGTACAGTGTGTGGAGGCTGAACAAATAACCTTATTTTTTTGTATCACTCCTTTGATACATCGCAAAAAGCTGCCGGCATACCTTTGCTTACCCCTGCCCCTTCGCAATCAAGGGCAAACCTATTGAAGAATAAAGAGTAAAACAATCACCATAATAGGGATGAGAAAATGGTACACTAATGATCCGACGTTAAAGTATAATGTAATAAAAACAACTTTACCTCATGTACTTTTAATACATTTCATATACCACACAGCAATTTAATGGGACATGGGTTTTAACACACAACACTAATGGCAAGATAAGAATTACCAGGTTTAATGTGGGTTCACGAAATATGCTGGAACCCTTTTACAGTGTGGAGTCTGAGCAGCAGGGCTAACACCCTCTTTATGGGCACACTGAGAGGAATTTTATTTTTATTGTATGTGGTTGTTATGTTTCAAGCGATGTGATTTCACTGGTAGCTGTGCCAAATTTTTGCAATAACAAGATTCTACTGTATTTCTATTTTTTTCACCACAATCTCATGCATTACAGTTTATTTGAAAAAAAAAAAAAAACCCAACACACCAAAAAAGAAAGCATTTCAGCCAAATCCAGTTACTTAGGATTTAAATTATAATCCAGTATAAAAATTATCCCAACTGTTTGCTTCTTTTCTTCATCTTAAGTGTTTATCGTCTTATGTAGATGTTATTGCTAGCATATTCCCCAAGAGAAGTCAATGGGATTTAATTAATTTTTCCTGTGAAACACTGCCACTGCCTAGACCTTTATTGTGTGTGTGTGTGTGTGTGTGTGTGTGTGTGTGTGTGTGTGTGAGAGAGAGAGAGAGAGAGGGGAGGGAGAGAGAGAGAGAGAGAAGGAGGGAAGGAGAGAATTGAAAGATATTGGTAATATTTTCTGATACCTATTAATTTAAATTACCTGAACCTCATGAGCATCTTTTTTTTTGCCCATTTAGAACAGACCATTAAGAGATTACTGTATTTTACCCACCATATACTTTTTGGGCTTCCCAGGTGGTGCAGTGGTAAAGAATCTGCTTGCCAATTCAGGAGATGCTGGTTCAGTCTGTAGGTCAGGAAGATCCCCTAGAGTAGGAAATGTCAACCCACTCCAGTATTCTTGCCTGGGAAATTCCATGGACAGAAGAGCCTGGTGGGTTACCGTCCATGGGTCACAAAGAGTTGGACATGACTGAGCACAAGCACACATACTTTTTGGGCTTCCCAGGTGGTGCTAGTGATAAAGAATCCGTCTGCCAATGAAGGAGATGCACGAGTTGCAGTTTTGATCCCTGGGTCAGGAAGATCCCCTGGAGTAGGAAATGGCAACCTTCTCCAATATTCTTGCTTGGAAAATTCCATGGACAGAAGAGCCTGGAGGACCATAGTCCATGGGACTGCAGAGAGTCAGACATGACTGAATGACTGAGCATAGTTTTCAAAGATAAACCACTAAGAACAGGAAAAACCCATCTGTCATCTATGAATAACACGCCATACATGGAGAACATGTTCAAACCCCGAGCTAACTGTAGGGGTGAAATTAGCTACAGTCTCTGTGAAGATGTACAAACCTTCTAGAAAGATGAGTAAAAGGGAGAATTCTATTGTCAATAAGACAATCTTGTAAGAGTGAAATTAGTGTTAGGAGCCAAATCCTGAACTATCTATAGCTTCCTGATTCTTCCTTTGATGATATTATGACTCCTAACTAAAAAGAAAAACAAAATCACATTGAAGAGCAAAGTATTTAATTAATTCTTCAGACTACTGGTCTGCATCATGTTTAACATCAATATATTTGATTGAATTATTTGTCTTTGGAATAGATACACGCAGACGTCTGTATTCCACTAGAGAGATGGAAACTGATGGGGGTAATACAAAAAGTTTGAAATTCAGCCAACCATCGGTCCTTCACCTCACCAGTCATCCCAGTTTCATCTTTTCCATCTGGTGTCAGCTGAGCTCTGACTGTGAACTCTCTCTTGATTCATCCATCACTCTTCCATTAGGAGTCTGTCCTCATCTTTGTTTCTTCACTAGACTGTGGACTTCTCAGTTTCTCCCTCTTGACAGAACTAAAAACAAGTCATGTACTGCCAGATAAAGATCATATTTATGATTGCTTTATTAAAATTCTGGCTTACCATAAAAGGATAGCTTATTCATATCCAGATACATTGATATCTTGATAGCACTGGAGATGCAATAATAAACACTCCATCTGGAGTTTATGAACCAAGAACACCCCACCAGTTATGAAATGGCCTGAATGGACCAGTGCCTCCAGTTGTGGGGAAATTGTCCTGGCCTTATTCGGCACAGAGGAGACCGCATTGTCAGTGGATAACATGATTTGTTCTCACTTTCCAGCTGACTGCATTTGTGCTATTGTTGACATTGCCATGGTCATCTGAGTGTTGGATGGTGAACACGCTTGCCAAGCATCTCCTTTACCACCTTCTTGTTGAAACCTTGCTTGGTTTCTTAGGAGCAGCTCCTTTTAACCCAATGGACAAGGAAGTGGATTGATAGCTGTTTTTTAAAAAGTGTACATTTTAATGGAAAAATGAGGTATTTTCCATTGTGGTAAAGTGTCTTTTTTTCAATCATAAAATTGCTCAAAAGAGGAAGCAAAAAGAGGAACATGTGTTCATTTGTTTTAACTTGAGTTTGTAAAAATGAGTTCTTAAGAAAGTTAGCAGCCACCAATTTCGAAGAATGATGACTTTTTTTGACATCTAAATGTTGTATCATTTCCAGAGTATAATTATCTCCCATAGTAATCTGAATTTGTAGATATGACTATAGATCAGAAACTAGTGCTCCTTTGTGGAGATGACAACATATGAGAGGGAAGGAGGGGGTAATTTGAATGTGACTACTCAAATGATAAAATCAGAGACTGTTAAGAGCAAGACCAGACCTTTCTTTTTGTAACCAGTTAAATGAAGTTAGATGGGTATTGTAGCTGGTAAGTGACAGAGACATATTTTTAAACATGGTGTTTCTTAACAATCATTCCCTGATAGTCCAGACTTGTGTATGACTGCTTATGTTGAAGTTTATCTGAGCATCAGGATAGCATCAGACTTGTTATTCAGAAAGCCCTTCTGTGTTCCCAGTACTGTCTAGTTGGGGACCTACTTTGATTACAGATTATTAATCACAGCTGTTCCATGCAGAGCAGCTAGCTAAGCTTTGAGTTACCAAATATTGCAAACCACTGTAGAGAAGCCACCTACAGCCTCCAACCAACATCTTGCCACCAGCAGTTGTAGAAAAAGCAGAAAGGAGGCAGACGTGGTTGTTGCCCAGTTGGAAATTCTGGTACTAACACGACTTCCAGTGAGGCCCGTGGTAGGAGTGTGTTGTTTGTTATGCTCTCCCTGAAGTTCTACTCTGAGCTCTCCCAGCCCTGGCTGGAGACTGTTTTGTTTTCTAGTAACTATGCACTGTGACGGTGACTGTGGCAGTGTCAATAACAACACCACAGCAGCCTTTTGGAAAGTGGGTACCTTCTTTTCACACCCAAACCTTTCTGTCTGGAAGATTTCACTCTCTTTCTCTTTCCCCTAGCATATTCTTCTCTGAGTGTGACTCTAAAAGAAGAGAGCCAAGGCTATCTAGGTTGCTCGTAGTACAAAAGCAGAGGTGAGCACTCCTTTAAAAAGCTGAGAATGGACTGTCAGTGCTATTAGGAATTCACTGATGAGTTGGCTTTCCCTAATGGTAGATCTCCAAGTTTATGTGTAGGGAGCTCAAAGGAAGGCTGACTCATCAAAGGCACCGAGGCTCAGGTTACTCTAAAAATGAACTTGTCACATGATAAGTAACGTAGATTGAGCTCTTTCTCTGTGCTAGATTCTTTTTCACTACCAGTTTAAGTCCAAACAGCATTTCAATGAGGAGAATGTGAGCAACGAGAAAATAAGCAGATTGAGAAGAGGAACTTGCATTTACTTGTATACATGGGGCTCTTGGCATGTTTGCTTTTTGAATGATGTTAATAAATGTTATCCTTACAGGTGAAGAAACAGAGGTTTAGGGAAATGGTATACTCTGCCCAATAAATTCACCCAGTTGGATAGTGGCAGAAGGGGAAATCATTCCTGGGGAGCTTTTATGCAGTTGGAAGCTGTTCACCCTAGAGTGGAGTTGGACACAAGAGTCATTTGCAGGAGATTTGGAAAGTGAAAATGAAGCATCAGCCATCATGTTCAGAGGGTGGGCACAGGGTCATACACGACATTGCTGATCTGCTGGTTGATCTTGGTTGGCGGTGTGGGACAGCGGTCGGGTCTGCAGCATTCCTAGTTCCCATTGGGTCTCCTCCTCCTTCAGGTTCTTTGAGTCTTGAGCTTTGTGTTTGAGCTTTGTGGCTCAGGGTGTCTGCTGCTTCTGTAGCTTATCTATGTTGCCAGGTTTGGAGGCTATGTGAAGCAAATACGGCTTCCAGGCCATATTTGTATCCCTGCTTCATGTCCAGCCTATTGCTGTCTGTGCTGACCTACAGCAACTTCAGGGCCACTACCAGAAGTAGAAGTCTCCCAGAGAATTCTTCACCAGCTCCCACAATCATGTCTCGTCTAATCCCTATAATAGACTCTTTATTTTGAATCGCATACAGCGGTTTGCTTCCTGAATCAAACCTTAGCTGTTACATTCCATCAGACTCCAACTTTCTAGTACAGGGCACTCACTAGGGAGGGTGGGGTTGAGGGGACAAGCTGGTGTCAGTGGGGTTCAAACCTTTTGTTTCTGGGAAGCTCAAGACTTCCTCAATCAGATGTTCAGAGAACAAAGGCAGGGGATGTACTGGATGCAAAGCAGAAACATTAAGAAGTCATTTCAGTGTTTTTGTTTAGCGAAACACAGAGCTAGGTTATTTTATGGCTAGTTCTGTTTTTAAGATAAGCTAAAAATAAATGGATGAAAATATATTTCGGTGGTTATTTGTAGTCTATGTAAAAGGACATTTTTCTGATTTCTCAATCAAAGCTTTTCAATATCCTTGAAAAGGATATTGAGACTGCCTTAATGTGCCACACATCTGTGTGCAAAGCAAGTGTTCTTTGTTATTACCGAGATGAAACATCTGGAGGATGGTATTTCCTCACTTTTTATTCATTTGGTGTCACATAGATCCAGGCATCAACATGTGTCTCTGTTCTCTTATGCTTTTTGAGAGCATTATTTATTTTTCAATGTGGTTTTTTTTCCTGGAAAACAATTTTCCAAGGTGCAAGCTATTCGGATGAAGTGCTGAAATCTTGGCTGTAAGAAAAGCTAAGCAAAACCAACCAACACTCCCTTTGAGCCCCGACTTCAATACTTCTGAGGTTTACTCTTTGCCATTTAGCACGTTCTCTTTGCTGTCTGCTTGCACATCACGTACCCTGGGACTTTCCTGGGTTTCTCTACCTTCTGCTTTTGGGGTAATATTGGTTTAACCACCAGAAGAACAGCATTAGAAAGATCTAATTTTCTTCCATGGGAGCAAGAGTTTCTATACAATCCAGCACTTCACCTGATTTCTAGAAGCCTTTCTGGCTTCTTAAAGAATCCATCAGCCCCACAATTCCACTACCACTACCCGCTCTTTCTTTTATATGTCCATCATCCCTCTTAGGTGCGAAAATATGCTCATAGATTGCTCCTCCCTTGTTCTATGTGGATTAGGTTTGCCAGATAAAATACAGAATGCCTAGCTAAATTTGAATTTCATCTAAACAACAAAGAACTCTTGGGGCATACTTTAACTAAGAAAAAGAATTGTAAGGCTGATAAAGTAATGAGGCATCCTGACTTTTAAAAGCTCCATCTGACAATCTTGCATCCCGAATCCCCAAAGACTCCCACTTTCCAAACCCTGCACATCGACAGGATCACGGTTAGCCAAGCTCTGCACAGTTTCCCAGAGTATCCTTGAGGAATGTATTTGCCTTCTAGCATTTGGATGGGTTCCTTAGTTCTGCCACCAAAACAAAACATTAATAATGCATTTGTTGTAAACCTGATTTTCTTAACGGCAGTGTGAACCATCCTGAAAGTGGCTGCTGTCTTTCTAAAATGCAGTGCTTGCTCAAAGACTTAACAAGTAGCTTAACTCTCTCTGGGTTGCACAGCTTTTCTTCTATTTCCTTCCTCTTCTTTTCAAAGTTGCTTGTCCTCTTTATTATAAAAATAATACCCTTCTCCATTCAAAGTTGAACTGGGTCTGACATTTATTCCTCAGGATTTTGCAACCCAGAAATGACCCTCTGACGAGTCCATGGACTGGGATATAGATTCTTATTACCCAGGTCACACAATACCAACAGAGACAGGTTTGCAAAGGACTTGGGAAGTAATGATTCGGACCAAGGTTTATAACTGCTTTTTGAAATTTGTTGGAAAATAGCGTTTATCAGCCTCTTCCAGATTCAAAACTAATGCATGTTCACTTAAAAAAATGCAAACATACAAAAGCACAAGAATAAAATTAGAAAAATCACTTATAAACCTGATATCCAGATATGCTAATATTTTAATAGATATCTAATATTTTTCTTTAAGAACAATTTAGTTTGAACAAAAGCAGCATGCCACACAAATATACTCTAACTTTTTGTTGTTATTTTTTAACAACCAATTGTGAATAGTTTTTCAGTGTAAAGTTTCCTTGTATATCACTAATTCTCAATGGTTTGGGGGCTACAGATCTCATTCAAAAAAGTGCTGAAAGATTTAAGATTTCTTCCAGGAAAAGCTACTTCTACAGGTACCCAGAACATTTTAGATCAAATTTCAGACTCTTAGAATGCTTCTGTAGATCCCACAAGTAAAGACAGAAAACATCACAGCTGTTCTAAAACATTTTAATTTAAAACTCATTTTAATTTGTACCTGCACATGAATATTTTGAGTGATAATTTACCCAGTAAAACTTATTCTGTATAAGGGAATGGGGACAATTTGCTACTTTGAAATCTCAGGTAGATAGGTTTTCACTTTTGTTTTTGTTTTCTTAGAATCTAGATTTAGGTCAAGGTAAAGAGGAACCATTAGCAAATTTGCAGATTGCCCTTCTGTTTACATGTCAGTTCTAAAGATTGTTTAGCTGATGATGGGTCTTCCCTTGGTTACAAGCCAACGCAGTCATGATCGAGAAACCTTGTTTGGATTTCACAAGAACTTTGTCACAAGTCTTGTGTTTCCTGTAGGAAAGCTGAATTCACCAGTGTACTTTACTGTGAGTAATACTACAACTCTGCTCTCAGCAGGAGACTTTTGCTGATGATAAAAATTAATTCTTGATGGAAATGCAAAATTAATCCAATAGTTATTGAAAGCTAAAGACATCTTTTGACTGTTCTTCTATATGTAACTTTCAGTCTATGCCTATAGTCAGAGAAGAGATAAGACAACTTGGGAAAGCCCAAGAAATGTAGTCCTCTGTGTCAGGGATTCCCAACCCCCTGGACCACAGACAAATACCGGTCCCCTTCTATTAGAACAGTAGTGGCAGTGGGCAAGCAAGTGAGTGGAGCAAAATCTCATTTGAATTTACAGCCGCTCCCCATCTCTAGTATTACTGCCTGAGATCCGCCTCCTGTCAAATCAGGGGTGGCATTAGATTCTCATTGGAGCATGAACTCTACTGTGCACTGCATGTGGCAGGGATCTAGGTTTTGCACTCCTTATAAGAATCACCCTTGCCCATGGTCCATGGAAAAATTGTCTTCCACAAAACTGGCCCCTGGTACCAAAATTGGGAACTCTGCTCCACATGAGGATGTGTGGGCCTACTGTCCCCCTGCAGGACTGGCCAGGAATGGGACTGGGTGGACATCTGTGGCCCATAGGAAGCAGCATCAGGGCTGCTAATATCTATTGCTATTATTATTAACTACGGTGATGATAGTTGCTATTTATTGGGTCCCCATTATATGCTGGCCACTGAACTATGTGCTTTACCTACATGACTTTAAATTCTGGCCACTCTGAAAAATAGGTATGATTTTTCTCTTAGGTGGGAAAGAGATGCCGAATGGCAAAGAGTACAGACTCAGGCACTTCACAATCTAGATACATTATTTGTTGGCCTTGTGAGCTCAGATAAGTTCCTTTGAGCTCTTGTGCTTCAATTCGTTCATCTTTAAAATGGGGGTAAAATAGGGATTTGAATTCAAATTGGCCAAACTCTTTAACCTACAGATACTGCAAAGGTTCAAAAGTCAAAGAGATGTTTTTATTCTTCTTTTTAAGGATGTTTTTTAAGGATGTGAAAACCTTTTGTGTAAATACAAAGGTAGTCAAGGGGACTTCCCTGGTGGTCCAGTGGTTAAGAACCTGCCGTCCAATGCAGGTGACATTCCCTGGTTGGGAAACTAAATTCCACATGCCTCAGGGCAACTAAGCCTTCACGCCACAACTAGAGAGAAAACTGCCTGCTGCAATGAAGACCCAGTGAAGCAAAAAATTAAAATATTACTAATAAAAAAGGTAGCCAAGTATAATAGAAAAATCCTGAAATAGGTGGTTAGAAGACAAAGGTTTGAGTCCGCGATCAGTTTCTAATTAGCTATGCGACTTTTGACAAATGACCTAATCTCTCTGAGCCTCTACTTACTCATCTGGAAAAGGGGTGTGATGTTTTCTTAGCTGGATACTTTGCAGGACTGTTGGGGGTATTAAATGAGATAATGAAGGTGAAATTGCTCATGCAGATAGCAACTGTTATATGTTTTGTTGTTATCCTTTCTGACTAGATTCATTGTTTGCCATTGGAAGGAAGGAAAACTTACTAAATTCTACTCTGTGCCAGACGCTGGGCTAAGTTTGGCATAAATATCATCTTATACAATCCTGCAACAATCCTGGGCCTTGAAAGGGTCGATGCTTTGCCAAAGGCACTATGGTTAGTAGCGGAGCTGGGAATTGCGAAGCAACACTATGCCCTATTGTGTAGCTATGAAACAGCTCTTTATTGCATTAATTATAAAATACATTATTTTCGTAATTTATCATCTTTGAAAACTGGGGGTTATCCAAGAACTGATGCAAATAATTTTCAAGGATACCTTAACATTTCATTTTGTATGTAGTTTTCTTTTCATAGGTACACACTCATTTTTATGATAAAAAATATCCAGGTTAGTCTAAAAACACTCTTCCATGAATATGAGATAGGAGTTAGAAGTGATAAGAAAACAATTTGACATTGTTTAACTGGCAGCATTTTTTTCTTTCTTTTGGGTATGTAAAACAAAGGTGCATCTTACAATGAACAGTATGCTAGATTAAATGACATATAGTGATTATTATTTAATAAGTGTCTAGTAAGTGTGAGATACTTCACATCTCTAATCTACTCAGATTAAGTAGATAATTTTATTGTTCATATTTTACAGATGAGGAAACTGAGATTGAGAAATGGTCAAATTTGTCCCAGGCCACACAACTAGTACATAAAAGAACTAGAGATAAAATGAAACTCACGTGGCTACAAAGTCATGCTCTTTTTAATTTGCCATATTGATTTTTGCTTCCAGAGGGAATATCAATTTGATAAAGTAGTCAGAAGTACTGACTTGTTTAGTATCTGGCTCTGCATTAACCAGTGACCATATATGAAACCAGAAATTGTTATCTGCAACCTGATAGCTGTGGTATATTTGGACAACTGGAAGTGATATTTTGGATAGGAAGCGAAGATTTCATATTATGGGTCCTTTATTTCCTCACTCATCCTCACCTCCAACTGTATTTGACAAAAAAAAAAAAACAACACAGGATTTTCTTGAAGGAGCCAAGTAGGCTGTATTGCTGGAGAGAGAGGAGGTGGAAGCTGTATGTACGGCCACTAAGGTCATGAACAGAAGTGGTCCTTGGATTCTCCAGCACTTTATACCACAACTGCAGCTATTGCTGGAACTAGGCCTTGGGGTTTTGTGAGATTCTGCAGAACAGAAGCTCTTTTCATCATGAAGACCATAGCTATGTCAACCTGGAGCTTGTCACACAACTGTTGGTATAAACAGGAGATTTCTGAGATTTCCCTGGTGTTCCAGTGATTAAGAAACCACCTTTCAAAGCAGGGGACTTGGGTTCAATCCCTGCCTGGGGAAATAAGATCCCACATTTCATGGGGCACCTAAACCCACATACCGCAAGGAAGAACCCAAGAGCTGCAGTGATGATCCAGTGCAACCAAAATAATAAAATAAAATTTAAAAAACCCCAGAAGATTCTGAAAAGTATGTAACTCTCACCACTATGGGAGGCCAATCATGAAGTTGTTGGTATAGACTCAAGAATTCTTGGAATGTGGGTGCAGGCCACATTGTCTACAAACAGTTATTGAAAGTCCACTGTGCATTGGGCACAGGGCATCTAAAAGGCCAGTCTGAGGTGACCTTGCCCTCAAAGAGTTCACATCTAGTGAAGCAAAGAGATAGATTTCTCTATGCAGTTAGCAGATAATACAGCCAGGAAGAGCTGGGTGAAGAAGAGAATGATTCTTGCAGGGCTTCTCAAAGTCAAAGTCATTGCTCAAGGCTAGATTTGGGGTGGGAATACCAAAACTGAAGTTATTTATTGAAGTATAGCTGATTTACAATAGCACATTAGTTTCAGGTGTACAACAAAGTGGATCAGTAATGTGCACATATATTTTTTCAGGTTATTTTCCATTATAAGTTATTGCAAGATATTTAATACAGTTCCCTATGTTATAAAGTAAGTCTTTGTTGATGTTATGTATACTATTTTGTATATGTTAATCCCATACTTCTAATTTATCCCTCCACACATCCCTTTCCCTTTTGGTAACCATAAGTTTGCAAAAGCCGAATTTTGCTGAAATTTCTCTCCCTAGTATTCAAAATCACGTTGCAACTAACAGTACTCATTCCTCCACACACCTTGATTGAGGAGAAACATGAATAAGAAATAAGACATTGTTCATGCCCTCAAGTAATTGCAATCTTGTAAGCCTTTATTATAATTTCTCAAATAATATCTTGAGAGTGAAGCTGACAATCCAGGAAAGCCTAGTACCTGAGTTGGTCTCAGTTCCACTCTAAAGGTCTTATATTCCCCACCCCTACTAGCTGTATCTCCCACTTTCCTCTCCTTTCTCCTCACAACTTGCCATCTTCTTGTGACAGATGCCTGCCTTTAACACCATGAGGAAAGCTATGAAAGAGGAGTACGTGGTATGATGGGACCATTAGAGCAAAGATATTCTTAGGACTCCAAAGTCTCAGAAATACAGAGCCTAATAAAAAGATGTCTGGAACTGGGGCAGGAAGCTAAAGGAGATACTTGATGGCAAGATCTTGCTTGCTTGCTGCTGCTACTGCTAAATCGCATCAGTCGTGTCCGACTCTGTGCGACCCCATAGACGGCAGCCCACCAGGCTCCTCTGTCCCTGGGATTCTCCAGGCAAGAATACTGGAGTGGGTTGCCATTTCCTTCTCCAATGCATGAAAGTGAAAAGTGAAAGTGAAGTCGCTCAGTCGTGTCCGACTCTGAGCGACCCCAACGACTGTAGGCTACCAGGCTTCTCCATCCATGGGATTCTCCAGGTAAGAGTACTGGAGTGGGGTGCCATTGCCTTCTCCAAGTTCTAGCTTAGTGCTCCCCCAAATCTCACAGTATGGGAAGCAGTACCTACTTTTCTCTAAATTAGCTGGGCTTTGAGTCTGGAAGAAAATTATGTTTTCAGCCTTTGGTTCAAGATCTTAATATTTCTTCACCATGTTTACACTAACTTGCCACGTTTGAGCCCCAGTAGTAGGTAAGACAGTTCTCGTTTTCCCCTGCATAAGCCCACAGCAGTCGGACTTGCAGACAGTATCCTTTACTTCCCTTTCATGAAGTGGGTAGGAGGAGAATAGGCTGAATAGTAATTTTAAACATCTGGTGGTTGCTTTATGATTTGATCATGTTCAAGTTCTTGGAAAGCTTTCCATTAGTCTCAGTTAATATCTTTCAAATTATGTTTGCTTTGACATTTACCCTGTGCCATTAGCTTCTCAACATGCCTCCTGGATCCATCCCAAGCATCCGGGGCTTGATGAGAAGTTTCCCTAGGAAGGCGAGGATCACTGCTGTTGCTGCTCTGTCAACGGAGAAAGGCAGCTAACAGTTCCCAAGGCCAAGC
Organism: Tragelaphus eurycerus; assembly: GCA_935064755.1. Classification (NCBI taxonomy): domain Eukaryota; kingdom Metazoa; phylum Chordata; class Mammalia; order Artiodactyla; family Bovidae; genus Tragelaphus; species Tragelaphus eurycerus. The sequence goes on from CAKXYN010000003.1 coordinate 18,617,116, forward strand.
ATACAACTGCTCAGATGTGGAGGAAAACGAGAATATGGATGTCTTTCTGCCATAGACTTTGGCTTTTATTTCATTTGAGAATTCCATGAAGAATATGCCAATAGTGCTCTTCATGACACCAAAGTGATGATCTTCATGGCATCTCCTGAACTTAAGACATGGCATGTAGTTGGGCCAGTAATGGAAACGTGTTGTTTATGAGAAAGAATTGTTTGACTAACAATACAACTAGCTTGTCTACAATAATCTGCCCATGAACCTCAGTCCAAATATTGAAAGATTAGACCCGAAGTGAGGGAAAAGTGTCTGAACTAAAAAACACTGATTGTTTTCATTCAATAGGGAGGTGTTCTTCTTTTTTTTAAATTGAGCAACTAATATGTATTTAGGTCACTGTAAAATGAAGTGGGGCAGAGTGGTGTATATGACATTGCCTCCCTCCTCAAAACCATAGAGATGAGTTGGAAAGTCCAGGATATGATAAAACCTTCATGCAAAATCATAGAAAATAAACCATATACATGAAATCACTTACAAAGATATCTCTTGAAGGAAACTTTTAATTTGTATTTGGTATCATTTTAAAAAGTGGAACAGTTTTGGATAAGTTCTACTTCTCTGTTTTTTTTTTTTTGTATTTTCCAGTGAAAAATTGTTAACAGTTTAAAATAATCAGTGAATTAAAAAACCAATCCAGTTTAAAAATAGATAAGTAATTATACAAGGAGTACTCTACCTAGTGCGAAAATCACTCTTTCTCATAGGTTTGAGAAGGAATAAGATGCCCTAGAGCTAAAGATAGCAGGAAAGTCTCCCATGATGGTTCTGGAACTGTTTCCCAAAGGAAGAACAGACAAGAATGATTGATGGTTTTGTAAAAGGGGGTTTAAGGACAGCAAATTGATCATTAAAGTTAGGACTGAGTTCTAAAGCTACTCTCAAATCACCACCAGTGGTCCACAGCCTTTTTTTTTTTTTTTTAATGGTAGTACTCAAAACAAGTATCCTTTTTTAAAGGTGGGAAATGGGAGAAAGAAAGAAAATCTTGAGGTTAGAGGATAAACAAGCCCACATTCTTGTGGGTTAAAAAAGCACAGAAAAAATGCACTTTCCTGGAAGGAGAGATTTTTGAAATTAATTCTTGGTCACACTGAGGTAGAGCTTGTGAAACTGGACCTGCCCTGGTAGCGAAGCTGACCTCTGAGGAATCGTGGAAGCAGTAACATTCAGGTTTGCCACAGGCTCTGTTTCTTTGACCCTTTCTAAATTTGGTGTTCTTGAGTTTTGATGATAAACATCAGGGTCTTTGGAGCCTGCATAATAAACTTTCCAGATTTTCATACATAGTATGGTACTGATGGCAAGAGTTCAGGTGTCTCTTTTTAAGTTTGATGTTAATAAAATGCCAGGAATATTAACTCAAAAGAAACAGAACAGTGTGTGCATAAACACATATGTACACACACATATACACATGGGTTTCCCAGATGGCGCTAGTGGTAAAGAATCTGCATGCCAATGTGGGAGACATAAGAGACACGGGTTTGATCCCTGGGTTGGTAAGATCTCCTGGAGGAGGGCATGGAAATCCACTCCAGTATTTGTGCCTGGAGAATTCTATGGAGAGAGGAGCCTGGTAGGCTACAGTCCATGGGGTCACAGAGAGTTGGATATGACTGAAACGACTTGAGCGTGAACATAAAAATACATATATATATATATACACACACATACATATATCCTATTGGATATATATTTATATATAAACTATCCATTTATATAAATAAGTTATAGTAATTATATACATATTTATTTGAAATAATTGATTCATGTTGGGGCTGCCAAATCTGACAGCTGCAAAGCAGGCTGGCAAGTGGACATGCATTGATGCTTTAGTCATGAATCTGAAGGCTGCCTGGAAGCAGAATCTCCTCCTTTTCTGGGGACCTTAGTCTTTTCTTTCGATGCCTTTGATTGTTGGATGTGGCTCACTCAAGTTATGGAGGGTAATCTGTTTACTCAGTGTTTACTGATTTAAATGTTAATCACACCTAGAAAAACTTCACAGCAGCATTTAGACTGATGTCTGGCCAAGCAATTGGCCACTATAGTCTGGTCAGACTGATAAGTAAAGTGAACCATTTTGCCAAGCAATGCTAGGTCATTGCTCCCTTCCTGATAGTACAACCCCTTTCCACACAAATTCCTTTACTATCCTACTCCTCTATTGCATGTTCTTTTGTTTCTGCTGGTTTCTATATATATCAGTTCAGTTCAGTTCAGTCACTCAGTTGTGTCTGACTCTTTGTGAAGCCATGGATTGCATGCAGCACCCCAGGCTTCCCTGTTCATCATTAACTCCCAGAGCTTACGCAAACCCATGTCTATCGAGTCGGTGATGCCATCCAACCATCTCATCCTCTGTCGTCCCCTTCTCCTTCAACCTTCAATCTTTCCCAGCATCAGGGTCTTTTCAAATAAGTCAGTTCTTCTCATCAAGTGGCCAAAGTATTGGAATTTCAGCTTCAGCATCAATCCTTCCAATGAATACTTAGGACTGATTTCCTTTAGAACTGACTGGTTGGATCTCTTGCAGTCCAAGGGACTTGCAAGAGTTTTCTCCAACACCACAGTTCAAAAGCATCAATTCTTCGGCGCTCAGCTTTCTTTATAGTCCAACTCTCACATCCATGACTAATGGAAAAATCATAGCTTTGAATAGATGGGCCTTTGTTGGCAAAGCAATGTCTCTGCTTTTTAATATGCTGTCTAGATTGGTCATAACTTTCCTTCCAAGGAGCAAGCGTCTTTTAATTTCATGGCTGCAGTCACCATCTGCAGTGATTTTGGAGCCCCCCAAAATAAAGTCTCTCACTGTTTCCATTGTTTCCCCATCTATTTGCCATGAAGTGATGACACCTGATGCCATGATCTTAGTTTTCTGAATGTTGAGTTTTAAGCCAATTTTTTCACTCTCCTCTTTACTTTCATTAAGAGGCTCTTTAGTTCTTTTTCTGCCATAAGGGTGGTGTCATCTGCATATCTGAGGTTATTGATATTTCTCCTGGCAATCTTGATTCCAGCTGTGCTTCATACAGCTCGGCATTTTGCATGATGTACTCTGCATAGAAATTAAATAAGCAGGGTGACAATATACAGCCTTGACGTACCCCTTTTCCTATTTGGAACCAGTCTGTTGTTCCATGTCCAGTTCTAACTGTTGCTTCTTGGTCTGCATACAGATTTCTCAGGAGGCAGGTCAGGTGGTCTGGTATTCCCATCTCTTTCAGAATTTTCCACAGTTTGTTCTAATCCACACAGTAAAAAGCTTTGGCATAGTCAATAAAGCAGAAGTAGATGTTTTTCTGGAACTCTCTTGATTTTTCTGTGATCCAGTGGATGTTGGCAATTTGATCTCTGGTTCCTCTGCCTTTTCTAAATCCAGCTTGAACATTTGAAAGTTCATGGTTCATGTGCTATAGAAGCCAGATATTTTCATATCTCTCTGAGACACAAATAATAGCTATTTAAGCCCCTTTCCATTCTGCTTCCTGCATTCTTGTATTTCTTGATCCAGGCTGCAGACTGAGTTCAGGATTTCTCCTTGTGCATTGACCCTAGGCTTTGGATGAAGATGTGATATTTATTCAAAGCAGATTCTTCTCATGAAAGATGACTGGAACACAAGAAAGTAAGCCCTACGAAGACATTTAAGGGATCTACTCACATCATAGCTGCTCATATTCCATTGGCCAAAGCAAGTGGTATGTCAAGGTCCAAAGTCAGGGGAGCAGAGAATTTGTATCTGGTCCAAGGCAGCTAGTTTGCTAAACAAACAATCATATACACACACACATACATGCATAAACACAAGTTATAAAGCATTTATACCTATAAGTCTTTATCTTTAAGGATTAAATATATTTCATTTGGCAGATTTGGGCCATAAATATTATCTGTACAGTTTTAAAAGGATAAGAGAGAGTAGTAATTTCTGTATTTTAATTTACATGATGGTAATGATAAATATTACTTTTTATCAAAGTTCAGAAAATGGTGCTGTGGGCTCCGCTTCTCATTATTTATCAAGAATGCCTGGACTCCACTTGCTCTCTGAAAACTATTTCTCTTAAGTTGGATTCTGATCCACTATTATATCTTTGTATTCTTTGAATTGAGTAAAGAATCATTTCCATTACTTGAGCAGTACCATTTTCCTCCAAGAAACATGAACTAGAGCCAATGAACACATCCATTTATGGGAAAAAAAAAACCTACTAAGGTTATTGTAGGTGGCATGGTGGGGAATACCCAGCCAGCTGCCTTCCTCTGGAGGTCTCGTTGGAAAATTTGGCTCAGATTACTAGTGGAAATATGTCTAGTGGTCTCATCCTCTTCTCAAACGTCTGTTCCCTTCACTAAACCACTGCCTGTCTTGGCACAGTGTCCTCACTTCTGGGGAGAGGCCCCCAGAATGGTACGAGATATATTCTGTATGTTAGGGATGAGGTGTGTGGGAAAGACTTCATAACGCCTGTCTACATCAATTTTTCAGAAAAGAGTATATTAAGGTCCATTCCTTTTGACTTTATGAACTCTTGATTGAAATAGGACAATTTACCTCATCTTGGAAGACTGATGCCAGAATTGACTGGTTTGTATCTTGGACTCTACCTAAGAACTGTGCAACTTAGGAAGTTAAAAGAACATCTTCAGCACTTCTCAGTTAACAGAGACAGTTTTGTGATTATGTGGTGTATGTCTGTTTGTGAGGAGATTAAGCTTTAATCCTTCGGGGTGAAGCTCTAGGCATACAGAAAACACACACATACACCCTGTGGAATAAGGAACATACCAGAGTTTATGAGCATGGGGATTTAATTCTGGGAAACCTTGTCTTTTGGCATCTGCCAGTGTATCCTCTGGAATTTATTATGTGCCCGCAACATCTCTCCAACCAGCCATTCTTCCCTATTTCCACAGTCACTAGCTTAATTTCAGCCCTTGTCATCTCACACCTGTATTATAAAAAGGCTTAGTCCTTTGTCTCTCTAGCTCCAAACTTCCCGTTTCAACTCAGATCTTGGGCTGATGGAATAAGACTCTAAGACATTGCTTTAATCATGTCACTCCCTCCTCCACCTCTGCTGAAGGACCCCATCACTTATTCACTCAAAAGCTGTTGAACACACATCATTTTGCCAGGCCCTTGCGGGGGACAGAAAGTGACCTCAGCATGTTGAATCATTAGAATCGCCTGGGAAGATATTAAGAAATGCAGGTTCCTGGCTCCCTTCCATTGATGGGACTAAGGAAGCCACATTTTTAACAAAAAACATTTCATTGAAATATAATGTACATGTAGAAATGTGCACAAGTCATGACTTGAAACACATTTTACCACAAATATTATGATATGTCTGGTACCCAGATCATAGAATAGAAAGTTAGTAGCAAAAAAGATAGCCACCACCTTGACTTCTGACATAGAATATTTGTGGTAAAATGTGCTTCAAGTTATATATATATTTTAAAGCTTCCCAGGTTATTAGCTGTGTTTGGGGGCAACTCATTGCTTTATAAGGGTTAAAAAGAATTAGTTTGTGGTCTTGAAGTTAATTTCAACTTTACACACACACACACACGATGAAATTTTGTCCAACTAAGTGGTAGGTTTTGAAGATCAAGAATTCCTCTTTTATTTATTTTAAATTTATTTCGTTATTCTTTCCTGGAATATACGATTTCAAAATGTCCTTGTTTTTGTTGAGTTAATTGAGACATACTGTGATTATTGTAAATTGCTTCCAAATATAGTATCGATACATTTATTCTTATGCATACTTGATTCATGTTTAACAAATTGAATTATTTTGTCTTTTTTCTCCACGTCCTAATAAATGGATAAGGAGAGGGAGGAACAAAGAGGATGATGACACAGCTGTGAGTTAGGGACAGTCATGTCTCACAGCTGTGAGTTAGAAACCTCCAAATCTAAGGCTAAGCCTCCTGGAACTAGGATTTGTTCCTCACATTTTGGGCTGCAAATTATTCCTTGGAAAAAATTTTAAAAGTAGATGAAATTTGACATCTGTATAATGCTGGGCAATGGTATACAATGAATCCAAATTTGTTAAACTGAGAAAATTTGAGAGAATTAAATGATGAAAATTCATTATCTCTAGTTGTTAAGAACCTTACACACAGTTCTCTCAATAATGTTTTACTAACAGAAAGGTGCGACCCAATAACATTACTGCTTCAAATGATAATTGCCATTTACAACCTAACTGGTTTTCCAACTCAACTTGCTATTATGGTGCATTGCAGTGATGAAACCATTTGCTTCCAGGATTCTATTCTTTCTGATGTCTTCGGAAAGTGGTTATTTCTTCTTTGAGACATCCTAATTTTGCCATCAGGGACTATGCACAAAATGGTAACATGGCCAAAAAAAAAAAAAAAATAGAATTCACGGTTTTAGCTGTCTCTGTTATGTAAACTAAGAGACATTATTCTAAAAATCTTGTGGCATGTACCTTTTTACATAATACTAACAGTACTGTTCTGGCTCAGGTGTTTATAAGAGCTAAGTATAAGACACAGTCCTTGATGAGGTAACAAAAGATGAACGATGAGTGACTTGTTAGTTTAAGGAAGTCAGAGACTGGAAAGATCATCTCTGGCCGGAAAGGACAGGACAGCTTCATGGGGAAGATGATACTTGAAATGGATCTTGAAGGATGGTGAAGCATTTGACAGGTGGTGACTGGGGCCAAAGCAAAGACAAAGATGTGAGAAAATACAGGCCAATTTTGGTGGAGAGCTTGGCTGGAGCAGAAGACCCAAAGGAGCCATCAGGGTAGATGAATCTGTTGAGGTAGGAAGGATGCAGATTGCAGAGGGTGTGGAATGCTGGGCCAAAAAGTTAGGAAGTTTTCAGAGTACCTAGGCATGAAATTAGTAATGATCTGAATTAAAATACAGCAGTGAGGTTGAAAGAAGTTTATTTTAGAGCAACTGATTTGGAAAAATTTCAGCAAGTTGGTGACATAAGCGGCAAGGGAGATGAAGTCTTAAAGATAACTAGGTTTTGAGCATGGGTGACTAGTACAGTCAATCAACCCTCCATTTTTTTTCTTCACAGCCATACTTGTAGAACAGTAAGCTCTATCCACTGTCTTCTCTTTCATCTCAATTTATTGTTTGATCTGCTGTATCTGCCCTCTCTCTTGTTGATTCCTATCCAATCCATCAGTGGCTGTCACATCTAATGGGAATGTTTCAGTCTTCAAGCATCGATACCCTTTACTGCATCATGTATCATTCACTTTGTGAAACTCTCATTCCCACTGGTTTATCATTCCTTTTTCAGCATGAAAAATATTTTTAAAAGAACAAAAAGCTGGCATAGAAATAAAAGATCTTTAGCTTCATAATAGAGCCAAGCACAGTGCATGATCCACAGGATGTAAACCATTTTCTGTCTCAAGCATTAGAGCAAAAGAAGTCTTTGCTCTTTTGTTTCTTTACCTGATTAATGAGGATGGTAAGGATAAGTCTGATTTTGCAGATGACAATGTCTAATTAATGAATCTCCCTAAAGAGAGATCAGAATGTATGAGGTGCTAAATAATATTGTTCATGTAGAGATTCAATTTGACCAAATGATTTATTAGACAAGACTAACAAGTGATATCATTGGCTCAAGGGACTAGAATTGGATTGGTTTATAAGATCACTTGAACTTTGAGCCATTGATTTGTCGATATTTACTGTTGTATTAACTGCAGAGACCCAGAGTAGCTTTCAGGTTTCCAAACTTTGGAATGTGACATTTATTAGGCCTGTAACTCCATCAAAAGTGATTGAAACCATTAAACTATTGTGGCTAAAGGAGTGAGAGTAAATAGATGTTACCCTCTGTAGGTTTTATTGGGCTAAAGTTTTGTACACAAATTTGATGCTTTGGCAGAGCTCATGTTTATTATTTCCTTTAATGATGGCTATATTACATTTTCTCATTTTGCAAGTTCAAGCACAACTCTTCCCATGGCAGTCACATTAGATTCCACATGGGACTTCAAATCCAGCTGCAGTCTTTCTCTCCATTTCAGTTGCTATCAAAGCAATAAGTAACAGTCCAGTTAAAGTTGGAGATCTTAGTGTTGCCCAATATGGCAGAAAATCTCTCTCTCTTCCTTTCCCTCCCTCCCCTCTCTCGCTCCACAAAGACAGACATACTGGTCAGAGGAGATAAACTCTTGTTTGATTGCCTTAATAAATAAGTGACCTCAGGAGCCCCTGAGCAGTGGGACAGTCAACCAGGGAGACAGTTTTAGGAACTGTTTGAGAAATATGCTTCCTCTTACAAATACTTTGGCTTCAATCTGGAGGAGAATGGATATATGTGTTATGTATGGCTGAGTCTCTTTGCTGTCCACCTGAAACTATCACATCTCTGTTAATCGGCTATATTCTAATACAAAATAAAAAGATTAAAAAAATCTTGATTTCATTTCCTTTTGATATATATCCAGAAGTGAGAGTACCAGATTATATGGTATTCCTATTAAAAAAATTTTTTTTGGAAACTCCATACTGTTTTTCATAATGGCTATACAAATTAACATTCCCACCAACAGTTTACAAAGATTCCCTTTTCTCCATATCTTTACCAATACTTTAAAAAAATTTTTTTTGGCTGATGGGCATCCTAACAGGTGTGAGGCAGTATCTCATTGTGCTTTTGATTTGCATTTTCTTGATGATTAGTGAAGCTGAGCCCTTTCTTGTGTACTAGTTGGCCATTTGGATGTCTTCATTTGAGAAATATTTATTCAAGTCCTTTGTCAATTTTAAAACCAGATGTTTTCTTGCTATTGAGTTGTCCAGTTTCTTATATATTTTGGATATTAAACTCTTATCAAATATATGTCTCAAAAAGATTTTCTCCCATTCTTTAGGTTTTCTCTTCACTCTATTGTTTCCTTTGCTGTGATGAAGCTTACAAACTTGATTTAGTCCTGTTAGTTTATTTTTGCTGCCTGTGCTTTGAGGGGCAAAGCCAAAAAATCCTTGCCTAGACCCGTGTCAAGAAACTTTTTCCTTATATTTCCTTCTAGCCATTTTACAGTTGCAGGTCTTACAGTTCAGTTTCTTAGCACATTTTGACTTGATTTTTGTATACGTTGTGAGGTAAGGGCCCAATTTCATTCTTGTAGTATGAAGATCAATTTTCCTGTTGCCATTTATTAAAGAGCCCATCCTTATTTCCACTGTGTGTTCTTAGCAAGAAGGTGCTCAGTTTATGGTAGGTTTGTCCTTTGTTTTCAAGATTTCGCAAAGTAAAATCTCTAACATACAGACTTTTAGGAGATGAAGTAGTTTCAATACTGCTGCTGCTGCTGCTGCTAAGTCACTTCAGTCGTGTCCGACTCTGTGCGACCCCAGAGATGGCAGCCCACCAGGCTCCCCCGTCCCTGGGATTCTCCAGGCAAGAACACTGGAGTGGAGTTTCAATACTAAGATGTTACAATTAAATGAAAACTCACTAGTGTGCTGGGAAGCCTGAACCATATGGACTCAAATTATTAATCCTGCTTGCAATTCCATTTGACTAGAGCTGAGTGATCTCAAAGAGAGTCAGAAGCATTCAGAAATCACTCTGGGATTCAGTGAACACTCCATAAATGCTTACTTAAACACAGAGCAGACCCTTTCAGGCATTTGGATGAATGATAAATTTTAGCATTTGATTGTGTTTGAGGTCAGAAAAAGCTAGATTCTGTGACTTATTTTTTATTCAAATAATAAGCTTACTGATGACTGGGGCTGATTTGAGTAGATTAGAGAGAACAACCAGTGTTGTGGACACAGTGTTTTCCTGTGTAATTAATAAAGGATGTTTGATGATTGGAAATGTTTATGGAACCATTCATAAATTTTAAAATTGCTTTCTCAATCCTGGCCTTATTCATTTCTTACAGATACCCTATAGGTTGTCAGCTGCATTGCTGAAGTCAGGTAGTACTAGGGATGAATCAGCCCTTCAACAATGATTGGTTATGTGATATGAAACAAATTATTAAACTCTCCTGAATTTTAGTCATCTTCATATATAAATTAAGGTAGTAATAGTTATCATGGGGCTTCCCAGGTGGCACTAGTGGTAAAGAACACACCCGCCAATGCAGGGGACATAAGCAATGCAGTTTCGATACCGGGGTGGAGAAGATCCCCTGGAGGAGGGCATGGCAACCCACTCCAGTATTCTTGCCTGGAGAATCCCATGGACAGAGGAGCCTGGCAGGCTATAGTCCATAGAGTTGCAGAGAGTTGGACATCACCGATGCGACATAGCACATATGCACATCGCCTGCTGTGTAATTTTGACTGCCAAGGATTGAAACTTGTTAGTTATTGCCCTGGGATGGACCATCAAATCATCTGGAAATTGAGGAACTATCATGTGGTAACAAGTTTTTCTTTCTTTGACAAAAAAATTTATATTTCTCCTAACATTCTCTAAGATCAAATTTTTGAAATCTTACAACCTAGGAAAGGTGATAAATAGTTGTAGTTATTCACTTACTCCCCATGAAAAGAAATCTTTCATTATACAATCTTAGATATGTGTTGAGAGAGGTGGTATACTTTTTCCATCATATAAATCATTGGTTTGAATCCATAAATATTTTAGGCTTGCTTTCCTGAATAACTAAATATGAAAAGAACATGGTTTTGTCCACTCATTTCAATAAAATATCAAGAAATTAGATTCTAATGTGCTCAGTTGATCAGTCATGTCTGAATCTTTCGTGACCCCATGGACTATAGCCCTCCAGGCTCCTCTGTTCATGGGATTTTCCAGGCAAAAATACTGGAATGGGTTGCCACTTCCTACTCCAAGGGATCTTCCTGATTCAGGGATTGAACCTATGTCTCTTGCGTCTCCTGTATTGGCAGGTGGATTCTTTACCACTAACACCAACTGGGGAGCCCTAGATTCTAATAGTTTCCCAATTTTGCCTCAGAGAATTCAAAATTTTTACATCAAACAGCTTATTTTGAAAGTTCTAGTAAGTGTGATAGTCTTTCTCTGATGTTTGCCTTTTTTCCTCTAAGGGATCTGTTATTAATGACAATAGAAAACATATTCCACTTACTAATTAGTTGTTTTTCATAGAACAGTATTTTTAAGTGCCCACTAAGCAGTGGCGCGCTGTAAGCCTACTCTTTAGAACAGAAGGCCTAGATGTACAGCATTTGTGATTTCCTGCCTGAGTACCTTCCTCTGTGGCTGATTTCAAGCTCTTGGTGTAATGTCACTGAACACAGAGTTGGAAAGAGGTAAGCCTACGCCGACCATATCTGACTATGTGTCAGATACTTTGGAAGACACACACACACACACACACACACACACACAGACACACACACACACACACATACACACACACACACACACACGCCTATAATAGTACCAGGTGAAAATGGAAAAATTCAGCTAAATGTCAGCAAAAGCTAAGATTAGACTTATTTTTTATTCAGGTCTTTTGCACTTACTTTTCCATGAAATATTTGCTCTTGTCGTTTGCCTATATAAGGAGTTCTTGGAGTTTTACAATTCTTTATCTAGTGAGAGTACATAATTTGGCTCATACTTGCTGCAAATATTTTCCCCAGATTACCCTTTTTATACTGATTATCATGCTTTTGTGATAATATGAAAATTAAAGTACTTGTTAAAATCATCTTTATATTTTCCTTTCATCATTTCTTCTGTTGAATTTAAGCTTAGCAAGTTCTTCTCCATTCAGAATGGATAAGTGTTTACCTATTTTTCTTTTGATTTTTGTGATTTTAATCTTTTAATACTTGAGTCTTTGTTGAATCTTTCAGTGTATAAACATAATTTAAGGAGAATATTTAACCAATTGAAGCCCAGGTGGTGCAGTGGCAAAGAATCTGCCTGCCAATGCAGGTGATGCCTTGAAAATTGATTAAGAAATATATGAGAAGGAACTTTCTGTTGGAATTTTGATTATCAGTATGTTAAGCTTATATATTAATTTGGGAAGATTTGTCATAGTAACATATTACTTTAACACAAATGACAGCTAAATTCTTTACCTTACAAGTCAATACAAAAGGAAAAGCAAAAGTTGAGGTATAGAAAGGGCCACAGAGGACTCTGAAAGGGCATCAACAATTTGAACTTGGGTCAAATCTCACTTATTTGTTAGCTGTAAAGGCTTAACCAAGTCCTTGAAGATTTTTTAAACATATTCTCTCATCTGTAAAATGGAAATAATACACTGCTTGGTTGTTGTGAAGATCAAGAAAGAGTAGGATTATCAATACCTTTTAGAACATTGTTTTAACCTTTTTCAATTTTTCTTTTTTGGCCATACTGGGCAGTACGTGGGATCTTAGTTCCCCAAGGATCAAACACCACACTCCTTGCATTAGCAGTGTGGAGTTTTAACCACTGGATGGCCAGGGAAGTCCCTGTTATATATATGTATCTTAAAAGTTGAATTGTTTTGATCCCTATAGAAATCAATATTCACTTCCCAGGGACACATCAGGATCTGAATCTGAAAACTATAACTGATTTTCATTTCCTTCACCTGGGAAATTTCTGAATTATGTTCACCACCTGCCTAGTCCTTTTAAAAATCAAATTGTTCATTTTTTCCTCGTCCTCTCCCATGGCAGATGCAGTTTACAAAGACCAAAACTTTTAATACTGAAAAGAATGCATTTGTATTTTATAAGCAGGAGCCCTGTCAAGCAAATCGCTCTTGACAGGAAAGCAGATCATGTATCTTGAGCTTATCTACCTCCTCTAGGCGGTATCCAGCCCTGATCACCTTTGGATATGCACAGGGAGCTTTGGCAGACACACTCTGGCTGTCTGGGCTGGGGCTGCCTGGCCCAAGGCATTTGAAGAGGGCTCGCTCTCTCCCCAGCCTGTGGTTTAGTAAGCTCAGCTTCTTCCCCTCAAGTGATGCCTCTCTGCTGTCATTTTCAACCGACCTACTACTGTTTATCTGGAATCTAAACATCTGGGAAGTTTAAAAGACCAAATTTGTTGAGGGCACTGTCTGCACTCTGATTTTACGTGCATGAGCTACATGACAAGTAAATATGTTGATAGCAGGATTTATTAAAATGTGACTTCTGCAATATCATCTAGGGCCAGGAAGAATGAGTTCAATCCTCTGTGGCACCATTCATTTTAGATCTGGAAGAGACTTGAATGATCACCAGCTTAACCCTTTCGTTTTGCAAAAGAGGCTAATTCTGAGAGATGATGAATTTTCTAGGCAATGTGGCCAATGGCAGAGATGGAAGCAGAAAAGAATTTAACCTCCTAGATTCTCTCCGTTAAGACTCTGTTACTGCATCATTCTGGATAGGACACTGGTGCAATACAAAGTGTAACAGAGGGTGCTGGGCAGTTTGGGAAGGAAAAATTACTGACTGTGACAGAATATCCTAAAAAGATCTGGCACACAAGGTCCTTCAAATGTCTGAAAGAAGCAGTGATATTGGGAAAATCATCTTTGCACCTTGAAGAGCCTTCTTGGATCTTAGATATCCTCTTTCTCATTTATTGGGCTTCCCTGGTAGCCCAGCTGATAAAGAATCCACCTGCAATGCAGGAGACCCTGGTTTGATTCCTTGGTCGGGAAGACCTGCTGGAGAAGGGATAGGCTACCCATTCCAGGATTCTTGGGCTTCCCTGGTGGCTCAGCTGGTAAAGAATCTGCCTACAATGCAGGAGACCTGGATTTGGTCCCTATGTTGGGAAGATCCCCTGGAGAAGGGAACAGCTACCAACTCCAGTATTCTGGCCTGGAGAGTTCCATAGACTATATAGTCCATAGGGTGGTTAAGAGTCAGACACAACTGAGTTGACTTTCACTTTCTCATTAGAAAATATTAAATATGAATGAATGTTTCTACTTAGGCTTGTTGTCAGGGTCAGGAAGATCCCCTGGAGAAGGAAATGGCAACCCACTTCAGTATTCTTGCCTGGAAAATCCCATGGATGGAGGAGCCTGGTGGGCTACACCTCTTAGGGTCGCAAAGAGTGGGACACGACTGAGTGACTAACACATACATAGGCTTGTAGTAGAAAATACTACATTTGATCACAACCCAGTTTTCAAAAATATGAATGTCCAGCTTTGATTATGTCCTCAGCCAGTAAGATCAGCACTACAGACTGGTTTTTACTAAAACTGGGGGCAAAAATCTTCCAGCTGAAGTCCCTTTGCCTGGCTTTCTGAAGTCTTCTTAGATTGCCTCCTTCTGACTTAGCAACTTTAATTTCCACACAGGAACTCTGCTTTTAATGGACTTAATTCCAGCTTTGTAAAATCTTTTAGACTTTGATAATTTTGGTCTTCAAGTGTTTTTTTTTTTTTTTTTCATGCTTCTCCTTTTCTTGGAATAACTCACTCCTTTTTCTCACAGTTTTAGTTAACTGTGGTCTTTGCTGGGTCTCTACTTCCAGGGTCCATGTCACACTGACTCCTACACCTTCTGACCTTGACTCTCCAATGAAGAAGGATAGAGAATGCCAAATTTTCCTCATGAGGATCCCCGAGGTCACTCAGTTATTGCAGGGTTCATGAATTAACTGAAAAGAAAAAAGTACAGTTGAATGTGGGGGAAGGGAGAGAGTCAAATCAAAAAGCTGCTTTTATTTCTTGTCACATACCTTGCTCCAGTCAGGCCTGACATGGCTTTGTATTTATTCTTTTATTTTTTTAGATTTGGGCCATTTTAAAGTCATTATTGAATTGCCTCTTTTCTATGATTTGTTTTTCTGGCTGAGAGGCATGTGGAATCCCAGCTCCCCGACCAGGGGTTGAACCTGCACCCTCTGCATTGGAAGGAGAAGTCTTAACCACTGGACCGCCAGGGAAGTCCCTCTATTAATTCTTGAATTCTCATCACCACAAGCGAAATGACAGTCCTTAGGGTGTTCTCATTTCCCGAATTTTTCTGGCTTTATTTCATAATGTCTTTCCTCTAAATGATCTTGTTTCTCTTTGAGTCATGGTAATAATACTTTGCTTTATGTATGTATATATATATATATATCCCCCTCAAATAGTTTCAGATATTTACTTTCAAAATCTATAAGGACTATCATAAGAAAAATAAATTAGGCAGACAGGCTGTGGCTTGAATGAAATATCTGCCAGAGGCAAACCAAAAATGCCTCTTCTTGAAGCTTATAATTTCCAGTGACATATCTCTATCATAACCAGTCATCTTGTATTATCATGATGTGTGTCTGTGTTTCCTTCTCTTAATCTTCTGTGAGCTCAGCTTTATTTACTGTTTTGTGCTGAATATTTCATATACTGTCTGGTGTATGGTAAGATCACAAAAATTGCACGTAGGACATTAAAGAAATTTTAGATTTAAGAAAAACAGTAATGTAATAAGAGATAAAATCAGTTTTTTTTTTTTTTTTTAAAATCTCTTTAGTTTTTCTTTTGTTTTTTTTCCCTTTATTTCCAGAAAAAATGATGGTCTGGATACCTCAGACGACAAAATGGCATCCTCCTTCCCCATCTTACAACCTCCAAGTCTCCCTTGAATATTACCTCAACTTGTTATGTGCAGTTGTGAGCATCTGTCCTTTCTAATTAGGGTTGTGTGTAACCATTTTCTGTTATGAAAAAAAAAAAAAAGGTCAGTTCTTGCAGCAATGGTTTGCTGAAGCTGGTGAAATGGATTGGTTTTGTTGACAAATCGTCTCGGTCTGAATTGCTGACATTTCTCAGCCCTCTGCTGGATTGCACAACATTGCGCAACTTTATGTGGAAATAAATGAGTTTATTAGCAATGAGTTGTGTGCTTGCGGCTGTGTCCGTGTGTGATCATAAACATCTTCTGTGGGTACTTAGAGCAATAATGACACCTTTTTTTTCAGTTCACCCTTTATCATAAACTATGCCATTATTCATTTCAGTGGGCGCATCTGACCTCAAAGAATGTTATGAGAGTAGCTTGTTGAAATGGAGTAATGGACAGTAGACTCTGAGTAATCCTCCCCTGGCAGGGCCATGTGATAGCTGAGCAGATGGCTTCTTCTATGTTGGTGGTCTGTAAGATCTCTACACTAAACCATTCACATGGAACACACTAGACCCAGGAGTTTTCAGTGACTTAAAGCAGCAGTGTTTTCTGGACTAGTTAGCCTTGGTTACTGTGGGGTGAACCTATACCTCCAGGCCAGGGTGTGCTTCCTGAGGAGACCCAGCTGAATGGAGGTTCCTACCCTAACAGAGTTGGAACCGCCTACTCAGAGAACTGGACAAGCCGAGGAAGTGCTTAACCCATCAAGTGGCAGGAGTCCAAAAACAAGCACAGAGCTAACAGCTGAACTCAAGGATGACCAGGATGGTTGCTGTGTGAGGATGGAGTGAGTTAGGCAAGATTAGCAGGGAAAGCTTGGAGGGAGACCAGCCTTGGACTATTGGAAATAGGTTATGGTCAACAAAAAGGAGCTGGGAGAATGTTCTAGTTTGCCTGGAGTAGGTCATTTGGGAAGTTAGGAGGAAGGAGTCATGAGCTATGGGATATGGAAGGGAAATGAAACTGTTAGATAAGTAGGCCAACTAAAATTCCCTCAGGAAAAAAAAAAAAAGTCACTACAATCTGAATCACTAAAGAGTTTTAGATAAGACGCTAAAACAGAAGCAGAATCTGGGCTCCATTCAGCAAATATTTATCATGTGTTTGCTATCAGCAGGGCACTGGACTTGCTGTTGGAGGACAAAGGTGAGTAAGAAATGGTCTGCCCTGGAGGATCTTAGTTTGGTCAGGGATGAGCTGTGAATGGCTTATTTCAATATTCTGTGCTAAGTGCTGCACTAAAGCTGTTCCCGGGGCACCAGGGAAGCACAGAGGGGGAGCACCCAAGTTGACTTTGAGAAGAATTGAGAAGGAGGTGTCGCTGTGGTAGTGCACAGGTGAATATTAGAAGAGCCATAGGAGTAATTCCAACATAGAAGTACGTGTGTGGTGGAGGAGTGGAAAGGTTGGGAAAGATTATGTTAGGTAGAAAGGGTAGTTGCAGGAAAAGTCCCCACACGTGAAACACTCATGATATTTGCTGAGGCTGCTTATTGAATTTGAACTGCTGGGTCATCAACTTTGAGTTGAGGTTGGGTGGGTGGTGGGAGATACATCTAGGACCACAGGCTAGGGCTGTGTTTCCATCACAGGAGCTTAGTGATGAGAGTGATGAGAGCTTGTGAGGTGTTTAACATGGGCACTGGAGTGGTGGGGCTTTAGAATCATCCCTCTGATTAAGTGTGGGGAAGGGTGGGTGAGGGTGCTGGATGTTAACAGATAAGAGACTGTTTGAGTTGGAGGTTCTGAGCACTTGACTAGGGCGATGGCAGTGAGACTGGAAAGGAGTGACAGGTACAGGAAAGAATTTTCATTTGAAGGTCTGAGGGTGCTGGAATTGTTAGGTCACGAAGGGATGGAGAGAGGAATCTGGGATCACTGGGAGATTTCTGTGTTGATGGCTGAGTTCATGGTGCTGCCTCCAACTCCCCTGGGGTTTGACAGGTGGAGGAGCCTCGGTGAAATCTAGTATAAAAGAAGACTGGAAGTGAATCAGCTTCATTCCAGCCACTAGTAGTTGCACTGACAGAGAACTGGAGTTTTATTGCTAGTTCTGGCTCCATCCTGTCCTGGAGGCTCTGTCACCACAAGCAAGTAAGGGAACCTCACGCAACTTCTGCTTGATCATCTGCAGGTGATCATTACCTGTGATGTCTGCCTGAGAGGAGGGCTGTGAGGATCACTCTGGAGGTGGACGGGAGAGACCCAGAGCACTGTGCTCCTGGTGGACCGCAATGTTCCAGAGATGGCTCTACATCCATGTTCTCTGCTCGGCTGTGTTTTTGGAGCGTGGGGAAATAGTGGAGCTCTGCCCAAGAATCCCCCTCTTACCACGAATGCTAACGGAGCAGACACTCAAGACCAGCAGAGATGACTCAGCATTTCTGAGGGTTTGTGGGTTTAACTTTGAGTCAACGTTATTCTAACACTTTAACTTCACTTAATATTTACAGTGCGTAGTATTTGGTAGATGGAGGCACAGAGCCGGGAGGGGCTTCAGGGCCAACAGAATCCCTTTTCAGCAGCTCTAGGAAATCCACAATGATATTTTTTTCCCCACCTGGCAATTTTATTTTAATAGTTGAAACATTTGAGCAGATTTAAATGTTTGTTATTAAACAATGAAAAGAATAGGAGGCCACAGCGGACTCATCAGGAAAGATGCCAGTTGCAGTTCTGAATATGTGAAAATAAAAAAGAGGTGAAGTAGCTCTCTGAAGCTTCCTGTCACAAACCCCACCCCCTGCCCCCCAGACCAACTTTGTCATAAGCCACCACGGCTCAGAGTTCACAGACAGAAAAGAAACAGATCAATTGGAGGAGTTCCTGAAAGTGCCCTGTGACTGACACTGGTTCCTACTGGAGCTGTTGAGAGCCAGTGCTGGGTTAAGCTGGCATTGGTTCTTCCAGAAGAGCCAGAAGGTTTCACATGAATTTTTTTTTTCTTAAAGTTGAAAAAACCAGTCAGGAGAAAAAAAAGTTCTCCACCCCACCCCCTTTCTTTTAATATCGCTTTCAGTAGCACAATGCATTTAAAGTAAGGCATAGTTTCCTCGGAATAATATGGCCTCAGGACATGATTTAGATGGAAAATTTAAGTAAGATTAATGCAATTTATTATCCGACAGGATATCCCTACAAGCCACACTATTTGGCTGAATTTTAGATTCCCAATCTAATATTTCAGATGAGATTTCCAGATGGGTGTCTTATTCCTCTATTAGTTTAGTCAGGGTGATATAGAGTTTGTAAAACGGGAGAGGTTAAACTAGTTTTAACACTTGATTAATCATTGAAATTACTTTGTGATTGTTTGAATTCATTGACTTTTGTTTATTAAGTAACTCCCTAAAATTCAAAGCCAACACAAACTGGGGGCACATTTCCAGCTTTGCTAATTTATTTGATGACTTCTTCAAAGGGAACTTTTTTTAAAAAAGTAGTAAATTTACAGTTACATTGAAAGCTGCTCAATGCTTGCTCCTTGCCTTTTGAAAGAGAAGAGTGCGGGTTTGTAAGACTGAGGTCACACACACACACACACACACACACACACACACACACGCACACACCCCAGACCCACATTCTAATTTCCTGGAACATTTTGGGGCAGATAAATCTATGAAACAAGTTGGATGAGTAATTATCAGAGCTTTGGCAACTCGCATCAAGAGACAGAAGGATAGAACAGAAACTGTTCGAGGTGACAGACCACACGTATATTCTGCCACTGAATAAAACACTGGTGAGTTTGTTAAGGGAGGTGAATTCTGGAGCACACAGTGAGGCTGTTCTCAGTGGAGGATGAGCTCCAAGGAGGTACCATGGACAATGGAACGTGCTCCCCAGCAAGAGCTCTTAGCACAGAGGGAAAGGGGAGGGGCTGATTCAGAAAGTGGACAAAACTCCAAACCAGAACTTCTTTTAGGGATATGAAAATTTCCTGAAGTCTGGGCTTGGTAAATTGATTACAATCTCTTTTCAGAGCCCTATCAGGAGAAAAGTAGTGAGCTGCAGACATAAATTTGAATTCCAGAGTCTCCGACTAACCCAACTCATAAATGAATTCCTAAATGCTGACTGAGCCAGAAGACCCAGCTTTGGAAAACCACTTGGCAGGAATCATTAGTTTCAAAATGAGATGAACTGCTCTATTTAGCTCTCATTCAAAACTTTACAGAAATGCCAGATTTCCATAAACACAGGTTTCCTTGAATTTCCAGGGCTTTGATTAACTGGTAGTTGAGGGTGTCTCACAAATACAGATTTGTATGCAATATTCAACTTGGACGAGATTGGGAACTAGAAGCCAAAACAAAGTATTCCCTCTTCTTTCTAAGATGTTAACTCTTCCCTTGTTTTTCAGAAAGCTCTTTTTGTTATGAGGAGTTTGGAGAATTAAAAATTAGTCTATGGTTTAAAACTGGCTATAGATCATATTCTTGTCTTTTATATCATCATTCACTAAGCTTTCCGTGACCGATTGACAGCCTACTGCTTTATAGTGTGGTTTTAATGCCCCAAAGGAATAAGAGAATTAAAAAATACGCTGCTGTCTCTGCTGAAAAAGCCATAAAGTTGTGGCTTCTACTAAGTAAAGAGATTGCTTGCAAAGAGATATTTTCTTGTTTTAATGTGTTTTCATTTTTCCTCTTATGACTATTTTTCTCCATTGATACTGGCGCATTAGGCAGAGTACCTAAAATTGGTACAATGTAGAGAAAAGTTAAAAATTGAGGTGGTTGCTTGTTTTGGCTTTGTATCCAGGTCAATAAAAACAAAATAAATTTGGAGGGTAAATAGCCAATTTTCTGTATTCTGAAAAGCTGTTTTATTTTCAAGGAGCCCAGCACTGACCTGAGTTATGATATGGATTCCATTGCCTTTGTGGGTTTTTCCCATATATCTTTCAATTCCTGTTATTTGTCCACAGGGTTTTAAACATCAGTGATTATGCAAGAAGAAAGTATTAGTTAAGCTAGTTAGGCTGCCTCAACCAGGCTGAATCTTTTATTTTTAGTGGAAGGGCTTAAAAGGTACCCAGTGACCAGGTTTACTAAGTATAGGATGAAGCTTAGCTTACAAGAGGGTAAAAACACCCACAGACATCAACACATTCAGCTTCAGTTTTAACCTTTTTCTGGGTAGTAGGAACTCACAGTCTTGTCTAAATGAACTGAATTTTACAGGTGGTTTTCCAAAAGTTCAGCCTCCAGTTATAGAAGGGGATATAGAAGTCAACCTAGAAAAGGTATCTTTAAGACAGTTTTGCTCCAGGCCATAGGACTGCATGAGCATTCTAGAAATCGGAACATGGGAGGTTGCCCAAGAATGACTAGGAAGTCCCTTTAGTAGTTTTTTCAAAAGAGACAGTTTCAATGTTTTCATCAGAGATTTGTCATGATAATAACCCTCTTACTCAGACTTCGCTTGCAGTGCCTGGTAAGCAGCCTAGAATAACACTATGGTGAGGTTTGTGGATTGATACCTGTTGTCATTGTCATCCACCTTCTTTCCTTCATCTACCTCTTCCTCATCGTGATTATCATCATCACCATCATAATCACCCTTAGTGACTTAGACATTGGCCGAGATGAAACTTAATTTAGCCTATTTCACTATTTCTTTTCATCCTTCTTCTTTCTCTTTTTTTCCCCTCTTTCAGGGACCAAAAATCAAAAGGGTAAGATTGCTCCAATAGTATCTATAGAATGTCACACAAATGTGTATATGTGAGGAGCATGGTTCCTGAGGGATAAGCAGATGCAGAACTAATTAGCAAGTACTCCTGATCTGACTACCTTATGGGATTTCTGGGCTTAGTCCCTGGAGCCTCTGACGATACAGTGCAAAGGTCCTGAGAAATTCTATTCCTTCATAAGACAGAATGAGATGCCCCAGAACTGAGGATTTTGTGTAAGGGAAAAAAAAGTCTAGGGACACTGGACAACAAAGTAAGGGAGTAAAGTAAAGGACTAAGATTAAAAGAAGACAGTGGAATCCACTCAATGATAAGTCTGATTTCCATTTCACACAATAGGCAAGATTCATTTCATTATGAGAACAGGAGACTTTGCGAACACAGACCTTGGGTTGTGTGTTCATGCAGAGAGGGTGAGTTGTTATCTGGATGTACTTTCTGTCACTTGGTAATTTTTCTGTTGGGTCCAGGAAGCCTCCAAAGTTCCATCTTCTCTTTCTCTTGGGGTGCCTTGTCACCTGCTGCCTTTTGGCTCCTGAAGGATGCCCATCTACACTATGGCTGCTCCTGGTGTCTTCCATGAAGGAATTGTTAACCTGCACATAAGGTGGTTCTTTTTACTTTCAGCCATTCACTGAAAATTCTTTATTTTTCTTTTTTTTTGTTGCAGGTTTTTTGTATTCTAGGCAGTGTCCTAGGCACAAGGAATACAATGGAATTTGTAATCTGCAGAGGAGACTGACATTAATCGGGTCATCCTAAAGAAATGTTAATCAGAAGTGAGGCAAATTCTTTGAAGGTAAACTGCATGGCTTCCCCCGTGGCTCAGATGGTAAAGAATCTGCCGGCAACATGGGAGACCTGGGTTTGATCCCTGGATTGTGAAGATCCCCTGGAGAAGGGAATGGCAATCCACTCCAGGTTTCTTGCTTGGAGAATTCCATGGACAGAAGAGCCTCATGGGCTACATGGGGTCGCAAAGATTCGGACATGACTGAGCGACTAACACACACACACAGAAACTTCATGGCATGGCATACCATCACTCATTTGGCTGGGATGTGACAATTGCACTGAGTCTAGAGTGTGAGCTAGATGAAGAGGGGAGTGGAGAAACTTCTGGTTAGGGAGCCAGGTTGTGCAAAAGTATGTGCTCTCACAGCCAAAACCATGCTGTGGTCTGTGTGTGGAGGTGCAGTGGGGGTGGAAAGAGTTTCCTTTTCATCGCTTCTGAGTTGAAATTTGTCACCTGGGTCTTGGAACAAATTCTGCCACCTGTGCTCCAACTCCCATATGGCCTCTTAGGTAAAAGAGCCCTTTATTTTCTGGATCTAATCCCTTAATATGCTCTACTCTAAAAAGAAGAAAAATCAGTTTAAGAGTACTAGGGGTAAGGCGGGAACACACATAAAGCCAGCAAGCACATCTCTGTTTTACTTCTTCCATGTAGTCAGGGTGTAAATCTCTATCCTTCCTTCAGACACACCAGCAGCAGCAGCAGCCATCATGTATGTCATTCCAGTCTATGGAAAAGTGGACCACTTGGGTGAGTTTGCCTTTGGGGGCACTAACACGTTCACCTAGAGTGACCTCTTTCTGAAATGATACCTGCCTCCGCTGTAGAACCTACCATATTCCATCTTCTTTGTTTTAATTCCTTGACTTTAAGATCTGACCTATCTTATGATTTTGTTATAGATTCAGCTCCTTTAAAATTCTGACTTCTCACCCCAGAACACATGTCATGCATCCTTGAGTAAATTTTCTCCCACTTTGATCCATTGCCCTGAACCCTTTTATCCCTGGAGGTTGTTCTGAAAATAAGACACTCCCTGGGTCATCTCCATTGAGACCTGGGCACCCACCTCTTTGTATGGTGATCCTCAAATAATACTGCTATGAAAAGCAGCTGTCTTGTCAACCATTTTTTAATGAGGTTTTGTTGTTGTTCTAGTTTTTAAAATGGCACATACTAGCTGTCGAAGATTGCGAATACAAAAGAAACATAAAAAGATCACATATATAGAAATGACTAGTACAAATATAGAGTTTTCATATTGACTTTTTTCTGCCTTATTGGCTATTTCTTTTGTATACTATTGTTGAATAATTTTTCAATTTTCAATTGACTCATAATGCCTTTGAAAAAAGTTATAGATTATGTTCTTATAAACACCCAAATTTTGTCTGGGGGTCATTTATGGTGGTCCATCTATATTTACAGATGTTCCTAAGTCGATACATATAATATGACTTGGATTCTATGCTGTGTGTTTCTTTTAGTCACACATAGACAGGTAGCTACTATATCATTAACATCATTTTTGATTATACAGAATAGTAAGATATAATACCTTTCTGAATTATTTATAATACAGATTTACATATTGATAGCTACTCCAGTACTTTGGCCACCTCATGCAAAGAGTTGACTCACTGGAAAAGACTCTGATCCTGGGAGGAATTGGGAGCAGGAGGAGAAGGGGATGACAGAGGATGAGATGGCTGGATGGCATCACTGACTTGATGGACCTGAGTCTGAGTGAACTCCGGGAGTTGGTGATGGACAGAGAGGCCTGGCGTGCTGCGATTGATTCATGAGGTCGCAAAGAGTCGGACACGACTGAGCGACTGAACTGAACTGAGCTACCATCTATTGAGCCTTCTCAAGTCCGAGGCACTCTGTTGTATTTTCTTTGCACAAATCTGTGCAGTAGATACTATAATCCTTCATAGAAAAGTTAATTATTATTTTTAT
Organism: Tragelaphus eurycerus; assembly: GCA_935064755.1. Lineage (NCBI taxonomy): Eukaryota > Metazoa > Chordata > Mammalia > Artiodactyla > Bovidae > Tragelaphus > Tragelaphus eurycerus. The sequence continues at coordinate 18,641,244 of CAKXYN010000003.1, forward strand.
ATTATGTTTAAATGTTTTTCAAAATTTTCAGCTTTCATTTCTAATATGGTAAGTATTGATAGACAAAACTCACACAAACAAAATATCTTCGGGGATACCTAATAACTTTTAAGAACATAAAAGGATGCTGAGATTTTAAAAGATTGATAAATGCTGATCTAACTCATACTAGGCTCTGCATAATTATTAGGTATCAATATTATTAAATTTTGAATTTTTATTCAGTTGTAATCGGTATACAATAAACTGCATATTGAGTGTGTAACTCAATGAGTTTGACATATGAATATTCCCATGAAACCATTGCCATAATTAAGATAATAAACATATTCATTACTCCCAGAGTGCATTGTAATTCATACCTCCCTCCCTAGGGTCCCCATAGTTAGCAGACCCACTGATCTGCTTTTAGTCAGTATTAAGTGTTGGCATTTTCTAGAGTTTTATTTAAATGGAATCATATAGCATGCATTCTTTTATAACTGCATTTATTCAACTTAACATGATTATTTTAAGATATATCCATCTATGCTGTTCTGTATATCAAGAGTTACTTCACTTTTTATGGCAGAGAAGTACACTATTGTATGGATGTACCAATATATTTATCCATTCAGTGGTTGATAGATATTTTGGTTGTTTCCAGTTTGGGGCTAATATGAACATTTATGTACAAGTCTTTGTGTGGATATCTATTTTTATTTCTTTTAGATAAATGCCTAGGAGTAGAATGTCTGGGTAATGAGTGTTTAACTGTTTAAGAAACGACCAAAATATTTTCCATAGTGATAGTGCAATTTTGTATTTCCTAAATTCCTATTAAGTGCATGAAAGTTTCAGTTCCACCACATACTTGCTAACACTTGGTATGGTGAATTTAAAAAAATTTAAAGTTATTTTAGTGGATGTGTAGAATTGATGCTTTTGAACTGTGGTGTTGGAGAAGACTCTTGAGAGTCCCTTGGACTGCAAGGAGATCCAACCGGTCCATTCTGAAGGAGATCAGCCCTGGGATTTCTTTGGAAGGAATGATGCTAAAGCTGAAACTCCAGTATTTTGGCCACCTCATGCGAAGAGTTGACTCATTGGATGCTGGGAGGGATTGAGGGCAGGAGGAGAAGGGGACGACAGAGGATGAGATGGCTGGATGGCATCACTGACTCGATGAATGTGAGTCTGAGTGACCTCCGAGAGCTGGTGATGGATAGGGAGGCCTGGCGTGCTGCGGTTCATGGGGTCGCAAAGAGTTGGACACGACTGAGCGACTGATCTGATCTGAGTAGTGTCTCATTGTGATTTTAATTTGCCTTTTCATATATTAGCCATTCATATATCTTCCTTAGTGTTGTATGTGTTCAAATCTTTTGCCCATAAAATTGGGGCTTTGCATTTTTACTATTGAATTATGAATTCTTTATATAGTCTAGATATCAGTCTTTTATTGGATATAAGATTTGTAAATGTTGTCTCCCAGTCTATAGTTTATTTGATATTTTCTTAATAGTGTCTTTTGAAGAAGTATAATTTTTAATTTTTAGGAAGTCTGACTTATTGTATGCTATAAATTATGTTATAGATAAGTATTATTATAGATGTCTTTTATGCGTATTTTATAAATCTTAGCCAAATCCAAGGTCATCCTGGATTTTCTCATTTGTTTTCTTCTGGAAAATTTATAGTTTTGGCTTTTACATCTAGTTCTTTAACTCATTTTGACTTAATTTTTATAATTTTTCCAAAGAACCAGATTTAATTTAATTAATTTTAATATTATTTTTCTGTTTTCTACTTCACTGATTTCTGTTTTTCATTATTATTTTTGTATTTGTTCTTCTTTTCCCTGTCCTTTAGTGGACATTAGGATCATCAATTTAGAACGTCTTTTCTAATACAAGCATTTAAAGCTATGCATTTTCATTTATTATTTTAGTTGTTCCCTCACAAATTTTGATATGTCTTGTTTTCATTTTTGTTCCATTCAAATCACTTACTAATTTTCTGTTGATTCCTCATTTGACCTGTGGGTTATTTAAAAGTACATTGTTTAGTTTTTAAATATGAGGAGATTTTGCAAAGATCTTTCTGTTGCTCATATTTAATTACATTCCATTATAGTCAGAGAATATATTTTATTAGATTTGAATATTTTTAAATTTACTGAGACTTACTTTATGACTTAGAATATGATTGATGGTGATAAATGTGCTGGGTGCTCTTGAAAAGAAAGTATTTTGCTGATGTTGGATACTGTTTTACAAATGTCACTTATTGTTTGTCTTCCATATCCTCACTCATTTTTTTTTGTTCTATCATTTATTGAGAAAGGTGTCAAATTATCTGTGTTTGTGAGTTTTTTAATTTCTTTTTTTCATTTCTCTGAGTTTCCACTTCATGCATTTTGAATCTGTCACTAGCTACATGAACCTTTAGGATTGATATGTATTATTGATAAAGTGACTGCTTTCTTACAATAAAATAACCATCTTTATTTCTTATAATATTTCTTACCAGAAATCTGCTTTGTCTGATATTAATATAGAGACTCCCATTTTCTTTAATGCTAGAATGATGGATCATTTTCTGTTATTTTTACATTTAACCTGTGTCTTTATGTTTAATTTCATCTCTTGCAATTAGCAAGTAGTCCTGCTTTCTTTTTTGTTGTTGTTGTTAGGTTTTTTTTACATCTGTGTGCTTATTTTCCAACCTGGTAACCTCTGCCTTTTCATTGTTATGTTGCAAATGCAGTCACACTTTCGGTACTGGGGGTAGGACTTAAGCATTGGAGGGGACACAGTTTATCCCATAGGGAAGTTTTTCCACTCTAGCTAGTAGTACACTATCTAGTTCTACTTTTGTGTGAGCTCTGGGGATTGTTCTGCCGGTTCTTTCCCTGGCCTTGAGATTTTGCTCAAAAATTTTTGTAAACCAATCCTCAAAGACTCAAGGGGAATCTGCAGGTATTCTGGATTCTCTTTTTCTGAACAGTATTTTCCCTTTCTTTGGTATTCTTCTCTGTGAATACTAGCCACTTTGGCCTTTTCTAACTTGAAAGCTTTTATCTTTTCAACTCAGGGCACCACCAGGCTCTGTTTGACTTTTCCCTCCTTGAATCACATCTTGGAAGCTCCTTAGACGCAATATTCTGGAGCACCTGTAGGACTCACCTATTTGTTTCTCTTCTCCAGGGATCACTATATGTCTGAAAATGATTATTTCTTATATATTTCCACTTATTTGTTTAAGTTGGGAAGATCACTTCTAATGTGTTACTTTCTTATACCAGAAGTGGAAGTCAGCAAAGCTGTATTTATTATTACACTATTATTATGCATATGTATAATAATTTTTCTGCTTATAATTTGTAAACCTTTACTGAGGCCTTGCCCTGTCCTAGACTCTACATTAGTCTCTATATTAGTCACTGCAAATAGTTAATAAGACATCTTACCTGCCTTAAAGAGATTGTCGGTGTAGTCACAAGGCAAATTTATATACACATATTTACAAAATTAAGCTCTGATAGGTTTTTTAATGGCCACTGATTCTTATCCCAGTATGGATGTCTCTTCACAATTTACTTTGCCACTTTTCTCCACGTCCTTAAAATCTGGACTAGAATTCTGAAGTGGAAATGATATTGTGTGAGTTTTGCAGTCTGAGCCACAGGACACCTTGCAGTTTCTACATTTGCCCTCTTGGGATGCTATTCTGAGACCTCTGTGTAAGGACAGCAGGGAGCCTGATGGAGGATCAAGATCACACAGAGGAGAACCAAGATCCCCCAGTCAAAACCATTAGCACGGGCCAGCACAGCAGGCTTTCCAGTTGAATGCAGCTTCAGGACACCATTTAGAAGAGATTAGCAAAATGGTATCCCAACCAACAGACAGAATTGTGGGAAATAAATCATTTTTCATAAGCTGCTAAAACTTGGAGTGGTTTGTTATACAGAAAAGTGTTGAAACAAAAATGCTAATTTGCTTCTTCCCAGAAATTTCTGCAGTTGCTCCACTCTTAGGAATAGTTGCTATCAGTGATATTTGATGAATGTGTTTTTCAGGCCATTCACCTGATGCTCAATGCATATTACTTTCTATGGCTATACACTGCATCAGTTCAGCTCAGTCACTCAGTCGTGTCCGACTCTTTGCAACCCCATGAAATGCAGCACACCAGGCCTCCCTGTCCATCACCAACTCCCAGAGTTCACCCAAAGTCATGTGCATCGAGTCAGTGATGCAATCTAGCCATCTCATCCTCTGTTGTCCCCTTCTCCTGCCCCCATTCCCTCCCAGCATCAGGGTCTTTTCCAACGAGTCAACTCTTCGCATGAGGTGGCCAAAGTATAGGAGTTTAAGTCTCAGCATCAGTCCTTCCAATGAACACCCAGGACTGATTTCCTTTAGAATGTATTGGTTGGATCTCCTTGCAGTCCAAGGGACTCTGAAGAGTTCACAGTCCAAAAGCATCAGTTCTTCGGTGCTCAGTTTTCTTCACAGTCCAACTCTCATATCCATACATGACCACAGGAAAAACCATAGCCTGGACTAGAGAGGCCTTTGTTGGCAAAGTAATGTCTCTGCTTTTCAGTATGCTATCTAGGTTGGTCAGAACTTTCCTTCCAAGGAGTAAGCGTCTTTTAATTTCATGGCTGCAGTCACCATCTGCAGTGATTTTGGAGCCCCCAAAATAAAGTCTGCCACTGTTTCCCCATCTATTTCTCATGAAGTGATGGGACCAGATGCCATGATCTTCGTTTTCTGAATGTTGAGCTTTAAGCCAACTTTTGCACTCTCCTCTTTCACTTTCATCAAGAGGCTTTTTAGTTCCTCTTCACTATCTGCCATAAGGGTGGTGTCATCTGTATAGCTGAGGTTATTGATATTTCTCCCAGTAATCTTGATTCCAGCTTGTGCTTCTTCCAGCCCAGCATTTCTCATGATGTACTCTGCATAGAAGTTAAATAAACAGGGTGACAATATACAGCCTTGATGAATTCCTTTTCCTATTTGGAATCAGTCTATTGTTCCATGTCCAGTTCTAACTGTTGCTTCCTGACCTGCATATCGGTTTCTCAAGAGGCAGATCAGGTGGTCTGGTATTCCCATCTCTTGAAGAATTATCCACAGTTTATTGTCAACCACACAGTCAAAGGCTTTGGCATAGTCAATAAAGCAAAAGTAGATGTTTTTCTGGAACTCTCTTGCTTTTTCCATGATCCAGTGGATATTGGCAATTTGATCTCTGGTTCCTCTGCCTTTTCTAAAACCAGCTTGAACATCTGGAAATTCACGGTTCACATATTGCTGAAGCCTGGCTTGGAGAATTTTGAGCATTACTTTACTAGCATGTGCTGCTGCTGCTAAGTCGCTTCAGTCGTGTCCAACTCTGTGCGACCCCATGGACTGCAGCCTACCAGGCTTCTCCGTCCATGGGATTCTCCAGGCAAGAACACTGGAGTGGGTTGCCATTTCCTTCTTCAATGCATGAAAATGGAAAGTGAAAGTGAAGTCACTCAGTCATGTCTGACTCTTAGTGACCCTATGGACTACAGCCTACCAGGCTCCTCCATCCATGGGATTTTCCGGGCAACAGTACTGGAGTGGGGTGTGAGATGAGTGCAATTGTGTGGTAGTTTGAGCATTCTTTGGCACTGTCTTTCTTTGGGATTGGAATGAAAAGTGACATTTTCTTGTCCTGTGGCCACTGCTGAGTTTTCCAAATTTGCTGGCATATTGAGTGCAGCACTTTCATAGCATCGTCTTTCAGGATTTGAAATAGCTCAACTGGAATTCCATCATCTCCACTAGCTTTGTTCGTAGTGATGCTTTCTAAGGCCCACTTGACTTCACATTCCAGGATGTCTGGCTCTAGGTGAGTGATCACACCATTGTGATTATCTGGGTTTTGAAGATCTTTTTTGTACAGTTCTTCTGTGTATTCTTGCCACCTCTTCTTAATATCTTCTGCTTCTGTTAGGTCCATACATTTTCTGTCCTTTGTTGAGCCCATCTTTGCATGAAATGTTCTCTTGATATCTCTAATTTTCTTGAAGAGATCTCTAGTCTTTCCATGCAATTGTTTTCCTCTATTTCTTTGCACTGATCACTGAGGAGGGCTTTCTTATCTCTCCTTGCGATTCTTTGTAACTCTGCATTCAGATCCTTATGTCTTTCCTTTTCTCCTTTGCCTTTAGCTTCTGCATAGTCATTCTATTATGCATCCTTGACTAAATCAGAAGCTCTTTAAGGGCAGAGTAGTTTTCTTAAATTGCATTTCCAATGCTTTGGTAGGAATGATAGTTCAAAGAAATATTTGATGATATTGATACAAATATTTTATAAAAATTACACTTCAGTAAGCCTATAAATTATCCTGGGTAACTTTGTTCAAGAGATCCTATAAATACTTCAGAAGATCCTATGACGTATTAGACACTGTTCTTTCAGAAACTTTATTATTGCTGTTATTCGTAAAATTATTATTGTTTAAGTGGTCACAATAACTGTATGAGTTAGTACTCTCATTTTGTACTTAGAGTGTCTGAGTGTCAGAGAATTAAAAGCCTGATTCTAGCACATACAATTCACAAGTGGCAGAAATGAAAGCTGCTGCTGCTGCTGCTGCTGCTGCTGCTGCTAAGTCGCTTCAGTCATGTCCGACTCTGTGCGATCCCATAGACTGCAGCCCACCAGGCTCCCCCGTCCCTGGGATTCTCCAGGCAAGAACACTGGAGTGGGTTGCCATTTCCTTCCCCAGTGCATGAAAGTGAAAAGTGAAAGTGAAGCCACTCAGTCGTGTCCGACTCTTAGCGACCCCATGGACTGGAGCCCACCAGGATCCCCCGTCCATGGGACCCTCCAGGCAAAAGCACTGGGGTGGGGTGCCACTGCCTTCCTCAACTCCAAGAAGAGAGTTTTTCCAGAACTTTCTCAGAAATAGGCAGATAAAACTTAAGAGCTGTGCCTGGGGCAGCAGACTGGGACAAGAGCACCCACAGGGCCCCCTTTCTTTGGAGGCCTTGGTGGGAAGAATCTCATAGGAAATGTGAATTCGCATAGGGTTGCCAAGTAGTGGAGGATGTGAAAGCACATCACTTTCAGGCAGCAGGCTCTCCCCAGCTTTCCCAGTCTGCCTTCCCCAGGAGGAGAAGAGTTGGGCTGAAATTGCCCTTGACCACTTGATTTGTTTTTTCACTGAGCCTCTGTGGCCTAGTCTCAGACAGCAGTGACACAGGATCACCCAGTGAAACACTTTTTAGCCAATTCAGCAAGACCATTTGTGGGTAAAAATGATAACTGTGTGGAAAAACCTAGCATCTTTTGTAATTCAAGTAGCTGATTTACAATACTGTGTTAGTTTCAGGTGTACAGCACAGTGAACCATAAATCACACATATAAATGTATAAATCACATGTTCTTTATCCATTCATCTGTAGATGGATACTTAAGTTGCTTCTGAGTCTTGGCTATTGTGAATAATGCTGATATGAACACTGGGCTGCATGTATCGTTTTGAAGTACAGCTTTCTCCATGTTTATGCCCAGGCAGAAGTGGGATTGCAGAATCACACGGTAGCGCTACTTTTAGTTTTAGTTTTTTAAGGAACCTCTGTACTGGCTACACACATTTACATTCCCACCAACGGTATAGGATGGTACCCTTTTCTCCACACCTTCTCCAACATTTATTATTTGTAACTTTTTTGATGATGGCCAATCTGACTGGTGTGAGAGGATACCTAATTGTAGTTTTGACTTGCATTTCTCTAATAATTAGCAATGTTGAGCTTCTTTTCATGTGCCTTTAGCCATCTATATGTTTTTGGAGAAATGTCTATTTAGATCTTTCCATTTTTTTAAAACTGGCTGTTTTTGATGTAGTGTTTTGGGTGCTCTTGATGCAGTTGTAGTCTGAATTCTTCAGAGACCTGGAAAAAAGCAATTTAGATCAAACCCATGATCATATGGGCTTCCCTGATAGCTCAGTTGGTAAAGAATCCACCTGCAATGCAGGAGACCCCAGTTTGATTCCTGGGTCGGGAAGATCCTCTGGAGAAGGGATAGGCTACCCACTCCAGTATTCAGGGCTTCCCTTGTGGCTCAGCTGGTAAAGAATCTGCGTGCAATGTGGGGGACCTGGGTTCGATTCCTGGGTTGGAAAGATCCCCTGGAGAAGGGAAAGGTTACCCACTTCATTATTCTGGCCTGGAGAATTCCATAGACTCTATGCTCCATGGGCTCGCAAAGAGCTGGACACAACTGAGTGACCTTCACTTCACATGACCATATGGCTGTGAGAAGAATCCAACGTCAAAATGACAGAAAAATATATGGATCGCTTTCCTTATTGTTCCTTTAGAAAGAATCCAGGATCCTTTATGGTACATATGGAAACAAGTCTAAGAGAAAAATGTAGTTGTGAAGATGCTGAAAGACTTATTTATTCAATTTATGATGAGGAAGTAATAATGTTAATTATAGCTAATGCATATTAAAAACTAACTTTATGACGGTCTGTGGATTTTGTGTAAAATCCTGTGTTAAATAGTGGTGAAGTTTTAAAAAATGGATGATTTTGCTCATGAAATTTGCAATCTAATGAAGGACTTTTAAACAAATAAGCACACAAAATAAATATATGATTTATTTATGAGTTGTGAAGGAAGAACAGGATGCTATGGTAAAGAAAATAATAAGAAATGTGAAAATCAGATTAGAGGTCAGGAAGGCATGAGATCTGATATGAACCTTGGAGTGCAGGAAACTAGACCCAGTGGAAAGAGTCTAGGTGTGTGGTGGGCATAGGAAAAGAAAAGGATATTAAATGTATGGAGATAAAGTTCTGTTGAAGTTCTCAAATGGCTGATTAGGGAGCTGCCAGCTTGGGAAGAATTGTCAAAAATGAGAACACTGTTTACTCATGTGAAGTCAAACAGCTAGAAATTATTTTCCCAAGACTCTCCAGTGCTGGGAGTCCTCTGTCCAGCATGTGCAGAGTCAGGGGCAGGTACAAAGTCATTTTGGAGGAGGGAGTGCTACAATCATCTCCAACATGGCCTTACACAAGACTATATGTGACTTGAATGACAGAATTCATATTTCCTGTGAAATAAGCTTAAATTCCCAAACATCTGAAAAATATGTCCTCCAGGAACCATTTTATGAACCACCAGAGAACTCTGATCAGCCTCAGAGACCACAGATTGGCTGGTTGTGCTATGAGTCACTAACCTCCAGGATTCACTGACCCCCCTCAGAGGATCGGGGACAGCCATGGCGAACTGCTCCCCGAGAACCTCATCATGAACGGTTCTGCAGAAAGTGTCACTCTGTTTCTGGCAGAGTTCACGCTCTTTGGCACTGGAGTGAAAGATCAGCGGGGGACAGGCTGGTGGCAGTCTGGAGTGACTGTCAGTGGGAACTGGCCCAGCATATAATTATATCATGAGTCAAGCTCTCTCCAGGGATGTAAGATGACCAGAGGAAAATGAAATAACATTATATCCCACATGAATAGAGGCACTGGTGGAGAAAGCTGACTCCTGAGAAAGAATACTCAGGCTAAGAAGTTTCCCAGCACTTAAATATCCTATGATTTGTCCCTGTGCCCCTTCTCTTAAAAATAAAGAGATAATATGGACACAAAGCATGCCTCAGCCTTAAACCCGGAGACACAAATGACCAGACAATCCACTTAGATAGATAACCTTGATGACAAAAAAGTCATTTAGCTGGAAAACTTCTTGTCTCATATAGTTCCAACAGAGCACTGTTTATTCAGGAAGACATTATACTGACAAATGTTGTGGTGGGAATTAAAAAATATTTTTTTCCTTGCTAAACCACTTCCAAAGGTATATTTTTATGGATCCAGGAATAGCAGCCTGTTTGTCTTGCTCGTGTTGGTTTTCCCTCTTGTTTCTTTTTGGTCAACATCCAAAGAATTAGCCTCTTTGCAGAGTGGTGCTGTAGTATGAATGGTGCCTGCTTCCCAGATGATATAATTAGCTAGGGGACTTTTGATCAGTTCACCAAACAAAAACAGTTATGGGGCAACTTGGGTTATGTGGTTAGAGACATCAAAATAAGAGTGACACCCTTTTAAAGATGACTTTCAAATAGGGTTATTTTAGACAGAAACTGCAGAAACAAGGAAATGCTCTGAGTGGGAAAGAATAAATTGATTTTTATATTTACCTGCCCTTACTCATTAGCAATGGTCACAAAAGAAACAAGTCTTTTGTGATGTCTTATAGTCTTCCGGATATCAGTCAACATACGTTTTTTCTGTTCAGTGTTCCATTTAAACATGAAAGCACTTTACTTAGGGGTTGAAGTACAAAGAGGAGAAATATTTAAAAGAGACTCTGAATTTTGCTTTCATATTTACCTCTGGGAGGTAAATTCCTTACTGGGAATTTTTTCTTTTAATTAGAAATGAAGAGTCCTCCTGCCAATGGAGGAGACACAAGAGACGTAGATTTGATCCCTGGGTCAGGAAGATTCCTGGGAGGAGGGCGTGGCAACCCACTCCAATATTCCTGCCTGGAAAATTCCTTTGACAGAGGAGCCTGGCAGGCTACAGTCCGTGGGGTCACAAAGAGTCAGCCACAACTGAACACGTGTAATAGGATTAAAGAGAACACACCTACATATCGTCATCCTCAGAAACAGAGATGGAGGTGGTTTGGCATTGATATCACTCCTGTGTTAATATCCCTGAAATGATGGTACCAAAGCAGTCAGTCAACATTTACTGGTTGCCTATTGATATTTATGTGTTTACTATGAGTGGGGACTAGAGCCTTGTAGAAATTCAAAATGAAGGGCATTGTAAGAAGAAGCCTGGTCGATGTACAGTGTTCTATTTCTTAAGGCAAGGCTCTGGCAGTGGCAGGTATGAACAGTTCTCCTTCTCCCTTCCTTACTCCTATTCAACCCACTGAAAACCTCCTCTATGATGGTAGATGTGTTTAGAATGTGTCCTTAACTGGTCTAAATGGGTCATCAAGTGGGGCTCCATCTTTCCCACCTTCTCTCATGGATCATAATAGTTTTAATTTAATTCCAGCCATTAGAGGTTTAGTTCTTTGACTATTGCAAGAATTTCTCAGTTTTCAAAGTCATCTCTTGCCATATTTCTTCTACAACAATTTGTTTTTTGCATTTGACATTTCTGAAATTGAGATATATCTTGAAATTAAATTGACTGATGGGTGTGTGTAACCTGAAAGTGCTTTCATCCCCCTTAAACAGGTTAGGAATGAATTAAATTGATTTAATATTGAGGAAATAAGGTAACTAAGTTGCTGAGATAAAGGGCCTTGCAGTGTGTTATGAACTGAATTGTGCCTCTGCAAGATTTATAACTTGAAGTCTTAACCCCCAGTACCTCAGCATATGACTATGTTTGAAAATAGTCTTTAAGGAGGTAAACTAAGATCATTCAGGTAGGCACTAATCCAAGATGACTGGTTTCCTCATAAGATTAGGATACAGACATACACAGAGGGAAAACCATATAAAGACACAGGAAGAAGGTGGCCATCTACAAACTAACAAGTGTGTCCAACTGTCGTGTAAGTCTGTGTAAGTCTGTGGTGTCCAACTCTTAGTGATCCCATGGATTGTGGCCCGCCAGGCACCTCTGTCCGTGGAATTCTATAGGCAAGAATACTGGCATGGATAGCCATTCCCTTCTCCAGGGGACCTTCCCAACCCCGAGACTAAACTTGTATCTTAGGTATTGCAGACAGATTCTTTACTATCTGAGCCACCAGGGAAGTCCAAACTGAGAAGGGGGGTGCCATGAAAAGAATACACTCCCAGGAATTCCCTAGCAGTCCAGTGGATAGGACCCTGTGCATGCTCTGCCAAGGGCATGGGTTCAATCCCTGGTCAGGGAACTAAAATCATGCAGGTCATGTGGCATGGCAAAAAAAAAAAAAAAAAAAACCCTCACTCCTGTTGACACTTTGATCTTGGACTTCTAGTCTCAAGAAACATGAGCAAAGGCGTTGCTATTGTTTAAACCACCAAGTTTAAAAGTACCAAGTATTTGGTACTTTGTTGTGGTCTTCCTGGCAAGTGAATATAATGTGTTATCAGTTAAAGGCCAAAATGAAGAGAGCTTAATAGGTAGTGAAGCCGTGAGAAGAGACTCATGGGATCAGGAAGACACAGAGGGAGAAGGAAGGAGAATTTCAGATATCCTGTATCTAAATGTTAAAGAATGACCATCTCCCAGAAAACAGACTTTTATACAAAGTCCCTGTTTTAACTTTATAAATGACAGCAAGTACCTGGACAATTATCCTTAGTTTTATCATTTTGCCTTTTCATAAAAAATCAGCCCTCTCAAGAGGCCTTCTCCATCTCTAGAACTTTGTTCTGACTGGTCAGTTTTCTCCTTCCCCTTTCACCCTTATTGTGGCTGTTTCTATATAAAGCTAAAATAACAGATCAGTCCTGTCAAGTCAGTTGGGAAAATAGATAACTCAGATTGGTTGGTAACATCCAGGCACAATCAGAGACACTGTCCTGAAAAAAGTCTTGATTTCATTTCCTTTTTCCAAGATTTTTTTCCCCTTAATATTATCTTTTAAATATTGTCAAAGCATTATTTATAGGATCTCTGCAAAATAGCTTTAGATGCTTTTGGTGGATGAGATGTGGTAGGGAATCAAATTAGATTGGGTCACAAGGGAAAGTGTCTGTAAGAAATATGAATGGGACCCGGGGGAAATGAAAATTGAAGAGAAACCAGACTTGAGTTGCAAATTCTCTATTTTGCCAAATTGGACTTGGATTATGTCATCATATGCAATTTCAAGGAATGGGCAAAGCAAGTTGGATAAAAGAAAAAAGTGATCTGATTCGTTTCCCAAAGCATAAATTGAACCAGAGGGAGAATTTTCTTGGATGCAAAATAAATGTTCCTAATATCTTTTTCCCCAATTATTCATTCTCATGAGCCTTATTGCTTTTAATTCTAAATGAGATGCAAAATGCTGGAATTACCTAAAGATAATCATTTCTAGGTTATGCATAATTCCTCACACCTTGGTGTTAATATTATTTTATTACATTCAACTAATGGTTGAATCGTTAATCTCCTTGTTAATAGTTGCAGTATATATACCATATGTCTGTATATTTTCTTCTCACTTATAATTATATTTTAAATTTCTTCTGTGCTTCCTGAAAGGCATAGCACAGTCCTGAGTACTTTGTAGATGTATCCATTTGATATTGCTGTGTAGCAAACCACTTGAAAGCGAGTAGTTTTAAAACAATAAAAAATTATTTAGCTCAAGATTCTGTGAATTAGCAATTTAGGCTGGGCTCTCTTGGTAGAACTGTTTATCGTGCCAGGCAAGGATGATCGACGCTGGGGCTCATTTGTCGCTCTGCTGTCAACAGTTTAAATTGCTGAGGGCTGCCTGATTGTTGGCTGCGTTGCCTCAGTTCTCCCTGTGGTCCCTTAACCAGCAGGGCTGACTGGCCTTGTTCCCATGATACCTGGGTTCCAAGAGCAAAAACCAGATAAGCTCAGTGCACAGGCACTTTTCATGACTTTGCTTGCATCGCCTTTACTAGCATCCTATCAACCATAAGAAGTCACTGGGCTAAGCCCAGAGTCAGTGAAAGACAGCAGTGCAAAGGGCATGGACACAGGAGAGGGATCAAATTGGGGCTATTACTCCATAAGTAGGCATTCAAAAAAATCGTTAGCATCACCAACTCTGGATAGGAATTTGAGTCAACTCTGGGAGACGGTGGAGGACAGAGGAGCCTGGCGTGCTACAGCCAACTGGGTCGCAAAGAGTTGGACACGGCTTAGTGCCTGAACAACGACAGCAAAGTAACGAGAGTCCTAGTTTTTCCTACTTTCCTAATTCAGTATGCAGACAAATATAGTAACTCTTGCCATCATTCAAATGATTCATTTTTCTTCTGAGAGCAAGAAATAACAGGAAACTTGGTATGGGTTAAATGCATGGGTGCCTATTCTCCCTTGCCTCCACCCTGTCCCCCCTACATGTGTTGAAACCTTGACTTCCAGTGAGGCTGTCTTTGAAGATGGGTCCTCTAAGGAAGTAATTAAAATTAACAAAGGGTGGAGCCTCTTTCTGCTAGAATTCCTGTCCTTATAAGAAGAGACAGCAGAGTCTGCAGTCACATAGCACAAAGGCAACACAAAAGCCAGGAAGAGAGCTCTCAGTAGAAACCAAATTTGCTGCCAACTAGATCACGGATTTCTAGCCTCCAGAAGTGTGAGGGAAAAAAATGTCTGTTGTTTGTCACCCAGTCAGTGGTATTTTATTATGGCAGCTTTTTCACTGTTGTTGTTCAGTTGCTACGTTGTGTCCAATTCTTTGCAACCCCAAGGACTGCATCATGCCAGGCTCCTCTGTCCTTTACCATCTCTGGGAGTCAGCTCAAATTCATGTCCATTGAGTTGGCGATGCTATCTGACCATCTCATCCTCTGCTACCCCTTCCCCTTTTGCCTTCAATCTTTCACAGCCTTGGGGGTCTGAAGAGGCATCAGACCAGGCATCAGAGCCTGGACAGGAAATGGCATTTCTACTGGAGTGCTTCCTTCTCTTCTTACCTAAACTCTACTTTTTCCTTTCTATTCCAGCTTCTTTAGATAAACAAATTCATCACCTTCAGGCAAATTCATTGCCTCCAGGCCTGGTGCTTGGTCTAGCTGATGAAGAGCTTGACAGTGCAGAGTGTGTATGGCCAGGTAGAAAGTTAAATATTCCTTTTTTTTTTTTTAACCAAGATAAAAGTTGACCCTTATCAAACCAATCCAGAATAAAATGGCAAGGAGGCACTGCTGAAAACTGTACTGCACACATCTAGGAGCTTTTAATCCATGTGGAAGGCATTTGTTGTTCAGTAGCTGTCATATCCTACTCTTTGTAACTCCATGGACTGCAGCGCGCCAGGCTTCCCTGTCCTCCACTATCTCCCAGAGTTTGCTCAGATTCTTATCCATTGAGTCAGTGATGCCATCAAACCATCTTGTCCTCTGTCTCCCCCTTCTCCTCTAGCCCTCAGTCTTTCCCAGCATCAGGGTCTTTTTCAATGAATTGACTCTTTGTATCAGGTGGCCAAAGTATTGGAGCTTCATATTCAGCATCAGTCCTTTCAATGAATATTCAGGGTTGATTTCCTTTAGGACTGACTGTTTTGATCCCCTTGTTTCTCCAGCACCACAGTTTGAAAGCATCAATTCTTAGGGGCTCAGCCTTCTTTATGGTCCAACTCTCACATCCGTATATGACTACTGGAAAAATCATAACTTTGACTACACAGACCTTTTGTTGGCAAAGTAATGTCTCTGCTTTTTCATGTGCCATCTAGGTTTGTCATAGCTTTTCTTCCAAAGAGCAAGTGTTTTTTAATTTCTTGGCTACAGTCACATGGAAAGCATTTAGGAGGCCCGAGCAAAGGAAGAAGCTTTGACTCAGGATGAATACAATAAACCAAGTAGCATTTCTGAGTGGATGGTCATTAGTTGACAAGGGGTATCTAGGTTTAAAGGCGGGGGTGTGGATTTCTGGACTTTTAAAGGTTTTGCCTGTGATATTACCAATTGCCTGAGACACTTCAACTTGGTCCTTTACAGTCTTCTATGAATCTAAACCAGTGTGAATTCTCTGATTTCTTGAGTAAAGGGTACAGAATAGGAGGAAATTTACATTATCAAAACATGCGAACACCCCAAACACTTGACACGTGGAAAAGAAGCCTCTATTATGCAAATAATCAGAGTCTTTGTCTCTTCTAAATGAACTTATTTGAAGAGAGTTTGGATTAAGAGGATGTGGGAAGTCTACAAGGACACATCATTGTTTGCTCTTTAGAGGAAAGAGTCCAGAGCAATTACCAAAGCCACCAGGGCAATTAGAGACCCTGAGGGAACTCTGGTAACATTTTTTGGCTTTAGTAGAGAGTGACTGGAAAAAATGAGTCCAGCATGGCTAGGCCAGGAAATTTCAGATCACTTTGCCTTTGGGTACCTCTCATCCGTATACCAAACAATGGTATCTCAGAGTCTGTATGTGGCCGTGAAGCTACATCATTTTCTCCATGTCCTGGTGAAGCCTAGGAACTGTATTATTCAGGGGGAATAGCCCTGGGATGGAACACCAGTTTGAAAGATATGTAGCCGGAAAAAAAAAAAAGGCTAATCTGACCGGGCATTGTGAATCCCAAGTTGCCGCCCACAGCCTGTGGAAGTGGTGGTAACTGGGCCTCTGGCTTCAGAGCTCCTTAGAGCCTGAGGCTCATGGATTTAGTGGCACCGGCTAGAGTCCTGTTAAATTCATTTTCCTTCTCACAGGGAAACATTCCCTTCAGGGGTTCAAGGCCACCATGCTGTGAGGATGTGTCCCTGTCACTGGGCAAGAGTGTGATTGGTCAGCAGAAGCCAGAGTCGCGGCTGTCAGGTGAGCTCAGTGGAATGTCTCTGGGGGTGGTTTGGCTGGATCACCACAAATCCAGAAGAGAACTGAAAGCAAAGGAAACCCAGTCATTTCTTGATGAATTCAACAGCTGTGGGTACACAGTTCAGATAATTCAAGTTCAGACTCTTTTCCTTACTAGTTGGTCTTTCTCATGAATAACTTAGATAATGACCCTCTTTGACTTAATCCTTCTAAGTATAGGCATAGCTTGTTTTATTATGCTTTACTTTTTATGCTTCCCAGATGCTGCGTTTTGTTTTTTAACAAATTAAAGATTTGTGGCGATTCTGCATGGACTAAGTCTAATGGCGCCACTTTTTCCAACAGTGTTGACTCATTTCGTGTCTTTGTACCACATTTTGGTAATTCCAGCAATATTTCAGACTTTTTCATTATTACTGTATTTGTTTTGGTGATCTTGTGATCAGTGATATTTGGTGTTACTACTGTGGCCCACTGAAGGCTCAGATGATAGCAAGCATTTTTAACAAAAAATATGCAGCATTTTTAACAAAAAATATTTTTTTAAGCCTGTACGTTGTTTTTTAGACGTAATGCTATTGCACCATTAGTAGACAATAGTGTAGTATAAACATGACCATTATATGTGCTGGGAAACAAAAAAGAAATTTATGTGACTCACTTTATTGCAATATTTGCTTTATTGCTGTGGTCTGAAACTGACCCTGCAACATCTCTGAGGTCTGTCCTACAGTCATTAGGATGAATTTAAATGTATCAAGTCAAAGACTTCCCTGGTGGTACAGCGGATAAAAATCCGCCTGCCAATGCAGGAGACAAGGGTTCAATCCCTGGTCCGGGAAGATTCCACATTCCTAGGAGCAACTAAGCCTCGGCGTCACAGCTGCTAAGCCTGTGTTCTAGGGTTCTCAGGCCACAACCACTGAAGCCTGTGTGCCTGGAGCCTGTGCTCTCCAACAAGAGAAGCCTCTGCAATAAGATGTTCTAACACTGACATGAAGCACAGTCCCTGCTTGCCGCAACTAGAGAAAGCCTGCAGGCAGCAACGAAGATCCAGGGCAGCCATAAATAAATTAAAAAAAAGGTGTTGAGTCAGGTTATAAATCTATCACTTGCATTTGATTTCTATAAACAAGTAGTTTCAGCATGCCCCAATAGAAAACCCATTCATTATATTGTTTATTCACATTACTCTTTTTTATAAGTAAACTATGATTTAGAACAGTTTTAGATTTTTAGAAAAAATTTTAAAAATAGGACAGAGACCTACCATAACCATAAATCCTCTGCCTAATTTCCCCTATTATTGACATCCAACAATATGGTTCACTTGTTGCAATGAATGAATGAATATTGATAGACTAAGTCATGTCAGTTGTGTCCGACTCTATGCGACCTCATAGACGCGGCCCACCAGGCTCCCCTCCCTGGGATTCTCCAGGCAAGCATACTGGAGTGGGTTGCCATTTCCTTCTCCAGTGCATGAAAGTGAAAAGTGAAAGTGAGGTTGCTCAATCATGTCCGACACTTCATGACCCCATGGACTGCAGCCCAATAGGCTCCTCCGTCTATGGGACTTCCCAGGCAAGAGTATTGGAGTGGGTTGCCATTGCCTTCTCCAATTGATTCGCTCAGTCGTGTCCGACTCTTTGCGACCTTGTGGACTGTAGCCCACCAGGCTCCTCTGTCCATGGGATTCTCCAGGCAAGAATACTGGAGTGGGTTGCCATTTCCTTCTCCACTCCAACTGATAGACTATGATTAACTAAAACCCTTAGTTTTCTGAGATTTCATGTGTTTTTAATTAATATCCTTTTTCTGCCCAGTACACCACATTGTGTTCAGATATCATGTGTCCTTAGTCTCCCCTCAGAAGTGACAGTTTCTCAGGCTTTCCTTGTATTTGATGACCTTGATGGCTTTGAGGAGAACTTGCCTACTTGTTTTGTAGAATGGCCCTGCATTACAATTTGGCTTAAGTTTTCACTCCTGGGTAGACTGAGGACTTATTGCTGTTGCTATAAGTCCTTAATTATCTGACTAAGGTGATGTTTGTTAGGTTTCTCTGTTGCAAAGTTATCCTTTTTTTCCCTCTTTTACATACTGTACACTTTGAGAGGTAGGCTTTATGCTCTCCCTCCTTGAGGGTGGAGTATCCACAAAAATTGGGGTATTTCAGGGGAGATTTGTTTCCTCTCTTTCATGTATTTATTAATACTTATTTAATCCTTTATTTATATTAGCATGGACTCATAAAAATCTATTTTCTACTTTTGGTTATAATTCATTGTTACTTCATTTATTCTGTTCCTTAAATTATCTCAGTATTGGATACTACATACCCCTGATTTTTTTGAGCAGTTCTTTACCATCTACTATAAATGCTTTATTTTCTTGGGCTGCAAAATCACTGCAGTTGGTGACTGCAGCCATGAAATTAAAAAATGCTTGCTCCTTGGAAGGAAAGCTATGACCAGCGTAGACAGCACATTTGAAAGCAGAGACGTCACTTTGCCAACAAATGTCCATATAGTCAAAGCTATGGTTTTTTCAGTAGTCATACAAGGATGTGAGAGTTGGGCCATAAAGAAGGCTGATTGCTGAAGAACTGATGCTTTCGAACTGTGCTGCTGGAGAAGACTCTTGAGAGTCCCTTGGAATGCAAAGAGATCAAACCAGTCCTTCTTAAAGGAACTCAGTCCTGAATATTCATTGGAAGGACTGATGCTGAAGCTGAAGCTCCAGTATTTTGGGCACCTGATGCGAAGAACTGACTCACTGGAAAAGACCCCGCTAGTGGGAAAGATTGAGGTTCAAAGGAGATGGGGGTGACAGAGGATGAGGTGGTTGGATGGCATCACTGACTCAATGGACTTGAGTTTGAGCAAACTCTGGGAGATAATGAAGGACAGGGAAGTCTGGTGTACTGCAGTCCATGGGGTTATAAAGAATCTGGCATGACTGAGTGACTGAAAAACAATAAATGCTTCAGGATCATCTTGTATATTTCTTGTCCCAGTCCTAAAATGAACCATTTCTTGGAGGAGCACTGGTTCCTTTTATTGCAGAATGATAATAGAAATCAGAATCTGGGAGCTGGGTGTATCCCTTGTTATCAGATGTCTTTCCTCCTTGGCTCTCTCAGCTAAAGTGTAAGGAAATAGATATATGTGAATTCTAACCCATGTATAGACACACACCTATAAACATTTCTATATGTAACCACTTGTATTTATATTAAGCTAAATTTGAGCTCACACTGAGGCTTTCAATGCTAATCATTACCACAGAGATTTTTCTAGTCTCTCTCCTTACTTATCCATAAAATCCCACTTCAACAGGTAAATACCTGGTCTCCACCATCCACCATCCATTTTCTTAATTGTTCAGTTCCAGTATACACAGATAAAAGTATCAGGTTTGTAGATTTATACCCTCTTGGCAAACAACTTTATTTAGTAGAATTCAGTGATTATATGCTGCTCCTTTTGTTTCTCATCTTATGGAGTCAAATCATTTCCAAATTTACTTGGGTCAGCACCATTTTTCCCCATCCTGTACCGTGAGGTTGTGTCTTGCATTTGTAATTCAGTTTGTTTCTCTTATCACAGTCTTGCAGCCCTTTCTAGGATCTCCCATCTTGTAAAGAGTTTTAAAAAATTTGCATACATTAAAGTTTACTCTGTGCTATGAAGTTCCATAGGTTTATGGCAAATGTCAATGTCATATATCCACAATTACAGTGTAGATTATAATAACTTCATTGCCCTAAAACAACTTGGGTTTCACTAATTCAACTATCTTACCTCCCTTCAAACTTCTTTCAACTGCTGCAATTTTTATTGTATATAATTTTACCTTTTCTAAAATGTTATATAAGTAGAATCATGTGGCATGCAGTCTTTTCAGATTGCTTTCTTGTAATTAGCAATTTAAATTTAAGGTTCATCCATGTCTTTTCATAGCTTAATTTCACTGAATAGCATTCCATTTTATGAATATACCACAGTTTGTCCATTTATCTATTGAAGGGTATGTTGTTTCCTTCCAGTTTGGGATGATTATAAACCTGGTATAACACTCATATGCAGGTTTTCCTGTGAACATACTTTTCAAATCTGTTGGGTAAATAGCTTGGAACTTGGTTGTTGGATCATTTGGTAAGACTATGTTTAGTCTTGTAAGAAACTGCCAAACTGTCTTCAAAAGTAGCTGCATCCTTCTAGCAACAAATGAGAGTTCTTGTTGCTCCACATCCCGCCAGCAACTGATACTGTCATGCTTTTAGATTTTAGTCATTTTAATATGCATAGTAATATTTCATTGCTGTTTTGATTTGCAATTCTCTAATTACAGATGATGCTGAGCATCTTTTTGTATTTTTTTTGCCATCTGCATATATTCTTTAGTCATATGCTAGATTCTTTGCCTTTTAAAATATTTGGTTTCCTGTTTTCCTATTTTTTTAGGAATTTGTGTGTGTGTGCATGTATGTGTGTGTTTATTTTAGATACAATTCTTCTATCTCAGTGGTCCTCAACCTTTTTGGCACCAGAGACCAGTTTTATGGAAGACAATTGTTCACCTCCTGCTTTATAGCTAGGTTCCTAACAGGACATGGACCGGTACTGGTCTGTGGCCCAGGGGTTGTGGATCCCTGTTTTTTACCAGATATATATACTACAAATATTTTCTCTAAATCTGTGGTTGTCTTTTGAATACTTTCTAGAAGTTTTGCAATTTTGAATTATACATTTAGTTTTTTGATTCATTTTGGGTTAATTTCTATGAAAAGTGTAGGATCTACATCTAGATGATATATATATATATATATATATATATTTTTTTTTTTTTTTTTTTTGGTATATGGATGTCTATTTGTTACAGCTCAACTTGTTGAAAAGTTTATCTTTTCTCTACTGAATTTCTTTGCTTTTTCTATCAAAGATCAATTGACTGCATCTTTGTGGGTATATTTCTGGGCTTTCTATTCTCTTCCATTGATGTCAATATCTCATTTTTTGTTAATACCACATTATCTTGATTGGTGGTAGTGGTGGTGATTTAGTAGCTAAGTCACATCTGACTCTTGTGACCCCATGGACTGTATGTAGCCCACCAGGTTATTCTGTCCATGGAATTTTCCAAGCAAGAATGCAGGAGTGAGTTGCCATTTCCTTCTCCATGGGATCTTCCTGACCCAGAGATCAAACTCAGGTCTCCTGCATTGGAGGCCATCTCCTGCATTGCATGCAGATTCTTTACTAACTGAGCCACCAAGGAAGCCTGCTATCTTGATTATATTAGTTAAATTTGAGTGTTGAATAATCATTGTATATCAGGGATAAATTTCACTTAGTTGTAATTCATTTTACACATTGTTAGTTTCAATTTGCTAATATTTTGTTGGGTATTTTTTTTATTGTCATGAGAGATATTGGTTTGCAATTTTTTTGTAATATCTTTACCTGGTTTTCATATCAGAGTGACACTTGTCTCATAGAATGAATTAGTAAGCATTGTCTCTGCTTCTATTTTCTGGAAGAGGTTGTGCTTAAGTTATTTGTGAACATAGAATTGTTCACAGTGTTCTTTTACTATCTTTTAATGTCATGTACTTATTTTTTCATTTCTTATTCTTCTTTTTCTAGCTTCTCTGACTTTGATTGAACACTTTATATGATTCCATTTTTTTCTCTTAGCATATTGGTTTCACTTTTTAAAATTTTATTGTTTCCCTAGAGTTTGCAACATACAATTACAACTAACCTAAGTCCATATGTTACTTCATCTGTGTAGTGCAAGTACCATAAAACAATGTAATTTCAATTCTTCTCCCTGTCCATGTCCCTTAAATATTACTTTAATTCATTTCACTTATCCATATGCTATAGTCAACCAATACATTATTACTATTATTTTAAACAAATATCTTTTAGAAAAATTAAGAATAAGAAAGATAAAAGGATCAAGCTTGTGTCTCTTATGTCTGCTTGCATTGACAGGCGGGTTCTTTACAAGTCGCACCACCTGGGAAGCCCCCATAGTGTATGCTTAAATTGAATTAAATTAAATATAGCTTATTTAAAACATAGATATCTACATTACATGCTCAGATATCTAAAATATAATATATATAAAGCATAGATATCTAAAATATTTTATATATATATATATATATATATATATATACACATATATACACTTCCGTATTAGCTCAGATTGTAAAGAATCTGCCTGCAATGCAGGAGACCCAGGTTTGATCCCTGAGTCAGGAATATCCCCTAGAGAAGGGAATGGCTACCCACTTCAGTATTCTTTTCTGGAGAATTCCATGGACAGAGGAGCCTATGTATAGGCTTTCCAGGTGGTTCTTGTGGTAAAGAAACTGCCTGCCAAAGCAGGAGATGTAAGAGATGCAGGTTTGATCCCTGGGTCTGGAAGATCCCCTGGAGGAGGGCATGGCAACCCATTCCAGTATTCTTCCCTGGAGAATCCCACAGACAGAAGAGCCTGGCAGGCTATAGTCCATAGGGTTGCAAAGAGCTTGACTTGACTAAGGTGACTTAGCATGCACATATGCTATATATATATATATATATATATATATATGTATATATGTATATGTATATATCTATGTGTGATCTGTTTGTGTGTGTGTGTGTGATAGTCACTCAGTCTATGTTATATATAGCATAGATATCTAAAATATAAAACTAGATTTCTACATTATATACTGATATCCAGGTCAGAGGGGTCAAGACCAGAATTAGGATCTCAGTTAGAAATACAGTAGCCTTAACATATTTTCCTTCTTCTATGCTTATTCTAGGTTTTCCCCTACTTCCTTGGCCACAGCATTGGCCCTTAAGAAAAGACCACATTGACCAAAAGAAGAGAGTAAAAAGAGAAGAATAAGGGGAAGAAAGGTCTGTGAAAAGTGTTATTTTTCATCCACAAAGAAGAGAGAAAAGTAGCTTGGAAAAACAACCCTCTTCACTCTTGAATCTATTTTGATGATGTCTTAGGGTGCCCTTGAAAAAAATAAATGACATGTAAATGATCACCTCCTTAATGGGAATATGGATATATATTTGGTCCCTACAGTCAGTAGAGTATAGCCATCTCTGGTGTCAGACTGTCTGAAGTTAATCCTGGCACCACCATCTACCTGCTGGGCACCACCATCCACCTGCTGTATGACTTTGGGTAAACTAATCAAATGCTATGCACCTCAAATCTTTCATGGGTAAAATATCCCTGAAAATATTATTGTATGGTTTAGATGAATATGGTGGTGGAGGTTTAGTTGCTAAGTCACATTTAACTCTTGCAACCCCATAAACTGTAACCCTCCAGTCTTGTCTGTCCATGGGATTTCCCAGGCAATGATACTGGATTGGATTGCCATTTCCTTCTCCAGGGGACCTTCCTGACCCAGGGATAGAATCCACATCTTCTGTAATGGAGGCAGATTCCTACCACTGAGCCACCAGGGAATATATCTATGTTTGTTAGAACAGTGCTTGGTATGTCATAAGCACTTGATAAATGTTAATAATTATTGTATCCTTTCCTTCTCCATTGTGTACACTTCAGTCTTAGTGGTATGAGGTGAGTTCTGTGACTTTCTCTCCAGGGCTCACTCTCAGCTTTCCTAATCATAGAAATATATCAGCAGATTAGGGGAGAGGAAAGATTTTTTTGGCCAGCCTTATATCTCACTTAAACTACTGGCATATAAATTTAAATCCAACTACAGAACTCTGAGGGTTTTGCCAATTTACTGAGTCCAGCAAATAGCTCCCTGTGCCCAGCACCTACAGAGTAAGGTACAAGATGGATCTTTCTAGTTTGGCATTGGCTGTTCTGATAAAGTCCTCCTACTTCCTACCTATTCACCCTTCTTCTATATGAAATTATATTCTTTTTTCATTGCCTTTCAGGTAATTGTGGCATTTAGTTTTGAACCTTTTCCCAGAAGACCTCCAGGCTGTGGGGATATTTTTAAAAATCTAATAAATGAAGGGAAATAAATGAACAGATTTTAAAGTAAATGGGCCAACACCATTTGGAGAAAAAAACCCAAAGTGACTGCCTGCTTGCCAGAACAGGAATAATTTTAGAACAGGTCAGTAATGTAAACAAAGTGAATGAAAACATTTTGCTTAATGAATAAACTGGGCATATGTTTTCACCTTTCTCCTGAGTCTTTGCTTCATAAGAGGAGTCTCATGACCCTCTTCTGTTGAATAAAGTGCCTCCACCAGAAGCCAAGAAAGATTGGCTTTTGCTCCATTCACCTCTCAGGTGACCAAGACTCTGTGGAGGCTGTAATTTTTTTTTACTAGTTCCTTTGAGAAAGGTAATTTACATATTGAGTCTACAAAAATGGAGAAGCTCTCAATCTGCTTATAAACTTGCCTTTCCTTTGGCTGACTGGGTGTGCCTTGGTGGGTTTAACTTCTGTCCTAGCCCACTGTCCCTTCTTGACATAATTAAGTGGCTCCTAGAAAGGCTGATAATATGAATATGCTTGTATCCAGTTGGCCACTCCAGGGTCAGAAAGCATATATACTTCTTCCTTCCTTCATTTTACTAATGGAGTTAAAAAAAAAAAGCAAAAACATTGTCTTCTTTAATAAGTGGGGCTGGGAAAACTGGACAACTACATGTGAAATAATTAAATCAGAACATCCTCTAATACCATATACAAAAATAAACCTAAAAATGGCCTAAAGACGTAAATGTAAGACCTGAAACCATAAAACTCCCAGAGGAAAACACAGCCTAAACACATTTTGACATGAGTTGTAGCAATATTTTTTTTGGACCTGTTTCCTAGAACAAAAGAGATAAAAGAAAAAAATAATAAGTGGGACCCAATTAAGTTTAAAAGCTTTTGCACAGAAAGGGAAACTATCAACAAAACAGAAAGACAGCCAGTGAACGGGAGAAAACCTTTGTAAATGATATGACTGATAGGAGTTAATATTCAAAATATATAAACAGCTCATACAACTCAATATCAAAAACCCCCACAACCTAATTAAAAATGGATAGAAAACCTAAATAGCCATTTTTCCAAAGAAGACATACAGTTGGCCAACAGGCATATGGAAAGACTCTCAATATCACTAATCATCGGGGAAAATGCAAATCAAAACCACAATGAGAAATCAGCCCACACCTGTCTGATGTGACTGATGTAACAGAACGACTATTATCAAAAAGAGCATAAATAACAAATGTTGGTGAAGATGTGAGGAAAAGGGAAGTCTAATTCACTGTTGGAAATGTAAAATTGGTGTAGCTTCTGTGAAAAATAGCAGCTCTTTGGGCTGTTGGAGGTTTCTAAAAAAAAAAACAAAAAAACAAAAAAACAAAAAACACCTAAAAATAGAGCTGCTATATGACCCAGCAATTCCATTACTGGGTATATATCTGAAAAACACAAAAACACTAATTTGAGAAGATACACATGCCCCAGTGTGCTTAGAAGCATTATTTACGATTTCCAAGATATGGATGCATCTTAAGTGCCCATTAACAGATGAAGGGATATATACACCCTTCATCATATATACACCCAATGGAATATTACTCAGTCACAAAAAAGAATGAAATTTTACCATTTGCAACAACATGGATAGTTGGAGGATGTTATGCTAAGTAAAATAAGTCAGTCAGAGAAGGACAAATACTGTATGATATTACTTATATGTGTGATCTAAAAATTACAACAAACTACTGAATAAAACAAAAAAGGAAGTATACTCTTTTTGTTACCAGCAAGTAGAGGGAAGGGGGTAGTGGAAATATAAGGAGTAGGGGATTAGAAGGTGTTGTTTATGTAATACTGTTCATCAACTGTAATACTTCAGTAAAAGTACTATTTATCCATCTATTTATCTAGATAACAAATAGGACAAAGTTTTAATTATGGTCTTATTGTCTTATTTCATTGGTGAGCCCTCTTGAGGAATAACTGTGCCTTACATTCTTAGAGTAGGCCTTCCCTGGTGACTCAGTGGTAAAGAATCCGCCTGCAGTACAGAAGACGTGGGTTAGATCCCTGGGTTGGAAAGATCCCCTGGAGAAGGAAATGGCAACCCACTCCAGTGTTCCTGCCTGGGAAATCCTATGGACACAGGAGCCTGGTGGGATACAGTCCACCGGGTCCCAAAAGAGTTGGACAGAACTTAGTGACTAAACAACAACAACACATATTCTTAGAGTACTTTGTACATAACAAAGTATTCACATGTGCAATTGGGCAAAGAGCCAAGAACTAATAGTTATATAACAGGTTAGAACCCCATCTTTGCTGGTTGCTAGTTCTCTAATGTAAGGCAAATCATTTATGCATTCTGAGCCTCAGATTTTCATGTGTTAAACAGAGACCATCGTTTTATATATATACATGGTTGACTCTTTTTTTTTTAATTTTATTTTGCTTAACTTTACAATATTGTATTGCTTTTGCCATTCATCAAAATGAATCTGCCACAAGTATACATGTGTTCCCCATCCTGAACCCTCCTCCCTCCTCCCTCCCCATACCATCCCTCTGGGTCGTCCCAGTGCGCCAGCCCCAGGCATCCGTTATCAGGCATCGTACCTGGACTGGCAAATCTTAAATAACTCTTGAACTGCATAGGGTCTACGTATATGTGTATTAAAAGAAAAATACTACAGTACTAGACAACCCACAGCTGGTTGAATCTGAGATTGTGTGTGAACCATGGACACAGAGGTTCAACTGTAAATTTATTTGCAGATTTTTGACTGCTTGCTAGTTGGTACCCATAACCTCTACTTTGTTCAAAGGTCAACTGTATAGTATCCTTAACAGAAATGTGTGAGGAATATATTACAAAATGGTGTGAAAATACATTGGGAGTTATAAATAAATATAAATATTACTTGTGATTAATATTTTCAACTGTATCATTTGATAAGTGAGGCAAGCATCTTTATCCTCATTAGAAAGGGAGAAAACTAAGCATAGCAACTTCTGTTTTTGCCTTTATTTTAGCGGGCTTCCCTGGTGGCTCAGAGGTTAAAGCGTCTGCCTGGAATGCGGGAGACCTGGGTTTGATCCCTGGGTTGGGAAGATCCCCTGGAGAAGGAAATAGCAACCCACTCCAGTATTCTTGCCTGGAGAATCCCATGGAGGGAGGAGCCAAGTAGGCTACAGTCCATGGGGTCTCAAAGAATCAGACACGACTGAGTGACTTCACTTTCACTTTACTTGCAGATGGTTCTCCTGCCCTCGGTCAGCTTCTTAGGTCTCTCTTCCTGGGAGGGTGTCGTTTGACCTTTGGGCAGGGCAGAATGTGTCAGTTAACATTTCAGAAGCAACCCCCCATGAGGGAGGGACTAGAGTAGGTGGATCAACATCGAAGCTTCCCTGCCCTTTGGGGGAACAGTTCTGAGCTGCGATCTATAGTCTTAGGAAGAGTTCTGGGTGGAGTGGGAACGTTTACTGTGAGTAATTCCTCACTAACTATCTCTCTTTGTCCCACTTTTCCACTAATTCATCGTGCTTCCAGGGATCACCCAGTGCCACCTCCATCTCAAATAAGGAACTTGCACCCAAATCCTTGTCTCAGATCTGATTTGAGGATGATTTAAATAAGATGGTAAAACTCAGAATTCAAGAATTTCATGCATAGTCACTTGAGGGGCAGAGGAGGTTATAAAGCATATTTTTCTGCTGAAATGCACTATAATTATGTTACGAGATTGTACACAGAGGATCCTAAGAAATAACTTTATTTGATTTTTTAATAGAAAAATATAGTGACTTTTAAAGAGTTTTATTGTATATTGAAGCATAGTTGATTTGTGGGGCTTCCCTGGTAGTTCAGCTGGTAAAGACTCCACCTGAATTCCAGAAGACCCTGGTTGGATTCCTGGGTAGGGAAGATCACCTGGAGAAGAGGTATGCTGCCCATGTCAGTATTCATAGACTTCCCTGGTGATTTAGATGGTAAAGAATCCACCTGAAATGCGGGAGACCTGGGTTTGGTCCTTGGGTTGGGAAGATCCCCTACAGGAGGGCATGGCAACCCAATCCAGTATTCTTGCCTGGAGAATCCCTATGAACAGAGGAGTCTGGTGGGCTATAGTCCATGGGGTCACAAAGAGTTTGACATGACTGAGCAGCTAAGCACAGCACAGCACAGTTGATTTGCAATGTGTTAGTTTCAAGTGTACAAGAAAGTGATTCAGTTACAGGTATATCTATTCTTTTTCAGATTCTTTTTCTATACAAGTTATTATAGAATATTGTGTGGCATTCCCTGTGCTATACAGTAGGTCCTTGTAGATTATTATTTTATATATAGTAGGGTATCAGATCAGATCAGTCGCTCAGTCATGTCCGACTCTTCGCGACCCCATGAACTGCAGCACGCCAGGCCTCCCTGTCCATCACCAGCTCCCGGAGGTCACCCAGACTCACACCCATCAAGTCAGTGATGCCATCCAGCCATCTCATCCTCTGTCGTCCCCTTCTCCTCCTGCCCTCAATCCCTCCCAGCATCAGAGTCTTCTCCAATGAGTCAACTCTTCGCATGAGGTGGCCAAAATACTGGAGTTTCAGCTTTAGCATCATTCCTTCCAAAGAAATCCCAGGATTGATCTCCTTCAGAATGGACTGGTTGGATCTTCTTGCAGTCCAAGGGACTCTCAAGAGTCTTCTCCAACACCACAGTTCAAAAGCATCAATTCTTCGGCGCTCAGCCTTCTTCACAGTCCAGCTCTCACATCCATACATGACCACAGGAAAGACCATAGCCTTGACTAGGCGAACCTTTATTGGTAAAGTAATGTCTCTGCTTTTGAATATGCTATCTAGGTTGGTCATAACTTTCCTTCCAAGGAGCAAGCGTCTTTTAATTTCATGGCTGCAGTCACCATCTGCATTGATTTTGGAGCCCAGAAAAATAAAGTCTGACACTGTTTCTACTGTTTCCCTATCTATTTCCCATGCAGTGATGGGACCAGATGCCATGATCTTCGTTTTCTGAATGTTGAGCTTTAAGCCAACCTTTTCACTCTCCACTTTCACTTTCATCAAGAGGCTTTTTTAGCCCCTCTTCACTTTCTGCCATAAGAGTGGTGTCATCTGCATATCTGAGGTTATTGATATTTCTCCCGG
Source organism: Tragelaphus eurycerus (assembly GCA_935064755.1). Lineage (NCBI taxonomy): Eukaryota > Metazoa > Chordata > Mammalia > Artiodactyla > Bovidae > Tragelaphus > Tragelaphus eurycerus. Next base: position 18,670,883 of record CAKXYN010000003.1, read on the forward strand.
CAATCTTGATTCCAACTTGTGTTTCTTCCAGTCCAGCATTTCTCATGATGTACTCTGCATATAAGTTAAATAAACATGGTGACAATATGCAGCCTTGATGTACTCCTTTTCCTATTTGGAACCAGTCTGTTGTTCCATGACCAGTTCTAACTGTTGCTTCCTGACCTGCATACAGATTTCTTAAGAGGCAGATCAGGTGGTCTGGTATTCCCATCTCTTTCAGAATTTTCCATAGTTTATTGTGATCTACACAGTCAAAGGCTTTGGCATAGTCAATAAAGCAGAAATAGATGTTTTTCTGGAACTCTCTTGCTTTTTCCATGATCCAGCGGATGTTGGCAATTTGATCTCTGGTTCCTCTGCCTTTTCTAAAACCAGCTTGAACATCAGGAAGTTCACGGTTCACATATTGCTGAAGCCTGGCTTGGAGAATTTTGAGCATTACTTTACTAGCGTGTGAGATGAGTGCAATTGTTCGGTAGTTTGAGCATTCTTTGGCATTGCCTTTCTTTGGGATTGGGATGAAAACTGACCTTTTCCAATCTTGTGGCCACTGCTGAGTTTTCCAAATTTGCTGGCATATTGAGTGCAGCACTTTCACAGCATCATCTTTCAGGATTTGGAATAGCTCCACTGGAATTCCATCACCTCCACTAGCTTTGTTCGTAGTGATGCTTTCTAAGGCCCATTTGACTTCACATTCCAAGATGTCTGGCTCTAGGTCAGTGATCACATCATCAAGACAAAATGATAGTAGGGTATACATGTTAATAATACCAAACTCCAATTTTTCTATCCCTTCAGTCTTTACCAAAGCACAGACATTACTTTGCCAACAAAGGTCCTTCTAGTCAAGGCTATGGTTTTTCATGTGGTCATGTATGGATGTGAGAGCTGGACTGTGAAGAAGGCTGAGTGCCGAAGAATTGATGCTTTTGAACTGCGGTGTTGGAGAAGACTCTTGAGGGTCCCTTGGACTGCAAAGAGATCCCACCAGTCCATTCTGAAAGAGATCAGCCCTGGGATTTCTTTGGAAGGAATGATGCTAAAGCTGAAACTCCAGTACTTGGGCCACCTCATGCGAAGAGTTGACTCACTGGAGAAGACTCTGATGCTGGGAGGGATTGGCGGCAGGAGGAGAAGGGACAACAGAGGATGAGATGGCTGGATGGCATCACTGACTCGATGGACGTGAGTCTGAGTGAACTCTGGGAGTTGGTGATGGACAGGGAGGCCTGGCGTGCTGTGATTCATGGGGTCGCAGAATCAGACATGACTGAGTGACTGAACTGAACTGAACCATAATTTTGAAAAATGCAGTGATTATTAATTAAAAACCCTGACTTTTTTCTTTTTTTACCTTTAGATTTATAAAGCACATTTTGAAGTAACTGGGACAGAAGTATAAATATTAGATGAATAGATAAAAGTTGCACAACCAATACAAAGGTGATCTTGGAGGCAAGGAAGGAAAATGGGTTTGTATTTTTTTAAACTTCTGAAGCCATAGAAATAAATCTTAAAACAATCATCTTTGTAGTAAAAAGACAAAAAAAAAAAAAAAAAGAATAGCATTTCTGTTTGGAGAGAATGGCCTGAAGTACACCAAAGCAGAGAAAGCAGAAGTGTTTGAATTTTTGTTTCTCTTTCATTTCTTTTGAGGAGAATAGTCTTCAAATGATCAAATTTGGCACTCACTTGTTTGAAATTAAATCGACACAAGTTTTAGGGAAGAGCTACAAAGAACTAATTTAGCAGCTCACAATGTATTCCTGTCACAGGCTTACACACCACTCAACTTTGTGTATTGGATAAACTAGGAGATATGCTAACATAATCATTTCAATAATAATCAACTTTCTGTGAAGACTTGGGGAAGTGCCAGAAGTTCTGACACATAAATCTGTAATACAGAAACTGTGGGCAAAGCCCTCTGAATTTTGTATATTACAAACTATTAAAATGGAAGATTAGAATATAGTTGTTTAATAATTAGATAAAGGAATTGGTCATTAGGAGGAACTAGGAAAAGTTTACTAAGTTACGATCAACCTTGTTTTGAATTTGTGATTTCATGCAGTTCAGTTCAGTTGCTCAGTCGTGTCCGACTCTTTGATACCTCATGGACTGCAGCACACCAGGCCTCCCTATCCATCACCAACTCCTGGAGTTTACTCAAACTCATGTCCATTTAGTCGGTGATGTCATCCAACCATCTCTTCTGTCATCCCCTTCTCCTCCCGCCTTCAATCTTTGCCAGCATCAGGGTCTTTTCAAATGAGTCCGTTCTTTGCATCAGGTGGCCAAAGTATTGGAGTTTCAGCTTCAGCATCAGTCCTTCTGATGAACATTCAGGACTGATTTCCTTTAGGATTGACTGGCTGAATCTCCTTGCAGTCCAAGGGACTCTCAAGAGTCTTCTCCAACACCACAGTTCAAAACATCAATTCTTTGGCACCCAGCTTTCTTTATAGTCCAACTCTTACATCCATACATGACTACTGGAAAAACCATAGCCTTGACTAGCTGGACCTTTGTTGGCAAAGTAGTGTCTCTGCCTTTTAATATGCCATCCAGGTTGGTCATAACTTTTCTCCCAAGAAGCAAGCGTCTTTTAATTTCATGAGATGCAGTCATTATTTGCAGTGATTTTGGATCCCCTCAAAATAAAGTCAGCCACTGTTTCCACAGTTTCCCCATCTATTTGCCACAAAGTGATGGCACCTGATGCCATGATCTTCGTTTTCTGAATGTTGAGCTTTAAGCCAACTTTTGCATTCTCCTCTTTCACTTTCATCAAGAGGCTTTTGAGTTCCTCTTCACTTTCTGCCATAAGGGTGCTGTCATCTGCATAGCTGAGGTTTTTGATATTTCTCCTGGCAATCTTGATTCTAGCTTGGGCTTCATCCAGTCCAGCATTTCTCATGATGTACTCTGCATATAAGTTAAATAAGCAGGATGACAATATATAGCTTTGACATACTCCTTTTCCTATTTGGAACCAGTCTGTTGTTCCAAGTCCAGTTCTAACTGTTGCTTCCTGACCTGCATACAGATTTCCTAGGAGGCAGGTCAGTGGTCTGGGTGGATGGGTACTCCCATCTCTTTCAGAATTTTCCACAGTTTATTGTAATTCACATAGCCAAAGGTTTTGGCATAGTCAATAAAGTAGAAACAGATGTTTTCTGGAACTCTATTGCTTTTTCAATGATCCAGAGAATGTTGGCAATTTGATCTCTGGTTCTTCTACCTTTTCTAAAACCAGCTTGAACATCTGGAATTTAACAGTTCATGTACTGTTGAAGCCTGGCTTGGAGAATTTTGAGCCTGTGAGATGAATGCAATTGTGTGGTAGTTTGAACATTCTTTGGCATTGCCCTTGTTTGGAATTGGAATGAAAACTGGCCTTTCCCAGTTCTTTGGCCACTGCTGAGTTTTCCAAATTTGCTGGCATATTGAGTGCAGAACTTTCACAGCATCATTTTTCAGGGTTTGAATAGCTCAACTGGAATTCCATCACCTACCTCCACTAGCTTTGTTCATAGTAATGCTTCCTAAGGCCCACTTGACTTCACATTCCAAGATGTCTGGCTCTAGGTGAGTGATCACACCATCGTGATTATCTTGGTCATGAAGATCTTTTTTGTATAGTTCTTCTATGTATTCTTGCCACCTCTTCTTAATATCTTCTGCTTCTGTTAGGTCCATCCCATTTCTGTCCTTTACTGAGCCCATCTTTGCATGAAATCCTCCCTTGGTATCTCTAATTTTCTTGAGGATATCTCTAGTCTTTCCCATTCTATTGTTTTCCTCTATTTCTTTGCACTGATCACTGAGGAAGGCTTCCTTATCTCTCCTTGCTATTCTTCGGAACTCTGCATTCAGATGGGTATATCTTTCTTTTTCTCCTTTGCTTTTCACTTCTCTTCTTTTCACAGCTATTTGTAAGACCTCCTCAGACAGCCATTTTGCTTTTCTGCATTTTTTTTTTCCTTGGGGATGATCTTGATCCCTGTCTCCTGTACAATGTCATGAACCTCTGTCCGTAGTTCATCAGGCACTCTATCTATCAGATCTAATCCCTTGAATCTATTTGTCACTTCTACTGTATGATTGTAAGGAATTTGATTTAGGTCATACCTGAATGGTCTAGTGTTTTCCCTACTTTCTTCAATTTAAGTCTGAGTTTGGCAGTAAGGAGTTCATGATCTGAGCCACAGTTAGCTCCTGGTCTTGTTTTTGCTGACTGTATAGAGCTTTTCCATCTTTGGCTGCAAAGAATATAATCAGTCTGATTTCGGTGTTGACCATCTGGTGATGTCCATGTGTAGAGTCTTCTCTTATGTTGTTGGAAGAGGGTGTTTGCTATGACCAGTGTGTTTACATTAGCAGATGCCAGTCAGTGATTGTATTATCAGATGTGTCATAATTATTGTTATACACAGCATTGCATGTTGATTTGCACCTTTGTGCTGATTTGCAGTTTTGTGTATTGATTCGTGTATTAAATAAAGAAATGTCAACTGATTGGCATTCTCACTTGATGGATTCAGACCTCGTCAAACAGGTTCTTAGGCTTATTGTTCATGGTAGGATTGCTATTTTTGCTATTGTTTAGTTTTGGAACAGTGAGGTTTGTATGGTTTGGTGTCAGGCCTGAGTTCAAATACTGGCTCTAATACTTCCTGAGTAAATCATGAAAATCTTAGTTTCCTCAGCTACAAAATAAGAAACCGAACAACTCAGCTATTGTATAGTGTTCTTTTGCTGATTAGATGAAATAAAGAAAATCAAAGAACTTTATAAATTGAAAAGTCATATAAACGATAGTGATTATTGCATTTAGCAAAAATGTTTACATTTCCAATCATTATGAGAAAATGGAAATCCAAAATATATCTCTGGTTGCTTGTGTTGAAATAAGAATACAAAAAGCCTCTCTTTAGCTAGAGTCTAATACTTTGCTAAATAAAACCCAACCCATTTTTAGATTAGGTATGCAATTGCTTAGATTTTTTTTTTTTTTCTTTAATGGAAAGGCTGGCAAGACAAGGCATTGATAAACTGCAGCCCCTGGACTGAATGTCTTCTAAATAAAGTTGTCTTGGTGCACAGCCATGTCCATTCATTGATGTATTTACTTTCTGTGACTGCTTCTAAGCTACAATGGTAGAGTAGAGTACTTGTGACAAATATTTACTATCTGGCCTCTGATAGAAAATGTTTGCCAACTTCTGGCCTACACTAAATAGTGTGTATGTAATGTGATATAGCCTCTGGGAGAGGGCATGGCAACCCACTCCAGTATTCTTGCCTAGAGAATCCCATGGACAGAGGAGCCTGGTGGGCTACAGTCCATAGGATCACAAAGAGTCAGACACAACTGAAGTGACTGAACATGCACATAATGTGATATAGCTATTTCCATATATATATTATCTATCTATATTATGTATCTATATATATACATACAGGCACACACATATATACACACAAGCATACACACATACATACTCACACTCTCTTAAGAAGGATATTTAAGCAAAGATAAGGAAATTCTTGAGTTTACAAATTTCAGGAATAAGAATGGGAGTCCAAATATTATAGACAGCATGTATTAAAAACACTAGACAGTTATTAATTTCCCTAAATTTGTAGTCTGAGAGCATTACACAAAAATCATGACTTGGAAGCATGGATTTAAAAATGTCTTTGGTGTTGGAAGTCAAGGAGCTGGTCTGAAGAATCACTTGGGGAGAGAAACTCTGAAGAGAAACTGAGTGTTCTGGGATACTGCTTGGCTGAGATTTTCGGGTTTAACTTTGATGAAAGTACTGGTCCAATGCTCTCATGAATCCAGTCATTTGTGAAAGCTTAGGAAAATCTCTCTGCACTTTCCAGAATTTCCAAGCATTATGTTATTGAAAAAGCAGCACAATTACTTGCAATAATAGTTGCTTTATGCTAAGAGCCTGGCATACTGAACTTAGTGTAGCAGTTCAGCTTAGTCATATTTGAAACAGGCAGTAGCCTTTACTAAAATAGGAACCAGTGTCATCCTTTGACTCAAATTTACACTAATGAAACTAAACCTTAAGAACTTTCAAAATAATTCAATGCATTTCTAAAAGCATTACCAAGAAAGCAGGGTCCTCTGCTGTCTGGTTCATTGGTCAAGTTTAAATGAAAATATTAAGATACATATTTCCTAAAATTTCTGACCTCACTAGAGATGGTGGTCCTAATAATCCTGGAAGCTTCTCCATAATGAAGTTTCTAATGGTAGATTCTGCTTGCAAGTTAGAGACTGGGGTTGCTAAGTTATGACAATAGAAAACACTTTAAAGTTTGAATTTCTTATGTATTTTGGGTAATGGGTAAATCTTTGATTAATTAAGTTTATGATTTAGTGCTGGTGAAAATTATCTATAGGGATGTCCAGCCACGCTGCTTGTTGAGGTGTGAGATGCACTGAATTGTAGGAGAAGAATAAAGAACAGCTTGAAGGAGTCCACAGAAAGCAACATTAATTAGTCTGGAGAAACATGTGGGTGCTGTTTTGGAACATTTTTTATGATTTATGTCAATCTTTCCTATTTTAGCCCAATTTTGTAGGTGAAAGAACAGGACAATGAAGCAATTTGGCTATTGTCAGGCATCTAGTTTTTAGAAGAGCACAGATTAGAATCTGACCTTCGAGTTTAGCACTATTTCCTCTACACAGTTTTCCTAAGCTAACTGAGAGGGAGTGTGCCTGTGAAGGAATTCAGTTAATGGGGTATGACTTGAGAAAACCGTTTTGTACTGAGTGAATCTGGCCAATTCTGAGGAAGCTTTGAGACTGAGCACTGAGAAAATGACAGTTTCAAATGATTCTGAGAAGAAAATTACTACCATATCAGAAACAACGTGGGCAATTTTATGCCAGTAACTGACTTAACAGGCTAAAGGCAAAAGTAAATGTTAATAAACATGATTGATATCTTCAGACCCATCAATATCCTGTTGGGAATGTGGCCAGTGGAGCTCTTGACAGGGAGGCAGTGAATGCTCGACACGGGCTGATAGGGTTAGGATGTCAAAAAAAAAAAAAAAAAAAAAGAATGGGCTTATTAGGAATTGATTTTTAAATAGAAGAAAAGATATAACAGTGATGACATTTGGGATCTGTGTGTGGGGGTGGGTTGGAGTACAAGCATTATTTAATTTAAATTATCCATCATATTCACAGGTGAAAAAATAATTTCACATGCATTTATCAGATCAGATCAGATCAGATCAGTCGCTCAGTCGTGTCCGACTCTTTGTGACCCCATGAACCGCAGCACGCCAGGCCTCCCTGTCCATCACCAGCTCCCGGAGGTCACTCAGACTCGCATCCATCGAGTCAGTGATGCCATCCAGCCATCTCATCCTCTGTCGTCCCCTTCTCCTCCTGCCCTCAATCCCTCCCAGCATCAGAGTCTTCTCCAATGAGTCAACTCTTCGCATGAGGTGGCCAAAATACTGGAGTTTCAGCTTTAGCATCATTCCTTCTAAAGAAATTCCAGGATTGATCTCCTTCAGAATGGACTGGTTGGATCTTCTTGCAGTCCAAGGGACTCTCAAGAGTCTTCTCCAACACCACAGTTCAAAAGCATCAATTCTTCGGCGCTCAGCCTTCTTCACAGTCCAGCTCTCACATCCATACATGACCACAGGAAAGACCATAGCCTTGACTAGGCGAACCTTTGTTGGCAAAGTGATGTCTCTGCTTTTGAATATGCTATCTAGGTTGGTCATAACTTTCCTTCCAAGGAGTAAGCGTCTTTTAATTTCATGGCTGCAGTCACCATCTGCAGTGATTTTGGAGCCCAGAAAAACAAAGTCTGACACTGTTTCCACTGTTTCCCCATCTATTTCCCATGCAGTGATGGGACCAGATGCCATGATCTTCGTTTTCTGAATGTTGAGCTTTAAGCCAACCTTTTCACTCTCCACTTTCACTTTCATCAAGAGGCTTTTTAGCCCCTCTTCACTTTCTGCCATAAGAGTGGTGTCATCTGCATATCTGAGGTTATTGATATTTCTCCCGGCAATCTTGATTCCAACTTCTGTTTCTTCCAGTCCAGCATTTCTCATGATGTACTCTGCATATAAGTTAAATAAACATGGTGACAATATGCAGCCTTGACGTACTCCTTTTCCTATTTGGAACCAGTCTGTTGTTCCATGACCAGTTCTAACTGTTGCTTCCTGACCTGCATACAGATTTCTCAAGAGGCAGATCAGGTGGTCTGGTATTCCCATCTCTTTCAGAATTTTCCATAGTTTATTGTGATCCACACAGTCAAAGGCTTTGGCATAGTCAATAAAGCAGAAATAGATGTTTTTCTGGAACTCTCTTGCTTTTTCCATGATCCAGCGGATGTTGGCAATTTGATCTCTGGTTCCTCTGCCTTTTCTAAAACCAGCTAGAACATCAGGAAGTTCACGGTTCACATATTGCTGAAGCCTGGCTTGGAGAATTTTGAGCATTACTTTACTAGCGTGTGAGATGAGTGCAATTGTTCGGTAGTTTGAGCACTCCTTGGCATTGCCTTTCTTTGGGATTGGGATGAAAACTGACCTTTTCCAATCTTGTGGCCACTGCTGAGTTTTCCAAATTTGCTGGCATATTGAGTGTAGCACTTTCACAGCATCATCATTCAATAGTGGTAAGTTTGTGTCAAACCTACGTAGGAAGATCTGCCAAGATGGTGACCTTGCCCTAAAATTAATCCTGAAGAAAAGACTATAAATAGACAGAAGAGAAACATGAATGCCCAGAGTGAATTCAGTTCAGTTCAGTCACTCAGTCGTGTCCCACTCTTTGCGACCCCATGAACCACAGCATGCCCGGCCTACTTGTCCGTCACCAACTCCCGGAGTCCACCCAAACTCATGTCCATCGAGTCGATGATGCCATCCAACCATCTCATTCTCTGTCGTCCCCTTCTCCTCCTGCCCTCAATCTTTCCCAGCATCAGGGCTTTTTCAAATGAGCCAGCTCTTCGCATGAGGTGGCCAAAGTATTGGAGTTTCAGCTTTAACATCAGTCCTTCCAATGAACACCCAGGACTGATCTCCTTTAGGATGGACTGGTTGGATCTCCTTGCAGTCCAAGGGACTCTCAAGAGTCTTCTCCAACACCACAGTTCAAAAGCATCAATTCTTTGGCACTCAGCCTTCTTCACAGTCCAACTCTCACATCCATACATGACTGTTGGAAAAACCATAGCCTTGACTAGACAGACCTTTGTTGACAAAGTAATGTCTCTTCTTTTGAATATGCTGTCTAGGTTGGTCATAACTTTCTTTCCAAGGAGTAAGTGTCTTTTACTTTCATGGCTGCAATCACCATCTGCGGTGATTTTGGAGCCCAGAAAAATAAAGTCAGCCACTGTTTTCACAGTTCCCCATCTATTTGCCATGAAGTGATGGGACCGGATGCCATGGTCTTAGTTTTCTGAATGTTGAGCTTTAAGCCAACTTTTTCACTTTGATCAAAGAAACTCTTGAGGGATCAGAAGACCACTTGGGCTCTGGTGCAGGTCAGTTGCAGTAGATAGAAAAGTTTCTTCAGTTCTGCTTTTTATTTTTCTCTGTATTTTCCCTTCACTGCAGAGGTGAACTCAGGTAGTAGCAGGGTAGCAGAACAGCATTGCTGAGGGAGGAATTAATGAAAACACGTGCTGACTGCCTGGCTTCCATTATGCCCTGCAGACTCACATGGCTCGTGGATTGAAACTTAGGGAGACTGTCTTCTCCCTAATGCATTTTTCTCTTGAAATTTAAAGTAGAATCCTGACCACTGGATTTGTCTTGTAAATTGGCTACAAATCAGAGTAATTCATGGCAGTATAGTGGTACGTGGGCTTTTTAAATGGAGGCTTATTCTCTCTTCTTTAACTAATCTAAATGGGGCACAATAGCTGGTATCTTCATGGTAAAAATAAGCTCTTGATCCCACATAACTAGACATTCAAGAGCTATCTGTATCCTTTGAAATGTAAATATTAGAAAAAGTAGACTAAGAATTTAAAATAAATGTGATAAAAACTACTTGAAATTATAAGGGAATAAACATACCAGCTTATAATTTTAAGTATATATTTCATATTTATTTTAAATTCTTAGTCTTCTTTTTCTAATAATCTGTTTCACAGGATACAGGTAGCTCTTGGATGTCTAGTTATTTGGGGCTGAGAGCTCATTTTTTTCTGTGGAGATATCAGAGACGGTGAAAGACAGGGAACCTTGGCATACTGCTGTACATGGGGTCTCAAAGAGTTGGACACATCTTGGCAACTGAATGACAACAACAAAAATATACTAGCTATAAGACAAAATAATAATTAAAACAATGGAAATATGAAGTATGAGCTTAAGTGAAGAAAAATATATGGGATATGTAGGAGAATAGGTATGACTGAAGAGTAAATTAATGAACTGGAAGAGTAGATTGAGAAAATCTTCTAGAAGTCAGTAACAATGCATAAAAGATTAGAAAACAAACATAGGAACAAATTAATAAAAGTTAATATGATGAATAGAAGTCATCATACTGTCAGTAGAAGTACAAATGACAGTATCTAGCAATAGGACACTCAGAAGAACAAAGAAAACATCTGGAAGGACGTCATATGAATAAGTAATAAGGATAGGACACTGTTTACAATAGAAGCAACCTAGATGTCCACTGGCAGATGAATGGATAAGAAAGTTGTGCTACATATACACAATGGAGTATTGCTCAGCTATTAAAAAGAACGCATTTGAGTTAGTTCTAATGAGGTGAATCAAAGTGGAGCCTGCCTATTATACAGAGTGAAGTAAGTCAGAAAGAAAAACACAAATACAGTATATTAATGCATATATATGGAATTTAGAAAGATGGTAACAATGACCCTATATGCAAGACAGCAAAAGAGACACAGATGTAAAGAACAGGACTTTTTGGACTCTGTGGGAGAAGGCAAGGGTGGGATGATTTGAGAGAATATCATTGAAACATGTATATTACCATATTGCAAAATAGATGACCAGTCCAAGTTTGATGCATGAAACGGGGTACTCAAAGCTGGTGCACTGAGACAATCCAGATGGATGGGATGTGGAGGGAGGTGGGAGAGGGGTTTGGGACAGGGGGACACGTGTACACCTGTGGCTGATTCATGTCGGTATATGGCAAAAACCACCACAGTATTGTAAAGTAATTAGCCTCCAATTAAAATAAATTATTTAATTAAAAACATAAGGATAGGAGATTTCCCTGGTGGTCCAATGGTTGGGACTTCACCCTTCCACTGCAGGGGGTGCAAGTTCCATCCCTGGTCTGGGAACTAAGATCCTGCATGATACTTGGTGCAGCAAAAATAAATAAATAGATAAATAAACAAATAAAAATTACCCATACATACAGAAAAAAAAAAGAAATAATAGGAATAAATTACTTATACTTAAATAAAGGGAAGATCTCAGCTTCAAAGAGCTGATGGATTGCCAAACATAAGAGAGAAGGAAAACCCACATTTACACAAATTAAATAATATATCAGAGCAGTAAGTAGAAAAAAAAGTTTTATATGTGTCCAGGAAGAAAAATGAAGATCACCTAAAAATAAACAAGAATCAAATTGATATCAGCCTTTTCAATAGCAACATTGGATTTGAGAAGACAGTGAAGTAATATTTTTAGAACATTGAAGGAAAATAACTTTCAGTAGAGTTTTACATTTAGCAAAATTGCCACTCAAGTATGCAAGATAATAAAAACATCTCTAGGCATACAAAACCTTAAAAGTTTGTCTTATGAAAATACACATGGAAAGCATTTTTTTGAAAAGTATTTATTTCAGAGGAGAAATGCATTAAGAAGACTGTGCAAGAGTTATGTTGAAAGTAAGAAAAAGGGAGGTTCAAAAAGAAGGGGATATATGTATTCCTAGGGCTGATTCATGTTGAGGTTTGACAGAAAACAACAAAATTCTGTAAAGCAATTATCTTTCAATAAAACAATAAATTGAAAAAAAAAAGGAAAGTAAGAACGACAACATATCTTGGGATCCTAGACAATATTATTGTGACAAGAGATATGGCTTGTAGGTCACAAAGGGGCTATGTGAGCCTGTCAGACTACTTTGCTGTTTAAGAAGAAGATTCAGGTCTTGATAGGCTGGTTTTTATTACTTTGCCAAGACTCCCATAACAAAATATTACAGACTAGTGGCTTAAACAACAGAAATTCATTTTCTTACAATTCTGAAAGCTGTAAGTCTCAGACCAAGGTGTCAGCAAGTTTAGTTTCTTCTGAGGCCTCTTTCTGAGGTTGTAGATGCCCAACGTCTCTGTATGTCCTCATAGAGTTTTCTATCTGTGTGTCTACATCCTAATCTCTATGTCTATGTCCTAATCTCTTCCTAAAGAGATATCGGTCAGACTGGATTAGGGCCCACGTTAATGACTTCATTTTACCTTAATTTCCTCTTTAAAGAACCTATTTCCAAATACAGTCACATTCTGAGCTACTGGGGGTTAGGATATGAACATATGAATTTGGGAGGCACACAGTTCATCCTGTAATACAGACGTTCTCCCAGCATATACCTATAAGCATGTTAATCAAAGATTGTTATGATTAGTGTCAGCATCATTACCAGTTGTATATATTTTCAATGTCACTTCTAGACTGCAAGTTTAAGACCTAAATAAAGGCACATAGTTACATGCATAAAATATCACATAAAAGCAAAAATATAATGTATAGCTTTTAAAACAGAAGGAAAAATAAGTGAATCTATTTAACAGAAAGCAGGAAGAAGAAATGGAGGCCAAAAATACAGTAAATGGAAAATATGAAATGAAGGAACAAATATAAGTTTAAAAACTCATTACATTAAATGTAAGTGGTTAAAACATATTCATGGAAATAGACTTTTTGATTGGATTTTAAAAAGATTACATTGGATTCAAAAGATACATTGAAACAGAATATAGAGAAATGTAAAAATACACAGAAAGATAAAAATAAAATAAAAAGTACATCTGGAAAATATGAATTGAAAGTAATCTAGAGTAGACATCTTAATAATTGGCAAAAGAAATAAAAAGGACAAAGAAGAATGATGCTATGTACAGTAAACTGAGCAATAATACAGAAGGATATAGTATTTTGATCTATTATGTCCCTAATAACACAGCTGTAAATAATATTAAGCTCCAAGAAGCAGAATTTCAAGAAGAAATAGATAAATCATCAGGTGTAGCTGGAGATTTTACACACAAATTTCAAAAACTCATAGATCAGGCACAAGCATGTGTACACACAAACACACATACACACACAGCAGCAGCAGGATTAAAGGCCTGAACAATACAATATGTAGAAATGCTAATACATAGAAATATATATGTATGAATTTCTACATCCGACCATTATTTAGTTACAAGCACATATGGAACATTTGCAAAATCAGACAATAAATCAATTTCATTGCCTAAGTTTCCCGAATTTCATATGCAATACAATGAAACATTAATTGCCAAAACAATAGCTAAACCCATCATGTATTTGGAAGCTATATATTTCAAAAGAATCCATATGTTAAAAATGAAATCATTATGTGCCAAAATTTATGAATGCAGTTAAGCGGAAAAAATTATAGCTTTAAAAATAACATGGAACTCCAAAGATTAAAAGTAAATAAGCTAAGTTTTCAGCTCATGAAGTTGGAAAACAGCAGGGAGGAGACCCAAACAAGAAGGAAGGAAATGATAAAGATAAAAGTAGAAATCAAAAAAGTCAAGAACAGAGGAACAATAGTGAAGATTAACAAAACCAAAAGCTGATTCTTTGAAAAGATTAACAAAGTAGACTCCTGGCAAGACTAATCAAGAAAAAATAAGAAGCAAATAAACAAAAGTAAAACGGAAAACCTGATAATAGCTATAGATAAAGAGAGATTTGAAACAGATAGATTTGAGATTCTAGATGAAATAAATTCCTAGAAAAATATAAAGTGCTAAAATTGTCACAAAAAGAGAAAACTTGAATAGATCAAATACATAATTGATATGGTTCTCAAATAATTACCTAATATCAACAGCAATGAACAACAACAAAAAGCCCATTAAACTTGAGGTTCCAATGATTAGTAAATTTTACCCAAATTCCAAGGTATAGTAAATTCTACATTATGCTAATTGTTACAGAAAATATTGTTGATTTTTAATTGCTAAGTCATGCCTGACTCTTTCAGGACCCCGTGGACTGTAGGCTGCCAGGCTCCTGTGTTCATGGGATTTCCCAGGCAAGAACACTGGAGTGGGTTGCCATTTAACTTCTCCAGGGGATCTTCCTGACCCAGGGATCAAATTCACATCTCCTGCATTGACAGGTGGATTTTTTTTACCACTAAGCTACCTGGAAAGTCCACAGAAAATATAAAAGGATCAAAAATTCCCTAGCTCACTTTGCAGCTTTATTGAAGTGTAATTTACATACCATAGAACTGACCCATTAAAAATATACAAGTTGATGATTTATAATAAATTTTTACACTTTTCTAACTATCATTACAATTTTGTTCTGTTGTTTTATATCATTCATTCATTCCTTTTTGTTGCTGATTAGTATCTACATGTTTTATTAGTTTTTAGGACTGCTGTAGTGAGCAAATTGCATTTGGCTTAAACAACAGAAATTTACTATGTCACAGTTTTGGAGAGGAGAGTTCTGAATCAAGGTGTTGATCAGGCCATGATCTCTTGGAAGGCTTAAGGGAAGCCTGCTATTTCTTGGCTTCTGATGACTGCCAACAATCCTTACCATTCCTTGGTTTGTGGTAGCACAACTCCAGTCTTTGTTTTCATCATCACATGATTGTCTTCTCTATGTGTCTATATCCAAGTTTTCCTGTTATAATAAGGATATCCACCATTGGATTAGGGCTTACCCTAAGCAAGTGTGACTTCTTTTAACTTGGCTGTCTACAAAGATTCTAGTTCCAAGTAAGGTCACATTCAGTGGTTCAGGGTAGACTTGAATGTGGGGGACCATTATTTGGTATGTGTGTGTGTGTGTGTGTGTGTGTGTGTGTGTGTAGCAGTACTTGCTAGGCATTTGGATTGTTTCCAGTTTTCACTATTAAGACTATTCCTATAGAAGGCAGCAATTTACTTAATAGGAAACAAACAGACAAAATGAAGTGGTCTAGTGGTCAAGTCTTTATTGCCTCTACTGTCAGTCTTCATGGAGGAAATAAAGGTATAAAGGAAAGTTTAGGAAGCTACAATTTGGAAAATTTCTTTCAAGAATCTTTCATCAAACTTCTCTGGTGTCACAGTGGATAAGAGTCCACCTGCCAAAACAGGGGACTTAAGTTCGATCCCTGGTCTGGAAAGATCCCACACACCAGGGAGAAACTAAGCCTATGTACTGTAACTACTGAAGCCCCCACACCTAAAGCCTATACTGCACAACAAGAAAAGCCGCCACAAGGAGAAGTTGTCACATCGCAATAGTAGCCCCTGCTTGCTGCAACTAGAGAAAGCCCTTGCAAAGCAACAAAGACACAGCACAGCCAAAAATAAATAAATAAATAAAATTCTAAAAAAAGAATACCATCTCAAGCAAATCATTTTTAGAAAATGTCTGACTTTCAAGACTCTTTTATAGAAAAGCATGTGTGTCCAACTCTTTGTGACTCCACAGAGTGCAGCCCACCAGGCTCCTCTGTCCATGGGATTTCCCAGGAAATAGACTCTGATTATTCTCTGACCACATAAACTTTTGATTGTTGCTGAGCAGGAAATGGCCAGAGAATCAGGAAAGATGTTCATTTGTCCCTTCTTTGAATGTCCTTCATTTTCTTGATGGTTACAGGGGGACTCTGGGGAACTAGACTGACCCATAGACAGGATGCCTCTAGATAAGGGCATTCTTGCTAGGATTTTGTCCTTCCAGGGATAGATGATGCTGTTATCTGCAAAACAGCAGCTCCAATGGCTCTCTTTTTAGGCTTCTCTAAACTTTAAAATGAGTATAATTTTCAAACCTGCATTCCAAAGAATTTTTTTTCAGAAATGCTTTAGTGCTTAACACCTCTGTGAACTCTGTGACCATACACCTCCATCTGAAAGGTCTGTTTAGAGCTGGTTAAGCAGGCTGCCAGATTCAGTCTCTGACCACTATCATTCCTGCATCAAAATGCTTCCTCCCTCCACCCCACCCCTGCCTCACCCTCAACAGCTGGAATAAAATATTTAGAGGCATTTGGATTAGAGTTGAACTGTTTAGTCCTATCTTAGTTGCCTCTCCACACACAGATAGGACCTCTAACCTGGGAAAGGGTGTTGGCTGGATCTCAGGAAATCAAGCAACAGGGGTACTTTGATCACAGTTGTTCCAAGTTAGATTTAGGTGCAGCTAGCTGTCTTGAGGAAAGCCTGGGCTTGTAGTGCTGGCTAACAAAGGCCATTGCTGAGAGGGTTCTCAATAGGCATTTTCTTACGAGGAAAACTCTTCCTGCAGTACCGTCCCAAGTAAAACCGTTCTGAGGTTATCAAGTTCAAATATACAGTGATATTCAGTCTCCATCATGGTTATAGTATGCGGTTCAAATATATACATGGGCCACTCTCTTAAACACTAATTTACTGAGTCTAAAGAACATTTTTGTTTGCTCAGTACCTATATGACATTTTGGGGGATACTTCCACTTCCTAATTGCATCTGGTTCTACTGGTTAGTAGCAGTGTTTGTTGTAGCTACCCTCCAGCCCCCGAATCCATCCATAGCTGTGGCAAATAGTCCAGACCAGGTCAATCATGGGAACCCATGAAGGATGAGATTGAGATTCAAACAGGGCCAGATTCAGTTCAGTTCAGTTCAGTCACTCAGTCGTGTCTGACTCTTTGCGACCCCATGAATCACAGCACACCAGGCCTCCCTGTCCATCACTAACTCCCAGAGTTCACTCAGACTCACGTCCATTGAGTCAGTGACGCCATCCGGCCATCTCATCCTCTGTCGTCCCCTTCTCCTCCTGCCCCCAATCCCTCCCAGCATCAGACTCTTTTCCAATGAGTCAACTCTTTACATGAGGTGGCCAAAGTACTGGAGTTTCAGCTTTAGCATCATTCCCTCCAAAGAAATCCCAGGGCTGATCTCCTTCAGAATGAACTGGTTGCATCCCCTTGCAGTCCAAGGGACTCTCAAGAGTCTTCTCCAACACCACAGTTCAAAAGCATCAATTCTTCGGCGCTCAGCCTTCTTCACAGTCCAGCTCTCACATCCATACAGGGCCACAGAAAAGACCATAGCCTTGACTAGACGGACCTTTGTTGGCAAAGTAATATCTCTGCTTTTGAATATGCTATCTAGGTTGGTCATAACTTTCCTTCTAAGGAGTAAGTGTCTTTTAATTTCATGGCTTCAGTCACCATCTGCAGTGATTTTGGAGCCCAGAAAAGTAAAGTCTGACACTGTTTCCCCATCTATTTCCCATAAAGTGATGGGACCAGATGCCATGATCTTCATTTTCTGAATGTTGAGTTTTAAGCCAACTTTTTCACTCTCCAATTTTGCTTTCGTCAAGAAGCTTTTTAGTTCCTCTTCACTTTCTGCCATAAGGGTGGTGTCACCTGCATATCTGAGGTTATTGATATTTCTTCCAGAAATCTTGATTCCAGCTTGTGCTTCTTCCAGTCCAGCGTTTCTCATGATGTACTCTGCATATAAGTTAAATAAACAGGGTGACAATATACAGCCTTGACGTACTCCTTTTCTTATTTGGAACCAGTCTGTTGTTCCATGTCCAGTTCTAACTGTTGCTTCCTGATCTGCATACAGGTTTCTCAAGAGGCCAGATGGTCTGCTATTCCCATCTCCTTCAGAATTTTCCACAGTTTATTGTGATCCACACAGTCAAAAGCTTTGGCATAGTCAATAAAGCAGAAATAGATGTTTGTTTTTCTGGAACTCTCTTGCTTTTTCCAGGATCCAGTGGATGTTGGCAATTTGATCTCTGGTTCCTCTGCCTTTTCTAAAATCAGCTTGAACATCTGGAAGTTCACGGTTCATGTATTGCTGAAGCCTGGCTTGGAGAATTTTGAACATTACTTTACTAGCATGTGAGACAAGTGCAATTGTGTGGTAGTTTGAGCATTCTTTGGCATTGCCTTTCTTTGGGATTGGAATGAAAACTGACCTTTTCCAGTCCTGTGGCCACTGCTGAGTTTTCCAAATTTGCTGGCATATTGAGTGCAGCACTTTCACAGCATCATCTTTCAGGATTTGAAAGACCTCAACTGGAATTCCATCACCTCCACTAGCTTTGTTCATAGTGATGCTTTCTAAGGCCCACTTGACTTTGCATTCCAGGATGTCTGGCTCTAGGTCAGTGATCACACCATCATGATTATCTGGGTCATGAAGATCTTTTTTGTACAGTTCTTCTGTGTATTCTTGCCACCTCTTCTTAGTATCTTCTGCTTCTGTTAGGTCCATACCACTTCTGTCCTTTATCGAGCCCATTTTTGCATGAAATGTTCCCTTGGTATCTCTAATTTTCTTGAAGAGATCTCTAGTCTTTCCCATTCTGTTGTTTTCCTCTATTTCTTTGCATTGATCGCTGAGGAAGGCTTTCTTATTTCTTCTTGCTGTTCTTTGGAACTCTGCATTCAGATGCTTATATCTTTCCTTTTCTCCTTTGCTTTTCACTTCTCTTCTTTTCACAGCTATTTGTAAGGCCTCCCCAGACAGCCATTTTGCTTTTTTGCATTTCTTTTCCATGGGGATGATCTTGACCCCTGTCTCCTGTACAATGTCACGAACCTCCATCCATACTTCATCCGGCACTCTATCTATCAGATCTAGGCCCATAAATCTATTTCTAATTTCCACTGCATAATCATAAGGGATTTGATTTAGGTCATACATGAATGGTCTAGTGGTTTCCCCTACTTTCTTCAATTTCAGTCTGAATTTGACAATAAGGAGTTCATGGTCTGAGCCACAGTCAGCTCCTGGTCTTGTTTTTGTTGACTGTATAGAGCTTCTCCATCTTTGACTGCAAAGAATATAATCAATCGGATTTCAGTGTTGACCATCTGGTGATGTCCATGTGTAGAGTCTTCTCTTGTGTTGTTGGAAGAGGGTGTTTGCTATGACCAGTGCATTGTCTTGCCAAAACTCTATTAACCTTTGCCCTGCTTCATTCCATATTCCAAGGCCAAATTTGCCTGTTACTCCAGGTTGTTCTTGACTTCCTACTTTTGCATTCCAGTCCCCTATAATGAAAAGGACATCTTTTTTGGGTGTTAGTTCTAAATTGACTATGCCAAAGCCTTTGGCTCTGTGGATCACAATAAACTGTGGAAAATTCTGAAAGAGATGGGAATACCAGACCACCTGATCTGCCTCTTGAGAAATCTGTATGCAGGTCAGGAAGCAACAGTTAGAACTGGACATGGAACAACAGATTGGTTCCAAATGGGGAAAGGAGTTCGTTAAGGCTGTATATTGTCACCTTGTTTATTTAACTTATATGCAGAGTACATCACGAGAAATGCTGGACTGGATGAAACACAAGTTGGAATCAAGATTGCTGGGAGAAATATCAATAACCTCAGATATGCAGATGACACCACTCTTATGGCAGAAAGTGAAGAGGAATTAAAAAGCCTCTTGATGAAAGTGATAGAAGAGAGTGAAAAAGTTGGCTTAAAGCTCAACATTCAAAAAACGAAGATCATGGCATCTGGTCCCACCACTTCATGGGAAATAGATGGGGAAACAGTGGAAACAGTGGCAGACTTTATTTCTGGGGGCTCCAAAATCACTGCAGATGGTGACTGCAGCCATGAAATTAAAAGACGCTTACTCCTTGGAAGGAAAGTTATGACCAACCTACATAGCATATTCAAAAGCTGAGACATTACTTTGCCAACAAAGGTTCATCTAGTCAAGGCTATGGTTTTTCCTGTGGCCCTGTATGGATGTGAGAGCTGGACTGTGAAGAAGGCTGAACGCTGAAGAATTGATACTTTTGAACTGTGGTGTTGAAGAAGAGTCTTGAGAGTCCCTTGGACTGCAAGGAGATCCAACCAGTCCATTCTGAAGGAGATCAGCCCTGGGATTTCTTTGGAAGTAATGATGCTGAAGCTGAAACTCCAGTACTTTGGCCACCTCATGCAGAGTTGACTCATTGGAGAAGACTCTGATGCTGGGAGGGATTGGGGGCAAGAGGAGAAGGGGACGACAGAGGATGAGATGGCTGGATGGCATCACTGACTCGATGGACATGAGTGTGAGTGAACTCTGGGAGTTGGTGATGGACAGGGAGGCCTGGTGTGCTGTGATTCACGGGGTCGCAAAGAGTCGGATACGACTGAGCAACTGATCTGATCTGATCTGATCTGATCTAAAAGGTCTTGTAGGTCTTCATAGAACTGTTCAACTTCAGCTTCTTCAGCGTTACTGGTAGGGGCATAGACTTGGATTGCTGTGATATTGAATGGTTTGTCTTAGAAACGAACAGAGATCATTCTGTCGTTTTTGAGATTGCATCCAAGTACTGCATTTCAGACTCTTTTGTTGACCATGATGGCTACTCCATTTCTTCTGAGGGATTCCTGCCCACAGTAGTAGATATAATGGTCATCTGAGTTAAATTCACTCATTCCAGTCCATTTTAGTTCTTTGATTCCTAGAATGTTGACGTTCACTCTTGCCATCTCCTATTTGACCACTTCTAATCTGCCTTGATTCATGGACCTGACTTTCCAGCTTCCTATGCAATATTGCTCTTTACAGCATCGGACCTTGCTTCTATCACGAGTCACATCCACATCTGGATATTGTTTTTGGTTTGGCTCCATCCCTTCATTCTTTCTGGAGTTATTTCTCCACTGATCTCCAGTAGCATATTGGGCACCTACTGACCTGGGGAGTTCCTCTTTCAGTATCCTATCATTTTGCCTTTTCATACTGTTCATGAGGTTCTCAAGGCAAGAATACTGAAGTGGTTTGCCATTCCCTTCTCCAGTGGACGACATTCTGTCAGACCTCTCCACCATGACCCACCCGTCTTGGGTGGCCCCACAGGGCATGGCTTAGTTTCATTGAGTTAGACAAGGCTGTGGTCCTAGTGTGATTAGATTGACTAGTTTTCCCTTAAGATCTTTATTTACTGAGACCTGCTCAAGAGCAAGCACTTGGTCAGACAGATCACAAAATCGCTTAAGCCAAAACTGGTTTCTCTTATGTCAGGAAAGCCTTGTTTGGTTCTCTTTCTCCAGAGACCCCCTCACCGCCTCTGTAACCTTATCAGCTAACACTCTTGCTTGTTGCATGTGAGGCATTTGTTTTGCTCTTATTTGCTTTCTACCAGTGACAGTCCATTGTATAATCATAAGGGATTTGATTTAGGTCATACCTGGATGGTCTAGTGGTTTTCCCTACTTTCTTCAATTTCAGTCTGAATTTGGCAATAAGGAGTTCATGGTCTGAGCCACAGTAAGCTCCTGGTCTTGTTTTTGCTGATTGTATAGAGCTTCTCCATCTTTGGCTGCAAAGAATATAATCGATCTGATTTCGGTGTTGACCATCTGGTTATGTCCATGTATAGAGTCTTCTCTTGTGTTGTTGGAAGAGGGTATTTGCTATGACCAGTGCATTTTCTTGGCAAAACTCTATTAGTCTTTGCCCTGCTTCATTCCGTGTTCCAAGGCCAAATTTGCCTGTTACTCCAGGTGTTTCTTGACTTCCTACTTTTGCATTCCAGTCCCCTATAATGAAAAGGACATCTTTTTTGGGTGTTAGTTCTAAAAGGTCTTGTAGGTCTTCATAGAACCGTTCAACTTCAGCTTCTTCAGCATTACTGGTTGGGGCATAGACTTGGATTACTGTGACACTGAATGGTTTGCCTTGGAAACGAACAGAGATCATTCTGTCGTTTTGAGATTGCATCCAAGTACTGCATTTCGGACTCTTTTGTTGACCATGATGGCCACTCCATTTCTTCTGAGGGATTCCTGCCCAAAGTAGTAGATATAATTGTCCTCTGAGTTAAATTCACCCATTCCAGTCCATTTTAGTTCGCTAATTCCTAGAATGTCGACATTCACTCTTGCCATCTCTTGTTTGACCACTTCCAGTTTGCCTTGATTCATGGACCTGACATTCCAGGTTCCTATGCAATATTGCTCTTTACAGCATCTTTACAGTGGAAACAGTGTCAGACTTTATTTTTCTGGGCTCCAAAATCACTGCAGATGGTGACTGCAGCCATGAAATTAAAAGACACTTACTCCTTGGAAGGAAAGTTATGACCAACCTACATAGCATATTCAAAAGCAGAGACATTACTTTGCCAACAAAGATTCGTCTAGTCAAGGCTATGGACTTTCCTGTGGTCATGTATGGATGTGAGAGCTGGACTGTGAAGAAGGCTGAGCGCCAAAGAATTGATGCTTTTGAACTGTGGTGTTGGAGAAGACTCTTGAGAGTCCCCTGGACTGCAAGGAGATCCAACCAGTCCATTCTGAAGGAGATCAGCCCTGGGATTTCTTTGGAAGGAATGATGCTAAAGCTGAACTCCAGTATTTTGGCCACCTCATGCGAAGTTGACTCATTGGAGAAGACTCTGATGCTGGGAGGGATTGGGGGCAGGAGGAGAAGGGGACGACAGAGGATGAGATGGCTGGATGGCATCACTGACTTGATGGATGTGAGTTAGGGTGACCTCCGGGAGTTGGTGATGGACAGGGTGGCCTGGCGTGCTGCAGTTCATGGGGTCGCCAAGAGTCGGACACGACTGAGTGACTGATCTGATCTGAGTGACAGTCCGTAGGACCATTGCACTTTTCATTCTTATAAGGCACCTCCAGCTCACAAACATTTCACAGGGGGCACTTTCCCTTGTTCTGGAGACCATAGGTTGATATTGCCAAGAAGATTTCTTAGGAAGTAGTACTTAGGAGAGCAAGGTGCCACAGAAAAGTAGGGCCTCACATATTTAAATGTGATAACATGTATGAAGCCCTTTACAGTAGCCGCCACATGTTAAGTGTCTAATAATTACTACTGTTCAGGATTGGTTTATTATAGGATGTTATTTAGGGAGGTTGGGACTACCTTACACATTTGGAGACTGTGAAACTTAATGCTATGTTGATCTAGTCACAGGACATCTCAAGCTCAACTGTAGGAATAGAGAAAGTAATATGACTTTGATGTTGGAAGTAGAAAAAGGAATTGACTCATTACAATTATCAGTCAGTTTGGGGCAGAATCACCACCTCATCTTTTGGTCGATTTTGTTAAAAGCTTTATAAATCCTCTTTTTCCCTTATTACTTAAAAAAATTATTTAGTTTTAAAACGTTTTGGCTGTGGCATGCAGAATCTTAGTTTCTCCAATCAGGGACTGAACCCACACCCCATACATGGAATCTTAGCGTCTTAACCACTGGACCACTAGGTAAGTCTCTTATGTGTGTGTGTGTGTGTGTGTGTGTGTTCTCAGTCGAATCCGACTCTTTTGTGACCCCATGGACTCTAGCCCGCCAGGCTCCTCTGTCCATTGGATTTCCCACACACAAACACTAGAGCAGTTTGCCACTTCCTATTCAGAAAAGCTATGACAAACCTAGACAGCATATTAAAAAGCAGAGGCATTGCTTTGTCAACAAAAGTCCATCCAGTCAAAGCTATGGTTTTTCCAGTGGTCATGTATGGATGTAAGAGTTGGCTTATAAAGAAAGCTGAGCACAGAAGAATTGGTGCTTTTGAACTGTGGTGTTGGAGAAGACTCTTGAGAGCCCCCTTGACTGCAAGGAGATCCAACCAGTCCATCCTAAAGGAGATCAGTCCTGAGTGTTCATTGGAAGGACTGATGCTGAAGCTGAAACTCCAATACTTTGGCCATCTGACACGAAGAACCAGTCCATTCTGGGACCCAGTCCAGAAAAGACCCTGATGCTGGGAAAGATTGAAGGCAGGAGAAGAAGAGGACAACAGAGGATGAGATGGCTGGATGGCATCACTGACTTGATGGACATGAGCTTGAGTAGGCTCTGGGAGTTGGTGATGCACAGGGAAGCCTGGAGTCCATGCTACAGTCCATGGCGTGGCAAAGAGTCAGACATGACTGAACTGAACCGAACTGAACTGATTACAGGGGATCTTCCCTACCCAGGGATCAAACCCATGTTTCCTGCATTGGAAGATGGATTTTTTATGATTGCACCACCTGGGAAGCCCCACTTCCTTATTACTTTTAAATAAATTTATGCACAAATGTTCTACATCTATTTTTTTTTAAATTTATTGACCATCTTGAGCTTATTTTAAAATTAATTGAAGTAGAGGCAGTTTCCTCTGCTCTGTTTACATGACGTTTCTTCCTTTTCTGTTTAAATGTGTGCTTTTAATATAGCACTTCTCATGGTCAAATTTGTATTACAGTTTCTTTTATATTGTCTGCCCTTTCTGAGGGACTGTGGACTTCTGGAAACCAGGAATCGTGTTTGGATCTTTGCATTTCCCACAGAACTAGCATAGCACCTCATATATAGCAGGCATGGTTTAATGCAAAATAAATTAAAATCAATTGTCTGTCCCATGATTAAGGACTAAATGCCAATTACTGTCCAGTGTAAGGAAGTAATTCACAGTTTTACAGGTGGTCTGGGGAAAAGTTAGTGACAGAAACTTCTGCTGACGTGCTGGAGCAAGTTTGTATGGATTTGAGAAAACAGATTATTAAATATTCAGGAGTTCTTGGAGCCAGTTGTTAAATCATTGATAACTTGAAATTGGCTCTGCTGGGAAAATTTACACCATGGAAATCAGCACACCTTACAAATCAAGCACACATTACAAATTTTCCTTTGAGTGTAAGTTTGCCAGCAGTCCACTGATGCTAATTGCACTGGATACCTGGTGAAAAAGGTAAGCCTTGTGGAACTGAAATAACTTCATTTAGTATTGGCTATAGTCAAGAATTTTGTAGAACAACCAAACTTCGCAATAGACAGCGAAACACAAGTGCAATCCATAAATTGTCCGTGAGACAATTAGATAATTTTCTAAATAGTAGGGAGTGAGGGCAAGTAGGGCATCAAGCTTAGAGAGAGTGCCTGCTTGGAAAAGCAGTTCAGGGCTTCCTCATCAACAAACAACAACAACAACAAAAGGCCAGAGCACAGCTGAAGAAAGCAAGATAGCGTCTCACAATTTCCCAAAATAGCAAAACTCATTCAAGGTATTTGTAGGCACTAAGATCTGTATTCAGAGAAGGCAATGGCACCCCACTCCAGTACTTTTGCCTGGAAAATCTCATGGATGGAGGAGCCTGGTAGGCTGCAGTCCACGGGGTCGCTAAAAGTCGGATATGACTGAACATCTTCACTTTCACTTTTCACTTTCATGCATTGGAGAAGGAAATGGCAACCCACTCTAGTGTTCTTGCCTGGAGAACCCCAGGGATGGGGAGCCTGGCGGGCTGCCGTCTATGGGGTCACACAGAGTCGGACACGACTGAAGTGACTTAGCAGCAGCAGCAGCAAGATCTGTATTGTGATCTATTTAAAATGTCCCATAGAAATTTTAAAGTCTATGGCAGTGTCAAGGAGCACTTTAAAAACTGGTGTGTTAGAAGAAAATGTTAGATGTATTTAGAATTAAGTACAGCATTTGCACATTCAGTGTATACCAGAATAAAGTGGAGAAATAATAAACCACATCTCAGTTTCTAATTTTCAACAAAGTGAATGATGTAGCTTATGAGTTATTTCTCAGTGACCCTTATGTGCAAAGACTGTCTTTCTTGTTAAAAGTACCTGCTCATTCAGTAACAATATTTTCACAGAACTTTGCATTCATTAAAATCTTCAGACACATGTATCCCTATCTTCATTGCAGAACTATTTAAAACAGCCAGGGCATGGAAGCAACCTAGATGTTCATCTGCAGATGAATGGATAAAGAAGATGTTGTATATATAAACAATGGAATATTACTTAGCCATAAAAAGAATGAATTTGAATCAGTCCCGGTGAGGTGAATGAAACTAGAGCCTGTTATACAGAGTGAAGTAAGTAACAAAGAAAAAAGCAAATATAGTGTATTCACACATATACATGGAGTCTAGAAAAGTGGTATTGATAAACCTATTTGCAGGGAAGGAATGGAGACACAGATGTAGAGAATGGATTTGTGGCCACTGTAGGGGAGAAACAGAGAGCAGGATGAATGGAGAAGGTAGCATCAACATATATACACTACCAAGGATAATCTGGTGAGAAGTTTCTAGGTAGCACAGAGAGCCCAGTCTGGTGTTCTGTGATGATGTAGATGGATGGGATGGGTGGAGGGGAGGGAGGCTAGGGATGAAGGAGATGTATGCATAATTATGGCTCATTCAAGTTGTTTTATGGCAGAAACCAACATAACATCGTAAAAATTTAAAAGGCACAAAATAAAAAAGGTCTTCAAACAGGGACTTCTGTGGTGGTCCAGTGGTTAAGACTTTGCTTTCCACCGCAGTGGGTATGGGTTTGATCCCTGGTCAGGGAACTAAGATCTCACATACCTCGTGGCCAAAAAACAAACATAAAGCAGAAACAATATTGTAATAAATTCAATAAATTTAAAAATGGTCCACATCAGAAAAAAAAATCCTAAAACAAACAAACTTCAGACAATGGTAGTCTAGAGGAAGAAACACTCATTAAATCCTTATTCTGTTGTGAGGCAGTTTTAAAAGAATGATGAGAAAGCCATTTTAAGACTTTCTGATGATGAACCAAGATATTCTTCACAAAGTATCAGAGTTGTATGATCTGAATATGATAAAATACTGTTGGGCTTAATTTTATTGGAAAAAAAAGTCTTTCAAACTTTGAGACTACAGAATAAATCACACAAGCTAAGCATGAAGGTATTCCATTATATGTTAAACAATATTTTTGGCTAAAAGACTTCTGGCATCTTATAACTGGTTTAGGAGGTCCACTAAGGAATTATGGGAAAGCTGGAGTTACGAAGTTGATTCAAAAGGCTAAAGGAGTGTGTAGCATGTAGCTCGCATATCACACGAGTCTAGACTGTTGAAAAGCACCCGGCAAGGACACTCAATCACCTAGCGGAGTGATCTCGGGAGATCTTTTTCTGACTTCCTACAAGTGCTCCTTGCTTTTCAGCAGTCCACTGCGTGCATAAAATTAACAACATGCTACAATGACTTCTTATATCATACATAGAGTCCCTTAAAGTGATATTCCTTCCCACACTTTTGCAGCCTTCCGGTGAGAATTACTACCGGACTCCACTTATTTCAACAAAAGGTGTGAGTTTAAAGGTATGAGGAAACACGCTGGCAATATATTACCTGTCTCCAGTGATGGTTGAGTGACGCCTGGGCTGTGTGTGGCTACAGAAACCTATTTCAGTAAATGCTAAATCTTCACCAAAACATCTTTTGGGAGATTGAAACTATTCTGAACAGCTATCTCTACTGGAACTTTCAGCTGAGGTTTTTTTTCCCTTTTCACCTGGTTGTTTTAGCGCCATGTAGATCCAACAGTCATCACCTTCTGCTGTGAGGGTTTTTAGAGTCAAGTCTTGTACAAAGAGTAGAATCAACTCTTCCTTACCAGTGAGATGTTTTAAATAAGGAAACAAATACCCCACCAAAAGAAAAGTTGAAGCTAGTTCAGCCGCTTGTGTAAGATCAGTTTGTCTGTGAAAGTGGGAAGGATGAAGTTGGTGGTGGAGTTGATAGACATTTATTTTTAAAAATTTACTTCTTATTGTAGTAAGCGCTTAAAGCTCAACATTCAGAAAATGAAGATCATGGCATCTGGTCCCATCACTACATGGGAAATAGATGGAGAAACAGTGGAAACAGTGTCAGACTTTATTTTTCTGGGCTCCAAAATCAATGCAGATGGTGACTGCAGCCATGAAATTAAAAGACGCTTACTCCTTGGAAGGAAAGTTATGACCAACCTACATAGCATATTCAAAAGCAGAGACATCACTTTGCCAACAAAGGTTCGCCTAGTCAAGGCTATGGTTTTTCCTGTGGTCATGTATGGATGTGAGAGCTGGACTGTGAAGAAGGCTGAGCACCGAAGAATTGATGCTTTTGAACTGTGGTGTTGGAGAAGACTCTTGAGAGTCCCTTGGACTGCAAGGAGATCCAACCAGTTCATTCTGAAGGAGATCAGCCCTGGGATTTCTTTGGAAGGAATGATGCTAAAGCTGAAACTCCAGTACTTTGGCCACCTCATGCAAAGTTGACTCATTGGAGAAGACTCTGATGCTGGGAGGGATTGGGGGCAGGAGAAGGGGACGACAGAGGATGAGATGGCTGGATAGCATCACTGACTCGATGGATGTGAGTCTGAGTGACCTCCGGGAGTTGGTGATGGACAGGGAGGCCTGGCGTGCTGCGATTCACGGGGTCGCAAAGAGTCGGACACGACTGAGCGACTGATCTGATCTTTAAAAAATTATATATTTATTTGTTTATTTTTGGCTGCACTGGGTCTTCACTGCTGTACGTGGGCTTTCTCTAGTTGCAACGAGTTGGGTGCTCATTTTGGTGGCATCTCTTATTGCAGAACACAGGTGTAGTTACCTCGTGGCATGTGGAAGCTTTCCAAACCAGGGATCAAACGTGTGGCTCCTGCATTAGCGGGCAGATTCTTAACCACTGGACCAGCAGGGAAGCTTGATAAACATTTGTTGAAAGCTTACTAGAGTCACTCTAGTAAGTCATTTAATCTTCACAAAATCCTATGAGATAGGTAATATTTTTATCTCCATTTTATACATGAGGAGACTGAGGCCAAATGAAGCACCATGTCCAAGGTCATGCAGCTAGTGACTGATATATTCTGGATTTTAATCCCAGTGATCTGATTCCAGAGCCCACTTCTTAACTATTAGCCTTCAATATCCAAAATGATCATTCCCTGTGGTGCCTCATGGATGACAGAATCAGAGTCTGGGGTAATATGCATATGTCCTCATAAAGGTATACCTTACCAAAAGCCTAATCTCCCTTTCTTTCTTGGCTTCTCTATCTTACCCAATTTCACATACAGAAAATCTTTTGTTTGATTTTTGCAATGAACTTGTTTCCATACTTAGCAAATAAAAATACAGAATGCCCACAGATATTTGAATTTCACACAAACAACAAACATTTTTTGAAGTATAAGTGTATGCCAAATATTGCCTGGTATATTACATGAAAAATTATTATTTCTTGTTTATCTGAAATTCCAATTTTTCTGAGTATCCTTTATTTTCTCCTTCAACCCTAAATAAGCCAAGTTTCAAACTTTAATGTCAAATTGTAAAAATTGCTCTTTTTTTCTCTTGGAGATGCTTGAATAAAACCTGCCTTGCCTGAGGTTTGTGAGGTTAGGGATGAAATGCTGGTCACGTTTTCCTCGGGACTGCCTTAGACAGATCAGACATGGTATTTCTGTCCACCACAGCTCAATTCCCTGATGTCCTCTGTGTCATGCAGAGAGTTTGGGGAGGTGTGTTAAGAGCACAGGTTATTTTACTTTTACAGTTGCACAGCTTTGGATACCCATCACTTAGATTAAAATAAAATCCCTAAATGTTGATTTAATGATGTGAGCCTCACATTGCAAATGGTTCTATTTGCTGTGGTCTCTAAAATAAAGTAATCGACCCTGATGCCATTCAGCTTGGGACACATAACTCAAGCCACGGTCAATTATTTTTTGGTGGACTTTAACACAGTGGGAGCCATTGTCCCCATAATGAGCGTGGGGTTTGCAGAGCCCACATCACTGCAAAGGGGACTCTTGAGAGCCTCACCTGTGATTAAAGGGCCAAGCCTCATTCATCTTTGCATCCATCACTTAACACTGTGCCTGGCACATTTACAAACACCTACTGAGCATCTACTCTGGCTGGATGTGGGGGTCACAGGAGGCAATGACATAGGTCCTACCCCTGTTCTGAGTTAACAGTCTGGAGAAGGTGGTCAATAGATAGGTGAAAGAATAGTTGGTACAGAGATCCTGGCCTTTGAGGACTGAAGGATTCCTTGGTTACTTTACGTATAGATGAGGAAACTGAGGCTCCGGAATGGGGACCATAGTGGAAGTCAGAAGACTGGGGCTTGAAAACCAACTTTCCCTTTGAGCAAGTCCCTAAACTTCTCTTAGGCGTAGTGTGCTCATTGGTAAAATGGAGATAATATTACTGTCTAGGTGATAAGACAGAAATGAGATAATGCTCTGTAGACTTCAAAGTGTTATGTCCTTGTAAAGTGTGATGATAAAATGCATAGAGCTGAGGTTGTATGGTCAAAATGAGAGATAGCTTAGTATGAGGGAGCCAGGATGCCTGGGTTTACATTCAGGCTTTTCCATTTACTGATGTGTCGTTGTTATTGTTTAGTTGCTACGTCATGTCAGACTCTTTTGCAACTCCTTGGACTGTAGCACACCGGGCCCCTCTGTCCACAGGATTTCCAGGCAAGAACACTGGAGTGGGTTGCTATTTTCTTCTCCAGGGGATCTTCCCGACCCAGGGATCGAATCTGCATCTCCTGCATTGGCAGGCAAATTCTTTACCACCGAGCAATCTGGGAAGCCCTTACTGATAAATAAATATGGTAAATTATTTAAATATGCATCAGTTTTCTCATCTGTAAAATGAAGACACTCAGGGTAGCTACCTCAAAGGATTATTGTGAGGATTAATCAAGTTAGCATGTGCAAATATAATAAACATTCAATAAATTTCATTTATAATCAATATTCATTGCAATACCTGGGCATGAGGGTATTGACATGTTGTCTTTAGGCTATTAAGGCAATTACCCATCTAATACTCATTCTTCCACGTCAACATAGAGAGGTTCATTTTAAGAAAGTATCAAAAAGAGATTCAAATTCCATTGTCTGTTTCTTAAATAATCTTCAGGTTAAGAGATGTTTTTATAATCATGTACTTTGATCAGAGACTTCTGAACAGCCCCCAAATCAAAATATCAGCAATGAAGCGTGGAGAGAAATGGAAAACTGATTTATTCATTCCTAGTCAATAAAGTAAGCATGCAGTAGCTGGATTGTAAATACCCCTGCAAAGTGAGATTTACAAGACATAATATTGGAAGACAGATTTATCCCAGTTGAAAGTGCATTGCTGTTGAAGCAAGTTCAGTGGAATTTATAAGATGAGGCCCTTGAATGAGAAGAGCTCAGAGACCTTGGGGAGTCAGACTCAGGAGGTTTGCTGGGCACAAGCTGGATTTGCATCTTCAAAAAATTCATTCAAAGCATTTTCTGAAAATATTGCAGGGAGAGGAGAAAAACAACCCAAGCCAGGGGCATCGGCTTTGTTTAAAACTTCCTTTTACTCAGGACTGTTGGGTTTATAAATCAAAATTATGTGTCCAGTGAGGAAATGAGAAGTAAAACTGTTTCCAAAAGAAAAAAGAAAAGAAAGCAAGTGATTCATTTTGGCCTAAATAATTGAAAATGCAGATAGTTTGAGTGTTCCTGGCTGCTGGGTCATGAGATTATTTGTCCTCTTTGCTGTCGTGTAGCAGACTCCACAACGGAGGCTTGGAAGATGAGTCTCGGCAAATCTTTAAACTGTTTGGTGAAGTCAGTTGGAGCCCAATCCTTAGAAATTCGCTGAATTTTCACTTCTTTTTCACATGGGGCAGAACTCTAATGAAGCAATGTGATTATGTTTGTCAGACAAAAAGAAAAAAAAAAATAAAGAGGATGTAAAGAAAGGAGGGAGGAAAGAAGAAGAAAATAGGGACAAAAAGTAGTTTGTCCAGACATACAAGGTCAGATTTCTGTCTCACACTCAGATGTGGGACAGTCGGTTCACCTTGAAGTCCGAGTCATTTCTGTGTTCAGGACCCTAAATGACTGACCCTCAAACCAGATGTAGAACATGAACTTGTTTATGACTCTGAACTATTATAGCCCTGAATGATGCCACCAATCAGAATAAGTCTTACACATTTTCTTAGTGTCTAAGAAGAACATTATTAGGAAGAGGGAACATCAGGGACCAGGATTTCATAGTTACTCAGGATTTTCCTTCTAGGAAGCCCAAGAACATTTAAAAATATCTATATTTATTATAAAAACCAGTGTGTGCTAAGTCATTTCAGTCACGTCCAACTCTCTGTGACCCAAGGGACTGTAGCCTGCCAGGTTCATCTGTTCATGGGATTTTCCAGGCAAGAATACTGGAGTTGGGTTGCCGTGCCCTTCTCCAGGGAATCTTCCTGACACAGGGTTCAAACTCATGTATCTTGCGTCTCCTGCATTGGCAGGAAGGTTCTTTACCACTAGCACCACCTGGGAAGCCCATAAAAACCAGTAGAAATAATTAAATGACACAAGAAAGGGTAGCACACTGGGAGAAGAATGCAAAGGAGGTGGAGCTCTCTTCTAGATGGGGGAACTCAGGAAGGCTACTTGGCAGGAGCAACTTTTGAGCTGAGCCCTGGGATATAGTATAAAATAACTGTAATTGATCAGGAGAAGAGCTGAAGGGCCGAAGGGCTAAAGGGCTGAAGAGGGATACAGAAGAGTGAATTGGGATAAGAAACAGTGGTTATGACAAGTTATACAAGGGAATGTGTGCATGCATGTGTGCTCAATCATTTCAGTCTTGTCCGACTCTTTCCTGACCTCATGGACTGTAGCCCACGAGGCTCCTCTGTCCATGGGATTCTCCAGGTAAGAATACTGGAGTGGGTTGCCATTTCCTTCTTCAGGGGATCTTCCCAAACCAGGGATGGAACCTGCGTCTTCTGTGACTTCTGCACTCCAGACAGATTCTTTACCTGCTGAGCCACTGGGGAAGCCCCAGACAAAGGTATCAGTTCAATTCAGTTCAATCGCTCAGTCATGTGCGACTCTTTGCAACCCCATGAATCGCAGCACGCCAGGCCTCCCTGTCCATCACCAGCTCCTGGAGTTCACTGAGACTCATGTCCTTCGAGTCAGTGATGCCATCCAGCCATCTCATCCTCTGTCGTCCCCTTCTCCTCCTGCCCCCAATCCCTCCCAGCATCAGAATCTTTTCCAATGAGTCAACTCTTCACATGAGGTCACCGAAGTACTGGAGTTTCAGCTTTAGCATCATTCCTTCCAAAGAAATCCCAGGGCTGATCTCCTTCAGAATGGACTGGTTGGATCTCCTTGCAGTCCAAGGGACTCTCAAGAGTCTTCTCCAACACCACACTTCAAAAGCATCAATTTTTCGGCACTCAGCCTTCTTCACAGTCCAGCTCTCACATCCATACATGACCACTGGAAAAACCATAGCCTTGACTAGATGGACCTTTGTTGGCAAAGTAATGTCTCTGCTTTTGAATATGCTATCTAGGTTGGTCATAACTTTCCTTCCAAGGAGTAAACGTCTTTTAATTTCATGGCTGCAGTCACCATCTGCAGTGATTTTGGAGCCCAGAAAAATAAAGTCTGCTACTGTTTCCACTGTTTCCCCATCTATTCCCCATGAAGTAATGGAACTGGATGCCATGATCTTCATTTTATTAATGTTGAGTTTTAAGCCAACTTTTTCACTCTCCTCTTTCACTTTCATCAAGAGGCTTTTTAGTTCTTCTTCACTTTCTACCATAAGGGTGGTGTCATCTGCATATCTGAGGGTATTGATATTTCTCCCAGCAATCTTGATTCCAGCTTGTGTTTCTTCCAGTCCAGTGTTTCTCCCAGTCCAGTGTTTCTCCCAGTCCAGTGTTTCTCATGATGTACTCTGCATATAAGTTAAATAAGCAGGGTGACAATATATAGCCTTGACATACTCCTTTTCCTATTTGGAACCAGTCTATTGTTCCATGTCCAGTTCTAACTGTTGCTTCCTGACCTGCATACAAATTTCTCAAGAGGCAGGTCAGGTGGTCTGGTATTCCCATCTCTTTCAGAATTTTCCACAGTTTATTGTGATCCACACAGTCAAAGGCTTTGGCATGATTATTTGCCTCTTTCTAATATGAGTGGAGATTAAAATTCCCTTGTCCCTATCTGCTTATACTTGTCATATCACTAATGAAGAGTAGAACATTTCTGTTTTGCCCCAAAGATGTAATTGTTTTAAAATTTACAAATAATAAACCAATAGGATGGAAAGATAATAAAGAGATTGTGTAATATAATCCATTATTTTATAGATAATGTAACTGAGTCACAGAGAGATGAAGTGGCTGCTCAAAAGATCACAATGCAGGGCTGGACTGGCATCCAGTTCCGCATTTAAGACTTTCCCCAGTACACCACCCTCCAATGGAAGG
The DNA here is from genome assembly GCA_935064755.1 of Tragelaphus eurycerus. Lineage (NCBI taxonomy): Eukaryota > Metazoa > Chordata > Mammalia > Artiodactyla > Bovidae > Tragelaphus > Tragelaphus eurycerus. Next base: position 18,705,248 of record CAKXYN010000003.1, read on the forward strand.
GAGAGATCACTCAATAAATAAGTGGAAGGAGTCTTTTGTATGCTTATGACCCAAATAAGGAAACTAAAAAGCAGCTGCAAGCCCAATACCTGGTCGCGCAACTTCAGGACTCAGCCAAAATTGAAAAGAGAATTAAAACATTCAGGCTTTGACATATGCAGTTCATCATTGCCAAAAAGGTCTCACTCAATAGTAAATGAAAGAGAAATGAACTTGATAAAAGTAGAAAAACATGTGCTTTTTTGTTTTCAAATTTTAATACCTGGGAGTCATTCGGAGAACAGGATGGTGATAAAGTTTTGTTAGTTGATACAGTTTTGTTCCTGGTTAACTGGTCTCCATAAGTTTACAGAATCTTCCTTTCCATTCTACCAAGAGGCCGGGAGACCCAGTCTTGTTTAAGAATGATTTCTGGTAGGATAAATTCAAGTGTGTGTGCCTACCTTCTAGGAAAGGAGCACACCTTAAACTGTGAGTCCCCTGGGGTCAAGTTATGGATTACTGATCTCTGTATCCCCAACAAATAAAGTGTCTCACAACAATAATGTGCAGCATTCAATTACAGTTCTTAAATGGATAGGTATATTCAGAGACAATTTTATTTGAAGCCCTCTCTTTCACAACTTGCCTTATTAAAATGACGGCAACCAAATCCCAACCAGAGTGTTGCTATGGTATGTGATGTGATTTCCTGAAACGGGCCTTGTGGTGGATGAGTCCCCCAGCTGGGTTTAGGGCCCCACTGCAATATAGATTAGATAGCATTCCTTTTTTTTTAGAATCGGTTTAATCAAGTACAACTTCCCCTTTCCTAGTCAGGGACTAAACAAGTCAGAGCTTTGGCCTTCTAATTTATCAGCCAGTAAATTATAACTGCAAAGGTCTGGTGTAGGCCAGGGATTTTCCACACAGAATGAGGGGGATCCTGGGGGGCCAGGCATAGCAGATTAGATATGTGACTCATGGCTGGGGTAGCATTACATGTGAAAGTGAAAAGGTCAAGCAGGGAAAAGCTATTTTCCATAAAAATAAATTAAAAATTGAAAAGCTCTCCTTCATGACACTGGAATTTTGAACTCAGATATACAATTATTAATCAGAAGACTTATTAACTTAAGTAAGACGTGAAGGTCTAACAAAATGGGAAATCAGGCAGATTTTAAAAGCACAATTAGAAAACGAAGCACAGCACCTAAAGAGACCTAATTTTCATGCAACTTACAGATCTTTGTACAAGGAAGTGTCATTTCTTTTCACAGTTTAATATTTTCTATCATTTCTGTTAGCAGAAAACAATAATTATTGTGTTTCTAGCTGTGTTCCCATTCTGAACCTGAAAATTTGTGTAATTATGATGAATTACATCATGGTTAAGTACATTAAATAAACATCCAACTTGACTTCTAGGTGTGAATTAGAAGTGTTAATTTTAGACAAATTTGAAAATGCTATAGTTTTGCAGGAAAACATTACATGAGAACCTATAATTAAAGAATTCTTATTTAAAATTATAGAGGTGACAAGATGGTCTTTGAAGCCCACTTCTAATTCAACGAATCTAATAATTTTAAATAGTCTCAGGAATACGAACATGAACAGAAGGACAGTTCATACATTTCCTATGGCTTTTTGCTCTCCCCACTGGCATTCCGGATCCACGTTCTACTTGTACAGAGCTTATTATTTCCTTGCTTTGCTCCCTCTAACTTGACAGCAGCCCCCTCATGGCGAGTTCTAAGGCTTCTAACATGTAGGATAAGGTTTTGCACACAGTGGGCAGAAATGAAGATTAATGGAGCAAAGATGATGGAGTCTCCAGTCGGACTAGAAGAAATGCCAAATAGGCTGACCCTTACTTATGAGGTCTGTAATGCTTCTCTCACAGGTCTTGAATTTGACTTCCGACCTCAGGAGAGAATGAAACACAGCAGATGTCTAGGTGATGCAAAATGAAAAGATGAGAGGATAGAAGAGCTACACGTCATTCTCAGCTTGGAACTTATAAAAGGAGGCTCTGGGCCTTTTTGGAGGAACATGGATTGGAATCATTTCCTGTTTACTTGATAAACGTCAAGTAGATTCTGAAGAATTCCCTTCAGATGATGGGAGACAGGATGTAAGCAAAGGCCATGACAATGGGAAGGGTCCAGTGATTCAGTGTAGTGTAGGCTTTAGTCTCATTTCCTTCCCTTGCCGTAGGGAAAGAGATGATGGAGCCTTCTGGGCCAATTTTACAGTGATCTCTGGATCACGTTAGTACTGGAAGGCCATGGAGTTGAAGAAACTGAAACTAACTCCAGAGAGGAGTTACCCCAAGTTGGAAAAAGAACTCTGTGTACATTCTGATCTCTTCAATCCAGTGTTCTTTTTGCCACATTGCTTCAAAGATGTTCTGGTCATCCTTAATCTTTATTCTATTTGCATTCAATCTAGGAATCCCTGTTTTTTCCTCTCCTAAAACGGCAGACTGACTACTCACTGAATTTTCTGATTGTTTTGTTTTGTCTTGCTCTAGCTCTTCTGGGAGATAAGCTCATTTAACTTATCTGCAATTTAGATCATGAACAACCATCTCTCTTAGATTAGACATGTCTCATCAGAGGTCACTCCACTCTACATTTTCCTCCAATGAAAATAAGTGCTCTGAAAGGTTACCCAGCCCTAGTGGGAAAGAGGAACACAGGGGACTCCTATGACTATGATATATGATGATATTTCTGAAGAAAGTCAAAACCATTTGGAGACCAGGTTTTGATGAATTGCAGGAAATGGCAGGTTTTCAACCATTCCAGAATTCCCAGGGACTGATTGTCATTGGCAATGATAAGAATTTTAACTAGCACGTTATAGAACCAAGACCAAGGCTAGCACCCTGGCAGAATGGTTCTGTTTGGATCTCCTGCTTGGATCTCCCAGGCATCTGCCCCTGGGAGAGGTGCTTACAATTATTTCTGCCTTACTTGAGACTCACTGCTACTTGTCTGCTCAGGTCAAGAATTAGCAGAAAGGAAAAAAGCCTACTGCAAATACTTTGCTATGAAGACAGAAAATAATCATGCCGCCCCTCATCCCTGCTCTAAGGGGACACTTTCTCCTAAGAAACAAATCCACATGGTAGACTCATTAACTTGGATGCGAGGCTGCCTGGGAAGGGACCAACATTTCTTCTCTATCAGTGGGCCTCCACCCTCCAATAGCTATGGCTGGATCAAGATACAACACCAACATAAATGGACATTCTGACATTTTTAATCTCTTGGTGGGAAACCAACAAACAACAAGATGATGTTTACACAAGAACAAGAATACACTGAACTTATTGAAGATTTCTTCCCAGTATAGATTATGATAACTTGGTTTCATAAGAACAGCTGAGGGTCAAAGTGCTCATGTATGCTCAGTCGTGTCCAACTCTTAAAGACCCTGTGCACTGTAGCCTGCCATTCTCCTCTGTCCATGGAGTCTTCCAGGCAAGAATACTGAAGCAGGTTGCCATTTCCTCCTCCAGGGGATCTCTTCCAATCAGGAATTGAACCTGAATCTCCTATGTCTCCTGTATTGGCAGGCGGATTCTTTACTACTGAGCCACCTGGGAACTCTTGTTGGTGGTCAAGCTGTAAGTAAAAGGAACAACAGAAACAAAAGCTGGGGAGGAGCCTGACACCCAATGTTCTCTCCTTCTTCAGACCCTTTGATTAGCCCAAGCCCTGAAACTCTCATTATATCATTTTGAGGGTGTTGGCGATCTCTGCCATCTCCTCTATCAATTCTCCTCCATCTGCCTCTCTATAAGGATATTCTGGAGTATATAGTACATACACTGTGGACGTTGAAATGGATTCCTTTTTTTTCAGGTGGTGAACCCAAAGATGGGATTTTGGAGGACAAAATGAGGTCTTCCCCTTTCAACAGAGTTATTAAATTATTTAAAGCATGAGATATTTTTATAAAAGCCTGTAGTGTTTTAATAAGGCCAGCTATTTAGGAAGTGGTGACAATGTGCAGTCTGCAGAAAGGGGAAGCCTCAGAGGTGCTGTGGTAATAATGCAGTTACTTAAAGAACATTTAAACTACAAATATCACTGTGGTTTCTTATTTGGTTCCACACTACAGTCACTCTGAGAAATTTCTCAAACCTTGGCTAATCATTTTAAAATGTAAGGCTTAGCAAATGACTATACTTCCCCAAACGCTTTGGGGCCTTTCAACCCAACCCCCTGTTTTGTATTTGATAAAAGTAAGGAATCTGATGCAAATAGAGCTACTGAGGAAAACGGAGAGAATTGTAAAACAGACAAATAGGGGGGAAAGAGCTGTAACTCTGAAGTTGCAGTGAAGTTCCTACTGGTGATATGGAAAATAACTAAATTTTAATGGAAAAAAAAAAGAAAATAAAGGAGGCACTTCTTTTGAAAGTCAAACATTTGATCCATTGAAATAAAATTGACCTAGTCAGTGTTATAGACAACTATATCTTTGCCATCTCATTTTATCTTCACATTAACCCTCTATGCTTTGTGTGACTGGAGAGATAGGACTCAGAGGGACCAGAGTCCTAGCCGTCCAGTGTGTGCTGAGTTGTGTTAAAAGAAGCAGCTGGAAGTGTGTGTGTGTGTGTGCTTCACGTGTGTACTTGTGTGCTTTAATCTGATTCGGAATGACATTCACCCTTCTCATTCCAAATCAGGTGAAAGCATACAAATGCACGCTTGCAAGCGCACACACACTTCTCTGGTGACTCAAACTGTAAAGAATCTGCCTCCAATGCAGGAGACCTGAATTTGATTCCTGAGTAGGGAAGATTCCCTGGAGAAGGGAATGATAACCCACTCCAGTGTTCTTGCCTGGAGAATTCCATGGGCAGAGGAGCCTTGTGGCCCATGGAGTCTCAAAGAGTCAAGCATGATTGAGCAACTAACACACTTTCCCCCTTCTCAGTACTTCTTTATTTGGCTGATCACTGCCTTAAAGTGGAAAGGTTTTGCACAACCTGGTGGGCAGTGGTGTAGTGAGAACATATGGATTTGGCTAACTTTCTCAGGGACCTAGAATTATGTCCATGGGCCAAGAGAGACATTGATGAGCACTTAAGAGTGAGGAAACTACAACTTTCTGAGTTCACATTTGACCTGCAGAAGAGGAGCAACCCATGATTTGCCTGCTCTCAGCCAAGGTCAGCAAGAGGTTGATGGGGGTTAATCTTGTCAGACTTTATTTTTTGGGCTCCAAAATCACTGCAGATGGTGACTGCAGCCATGAAATTAAAAGACGCTTACTCCTTGGAAGGAAAGTTATGACCAACCTAGATAGCATATTCAAAAGCAGAGACATTAATTGCCAACAAAGGTCCATCTAGTGAAGGCTATGGTTTTTGCTGTGGTCATGTATGGATGTGAGAGCTGGACTGTGAAGAAGGCTGAGCGCCGAAGAATTGATGCTTTTGAACTGTGGTGTTGGAGAAGACTCTTGAGAGTCCCTTGGACTGCAAGGAGATCCAACCAGTCCATTCTGAAGGAGATCAGCCCTGGGATTTCTTTGGAAGAAATAATGCTAAAGCTGAAACTCCAGTACTTTGGCGACCTCATGCGAAGAGTTGACTCATTGGAAAAGATTCTGATGCTGGGAGGGATTGGGGGCAGGAGGAGAAGGGGACGACAGAGGATGAGATGGCTGGATGGCATCACTGACTCGAAGGACATGAGTCTCAGTGAACTCCAGGAGCTGGTGATGGACAGGGAGGCCTGGCGTGCTGCGATTCATAGGGTCGTGTAGAGTCGGACACGACTGAGCGACTAAACTGAACTGAATCTTGTTTAACCAACTGGATCATGTGTTTCTGGATGGTAGTGGCCATACCTTACACTTTAAAAATTGATGACATTTCTTTAAAAAAATCTTTTTCTGTGCCTGTCTCAGCATAGAAAAAGCACTTAAGATATACTTGATGAATTAATGAAAGACAGCTTTAGACTGGAGGCACTATAACTGGTATATTGTTATAAACTCACTTCCCAAAGAATTCAAATTTGGGTGTACTCACTATGCCCTCAGGCTTTCTTACCAGAATACTGCCTTCTCAGATGTACTGCAGGGTAAATCTACCACCTATTATAGGAGATTATACAGTGGCTAGTAGATCCAACTATCAAAATCAGAATCTTTGTATCAGAGTCCAGAACCCTGACCTGGATGGTCTATGGCACTACTTATATTGATGTGTTGGTATGTGCACAGTTAATACATTTCTATATATCTCATTTTGGTAATAGTTAGAGCTGACATTTTAAGTACCTACTATGCACAATGGTCCAAACCTGCATTTTATAATATCACTTTTTCTTACCATACCCTTTAGGCTAGGTATGGATATTCCTATTTTACAGGAAGAGATTGAGTGTCAGAAAGATTAAGAAAGTAATCAAATAGTTCATAGCTAGAAAGTAGTAGAATCAAGATTTGAAACCAGTTCTCCATGGCTCCAAAGGCTGTGTCCTTGCCATCAAACTCACTGCTATCCTAAAAGCAAGCAACTAAAAAATAAAACATTTAGTTCATCAACATTCAGTGTGTGTGTGTATGTGCGTGTGCGAGCTTGGTCATGTCTGATTCCTTGCGACCCCGTGGACATTTCGTGTATACATATTACTTAAAGAGTTTGAAGTTTTAAAGAACTATTCTGGATGCTCTTATATTCAATTATTTCATTTCCTGTTATTGACTTCAGGCTTTCAGTTTTATAAACAACTCTATCTTTGCGATGTCATTTATATCCACAGTAGCCCCTGTGTAGTATATAAGGCTTATGTAATTTAGATTCCAGACACAGATGGTAAAAATAAGGTCATAGAAAGGTATACTTGCCCAAGTTCATTCTGCTGAAGAGTGGCAGACTTAGTAACCTCTTTCAGGTCTTTTCCTCTCCATTAATTCACGAACAACTCCCTGTGTAACACATCTGGCCCATGGGCCCAAAGGCTGATATGAGCCCACGGTGAGCTATCAGTCGTCATCATATAAAAAAATCAGTGGAGAAGTCACTGAGGCTGTCCCGGGCCCCTACTTCTGTTTATGACTTTAATGTGACTCTCAGAGTATTCCCTTCTTTGGGAGACAATTCATAGCATCGTTCCACATGGATGTGGAGACCATATAGTTTGGGGGTTTGCAGTTAAATACACTCAGCATTTCTCCATGTTTTGCCTTTAGATTCCTTTGTTGGAATGACATCTTTGAGGCAGCAAGACAGCGGGAGGCTTCTATACAACTTGGAGTAGAAGCAGGCTCCCTGACTGTTTTCACAATTGGGTCTTTGCTGATGATTTGCATACCCAGCTGCCAGGGCTGATGAGCAGTGCCCTCCCCTCCCATGTTTCCACTGCAACTTTAAATGGAATCTGGAGAGGCTGCCTGGACTATTGACTTCTACTTAACAGTGGGTGGCAGGAACTCAGAAGTTTAATCTCAGACCTGCTACTAATTTCGTGGATGGCTTTTGGTCCATCCATTAATCTCTCTCTATCACCGTTCCCTTCTCTGGAGGAGATAGCAAGAATAATGGGATGTTTTATGCATTAACACATTTATGATCCTAATGTGCTCTGTAAAAGTATGGTTTTCTGGAAATGCTCCATGGTAGCAGGTAAATCAAAAGGAAACCAGTTTCTTTTTCTCTAATATGACATGTTGATGGGATCTATCTTTTTGTGACTTCCATATTTAGAAACTAGAACTGAGATGGATTGAAGAGCTGAGTGGTTTACTGTATGAAAAGTACTGTCTCGCCAAATGCTCCATCCTGAGTTATCTAATAATAATCACAAAGGTACCTTAAAGTGAGGACGAGTACATGAGGGGATTTTCTGGTACCAGGGCTAATAAAATTAAAACCTCATACTTTCTCAAGAGGAGCATTTTCATTATTCACTGGGAATGTGAAGCTGGGACTGGTCTCGTTAGGACTTTGGCTGGAAGCACTTAATTTTTTTATATAACAGAACACTTTGGTTATGAATTTCACAAATATTTTACTGCATCAGCATGACTTATACGAGACCAGGGAGGACAAAATAAACCTCCAAGATGTCATTCTGGATGAACTGCATTGCATATTCTCTGAGAAATGTCCTTGCCTATTTTGTCTCTATAAATTCTTCAGCCTCCTAGGAAGATATGTGAAAGCTCTAAGGAGAACTCAAATCATGTGTGCAATGACCTTGTGCAAGATAGAATTAAAATGTGGTTCAGTTATAAATTTGCAGTCTAGTCCAGTCTTATTTTCAAAAAGTAATTCTACCACTTAAATGCATGGGCTTGTTTTTACTCTTTGGCGTTTTCTTTACTGAGGGACTATTGTTTTTCATATTAGAACTAGAGAAATAAACCAAATCACCAAAATTAGTTCATTTTTAAAGAAATAAAACTCTACAGGTTTTTTCCTTGTAAGGTAAAATTATAATGTCTGCCTTTTCAGTGTGCTATTATATGAGAAAATATAATCTAAGATAAATCTAAAAAAAGCCTCAAGGAGATAAGTTGCCCTAAAACAGGCCATTTTGCAAAGTGTTCACATTGTTCTTTCTCATATTGGAAAATAATCTTGAGGGTCTCTACCAATAAAGCTAGATATTACATGAGGGGTGATACACAATGTGAGACATATAGTAAATGCAAGAGCCTTTTTGAAGTTCATTTTTGGGGTTTTCCCAATCTTTTTATCCATAAATCACTCATAATTAGTGTTGTCAAGTGTCTCAGGTATGATACTAACATGAACTTATGCACAATAGACTATAAAACTTTCTGAGGAGACTCGGAATATGACAGGAAACATACAGCTTAGATTCATTTAAATAGATTTCCCATGCAACTTCCTAATTAACACTGTCCTCTTGTAAACTAGTTCTGGTAATTGTGTTCCAAATTACTCAGATCTTGTCAAAAATAATTAAAAATGCTAGATAGAGTTTTTATTTAAAAATCACTGTAAAATCTCTGAAGTGCTAAAGAATAATTCCAGTGTATGAAAAAGCCATATTCAGAAAGGTAGATAGAAATGGAAACCCTCAGCTGCTTATACCCTTGAAATAATAGTCCATTCAACACACTTGTATTCTGAATCAATGACTCAGTGGAGTAAGAGGGATAGAAGTAAACCCCCAAGACATGCTGAAGATTAAGAGTTTTATGGAATACCTTCCTTCATTAAGTGAAAACACAAAGAACTTTGTACTTAGGGCTGAACCAGAACTAAATCCATTCTCCTCCCCTTAACATTAGGGAGTGTAGAAAAGATGCTCTCAGTGCTGAGCAGCACAAGAGAAGAAAAGGAAAGGAGGAAGGGGGAAAAAGCTCTATCCATGACATGGCTATTGACTGGTACAGAACTGTATCTTGGACATACATAACCTATGTGAACGTAGAGTCTCAAGCCTTAATTTAAGGTAGTTTCTGTCTAGAGGTGTCCCAGATATCTGCCAGCAGTAAAGCCTGTATGGTAAACTACTCATCCTAGGTTGCAGATTATTTTCCAAGGGCAATGATCAGAATGCATGCAAAGATAACTAGGCACCTAAGAAAACAAAAAGTGCATAAGAACTAGCAGAAACAACAGGCGGCAGCAGACATTGGGCAGCACAAGCATCCAATTGTGGAATTACCTGGACTAGGTTATAAAACATGCTTACAAAGTTTAAATACTCATGCTTTCAAAGTTTAAATGTTAAACAAAAAGCTTGAAATATCTATAGGAAATAGGAAACTGTAAAAGGTAACAGTAAAGAGATTTAGGGTTTCAGGATCTTATAATGTAACTGAAACCTGAAAAAAAAGTAGAAAGTACATTACTTCTTATTCTCAGAGCTTCTTTCTCAATTTTGATCAGCAATGCAATTCTCAATATGGTCACTGTCTTTGTAAACGTCAAGCAATCAGGTGATGGAGTAATAATTCCTTTATCCTCTCTGTAAGATAGTAACCCAGCAACTCAATGAAAATAATTGTCATCCCTCTCAGATAACACAAACCTCCCCAAATCCCAGAACAAACCTACCTCAGTTTATTGCTTTCCAGCATATAGTAAGTACTTATATAAATGATAGAGCTATATTGTTTTACGTTTCACCCCGACCCCAAAGGCTATTGTTTTCTCTTGCATGGATGAGACAGGCTTATAAGACTGTTGCTTTTACAAATCTCACTTGAAATCCCAAAGAAAGAGTAAGGTTAAGTTCTGCACTTCTGTCATTGAACAGTTCATCTTTTGAGTATTGACTGTCACCAGATATTTTTTGGACATCTATCTCAGAGTCTTTGTTTTGAGTATGTATATGAAGATCATGGCATCCAGTCCCATCACTACATGGGAAATAGATGGGTAAACAGTGGAAACAGTGTCAGACTTTATTTTTCTGGGCTCCAAAATCACTGCAGATGGTGACTGCAGCCATGAAATTAAAAGACGCTTACTCCTTGGAAGGAAAGTTATGACCAACCTAGATAGCATATTCAAAAGCAGAGACATTACTTTGCCAACAAAGGTTTGCCTAGTCAAGGCTATGGTCTTTCCTGTGGTCATGTATGGATGTGAGAGCTGGACTGTGAAGAAGGCTGAGCGCCAAAGAATTGATGCTTTTGAACTGTGGTGTTGGAGAAGACTCTTGAGAGTGCCTTGGACTGCAAGGAGATCCAACCGGTCCATTCTGAAGGAGATCAGCCCTGGGATTTCTTTGGAAGGAATGATGCTAAAGCTGAAACTCCAGTATTTTGGCCACCTCATGCGAAGAGTTGACTCATTGGAGAAGACTCTGATGCTGGGAGGGATTGGGGGCAGGAGGAGAAGGGGACGACAGAGGGTGAGATGGCTGGATGGCATCACTGACTTGATGGATGTGAGTCTGAGTGACCTCTGGGAGTTGGTGATGGACAGGGAGGCCTGGCGTGCTGCGATTCATGGGGTCTCAAAGAGCTGGACACGACTGAGCGACTGATCTGACCTGATCTGATCTGATGCATGTATATGTATGAGTATATATGTATATCTGTGGCAAATGTGGTGTGTGTATATGTAGTTATATATAGGAGTGGCACATGATTGTGTGTGTATCAATATGTATGTAATGGTATGTGTGTATGTGTACATGTGTGTTATGTGGTCTGTGTATGCTGGCACTCTATATTTCTGAAATGAGACTCAGTGCTTTGGGTCATAAATCAGGACTTCCTTCTTTTTTTTAGTTTTAGACTTACTGCTGACAGCCACTTGTAGCCAAATTTCCCCCAACACCCACACAGTGAAAGAACAGAGATCTGGACAGTTCAGGCTTATCAGAAATATGCTCTAACTTATTGAAAAAGTTTCTTGAAATGGGCATGAACCAAAGACTCGGGCTGTTAAAATTGATGTCTACATGGTCCATTGATATGATCTGATCCCAGAAATGACTGTGACAAGAATAATAAGACAACTCAAGAACTAGCATAGTGAGTCACACTGAGTGTGTACCTGTGTGGTATGTGTCTGTGGTGGTGTGTGTGGTACCTGTGTATATGCGTATTTTGTGCATACACATACTATGGTGTGTTAGTGTTTGTGGTGTTGTATGTATGATGCTATATGCTGAGTGGTTGTGGTGTGTATGTGTGGGGATTGTGGTATGTATGTATGCTATATGGTGTGTGGTGGTGGTTCTGTGTGTGTGTGTGTGTGATATGGTACAAATATTGCCTGCAATCTTTGGGCTGGACCAAGAAGTAATGTCTTTAGGGGTCCTGATGTGCAAAATCCTTCAAAGTTCATTATTTCCTTCACTTTTAAACTGACTTCTGTCAACATAACAAATAACGCTGAGATTGCTTTCTTCTATCGTAAAGTCATTAGTGAGAAAAAGAAACTTGTAAGTAAAACAGAAAGCATTGGTACAACAGTGAGTGACTCTTAGAGTAGCTAGAATTTTTTAAAATTGAATTTATTTTGAAAATACAATGTGATGCCTTTCAACAAAGGGTGTAAAGGGGCTCTTTGCTAAAGGGTATTTTGTATCTCCACAATAGTGCTCTAATGGTGGGATTTAGCAAGTTTCTGGCACACAGTGTCAGCTCAATAAATATTTCTTGATGAAATAAATGAAGACATCATAGCAAAGCAATAAAAAGTATGAAACTGGGACTGTGGCTGAGACTCCTTGGTCCTAATACTCAGGGCCCAAGTTTGATTCCTGGTCAAGGACCTAGACCCCACCTGCCACAACTAAAAATCCCACGTATCACAGTGAAAATTCTATGTGCTGCAACTATGACCCAGTGCAGCCAAATAAAAAAATAATAAATAAAATAAATATTTTTTAAAAAGAGCATGGAGCTAATCGCAGACAAAGCTACTAAAGCTCCCTGTGCCTCAGATTTCTTATCTGCAAAACTGGAATAACAATAACGTTTACCTGATGTGGTCATGAAGGTTCGGAGTCAGCACAGTGAAAATTCTTAGTATGGTGTCTGGCACATAGAAAATACATTGTAATTGTAGCTATTGTTATGGTCATGGTGATTGCTCACATTCTGTATAAAGGAGACTAAAGCACCATGGATATTTTGATTTTCAGATCACACATCCAATCATGTCTTTGAGAAATGATCAGGTTGACTTTGATGTTATCATTGGGGTAGAATCTCTGCAGTTGGGAAAATCATGGACGTTGTGTCCACCAGTTTGTATCAAATCCCAGCGTCTAAGGAGAGAGTTTCCTGGAAAGCGCTCTTCAAGTTGTCTTCCCAATTTCTCTTAATTCCACTAACCCACTGTGTGATGGGCTTCCCTAATATCTGGGAAGAAAATGGCTTTCATCTGCCTGGAAAGAGTAGGTATGACCTGAACAAATTAAGCTTGCAGCCGTCAGGTTCTCGGAGGTAAGAATGGTTCTTCCTCTCTGCCTAGCTGAGTCTAGCAGGATCCTCGTAAGGGTAACCCTAAGGCTCTGGGGTTGAGGGCAGTGCAGCTCCGGGCAAAGAAACACCATACTTCTCTCGGCATCACATTGGCCTCTGGCAGCCCCAAGCAGCTGACAGACGGCTCAATCATTTCCTCAGGGCCAGTGGGCTCCTGAGCCAGCTGGCTTTGACATTAGCGTGCAGGTCCTGACTGACAGGGGACTTGTCCTTGGCTGAGCCCTGGAGGCCCATGAGCGTCTATTCCAACTCCTCCTTTAGTCTGTTGATTTACTGTCCCCGTTGGCCAGTGGTTGATCCATTTTTCCTCTTTGTTGGCTCACAGGGCACCCCAGAAACCAGCCTCTGGTAATATATTTGGTTCATGATTTCCTCACGAGCTGAGGAAGAAAAACAACCTAGGAAGTGCACCTGTTAGATTTTAACGTGCGCGGGGCCCTTCAGCCAGGACGGCGCGGAGAGACGGAGCCTGCGGGTCCCAGGCCCATATGCGGCTCACGTTACTCTATCAGGATCCAAGCAGAAGCAGACTGAGGTCCCTTTGAAATATATTTGCTGTTTTATTTATGGCTCCTTTGGGGCCCTGCTGCCTCTAAGTCTGGTTTTGGCCAAGGCACCGCTGCGGAGTATGATTCCAAATGGCAAACATCAGCGAGACAGCAATGGCCTCGAAGCAGCCAGTGGATGCTGCAGGTGGGCGGGGTCTTTGCTTGCCACCACTGCAAAGCCTTTCCCACATTACCTACTCTTGCACAGACACAAAAGGTGGGTCATGGGCGCTTACCTGATGCTTAAGAGACAGATTGTGGATCTGAAGGGGTCTTCTGCCTCTCCTAACAACTTTATAATCAGACAGTCATGCAGAGTGGTGGGGCTGCCTGGAGTGGATCTGCCCACGGGGTGTATTTCTTTTCTTCTCTAGACTGTACTGTTGAAGGATTGAGGAATATTTGCATGTGTCACATGAAGCAAACTGATATCATGTACATGCTGCTATATTAAAAATGGATAACCAACAAGGACCTACTCTATAGCACAGGGTATTCTGCTCAGTGTTATGTGGCAGCCTGGGTGAAAGGGGAGTTTGGGGGAGAATGGATACATGTATATGTATGTCTGAGTCTCTTTGCTGTACACCTGAAACTATCACAACGTTGCTAATTGGATACACTCCAGTACAAAATAAAAGTTTGAAAAGGAAAAGCAAACTGATATTTGACTTCCCTGGTTCAGGTGTGGATTTTCAGGATTCCAGAATCTCTTTCTCTTACTACAGGGAGCTGTCTTAAACGTGGACCATTTTCAGCTGTAAGTGGGAAGCAGGTGAATGTGTATGAAAGGTGGTGTAGCACATGATTCCTGGGTTGAATACTGACACCAGTAGTTCTCAAAATGTGGTCCCCAGACCAACAGCATCAGCATCACCTGGAAACATGTTAGAAATTCAGATTCATGCCCCTCACCCCAGACCTACTGAAATAGAACTCTGGAGGTAGAGTCTGGTGGTCTGTTCTGCCAAGTCCTCCTTGGGATTCCCCAATACACCCAAGATAAAGGATCCTTGTTCCACACCACCAATGTTTTCTTAATCATCTGTTGATTTTGATGGAAAAGGAGAACCTTAGCCAGAGAGGAAAAAGTGTCATCCCGGGGCTAGATGGGGACTTTCAACCCAGGGATAACAACTGTGACCAGGACGTTAAAGAGGATTAAAATACCAGAAGCACAGACTTTGCAAAATTACTCTTTGATCCAGGTAAACCAAAGGTGTTACTTTCTCCATTTATAAAAAATAACAACAGCTACACATCTAACTTCTCCACACTTCTAGGGAACTCTACAAGACTCACCTTTGAGATCTATCCTGTAGGTGATGTTCCTTAAATGAAACAAAAAGGTTCAGTGAATGTCAGATAGTAAAGCATTCTTGAGGCTGGTCCCAGAGCATGGATATAGAAGGCAAAGTGGGAGAGGGTGCTTTAAATCAAAGGAGCCATGCTGTCATAAACACTGCAAGTTACCTTCTAAGCTGTTGCAGTATTTACACCCCAATGTAAAGTTGGTTGTAGCAGCTTCTCAAAACAAAATAAAGCCACCTTGATTGCTGACAAGTCTTTCAACAGTGGCAGATGTTGTGGAAGTGGACATTAAGAAATTTGAACAGGATACCTTTTTACATACAGAAGTTCTCAGCTCCCGGGAGTCTGCTTTATAACTTGGGATTATTCACTGGGTCTTTAATTGGGAGTTGGGACAAGAGGATCTATGAGCTTCTTTGACAGTGAGTAACTATCTGCCTCATTCTAGAGTTTCTCAGCCAGTTCATTGCAGAAAAATGATCTTCCTGTGTGAGAGATAAGTCTCTTTACTCAGCTGAGAATGCAAAATTGCCTTTTTTTTCAGAATATTAAATTTAGGTCCTGCTGGTTTCAATAAATATTTATGAGAAATAGATTCACAAGTAGTCCTGGATACCAGTGTCATCTTAATGATAGTTTTGTAACAGCATGGTCATTATAGAGAACAGTAAGTCCCCTACATATGAACAAGTTCCATTCCAAGAGTGTGTTCTTAAGTCCAATTTGTTAAGTCCAACAAAGTCAGCCTAGGTACCCAACTATACAATTGACTCTATAGTACTATGAAGTTGCTCAGTTGTGTGTAGCCCGCCAGGATCCCCTTTCCATGGAATTCTCCAGGCAAGACTACTACAGTGGGTTGCCATTCCCTTCTCCAGAGGATCTTCTCAACCCAGGGGTTGAAGCTGGGTCTTGTGCATTGCAAGCAGATTCTTTACCATCTAAACCACTAGGGAAGCCCTATTGTACTGTGATAGGTTAATAATACTTTTCACACAAGTAATACATATAAAGCAAACACAAAAATGGAAACAGTTTTAATTTTATAGCACAGTATCTTGAAACTTACAGTAGTATAGTACAACAGTGGGCATACAAGTGCTGGCATCAAGTGAACAAGCAAGAAGGGTTGAGTTCTACTGACTGGAGGAGGAAGGGGAGGTGGGAGATGGTAGAGCTGAAGGATCGTCAGCAATAGGAGACAGAGGGCAAGCTGCAGTTTCACTCACGTCTGCCATTGATGAAATGAATGTTCGCATCTTTGAAAGTTCGCAACTTGATGTTTCGTGTGTAGGGGACTTACTGTATACTAAAGAAGGGCGTGCTTACAAGAGGTGCTTTGATCAGAAGCCAACACTATGTGTGAGCGAATAGAGGAATTAGGCTAAGAAGAGGCAAGGTTTTTCTCTGGGGCAGCTCTGCCAAATCAAACTTTCTCTCATGCTTTAGAGGGAAGGGGGTGGAAGGCATCTGCTGAGGTCTTCTCTTTGGGTGTCTATACAATGGCCTGCAGGCACTAATCAACACACCTGCAACATCTTGTCAATGCACACACACCGACAACTTTTAATAATCTCCAGCTGAAATGATCCTAGGTCCTGGGAGAATGCTGCCCCCTTAACATCTGGGAGGGATCTCCATAGTAACACCAGATCCAAAGACTCACCCTCAGGAAACTGCCAGGTATTTAGTGCATTCTTGGGAGGCTCTGGTCTTCTTTGCCAGAGTTTAATGTTGATTCCACAAACCTTGGTATTCCAAATTCAGGCTTAGTCTTTTGATTCTCATATGCAGCTTGCCCAACCATAGTGCACAGTCATCCTGTGAGATTCAATTAGGAAAACCAAAGCCCCTATTAAGGATATCAGCATGAAAACAAAAAAAAAAAAAAAAAAAGATTTGCTCCTGAAATCATGCAGGAGAAAGAAAGAGGGAAAGAAGAAAGGAAGAGAGAAAGAAAGGAAGGATGGAAGGAGAGGGAGAGGAAAAGCAAGAAAATAAGGAAGGAAGATAAAGAAAAATGGAACCATGCAATTCAGGATTAGTGGGCAAGTGTAGCTGGACAATTTTTACATCTTTTATTAGGCTCAGAAGGAAACCTCTTTAAATATTCTGTTTCATTCTGAGTCTGCCTGTGATGAGTGCCTACTGAGAAGTTGTCAGTGTTAGTGTGAGTATAGATAATTCAGGGGAAAAGTCAGGTCTGCTGGTCTAATGTTGTTGCTTGTATTATTTCCTGGACCTACAGTAACAAATTACTACAAACTGTGTGCCTCAAATACAGAAATTTACTATCTGGAGTTAGTATTTACAGTTCTGGAGACTAAAAATCTGAGGCCAAGGTGCCAGCTAGGCTGATTCATTCTGAAGGCTGTGATGGAGCATCTGCTTAATTGTTGTTTCCCAGCTTCTGCTGGTTTGCGGGCAATCTTCTGTGTTCCTTGGCTTGTAGATGCATCCCTCCAAACTCTAATATCTAGTTCACATGGTGCCCTCTGTGTGAGTGTGCCTGTTTAATGTTCAAATGTTCCGTGGATTAGGGCCCAAGCTAATGACCTAATTTTAACTTGATCATCTCTTTAAAGACTTATCTCCAAATAAGGTAATATTCTGAGATACTGAGGGTTAGAGTATGAACATATATGTTTGGGGGGGGGATACAATTTACCCCATAACATTATCTATTCATGTCATTCTGGGAAAAATGTAATAGCCTCACTGTCTGTCTCTGATCAATCTGAGTTTCTGTTGGGAAGAGTTCTTTTTTTTTTTTTTTTTGCATCCAATTTATTTAATTTTTTTTTTCATTTAAAATTTTATTTTATTTAACTTTACAATATTGTATTGGTTTTGCCATATATCAAAATGAATCTGCCACAGATATACATGTGTTCCCCATCCTGAACTCTTCTCCCTCCCTATACCATCCCTCTGGGTTGTCCCAGTGCACCAGCCCCAAGCATCCAGTATCGTGCAGTATCCAGCCCTGAGCTCCAATATACAGATGAATGGGAAAGAGTTCTATCTCCCTTAGGTTTAATATGGACTGAACTAGTAAAACACTGTATTTTTCAGAGACTGTTAAAGCATCTCCTTTCCCAGATGCTCTTCTGAAGTATGGCACTGCCACTTTCCATTAGGACATGGAATCTAATTACCCCCTTATCAATCATGGTCTTTCTCCGTGACTCAATAGATTGCAGCAGGAACATTGCTATGAAACTCCTGAGGTTAACCTCCAGAAGGAGTTTTGTAGCTTCCACCTGTACCTCTTGGTAGCTTGGATTTCCTCTTCCTATGAGGATGACCAGGGCTCCAAGGGAAGGTGCATGTGAAGAGAAACCAAAGTTCTTTAGCTGAACTTTCAGTTGACAGATGCTATCAACTGCCAGCCATCTGAAGGAACCATGTTGTATGCCTGGCCCAAAAGAGCTTTGAGGTTGCAGTCCCAGATGACATTTGGCTCAACCAATACTAGGTAGGAGAGATACCAAAGAACAGCCATGGAGCTGAGTCCCAGTCAAACTGGAGAACTTCTAAGCAATAGTACTCAATTTTTGTTTCAAGCTATGATGTTTTGGGGGTTGTTTGTTACATAGCAATCAATAGAACAGTTGGTCCTGGTACTTGAAGAGAGAGGGGAAGCATTTCAATACTTCCTGGTTTAAAAGACATAATTAGGATATGATCATTTGCATTGCTAGAACGTTTCTATTTTTTTTTTTTTTAGATCAAAACATTTATTTTTTTGCATTACAAAAACAAAAATAAAGCAGGTAATGAAATAAACATTTTTAAGTATCCCATCCTGGGTTCTCTGTTCTAGAATTTAGTAAACAGTTCAGGTTTAGGTTGCTTCAACACTTCTTCTGGATGCTATGAGGTCTCCATCTTATACCCATGTTTCTCTAGCTCAGCTCTTAACTGATTGGAGAAGTCATCTTCTACATTGTCATCATCCCAATTATCCTCCCAGACATGTGCATCTTCATCTTCATCTAAACTAGCCCAGTCTTCCGCAGGGAACTCCTCCAGGAGACTCAGGTCTACCGGCTGTTTTTTCTCTGACATCGTGACCCCAGGAGCCCTAAAGCTCTCAGGCCAGTAAGAAAGTTCGAGCTCTTGTTCTTCCTCTAGAACGTTTCTAATGTTACCAAATGATTTACAGGCTTTTGAAGCGAGTCTTCTTAGTACACATAAAGTGATTAAAAGATAAATGTACAAATGTGCACAGATCACTCTATGGTAATATATTTTTTGATAGGATTAACACTTAAATCAGTTCAGTTCAGTTCAGTCACTCACTCATGTCCGACTCTTTGCAACCCCATGAATTGCAGCATGCCAGGCCTCCCTGTCCAACACCAACTCCCGGAGTTCACTCAGACTCACGTCCATCGAGTCAGTGATGCCATCCAGCCATCTCATTCTCTGTCGTCCCCTTCTCCTTCTGCCCCCAATCCCTCCCAGCATCAGAGTTTTCTCCAATGAGTCAACTCTTTGCATGAGGTGGCCAAATACTCGAGTTTCAGCTTTAGCATCATTCCTTCTAAAGAAATGTCAGGGCTGATCTCCTTCAGAATGGACTGGTTGGATCTCCTTGCAGTCCAAGGGACTCTCAAGAGTCTTCTCCAACACCACAGTTCAAAACCATCAATTCTTCGGTGCTCAGCCTTCTTCACAGTCCAACTCTCACATCCATACATGACCACTGGAAAAATCATAGCCTTGACTAGATGGACCTTTGTTGGCAAAGTAATGTCTCTGCTTTTGAATATGCTATTTAGGTTGGTCATAACTTTCCTTCCAAGGAGTAAGCGTCTTTTAATTTCAGGGCTGCAGTCACCATTTGCAGTGATTTTGGAGCCCATAAAAAGAAATTCTGACACTGTTTCCACTGTTTCCCCATCTATTTCCCATGAAGTGATGGGACTGGATGCCATGATCTTCATTTTCTTAATGTTGAGCTTTAAGTCAACTTTTTCACTTTCCTCTTTCACTTTCATCAAGAGGCTTTTTAGTTCCTCTTCACTTTCTACCATAAGGGTGGTGTTATCTGCACATCTGAGGTTATTACTATTTCTCCCGGTAATCTTGATTCCAGCTTGTGCTTCTTCCAGTTCAGCATTTCTCATGATGTACTCTGCATATAAGTTAAATAAGCAGGGTGACAATATACAGCCTTGACGTACTCCTTTTCCTATTTGGAACCAGTTTGTTGTTCCGTGTCCAGTTCTAACTGTTGCTTCCTGACCTGCATACAGATTTATCAAGAGGCAGGTCAGGTGGTCTAGCATTCCCATCTTTTTCAGAATTTCTCACAGTTTATTGTGATTCACACAGTCAAAGGTTTTGGCATAGTCAATAAAGCAGAAATAGATGTTTTTCTGGAGCTCTCTTGCTTTTTCACATAAAACACTTAAATATTTTATATGAAATTGTATCCATTTGTTTATCATAAATGACAGTAGAATTCTAAGCCTAAATCCCTGAAAACCTTGGGTTCAAGGATTGAAATCCAGTCCAGAAAGTGTACCCACATTTCTTAAAATCAGGAATGGAAAGTTTTTCTCTCTTTTTATTTTTTAAAATTTTAGGATCTCCTTTGTAAAGGAATAATAGAGTCAATATTTTTAAAAAGTACCAATTTTAACTATAAAAAGGAAAGATATATGAATTAAAATATATGAATATATATTTTTGTGTGTCTTCAATAATTAAATAAGGAGAGAGAGAGAGAATTAAGGAAAAGTAGGGAGGAGGGGCTCTGCTGTGGAATCCCTCTGAGTTTTAGCAAAGTCAAGACATTTGGGATGGAATTAAGCACTACACAACTCTAAAATGCCATTTTGGTATGTGTCCTAAGGAGGCAGAGATTCATGGCATACATTTACGGAGGAAATCCTGATACAGGATTTCTAAATTCCTGAGCTGTGTGGTGGGAGGAATTATTAGGTAATTTATACTTTAGATATAGAACATTAATCTCAGTTTCACAGCAGGCTTAGTGAAATAGTAATCCTTTTTTTTTTCCAATGAAGAGGGATTTAATTTATAATTTTTCTACCAGGAGCATTAAAAAAGTGATATGTAATCATCGAATTATGTGTCTAGAAATGATTGTTAATATAATACGGTCCATCTCCTGCACTGAGTTATTCAGTTGATTACGATTTAGTCTCTTTAGCCTTAAGGTTTATTAACAAAACTCGTCATAGGATATCTTCATAGTTTTGTGTAGAGGAGAGGAGAAAGAGCAAGGGGTGGAAGGTGAAGGAAGAGAAAAGAGAGCATAAGAAGGGCGGGCAGAGAGAGGACAGCTTTCACAATTGTCAGCAATTTTGTAAATAGCAAAGCCCAAGACTAGAATATATAATTCTGAATTTAGTATTTGAATGTACACGGCCCTAAAAGTAGGAAATGCAGGATGATGGCTCAAAATCTGCTCTAATGAAGCCAGTGTTCTACTTCTCTATTGAGCCATGAGCTTAAACTAATCAACCAACCAACCAAGGAAAAATAAACACACTCACTTAGTCAATTTATTTTTATTGAGCATTAACTAAGTGCTTGGCACTAAGCTACATTTGGACAGGCAATGATGAGAAAAAGACACACACAGTCTTTGTCCTCCTGGAGCTTACAGTGTCATAGCACAAATTTCAAACAACCACAAAAGGAAATTGTGAAACTCAAACGGTGATAAATACTTTGAAAGAGACTAGCACAGAGGAGGATGTTATCCCAGGATTTTGCAGTATCAGGGTCTTGGTATGCTTTCCTGAGATCATATATAAGCTGTTACATTGCTGTTTTCTGTTTATTTGTATGTATAAATTTTCAGAAAAGTCATTTTGCTATAGATGCCATATTATTACTTAAATTTTTACTAAAACTGTTTTTTAAGACCTGTTCATCTTGCCCTGTATCATATGTACAACCTTTAAGTCCTGCATAGTATTTCATGGTGAGTATTTATCACATTTTGCTTATCCATTCCTTGAGTGATAAGCCCAGTCTTAGCTTGTTTGGGTTGCTACAATAAAAATATCATTGACTAGATTGGTTAAACAACAAACATTCACTACTCATAGTTCTGAAGACTGGGAAATCCAAGATCAAGATGCTAGCAAATTAGTTATCTAGTAGGAGTCCATTCCTGGTCCATAGATGTCTGTCTTCTGGCTGTGCCTGCACATGGGGGAAGGGATGAGAGAGCTTTCTGGGATTTCTTTTATAAGGGCACTCATCTCATTTATGAGGACTCCTTCCTCATGACCTATCACCTCTTGAATTTTGAGAAACATACACATTAAGTCCATAGCAAGGCCCTAGACTACCTAATTGTCCCTGATACTGCAAAATCCTGTGATAACATCCTCCTCTGTGATAGTCAGCATTTAATCAGAAAAGCAGAACCACTAAGAAGGGTTAAATGATTTGCATATGGCTGTTGCTTCTGCATCTGGTACTGGGCCTGAAGTCAGCAGGACAGACAGTTGGGAAGGAAAGATGGACAGGAAGTAGGGAGACCAAGAACAAACTGGAACCTTTAAGGGTGACTGGAACCAGCATCATTCTCTTGCTACCTCCCAGCCTTTGGCGGTGCAAGTGGCTTGCAGCAGAAACTGGAGCACTTTGTCACACCTGGCCCAGGATTTGGAGACTCAGCAAGAGTTGGAGGGACTGTAGGCTCAGTTTCTGCCTGGGAGATGCTCATTGCTAGTGTAGGTTGGAGAAGTTGAAGAAGGAAATCTGGCAGGAACAGCAGGAAATGCTGGCCAAAGGTGAACGAGCAGATAGGCAGCAATGTGCATGAACTATTATAGTGTTTGGTGCATGGTGATGACCTTCCAAGTGTGAAAGATTATGCTGGCTGCTTCTCTTCTGCCTTCCAAATTGCACAAAATACCCCATGACCTAGAGTAATTCAAATTAGACCGAAAAAAAGAATTCTTAGAAAAGGAATTCTAGCTTAAGGGTTGTTGTTGTTGTTGAGTTGCTAAGTCGTGTCCAGCTTTTTGTGACCCCATGGAAGTCTTAAGGGTGTCATGGTACAAATTCACAGTGGACATCATTGTGTGTTGTGGACCTGTGTGTACAGCTTTTTGTGGTAGATTTTTCAGAACTGAATTGCTCACTCACAGAAGGAATATGGACCCAGTTTGACTACCCAGTACCACACTGCCCACCAGAAATGCTGTACTTGGCTATAATTTCATTTGCAGAGGTTAGAGTTCCAGTCTCTTAGCATTCAACAACCTCTGTACTTTGGTCAATCTGAAACTTGTCTGACTACTCAAGTGTTTTAACATCACTGCAAATACTGGTTAACCATTAGAATTTCATATTTTTTGAATTGCCTGTTCATACCTTTTCCCCATTTTTCTACTGAAGTTTCTATCATTTGCATATTGATTTTCAGAAGGCTTTTTATATTCTAAGTATTAATCACATATTGCTTTAAGTGTGGAAAATACCTTTTTCTAAATATCTTTTCTTAATTATCATTTTCTCTTAAATTTGTCAGTGGTATCCTTTGTTAAGCAGAAATTTTAAATGTTTTAATCAAATATATTAATTTTCCACATTATATTTTCTGTTTCTAGGTCATTCATATTTCCTTTGATTACTCAAATCTATGGCTTAGTCTTCTTTTTGATACTGTTATTAAATAATTTGGAAGAATTTCTGGAAAAATCCCCAGGAGAGAGTAGATGAAAATGAAAGAACTATAGATAAAAGAGGGAAAAGTAAATTAATTTGATTCCAATTTCAAACTATTTTTATATAGGTAATCATATCATTTGTGAGTAGAGACAATTGTTTTCCTTCCTTTATATGCTCTATGCACTTTGTTTACTTTTTTGTACCATATTGGTTTGGCTAGCACCTTCAAGATAAAATTTAATTAAGGTGATGAGCAAATATCATTATCTTATTCCTGATCTTAGGGAGGAAAGTATTCAGTCATTTATCATTAAATATGATTTTAGCTGTAGGATTTTGTATATGCCCTTTGTTAAGCTGAAGGAGCCCAGAAAAATAAAGTCTGACACTGTTCACTGCAGATGGTGACTGCAGCCATGAAATTAAAAGATGCTTACTCCTTGGAAGGAAAGTTATGACCAACCTAGATAGCATATTCAAAAGCAGAGACATTACTTTGCCAACAAGGGTTCACCTAGTCAAGGCTATGGTCTTTCCTGTGGTCATGTATGGATGTGAGAGCTGGACTGTGAAGAAGGCTGAGCGCCAAAGAATTGATGCTTTTGAACTGTGGTGTTGGAGAAGACTCTTGAGAGTCCCTTGGACTGCAAGGAGATCCAACTGGTCCATTCTGAAGGAGATCAGCCCTGGGATTTCTTTGGAAGGAATGATGCTAAAGCTGAAACTCCAGTATTTTGGCCACCTCATGCGAAGAGTTGATTCATTGGAGAAGACTCTGATGCTGGGAGGGATTGGGGGCAGGAGGAGAAGGGGACGACAGAGGATGAGATGGCTGGATGGCATCACTGACTCGATGGATGTGAGTCTGAGTGACCTCTGGGAGTTGGTGATGGACAGGGAGGCCTGGTGTGCTGCAGTCCATGGGGTCGCAAAGAGTCGGACACAACTGATCTGATCTGATCTGAAGCTGAAGGAGTGACTTTCTCTTCCTAGTTTGAGAATTTTTGTCATGAATGGATACTTTTTCAAATGCTTTATTTGAATCTGTTGATTATCACGTTTTTCTTAGTCTATCTTATGGCCAGTCATATTGATTAATTCTCAAATGTTGCCAACCTTGCATTTCTGCTGTTCCTTTTTTTTAATGCCTTGATCTCACAGATACCTCTTGTTTTAAAAACCTCTAGTTGGACTTTCTTTGTTGCTAAGCTGGATTATAGAGTTTATCAAGTATATAGTCTGAGTATTTGGTGAAGTGTTGTGTGTATGTGTGTGTTTGGGTGAAAGAGATGAAGGGAAGAGGAAAAAAAATAAGGGAGTTTTGAGAGTGGAGAAAGGAAAAGGGTTTATGATTGGCATTTTAGAACATCGTAATGGTGTTTTTTTGTTACTGTTTCTTTCTGATGAGGCCTGGTTAAAAAGGTTAAAAAGTCTGATTGGAAGTTAGCTTCTTGAGTGACTCTTGAAAGTTTAATTGTGATTACTATGATATAAAGTAGAGTAAGTGCTTTGAATTTGCTAGCAAGAGGCTTACAAAATTAAGATTTTTTTGGCAAAAAAGGCAAAAAGCAAACTATATAATAAAAAACTATATATACAGTTTTATATATATATATACATTTTGTTATATATATTTATATGTTGTATATGTTTATATATACAACTATTGGGAGAATGCCTACATCTATAACATCGTGGGAGATTTTAACTCAATTTTCTCACAGAATGACAGAGTCAACTAAAAAAAAAAAAACAAACAAAAGCATATACATGTAGACAGTATTTGAATAACACAAATATCTGTCTTGGAGATATATATATGTTAAGTCATGCATGTGTATTTATGTATATATATGTATATTTGTATATGAGACAAGTGTATAAGAAGTCTCAAACATTAAAAAAAATCACAATTCAATACATTCAGAAGTAAATACAGAAGGATATCCAACTCTGTTTTTCCCAGAACATCAACATCATTTATCTATAAATCTAAACATATTAATAAATTCATGAGAAAAGATAAAGTTAAAATAGAAATTGTAAAATACTCAGAACTAAAAGAAAATAATTAGAGTTTCTAATATCTATGGGGAAAAAGCCAAAATGTTTCTCAGGGAAAATTTTATACTCTAAAATGCATGTACAAAATAAAAAGGGATAAATAAACCAGGCTTTCAACTTACAAAGCTAGAAAAAATAACAAGCAAACAACAAAATAAACACAAACACCAGTGATTAAGAAGCAGAAAAGAGTAAAAATAAGAACAGGAATTAAAGAGTCAAAATTGAGTTGATCAATAACCTAGAAACTAGATCTCAGCAAAGACTGTGACAAATATGATAAAAAAGAAAAGTAATAAACTACCTAAAGAAGTTAATAAAATATATATAACTCTACACTCAAATTAAAAAAACTTAAGAGTTTACTAAAACAAATTATACTAGTATCTTTAATATCTAGATGCATTTAATATCAACTTTTTAGAAAAAAAAGCACTATCAAGATTGTTCTAAGGAGAATAAAAATGCTATGACCATGATGACCTTAGAAGAAATTGAAACAGTAGTTAAAGGTCTACTGATCTACCAGATCGTAATACCTCTGGGCCAAGATAGCTGTATGTTTAACTAAAAATCTAAAGGCCAGCTACTTTCTATCATATAAATCATTTAAGAGCATAGAAAGGATGGAAACTTTTTCAATTATCTTAATGACACCAGGATGACCATAATACAAAGGTAGGAGAAAGGGGAAAACAAAATTATTGATCAATCTGTTATAACTGCAGGTATAAAAATCCTAAATGAGATTATTAAGAAAAAGAATCTAGCAATGTTTTAATAGAATAGCCTATGGTCATTAAAATTTACCCTAGGAATGCAAGAGTTATTTGATATTGTAGTAAATTATGTTTAGTTTTTAAAACAGACCAGATTAAAGGATAACACCATATATTCATTCCATTAGATGTTAGAAAAGGCTTTGATACATTGTAATACTTATTCATGCCAAAATTTTATCATTTTATTTACAATATTCTTAATCTAAAATGGGTGTCTACTAGAAGCTTATAGTAAATATCATGTAACAGTGAATCATTAGAAGTCCAGTTAAAGCCCAGGAGAAGGATGACAGTGTCTGCCTTTACTAATTCAGTATGATACTAAAGGGGCCTAGACACATGGGCAAGGGTAATAACAATTAAACGAGATGTAAATACTTAAGAAAAAAAACAGAGCCAAATTTTAATTTCATACTGTAGTGTCTGCTGTGGTGTGCTCCCCGTATCCTCTTCTTTTAAAACTGGGAAAGCCACTCTCCCAGTTGCAATGACTGGTGATGGATGAAGGTTCATAGCTGGTTGAGTTCCCCCTCCTAGTGGTTGGCTCTTGGCTGAAGAGTGCTGTCTTATTCAAGGTCACACCCTGTTCCCGGGTGTGGCTCATATGCAAAGACTGGATAAAGTGAGGATATAAAGATCTGGTCCTACTGCCTCATCTCTGCAACTCCTCAGGGTCACCCCAGTGTGGAAACTCTCTGGGCTCTCTGGGGGGAAAACCCCATGGCCTTTGTTGTAACATCATCATAACAACTTCTCACTCTGCCCAGTCCTGCTATTTTCCCTTCTTCAACAGGGGCAAATGTGGAAACATCTTCCTAGTTCGCTTTCTTCATGAAAATGTCCATCTCAGAGTCTACTTCCTAGGGAACATGCTGAGAATTTTGTGATCTCATATAACCTTTCCCAAATCATTATTAAGATGTATTAGTTATTAAGCAA
This sequence comes from Tragelaphus eurycerus, assembly GCA_935064755.1. Lineage (NCBI taxonomy): Eukaryota > Metazoa > Chordata > Mammalia > Artiodactyla > Bovidae > Tragelaphus > Tragelaphus eurycerus. The sequence goes on from CAKXYN010000003.1 coordinate 18,732,501, forward strand.
AATATTAAGATGAATAAAATGGTCTGTTAAATGACCAGTAGATGGAGGAGCCTGGTGGGCTGCAGTCCATGGGGTTGTGAAGAGTCGGAGGACTGAGCGACTTCACTTTCACTTTTCACTTTCATTCACTGGAGAAGGAAATGGCAACCCACTCCAGTGTTCTTGCCTGGAGAATCCCAGGGACGGGGGAACCTGGTGGGCTGCCGTCTATGGGGTCCCACAGAGTAGGACACGACTGAAGCGACTTAGCAGCCGTAGCAGCAGCAGGCCAATACGAGACCAACGTACAAAACTCTGTAACTTTTCTTTATTCAGCAAAAAACAATTAGAAGATATGACTCATAAAAATATCTTTCACAGTAGTAACAAAACTGTAAAGCAACTACAAATAAAATTAACAAAGGATCTTTTTGAAAAAATTATAAAAAAGTTTACTGAGGTACATTGAAGACCCGTATAAGTAAGAGAAATATTGTAGAATTCCTCTTTTCCATCATAATCACAGCCTTGTCTAACCGGTCCTGTCCGACTCTTTGCGACCCTGTGGACTGTAGCCTACCAGGCTTCTCTGTCCATGGGATTCTCCAGGCAAAGAATACTGGAGTGGGTTACCATTTCCTTCTCCAGGGGATCTTCTTGACCCAGGGATCGAACCTGGGTCTCCTGCCTTGGAGGCAGACGCTTTAACCTCTGAGCAGGAACTGATGATTAGTCAGTTGATCATAGCAAGCTTCTTAAGGCATGAAATAATTAAAGACAAGGATAAATATAAACCTGAAGTATTTTATTGCAACTTTCAACATATAAATTTACATTCATTCACCAATATTTTTCCATAGAGCTTAACTGTAAGTCTTACTTTAAGCAAGGATTGATTGGAGTTCCTCATTGAGTTTTTTGCATAAATCATATCCGTAAAGGCAGTATTTCAAAGTTCAGTTTCATTTTCTTTGAAGTGAGACTAGTAGTAGAAAGTATTGATGAAGCAATCTGAGAGCAGAATCTTCCTAGAATTTCACAATTTCCTTGTCCTAATATTTGACTAATTTCTCTTCACATCTAATTTTAGCAACCTTCTTTCATTGAATCTTTTCAAAGTGTTCAGTTTCGCTTTGGTAGGAACGCTAATTCTCTCCTTTTGCGTGATGTTGGTTTGTGAAATATTTAATTAAATTGCATAATAATGTTAACTGGAGCAGATGTCACAAAAGGGTGTGTAAGCTGTCATCTCGTTTGAAACATGTGGGTGTTCTGGGAGTGCTCTAGCTGGGTGCATTCAGAGTGTAATGGGTGTCCATGAGTATATTTCAAGTAATTTGGTTATGAAGAGTTTGACTCAATATTGCAAAGATGTTAATTCTTCCAAAGTTGCCTCATAAATTTAATGTGATTGCCGGAATTTCCATAGAACTGATTCTCAAATGCATGAGTAAGAGTTTTAATAAAAATAAAATTGAGAGCAAAAAAGAGAATTGGTCCTACTAGAAATCAAAACATCATGAGTTTGTAGTTGCTATGGGAGAGCATGAGAAATAGTTCAGAATGAATAAGAAAGAAATTAGAATAAAGAAACAAGTATCAGATCAGATCAGATCAGTCGCTCAGTCGTGTCCGACTCTTTGCGACCCCATGAACCGCAGCACGCCAGGCCTCCCTGTCCATCACCAGCTCCCGGAGGTCACTCAGACTCGCATCCATCGAGTCAGTGATGCCATCCAGCCATCTCATCCTCTGTCGTCCCCTTCTCCACCTGCCCTCAATCCCTCCCAGCATCAGAGTCTTCTCCAATGAGTCAACTCTTCGCATGAGAAACAAGTATATGCATGTATAAAAATTTGGAGATAACTCCCTGGTGGTGTAGTGGTTTAGGACTCTGTTTTTTCACTGCTGAAGGCCTAAGTTCAATCCCTGGTTGATGAATTAAGATCCTGAAAACCAAAACAAACAGAAAAAAAAGGAATAAAAAGCAACATTTGAAAGTAATGGTACTGGGGCAATTGGCTCTCTAAACAGAAAAAAATTCCAGTCTCCTGACCTTTACGGGTTAAAGATCCAAATGTTTACATATATGTTATAAAATCTCAGGAATAATTTATTTAAAAATACAAAAATAAAAGGAAATACTGACAAATTTATTTGATAAGTAAAAAGAGAGAAAGAAAACTTCTGTATAATATAAAAATACCATAAGTAAAGATAAAATGCAAACAGACTAGAAGATTTTTGCAACACATTTCATAGACAAAGTATTTATCTCTTAAATGTATAAAGGATATCAACAAACCAATACAAAAAAATAAACAGCTGAACGTAAAAATGGGCAAAACATAGAAGTGAATTTTACACAGAAGACCAGATCAGATCAGATCAGTCGGTCAGTCGTGTCCGACTCTTTGCAACCCCATGAATTGCAGCACGCCAGGCTTCCAGAAGACAAAATACAAATGGTCAATAAAACATGAAAAGATGCTCATTTTAAGTACATACTGTGAAAAGAAAGGAAACTTCGTTTAAAATGGAGTTGGGAAGCCTGAAGGGGGAGCTCTCGCACGCACACATCACCACTTCCTATAGTCCCCAGACTTTCGACCGCAGGTCGGCCACTGCCTGCAGCCAGTAAGGAGGAGCTGCCGCGCTCCCTAGTTTCCTCCTTTCTTCTGTAAAGGCAAGCCACTCCCTTGTTCTCTAGTTCTCTTTTCTTTAACTGCAATTCTCTGCCATTCCTAAACAAACTCATTTTGCTGGTATATGAACTGGCTCTGCTGTTTTTTAAAAGGTCAATATTACTAATTAGGAAAATGAAAAAAAAAACAACAACTGTACGAGACACTATTTTTACCCTTCAGATAAGCATAAATCAAGTTAACAAATATATAAGTAAAATGGAAAGAATGATAAGAACGAGGAAGATTGTGAAGAACCAGGTGCTCCAACATACTGCTGATGATTTTGGAGGGTAACCGAGCAGTATTCAAACAAACTCGTATAGTTTTTTGTTTTTGTGTTGTTTTTTTTTTTTCATTTTCCTAATTAGTAATGTTGACCTTTAAAAAACAACAGAGGCAGTTGATATACCAGCAAAATGAGTTTGTTTTCCCTCAGAGCTCAATTGGTAAAGAATCCAGGAGACTCCCGGTTCAATTCCTGGGTCGGGAAGATTCCCTGGAGAAGGGATAGGCTACCCATTTTAGTATTCTTGTCCTTCCCTTGTGGCTCAGCTGGCAAAGAATTCACCTGCAATTTGGGAGACCTGGGTTTGATCCCTGGGTCCAAAAGATCCCCTGGAGAACGGAAAAGCTACCCACTCAAGTATTTTGGTCTGGAGAATTCTATGGACTAAGTTCATGGGGTCACAAAGAGTCTGATATGACTGAGCCATTTTCATGAGCAGTATTCATTAAAATTAAAAATGCATAGACCCGGTAATTCCCTTTTTTTCATAAAGAGCCTACACTTTCATGCATGTGTAATGAGACCAGTTCAAAGGTATTTGTTAAAGTCGTAGTGAATTGAACAGCCTACAGATAGTACAAAGCTCAACAAAATGCATTAAATTCATAAGACACCCTATTCTATAACATTTGAAAGAAACAGACTGGCTCTTTGTATAATAATATGGGTAGTGCTAAAAAATGTTTGTTGAGTGATAAGTACTGATTGACACCTATAGTAGCAATTTCTGTGGGTACATGTATAATTAGAAAAATAATAACAGTTTAAAAATCATAACAGTGCAGCAATGAGTTGAAATAAAAAAGGAGTCTAAATTTATTGATTGTGGCTTTTTAAAGGAGCCTATATTTATGTTTTACTTGTGTAACTAAAAATTAATTTTAAAAAGTAACAGTGAATATACCTGAATTGCAAGCTCCTTGAGGAACAAGACTGATAACTTTGAATTTCCAACATAAGCCCAGTGTCTGACACAGAGTGTTGCTGCTGTGTAGTTACTAAGTCATGTCCTACTCACTGTGACCCCATGGACTATATAGCCCACCAGGCTCCTCTGTCCATGGAATTTTCCAGGCAAGAATACTGGAGTGGGTTGCCATTTCCTTCTCCAGGGGACCTTCCCAGTCTAGGGATCGAACCCACGTCTCAGATTAGTCAGGGTGATTCTTTACCACTGAGTCACTAGGGAAGCCCTTCTGACACAGAGTTACACTCAGTAAAGTTTGGTGAAATGTTTAAAGAGATGAGTGAATGAATAGATGAGTGGTTAGACGGGTGAGTCACTGACATGGTGAGCTGACTTGGGCAGAGTTGGTAGAGGGATGACCCACATATTTTTTAAAAGTCTGACAACCTTTCCACTGATGCTTTCTTGAGAATAGTGATGGGTGGTGTTAGTCTGCTAAGGTTGTCATAACAAGATACCACAGACAGGGTGGCTTAAAAACAGACATGTAGGGACTTCCCTGGTAGTCTGTGGCTAAGATTCTGAGATTCCAAGGCAGGTGGCTGGGATTTAATCCCTCATTAGGGAACTAGATCCCACATACCGCAACCAAAGACCTAACCAGCCAAAGAAGAGACAAAAAACAGAGGTTTATTTTCTCATAGTTCTGGAGGATGGAAGTCCAAGATTAAGGTGCCATCGGGGCTGGTTTCTGGTGAGACTTCTTTTCCTAACTTTCAGATGTCCACTTTCTCTTCATGTACTCACATGGCCTTTCCTCTCTGTGTCTGGAAAGAAGGAGATGTAGCTGGTGAAACTGAAAAATCTCTCAGTTGTATCCAACTCTTTGGGACCTCATGGACTGTAGCCTGACTGTGGAATTCTCCAGGTCAGAATATTGATTAGCTGTTCCCTTCTCCAGGGGAATCTTCCCAACCCAAGGATTGAACCCAGGTCTCCTGCATTGCAGGCAGATTCTTTACCATCTGAGCCACCAGAAAAAAAACAAGAATACTAGAGTGGGTAGCCTATTCCTTGTCCAGTGGATCTTCCCAACCCAGAAATTGAACTGGAGTCTCCTGCATGGCAGGTGGATTCTTTACCACCTGAGCTACTGGGGAAGTCTCTGGGGTCTCTTATTATTACTGTAAGGACACAAGTCTTATTGGATTAGGGCCTTAGGCTTAATTCTGGTGCCAAGAGTGGTTCTAGAAGAACACAGTCTTGAAGATGAATTTTCTACTTGATTCTGGATTTTATGGAGTTGGGTCTTTAAATGGATTTGATTTGAAAACACTAATGACATTTTCAGTAGTAAAGAACACTGATTCCAAGGCTCCATCTAGCAATAGAGAAAGGAAGAAATGTCACCACTGACACTTCCGATCAAATATGTATAAATAAGCAAGAATCTGGGTGACCATGTATACAATACTTTCAAATGTGTCTGTCAAACTAATAAGTACAGTGAGGTTGGTTGACTGCTCCTTATATTGCTGGACAATGTTGGGGAGAGGAAAAAATGGGATGACCTCAGGGATTCCCAGTCCCAACTCAAGGGCCACATAAGTGAGCTGGAAGCTTCTACATCTGCTTTGATGGAGACTCATCTCCTGGAGCCACTGGACTGAGAATACTAAGAACAAAGCCAGAACTCTCCTGCTAAAGGCTAGATTACAATGCACATTGAACCCCCAGTCTTGTGGAGTGCCTCCTGGTAGAGTGACAAGGTTTGGGAAGGAATGGGGTTCTGGTAGTTGGGATGGGAACATGTGGGAAGACCTTGATGGACCTGGAGACATTGAGCCCTTCAATTCTAATGAGTCTTCTTTGCCATTAGAAGGAGACTTTCCACCCACATTGGAGGGTCTCAGGGGATTAACCTTTAATTGCCTGAGAAAACTGTAATTCTCTGAGGCAGCTGCTTTGCAAGATAATGCCGATTTTCCTCAAGACCCATCCCACAATCCCCTTTGCTTCTAGACCTATAACTTGACTCCAGTCTCAGCAGAACCCTAAGGGTGAGGAACAAAGTATGAACAAGAGAAAGAGGTGTGTTACACTCTCAGAAAACTACTTGAGTTTTCTAATTTAGACAGGCAGAAATCTGGGGGATGGAAATTAAGAGAGCCTCATCTAATAGGCGGGGAAGGCAATGGCACCCCACCCCAGTACTTTTACCTGGAAAATCCCATGGACGGAGGAGCCTGGTAGGCTCCAGTCCATGGGGTCGCTAAGAGTCTGACACGACTGAGCGACTTCACTTGCACTTTTCACTTTCATGCATTGGAGAAGGCAATGGCAACCCACTCCAGTGTTCTTGCCTGGAGAATCCCAGGGACAGGGGAGCCTGGTGAGCTTCCGTCTATGGGGTCGCACAGAGTCGGACACGACTGAAGCGACTTAGCAGCAGCAGTAGCAGCATCTAATAGGATTGGTTCTTGAAAGAAGAAGAAGAGCCATGAGAGAGTTCCTCCTCCCTCCACACAGAGGAAAGGCCACTTGAGGACACAGTGAGAAGAGTTGTCATCAAGCCAGGGAGAACTGTCATGAGAAACCAATCCTGTTGACACCTTGAACTTACTTTCAGCCTCCAGAGTCACCATAAAATAGAAAAGTCTTTTGTTTAATCCACCAAGTCTGTGGTATCTAGTTAAAGCAGCTATAGCTGACTAATACAGGTAGCATAAGGAAATATTTGGGTAGCATCACTGGTATACCAGGCCCACTTCATTTTTTCATTACTCTATTATTTTTTAATTTATTTTTATTGAAATATAGTTGATTCACAATGTTTTACAGCAAAGTAAATCAGTTGTGCATATAAATATATCTATTCTTTCTTAGATACTTTTCCCATATCGGTCACTATAGAGTACTGAGTAGAGTTTCCTGTGCTATATAGTATATTCTTATTAGTTATCTATTTCATATTATGAACGTGAAAGTGAACGTCGCTCAGTAGTGTCCGACTCTTTGCGACCCCATGGACTATACAGTCCATGGAATTCTCCAGGCCAGAATACTGGAGTGGGTAGCCTTTCCCTTCTCCAGAGATCTTCCTAACCCAGGGATTGAACCCAAGTCTCCCTCACTGCAGGCAGATTCTTTACCAGCTGAGCCACAGGGGAAGCCCCTATTTTATATATAGTAGTGTGTGTATCGGAGAAGGCAATGGCACCCCACGCCAGTACTCTTGCCTGGAAAATCCCATGGATGGAGGAGCCTGGTAGGCTGCAGTCCATGGGGTCTCAAAGAGTTGGACACGACTGAGTGACTTTAATTTCACTTTCCACTTTCATGCATTGGAGACGGAAATGGCAACCCACTCCAATGTTCTTGCCTGCAGAATCCCAGGGACGAGGGAGCCTGGTGGGCTGCAGTCTATGGGGTTGCACAGAGTCGGACATGACTGAAGCGACTCAGCAGCAGCATCAGTGTGTGTATTCCACTACTTAAAAAACAAAACAAAACAAAACAAATTTTTTTCTTTTTTACTTCCAAGGCACTTTGTAAGCAAACGTTTCCTTGACAAGTTGGAGATCACCAGCCTGGAAGTGTATTGTATTCTCTTTCAGAGGAGGATGACTAAAGTTTGACTTCAGAGGTTGACAAAGGGCTACCTTAGGATCTGGGCAAGCTCATTCGGCCTCTCTTACACTTCTTGTGTCCAAGGAGTTATGGACACATAACTTGTTTCTTATTTCTTATGTTTTGGCAACACAAGGCTATTTGCAGCTATCTGTTCTTCCTGATTAATCTGTATTCTTCACATACAACTTTGTTTAGTATCACCGGCTCCATCCATCTTCCTGGAGGCTGGTTCTCCTGGAGTGAGTTGGATACCTTTCAGCCTGGAACTTATTACAATGTTTGTAATTATCTCTGTTTACATGTATTTTTCCTTGTGGACTGCAAACGTCTCAGAAACAGGATTTTTGAGTCAGTTTAGTATTTTCCAATATTAACATGCACCTGAATTACCTTGAGATTTTGTTAAAATTCAGATTCTCATTCAATAGCTCTGAGATAGGGCCCGAGATTCTGCATTTCTCACAAGCTCCTGGGTGATGCCAATGGCATGAGTTCTTGGTCCACAATGAGCAGTGAGATTTTTCCATTTTTGCTGGTGCTTTCAGGATTCAGAACAACATGGCTGCTTATGCAAAGAGAGAAAGCTATGAACTATTATTCTTTATGGGAGAAGGCAGTGGCACCCCACTCCAGTACTCTTGCCTGGAGAATCCCACGGACGGAGGAGCCTGGTAGGCTGCAGTTCATGGGGTCGCTAAGAGTAGGACATGACTGAGCGACTTCACTTTCTCTTTTCATTTTCATGCATTGCAGAAGGAAATGGCAACCCACTCCAGTGTTCTTGCCTGGAGAATCCCAGGGACCGGGAAGCCTGGTGGGCTGCCGTCTATGGGGTCACACAGAGTCAGACACGACTGAAGTGACTTAGCATAGCATTATTCTTTATGTGTGTAGGTGCTAAGTCACTTCAGTTGCATCTGACTCTGTGCGATCCTATGGACTGGAGCCCGCTAGGCTCCTCTGTTCATGGGCTTCTCCAGGCAAAAGTACTGGAGTGGGTTGCTATGCCCTCCTCCAGGAAATCTTCCCAACCCAGGGATCAAACCCATATCTCTGTCTCCTACATTGGCAAGTGGGTTCTTTACTAACTAGCGCCACCTTTAATTCTGGCCTCAACATTAAAACCACATAAGGAGACTTGAAACAGTTCTGTTGCCTATGTCCCACCCTCAGGAATTGTGATTCGATTAGTTGGGAGTGGAGCCTGGACCTTGGTGGGTTTTAAAGCTTGAAATGTGCCTGATGGATTGAGAACCACTGCTTAAGTCTGTAAACTCTTGAAGATGGGGATTTTTCCTTGTTATTCCTGGGTCTATCACAGGGTCTGGGGTATTGGAGCCACTTAATGTAAGTTGGTTGAGTAAATTAACTCCATAATCTTGGCTGGGGCTTAGTGTTTCTCAGATGCAATCACATCTTCAGGGTGGGCAGAACGTTTTCTTAAGAAGGAAGGTGGTGCTGGATGTGACACATTTATGAGGTGACGAAGTCAAGGGTGAGTGTGTCAGGGGATGCTGAATTAGGAAGGAAGTTGACTCTATGACATCTTACAGCTCTGATGTGGGTGGTAGAGGGGCCTCACTAAGGATGTCAGGGCTTTTAAAGTTATTGCAAGAAAGAAGCTTTGCCCAGATTATATTCCAAGTAACCTCCTTCAATAGCGAATAGCCCCTGCCAGCAAGGAGCAGATTTAAATGAAACAGTTGATTGTGTAGTCCATTTGTGCATTTTAAAATACTGAACGAGGATATATGTAGGCCAGGTGTCTTAGCAAAGAGGATTATTGGGAAACCTCTACTGATCTCTGAAGACTCTTTTAAGTAATAAGATTTCAAATGCTGAAAAAGAACAGTCTCTAAGAAAGGCCTTCCTAATGAATAAAGAAAAAAAAAAAAAAACCAAGAACCCACAACAGCCCAGGAAGGCTCTTGGCATCAGAAAAAGGGGCAAATAGTTATTTGAGAAGTAGTTCGTGGTAAAGGCAGCCGTGAGTTGAGTGGCTTCTGGGAATATCCATTGGATAAGGTCCAGCCAAATGGCCAGTGGCTGGAGGCAGATGGGTGCCGAAGCCAGAGCAGAGCATCTCAAGAGAGCCTATTATTGAATTTTTAGAAGTTCTGTGAGCTAGTTGTTACATAAAGCCATTATTAAAACTTAAATTATAAAAGCTTATGCTGGAATAAATTGTGTGTAAAGCAAACTAATAAATATTCAAAACTCTTTACTTCCTAATTATTTTACCACATTTCACTATTATGTAAACCCCGGAGATTATTTGTCTCTCGTAACTTTATGGTGGAAATATTGCATGATGGGGTACTACTGTGTATTTCTTTTCTTCTCCACATTCAATGATGTCATGACGGAAACTTGAGTATTTACAGTGCAGAAATAAATAATGCAAATGAGGGTTTGATTCATTGTTTTGACAGTCTTGTCTTAGGAAAGTGATGGATAAAATGTTAATAATTCATATTAATATGTTTATAGTAAAATATGTACAGTGTCTTTAGCTTTACATTATGAATAGAAAAAACCTGTTGTAATAACAATTCCAGGGTTTGAAAACTATTCCAATTCAGCAAAGTCACCCAAGTAATTGACAAATGAGTGAAGTTCTAAGTCTTAATTGGTTCACTTTTTGTGATCCTTAATCACTTGTTCCCTTGGTATCTCTAATTTTCTTGAAGATATCTCTAGTCTTTCCCATTCTGTTGTTTTCTTCTATTTCTTTGCATTGGTCACTGAGGAAGGCTTTCTTATCTCTTCTTGCTATTCTTTGGAACTCTGCATTCAGATGGGTATATATCTTTCCTTTTCTCCTTAGCTTTCCCTTCTCTTCTTTTTTTTTTTTTTTTACTTTCTTTTTTTTTATTTTTTATTTTGCTTAACTTTACAATATAGTATTGCTTTTACTATACATTGAAATGGATCTGCCACCAGTATACACGTGTTCCCCATCCTGAACCCTCCTCCCTCCCCCCTCCCCACACCATCCCTCCAGGTCGTCCCAGTGCTCCAGCCCCAGGCATCTGTTATCGGGCATCATACCTGGACTGACGACTCATTTCAGATATGATATTATACATATTTCAATGCTATTCTCCCCAATCATCCCACCCTCTCCCGGTCCCAAACACTGTTGGTGGGAATGCAAACTAGTACAGCCACTATGGAGAACAGTATGGAGATTCCTCAAAAAACTTAGAATAGAACTGCCTTATGATCCAGCAATCCCACTGCTGGGCATACACACTGAGAAAACCAGAATTGAAAGAGACACGTGTACCCCAATGTTCATAGCAGCACTGTTTACAATAGCCAAGATGTGGAAGCAACCTAGATGTCCATCCGCAGATGAATGGATAAGAAAGCTGTGGTACATATACACAATGGAGTATTACTCAGTCATCAAAAAGAATACATTTGAATCAGTTCTAAGGAGGTGGATGGAACTGGAGCCTATTATACAGAGTGAAGTAAGCCAGAAACAGAAACACAAATACAGTATACTAACGCATATATATATGGAATTTAGAAAGATGGTAAAAATAACCTTATTTACGAGACAGCAAAAGAGACACTGATGTATAGAACAGACTTTTGGACTCCCTTCTCTTCTTTTCACAGCTATTTGAAAGGCCTCCCCAGACAGCCATTTTGCTTTTTTGCATTTCTTTTCCATGGGGATGGTCTTGATCCCTGTCTCCTGTACAATGTCACGAACCTCATTCCATAGTTCATCAGGCACTCTATCTATCAGATCTAGTCCCTTAAATCTATTTCTCACTTCCACTGTATAATCATAAGGGATTTGATTTAGGTCATATCTGAATGGTCTAGTGGTTTTCCCTACTTTCTTCAATTTAAGTCTGAATTTGGCAATAAGGAGTTCATGATCTGAGCCACAGTCAGCTCCTAGTCTTGTTTTTGCTGACTGTATAGAGCTTCTCCATCTTTGGCTGCAACGAATATAATCAATCTGATTTTGGTGTTGACCATCTGATAATGTCCATGTGTAGAGTCTTCTCTTGTGTTGTTGGAAGAGTGTGTTTGCTATGACCAGTGCATTTTCTTGGCAAAACTCAATTAGTCTTTGCCCTGCTTCATTCTATACTGCAAAGCCAAATTTACCTGTTACTCCAGGTGTTTCTTGAAGAGGTGGCAATAATACACAGAAGAACTGTACAAAAAAGATCTTCATGACCCAGATAATCATGACGGTGTGATCACTTACCTAGAGCCGGACATCCTGGAATGTGGAGTCAAGTCGGCCTTAGAAAGCATCACTATGAACAAAGCTAGTGAAGGTGATGGAATTCCAGTTGAGCTCTTTCAAATCCTGAAAGATGATGCTGTGAAAGTGCTGCACTCAATATGCCAGCAAATTTGGAAAACTCAGCAGTGGCCACAGGACTGGAAAAGGTCAGTTTTCATTCCAATCCCAAAGAAAGGCAATGCCAAAGAGTGCTCAAACTACCTCGCAATTGCACTCATCTCACACGCTAGTAAAGTAATGCTCAAAATTCTCCAAGCCAGGCTTCAGCAATACATGAACCGTGAACTTCCAGATGTTCAAGCTGGTTTTAGAAAAGGCAGAGGAACCAGAGACCAAATTGCCAACATCCACTGGATAATCAAAAAAGCAAGAGAGTTCCAAAAAAAATCTATTTCTGCTTTATTGACTATGCCAAAGCCTTTGACTGTGTGGATCACAATAAACTGTGGAAAATTTTTCAAGTGATGGGAATACCAGACCACTTGACCTGCCTCTTGAGAAATTTGTGTGCAGGTCAGGAAGTAACAGTTAGAACTGGACATGGAACAACAGACTGGTTCCAAATGGGAAAAGGAGTACGTCAAGGCTGTATATTGTCACCCTGCTTATTTAAATTTCATGCAGAGTACATCATGAGAAACGCTGGGCTGGAAGAAGCACAAGCTGAAATCAAGATTGCTGGGAGAAATATCAATAACCTCAGATATGCAGATGACACCACCCTTACTTATGGCAGAAAGTGAAGAGGAACTAAAAAGCCTCTTGATGAAAGTGAAAGAGGAAAGTGAAAAAATTGGCTTAAAGCTCAACATTCAGAAAACGAAGATCATGGCATCTGGCCCCATCACTTCATGAGAAATAGATGGGGAAACAGTGTCAGACTTTATTTTTGGGGGCTCCAAAATCACTGCAAATGGTGACTGCAGCCCAGAAATTAAAAGACGCTTACTCCTTGGAAGGAAAGTTATTATCAACCTGGATAGCATATTCAAAAGCAGAGACATTACTTTGCCAACAAAGGTCCATCTAGTCAAGGCTATGGTTTTTCCTGTGGTCATGTATGGATGTGAGAGCTGGACTGTGAAGAAAGCTGAATGCCAAAGAATTGATGCTTTTGAGTTGTGGCGTTGGAGAAGACTCTTGAGAATCCCTTGGACTGCAAGGAGATCCAACCGGTCCATTCTGAAGGAGATCAGCCCTGGGATTTCTTTGAAGGGAATGATGCTAAAGCTGAAACTCCAGTACTTTGGCCACCTCATGCGAAGATTTGACTCATTGGAAAAGACTCTAATGCTCGGAGGGATTGGGGGCAAGAGGAGAAGGGGATGACAGAAGATGAGATGGCTGGATGGCATCACTGACTCGATGGACGTGAGTCTGAGTGACCTCCTGGAGTTGGTGATGGACAGGGAGGCCTGGGGAGCTGTGATTCATGGGGTCGCAAAAAGTGGGACATGACTGAGTGACTGAACTGAACTGAATCACTTGTTAATAATGTAAAGCAAAGTATCAACCAACATTCATGTGCAAAGTACACTGGTTGATTAATTGAAGCCATAGGTTGGCTATGAAAAAAAAAGTTTAGCAAAAATTGATGAAGGCATTCTGTGAAATTCATTTGGCTATATGGAAATTACAGTTAAGAATATTGGATATTTTATTCAGATCAGATCAGATCAGTCGCTCAGTCGTGTCCGACTCTTTGCGACCCCGTGAATCGCAGCACGCCAGGCCTCCCTGTCCATCACCAACTCCTGGAGGTCACTCAGACTCACGTCCATCGAGTCAGTGATGCCATCCAGCCATCTCATCCTCTGTCGTCCCCTTCTCCTCCTGCCCTCAATCCCTCCCAGCATCAGAGTCTTCTCCAATGAGTCAACTCTTCGCATGAGGTGACCAAAATACTGGAGTTTCAGCTTGAGCATCATTCCCTCCAAAGAAATCCCAGGTCTGATCTCCTTCAGGATGGACCGGTTCGATCTCCTTGCAGTCCAAGGGACTCTCAAGAGTCTTCTCCAACACCACAGTTCAAAAGCATCAATTCTTCGGCGCTCAGCCTTCTTCATTTTATTACTATTTTCAAATTACATCCTATAATAATTTTACAGCAGTAAAATTTATAATGAATTTATGTGTGTATACGTATACGTCTGCATATATTTTTATTTTCAGAGAAATGTTTATTAATTATTGGGTTGGCCCAAAAAGCTTGTTTCAGTTTTTCTGTTCTTAGAGAATGAAGTGTTTAGCCAACCCAATATTTACCAGCCTATTATTGTAGAGGTAACTTGTACTCTTTGCTAAGAAAACAAGGAAGCAACTATTGTAGAGGTTATCTGTATTCTTTGCTAAGAAAGCAAGGAAGCAACTATGCCTAGAGGCAGCATGTGCTTAAATACGTGAGACTATCTGGGTTCAAATCTAGTTCTGGGTAACTTTGAGCATTTACTTAATTTCATTGTGAGCTAATTTCCTCAGTCTGTACAACTTACTTCATATGACTGTTATGAGATTTAAATGCAGTAAGTAATATACAAATAACACTTAGAACAGAGTCTGGTAGTACATACAGAATTATTATTATTTTATTATTAGAATGAAGGGAGCAAGGGCCTTAACTTCTGTTCACAAAAAGATCTTCTGAACTTTTATCCACTGGTAAAAAGAAAAGAAAATGATGCTTGTGGGGAAATAAAATGGTGGGTCTTGGTTGTTGAGAGAAGGTTGGCAGATATGTTCTGATTTAAAATTGGTTTTCTGTTCTGATTTGGTGCAAGGAAAGGATGAGACCAGTACTGGACACTAGTTTTGAGCCTTCACTCTTTCTTCCCGGTCGCATCTCTAGTTCTTGCCCCTTACATCCTAACACTGAGAGACATCACATTCCAGATCACAGCTTTGAAGTGTGAAGGGTTAGGAGTCTATCAGAACTACTCTAGGTGATGGCTGGGGTGTTCAAGTCTCACTGACTGTTACACAATATTTGAGGGGGCAGATGAATTTCAGAATTCAGAATTTGGGAAGTTTAGAAAGCTCTATGATGCATATATTGTCTATTGTGTCAAAATCCTCAATAGGTTTTGACGCAACAACTGCAGTCAAATACATGGATATTTCTGTAGTGAAACCATTTAGTATTCTCACCAGGTCACACAAATAAAGACTATAAATAGTCTCACATCAGTTCAGGTCAGGCTTCACTACCAGATGAGTTCAGATCAGGTGAAGTACTGCCAGCAAATGAGTAATGAACAAACTTGTGGGTTTGGAAAATGGCTGTGGCCAACCTGGCAAGTCTGTCCAGAGGACTGCCACTCTGGGAATGAACATGTTTTTGTCTACACTTTGTATGGTTTTGCCTGCCTGCAGCTCAGTCCTCTGTTCCACCCATGCCATCCTCCCTGCTTCCTCCTCCTCCTCCCATCAGGAGATTTCTAGAGGGAAGGACTAGGACATGTACTCCTTTTTCTTCACATTATTCAGCAGCATTTTTATCATCTCCCATTCCTACCAGATAAGGGAAGAGGCCTGAGACTGTGTGAGTTTGACCTGGAAGTTGGGTTATATAGGATACACTTGGCTGGCAGAGTGACAAGGAAATAGCAAAGGGATAATCCTATGTATTTGCAGTTTCCCGGGAAAGATGATTCAGTTATGGAAGATGGTTTTTATGATTTGCAAAGCCATCAATTCTGGATCTTGGGGATGACCAAATTCATTTAGAAGCTGATTCTGGGGATAGATTTGGATTTAACCTAAAGTCTCAGGGAATGGGGTTTCAAAGCCAAGCATCACTTCCAGGCATTTGCCTTTAATGAAATCAAGAAATAGCATAAGGGTGTGAAGAGACCCTGTTAGTGGTTATGTTATGATCTAAACCTTTTGTTTACATGTGTGCGGAGGCTGATATCCAAGAGAGTTGAAGGACTCGCTCAAGAACTCGCACAGAACTAGGACCCTCCTGACTCTGATCCTGTTTGAATTTGGCTGAGAGAGTAAGAGAGGCTATCAGGGAGAGAACATGGATTATGTGCACAAACCAGCCACCTTTCCTCCTTCTTTATGTAGCCTGGAAAGTTAAAAGGAGCTGGAGATACGTTTGCTGCATTAACCTTCTGTGGTGGGCAAATTTGTGTCTCTTTCTGACTTTTAAAAACAAGAATAATGATTCAATAATAATTCAAGATCCTGGCCTGGGGCTTATGCAGAGATTAGAGAGAATTCTTATTAAGTCTCTAGCACATATTTTCTACCAAAGAAGTGGTGGAAACTGTTATATTAAAAATAAGACCAGTTAATTGTTTTGCCATTTGACTACTTGTGTGTATGTGTGTGTGCATTTAAAAGATCTTCCTAGACGGAATTTCTGGAAAATTGGGAAAACAGGGAAATTTTCAATGTTGTCACTTCCTTCTGTGACAGGCAGCCCAATTGCAATGAAATAATTATGATTATTAGTCTCTCAGGAAATGCATTGCATTTCTCTTTATATGAAACTGGACTAAGGATTGTTATTATGCTGCCTTATATAATGGAATTACTCAGATTTTGATAAATTATCTTTAAATACAACATGATTTTTGTGATAACTCTTTGTAAGTCATTTTGGATGATTTGGATGCCAGCATTTTAGAAGTGACACTGATGTTTCTAGGATCCTTTGAGAGGAGGAAGTTCACATCATCATGGGAGGAAGCCACCAGAGAAGAGTCAGAGAGGGGATTCCAGGGCTCCCACCCCAGTGAGCTGGCAAGCATTCCTTTCGGTCTAGGTTCACTCTCTACCGCCTCTGCCCTCTCTGTCAGCCTCCAACAGAACAGAAAGAGAAGTGAGAGAGAATTTGCAAGTCTTGGACCCAAAGCCTGGAGGCAGCTATATGACTCAGTAAATGATTTGTCATCAAGAGGAAAAATGACAGGGCTGGACTGAACTTGTTAATTCATCAGACTTTTAATTGAATATCTATTATGTACTATGTGTTAGCCATAGAGTTGACTAATTGGTTCATCAAGTTCACAAATATTCCTACAAAGTATTCTAAGCTAAGGACATAAGAAGGTTAAAGGCATTCCCTCATAATATCCTCTACGATGAAAACTTCACTAACTTGCTACTTCGCCCTGTTGGTTCTTCTTCCCGATTGACCCACAACCACAGAAGATAAACTGGGTCTTCTTTGATAATAAAGAGATTGTGAGCGATATCTGAGGTTGCCTCTTTGGTGCCTGGGTTATGCCCACTTACTAAGAGCTGATTATCTGGGATCTACAGTGCTGCTCTTTCATTCTAGAATTCTGTCCAGCTCATCACTTGAGTCTGGGGTCAGTGCGGTGGTTTTTCTGCTGATTTGTCTAGAGTATCCTTTTCAGAAGTTTAAAAAGCAGAAACAGGAGTAGATTCTAACTTTAGAAGGACCAAACTCATAGGAACTGGGTAATTTATAATTTTTATAGAAAACAATATTTTAAAATTTTACTTTCAAAGCTATCCACCCACTTCCTTTTGACTGATTAGCTACATCATCTAGGGTTCGAGATAGATTTTAGGAAAATTCTGCATTTTATTTTTCTCATACTCTAAGACATCATAAAATAGAATAACGTTTTTCTCATTTGGGCATGAAAAAGATTTATGAGGTTATGTGTGTTCTGAAAATTATAAAACTAGAATAAATAAAGAGAAGAGTGAGAAAAATAAAAATAGGGCTCATAAAACAGAAAAGTTTGAGAAAACAAGTGTGTGAAATCATGTTATATTTTTACAATTGTTAGGAAAAATAGGTATATAATTATGCCCTTTGGCCAATTCTTCTATCGTACAAACAACTACCTTCTAAAGCATTTAATGTGTAAGAGTTCTGATTTTATATATCAGATGTCATTACTTGGGCAGAGTTTTAAGAAGGAACTTTCTACTGAAAGGAATTTATGGTTTAGGACGGAGGAGCCTGGTAGGCTGTAGTCCATGGGGCCGCTAAGAGTCGGACACGACTGAGCGACTTCACTTTCACTTACAAGTTACTTACTTTTGAGGAGCCAACTTTTTAAAATAGTAAGTACATGTACAAACAACAACAAAACCCTGACTAAGGGATTTTTGTAAATCTTGTATCTTTATTTTCAATGTGGGGTTGTTTAAGATGAGAATGAAGAAAATTACACTGGATTATATTTAGATATTTATAGTATGTTTGAAAGTTGAAAAGCAAGTGTAAGAAATAAAGAAATGCTCCCCCCCCCCCCATTTAATATTTTAAAAGGAATTTAAGTGCCTTAAAAAACAACAGTTGCTTTTTGACGGTAATCTTTTCGGCAGGCATGGAAAGGGGAAGCCTTTATATCTTTGTATTTTTAGTTCCTAACAAAGGGCGACTGTGCTTGACTGGCGAGAACATTAACCCCCATCTGCCCTCAAATGTAATCTGTGGTCATATTGTGCCAACTATACTGGTGAACACTCACAACAATTAATTATCTGAGGTTCCCCAAACATCTGGACTTTTGGCACCCAGAACCAAAACATCTGGACATTTGTTGGAATTTGCTGCTTGTTTTCTGAGTTTGACATTGTGTCAGAATAATCATAGCCACCGAGTACTTCCTATGTGCCAGAGCCAGGCTAAATATTTTACCTGCTTTCGCTCGTTTAACCCTCGACAAGTGAATGAGTCCTGAATGATGAATACGTTCATTTCACAGATGAGGGTTCTGGGGCTCAGAAAGGGAAGAGCAGAGCTGAGGGGAGGACCCCTGTGGTCTAATGATAAACCCTGGGCTGTTAACTATATCCTGCACTGTTGCCAGAACAACAACAACTATAGAGGGTCAGAACAACCCATGGTACAGATCCAACATGGGGCTACACTAGTCAAAGAGGAGGAGACTGCATAACATCGAAGTGAAAAATACTACTCAGAAATATCACTATTGCTAACCAATTTGGTAATCTGGGGGAAACTTGTCTTTTTCTTGAATTACTCTGATTGAAATTAGAGTTCATTAAACATTGAAAAACACACCTGATAATTCTATATTCCATGGATTACACTTTGGGTAATAAAATAGCTGAAAATAGTTGCATCTGCTTTGTCAAGTTAAATAATTGAGAACATGAAAAAAAAAGTACACAAAAACAAACTGAATAAAGTTGGGAACTGATGTCTTGATTCAAGATGAATATTCCAGTTCTTGTTCATAGTTGCTATAACCTGAACTACGTAATTGTAAATTATTTAATGTCTTAAGCCTCAGTTTTCTCATTTTCAAAGACAAATAAATAATAAAACCTACTCATCCTACTTTGCTGAAGGAGGGGATAAGATAATGCATGTAAAAGTACTTTAATGCAGTGCCTGGCTCAGAATATGGTCTCAAAATGTTAGTTACTATTATTATCATAAATATTTGTTATAGCTTAAACTAGTACGTGAGGGAACTGGAATTCAGAACTACACCTGACGCTTACCCCTGCCAGCAGGAAGCCCTGGAGAGTAGAGCAACCTCAGGCAACTTTCACCCTCTCTCCTGGTTTATAGATAGTCACAGAGAAGAAAGCAAGCTTCACTTCCTCTGGGCCTTCTGCCCCCTGCTGGCTGAAGGTAGGGGCAAGAGGCTATGGAGGAGCTGAAAGTCAGTTTGCCTTCCTCCCTACTCCCTTTCACTTCTCTCTGCCAGGGCTTCAGATTTCTTAAACATTAAATCTGAATAACCCTAACTTCCTACAAAAGGATGTGAGAGCATGAATATAATAATTGCCTCTTTAGTGCTGTAAAATTTTATGGTTATGTAGAAATTCAATGTTAAAAATAAAACCTCACTGATGAAATTTCTCTGGATAAATAATTAGTTATGCCCAGAGACACATTGAGGGGGCAGTAGATTTTTAGACTTTTCAACACAGACAGATGGTTTACGCATCTTCAGCATTTAGAGCTTTCTGAGGAGCATTATATAATCTTAGTGCAGTTACCAAATGAAATAAGAAATTCCTCGTTTGGCAGATGGAGCTTGCATATCGAGTTCATAAACTTTAATACTTCTCCCAAGTCCAAAATCAGAGACAACCTGCTCCAAGTCAGTTTCCCATTTGCACTTAATTAGGGAGTGTGTTTTGGAGGTCAGTGAAAATCAGTGGAGTACATTTTCATAATAACTTTCCTCACAATAAAATTATTTGGAAGGCAGCTCTCCAACTTTTTCTGGAATGAGGGCAAGAAAAATGGGGACACAGAGTGAAGTTATTGGATACCTTATCTGGAACTGCCCAAAAAGTTGTCTGGGATCCAAAGAACACAAAGTACCTTCTGGATCAAGGGAAAAGAGCCAAATGCTTTTATATTCCCAACAATTTTCATAACTGTGCAATTTCACACAATTTTAAGGATTCCAAATACTAGAGAACAAAAACCTTCTCAGGGTGGTAATCATGTTACACTTTTAGAAGTAGAGGCAGCAATCTCCTGGTTAAGGAAAATGTAAAAGTTTGAGTAGAGTGATGGTTGGTAGTTGAACAGATAGCCACACTGTCACTTACTGGATGATCTTGTGCACTTGAGTTTCTCAAAGATAACACAATGAGCCCCAGACATGTTACATTTCATTTACAGATATGGGATATCTTTGTAGGCACACGAAAATCCAATCACACAGAGTAAATTTCCTTAATAGACTAAGAATCTATTAGATTCTGATAGGCTCATAAGTTCTCCATAGTTGTTTATTTTTCTTTTTTTTTTTTTAAACTAAGATTTTAGCTACTTCTAAATTTCATTTGGTTTTTACAATCCCCACTAATCCAGGAAAACATGGCCAAGATCCACAATTTCTGAATTGTGGTTGATAAGCTTTTATCATAGTGTAGAACCTTTGGCTGCAATATGTTGAAAAGATCTTCAGCCTCATATACAGAACATGGTTAACCTTTTTGCCTTTTACACACACATATATGTGCACACACACGCACATACACACAACCCGAGGTAGGATTGGTTACGTTTATACTGTGTAGGTTCAGTGATAAATTGTCCTGAGATGAAGTCTTGAGGCTTCTAAACCAAATTCCCCTCAAAGGCAGTTCATATGTCAAGTTGCTACATTCACCAAATGACTGAAGTGTAACCATAACCAATGTAGCATGACCAATGCATCAGAGTGAACGCACCAGTTCTCTTTAGTCTTTTAATTTGATAGTGATGATAACAGGGAATTTGTCATACTTTGTTTCCAATATTTGCCAGATCATTCAGATTATGGTCTTTACAAGTTACCTGTCTATAAATCACTCTAAATTCAGCTCAGCTGGTATTTTGTTTTTCTGTTAAGAGAAGTTACCCAGTTGGATATATTAATTTTGTGAAGCTTCAGTTTTTTAGGCTGCTGTTGTGTGTCCTGGACTGTGTGGACTGTGTGGTTCAGTTCAGTTCAGTCACTCAGTGGTGTCCGACTCTTTGCGACCCCATGAATTGCAGCATGCCAAGCCTCCCTGTCCATCACCAACTCCCGAAGGTCACTCAGACTCACATCCATCGAGTCAGTGATGCCATTCAGCCATCTCATCCTCTATCATCCCCTTCTCCTCCTGCCCCCAATCTCTCCCAGCATCAGGGTCTTTTCCAATGAGTCAACTCTTTGCATGAGGTGGCCAAAGTACTGGAGTTTCAGCTTGAGTATCATTCCTTCCAAAGAAATCCCAGGGCTGATCTCCTTCAGAATGGACTGGTTGGATCTCCTTGCAGTCCAAGGGACTCTCAAGAGTCTTCTCCAATATCACAGTTCAAAAGCATCAATTTTTCAGTGCTTAGCTTTCTTCACAGTCCAACTCTTATATCCATACATGACCACTGGAAAAACCATAGCCGTGATAGATGGACCTGTGGTAGATAACCTCTAAGATGACCCTGGATTATCCCTGCCTCCTGGTATTGAGGCTTTCATGCACTTCTCTTCTTTTCAGTGTGGACTGAACTTGCTGACTCACTTCTAATGAGTAGAATATGGCAGAAGCCATGGGGTTAGGTTGCAGAAGGATGGGCTCCCACCTTGGGTGTCCTCTCTTGAACTCTCTTTCTTGTAAGCTTCATGCTGGAGGAAGTATGCTGCCATACTGTGTACTGCCCTATGGAGAAATCCAAATGGGAAAGAATTGTTGACACTGACCAACAGTCTGGAAGTATCTGAAACCTGCCAAAGCTGCATAAGTAAGATTAAAAGTGGATCCACCCAGTCAAACTTTGAGATGACTGCATCCCCAGATGACACCTTTGTTGCAGCTTTGTTAGAGACTCTGCACCAGAATGCATCTAGCTAAGCCACATGCATATTCCTGACCCATAGAAATTATGAGATATTATCCAAATTGCTAACTATTGGGGTAACTTGTTACATAGCCATTGATAACTAATACATATTTCTACCATTATTGTTGCTGTTTAGTTGCAAAGTTGTGTCCAACTCTTATGCAACTTCATGGACTGTCCATGGGATTTTCCAGGAAAGAATACTGGAAAGTGAAAGTGAAAGTCGCTTAGTCATGTCTGAATCTTTGCTACCCCATGGACTATACAGTCCATGGAATTCTCCAGGCCAGAATACTGGAGTGAGTAGCCTTTCCCTTCTCCAGGGGATCTTCCCAACCCAGGTCTCCTGCATCGCAGGCATATTCTTTACCAGCTGAGCTACAAGGGAAGTCCAAGAATACTGGAGTGTGTAGCCTATCCCTTCTCCAGGGGATCTTCCTGACTCAGGAATTGAATTGGAGTTTCCTGCATTGCAGGTGGATTCTTTACCAACTGAGCTATCAGGGTACATCCGGAGTTTGCCTACCTTCCTAGTAACAGCTAGCTAGCACTCTGTTCTGTGGGAAGTGGCTGAAGAAGAAGGGAAGGTGCTGCCCCACAAGGCAAGAGGTTTTGTCTTCAGGAGCTACCTGATATCCTTTCCTGACTGCAAGGATAATGATAGCAAGAAATCCCAGGAAAACCTGCCTTGGAATGCACTGAACCTAACATAGGCAAGACACCATACACCAAGAGTTGCAAGAAACAGTCATCATGTTCAGACCTGAGCCAGGAAGGTATTCTTAGGATTGATTCTTAGGATTCTTGATCAAGGGGGCCACAACGCTAAGCATAAGCAAGCAACTATTTATTGATCTGGGGACTCTTCAGTAGGACATAGTTATCCTGGACTTTCCTGGTGGCTCAGTACTCTTGCCTAGAGAATCCCATGGACAGAGGAGCCTGGCGAGCTACAGTCCATAGCATCACACAGAGTTGGATACAACTGAAGTGATGCAACAGCAGCAGTTATTATCCTAGGAGAGACCTCAAAGTATTAGAGAAAAAGCTGCTATCGAGGCGGCCCTTAGAAACCTGGGAAAGGTAAATGGCAAGCACAAAGTGCAGGAGGGATGTTTGCTTTACTGGAATGGATTGTCGTTTCCTTCTCCAGGGAATCTTCCCAACCCAGGAAATGAACCCGCTGTCCGTCATCTTTCCTGCCTCATAGGCAGGTTCTTTACCGCTGAGCCACCAGGGAAGCCCAATTCTACCATATTGGTGGTTAAAAATCATAGAGTATATTATTCCTAAACATGGTCAGTGTTCAAATGCTGACTATAGTGATCCATACTTTTTGGCAGCCCTCTGGTTCTAGAATTAATAAGCATATCACGCATGTGTGATAAAGCCCCATTTTACATAAGATGTGGGTCATCCTCAGCATCATATAAGGAAGGGGAAGATGAGTGAACAATAAATGAAAGGCAAACTATTTTTGAAGTTTTTTGTTTTTCTATTGATTTCTGATGACTTTTCCAGAATGATATTTTTTTTTCTGAGCATTTACAATATTCCTTTTCTATAAAGTCAAATCAGATTGTCTTTCTTCAATCCCTATAACTATATATAGACTCAGTGAGAAGGGAAATGTGGCTTTTGATTTCATCTATTCATTCCTCGACGAGACACAAATGCGTCAAAGTCCTAATAGCTTAGCCTCCTTAAATAGTTTGTTGTGAAATAGAATAACTCAGGGTGTTCTGTCCAAAGTGGATTTTTTTTTTCTTTAGAAAATTTAACAATACATGTCTCAGGGTCAGAAGGATGAGGTGGATCAGCGCTGAGAGCCCAAGACCATAGCAGTCGTGTTAAAACAATATTGTTTGTCCTCCCGTTCATTTCCTCAGAGGTGCACAATACTCTTTCCTCCCCACCCTGCAGCTCTCTTTCTAAAATTGTTTTGGACCTTTGGGGGCCTTCTATATTAAGACTGGAGGAAACTGGAACCATTATTTGTTCTTTCTTCCAAACACTTTTCCTGTATGTGATAAACTGGTTGAATGAAGGACAGGAGCTTCTTGTGAGCCTCTGAGCTCGCCTTCCCCTGACCCCTCTCTCTGGCCCTGAGCAAACTGTCTTCTCTCTTCTGTCCTGGCCCCTTCCAGAACTTGCCAAAGAGCCAATGAGGCTGAGGAGAAGGAGGGAAAAATCACCACCAACAGAAGACCATTCAGAATTTTCTCACCTGCCCTGAAAGTCCAAGGCAGTTTCCTCAGGCAAGCACAGTTGGCGAATTCTCCCAGGTAACTAGTTTCTTGGAAATTTGCAGGGTTGTAGAATCATCTTGCTTTGAATCTTAGGAATGTCTGAAATACCAGACAAGTACTCTTCCCACAAAGTTATGTTAAGACGTTTAATTACCAGAATGTACTGCGTGTCATACATATCAAAATTTAAACGAGAGGAGCAAATCTGGCCAGTAAACTTTCTGAGACAACTCAGTGTTGCCAGAACCTATTTTTCTGTGTCTGTAAGAGAAAATGTAAGGTATGTTTCTTCTTTCAGTTTCCTCTGGAATTAGGCTGGTCCTGTCATTTTCTCCCGTGGTTACTTCTGGTGAATCTATAGGGCATCTGTCATTATCGATTGTTTATGTGGCTTTTCTTCAATCCACAGTACAGTTAATATGCATTTTTTGATTTTTCCAAGGGTTGGGGAGAACACGGTTTATTTGCTGGAGGTTGTTATTTTTTTCCTCATCTTATATTCTTCCTGCCTTTTCCAATCCAGCAATTACTTCCTGTGCCTACTGTGTTCCCCAGAGGCTTTTCTGTTCTTAAATTGAGTTTCCTACTGACTGTCTGTAGTACAGCCTTGAATTCGAGTTTTATTATAAATTAAAATTAAAGCTGTCCCAAGGGTAACTAGAATTTCATCTCTTCCAATGCCAAACCCTATTGCCTCTCCAGTGTCAATAGAGAACTTTCCTTTTTCAAGATTTGCAAGATTTAAAATCATACCTTCCGGATATAAGAGAAGAGAGTTTGCATAGTCACAAGAAAATGCATGGATGGGGAGATTCATTGTTCTTTCTCTCCTCCCTCCCTCTCCTTTTTTACTTCCCAAAAGGAACACTGGCTTCACTTTGTATAGGCCCTTAAGATCTCTGCAGAAACAGGAGCAGGTTGACTAACGGTTCAAAGGCATGTTCATGCTTTCGTGATCAGATATATCTCACTCTGTTCCCTTCTGTAAAACAAAAGGCGTGTCACCTCACAGCATATGTTATGATTGCCCAATGAATTGTGTGCTCCTGAAGCAAAATGTTTTTAACAGATGACTTACAAAAATCAATTCTGTGATGGAAAACAGCCGTTATTAAAGAGCTGAGCCAAAGATAAAAATTTTCTTAAATGTATATATTCCATAAATAAGGTATATTGAACACATATATTCAATAATTGCATACATGTGTTCTATATAATCAATTGCTAGTTATCAAATATGTAATGACTTTGGGGCTTTATTCTAGCACTTACAGCAAGTTCTGTGATATTGTCAAATCCCTTATGCTTTCTAAGCTCAGTTTCTACATCTGTAATATGTGAGGAAGTGAAAAATATTTCCAATCTGCCTCTGTAGCTCCTCATGCTCTGCTTTTGTGACTTTCCTTTTGGTTTGGATATGGGTGGTGTGGGCAATCAAAATCTACCCAACCTCAGGCTTGCCAATCAATAGATTCAACATTCTCCTCTCAACCCACTTCAACTAGAATGACTCAGAAGAAACCATAAAAACTATATGAAAGTTTTTCACTTAGTCCTTCAATTGGCCTCATGGAGCTTTTTAAAATATTTATTTTTTTATTTGGCTGCACTGGGTCTTTAGTTGTGGTGTGTGGCATCTAGTTCCCTGACCAGGGATTGAACCCGGGGCCCCTGCCTTGGGAGCATGGAGTCTTAGCCACTGGACCACCAGGGAAGTCCCTGGCCTCATTTGTGAATGATTTGATGATAAGGAGGGAGGACAAAGAGGAAGAAAATCAGTGGCCTTAGTCCATTCACAAGCTGGGTTAGAAGGCTGTCCTTCATTTCCCATTGCCTGTGTACAGCTTCATCTCAAGCAGGCCCACTGGTCATTCTGGGCTTCCTTTCTAGAGGGCCTCTGTGGGCTCTGAAACCTCAGTATGGTGATGTGCTCTCCTCTGTGAAGGTGAGGTAGTTAAAAACCACGTGAAGGAGCAGCCCTTTCAGTCATGCTTCCGGTAATGGTGATGGCATAAGTGGAGTCATGGATCCTCTGCCCTCTCTTCTGGTGGGAATGCTTGTGAGCATTTGTGTAAAGACTGACTGACAGAGTCCCAGGGGTACCACATCTGTGGTCAGTTTTCATCTATTTGTGAGTTGTTCTTATATGAAGTAAACTGGCTCTTATTAATGAACAGTTATTTTAATACCTTGACACAGCTAAATGAAGGAAATGCGCACTTGTTTCCTACCTGGCTGATGGACCTATCGACCATGAGAATGACATTTTATTAGTATGGTAAAAAGAATTAGGAACCTTTATCCCTATTAGTACCCAGCCTTTAGGGTGAACCACACTGAAGCTCTCCTCGACCGAGAAACATAATATTTTTCTTATTAGAATCTTATTTTTCTTACTTCAGAATCTTCAAGAGAAGTAGAGTTTGTGATCACAACCTCTGCCACGTTGAAGGATACAAGATAAATGCCTTTCTTTGTCAAAAGAATTTTTCTTATGTCCAAGAAACCCACAAGTTATGCTAATAGAAGCACCTTCCATCAGAAAATATTTCAAGACAGGTTTTCATCATTTGCTTGCTTCATATGACTTGTTGACTGAAAAATAGGATTTCATCACGGCGGTTAGTGGAGACAGTCCTGAGAGCAGAGTCAGCAGGTCGTGTGCAGTTGCCTGGGAAAGAGAGGAAGATGTGCAGAACTTGGTGACCTCTCAGCCAAGATGTTGTGACTCTCCAACATCTGCCGTGTCCACTGTACAGCTCACTAAGGCTCTAAGCCATGATGACATCTCCTTGGAGTCCCGGCTTCTTCCCTGTTAGTCACTCAGTCGTGCCCAACTCTGTAACCCCATGGGCTATAGCCCATCAGTCTCCTCTGTCCATGAACTCTCAAGGCAAGAATACTGGAGTGGGTAGCCATTTCCTTTTCCAGGGGATCTTCTTGACCCAGGGATCGAAACTGAGCCTCCGGCATTGTAGGCAGACTCTCTACCATCTTTACCATTACTGCCCTGGTTGAGCCACCAGGGAAGCCCAACTTCTTTCTTGGGTTCCCTTAATTTTCAGAAATGTTAATATCACCAAAATCCATTGATCTGTGTTTGTATCATAAATTTTACCTTTCAAAAGCTCATCACATACTATTATACATCACTATTTTTGACCTTTATAATGGGCCTGTGAGGTAGGTAGGACCAGAATTATTATCCTGTTGTCTAAACTAGGAACTGACCTCATAGAGGCTCAGTGACTTTTTAAAGATCACATAGCTACTAAGTGATGGCCTGAAAATTCAGGGAACCCAAGAAAGAAATTAAGGCTTTTGAAGGTAAAATTTATGATACAAGGACAAAGTAATGGACTCTGGTGATAGTAACATTTCAATATGAAATTCTCTTGGTTCAGTAACTTAATTAAAGAGGATGAAATATATACATATATTTGTATGTTCAGGAGTTTTGAATTCCTTCCCCCAAACTAACAAAACTCATACACTTTGGTTAGCTTTTCTGTGTCCCAGCCTTTCAGTAAGCTGACATCACAGCAGAGGTTAAAATAAGGAAACAGACACCGGCCAAGATATGTGCATTTCTGTGTGTGTGAGTAAGTATGTGTGTGTGCATTTAGGAAAATGCACGTGTACCTTTGACCTAGCTACTACATATGTTCATACAATTAAAAAAGGAATAATGACTCATTAACCAAACAAGTCCTAGAAAAAAAATACTCATTTAATACAATCACAGTGACTTCCTCGCTGTTTCCACTTCATTGCTGCTTATGTGAGTAAAAACAACATGCTAAACGGAGACTTTCAGGATCCCGTGGGACCAATTAATGCCACGTGACTTCCTCCCTGCCTTCCATGAAAATAACTATATTATAATGGTCTGTGATATTAATATCAGCTTTGGAAAAGTCAGGCAGCGGCTCCATAGGGAAGGAAGTGGCCTGAGCAAGAACTGTGGAATGTGCAGTATTTGACAGACTAGAGGCCACATCTTTTTATAAGCTGCATCACACAGTTCAATGAGGCAGGGGCACCATGTGGGCTTCTGGGTTAATTAGGGTTAAAAGGCCACCAGGGTAGTCAACCTCTGATCTTGAACTCCAAGAAAATGTGGTTATGTCAGGGGGAGGTTGGGGATGGGGAAGATTGGAAATTAAAGTTCTCAGAAATAAAACCATTTCCAAAGCATTTTTCCCCCTGAATTTCTCCAGATCTCTGCCCACCACAGAGGCAGGATGTGTTTTGACAGCCTCTGTTTGTGTTGGAGTGTAGACCTGGGATGAAGACTGGTGGGTACACCTCCCAAGTGTGTTGAGTAGTTTGGTGGGGTTTTCCAGTGACTCCAGAATTTAGGGCAGAAACAACGGGTATATGAGCCACAACATCCGTAGCCCTGCTCCAGGGTTCCCTCAAATGCAATCATAAGAACCCCAGATTCATACTCCACCCAGGTCCCAATCCAATCCCACTCACTGTAGAGTTTTGAAGAGATGTAGCATTCTCCCTGTGGCAAGTGAAACTCTCCTCTCTAGCATATGGACCAGTCAATCCTCTTGCCTGTAAATTGCTGTAGTGCATTAATTCTGCTCAAGGGTGGTCCTCAAGCACAATGGAGAATAAAAATTCCCCCGAGAGCAGATTTTTAGTGGTATGTCTGATTATCCAGGAATGATTGCCTAAGGCAATGATCTAGATCCAATTCCTAGACACTGGCTAATGGTTTGGCCAGACAATCTGAAGCTCAGAAGAAAAAATGTTGGAGAATTGGTGATACAGAAGTTTAGGGTAAAAGCTGGTTACACTTCTTGGAATGAGCCCAGAATATGAGAATATTTGTACTAAATCTGCAGGCTCATCAAAATGGCCCCCTATGGAGAGATTTTTAAATAATCAGGAGGACAGAATAACTCTCACTGAAGTTATCCATCAGGGTCCTCTCCTGGTGTTTAATCAACTGTCTCATAAATGAAACAGCTATGTTGGCAAAAATGGATCTGATGACATGAACTAATGGCTAGCCATCCCACCAGGAGGTGACTTACGGCTAGTGCCTCAGCTGAGTCCCCCATTGGCCAGGAGTACCACCAGGGCCTGAATACAAGGATGGTGCTACGTCTGGGAGAGACAGTCAACTACTTAGTAGGAACTGGTTATTTTGGACACGTTCATCATGGAAGGGACAGTCATATGGTGGTTTGTTTTCACTGCCCCACTGTGCTTTGCTAACACTTTTATCAGGGTAGTTTAAACTCTTAAACATCATAATGAAATCCTTACTCTACGTATCTTTGTTTTATAAAATCATTGATTTTCTTGACATTTATTTTCTAAATCTCTTGAAATAACACTTAAGATGACTCTATATAACTGAACTACAATAAAAGTTAAAATTGCAAGTTTATTGCTGTGAGCAACTCATTTTATAGGGAAAAAAAATAAGGCAATGGGCTAATGACCATATGATTCACTGTTCTAACCATGTGCCCCGTTTTCAGAAGCAATTGACTTTATAGAAACATGGAATCATCTATTGGAGACTCAGATATCATTGAGTCTTGAGACATTGATATCACTGAGTCATTGAGTTGGCTGGTAGACTACTTCTTGCATATCTGGAGTGCTAGTCCTCATTCAGGGTGAAATATATACTGTGAGTTAATGGTGACTAAATGGTTTTCTTTCTTCCAGTTCTAGAACACAGAGATTCAAGAGACTTGGGGAAGAAATATGGGTAAACACACACAATCATACCTAAAAACCCAATACCAAAATTTTGCATTCTGTCCCTAGGCTCTGGTGGTTAAATAATTTTAGTCCCCAATGGAAATTTGATTTCACTGAGACATTAAAATAATTCTATAAAACTGAGAGCTGAAACAACCACTTGAGCATTCAAGGATTCTCATGCCACTGAAAATTGTGACAAGGAAGTTGGATATTTGCTGGGTTGATGGATCCTGACTATTGTAAAGAAGGAAAGGAAGGACCATGGACACAATCCAAGGGTACCTCTCGTATTATTATTTTGAGTGGGAAAGATGAGTAGAAACTACTGCAGTTTACTCAAGCAGAAACAACAAGGGCTCAGATTTCTAAAGATGAAATTTCAGGTTGTTTGCCCTACTCTGCTAGCTGAAGCAGAGAACATGGAATGGCGGTGACTGCATGGAAAAGCTGCAAGTACTAGCTAGGGGGTCCATACATAGAAATGTCTGTTGTATATAGAATGTTTTGTTATTGGTGGTGGTTATAATTACAATTCAATCTTCAATTTTAGAAATTTAAGGTGGGAATGTAACAGGAAGAATGGACAATGGCCATTGAGAATATGGACTGAAACTGGAAGGAATAAAAAATAAAACCTACTATTTTCTCTGTTTGGGAAAAGAGTGGGTATGTTTTTGGTTGCACGAGATGGGCTACCAATGCGTACGTGCATGGTAAGTTGCTTCAGTCATATATCTGACTCTTTGTGACCCTATGGTCTGAAGCCCACCCTGCTCTCCATGGGGATTCTCCAGGTAAGAATACTGGAGGGGGTGGCCATGTCCTCCTCCAGGCTATTTTCCTGACCCAGGGATCAAACCAGCATCTCTTAACCTGTCCTGCATTGACTAGCACTGCCAGGGAAGCCCCGGGATACCAATATTGTGTAGAAATACTTCTGGAAGTGTGAGTTTGGGAGAAAGTGTTTATGAGTATGTAAGACAGACAAAGGAATACATTATAACAGACTTGAGAATCCAGAATCCGAACATCCTTTTTATTTTGGAGGAGTACCCAAATAGGTGTGATAACAGGATCCTACTTTCCACTTTTCTGCTAAGCAAACAAAGCAGGGGTAGCTATTTCCTCTCTCTGCCTCCTGACATCAGTTTGTCCACGTGGTCTAGACTTGGTCAATGATATTTAGGATCCCACCCAGGACTTTGAAACCTAAGGGAGTGATGTACAGACCAAGTGGCAGGTAAGAAGCTTTTTAATGATGGCAGGGACAGGAGAGTTGTGAGTCTCGAGGTGGGGTCAGCTAATGTTTAAAGTGTATGTGGTGACAGTGAAAGCAACAGCACGTGTTGAGAGCTGGAGATATTTTGTCCCGATTGTTTCAGTATATTTTTAGCTGTCTAATTCTCCTCCATTGCCATCCATTTTCTGTGTCAGGTTCTCCAGCCTTCATGTGGATTTGGGAGCAATCCAACATCCTTCCAGTGAATTCTTTTTCAGCTTGAGATGGCTAGAGACAATTCTTCTTATCTGGACAGAGGTATAATGGTTCAAGTTGCCGTTCATTCCACCCGGATAACCTCACTGCAGCCTTTTCTGGTGAATTTGGCAGACACTGTGGTCACTTTGGGGTTGGTCATTGTCTTGGTACAAGACTTTTCTTTTCAGCAAAGACTTGCTGCTTCTTTGACTTTTCTGTGTAGAGGTTGCATTCTTTTAGAATAAAAAGCCTTTCCCTTTGAGAGCATGGCATGCTTTTTCTTAGGACTGGATTAGGAGAAAATGTGATGAGATCATAACAATTAACAAAGGAAAATTGTCCTTAAAGTTAATCCCAGCTTTTTCGGTGAGGATTGATTCCATGAATTCGGACTACCTTAATTCAAGGTAAGTTCCTTTCCCATAGAGTTAAAGATATGCTAATTTGCCTTACATTTTTAAAAGGTAAAGTCACTTCTTGGATCTAGCAATTAACTCCAATATGTTCCAAATGTCTTCTTTCCAGACCACCCCTTAGGACATTTAACATTTTATCTCCTTAGTGCTCTTTAATATATTTCAAATTGCCCCACCCCTGGTAGAAACCCAGGGAATTTGGAACCCTTAGCCAAAGAACTATAGCTTTGCTAGCCAGAGCTCCATTAAGTGATGGAATTTAGCTTAGACTTCTTCAGAATAATGGAAGCAGAAAACATTTTTAATGGGAAAAAAAACAGATGATTCATTCATTTAATATTTTTTGTTCAAAAATATTTGTTAAGTAGCTATTATGCACCAGGCATTACCCTCACCACTGGAGAGTTGTGGTGGTGGTTTAGTTGCTAAGTCATGCCTGACTCTTGCAATTTCATGGACTGTAGCCTGCCAGGCTCTTCTGTCCATGGGATTCCCCAGGCAAGAATACTAGAGTGGGTTGCCATTTCCTTCTCCAGGAGATTTACACATGAACAAAATAAAGTGTCTTATATTGTACTTATTTTGGGGGGATACAGATGGTAAACGGATTTAAAAGAATTATGTCTGATGATGGTAAGTACTATGGAGAGAAATAGAACAGGGTAAAGATTTGGGGGTGTGATAAGAGCAGGCATACGTGTTCAAGAGACTATGAAAATGATAATGTACTGCAGAGTGAGCATTCAGATCAGATCAGTCGCTCAGTCGTGTCCGACTCTTTGCGACCCCATGAACCGCAGCACGCCAGGCCTCCCTGTCCATCACCAGCTCCCGGAGGTCACCCAGACTCATACCCACCGAGTCAGTGATGCCATCCAGCCATCTCATCCTCTGTCGTCCCCTTCTCCTCCTGCCCTCAATCCCTCCCAGCATCAGAGTCTTCTCCAATGAGTCAACTCTTTGCATGAGGTGGCCAAAGTACTGGAGTTTCAGCTTTAGCATCATTCCTTCTAAAGAAATTCCAGGATTGATCTCCTTCAGAATGGACTAGTTGGATCTTCTTGCAGTCCAAGGGACTCTCAAGAGTCTTCTCCAACACCACAGTTCAAAAGCATCAATTCTTCGGCGCTCAGCCTTCTTCACATTAGAAGTGAGCATTAGGAAGATTATTAGATGTAGTGGGGAACCAGAATGTATAGAGTCTTAAGACTATTATAAGGATTCATGCTTTGGGTTCAAGATGGAAAGATATTTGAAATTTTGAATCAAGGGATGGCATTACCTGACTTAGCTTTTTCCCCCAAGGACCAGTATGTTTTAAAAAATTGAGATAAAATGTACATATCATGGAATCATAAATTTTAAGTGTACCCTCGGGTGACTCTGACAAATGTATTCATTTCATAGACCCAATACCTTTGAATAAAACACAGTTTTATCATCCCAGAAATTTTTCTGATTTCTGCCCAGTCAATTTCTGCCCTCAGGCAACCACTATTTCAGTTTAAAAAAATCACAGTAAGTAAATTATATTTGTCTTAAAATTTTGTTGAAATAGGATCACATGGTAAAGCTATTTTATTGAAATACCTTTCCATTAGAGGTGATTGTCAAGAACTATAGCCTGAATGGCATGAGTGCTGCCCAGCTGTGACCACAAGGTATTTAGAGTAATAGAATTACTCTCTTGTGGCTGTCTTCTTCCACTGAGCATGTTCTTGAGAGTCATTCATGTTGTTGTACAAATTGGTAATTCATTATTATTATTATTGAACAGTTAGAACTGGTCATGGAACAACAGACTGGTTCCAAATAGGAAAAGGAGTACGTCAAGGCTGCATATTGTCACCATGTTTATTTAACTTATATGCAGAGTACATCATGAGAAATGCTGGACTGGAAGAAACAGAAGTTGGAATCAAGATTGCCGGGAGAAATATCAATAACCTCAGATATGCAGATGACACCACTCTTATGGCAGAAAGTGAGGAGGGGCTAAAAAGCCTCTTGATGAAAGTGAAAGTGGAGAGTGAAAAGGTTGGCTTAAAGCTCAACATTCAGAAAACGAAGATCATGGCATCTGGTCCCATCACTGCATGGGAAATAGATGGGGAAACAGTGGAAACAGTGTCAGACTTTGTTTTTCTGGGCTCCAAAATCACTGCAGATGGTGACTGCAGCCATGAAATTAAAAGACGCTTACTCCTTGGAAGGAAAGTTATGACCAACCTAGATAGCATATTCAAAAGCAGAGACATTACTTTACCAACAAAGGTTCGCCTAGTCAAGGCTATGGTCTTTCCTGTGGTCATGTATGGATGTGAGAGTTGGACTGTGAAGAAGGCTGAGCGCCGAAGAATTGATGCTTTTGAACTGTGGTGTTGGAGAAGACTCTTGAGAGTCCCTTGGACTGCAAGAAGATCCAACCAGTCCATTCTGAAGGAGATCAATCCTGGGATTTCTTTGGAAGGAATGATGCTAAAGCTGAAACTCCAATATTTTGGCCACCTCATGCGAAGAGTTGACTCATTGGAGAAGACTCTGATGCTGGGAGGGATTGAGGGCAGGAGGAGAAGGGGACGACAGAGGATGAGATGGCTGGATGGCATCACTGACTCGATGGATGCGAGTCTGAGTGACCTCCGGGAGCTGGTGATGGACAGGGAGGCCTGGCGTGCTGCGGTTCATGGGGTCGCAAAGAGTCGGACACGACTCAGCGACTGATCTGATCTGATCTGATCTGATCTTATTATGTGACTAGGCTGCACATTATTTATCTATTTTACTATTGATAATTATTTGGTTTATTTTGTTTGTTTTGTTTCCTTGTTTATTTTTGCCAATATTAATAAAGCTACCACGAACACTTCTCCCATGTATTTTTTTGGATGTAGGCTTTCACTCCTATTTAGTAAATAGCAGGAAGTGAAGTTGCAGGGTTATAGAGTGAAGGTATCCTTAAAATGATAAGAAAATGCCTAATAGTGTTTGGGGCTTCCCTTGTGGCTCAGCTGGTAAAGAATCTGCCTGAAGTGCGAGAGACCTGGGTTTGATCCTTGGGTTGGGAAGATTTTCTGGAAAAGGCTACCCACTCCAGTATTCTAGCCTGGAGAATTGCGTAGACTACAGAGCATGGGGTCGCAAAGAGTCAGACACGACTGAGTGACGTTCACTTCACTTCACAATAGTGTTTCAGGGCTTCCCTGGTGGCTCAGTGGCTAAAGAATTCACCTTCAATGCATTAGATGCAGGAGATGTGGGTTCAATTGCTGGGTCAGGAAGATCCCCTGGAGAAAGGCATGGCAACCCACTCCAGTGTTCTTGCCAGAAGAATCCCATGGACAGAGGAGCCTGACTGACTACAGTCCATAGAGTCACAAAGAGTTGAACGCAACTGAAGTGACATGCATGCAATAGTATTTTAAAGAAGTTGTACCATTTTATACTCCCATCAAGACTGTAAGAGAGTCTTGGTTGCTCAGCATGCTCTGGAAAATTTGGTGTTATTAGCTTTAAAATTTTTAGCTATATCTTTTACATCCATACATGTTATAAACTTCACCTTACAATGTTAATAGTTTTGCTTTAAGTGGTTAATTTCTTATAAGGAATTTGTAAGAGGAAAAAAAAACCTGATGTCTTACAGTAAACTACTTGTTTATTATTTCTGGTGTTCTTTATTTCTTCCTGTGAATTCTAGTTTCTATCTGGTATCATTTATTTTCAACCTGAAGAAAATCTTTTGGATTTTCCTGTAATAAATTCTATCAGCTTTTGCTTATTTGAAGATGCAATTATGTTGGTCTCCTTTTTGAAGGACATTTTAATTGCTTATATGATTCTGTATTGATAGTGGGTTTTTTCCCCTTTGTTATTTTAAAGATGGCAGTCCATGATCTTCTGGTTTCTATTGTTTCTGATGAGAAGTTAGCTGTTATTTGTATTATTGTTCTTCTGTATATAGCCTTTCCCCCCACTCTGGTTGCTTTCAGGGCTTTTCTCTTTATCTTTGGCTTTCAACAGTTTGATTGTGATGTGCCTAGGTGTGATTTTTTTTTTGTATTTAGTCTACTTGGGGTTTGTTGAGCTTCTTAGTCTGTAAACATATTTTTGAACAAATATGGGAAATTTTCAGTTATTACTTTTTCTATTTCTGGGACTCCAAATACATGTGTATTAGACTGTTTGAATTATGCTTAAGTACTTGAACATCTGCTTATTTTTCTATAATGGTTACTTTTATGTTCTTCTGCTATTTCTAGCCTGTTGTTTTTATGCCATCTCCATCACCCATTGAATTTTGAAGTTAACTTCTTATTCTATTTCATAATTTTTATTTGATTATTTTATAATTACATGTATTTTTGATATCTCTTATAATCTTCGCTTATTAAAGTCATATTTTTCTTTTTAAATTTTTATTCTTCATTTTTTATTTTACTTAAGAAAAAAAATCCTGGTTGTACCATACAACTTGCAGGATCTCAGTTTCCCAACTAGGGATTGAACCACGGCCACAGCAGTGAAACACTGAATCCTAACCATAGGCCATCA
This sequence comes from Tragelaphus eurycerus, assembly GCA_935064755.1. Lineage (NCBI taxonomy): Eukaryota > Metazoa > Chordata > Mammalia > Artiodactyla > Bovidae > Tragelaphus > Tragelaphus eurycerus. The sequence continues at coordinate 18,768,998 of CAKXYN010000003.1, forward strand.
GAGAACTCCCCAGTTTTCCTTTCTTTCTTTTACAATATTTATAGTAACCTTTTAAGAAACTTTGCCTGCTATATCCAATATTTGGGCCATCTCAGGATAGATATCTAATGCTTGCTTTTTTTCTTTCTTGATTGTCACAATTTCCTTTATCTTTGCATCTTTTAATATTCCTGATTGTGTGCTCAACTTACTAAATGCTACATTGTAGAATCTCTGAAAGATGTTGAGTTTTGTTTTAGGAGACAGTTCAATGACTGTCTCTTTACACTGAACTTATAAAGTCTTAGGTTTCTGCTTTATTATGGTAGATCTATGGAGAGCCCAAAGTGTTTCCCAACCCCCTCTATCTTGGGGCTGGAGGAAAGAATCTCCAAACGCTGCCTCTTTTGAGGCTTATGTCAGGGCTTAGCTTATAATTTTTTAAGGCAGTGTAGGAATTACTCTAAAGTGTGCACTTACTCCCAAGGCTTGGCCTTTTTGACATCTTAACTAGTTGATTCACATGTAAACAAGGTATTAACAAAGTTTCTCACTCTGCCTGTAGCAGAATCCCAACATCCAATTACTTCCTACTCCTCTCTTGTCTCTGTTTTACTCTCAAACCCACAATAGCCACTCTCTTGAAAGCTTCATGTCACCTTGACCTGTACATGTTTAGCCCAGAGGCCCCCAACCAAGGGCTCACAGAATAGTTCCTTCCTCTCTGATTACCTAGGCTTTAGATTCTAGCTGCTTCATTATCCTAAACTCAGATACAGTAAATTCCCTACATATGAACATTTGAGTTGCAAACTTTCAAAGATGTGACTGTGCATTCACATGCCCAATTGCATGAGCTAGTTCACAGGTCTGGAATACATTGTCATCTGCATGCCTCATCTACAAGTGGTTGTGTTTTTACATACTTTACTGTATAGTACTGTATAGAGAGCAGTAGTATAGTATCTTTATTTCAAGCCCAGGATGTCCTGAAGCAAGCACAAATGCATTGGTGATGTAGCTGGTACTAAGAAGTGCCAAGCGATGGAAACAAAAGTGAAAATTTTTGAGAGAGTGGAGCAATAAGAGGAAGAAGTAACTGAAGAACTGAAGAGATTCACAACGCAGGAAATGGCAAGGGAAAATTCTTTATTTGAGGAGGCACTGTTAGTTTTTGAGGCACAAGACCCAAATGGAGACAGATACATGAAGGTTGCAGCAGCCATTCAGAATGCAATCCTGTGCTCCTGTGTTATTCATGATGAGAAAGAGAGCTACTACCCATTACCCAGACATCACTGGATCATTTTTTCAAGAGGATAGATAAAATTGAGTTGAGCAAGAACCAGAATCTGTGCCTGCCATCAATGTCAGGCATGAGTGACATCACAGCTTGCCCCCCACCTCCTATTGCTGATGATCCCTCCGCTTTACCATCTCCCACCTTCTCTCCTTCCCCTGATCAGTAACTCTTTTTGCCTGTTCACTCAATGGCAGCCTCTGTATGTCACCTGTTGTACTGTACTACTGTACTTTTCAAGGTCCTGTGCTATAAGATTAAACATGTTTTCTTCATTTTTTATGTTTATTTGTATGCTGCTGCTGCTGCTGCTAAGTCTCTTCAGTCATGTCCGACTCTGTGCGACCCCATAGACAGCAGCCCACCAGGCTCCCCCATCCCTGGGATTCTTCAGGCAAGAATACTGGAGTGGGTTGCCATTTCCTTCTCCAATGCATGAAAGTGAAAAGTGAAAGTGAAATCGCTCAGTCGTTTCCGACTCTTAGCAACCCCATGGACTGCAGCCCACCAGGCTCCTCCGTCCATGGGATTTTCCAGACAAGAGTACTGGAGTGGGGTGCCATTGCCTTCTCCGGTTTATTTGTATAGTTTGTGTGAAATGTATTATAGACCTATTACAGTACAGTACGATATAGCTGACTGTGTTAGTTGGGTAACTAAGCTAACTTTGTTGGAATTATGAATGAATTTTATTTTGTAAGTCACAGTTCTTCTTCGTTACTGGATCTTTCTAGGGATTATCCTCACATTCCCCAAATCATCTCCCAAGACACAAATCATGGAGTTCCTACTATAGGTTTCCTGTCTCTTTCCTTCCGAAATGTCTTGGCTTCTAATGCAAACTGGTCTGCCTTTTCTACCTTATAGTGCATTCCACTATATTTTGTCAAATAACCAGTGGTTCAAAGTTGTTAAAGGATACCAGGGGCAGAACTAGCTATAATCTTGACTGTTTGGTTCCCAGAAGATGCTTTTCCAGTGCACACACTCAGCCACAGTTAACTTATCATATTGACAAGTAGTTCAACAGAATTCAATAGAATTGAGACGACCGTGGCAGTGATTGTGTGTGGGTGTTTCAAGAGAAATCTTGCACTTTGGCAGAAGCAAGCACAGCTTTTTGCCAACTCGATCCTATTGAGCTCAATAGGATTTAACTGTGGTGGTGGTGGTGGTGGTTTGTGTGTGTGTACTTGTGATGGCAGGCGGGGTGTAGGAGAGAAAGTTTTAAAGGTAAGAGGTTGTTCTGGGTGGACAGGAACTAGAAAGACAGCCCCAGTACCTGGGGATGGCGTGGGGTGCTACTGGGTTGGCCCCTGGACCTGTCTAGTTGTTCCTAGCAACTAAAGGCTAGATTCCTGAGTGTCCCTTAATTTAGGGTGACAGAATGGTCTCAGTCAGCCCTTTGTGCCTCTTTAACTGTTTTCACACTTAGAGTATCTCTGAGGATACCTGTCTCCTTGGCCCTCTGGCAGAATATTTATTTCCAGACTTGAGCCCTTGACTCTGCTGGCAGAATATTGAAACTCAAGACTAAAATTCAGACATGTCTGGATTTTGGAGAATCTAGAGAATCTCTCTCTTCTCTCCTTAGTTGGGTCCTGCTGGCAAGTTGATGGTGGGGAATGTGGTGGGGGAAAGGGAGGCAGCTTCTTGCCTCTGTTTTTTCCTTGTCTCCCCAAAGACATGCAGTGTCCACCTCTCACGATGCCGTCTTTCCTGAGAAACAGTATGCACCCACAAAACCCCGAGCAGAGAGGAGCTGTCGGGTCTCCCCCTCGCCCAATCCCCCCTAGTTCCTTGTACATGTAGCTGTGTTGCAGCCGTATTCAGAGAAACCTACAGGGAGCTCCTCGGCAGGGCAGCTTTGATGATTTCTTCAGACACATGGAGCAGACTGACAAATTGACTTTCAAGTGAAAGGTCAGTGCAGAGAACCAAAAGGGTAGAGCATCTGGATTCACAATTAAAACGCCCGCGGAGCACAGTTTGCAACTCCGGCGTCTCGTTGTGTAGGAGGTGCTGTCAGAGGGACTCATTTGGCAGCTGTGTCTGACTGTGGATTGGGATTGGAGAAAATAAAAATTCCTTGTGGTTGTCTGTGCACGGTGCATGCACGGTGCACCCGCGATTGTGTGTGGGTGTTTCAAGAGAAATCTTGCACTTTGGCAGAAGCAAGCACAGCTTTTTGCTAACTCGATTCTGCCCTAGAATTGACCTCCAGAATGGTTTGTCCCGGGTGAGTAGATCCTTAGAAGAGTGGCTGGCTCATCCCTGTGCCCGCCTTAGGCAGCTGCGAATGAAAGAACTCAAAGGATGGAAAACCAAGTTTAATCACTGACTTAGTCTCTGACCCTGGACCCATTGTCTTTTGCATGTATAAAGGGCTGCTTCCAGCTTCCAGACACCTGCAGAAAATATATTTCCTCGTCCAGTTCAAAAGAAAGGACCCCATCAGTGCCTTTTCTCTGGGTTACTTAGTTATAGAAGCATTTGTTCTGTTTCCAGTGTACAAAGTGTTTCCATACCCAAAGATATGGTGCAAGAAAACAGGACACGCCTAAGAAGTACCTGTGAGTCCAGGACCTCAGAACTGGGCTGTGGGGTTTGGGGGCACAGTATACTGAAAACTCAGCTTTCTCAGAATGCTTTATCTGCCCAACACTTGCCTTTGAGTTCTTACTGACGTCTTTAAGCAGGTAGATGATAAAACCCTGTAATGACATCATTCATTATGGCTTGTTTACTTTCCTCCCCTTTGGAGCAGTCAGTCCCCCAAGAGGTCTTAAAAACCCCGTGTTGAGTGATGGGATTGAAACCTCTCTCCACCAGGGAGCTCTGCTTCTCCCTCTACCTCACACAGGTCCAGCAGGTGGTTCCACTTTGGGGGGCCCTTAGGAAGGGATATTTGTAGCTCACTCTTCCCCTTCCTCCTCCTCCCAGGAAGCAGTCAGATAATGAAATTAAGCTTCTGGTAGAAAGTGTTGGAGAAGGTTGCTTGAAAGAGACAGAAGTTGAGCATGGAGTTTGGAGGGTCTTGCTTTTAAAGGACCAGTGTTTTCCAATAAGTAAAAATAGCGGATGAGAGTCTGGGCCCCTGGCTTCATTGGTTGAGAGGCAAAAAATTCTTTGCTTCATAACACAGGCTCTGGGGCTACCTTGCCAGAAATTAAATTCTGTTTCTGTAACTTAATCTCTGTGTGATTTTGGACATTTGATTGAACTTCTCTGTATCTTCAGTTTCCTTTCATACAAACAAAGATAATAATGAAACCTATCTCACAGAGTTGTTGTAAAGAGAAGATTCATTACCCCATGTGAAATGCTTAAAACAGTCTCTAGCACATACGAGGCACCGCACGGTTCTTTGTAAATATCGTTAATTTTCTTTGGGTTTATTTTTCATCATTTTGTTGCTAGCTTCCTCCATCTGCTGCTGTCAGGTAAACACATTCTTACTTCATCTTTACAATAACATGTATGAAGGAAACAAACCAAGAGCAGTCATTATTGTCCTTTGACAGGTGAGAAACTACGGAGACATTTTTTCTTTGATTGCTCTTCAAGGTCCGTAATCTCCTGCTCACCTTTAGCATTTTCTATGAGATAGGCGAGTATTTTCACATACTGCATACATATGTTATATTGGAAATTTTTTGAATGCTAGGATCATAAGGGTGAATAAGACACATAGAGTCCTTACTCTCATGGAGTTTTTAACTTCATCTTATTTCATCTCTTCTGTTAGCATCTAAGCTCCTGATGGACCAGGTATATATCTGATTTATCTTTGTACCCATCAAAGTATTTAGTACAAACTTTTGATCATATTTAATATTTAAATGTTTGTTAACATAATAGCACATATTTGACTACTCATTAGTGTCAGACACTAGTATCACTAGTTTATTTACTTATTTATTACCTTGTTAATCCTATAGTAACAATCCTGTAAGACTGATATTCTTATTATTCCCATTTGTATGATGGGAAAAACTAGTATTAGAGACTTGCCTAAAATGGCAGCCCACCCCAGTACTCTTGCCTGGAAAATCCCATGGATGGAGGACCCTGGTAGGCTGCCATCCATGGGGTCGCTAAGAGTCGGACACGACTAGGCGACTTCACTTTCACTTTTCACTTTCATGCATTGGAGAAGGAAATGGCAACCCACTCCAGTGTTCTTGCCTGAAGAGTCCCAGGAACGGGGGAGCCTGGTGGGCTGCCGTCTATGGGGTCACAAAGAGTCGGATACGACTAAAGTGACTTAGCATAGCATAGCATAGCATAAGTTCACTCAGGTAGTAAATTAGCACAAGGCCTTATCTCAGACTGGCTTATCTCTAGATTTCATGCTTTTTGTGTTTGGAAAGGAAATTGAGTTGAATGGGCTTTAACAAATTATCTTGATAGACGGCATGTTGAATCTCAAAGTTGTTAAGCCACTGAAAGTTGAATATATCCTCATGCTCTTTAGCCTTTTTCCCTTGATCCTATTTGTACTCTTCCAAAAAATGAAAATTTCCTGCTTGGACTAGGGCTTCGCCTACAAGGTTCCCCTGTTTCTCTGGCATCCATGTTTAGAGGTAAATTGATGGTCTTTTGCATCCTGTTGCCAAGGAAACAGCAATCTCCTTGTACTGTCACCACAACCCTGGGAAATAGAAACAGCAGTCATTTCAGTTGTTACCCTGCTTGAAATATGGGGTCTGTTTTTAGAACTATGGAGATCATGTAAATAATTAAATAGTGACTTGCTTAGTGACTAAGTTATAGGCCTATGTACTGTGATGACAGCATGGATTTAAAAATCTTTATTTTATTTGACTATCAGTTCATTCATTCCAGTCTATAGGGCATCAAATATTATTTTGGTATCTTCAGATTATCAGAGAGATGAATAATCTTCATTTTTAAAGCAAAGTTTTATGGTGGTCTTTGAAAACTAATCAATTGTTCAGATACACTTAAGGATTATTTAAAACTTAAAAACAGTACTACAGTCTCCATATCTGTGTCTCTTTGTCACAGGAACCAGCTATGGCTCTGTGAGTAATTCTGTTAGTAAGTATGTGTCATAGAAGGAGTGACTATTGGCAAGTTGCTAACACCAATGTTTATGCATCATTTGTGGAATGTGCCTCAATACTTTAGAGTGATTCACTTGCATATTTTAAAATAATAATAAAACCATTCTTGCCATAGAGAAACAAGGGGTAGCTATAACAGACAAGAAGTTTATCAATAAAAATATTTTAATTAACTCATCAGGAAGTATTTATTAAGCACCTATCTGACACATAAATGAAGTGAGACACAGACATTGCCTCTAACTGTAAGAAGATTGCTCACTAATTTACAATTGTGATCATTCTATGTCAAAACTCATACATATGTCAGGCTGCTTGATGGAAAATTTGAGTTGATCATATCATGAAAATGATGGAAGACTCTAGTTTCTTGACATATTTGGATTAAGTTTCAAGAAAATCCTTTTCTAGAAACACATAAAAATATACACTAAAATAAAACAAGCATTATATTAAATATATACTCCAGTTTATAAGAAGGAAAGGAAATTTTCAAGGGAAAATATGAAAACAACTAATAAAAAGATAATAAGCACTTGACTTGTTGTTCTAGTTACCTTGGCTATGGGGAGGAGTTTGACCTTTAAGATCCAAGGACCTGGTAAAAAGCTCTTTAGAAAATAAAGTAATTAGCCTCCAATTAAATAAATTTATACTAAAAAAAAAAAAAAGAAAATAAACAGCATAACAGCAATAACAACAAACTCCAAAATGTCTATTTTGAAATAAATAGTAACTTGTGTTCATGTGAAATTATAGTTCAATATTTTTACCACCAGTGTGGCCCACATATATCTAGACTATGACATAAACAAAAAGGAAGTCTTGGGCTTAATGATATACTTAAATGGAATGGCAGAAGGTAAAATACCTCTTTGGAAGGACATCCTCTCAATCTATGCCAGGTAAGAGTCCCATAATAATATCTGCCAGATATCAGTTAATAATCTACAATTATGAAACACAGATCCACCATAAATAAGAATCAGAGAAAAAACCATAGAAGAATGAGGCTACCAAAATGCTCCAATAACAAAACTATCTTTTAGAGATAATAAAATAACTATGTCTAAGATGATGAAAGACATTTAAAAGAAAGGATTAAAATATAAACATAAAAGCATTATCAAAATGTTTTATTTCTTTTCAAAGCCAGTTACACTAAATCTTAACAGAGCCAGAGAGACAGATATAAGAGGCAGTAAACCTGTGACTCTGCCTAGTCCACTAGTTCATAGCTCAGCTTGGTTACTCACACAAGGTATAAGGTAGTGGAATACCTTGCCTTTCCTATTCCACAAAGGTTTAAGAAAGGTACAGTAGGGAAAGGGGATAAAACCAATTTTGATAAGTAGATAGAACTGAGAAGTCTTCTGGTGCTTTGGGCTTCCCAGGTGGCTCAGTGGGGAAAATCCACCTGCCAATGCAGGAGACGAAAAGGGATGCGGGTTCAGTCCCGGCGTCAGAGAGATTCCCTGGAGCAGGAAATAGCAACCCATTCCAGTATCCTTGCTGGGATAATCCCACGGACAGAGGAGCCTGGCGGGCTACAATCCTTGGGGTCACAAGGAGTTGGACATGACTGACCACACGCGCATGCCAGTGTTTTAATTTAAACTGTGATATGAATTTAACTGCCAGTGCCTATCACCATGTCTAAAAAAAGAGAAAGTGCTCAATAAGTATTTGTTGAGTTAATTAATGAAAGAAAATGAATGGAAAAGACAAGCAATTGAAGGCTAAATAGTTACTTGGGATGAAGCGAGAAACTTCTGATACCTTAAGAGGGTTTTGTGGGGAAAAAAAAAAAAAAATCTGTGTTTCCTATTCTGGGACACAAATCTTCCTGGTGAGTTTTTGCTAAGTTTTTACTTTTCCATGACTAGATGTTGGGTAGGACATCTAGAAGTGTGTACTGTTGCTCAGAGAAAAAGGATGAGTAAATATAAGCGTTTGTTGCTATGCAATGATGAAGTATTCAGGGACCACAGGAGCTGCAGAGGCAAAGAGATTAATTAAAGGCTTTAGGCCTCATCATGAGGGCCTTGAACTTTGTCTGAGTGTTGTAGCCAAAGTAGTTTCCAAAGGGTGGGGCTCAGTGACTCTTTCACCTCAATATTGAGGAGTATCAACTCCCACAGTTTACAGCTGCTCCAGCAACTGGATGCATTTCAAGGAAGAATGACTCATTTTAGAATCCCTGCAGGCAAAGAGACTCATGTTAATGAAAGCAATAGCTTAATGGAATTTATCTGATTTTTAAATATCACCAAGTCCTCTGGTAGACATAAGATGCAAGTCAAGTATTAGAAAGGATAATAATAATAATAATTTAGCTAAATTTCAATTATTCACACGAATGTTGTAAATTTCCCCAGAGTAATTTGTGTTTGGCTTTGATAGACATCGTATGATGTTGTCTTTGTTTTTCAGCAACAGATTTATGTACCCAACAGTGTTTGGCTTACTTTGTTATTGAAATGATTTTTTCATTGCCTGAAAACTCCAAGGAAAGGAAAGGAAGCCCAAAAGACATTCACTGGCAATCAGAAATCAACATAGAATAATCATCTGTACATAGCTTTAAAGTTTTCAGAGCACTTTAAAACTTATCTCATTCTATTTTTATGGTAACAGTGGACAGACTTTTTTCTATGATCCAATGGACATGACTGACCGACTGAACTGAACTGAACTGACTGGACAGATATGGATGTCAAATCATGCCAAGGATGCTTTACCTTATGTAATACCTGTTAGCCTTCTATCATTTCCTAAGCAAATAATTTTTCTAAGAAACAATATGTTTGGTAGGCAAGCACAACTTTAAGAGAAAATCTTCTAGTCTGTTCCTTCCAACTAGATCACCATCCTTGTTAACAGTTCAGTCATTCAGTCATGTCCAACTCTTTGCGACTCCATGGACTGCAGCATGCCAGGCCTTCCTGTCCAACACCAACTCCAGAGCTTACAAAACTCATGTCTATCGAGTGGGTGATGCCATCCAAATATCTCATCCACCGTCATCCCTTTCTCCTCCTGTCTTCAATCTTTCCCAGCATCAGAGTTTTTTCCAATGAGTCAGTTCTTTGCATCAGGTGGCCAAAGTACTGGAGTTTCAGCTTCAGCATTAGTCTTTCCAATGAATATTCAGGACTGATTTCCTTTAGGATGGACTGGTTTGATCTCCTTGCATTTCAAGGGATTCTCAAGAGTCTTATCCAACACTGCAGTTCAAAAGCATCAATTCTTCGGTGCTCAGCTTTCTTTATAGTCCAACTCTCACATCCATACATGACCACTGGAACAACCATAGCTTTGACTAGACGGTTATAGTTGGTTGCATTAACAGGGGCAGTTCTTGATCCTTTTCCTTCTTGCATCCCCCCTTTTTTTGGTAGCTAATTTTATTTATTTTTAATTGAAGGGTAATTGTTCTACAGTACTATGTTAGTTTCTGCCAAACATCAACATAAATCAACCATAGGTATATCTATGTCCTCCCTCTTTGAATCTCCTTTTCACCTCCCTCCCCATCCCACCACTTTAGGTGGTTACAGAGCCCCAGTTTGAGTTCCCTGAGTTACACAGCAAATTCCCGTGTATGACTTTGCACTTCCTCTAAGCAAGAGATGAAGACTGTTTCCCCACTCCATGATTCTGAGTTTGGCCATGAGACTAGTTTTTGTAGTTTCAGTGCAGGTGGAAAACTGAAACATGCCTGCAAGCTTATGATAATATTCTTTTTCTTCTAGTGTCATAAGAAACTGTCTAGACTAAACTAGCATAGGATGAGGCATAAGGAGAAAAGTCTAGTCACTTCACTCTAGGAAGGGACACTTGGCTATGGGAATTCAGGAAGAAAGGCAGAAGAAAGAGGGAAAGAAAAAGGGATGGGAGGAAGGAAGGAGGGAAGGGAGGGAAAAAAAAGAACAAATACATCAGGAAGGAAGAAAAGATATCAGGAAGGAAGGCAGAGTTAGCAGATTCTATTAGTGAAAGCTAATTACTATTAATATTTTGGAAAGCATCCTTCCCAATATCTTTTACATGTATAGATATGTTTGTACATAGGATATAAATCCTAAGTGTGGCAATACTATGCTTTGCTTATTTAAAGATGCCATAAGCATCTTTCTGAACCAATCAATATGGATCATCACCATTTTTTTTAATAGATGCAAACTTTGTGTCATTATTACCATAGTTTATTCAACCCATTCTTTTATTTTGATGGATTGAAAAATGGCCATATATTCTACCTCTCTCTCTCTGTGCTCCTTTGCTGTGTGGTTTTGCTGTTCCTGCCATGAAGAAGTGGAGTCGGTTTCTGCATCATTTGAGTCTGGGTTGTCCTAGTGACTTGTTTTGGCTGAAAATAAAATACAAATGATACTATGCAAGATCTGGTCCTAGTCATCAAAAGGGACCTTGCATGTTTCTATTTGTTCTCTTGGAATCCTGCTAAACTGCTCTGTGAACAAGCCCCGCTGACAGCTAATCATAGACATATGAGTGAGACCAGCCAAACAGGAGAACCATCCAGCTGAACTCTGCCAACTTGCCAACCCACAATGTGTTAGCTGAATAAATGGCTATTGTTGAAGTCATAAAGTTTTGGGGTACCTTTTTTATAGCAAATTGATCATTGATGAACCTTTAGATTGTGCTAGTTTTTCTTTATTATAGACCATGTTTTGATGAAAAAAAATTTGTATAGTTCTTCACATGCTTGTCAGATTTATTTCCTTATACTAAGGAAAGTGAGTGAGATTGCTGGATATGAGGGAATGTTCATTCTAAGTTACAACATATATAGCTAAATTGCTCCCTAGAAAGTAAGATTAGGTTATGTTTTAATCAATCACATACAGCAGTATTCAACAAGGTTGGAGGTAGGCACCAATTTAGATAAAGTGTTTCAGGAAATCTTTTCTGGGGAGGTGACCATTGGAGCAAAGACCTGAGGAGGAAACAATGAAACATGTTTGGGCAAACAGTGGTCCAGGCTAGGAATAAAGCAGTTGTTGTTTAGTCCCTCAGTCGTGTCTGACTCTTTAAGACCCGATGTATAGCCTGCCAGGCTCCTCTGTCCGTGGGATTCTCCAGGCAAGAATACTGGAATGGGCTATTATTTCCTTCTCCAGGAAGGAATGAAGAAAAGAACAAATACATCAGGAATGAAGAAAAGATATCAGGAGGAAAGGAAGGAAGCAAGACAGAAGTAACTGATTCTATTAGTAAGAGGTAATTACTATTAATAGTTTGGAAAACATGAAGGGATGTTCCTGACCCAGGGATCAAACCCACTTCTCCTGCATTGGCAGGCAGATTCTCTACTGCCGAGCCACCAGGAAGCCCAATGGAGCAATGACAAAGACACTTGGAGTGAAGGGGGTATATGAAGTTTTTGGCTACTGTGGCTTTAACTGAGTGAAGGAGGCCCGGTAGTTGGATTGCAGATATGCAGGGGCCAGATTCTGTAGCACCTCTGAGGCTGCAATGAGCATTTTGTATATTATTCTGAGTTTGGTGGGATGCCACCAGAAGTTTCTGTGCAGGACTGTGGTATCATCATCATTAGCATCATCAGCAGCAGCATTTTCCTCATCACTAATACTTGATAAGTGTCTGCTATATACAAGATGTTCCAAGCAAGCATGTTCCACATGTTAATACATTTAATCTTTTCAATGTAAGAACTAGACACTATCACTATCATTTTAATTTTACAAATAACACAACAAGCATAAAAAGATTAGATGAATTGGTCAAGTTCACACAATGAATTGGAGGCAGAACTAAGATTCAAACCCAGGTAGTCAGGATCCAAATCCTGGAATTAATGTGGTTTACATTTTAAAATGATGCCTCTTGTAAGAATTCTCTATAGAAGAGCAAGCAGGAAAACAACACGTTAGAAGCTATTATAGGACTCTTGAGGGATCCTATAATTATTTTAAAAATTATAGCTAATTTGATTGATAGAAATGATATATCTTTGGCATTTTATTTGCATTTTTTAAATTAATAGTGAAATTGAATATTTTTCTTATGATGTCGAGTATTTATATTTCTTTATTTTTTTCTTTAGGCCATGCCTTGTGATATGCAGGATCGAGTTCACTGACCAGGGATCAAACCACGGGAGCACAGAGTCTTAACCACTGAACCACTAGGAAAGTCCCTGGATATTTGTATTTCTATGGTTATTTGAATGTACATATTTTTTCATATGATTTTTTTCTGTTGGGATTGTTTTATATTTATTTCTGAGAACTCTTTGTATATTAGCTATATTAGCTTAAATGCATGAATTCATTTATATAACATAATTTGCTGAGGTGAAAATATAGTGTTATTAAAATTTTCCAGTTTGTTGTCTTTGGTATTTTGACTTTGTTGATTTCTTTTTTTTTTCATACATTTCATCTTATTTTTATGCAGCAAGATTTCATTATATTTTATGGTTTCTGAATTTTCTGTTATACTTGGAACAGCTTTATCCATCACAAAATTATAAAAGTATTCACCCATATTTTCCTAGTGCTTTTATGTTTGCATTTCTTTTTACTTAAATATTTGATTCATTTAAAATTTATATTGGAATCAGGAGTGAGTTGAGATGCAGATTAATTTATTTTATAAATTACTAACAGATTTTTCCAACATTATTATAAGCATACTCCATCTTTTTTTGCTCTGATTTGAAATTGCATCTTTGATATAAACTAAGTTTACATATATGTTGGTATTATTTTTATATTCAATTCTATTCCTGCCTGAATACAAGACCGTTTTAGTGATAATGATTTTATAGTTAATTTTAATATCTGTTAAGATAAATATACCTCTCTCCATTAATCATCCTTTTTAGCATTTTCCTAGCAATTTCTGCTTGTTCATTCTTTAGACTACATTTTAGAATAATTTTTTTTGGTTAAAAGCATTTTGTTGAGATTTTGATTGGGATTGTAGAATTCTATAATTTTTTTGTAGAGTGATTTAGAGAGAACTGATGTCTTTCAAGATTAAATTGCAGCTGTAACTGAAAGGTATCATCATTTTGTTAACTGTGCAATATTACTGTTATTGTAACTACTAATATATTGCATGGGGGGAATTTCCTTATTATCATCTTGTCTTCTCCTCACTCCTCTCCTTTCCACCCACCTCCACCCTTCCCTCCCACAGAAATTGCAGAGCATATTAAAATAGGGACTTTTCAGTACACTCTCTTGAACTTAAGCTTTCTTCTTTTACTTACTCTGCTTTATCTGCTCCCCAGAGCTGGGGGAATGGTTATTACTAAGCTCCAAATCTTAGTTCCCAGAAGAGGAATGTGTATAAAAGAGCAGATTGGTCCTTAACATCTGTAGCTTTCCAGCTCGTTGTATGATTAGTCTATGAGCAAGCCACCGGGCATTTTTTTTTTTTTTTTCCAAGGACTTACTTCACGTTAGCGCACTTTTGTTTTACAACACTGTTTCCAAGTTTATGACTTTCTTGCTTGAGCCGCTTGTTTCAGTCGCATCTAATATTTCATCAAATATGGTAAAGAAACCATGAGAATGAATTGATGCTCCTTGTGAGCCGTCTGAAGCAGACACCGCCAGATTGCTGTAAAATGGCTTTCCTTTTTAGCCCTTCTGAATTGTAATATGTTTCTGAGGCCAAATTCTTTGGGGAAACATTATGACTTTTTAAGGTCTCCAAACTTTATGCTTCAGTACAAAAGGCCTAAGGGTGAGGATTTTAAATGGATGAAGTGGAGAAATTTGCACTTCCTTAAGCAAACATATAGCATTTCCTATCATGTGTCAGAAATGAAAACAAAAAATACAAACTAATTTGTCATGAAATTTTCCCTTTTATAATTCCCTCTTTGGTGCTTTTTCAACCTAACAAGTCATATTTTCTCTTCTTTCGTGTCAGGTTTATAGCTTTGCTGGTCACAGTTTCAATAACCATGATGGACGATCTTCTGTTCTATATATCATGTACAAGTATTCGGCTTAAAAGTATCTTTGTGTTCACAGCTTGCTTTCTGTCACCTCCCCGATCCCTCCTCCCCACTGCATATGCACATGGCGTTATATTATATGCGCGGAGAGCTTTGGGGAAAGCTCATATTTAGGAACATTAAGTAAGCAGAGGATGGCTGCTTATTTGGGCTGAGACTGACCTCACTATGAAATGAGGCAAATTGTCATATTTATGACTCAGGGTAAGTCAATAATATATTGGCGTTCACATGTGGAAACCCATTTATTCCCCAACATGTGGCCTCATTTTGCTTTTCTCCCAAGTAGTGGTTTTCACCTAAGTATGTTTTTTTATTTTTTGCTCTTTTTCTTTCTCTTCCTTGTTTCATTTTTTTTTCTTCATTCTTTCTCTATCCCTCTCTTCCTTCCTTTCATACTTTCTTCCCCTTCTCTCATTCCTGAGCCCCCAAGAAAACTTGGTGGGATTTACAGCATTTCTATATAGGATAAAAACAGCCTTCTCTTCAGATAACTGAAACTATTATTTCCTTTACCCTCTTATTTCCACCCTCTGCTTGTTAGACCCAGGCTTACACACACACACACACAGGGTCACTCACTGAAAAGGAAAATTACATGGTGGATAAATGCTATTCACAACTATTGCCTGGAAATCTGATCCTTGGGTTCTTTGGAATCTGAGTCAGTATCATTTGTTTTTCTTGCTATACTGCATCTCTGTAAATTACAGCAGGAGAAATGAAGGTCGTGTGGTTTCTGATTTACTGTAGAGAATATTGAGAAGGGGAAAAAAAAGTATCAGAGTAGTCATTGATAATCAAAAAACAGAAAAACCTCACTGTGAGTCTTTATTCTTGTTAAATTTGGTCAGCTGTACCTTCTTAGTCTCCTAGCTACAAGGCCCCCATTATCCTTAAATCTATTTTTATAACAACTCTATTTTGCAAGTGGGGTTTTGGTTGGGAAGGCGTACAGAAAAACTTTACATCCCTTCCCGTCTTCCCAGTGTGTCTTGGAAATCAAGTTTCTCTTCCTCGCTTTTCTAGTTTCACAGATTTGTGGGGTTTGGAGGCGACTCTTTCTGTACCATCTTTCTCCTCCTCCTTGTATTTGGATTCCAGTTTGGATTCCACAGGCTGTTTGTGGCCAGCCGTCCTCTTCCCCAGCAAATTGTGATGTGCAGATGTTTGTACTTGTTTAGGGGAGAGAGTCTTGCTCTAGGGAAATACCCCAAAATGCTGAGATGGTCTTTGCTAGCTGCTGTCATTCTTGATTTTCCTCACCAAGCAGACAGCAATGCAAGGTATTGGAACAGCTGTCCAGACGCTGAGCATACTTAGTGTTGATGCTAAATGCTGTAAACACTTTCAACCACCATTGAAATCAACAGTGACTTCTTTATTTCGCTCTAAGCAATTCTAAGTAACTGGTTGGGGTGAATTTTCCACTTTTACCCCTTAGATTCAGGAGGATTAAATTGTTAAGCATAGAACTGGGCCGGGGAGATGGGTTAAAACATTCATCTGTGTTTACTCCCAGAATTAGAAAAGAAACTTATGGTTACCAGTGGGGAAGGATGGGGGAAAGGGAGAGTTAGGGGAGTTTGGGATGGACGTGTACACATTGCTATATTTAAAATGGGTAACCAACAAGGACCTACGGTACAGCACAGGGAACTCTGCTCAATGTTATGGGGCAGTCTGGATGGGAGGGGAGTTTTCAAGGGAGTGGACACATGTATATATGTATGAAACTAGCACATTGTTGATCAGCTATCCTCCAATATACTTCCCAGGTGGCGCTAGTGGTCAAGAATCCACCTGCCAATGCAGGCGATGTAAGAGATGTGGGCTCAATACCTGGGTCAGGAAGATCCCCTGGAGAAGGGCATGGCAACCCACTCCAGTATTCTTGCTTGGAGAATCCTATGGACAGAGGAGCCTGGAGGGCTACAGTCTGTAGGGTCGCAAAGAGTCGGACCCGACTGAAGTTACTTAGCCTGCATGCATACCCCATGTACAAAATAAAAAGTTAAAAAAATCATCTGTATTGCTGCCTTTCTGGCTCCTGGGAGCTCTCTCTCCCCACAGCCTCTGTTTCCAATCTGTGATTTCAAAGAATTGATTCTCTCTGAGGTCATTTCCTGTAATAGCACTCGATGCCCTGTTTGTTGTTGCTTGGTTGTTTAAGAAGGGAATTGGGTAGGATTTTCTTCCTACCACATTTTCAACTTATCCTCTGACTGCAGCAAAGAAGAGAACTATCTGGGGAGAATAATACTCACGAGAGACCTACTTCCCCTAATGCTGAAAAGAAGAGAGACTAAGGCCGTCTCCTCAGATCATAAAACAAAGCAAGATTTGGCAGCTCTCCAGCTCATTTGATTTGAGTTAAACAGGGGTGAATTTTTTATGTTTTGTTTTTGGCTTAACAATCATAGAGTTTTTGAGAAAGTTGATTATAGTGCCATTACTGATCATTCTAAAGACAACCTGTTGTGTTGTATCACGTAGCTTAAGAAGCCCGTATGATTCTCAAGAATTTCAGTTGTGTGACTAATTTCTACCTAAAGATTTTGCATGTGAGTAAAGCAAAAAGCTGTCTTACCATGAAGTATGCATTTATTAGGGCTTTGGTTAATTTGATTGAAAGGAATAATCAGGCTGTAGAAGCTGAGCTCAAGCTTAGTTCAAGGACTTGATTTCCCTGTTTGCTCCCATTTTGAAAATTCACATTCCTTGGCTAATACAATCTAGATTCACACTCCAAAAGGGCTAGACTCAGGGATCCTTGATGACAGGAATCGTATTTTAGTTTTTGTGTCAATAGCATGGTGCCTGAATGTAGTAGGTGCTTTTTAAATATATTTTGAAAAGGTATGTAATTAAACAGTGGATCAATTCATTTTTACCACCTTTTTATTGCGATAAAATATGCATAACATGGGCTTTTCAGGTGGTGCTAGTGGTAAGAACCCGCCTGCCAATGCAGGGACATAAGAGACGCAGGTTCCATCCCTGGGTCCGGAAGATCCCCTGGAAGAGGGCATGGCAACCCACTCCAGTATTCTTGCCTGGGAAATCCCATGGACAGAGGAGCCTAGTGGGCTACAATCCATAGGGTCACAAAGAGTCAGACATGACTGAAGGGACTTAGCACACACTCTACATAACATGCACTATTTTACTCATTTCAAGTGTGTAGTTCAATGGTATTAAGCACATTCACATTGTTGTGCAACCATCACCACCATCCATTTTCAGAATTTTTTTCATCCTCCCAAACTGAAACTTTATACCCATTAAGCAATAGTTCCCCATTCTTTCCTACTCCCACCCGACTCCCAGGCCTTGGAAACCACCATTCTACTTTCTGTCTTTATGGATTTGGCTACTCTACGTACTTCATGTAATAGAATAATACAGTATTTGAACTTCCGAGTCTGGCTTATTTCACTTAACATGTCTTCAAAACTCATCCATGTTGTAGCATGTCTCAGAATTTCCTTTCTTTTGAAGATTGAATGATATTCCATTGAATGCACAGACCACATTGTATTTATCCAGTGATGAAAGTTTGGATTGGTTTTATCTTTTGGCTATTGTGAATAATGTTGCTGTGAACTTGGCACATGATAAAAATTTTACCATTTTTATAAGAAATAAATCATCACTCAGAAAGAATCCACATTAGAGGAATAATTTAAATCTATTAATGTAGCTGAAGTGCTTAAGCCATTTTCTGGGTCAGTTTGGTTTGTCCTGGGAAGTTCACCTCCCAGAGAGTGAACCCTATCAGGGTAACACTCTTGTCATGTCAACCTTTATACTTTCAGCATCTGACTAGAGCCTGCCCAAGACGGCTGAGCAGTGTTGTTGAATGGATTTACTAGAGTTAATGATCAGATTTGTACTTTCAGCCTCAGAGAGAAAAAAGAAATTAAAGCTAGAATACTGAGTGTATTTATCATTAACTGATTTTATCTATGCTTTCTTTCTTTCCTACTAAACTGGATATTTTCTCAGCATAGAGACCAGTTTGAAATTAGGGAAATTCAATCTTTTTTAATTACATTTTTTCATAAGAATGTCTAAAACTAATGTCACTTGTTCATCTTTATATTGACACCTAAATTTTTGCATAATATGTTAAGCAATACTATGAAAATTACTTGTGTGTTGCAGGAATTGACGGTTAATATAAAATTGTTACCTCACTATTTTGGCATGCCAAGTTGCTTCAGTCGTGGCTGACTCTGCCACCCCATGGACTGTAACCCTCCAGACTCCTTTGTCCATGGGATTCTCCAGGCAAGAATACTGAAGTGGCTTGCCATTTCCTTCTCCAGAGATCTTCCTGACCCAGGGATCAAACCTACATCTCTTGTCTCCTGCTTTGGCTGGCCCATTCTTTACCACTACTGCCATTTCCAAAAGTATATAGCATAAAAATTTGATCCTACCATCATCTACTTACATATAGATAATTAAGCCCTATTTTCACAGTTGGGAATTTTAGAGGTTCTTCTTCTTACCTTAATTTATATTATCATTCTACTTCTCTCACAGAATTTTGAGCTAACTTAACAGTTGTTTTATGGTTATTGAACACCATACCACTCTTATTAGCAACACCATATCTTTCAAATGTTTGATTTAAATTTTCAGTGCCCACAAGACTCCATGTTGGAAACAATTTCTGCTGTGCTGAATCATTCAATTATCACAAACATTATTAGTGCATAGTCAATCAAAAACCACAATTTAAAAAATTACTTATAATCTTACAATTTATGATTATTACTCATACAGTAATACAAAATTTTATGGGATGTAAATTTTTTAGTGATAGGAGATTTAAAATTTTATATTTGTTCTCTTAATTACCAGACAAATGGAATTCAGAATCAATATTATTTCTATTTTTTACTTTAACAGATGTAGCATTGAAATATTTTGTTCTCATAATAAATTAGATGGGAATGAATACCTTTTGATGTAAGTGTTAAAAGGCAATTAAGAGATCTATCATCAAAAGTATTTTAAATAATTAATCAGATGGCAGTTCAGTTAGGTCCTCCTTCATTTTCTTAATTTTTTGGAAGTATAATTCCTTGCACTAGTTAATATAAATATTAATTTAATTATATTAATATAATTAATTAAATGCCAATATTAACATTTTCATATTTTAATTAATCAAATTAACTTATTTAATCACTGATTTTTTTGACAGCCATTTCACTTTTGAATTTTAAAGATGAATTAATAAGGCAGGAAAATGTGGCATGAGTTTGTGCTTGGGATTACAAAGTTGCAGTTGCCTTCAATATATAATTTTTTTAATAAACATTTTTTTTTTCTTTGCTCTTGCAGAACTCTTCCTTAGGAGCAGTTCATTTTTTTTTTTTTTTTGGAGAATAGTTGGAGGACGGAAAAGAACAAGATCATTAAACAAAAATCTTTATCTCACTTGCTTTTGCACTCTAAAATATATCTAACTTCAGAACATCCTAAATGGGTTGATAATACTTAGGGTCTACTGCCAGACTTTGCTTTTATACACACAAGTACATAAGATGGGAAAACATAAGGAGCCCTCTCACTGGTTTAGGTGTCTCCTATAGCCACAGGAGCCTTCACCAATGCCAATATTTCAAATGGTCTGTTTGACAGGGGGAGGGCTGAAGGATTTCACATCTCAGGAAAATGCACCATCATAAGGTTCAGGATCAGAGGTATGTCTGTCTTTTGTCAATTGGCAGAAGGAAGAATGGACAGGAAATGTCAACTCCAGACATTTCTTCAAGTAAAGAGATTTTTAAAAACCAAATATGGAAGCTGAGAAACAGAAAATGTATTCTTTTAAAATTACCCAAGTCAATAGCCCCTTGGACAGTGTATACCTTCAGGGCTATTTATATTCCAGCTTAACCACCACTGTCTTATGTTCCTCTGCATCATCATTTAGCTTAATAAACACTGATACTTATGAGGGCGTCACAGTTGTAAATTCCTTACTTTCATGATACCATTTCTTATGAACTTGTTAGCTCCATGAGTTGCTACAGATTGCATAGCTCTGGGTGACAGACACCTCATTCATTCATTTTTTTTTTTTTCATTTGTTAATTTGGCAAATACATGAGAAATACCTACCATTTACAATTCATTGTAGCTTAGCTAAAGATAATAACAAAATAAAATAAGGAGCTCCTATTAGAAATGAGAAGGCTTGTACACAAATAACTATGATACAAATCAGAAATTTTCACATTGTTATGTGGGGAGTTTAGAGGACGAAACAATTATGGCTTGAAGAATCAGATCCCAAGAATGACAGTGTACGTGTATATGGATAGAGGCAAAGCCATCTTGACTTCTAGAAATGCAACTTGAGAGGTCTGTTGGCCCAATCTTCCTATTTGAAAGACAGCACTTTATTTAACCTTTTGTAATTTACATGCTCAAGCTAATATTTGTGACTATGTATATAAAACCTTGAAAGTGAATTCACTTATTCCCTACTTACAGAGTCAATTGAATCACGTTTTATTTCTTTTTCAGCTGAGAATAGGCATATAGCATCATAGTCTGTCAGTTTCATATTTATTGGGGGAATATTTTCAGATCAATCTTTCCTCACTGGCTCGAGAACACATTTACTTTTATTTCATGAACTCTACTTCAACCAAAAAAAAAATAGTCTATGATGCTGACTCAGCACACAAAGCTACATTTTATACCTGTCAGGCTGCATATAGATTTTTATAAGGTGAACAATGGTTGTATTTAAGTACCGATGTAGTAATCATGAAGTCTTCTGGCAGTATCCTTTGGAAACTGAATCCATAAATTTTATTAGTATTAAATGTTTCTAATGGGAGTTGACAAATAGTTGAATGGGATAGTCTTTTCTCTGTTCTTGGCAAAAAGAGAGGGAAGAAAAAGTCCCTATTACACAACGAGAAATGCATTAATGCTCAAGCCCATTCATCTCAATTTTGCACAAATATAATTTAAGACCTTTTACAACTGTTGGTGAAATTACAGTGTGCTGTGGGGAAGTTGCAAAATTTTTATGGACCTAATAAAATTGTCATTGTAATACCATTATAGGGTGCTGGGACAATGTAGATATTTGTAATATCGTACTCCCATGCCAAACTGAAAAGGGAGATAGTAAGTTTGATTGGAGGCAAATGCTGAATAGGGCTAAAATCCAAGTTTGTTTGATAATGAAAATCTCCCTATTAGTGTTTGGTATCAAACGAAATTGCATGGGTGTTTAGGCATTTTGACTGGTTGGCTTTATAATGGACCAGATAAACATTATCAAGCACAGTCTATAAAATAAGTTATTATTGAAATAATCATGTACTATCTTCAAAGAAATTTCAGAATAATTTTCATTTGTGTAGTTTCTACTTTTTTACCCAAGTGTGATTTCAGAAATACACTCAGTGGCCTTTTTCTACTCTCACTTTTAGCACACAGCCAAAAATCTCTTGATGGTCTTTAGTCAGACTAAAAGCTTTTGAAAACGTCTGATAAGAAATCTAGTCACTTTGATGCATGAGGTCAAAATAAACAGCCCTTCTTGTTATCAACACTTCTGGTGATATCAGTTAGGAGAGGGTAGTATAAAACAGCTCAACACTAAAATCTTGAAGACCGAGAACAGGATTTGCAGCACGTGCCCCCATTGGAGCTGTGGCCTTTTTAAAATATGTCCACTGCCTATCCTGCCTGGAAAATCCCATGGACAGAGGAGCCTGGTGGGCTGCAGTCCATGGAGTCGCAAAGAGTTGGACACGACTGAGGGACTTCACTTTCAGTTTTCCCTTTCATGCATTAGAGAAGGAAATGGCAACCCACTCCAGTGTTCTTGCCTGGAGAATCCCAGGGACGGGGGAGCCTGGTGGGCTGCTGTCTATGGGGTCGCGCAGAGTTGGACACGACTGAAGTGACAGCAGCAGCAGCCTATCCTGGGTTCACGTCCAAGATCCACAACAGAATCAAATGGATCAAACATTCAGTTTCTCCAAGGTGGAGTGTGACATACAGCATGCACTCTAGCTGTGAAAGACACGAGGTTTACCCGTTTCTGTTGATGGACCTCAGCTGAGAAAAGTAATACAAACACAAGCCATTAATACATCACTGACGAAGTCTTTCATTTGAATCCTGACATCCTTGCCATTCCTGAAAAAAATTAGTTTATCTAAACCTGTTAATCCTATTCCCCCTTAGTAGTGATTGGTCTAGGAATGGGCCCATTGACCCACTGCCTTCCGGTGTTCCATGAAGTTAAGCGTCCTAGTACTTCCTGGGGTGACCCAGGAAGGACAGTCCCTTTCTCCCTTGTGTCCAAGTGTGACCCATGGAAATGCTGCAGCCATCTCACTACAGCTGAGGATGAGGCAGACTGGAGCTAGGAGAGACCCAGGGAAGACCTGGGACAGGGCCCTGACATGATCTACCTGCCTTTTCTCTCCTGGGCAAACATCTGAGTCAGGAAAGAAACTTGGCCAGGGACAAATTTGTAGAGCTATGCCACTTGCCAGTCACATAAACTTTTGGAAAAGTCTCACTCTATCTGAGCCTTGGTCTCTCCACCTATGAAACAAGGATACAAAAAGTACATATTTTATAAGGCTGATTGTGAACCTTAAGTGAGTGCATACATGTAAGCTGCTCAAAAGAGTGTCTGGTACACTGTGGATGCTCAATAAATGTCTGCTTTACTTATTATTTTTGTTACGTGAAAAATGGTCTTCCTTTATTGTTTACACCATTGTGAGTCAGAATTTTCTGTCATTTTAAAACAGAAATATTTGGCAATTTCACATAGCATCATTGATACATTGGTTTTGCTCCAAGGTCATATTTTTAAGGAAGACTCAGCTCACCAACCTATTTCACTGACGCCTACCTCTAGCATTGCCTGCCTCCTCCCCTGACTTGTTTTTCCCCAAAGAACCTATCATCAGATCAATAACATATTTTACTTATTGATTTGTTGGCATGTTGTCTTCCCTCATGAGGATGTAAATCTCACAGGGACAAGGGTTTTTTACCTTTTTTTACAGCTCTACTCCACAGTGTCTAGGTTGAGTACCTGGCACAGAGGAGGCACTCAATAAACATTTGTTGACTGAATAAATGTTGTATCACATGCGGCTTGGTAACACTGCGGCAAACAGGGCAAGCAAATCTCTACACCCTTGGATCATAAGGTGACAGACAGGCAGTGAAGTCAATGCTTCTTCCTCCAGATAGAAGAATGAAACAATTTAGGTAGCTTCAGAAGTTATTGAGCAAAATGCTCACTTTCTGGGTCAAGCCTCTACTCTAAGGGAGAAATTATCAGCATCTTTAAGGAGGGATACATCATATCAGTTTGTGTGGGCTGCTAAGTCTGAAATCCATTGGGTAAGGCAACAGTCTGGAAACTGGGGCAGAAGTTGATGATGGAGTTTTAGGAAGAATTTTTTCTCCAAGAAACCTATTTTTGTTCTTAAAAGCCTCAAAACTGACTGCATGAGGCTCTTCCACATTATTGAGGTAATCTACTTAAAGTCAACTGATTGGAGATGTTCCCACACTGCAGGAAGTGAGTGGTAGGCTTAATCGATGCTTCGTCTGTATTTACGGCCACTCCCCATTGCTCACAGCATCACCTGAGCTCCGCTTCCTGTCAGATCAGTGGCTGCCTTAGATTCTCATAGGAGTGCAGACCTACTGTGAACTGCGCCTTAGATTCTCATAGGAGTGCAGACCTACTGTGAACTGCGCCTTAGATTCTCATAGGAGTGCAGACCTACTGTGAACTGCACCTTAGATTCTCATAGGAGTGCAGACCTACTGTGAACTGTGCAAGTGAGAGATTTGTGTGGTGTGCTCCTTATGAGAATCTAATGCCCAGTGATCTGATTCCACACTATGGTGAGTTGTATAATTATTTCATTGTATATATCAATTAATAAGAATAAAAATAAAGTATATAAAAGTTAATGCACTTGAATTATCTTGAAACCAACCCCCTCACTGCCCTGATCCCAGGAAAAATTGTCTTCCACAAAACTGGCCCCTGGTGCCAAAAATGTTGAGGACTGCTGCCTTACATGATTATCTCATTTAATCCTCACTGAAATCCTATGAGGTAGAAGCTACTGCTGCCCTCATTTTACAGTTTAGTCTCTTGGGTCACAAAGCCCTTAAGATCATGAAGCATTTCCAGTCCTTCCAGTGTACTCAAGTTCAGAGCTTTATTTGCAATGGATTCTAAAGCAGGGCTGACTGTTAGACTGGCTGCTGCTGCTGCTAAGTCGCTTCAGTGGTGTCCGACTCTGTGCGACCCACAGATGGAAGCTCACCAGGCTCCCCCGTCCCTGGGATTCTCCAGGCAAGAATACTGGAGTGGGTTGCCATTTCCTTCTCCAATGCATGAAAGTGAAAAGTGAAAGTGAAGTCGCTCAGTCATGTCGGACTCTTAGCGACCTCATGGACTGGAGCCTACCAGGATCCTCCATCCATGGGATTTTCCAGGCAAGAGTACTGGGGTGGGGTGCCATTGCCTAAGGTTCCTTAAAAAAGGGTTGCCTTTTTTTTTTTTTTTTAAAGGCCTGAGAGGGCTCACTTTTTCTATCCAAAGAGCAATAAACTTGTGTCTTTTCATTTCAACCCCTTATTGTAATGCTGCCAAGATCAAAACACCTTGGGTTGGAAACCTGACTAGGAATACATTATGATCAAAAAAGGCTCCATCTTATATGTCACAAGTTTTAAATTTAAGGTTCATTTCAATGTTCATTTCAATCTGGAAAAGCATAATTTCATTTGAAGGAAAAAGAAAACAATCACTTTAATAAAAGTCTTTATGAACGAGGTTCAGAGTGCTTCTTGGACAACAAATGACTCAGAAAACAACGTTGTGGTGAGTTAAGTGTAAATGGGTCAGAAACATGCAGATTAAATTTCCCTGGAAACACTCAAGGGCTTCCAAAATTAATGGGGGGAAAAATACTTGGATAATGTATATTTTAAACTTTATGCTTTTAATTCTTTTTTCCCCCTTTTCACTCTGCTGATTTAATTTTCTTCTACAAAACACTTCCTAGGGTGACTTCATTTCTTGTGGTCAGAATGCTGTCAGGCCAAATTGTCATTAATCCAGGTGCATTCTGGGTGGCCCAACCTGGGTATCAGCTGTATTCTTTCTCTAACACAGTTCGCTTTTCTCTCCACTATGTGTCTTTCAATACAGGAAAGGTATAAAAATAAAAACACAGTTCAAAGTCTGTGCCAAGCTTTGGGGCCTTGTGAAAGTCCACCATTATGACACTTGAGAGATAAATGTGTGAGGCTCTCATGTGTGAGGCTCTCATATGTTAAAAACTGATAAATCTTCTGTGCTTTAACTCAGAAAATACAGCTATGGATATGGATGTGGTAGGAGGATACATAAATCAAGATTTGAAGATTCTTAGGAGGGACTTTTGAAAGGCCCTCTAACCCATTCCCAAGCCTCAGACATATCTCAATATAAAACATGACAGAAACATAATTATAGTCCCATTTCATAAATGATGCCTGAGATAAATTTTCTTCAGCATACTTTAGAAAAATATCCCTATATATTTTTCCTCTCCAGAAGTCCCCATTAAAACTAACCAAATTCCATTTTATAGGAATTTAGGTTTATTTTCTTTTTTCCTGTCTTTGAAGGAGAACAGACTCTGGAACACTGGATTAGTGTCCAAGACTTTTCTTGCTTGGGCCTCGTCTGACCTTAGTCAGTGAAACTTGTCAGACATTTCTCTCTTTCTGAAGATAATAATGCTGACAATGCTTGTTTTGCAATTCTTCCTGCCATATCTACAAGCAATATCCTCTCCAAAGTCTATTAAATCCTTTCCATCACAGCACATTATATGATAGAAAAAAGCAATTTACTTTATTTAATGAGTGTCAAAGTAGTGGAAAATATGGTAGCTGCCTCCTAGAGCTTAGAGTTTGGTTGGGGTTACAGAATTCACATGCATGGTTGTGTGACAGGGTTGGCAAATCCTCTCTCTAAAGGCAAGTATCAAGTTGAACAAAATTGATAAAAACAACTACTTCTGGAACTCAACCAAAGGTATGCAACAATATGATTAAGATGACAACTCACCACAAATTGGTGTATATAATCAATGCAATCTCTCAAAATACAAGCAAGTATTTTTACAAAAATTGACAAAATTCTCCTAAAATTTATAAGGAAATACAAAGGACCTAGATAGCCAAAATTAGTTTTGAAAATAAGCACAGACTCGAGGCATTATTTTATCTGATTTAAAAACTTACTATAACATCTTAGCAAAAAACAACAACAAAAAATCAGTGTGTTATTGGTGCAAGGATACACTTAATAATCAATGGAACAGAGTTAAAAGTCCATAGATAGTTCATTTCATTAAAGGGTAATTAATTTTTAGCAAAGAATGTCAAGACAATTAACTGGGAAACAATAGTCTTTTCATCAAGGATGCTAGGATTATTGTATTCCTAGTGGAAAAACCTGGACATGGAACCTTCATATCACATGCAAAATTGATTCAAAATGGATTATAGATCAAAATGTAAGAGCTAAAACTATACAACTTCTTGAGGAAAATATCAAAGAAAATATTTGTGATCTCGAGTAGGAAAAAAATTATTAAACATAACTCCAAAACATGATCCATAAAAAAACTGATAAATTGAACATTACCAAAATTTAAACTGTTTGTATTGCCAAAGACACCATTATCCTAATAGAAAGACAAGACACACATAAGGAGAAAATATTTGCAAGTCATACATATTTTTTCATAAAGGACTAGTACCCAAAATACATGAAGAACAATTACAACTCAGTAAGATAAATAATCTGACATAAAAATAGGCAAAAGATCTGAGTAGATATTTTACCAATGAAGATATTCAAATTACTAATAATTATTGTGAATAAAAATGTTGAACATTAGTTGTATGAGAAATGCAAATTAAAACTACAATGTTATACCTCTATATATTGATTAGAATAACTGTAAAAAAGATAAAACTGAGAATTAATGAGAAAGTAGAGAGACTGGAACCATTACTCATTGTTGATGGGAATATAAAATTCATAGTCACTTTAGAAAACAGTTTGATAGTTTCTTTAAAAGCTAAACATAAATTTACATGACTCATCAATTTCACTGTTCGGAACCTACCCAAGAAAACATGTCCACACGAAGGTGTGGATATGAACATTCAAAGTATAAAATGGAAAAATCCAAATGTCCATAAAGTGATGACTGATTTTTAAAAAATTATATTTCAGTACAAGGCAGTATTTATTTATCAATAGAAAGGAAATAAGGATTCTACTAACTGATGCTATGACATGCATGAGCCTCAAAAAATGATGCTGACTTGAAGAAGCCAGATATAAGTAGCTACATATTATATGATTCCATATACATAAAATCTCCAGAAAAAGCATATGTTTAGAGATAGGAAGCAGGACATTAACTGCCTGGTGCTGAGGAGAGTGGTGAGAATGAACTACAAAGGGCATGAGCACACTTTTTGGAGTTTAAGGGAATGTTCTAAAACTGGGTTGTGGTGTTGATTATTCAACTCTATGAATCTGACTTAAAAAATCATTGAAATGTACACTTACAATGAATAGATTAAATTATAATTCAATAAAGCTGTTAAAGAAGAAAACATGATCTATATACCATTTATCAGACATAGTACTAGGTGCTGGGAACAGAGGGAAACTAAGTCAGACAAAAATCCTGCCCATATGGGGGCTTATAGGTAGCTGGAATCTCTAAGGATTATGAGCAGGATGGCCTGCCTTTGCAGTTTCTGAAACAAATGAACCATGTTAAATGCTCTATATTCTTCCTGCTTTCATGGAAAGTGAAAGTGAAGTCGCTCAGTCGTGTCTGACTCTTTGCGATCCCATGGACTATAGTCTACCAGGCTTCTCTGCCCATGGGATTTTCCAGGCAAGAGTACTGGAGTGGGTTGCCATTTCCTTCTCCAGGGGATCTTCCTGACCCAGGGCTCGAACCCAGGTCGCCTGCATTGCAGGCAGACGCTTTACCCTCTGAGCCACCAGGGAATCTTATGTTCTATTTGTAGAGGTTTTGGGGAAGATGGAAAAGAAGGACACAAACATGTAAATATATAACATTTTAGGAGACGATAAATGCTGTTCGTAAAAACTGATCAAAGAAAGGAAATAAAAACTGCTGAGAGGACCAGGATGAGGTGTTATTCTAAACAGGATGGTAATGGAAGGCCTCCTTAGTAAGGTAATATTGGACTAGAGAGATCCTGGAGAAAGGGAAGGAGACCCGCACCTTGTCCAGGGGAAAGAGCATTCCCGGCAGATGGAACTGAGTCAAGGATATTCATGGCTTCTTTGAGGACTGGCAAGGATAGTGTGGCCAGAACACACTGAGTGGGGAGCAAAGAGGTCCAGTTAGGGTAGATCACTTAGGGCAGTGATTTGCATTGTAGGACTTTAGATCTTGCTCCAAGTGAGCTTAGAAGTCATGGGAAGGTCTGTTTGTTTGTTTGTTTGTTTTGTATGTCTCTCAGTAAAGCTGTAAATAATGAGAGACATGGGAAGATTTTGAGCAGAGAAGTGAAATGATTTCACACACTCCAATGGTTCATTTTGGGCTTCCCCAGTGCCTCAGTGGTAACGAATCTGCCTGCAGTGCAGGAGATGTGGCTGGAGACGCAAGTTCCACGCCTGGGTCAGGAAGATCTCCTGGAGAGGGAAATAGCAACCCACTCCAGTATTCTTGCTTGGGAAATCCCAAGGACAGGGGAGCCTGGCTGGCTACAGTCCATAGAGTCACAAAAGAGTCAGACACAGCTTAGTGAATAAGCAATCAGATCAGATCAGTCGCTCAGTCGTGTCCGACTCTTTGCGACCCCATGAACCGCAGCACGCCAGGCCTCCCTGTCCATCACCAGCTCCCGGAGGTCACTCAGACTCGCATCCATCGAGTCAGTGATGCCATCACTGACTAAGCAATAACAATGGTTCATTTTGGCAGCTGGCGGAGAATAGGCAGTAGAGTGCAAGGGTGGAAGCAAGAAGCACAACTTGAGGAATTTCAGTCATCCAGGAGAAAGATGCCAATGGCTCAAATCAGGTCTTAGCAATTTACACGGTGAGAAGTCGTCCTGGTATATTGGGTCTCTAGACCCAGCAGGATTTGCTGGTGGATTGGATGACTGGTATGGGAGGAGGAGGAGAGGCAAGGATGGCCCCCAGGTTTCTGATTGGAGAACTGTTATGAAACAAATGTTCTTAGGAGGGGTAACATGTTGGGTCAGTTCAGTTCAGTTCAGTTGCTCAGTCGTGTCTGACTCTTTGCAACCCCATGAATCACAGCATGCCAGGCCTCCCTGTCCATCACCAACTCCCAGAGTTCACTCACACTCACATCCATTGAGTCAGTGATGCCATCCAGCCATCTCATCCTCTGTTGTCCCCTTCTCCTCCTGCCCCCAATCCCTCCCAGCATCAGGGTCTTTTCCAATGAGTCAACTCTTTGCATGAGGTGGCCAAAGTACTGGAGTTTCAGCTTTAGCATCATTCCTTCCAAAGAAATCCCAGGGCTGATCTCCTTCAGAATGGACTGGTTGGATCTCCTTGCAGTCCAAGGGACTCTCAAGAGTCTTCTCCAACACCACAGTTCAAAAGCATCAATTCTTTGGCGCTCAGCTTTCTTCACAGTCCAACTCTCACATCCATACATGACCACAGGAAAAACCATAGCCTTGACTAGATGGACCTTTGCTGGTAAAGTAACATCTCTGCTTTTCAATATGCTATCTAGGTTGGTTATAACTTTCCTTCCAAGGAGTAAGCGTCTTTTAATTTCATGGCTGCAGTCACCATCTGCAGTGATTTTGGAGCCCCCCAAAATAAAGTCTGACACTGTTTCTACTGTTTCCCTATCTATTTCCCATGAAGTGATGGGACCAGATGTCATGATCTTTGTTTTCTGAATGTTGAGCTTTAAGACAACCTTTTCACTCTCCACTTTCACTTTCATCAAGAGGCTTTTTAGTTCCTCTTCACTTTCTGCCATGAGGGTGGTGTCATCTGCATATCTGAGGTTATTGATATTTCTCCCGGCAATCTTGATTCCAGCTTGTGCTTCTTCCGGTCCAGCGTTTCTCATGATGTACTCCGCATATAAGTTAAATAAGCAGGGTGACAATATACAGCCTTGACATACTCCTTTTCTTATTTGGAACCAGTCTGTTGTTCCATGTTGGGTAGGATTCTACAAAATTAATCATATGAAATAGATATCCCAAATCCTAAAGAAACAGAAGAGTAGAATGGGATGCCAGAGCTCTTTATACAATAATTAAGTCAAATCATGCAGAGCTGATGACTTTGGAAGCACTGGTCTTTGCTCTGCACACCACAAAGAATTTTCCCCACTGTCATGCAAATGCCCGACATTTTAAAGATGGTGGTTGCCATCTTTGTTCTCTGAACTCAACAAACATTTTTTCCACCAGATGGCAGCACTAAAGTTCAGAGGCCTTCAGCACAGAGCCTCTTTAATGACTATAAGTGAGCGGCTTTAGGCCCCCTTTTCAGACAAGTCAGACTTTTTAGTCTCTTGCCTACCTCTCCTCCTCCACTGAGGGCAACCCCTTCCAATAATCAGCCTTCTAGATGATGCCAGAAGCTTTTAACGTCATAATCTCTTGTCACATTACTCAGCAATCTCAAGTCGCCCCCAGGAAACCATTTCCTGGAGGCCTCTTTTTTATTTGTGTTCATTAACTCCACTCTAATACATTCTCTTGGAAACCACAGTTTAATAAATTTCATAGCGCATGACCAGTGGACTTAATGAATATTAGTCACTCGAAGCAATTTTTGTTTATTCAGCTTCTCTTGCCTCGCCTCCCTTTCTTTACCCCAGGCTTCATTCTGTGAAATGATAATAATACACAGAGAGCCAACCAGCCACAGCAGACTGAAAACAAGGAGTAAAAGGATCTTTCTGAACTCACACCTGCTTTAAGATTTGTTATCCTTAAAACGAAAAGCTGTAGGGATTCACTTGGCTCCTTCCTTGTAGCTCCCAGGGGACCTTGCTATTAAACCGCAGGGAGGAGCCCAGCCTTCAGAGCACTTAAAAGTGCTTATGTCAAATCCATCCCATTCTTCCGGCCTCTGTTTCTCAATCCCGCCACCATTCCCAGGGGCTGGAGCACATTACAAGGCATTCACTTCATATGAATGGGCACAAACAGACTTTTTCACCATTTAGATATGTCTACATTTGCAGGCACATCCTGTAGGCTGTCTGAAACAGCCTTAATTTCAATTTACTGTCTCCCCATGGACCCTGCCATTCTCCCGAACCTGGAAAACTCAATGGTCGTTTCTCCTCCCCGACCTCTCACCCCCAGCCTCTCGCTGCCCTCCTCCTCTTTCAAGGAAAAGGCTGTACTGGGAGGAACATTTTGCTCAAGATGAATAGAATGAAGCTTTGATGCTTCTAACAGTGCATATGATCTTTTACTTAAAAAAAAAAAAAATAATGAGCGAGCAGTACCAGATTATCACATTTGGAACGTGTTCAAAGTCAGTCCACAAGATCCAGTAAAAGGCATCTTGGGCCCCCTGGAGTACCGCTGTTCAAGAGAGCATGAAATTGTAGCCCTGAAATTTTGCCTTGTCCATTTTCTTTTCTGCTAGGGCTAACTCTATTTGATGTTTTGTTATGGAAATTCTCAAATGTATACAAAAATAGAGCTAATAGTATAGAGAACCTCTATGTATCTGTTCTTCAGCTTTTACAATAATGGACATTTGGCTAATCTTATATTATCTAATCCTCCCCCACACATCCACATCTTCTTTATTTGGAGATCTAAAAACAAATCACAGATTTTTTTTTTCCTCTGTAAACAGCATAAATTGCTAACTGATAAGGGCATTCTATGTTTATCATCATCACTGTGTCCATATCATACCTAAGAAATTAACGATAATTTCTTAAAATCATTTAATACCAAGTCCATACTTACTTGCCCCAGAGGCCCTCAATACATCTTCTTATAGTTCAGAATCCAAGCAAGTTCCACTCATTCTACTAGTTGCTTCTTAATCTTTTTTGTTCTAAAGAGTAGTTGTTCTTCTGCTTTTCCTTCCTTCTCTTTTTCTTCTCCTTCCTCTTCCTCTCCTTCTCCTTTTCTTCTTAAATTTTATGCTGTAGATTTGTTAATATTACCCCTATTTTTGTTCTGTAGAAATGAAGCACACTTTCCATTTGACTGATTGCTTCCTTGTGGTGTCCTATAACTTGTTCTTGTACCGTTAGGACTATTTATGGCTGAGAAAGTTTGGCTGAGTTCTTCAGTCTTTAACTGAACAAGAAGTATACTGAAGTAGCTAAATGGATTCGACTGTTAGGGGAGATCATCATTTTGCTTTGCCATCCAAAGCTAGACTTACTGTTAATTCATTCAGTCTATATAAATTAGCTCCTAGACTACACCAAGAAATCTGCTGGGACTTGGAAATGCAGAATGACCAAGGGCAGAGGGGATGAAGGATAACAGAAAAAATAGGGATACTAGCCTCATGAAACTTAAGGGTCATGAGTTTTAAAGTACTACTTGTACTGAGTTCTCTTAACACGCTTGTCAAGTCCACCAACTTATAGATCCCTCTCAAATGTACTGAAGAATACTGAGCATTAAGTGATGAGAACTACACTAGAAATTAGTAATAAGAAGTCAGACACCAACTCTCCTGGGCCTTTGGATTACAACCTTTAATATATTAATTTTAGATCTCAAACTTCAACAGAGGTGGAGCGATACTTCTAAAAGAATTAGGCAACTTCTGAACCAAATTAATATATGTACGTCAACGTTTTTGGCCTAGGTTACAAAAGAGGTTCAAAAGAGGTTCTTTAACAGTCCCTTGATTTTGACATTCATCTTCAAGAAACCACCCATGAGTTGAAATTGGAATTACGTTGCGATGTAGTGTGCCCAGACTACACACAACTGAAATGAATTGCACAAAACATGACCTCTCTTATCTACAAGAGTGTCATAAATGCTGACATTTCAAAACCTATCTGGTTTTATTTTTGTTCTATTTTATTTAAAAAAAATACTGGTTGCAACCCCGTAAATGAGTTTTATGACCTACCAGTGAGTCAGGGCCTGCTGATTGAAGTGCTGACTTTGGGAATGACATAGCTTTTGAATAAGATAGAGTCATGGACCATATGGTTTAGTTACGCAATTGAGCCATGCTCTCTCTCAGCCATGTTTTCACAGAAGCTGAGCTTTTGTGCCTCTGAATTCACATTTGAGAAAGAAATTGGGGTTTTCAATAGTTTTAAGAAACTGTAAAGATCATCACAGAGCTTCTCTTGTTTATTTTTTTAATTTTGGATAGAAGAGCTGACAGGCAAGATGGAGGGAGACACTTGGGACAAAGTAAGATCTTCTGGAATTTAAAATGTTTTATTGATAAGAAGGAAGACTAACATTTGCTATTTGGCTCCTGCATACTGGATGTTGTGTCAATGTATCTTATGTAATCCGCATAACAGTATGATGGAGTAGCCTTTATCATCTATAAGTCACATATGAGGAAACGAGTTCACAGAAGGTAGGTAACTTGGCTGAGCTGACAGAGTTAACAAGAGGCACAGACTAACCAATTAAAAAAGACCATGTCTCCTGGTGATTAGGGACCCACAGAAGCTGAGGTCAGTCTTTACTTCGATTCCTTGTTGTGTCACTTAGTTGACTCAATCCTTTGGTAACTGAGAAATAAGATAAAATGTGCTAGTATTCCATATCTAGTAAGCAAAGATTATATATTGCATATACATATCAGATCAGTTCAGTTTAGTCGCTCAGTCGTGTCCGACTCTTTGCGACCCCATGAATTGCAGCACGCCAGGCCTCCCTGTCCATCACCCACTCCCAGAGTTCACTGAGACTCATGTCCATCGAGTCAGTGATGCCATCCAGCCATCTCATCCTCTGTCGTCCCCTTCTCCTCTTGCCCCCAATCCCTCCCAGCATCAGAGTCTTCTCCAATGAGTCAACTCTTCACATGAGGTGGCCAAAGTACTGGAGTTTCAGGAGATATATTAAAATATACATAGGGAGATACATATACGTATATATATATGCATACACACACACACACATATATATATATACACACATAGATTTTTGTTTCTCGTGATCCTTTGCAAGAAGACAATGTTCATAGGGACTTACATTGTCTACATTTGTCTGTTAGCATGATGCACTGTCAGATTCCCTAAGTAATTAACACTCAGTGTCAGAGCCCTGCATGGACTGGTGTGCATGTGTGCTAAGTAGCTTCAGCTGTGTCCGACTCTTTGTGATCCCATGGACAGTAGACCGACAGGCTCTTCTGTCAATGGGATTCTCCAGGCAAGAATACTGGAGCGGATTGCCATGCCCTCCTCCAGGGGATTTTCCCAACCCAGGGACTGAACCCATGTCTCTTTTATCTCCTGAATTGGCAGGTAGATTCTTTACCACTAGCGCCACCTGAGAAGCCCTGCATGGACTAGGCAGTATAGCAAACTTTGAAAAGCAAACCAAGAAACATACAAATTCAACAAAATGTGTCAATCTCCAGTAGAGATGTTTGATAGGAGTCATAATTTTGAGCACTTGCTCATGTCTCATCAGTACTATATTACTTTTTAAAAACCCAGGTATTTTGTTGTTGCAATAACAACATTGGTCTGAAAATGTTTTAATTATCACATGCATTGTATCAAGAGGCAATAATGTGGTGTATTTAAGACCTTTCAAGCCAGATGCCTGTGCCCAAATCTTGGATCTGCATTTACCTGTTATGTGTCATGGATGAACTAGTTAACCCCCTCACCCCCAAAACATTCTTATTTGTAAAACAAGGTTGATGATGTTGATTCATGGTGATAATGATAAAAGCGTCCAGTACCTGGGTTGTTGTGAGGATTAAATGCTTCCGAATGCATTAAGCACTTGAAATATTACCTTGAATATAAGAAATATTAGCAAATATTATGTTATGGTGGCGCAGTTGGGAAAAAACCTGCCTACCAATGCAGGAGGAACAAGAGATGCATGTTTGATCACTGAGTCACAAAGATCCCCCGGAGAAGGAAATGGCAACCGGCTCCAGTATTCTTGCCTGGAGAATTCAATGAACAGAGGAGCCTGCAGGCTATAATCCATGGCGTCACAAAGAGTCAGACACGACTGAACACACTCATACATAATGTTATGAGTTAGGGAGTATTTCCTGTACTTTTGACAGTCAACTTTCCCAATCTCAGTTGCGAAAGAGAAATATTATATTATTTAGTGACATTCTCCAGATAAAAATATGAACAAGTTTATGATTAAACATTCTTATTTCAGGTCTGTCTTTTTTTCCCCCTCTTCCTTCCTCTCCTTCTGCCCTTTTCTCTTCTTCCTTCTTATCTTTTTGTTTTCCCCTTGCTTCTTTTGTCTTCCCCCTCCTGGTTAATCATTTATAACAACTTGTCAAAGAGGCAATGTACCTCCCAAGTTGTTTGCTTCAACTCAATCTCACTTCTTGGCAATGATGATTGAAGAAGCTTTACTCACTTATTCTCTTCCTTTCCAGTGAGGTAAGTAACTTCCAAATCTCTGGACAGTCTTTCCCTTGATATTTAGGAGGACCTTTGACAATTCTGAATCCATTATTTCAGTCCTCCCACAGGTCACTCTATCTCAAAATCATTGCTAATTGAAAATTGAAAGACATGTTTATTTGTGACATTAATAGAGCCCCCAAAGGGGAACCAGATGCCCAGATGTCTTCATTCTCTTTTAATCAACTGTTTGTCTTCCTCTGAAGATGCATGTCATCTACAACAGCAGAGTCATTCATCTTTAAGCAGTTACCCTGCATTTAGCCATATAATAGGACGTTGACTTACTGAAACGTTGAGAGCCTCCATAATGCACCACATGTCTCATTAGCAATATAAAAATCTGCTCCTGGGCAGAAGTATTAACTAATGCCAAAATGGACAACTGTCTGTCATATGAATGCACTGCAGGAGTCAGCTACTGCATGTTGTATTGTGAAAGGTTTCCTTTAGAACAGGGTACAAAAGGCATATGAATTTGTTTTCCTATGTGGTTCCTCAACATGGTTGGATGTAGATAGCCTTAGAAATGGTTGTGTTTTAAAGAGTTCATTTATAAGCTTATTGTTTGCAAATAAAAAGCTATCTTCCAATAGTGACAGTGGACAATAGTCCAGAAATTACCCATGCAACCTATTGAAAGAAAAGCTGAAATTTGATCATTTATACCCATTAATCTACCCGAGTAACCCTCTGTCCCAGCACTGAGTTCCTTAGGCCCCAAGAGTTGAGTTACTGCCAAGTTAGTGAAGACGTTAGGGCTTCCCTGGTGCCTCAGATCATAAAGAATCTGCCTGCAATGCAGGAGACCTGGGTTTGATCCCTGGATCAGGAAGATTACCTGGACAAGGGAATGGCAACTCACTCCAATATTCTTGCCTGGGAAATTCCCATAGATGGAGGAGTCTGGATGGACTACTGTCCATGGGATCACAAAGCACTGGACATGACTGAGTGACTAGCACTTTCATTTTCATGCTTTAGTGAAGAGGGATTGGGATGAGTGGAGAGGTGCATGGCATTCCCAAAAATGGAGAGAATAAAAATTGAATTTCATGGCTCCTCCTGGGGTCATTGGTAAATCAGAGGAGATATGTACTCTGAAGACCCTGTATTTCCCATTATGCAGTTTTCTATCTGGATTTCTCCATAAAAAGTCTTAGGTATTTGTAATGGAAAAACCTCGTCCTTAAAATTTTAACAATTTATGGCCACAACTAGAGCCCCCCAGGAATAGTTATATAGGTCTATTCATCGGGGAGAAACACACAATGCAAGTTGCTTGGCATCATTTATAAATGGCTTTTAACATTTATTACCTTAATACTGTATTTGGTGAATAGTTGGACTATGTAGTTTATTGGCATTAGTTTGATTATAACTAAATCCCACATCTTTAGGAGGATTCTATTAGTGCGGTTCAGTTCATTTGCTCAGTCGTGTCTAACTCTTTGTGACTCCATGGACTGTAGCACATCAGGCTTCCCTGTCCATCACCAACTACCAGAGTTTGCTCAAACTCATGTTCATCGATTCAGTGATACCATCCAACCATCTCATCCTCTGTTGTCCCCTTCTCCTCTGGCCTTCAATCTTTCCTAGAATTAGGGTCTTTTCCAATGAGTCAGTCCTTCACATCAGGTGGCCAATGTATTGGAGATTCAGCTTCAGCATCAGTCCTTCCAATGAATATTCAGGACTGCGTTCCTCTAGAATGGACTGGTTGGATCTCCTTGCTGTCCAAGGGACTCTCAAGGGTCTTCTCCCACACCACAGTTCAAAAGCATCAATTCTTCAGCACTCAGCTTTCTTTATGGTCCAACTCTCACATCCATACTTGACTCCTGGATAAACCATAGCTTTGACTAATCAGAATAATGGCTTTGTGGAGCTGAATCATGAACAGTGTCCTGGAACATAATTCCCTCATTGTGCACCGACTCGTTGGGAAAGACAGTCTCAATCCCATATGTGTCTGATGGGGTGATGTAGTGTGCAACCACGTTCCTGATGCACAGTCATAGGGGCAGCCTCTACCAGGTGGTGGTAGTGTTCTTCCAAAGTTGGTACCATGAAAAAGGAGGTGTTCTCATAATAGACTGAAGGTTGATCAAGTGAGTAAAAAGTGCTTTCTGAATATATTTAAGTGCCTCAACACTGCCCTAGAACTAAGTATGTATACTTTATATTACCTGCCAAGATACCTGTGTGTATGCTCAGTCACTAAGTCATGTCCAACTCTTTCCCGGACTATAGCCTGACAGGCTACTCTGACTATGGGATTTCCTAGGCAAGAATACTGGAGTGAGTTGCCATTTTCTTCTCCAGAGGATCTTTTTCACCCAAGGCTCGAACCCGTGTCTCCTGCATTGCAGGTGAATTCTTTACCACTGAGCCACCTGGGAAGACCTGAGATATTTAATTAGAAATAAATGTAATGTTTTATATGCTAAGAGGAACTGGTGTTTCAGATATTACATCTCTACTCTTGGGAAATTTGTAGTCTCAGATCAGATCAGATCAGATCAGTCGCTCAGTCGTGTCCGACTCTTTGCGACCCCATGAACCGCAGCACGCCAGGCCTCCCTGTCCATCACCAGCTCCCGGAGGTCACCCAGACTCACACCCATCAAGTCAGTGATGCCATCCAGCCATCTCATCCTCTGTCGTCCCCTTCTCCTCCTGCCCTCAATCCCTCCCAGCATCAGAGTCTTCTCCAATGAGTCAACTCTTCGCATGAGGTGGCCAAAGTACTGGAGTTTCAGCTTTAGCATCATTCCTTCCAAAGAAATCCCAGGGCTGATCTCCTTCAGAATGGACTGGTTGGATCTTCTTGCAGTCCAAGGGACTCTCAAGAGTCTTCTCCAACACCACAGTTCAAAAGCATCAATTCTTCAGCGCTCAGCCTTCTTCACAGTCCAACTTTCACATCCATACATGACCACAGGAAAGACCATAGCCTTGACTAGGCGAACCTTTGTTGGTAAAGTAATGTCTCTGCTTTTGAATATGCTATCTAGGTTGGTCATAACTTTCCTTCCAAGGAGTAAGCATCTTTTAATTTCATGGCTGCAGTCACCATCTGCAGTGATTTTGGAGCCCAGAAAAACAAAGTCTGACACTGTTTCCACTGTTTCCCCATCTATTTCCCATGTAGTGATGGGACCAGATGCCATGATCTTTGTTTTCTGAATGTTGAGCTTTAAGCCAACCTTTTCACTCTCCACTTTCACTTTCATCAAGAGGCTTTTTAGCCCCTCTTCACTTTCTGCCATAAGAGTCATGTCATCTGCATATCTGAGGTTATTGATATTTCTCCCAGCAATCTTGATTCCAACTTGTGTTTCTTCCAGTCCAGCATTTCTCATGATGTACTCTGCATATAAGTTAAATAAACATGGTGACAATATACAGCCTTGACGTACTCCTTTTCCTATTTGGAACCAGTCTGAAATGTAGTCCAATAAATACCATGCAATGGGACATATGCTGTAATAGACATATATCCCCAGAGGAGGGAGAAATTAATTCAATTTTGAGGAAGGTTGGGAAGACATCCTAGAGGCTGTGACATCTAATTTATACCTTGGGAAAGATGAAGGGTTGCTGTACATGGTAAAGGAAGTGAGGGACATATTGGCTAGAGAGAACCATGTAAGCGAATATCCAGAGGAAGAGTCTAACTTGCTTGGGGGATAGCTAGGGCCCCTGGTGTGGCATAAATTTAATGAGGGACAATGAGGCAGGAAAGATAAACACAGGCCAAAGTATAAAAATTCTTCGATGCTATATGCCAAGCTAGGAAATTTGGATTTTAATCCACAAACAATAGAAAGTCATGAAGGTAATATGCTGGGTAAAGCTCCTGTGAGAAAATTTGACAATAGAATAGAATATTAAGGAAAGTAAAAGAGCCTATAGGCCTATAGGACTGGATTTGGAGCCCCTTGAGAATGGCCATGGGCTTCCCGGGTGGCTCAGATGATAAAGAATCTGCCTGCAATGTGGGAAACCTGGGTTCGATCCCTGGGTCAGAAAGATCCCCTGGAGAAGGGAATGGATACCCACTCGAGTATTCTTGCCTAGAGAATTTCATTGTCAGAGCAGCCTAATCCAACCTTCTGGTCTCTCCTCATGTTTTTTCCTTGTCCTAAGTCCCTTCTCTTTGCTCATCCAAACCCCAGTCACCATTCAAGTCAAACATGTCC
The DNA here is from genome assembly GCA_935064755.1 of Tragelaphus eurycerus. Classification (NCBI taxonomy): domain Eukaryota; kingdom Metazoa; phylum Chordata; class Mammalia; order Artiodactyla; family Bovidae; genus Tragelaphus; species Tragelaphus eurycerus. Next base: position 18,809,338 of record CAKXYN010000003.1, read on the forward strand.
ATTTTTATTTCCAAGGACTAGGAAACTCTCATGGATGGAGGAGCCTGGTAGGTGAAATACAGTCCAGGAGTTGCAGAGTCGGACATGACTGAGTGACTTTCACTTCAGCGAGAATGGCTGCATCCCCTATTTAAGCCTATCTAGAAAGCGAAGAAGCCTAGTTCTTGGAGCTGAACTTGGGTATCACCAAAAGCTGTCAAGGCATTTCCATCAAAAGAACAAAGACTCATTTCCTTCAGATTTGGATTTGAGATGTGCTGATGTTCCATGGGAAATGGTCCAGATTCTCTGCACCTGCCTCTTAGCAAACTTCTTTGACTGCCTGATAAATTTCCTCACACCCTAAAATGCCAGTCTGTTTCAACTCTTCTCCTCTTCTCCCTCCTTCTCTCTCTTTCTTTCTTATATGTCTGGCAACTTTGATGAACCAGAGGAAGATGCAGGCTTTCTAGTAATTTAGTCAGTAAATTTTCATGGAACAAACATTTGTTGAGCATCTTCAATGTGTCACACCCTGAGCAAGGCCTTATGTCTGGTTATAAACAAGACTGATGTGATTGGCTGCTGAATTTTGGGGAAGCATCATTTATTCATGACTCCATTTTGCTGTCTTATTTTTCCAGTGTCAAATATATACATCAATCAAGGCCACTCATGATCTGACTTTATATCTATAACTTCTTCTATATCAGTTGTAATTCTGAGCAATGTGTTCACACTTGTCCATGTACCCCCTCTTCTCCAGTCAAGTGTGTACTAGACCTCTTTCCCTAATCCAATCTTCTGGTCTCTCCTCATACTTTCTCCTTGCCCTAAGTCCCTTCTCTTTGCTGATCCAAACCCCAGTCACCATTCAAGTCAAACATGTCCATTTTTATTTCCAAGGGCTAGGAAACTCTCATGGACAGAGGAGCCTGGTAGGCTGCAGTCCATGGGGTCCCTAAGGGTCGGACACAACTGAGCGACTTCATTTTCACTTTTCCCTTTCATGCATTGGAGAAGGAAATGGCAACCCACTCCACTGTTCTTGCCTGGAGAATCCCAGGGACGGGGGGACCTGGTGGGCTACCGTCTATGGGGTTACACAGAGTCAGACACGACTGAAGCCACTTAGCAGCAGCAGCAGCCTTTTGGTTTCTGTGGGAAACAGTTTAAGGTAACAGTTAAAAAGTTGGACTCTATACAGTAAGTCTCTTACATACAAAAGAGTTCCATTCCCAGAATGCATTTGTAAATCCAATTTATTTATAAAGTCAACAAAGTTAGCCTAGGAACCCAACTAACATGATTGTTTAAATACTATTGCACTGTAATAGGTTTTATAATACTTTTCACACAAATAGTACATAAAAACAATAACAAAAACAATGAAAATATTTTAAATCTTAGTACAGTACTTGGAAAAACACAGTAGTACCAGTTACATCACTGCTGCTTTTACACTTGCTTCTGGATATCCTAGGCCTGAAGTAAAGATTCTCTACTACAGTGGTCTATATAGTACTGTTCAGTAAAGTCCACAAAAGCACGAGCACTTATCGAGGATGCATGCATGGGACAATGTATGTCAGACATGTGAACTAGCTTGTGACTGGACATGTGAATGCATGTTCACATCTTTGAAAGACCTTAACTTGAAGGTTCATACGCAGAGGACTTACTGTATTTAGGAGTGTGGTTAATTCTAGAGGGAGGAAGAAGAGGTGTGTTTAGGAGAAGATGTTCAGAGGGCTTCATCTAGTGATGCATGCCTGGTCGCTTCAGTCTTGTCTGACTCTTTGCAACCCTGTGGACTGCAGCCCACTAGGCTCCTCTATCCATGGAATTCTCCAGGCAAGATTACTTGAGAGGGTTGTCATTTCTTTCTCCATAGGGTCTTCCCAATCCAGGAATTGAACCCATGTCTCTCTCATTGCAGGCTGATTCTTTACCACTGGGCCTTTGGGGAAACCCCACTTTGGTGGGGGTTGAGGCCAAAAGGAAAGTGGTTTACTCTGGGATATTTGAGGCTTGCGGCTACACACGTGCAAGAACATCTCTCTTGAAATATCTTCACTGTTCGAGAACTTTTCCATGTTCTCAACAGGAAATGATGGATGAGGGATCAGAGGACATTGACAAATACTCGAGAAACGGACTTTCTGAGAGTCTTTTACTGAAGTAGTAGGCAGTGACTGCTGTCTTAAATTTGATCTCCTGCGAATGATTTTACATTCTCTACAGAACTGTAAGCTCAGGAAACTTGAAAATGCTACTGTTGAAACTCAGGAACAAGACCGTGTTCTCAGTTCTGGAAGCTCAAGTTCTAAAGAACGGAGAGCTACCCAGAAAGCAGTTTCTATGCCGCCATGCAGCTGAGCAAAGAGCAGGGGGTGTCCCTTTGTGTGTGGCTATAGACTTGTGATAAGAGATCCTTTCTTCAAAGAAATCTGACCTTTATTTTCCTAAATAGTATTATCTACCATTCTCCTTTTCATTATAACATTTGTATGTGATGAGAAGCTGATGCAAAGATCTGATGACAGTTCAGTTTATCACCAACTGCAACATGAGCCTGAAAGAGTAGTGAACCTCAAGAAATTGCCAGAGTGGCCTAAAGGCCAGTACCACTCTGTTCAACCATCCTGACAGCAGATTTCATAGTGTCCAGAAGATATTTAGTGTCCAGTGGATATTATCTTCTAGTAATAACATCTCTCAAGCTGGGTGATGAATATACATACATATTTTTTAAACATAGTTTTTTTTATGTCTTTTTGTATGACTGAATTATTTCACCCCAAAGAAGAAGGAGTATGTCATTCAATAAGTGTGTACCCTGTAGGAGTTATTTAACTTCTTTATGTATCAGTACCTCATTTGTAAAATGGATACGATGATAGTTTCCACTTTATACAGGGTTGTGAGGATGGATAATGTAAGTTAATGCCTGCCAGGTATTTATTTACAAAGTGCTTGACCTATATGCAGGTCAGGAAGCAGCAGTTAGAACTGGACATGGACCAACAGACTGGTTCCAAATAGGAAAAAGAGTACGTCAAGGTTGTATATTGTTACCCTGCTTGTTTAACTTATACGCAGAGTACATTATGAGAAATGCTGGGCTGGAAGAAGCGCAAGCTGGAATTAAGATTGCTGGGAGAAATATCAATAACCTCAGATATGCAGATGACACCACCCTTATGGCAGAATGTGAAGAGGAACTAAAAAGCCTCATGATGAAAGTGAAAGAGAAGAGTGAAAAGGTTGGCTTAAGGCTCAACATTCAGAAAATGAAGATCATGGCATCTGGTCCCATCACTTCATGGGAAATAGATGGGAACAGTGGAAACAGTGTCAGACTTTATTTTTCTGGGCTCCAAAATCACTGCAGATGGTGACTGCAGCCATGAAACTAGAAGATGCCTACTCCTTGGAAGGAAAGTTATGATCAATCTAGATAGCATATTGAAAAGCAGAGACATTACTTTGCCAACAAAGGTATGTCTAGTTAAGGCTATGGTTTTTCCAGTAGTCATGTATGTATGTGAGAGTTGACTGTGAAGAAAACTGAGCACTGAAGAATTGATGCTTTTGAACTGTGGTGTTGGAAAAGACTCTTGAGAATTCCTTGGACTGCAAGGAGATCCAACCAGTCCATTCTAAAGGAGATCAGTCCTGGGTGTTCTTTGGAAGGAATGATGCTAAAGCTGAAACTCCAGTACTTTGGCCACCTCATGCAAAGAGTTGACTCATTGGAAAAGACTCTGATGCTGGGAGGGATTGGGGGCAGGAGGAGAAAGGGACGACAGAGGATGAGATGGCTGGATGGCATCACTGACTCGATGGACGTGAGTTTGGGTGAACTCCGGGAGCTGGTGATGGACAGGGAGGCTTGGCGTGCTGCGATTCATGGGGTTGCAAAGAGTTGGACACGACTGAGTGACTGAACTGAACTGAACTGACATATAGGAAGCACTCAATAAATGTTAGCAATTATTGTCATCTCGCTCTTCCTCCTGAATTCCCTAGAGTACTTTTGCTGTAAATGATATAATTCAACCAACCACTGTGAATTTTCCTTTGCCCTGTGCTCTGTAGCACCCTTAGTATATTCAAATGGGTTAGGAAATACTGATAGGTTGATTGATTGAAATAGTATTTTCAAGAATTAGCAACATGACCTTCATGGTTTTCCACTCCTCTGATGTCTGAATATTAAAAAAGAAACCTGTGCATGTTTGTTACTTTTCTCCTATAATATGACCCATGAGATGGCCACTTTGGGCCCAAATTTAAAATATATGAATAAGCAGAGGCCATGCTCATTCACAGTCTTTCCAAAGCCCACCCACCACTTCCTTTTTCCAATGAGTACTGGAACATCACCCAATAATTCAATAAGCATGTACACTTCCCCCTTCTCAAAACAATATTTCTGAGGACTATAATCTTCTGTTTCACACTTTAAGGAAAATCTGAGTGAACCAGTTGTTCCACAGCCAAGTTCTGTTGGCGATAATCATCCTACTCTTTGTGAGACTATTTTAGGGGTTGCTTAAAGCCACAGGGTGGTTTCCAGAGCCTACAGCAGAACTAAAATCTCATCCGGAGCTGACTGCAGGGCATCACTTTACCCAGCAGTATTCCATCTCCCAAGCTGTTGCCTGTCTCTGGGGTGGATCCAATCCAACACAAACAAAGGTGGTCCAGAAAGACTGGTGTGAACCCCTAATGTGTGCTTGCTGATTACTCCATTCATTACATGGGATCTGAAGGTTCTAGAAGGCCAAGTATTTCCACAGGTGTTCCTGGGTTGGAGACCACATCTCTGTTTCTACCTCTTTTAGTTAGAGTTTGGTCACCTTCTAGTCCTGGATTCAGTCCATCTAATTTCAAGGAAGCTGCTTAGTTGCATGGCCTTTGCTGGACCTCATGACTGGGCAGCTGAGGAGAGAGTGGCAAAAGGAAAGGCAAGGGGTCAGGATGATGAAGATAAATAATTTCAAGAAGAAACCTCACTCATATGATAATTAGGTCTCTGAATTGTGACTGTAAAAGGATTATAAATTATGCTAAAAGGATAAAATCAAAGGACACTCAAATGAGTCATACTTAATTTTATGTAATGAATTTGTTGTCTATAAAGCAGAAGAAGCGTTTAAGATAGAGCAGGTGTAAAGAAAGGTCGTGTGCAGCTTAAATCATAAACATCTCATATACTCTGACTTCTCCCATCTCTGCGTCTGTCCTCATCTTCTAAAATGCATCCAGTTACATTGAAAACCAACAGGCACATCACTGACAGCAACCACAGAGACCTGTCTGGCCTGGGAATTCCATGCAGTTAGGCCTGACTTCTGTCAATTACCGCAGATGCTAGACTAATTGGCTTGATTCTCAGATGAAAGAATCTACCTCTAGAAAGGCAGGAAAAAAAAAAAAAAAAGAAAGGCAGGAAAAGTCCTCTTCTGTGACCAAGTCATTAAACCTCAATTAGGACATAGACAGGGAAGGTGTAGATGAGTCTGGGGTAATTACCAAGCATTGTCTGACAGCTCAGTTCCTGCAGCCTGGGCCAGAGCAGGTGATTTGGAAATGTGATCCCCAGACAGCTGCAGATGGTGCAGACTGATTGCACTGTGCCAGCTGAACCTCCCCATTATGGACAGTTCACTGCAGTGAGTGGCCCCTCACAACTTATCACCACCTGAAGCTGACCCCACCTATTTCTGAAATAGGTGTTGAACATTTATTATATGCCAGATATTGTGTAGTTACTGGTAACACAGAGCTGAAAATGACAGACTGCTGTCACAGAGCTTGCATTTCAGTGGAACGGGAAGGTCACTAAAAAGGAAAGTGAATAAGTTAATTTAATTTTTTAAGTTTTTTTGGGGGGGAGGTAGGGTGGCTTTACAATGTTGTGATATTTCTGCCATGCAACGAAGTGAGTCAACTACATGTATACATATATCCCTTCCCTCTTGGATGCCCTCCCCGTCCCACCTCTCTAGGTCACCCCAGAGCCCTGAGCTGAGTTCCATGTGTGATACATCAGGCTCTCATTAGCTATCTATTTTACACATGACTTGCACATATGTCAGTCCCAGTCTCCCAGTTCACCCCCACCCCCACCCCTCCCCACTGTGTCCACCCGTCCATTCTCCATGTCTCTGTCTCTATTACTGCCCTGCAAGTAGGTTCATAGGTGCCATTTTTCTAGTTTTCACATATATGCATTAATATATGATATTTGGTTTTCTCCTTCTGACTTTACTCTGTATAACAAATTCTAGGTTCATCCACCTCTCTACAAATCACCCAATATCGTTTCTTTTTATGTCTGAGTAATATTCCATTGTATATATGTGCCACATCTTTTTTATCCACAAGTTGATTTTCAGGAGTGGTTAGTGTGATGAAGGAGCCAAAACAGAATCATGTAATGCAGCGTTTGTGGGGGCAACTGTAAACAGGGCATTCAGAAGTCCTTTCCAAGGGTTCTATTAAACCTGGGAACTGAGAACAAGAAGATATCAGACATGCAAAAACCTGAGGAGAAGAGCATGCAAAAGCACTGGGGCAGAAACAAATCAATGTCTTTGAGGAACAGAAAGAGTGAGAGAAAAGCGGTTTGAAGTGGATTTATGCCAACTGGAAAAAAGTCATAGAATGCCCTGGTGCAGACCTCTGTACAGAGCCACACTCTCCTCAAACTGGCAAGGATGGCTGAGAGTCATAAGTTGAAGGAGATTCATGTAGAGGTGAAAGACACAGAGAAGAATTCTGAGGACTGAATCTAAGCCCTACATACTTGGTTGGCCTAGACCAGTGGCTCTCAATCTGATCACAGTCAGTGCTTCTGTTTATAGCAAATATTTCATAAGATTCTATTTACTACTCTGAAATTGTCAAAAATAATATAAACTGGGAATTCCCTGGTGGTCCAGTGTTTAGGGCTTTGGGTTCTCACTGCCCAGGGCCTGAGTTCTATCTCTGTTCAGAGAATTAAGATCCCATAGGCTGCATAGTGCAGCCAAAAATAAATAAATAAATAGTAATATCAACTATTTACATGGAATCAGGAAGACCACAAGAATAAAGCAGCCCCATCTTTTATCTTGGCTACTGCTGCTTTTTCCTGAAACACCGTCTGTTGTTTTTGCTGTTCAGTCACTAAGTCACATCCAACTCTTTGTGACCCCATGGACTGCAGCATGCCAGGCTTCCTTGTCCTTCACTATCTCCTGGAGTTTGCTCAAGTTCATGTCCATTGAGTAGGTGATGCTATCTAATCATCTCATCCACTGCTGCCCCCTTCTCCTTTTGTCTTCAATCTTTTCCAGAATCAGGATCTTTTCCAGAAGCATTGTCTACACTAGACAAATCATTATTCTTCTGAAAATAAGCAAAATTCAGTGACTTAAGGAAGTAAGATGATGAGGAAACACACTAATCACACTTTATCTAAACACAATGTTATATGTCAATTATGTCATCATAAAGCTGGAAAAAATGATAATAAATAAATAAATATATAAAAAATAAACACATAATTAAAAATCAGTATAATGCCCCAATTATAATAAAAGACAAACATTTATAATAAAACAATTTCAAATACATAGTGAACATTTTCTTTCAGCTTTGTAACTTTTTTTCAGTCTTTATTGAATTTGTTACTATATTGCTTCTATTTTATGTTTTGGTTTTTTGGCCATAAGGCATGTATTATCTTAACTCCCCAACCAGGGATCAAACCCCAACCCCCTAAATTTAAAGGTGAAGTCTTAACCACTGGACCACCAGAGTAGTCCCCTGAGCTTTATAACTTGTTACAGTAGTTTTAGGATTTTTGTCAAATTTGGGGAAATTTCTATTAAGCCTCATTTATTTACGGGCTTTAAGATGTCTCGGTGTTTCAGGTTTTCTTGTGCAATGACTAATCTTCAATGCTCTCCGAATCATCAACTTTCATCAACCAGTTTTCATCCCCCTTCAGTGCTGGACACTGCAGGACATCTGCACACCCCAAGAGGACTCTTGGTCCTAAATCTACATCACAGTTCAGGTGATGAGGAGCAGTGGGAATTTTCTGAAAGCCAATCCTCCCCTGGAATTAGTTATATAATGGTAACTTACCTATGGGCTTCCCAGGTGACTCAGTGGTTAAGAATCCACCTATCAATGCTAGAGACAAGGGTTTGATCCCTGGGTTGGGAGGATACCCTGGAGAAGGAAATGACAACAAACTCCAGTATTCTTGCCTGAAGAATCCCATGGACAGAGGAGCCTGGTGGGCTACAGTCCATTGGGTTGCAAAGAGCTGGACACGACTCAGTGATTAAACAACAGCAACTTACTTATACATGGCAGAGTCTGTGAATCCTATAAACATATTCTACTAAACCAAACCCTTAACTTGGCTTCCCCTAAGGTGGATCACAGAAATGTTTGTCACATGAAGAGAGGGGAAGTGTGACAGACCCGAAAATAGAATGGAAACAGAGATTGGTCTTGACCAATTAAATATTTCACTTTTGTAAAATTTAAAAAACTGTATGACCATGTGAGTGCTCTGTGGCTCCTTGCAGGCATAGGCATCAGAGGCCCTGGATCTGAAACTTCATTAGCTTCACTGTTAACTTCCCTCTGCTCCAGCTCAACCTCCTTGTGCTTTTGACCCTAAAGCCAGCAAAATCCCAACTCTGAATTCAAACTTCTCCTTCCTTGATTACTGTCCTGCTGAGCACTGCTGGGGAAAGATAATACCACCATGTATGATGTCCCCTTTCAGATGTGACATGCTGAACCTCAGTTAGGCTCTGAATCATGCCTTGAGATTCCGTAAGTCTTGTATTAGTTCCCACTCCACTTCCCTAAACATCAGTTCTCAATATATCTCACTGTTCATAAATACTTATCCTAGGCTGCTTTCTCTCTCCCTTTTTTAAGATTCTTATAAAGTTTTATCTACTTATATAAAGTTATATTTTATATATAAAATCTCTGTACCCATCCTTACCCTGTATCCTCTTTATTCAAAGTCCTCTCTTAGAAACTTTCAAATATGCAATTATATTGCATACGTATTAATTATAATCATCATGCTGTATATATATCCCCATGGCTGATTTTCAAACTGGAATTTTGTACTTTTTGATCTGCTTCATCTATTTTTCCCACCACCATCCTCCTGCCTCTAGGGACCATCAAACTGTTTGTATCTATGTGCTATGTTTTATTTTGCTTGCTTGTTTTTGTTTTTTTAAGATTCCACATGGAAATGAGATCATATGGTATTTGTCTTCTCTGCTTGACTTATTTCACTTAGCATAATGCCTTCAAGCTCCATCCATTTTGATGCAAACAGCGAGATTACATTCTTTTTCAAGGGCTTAAAAATTACATATATATATATATGTTTATTGACTATGCCAAAGCCTTTGACTGTGTGGATCACAATAAACTGTGGAAAATTCTGAAAGAGATGGGAATACCAGACACACACCTTACCTGACTCTTGAGAAATCTGTGTGTAGATCAAGAAGCAACAGTTAGAACGACATGGGACAACAGACTGGTTCCAAATTGGGAAAGGAGTATGTCAAGGTTGTATACTGTCGTATATACAATAGGGTTATATTGTATACAGAGTATATTGTCTTATATACCCTGCTTATTTAACTTCTATGCAGAGTAAATCATGTGAAATGCCAGGCTAGATGAAGATTGCTGGAATCAATGAGAAATTGCCTCTTGAGAAATCTGTATGCAGGTCAGGAAGCAACAGTTACAACTGGACATGGACCAACAGACTGGTTCCAAATAGGAAAAGGAGTATGTCAAGGCTATATATTGTCACCCTGCTTATTTAACTTACATACAGAGTACATCATGAGAAACGCTGGACTGGAAGAAACACAAGCTGGAATCAAGATTGCTGGGAGAAATATCAATAACCTCAGATATGCAGATGACACCACCCTTATGGCAGAAAGTGAAGAGGAACTAAAAAGCCTCTTGATGAAAGTGAAAGTGGGGAGTGAAAAAGTTGGCTTAAAGCTCAACATTCAGAAAACAAAGATCATGGCATCTGGTCCCATCACTACATGGGAAATAGATGGGGAAACAGTGGAAACAGTGTCAGACTTTATTTTTCGGGGCTCCAAAATCACTGCAGATGGTGACTGCAGCCATGAAATTAAAAGATGCTTACTCCTTGGAAGGAAAGTTATGACCAACCTAGAGAGCATATTCAAAAGCAGAGACATTACTTTGCCATCAAAGGTCCATCTAGTCAAAGCTATGGTTTTTCCTGTGGTCATATATGCATGTGAGAGTTGGACTGTGAAGAAGGCTGAGCACCGAAGAATTGATGCTTTTGAACTGTGGTGTTGGAGAAGACTCTTGAGAGTACCTTGGGCTGCAAGGAGATCCAACCAGTCCATTCTGAAGGAGATCAGCCCTGGGATTTCTTTGGAGGGAATGATGCTAAAGCTGAAACTCCAGTACTTTGGCCACCTCATGCGAAGAGTTGACTCATTGGAGAAGACTCTGATGCTGGGAGGGATTGGGGGCAGGAGGAGAAGGGGACAACAGAGGATGAGATGGCTGGATGGCATCACTGACTCGATGGACATGAGTCTGAGTGAACTCTGGGAGTTGGTGATGGACAGGGAGGCCTGGCCTGCTCTGGTTCATGGTGTTGCAAAGAGTCGGACACGACTGAGCAACTGAAATGAACTGATATGCATATATATGTGTGTGTGTGCACTAAGTTGCTTCAGTCACGTCCAACTCTTTGTGATCCTGTGGACTGTAGCCCTCCAGGTTCCTCTGTTCATGGGATTCTCCAGGCAAGAATACTGGAGTGCATTGCCATTTCCTTTTCCCGGGGATCATCCCAACCCAGGGATGGAACCTATGTGTCTTATGTCTCTTGCATTGATATAATGCAAGAGGAGGAGTTCTTTACCACTAGTGCCACCTAGAAAGCATATATATATATATAGGCTTATATGTGTATATATATAGATATGTGTGTGTATATATATATATATATATATATAGAGAGAGAGAGAGAGAGAGAGAGTTGTTCATTCGTCTCTTAAGGGGCATTTACTTTGCTTCCATATCTGGAAGCAAATAATGTTATTGTAAATAATGTTGTAATGAAAACGGGGAGGGGATGTGCAAATAACTTCTCAAGTTAGTGTTTTTTGCTTTCTTTTGTTAAATACCCAGAAGTGGAATTGTCCTGTTATTATTGTCCTGTAATTTTCTTTTTTAATGGCCTCTTTGTTTGGTTTTGGTATCTGGGTAATGCTGGCCTTGTAAAATGAATTTGGAAGCATTCTTCCTTCTATTTTTTGGAAGAATCTGAGAAAGATTAGTATTAATTCTTCTTTGAGAGTTTAGTAGAATTCACCAGGGAAGCCATCTGGTCCTGGAATTTTGTTTGCTGGGAGATTTTGATTATTGATTCAATCTTTTACTAGTAATTTGTTCAAATTTTTATTTCTTTATGATTCAATGTTGAAAGATTGTATATATCTAGGAATTTATCTATTTATTCCAGGTTGTCAAATTTGTTGATGTATAATTATTCATAGTAGTCTCTTATGATCCTTTGTATTTCTATGATATTTAGGGTGTTTTCGCTTTCATTTCTGATTCTATTTACTTTAGTCTGCTCCTTGTATCCTTGTATAAATGGAAAGGTGTTGTCTCTCTGGCCTATCCTCTCTACCTGTACCATGAATCATGTTCTCGGGACGTGGATTCTTTAATTATCTTTCTTTTTCCATCCTCAACTAATCCCAGTCAATTGCTTACTGTTCTTAGCCTATAAATAAACTCAAGTATCTCTAAACTTAAAATTCTTCTTGATTCTGCATCCAACACTTTTCTGTTTCGTTTTCCCATTAGAATCAAAATTCTTAAAAAAAAAAAAATAGAAAGAAAAAAGTTTGATGCTCATTATCTTCATTTCCTTACCCACAGTTGCCTCTTAACATAGTCAGATGTCCACTCTCATGCCTGCACTGACACTCCTTCCTTCAAGATTTCTAGCTGTTAAAGAAACTTCTAGTTTCTAAATTCTAGGAGAACTCTACTCTTTAATTTACTTGACTTTCTTTTACATTTGACAGTATTGGTCAGTCTTTGATGTTTAAGAAATATTGATTGCTTTATGCCTGTGTTATCTGAATTGTTACAGAAATAATTTAAAGTGTCCTGTCAAAGTATATGGAGAAGGCAATGGCACCCCACTCCAGTACTCTTGCCTGGAGAATCCTGGGGACAGGGGAGCCTGGTGGGCTGCCATCTATGGGGTCACACAGAGTCGGACACGACTGAAGTGACTTAGCACCAGTCAAAGTATAAATAATTTTAAAAGATAAAGTAAAAATTTTCAAGTTTTAAAGTTTCTCTGGGCATTTAACATGTGTACTTAACAAAATATAAAGGTAGATGGTATTGTTACCTCTCTTCAGATAACAGATGATCTAAGAGCATTCCAATCTCTTGTAATTGCACCAATACATATAAATAATCATTATATATGATTATACATAATAATATATTTTATTATATATAATAATATATTTTATTATATATAATATATTTTATATATTATATAAAATAATATATTTTATACATTATACTAGTAATACACTAGCATATATATAATATATAAAAATAATACTAACATCTAACATATATGCTAGTATTATTTTTAAAGAATTAATGATTTATGTTTACCCATATACTTATTAATTTCTTTGTACATTATTTATTTTTCTATATTTTGCCTTCCATCTGCAGCTACTTCCTTTTCTTTTATTAAGCACACATTTTCAGGGTTTCTTAAATAGATTCCTGTTGATGGCAAACTCTTGTTTTGCTTATCTGAAAATTTAATATTTTGTCTTTATTCTTGAAAGAGAATAAACAATCCTAGAACAGCAGCTTTGTTTTCTCAGGACATGGAGTAATTTATTTGACTGCCTATTTTTGCTGAGAATTCAGATGTTGCTCTGCCTCTTTTAACATGAATGTTCTTTTCTCTCTGTCCACTTTTAAGATGTTCTCTTCTTCTTTGGTATATTGAATATCACTAATGTGCCTTAAAACACATTCTGCTTGAAATTTGTAGCTTGCCTGGAGTTAAAATTGTTTTCTTTAATCAATTCTTTAAAATTTTAACCACAATATCTTCAAATATTACCTCTCTTGCAGTCTTGTACTTGCCTCCTTCCATAAATTTAATTAGTAATATTTTGGACTTTGTATTGTATGTTTAATACGCTCTTTAATATCTTTAATACATGGAACATTTTGTTTTTGCTCTTTGCTTGACAACTTTAGAACATATAATCTTTGTTAATGTAAGAGCAGATCTCTGCTATTTCTGTTGATCATTGTTTCTATGTTTACTTTGTGTTTTAGTATTTGTGGTTTTCTTTTTCTTAATATGATTTCATTTTGAAACAATGTGTGATCTAGTTCACAATTCTGAATTCTTAGAAGAAACTTTTTCTCAGGGTGATATTTTTTCCCCTTTCTTACTGAAGAGAAGCAACTCATACTGGGCAAGATTTTTGGTTTTCTTATTCGGCTGAGCTGATTTATTTATTTTCACTCTTGACTCTTGAGAGTCCTTTGGACTGCAAGGAGATCCAACCAGTCCATTCCAAAGGAGATCAGTCCCGGGTGTTCTTTGGAAGGAATGATGCAAATCTGAAACTCCAGTACTTTGGCCACCTCATGCGAAGAGTTGACTCATTGGAAAAGACCCTGATGCTGGGAGGGATTGGGGGCAGGAGGAAAAGGGGATGACAGAGGATGAGATGGCTGGATGGCATCACTGACTCGATGGAAGTGAGTTTGAGTGAACTTCAAGAGATGGTGATGTTCAGGGAGGCCTGGCGTGCTGCAATTCATGGGGTCACAAAGAGTTGGACACGACTGAGAGACTGAACTGAACTGAACTGTACTATAATAAGATTCTCACATTTCTAAAGCATCTCCTATTAGACTCTTCCTCTTATTTGCTCCTGCTTTGTGTATGCTGCGTGGCTCTCAAGGTGAAAGCTCAAGTTCTCTGGAGCTCAATAGTAATTTCTCAGTGTCAGCTTGACTCTCTGGATCTATACTTGCATTATGATTTTTGCTTTTGAGGATTCCTTACTTACCAGTTTGGCAATTCATTTGAAAATATTAAAAAATTTTTTTTCCAGCCTTTTTTTCCAGAAGGAAAATTGTTCAGGATATCTAGTGTGTCAAGCTGCTGGAAATGAAAGACTCTCCTGATTTCTTGATATTTTTTTTCTCTTGGCTTGATATCTTACTAATTTTTCTCTCCCATTTGCTTTTCTCAGCCTTTGTTGGATCCTCTTTTTCTGCTCATCTCCCAAAGGTCAATGTCTCACTGTATTCTATCCTTTACCCTTTTCTAATCTGCTTAGAAAACACATTCTGCTCGCGTCTTCCACAGTCAGCTCTACACTGACTGTGTAGAGCTAACTTGGGGAGACCCCAAGTTATGCAGTGTCTAGCCAAATCAATCTTTGAAGCTCTGGATCCTTGCGTCTAAAAGCCTGCTTTACTTGGCCTTACCCATGGCATCACAAGGGCAGTGTGTCCAAAGTTCACTTAATCACACTCCCCTCACCTTCTTTTTTTATTTTTTGTTTAGAAAAATGACACCAACATCCATCCTGTTAACCAACATAGAAACGTGGGAAGCATTGCGGACTCCTCTCCCTCCCACATTTCCCATCTGCAATTGATCACTAAGTCTGTTGACTCCACTACCTTAAAACCTCACGTATACCCCTTCTCTACATCACAACTCCCACTACCTAATTAATTAAAAGCTTCATCATTTCTCTCCTAGATTGATGTAATTGCCTCCTAAATGTCTGCCATCCATCCCCAGTCCTCACTGGAGTCAAAGTAATCTCTCTAAAACACATACACAATCATCTCATAGCCTGCCCCTTCCCCTACCTAAAATTCATCAATGACTCTCTATAAGGCACAAGATAAAATTCACATTCCAAGTTCATCTCTTCTAGTCCATCTTAACCCAGATGGGAGACAAATTGAAATATTTGCAATTCCCCCAGCACATCATACTTTCCATGATGTGCACACGCATTCCTTTGCTTAGAATTTCCTTCCTCTTCTTCTTTGACTGGCTTACACATTTTCACTTAGTAGACACAATGTTCATGTGTCTATTAAGACAGAAATCCTCAAGTCTCCCATCTACCCAACTCTACTGAGTGTTTTCCCTCTGCACCCTTGATTCATTCATTCAAGAAAATGTTTGACTTTGTCTTATTTATATCATCTATATATAACTATGGTGCTATCTTGGGCTTAGGAAAGTAATAAAAATCAAGAAACAACACTTATTACATTGTAGTATAATAAACACAAGGCAGAGAGCACAGTGAAGGGGAACCTGCACCAGCCTTGAATGAAGAGAAAGGGTTGTTCATGCTATGCTATGCTAAGTCACTTCAGTCGTGTCCAACTCTGTGTGACCCCATAGATGGCAGCCCACCAGGCTTCCCTGTCCCTGGGATTCTCCAGACAAGAACACTGGAGTGGGTTGCCATTTCCTTCTCCAATGCATGAAAGTGAAAAGAGAAAGTGAAGTCGCTCAGTCATGTCCGACTCTTAGTGACCCCATGGACTGCAGCCTACCAGGCTCCTCCGTCTGTGGGATTTTCCAGGCAAGAGTACTGGAGTGGGGTGCCATTGCCTTCTCCGAGGGTTATTCATAAGTTGATATAATTGCTTCCTCTTCTGGTTCCCTACAGGCTTCCTAGGTGGCTCAGTGGTAAAGAATCCGCCTGCCATTGCAGGAGACTTAGGAGATACAAGTTCAATCCCTGGGTTGGGAAGATGCCCTAGAGGAGGAAATGGCAACCCCCTCCAGTATTCTTCCCTACAGGCTCCTCTGTTCATGGGGTTGCAAAGAGTTGGATGTGACTGAGCACATATGCACTTGTTACCTACCCTTGATTTTTTTTTATACCCCCAGCAGCCAATCATTTGTGTATGAAATAAATTAGCATATGATTGATGATGAAATGTTTTATTTTCATAAATTTTGCTGATTTAGTTTAAATCAGCCTAGCCTTGGCTTGTTATTAACATACTAGATATCATGAAAGTGAAAGTGAAAGTGAAGTCGCTCAGTCGTGTCCGACTCTTTGCGACCCCGTGGACCGTAGCCCACCAGGCTCCTCCGCCCACGGGATTCTCCAAGCAAGATACACTGGAGTGGGTTGCCATTTCCTTCTCCAGGGGATCTTCCCAACCCAGGGATCGAACCCAGGTCTCCCGCATTGCAGGCAGACGCTTTAACCTCTGAGCCACCAGGGAAGCCCAGATATCATGAAGCTCTAAGTAATTGTGTTCATATTTCCAGTGGGGCTTTTCTAACCCTGGGAAAATGCTGGACCCAATGGGACTAGCTAAGGCCAAATCCAAGAAAGCAGATGAACATATATTGAACTATATTTTTAGAATTTTTATACATTCATTTTTGTTTTTTCTGAAAGGCACTGTAGAAGTCTCTAAAATGTATTCTGTTCAATGGGATAAAGTATATTATCAAGGGAATGAAAGAAGGGAATAAGAAAAGGGGTATTACAAATCTGAAATAAGATAAGTAGTTGGAAAGACTAGAAAAGGGCAACCAAATTGACTCTAAGCTTCCTAAAAGCCAAAACAAAGAAAGATCATGATTAGAGACAGTTCTCTGTAAGAAAAATAAAACAAACCATTTATTCAGAAAGAGCACAATTTTATCAAAAATTGATTCCCAAGGAATTTCTCTCATGAGCACATAAACTGCTGTGTGATGTGGTAGACAACAGTCCTAACATGAGCCCTTCATTTGCTCCAATCACAGATGTAATGAGTCTGTCTCATTTTAGACTTGTGGAGACTTGGCAGAAGGCCAGAGAACAAGTCAGAAAAAGCTGTCCTACAGGAAAAAGTTTGGTGAAGCTCTTGAAAAATGCCAAGATTTTAGAATTAAACAGTGGAGGACTGAATCTCAGTTCAGTTAAACTCAAAATATGTGAACTGATCCTTTTACTTAGATGCTTCCTTAGATAATTAGTAAACACTGTGATGATAATCCTACCTTAATGGTTCTACAGGTTGGTTAAAATTTCAAATATGTAATGACAACAATCAACATCCACTAAACTCCTCCTCTGTGCCAGGTACTGTTCTAAGCACTTTACAAGGATTATCTGATTTAATCCTCTAAAGTGAAGTCGCTCAGTCGTGTCCAACTCTTTGCAACCCCGTGGACTGTAGCTTACCAGGCTTCTCCGTCCATCAGATTTTCCAGGCAAGGGTACTGGAGTGGGTTGCCATTTCCTTCTCCAGGAGATCTTCCCGACCCAGGGATTGAACCAGGTCTCCTGCATTGTAGGCAGATGCTTTACCGTTTGAGCCACCAGGGAAGTCTTAATCCTCTAAGAAGTCCATTATGCGGGAACTGTTATTCTCATCTGCCAGCTAGGAGACTCATACTAGAAAGGTCAGGTAATTTGTTCAACAACACAAAGCTAGGAAGAAGGGAGTTGAGATAATCAGCCTAGACAGACAGACTGGAGTTTTCTCTCTTAAAGCATTCTGTTCTATGATATTATATATAATTTTAAGGCATCTCTTGATAAACCATTTCTCACAACCAGAGTCTTGATAGCAGTTTCATATTAGCATTATCTCATGATAACCTGAAAAACAGATTTTCTCTGTGGCCATTAAGGTGAGATCCCTTTACTTTGCCAAAGGTAGGGTCATCAAGTTCCTCTAATAAAAATCAAGGAGTCCAGTTGAATAAATAGTGGGTTACCCTACGGAGCTCTGAGACCAGAAGAGTTAATCCATGTGTTCTGCTTACTGTCTGTGGCAAAGACAGCCCTTTGCTATCTGCTCACCTCATTTATTCAGTTGACAGACAGCTGCTGGCTAATTGGCCTGCTGTGTTGCCTCTTTGGCTGGTGTGTGTGGTAAGTCAAGTCTGGCAGGAGGCCTTAAACAAAACTCACCCAGCGTGTGTTCAGCTGCACTAAACTCTAAAAATAGAAAGCTCAAGCTCTGCAGAGCTGAGGAGTTGAACATCCAACCAGGCGATAGGTTTGTCATCTCCAGGGTGGCTTGTGTTTCCTATTAAACTGGGGTTGAAATGACAAGAGGCAATCTTTTGAGCACTCGAGTCTAAACAGAATGGCACATGACTGCTATGTGCAGGGCAGTATCCTGGCTATAAATCATAACAACAGCCTGAAACTGAGCTATCACAGACCCTTAAATCTCCAAAGTGTGGCCTGGGTAAGCCATTAGGAGAAGTCAGCCTTTGCAGATATAGGAATTCCATGCCTCAGTGCACAAGGCACACCTTCCTATAATCCATGCCTTTGTCTCACCCAAACTTTTTTTTTCTGGAATTTTCCTCTAAGCTTCATGACTCAATTAAGGGTTAAAGAAGATTCCATTTTCCACATTACAATAGAGAAAAGTGGCAGCGTATCAGAGAGAGGCAGTCTGCACCTATGTCTAAGTCAGCCTGTCAGGATCGACATACTGGCTCCATCCTTCACTTACTTTGTGACCTTGGACAAGGTATTTAGTCTTCATGGGTTTCATTATCGCGCTCAGCCTTGGTCTCATTATCTGTGAAACATGGGCAATAAAAGTACAAACTTCACAGAGTGGTTTTGAGACTAAAGTGAGATAATCCAAATAAAGCACTTAACATATGTTCTAGAGAAAATGCTCAAAAGTTATTTCATCACAATGATTAATATCATGTATCTATCATCTGGAGATATCTTAGTATACTCATACTGGAAGCACTTGGGAGAAAAGTGGAGAAGATCTTGAATTATTAATAACTTTAGAAATCCAAAGTGATGCAAGAACTCAATTATATTCAGGAGTGAAATACTCCATAAAACACTATACTCCCCAGGAAAAGTCTTTTTCATTTTGATAATTGGGGATTTCCTGTTTCTTGTTCATGTATCTAAAGGGAAGTCTGCTCTTTAGTATACCTATCCATTTACACAAAGGTTAAAGTGGTAAAACAAACTTCTACAAGGCAGAAAAAATCAAATACAGCTATCAATACCAGTCATCCTTGTCATAAATCTGAATGGACAGTGAAAAATCACTTGAGAACAATATACAGTATTTAATAAAGACATAATGAAGAAACATAATTGGCACTAGATCAAATACAATCAGTGCAGAAGACTAGACTAGAAAATAGAAGACTAGGAAAAAACTCTACCAAGTAACTTTGGGAAAATTTTAATACAATTTCACCCAAACCAAAGACAGATTGTTATGACAGAGAAAATAATCAGAGAAGGAAAGCATTTAGGAAATTAAAACATTGCTGCTAAGTCACTTCAGTCATGTCCGACTCCACGTGACCCCATAGATGTCAGCCCACCAGGCTCTCCTGCCCCTGGGATTCTCCAGGCAAGAAAACTGGAGTGGGTTGCCATTTCCTTCTCCAATGCATGAAAGCGAAAAGCGAAAGTCAAGTCGCTCAGTCGTGTCCGACTCTTAGTGACCTCATGGACTGCAGCCCACCAGGCTCCTCCATCCATGGGATTTTCCAGGCAAGAGTACTGGAGTGGGGTGCCATTGCCTTCTGCGATTAAAACATTAGTGGTTCTATAATCAATTTCCAAAAAATTAAATGAAAGGGGTCAAGTAAGAGAGTGGATTTGGATGAAGAATATTGGTTATCAAGAAAGTAAGTGGATAAATCTTCCTAGACCATAAGGCAGAAATAATTGGCCAGCAACTTGAAAAAGTGTAATGAAAAATAAAATTAATAACAATCTGACAACCTGAAATGAAAATTTTAGATTATGTCAACAAAACTTTGAGCAATGGTGCAATGGAAGAAGCATGCTGGTGGTCTCATATATTTTAGGAGGGATGGGTTGTAGAAGCTATTATCCATTTTGTTTGAAAATACGTTGAAATACAATTAATCAAAATTTACATATTATCATTAGTGGTGTATAAGTAAAATGTGTAGTGTTCAAATCATTTGTGTGAGAGAGAGAAACAAAACTCAGACAAGAGAAGCTGCATAATCTGAAAGTTAGGATCATGGTTTCTAGAGACAGATTGATAATATCCAAGCCCGGGTTTGGCATTTAGCAGTTACGGGACCTTTAGCAAGTTACTGGATATTACTAAGCCTTTCTTCACTTGCAATGTAAATCACAGAGTTATTTTAAATGTTAAAAGATATAAAAACTAAAAAGTACTTGGAATATGAATTGGTACACTGTACAGTATAAAATATTCATCAGTTCAGTTCAGTTCATCAGTTCAGTCACTCAGTCGTGTCCGACTCTTTGCAACCCCATGGACGTAGCATGCCAGGCCTCCCTATTCATCACCAACTTCTGGAGCTTGCTCAAACTCATGTCCATTGAGTCGGTGATGCCGCCCAACCATCTCATATTCTGTCATTCCTTTCCCCTCCTGCCTTCAATCTTTCCCAGCACCAGGGCCTTTTCCAATGAGTAGGTTCTTCACATCAGGTAAAGACTTTGACTTTCAGCATCAGCATTAGTCCTTTCAATGAATATTCAAGACTGATTTCCTTTAGGAGTGACTGGTTTGATCTCCTTGCAGTCTAAGGGACTCTAAAGAGTCTTCTTCAACACCACAGTTCAAAAGCATCAATTCTTTGGCACTCAGCTTTCTTTATGGTCCAACTCTCACATCCATACATGACTACTGGAAAAACCATAGCTTTGACTAGATGGACCTTTGTTAGCAAAACAATGTCTCTGTTTTTTTAATATGCTGTCTAGATTGGTCATAGCTTTTCTTCCAAGGAGTAAGCATCTTTTAATTTCATGGCTGCAGTCACCATCTGTAGTGATTTTGGAGCCCAAGAAAATAGTCTTTCACTGTTTCCATTGTTTTCCATCTATTTGCCATGAAGTGATGGGACTGGATGCCATGATCTTAGTTTTCTGAATGTTGAGTTTTAAGCCAATGTTTTCACTCTCCTCTTTCACTTTCATCAAGAGGCTCTTCAGTTCCTCTTCACTTCCTGCCATAACAGTGGTGTCATCTACATATCTGAGGTTACTGATATTTCTCCTGGCAATCTTGATTCCAGCTTGTGCTTCATTCAGCCTTGCATTTCACATGATGATGGAGAAGGAAATGGCAACCCACTCCAGTGTTCTTGCCTGGAGAATCCCAGGGACGGAGGAGCCTGGTAGGCTGCCATCTATGGCATCGCACAGAGTCAGACATGACTGAAGCAACTTAGCAGCAGCAGCAGCGGCACTCTGCATATAAGTTAAATAAGCAGAATGACAATATACAGCCTTGATGTACTCCTTTCCCAATTTGGAACCAGTCTGTTGTTCCATGTCTGTTTTTAATTATTGTTTCTTGACCTGCATACAGATTTCTCCGGAGGCAGGTTAAGGTGGTCCAGTATTTCTATCTTTTGAAGAATTTTCCAGTTTGTTGTGATCCACACAGTCAAAGGATTTGGCGTAGTCAATAAAGCAGAAGCGACTTAGCGTGCATGAATGCATTGGAGAAGGAAATGGCAACCCACTCCAATATTCTTGCCTGGAAAATCCCAGGGACAGAGGAGCCTGTTGGGCTGCTGTCTGTGGGGTTGCACAGAGTCAGATATGACTGAAGAGACTTAGCAGCAGCAGCAGCAGATGTTATTCTGAAACTCTCTTGCTTTTTCTGTGATCCAATGGATGTTGGATCTAGATATTTGGTCTCTGGTTCCTCTGCCTTTTCTAAATCCAGCTTGAACATCTGGAAGTTTTCGGCTCACATATCATTGAAGTCTCGCTTGGAGAATTTTGAACATTACTTTGCTAGCGTGTGAGATGAGTGCAATTGTGCAGTAGTTTGCAAATTCTTTCATATTGCCTTTCTTTGGGATTGGAATGAAAACTGACCTTTTCCAGTCCTGCAGCCACTGCTGAGTTTTCCAAATTTGCTGGCATATTGAGTGCAGCACTTTAATAGCATCATCTTTTAGGACTTGAAATAGCTCAGCAGAATTCCATCACATCCACTAGCTTTGTTTGTAGTGAAGCTTCCTAAGCCCACCTGACTTTGGACTCCAGGATATCTGGCTCTAGGTGAGTGATCACACCATCGTGGTTATCTGGGTCATGAAGATCTTTTTTGTACAGTTCTTCTGTGTGTTCTTGCCACCTCTTTTTAATATCTTCTGCTTCTGTTATGTCTGTACCATTTTTGTCCTTTATTAAGTCCATCTTTGCATGAAAAGTTCCCTTGGTATCTCTAATTTTCTTGAAGAAATCTATAGTCTTTCCCATTTTACAGTTTTTCTCTATTTCTTTGCATTGATCACTGAGGAATGCTCTTTTATTTCTCCTTGCTATTCTTTGCTGCTGCTGCTGCTGCTAAGTCGCTTCAGTTGTGTCCGACTCTGTGCAACCCCATAGACGGCAGCCCACTAGGCTCCTCTGTCTCTGGGATTCTCCAGGCAAGAGTACTGGAGTGGGTTGCCATTTCCTTCTCCAATGCATGAAAGTGAAAAGTGAAAGTGAAGTTGCTCAGTCGTGCCCGACTCTTAGCGACCCCACAGACTGGAGCCTACCAGGCTCCTCTGTCCATGGGATTTTCCAGGCAAGAGTACTAGAGTGGGGTGCCATTGCCTTCTCCGTGCTATTCTTTGGAACTCTGCATTCAGATGGGTATATCTTTCCTTTTCTCTTTTGCCTTTAGAGCCTCTTCTTTTCTCATCTATTTGTAAGGCTTGTAATGGTGGAGAGTTCTGACAAAACGTGGACCACTGGAGAAGGGAATGGCAAACCGCTTCACTATTCTTGCCTTGAGAACCTCATAAACAGCATGAAAAGGCAAAAAGATATGACACTGAAAGATGAACTCCCCAGGTTGGTAGGTGCCCAATATGCTACTGATGAAGAGTGGAGAAATAACTCCAGAAAGAATGAAGAGATGGAGCCAAAGTGAAAACCTTGCCCAGTTGTGGATGTGACTGGTGATAGAAGCAAAGTCTGATGCTGTAAAGAACAATATTGCACAGGAACCTGGAACATTAAGTCCATAAATCAAGTTATATTGGAAGTGGTCAAACAGGAGATGGCAAGAGTGAACATCGACATTTTAAGAATTAGCGAACTAAAATGGACTAAAATGGGTGAATTTAACTCAGGTGACCATTGTATCTACTACTGTGGTCAAGAATCCCTTAGAAGAAATGGAGTAGCCCTCATAATCAACAAAAGAGTCCAAAATGCGGTACTTAGGTGCAATCTCAAAAATGACAGAATGATCTCTGTTCATTTCCAAGGCCAACCATTCAATATCACAGCAATCCAAGTCTATGCCACAACCACTAATGCCAAAAAAGCTGAAGTTGAATGGCTCTATGAAGACCTACAAGACCTTCTAGAACTAACACCAAAGAAAGATGTCCTTTTCATCACAGGGGACAGGAATGCAAAAATATCCATACATGTCAGCTATCAATTAATACTACAAAAGGTGGGAAAAATAGTAATAGACAACTTCAAATCACAGCAATAAGTCCAAGTATATCAGTAACCATAATAAATGTGAGTAGGTTATATTTTCATGTTAAAACACAATTTGCTAAAGTGAGTAAAGATGCAAAAACCAGATATATGCTGCTGGTCCAGGTGAAACAAAATATTTCTAAAATTTTTAATATGAATATAAGGGATGCACCAGACAAACACAACAACTATTAATAGTAGACAAAACTCAAGCAAAAATCATTAAATGAGATAAATAGAATTCTTATGAGAAAAGTATACATTCATTTCCTTATTTATTAACACTAACATTTATTTTTTGAGCATCAACAATGTACCAGCTCTTGTCAAATTGCTGGGAATAACACTGATCTAGACAAACATATTTGCTGCCTTCAAGAACCTTTTAGTCTAGTCAAAGAAGATAAGAAATAAATTTATGAATGTATAAATATAATTGGTAGTGGTTAGAGTATAATAAAAGGAGATTAAAAATGACAAAGGCTTCTATTTAATACGGTAATCAGGAATACCTTTCTGAAGAGATGAACTGAATGGAGTAAGCAAATCATGTGAATGTTAGGGATGAAATGATAGGGAAAGTGTTCCTAGGCAGAGTGAACAGCATAATGTCTTCTCTACACACAATGCATACACAAGTGCAAAGGCCCTGCCTGCTGCTGCTAAGTCGCTTCAGTTGTGTCTGACTCTGAGAGCCCACCAGGCTCCGCCATCCCTGAGATTCTCCAGGCAAGAACACTAGAGTGGGTTGTCGTTTCCTTCTCCAATGCATGAAAGTGAAAAGTGAAAGTGAAGTCACTCAGTCATGTCCCGACTCTTCAAGACCCCATGGACTGCATCCTACCAGGCTCCTCTGTCCATGGGATTTTCCAGGCAAGCATACTGGAGTGGGTTGCCATTGCCTTCTCCGAATGCCCTGCCTGAGGCAAGAACAATTCACCAAAAGAGCATCAAATTAAATAAAGCAAAATCTGCAGGAAATACAAGAAGAAATTAAGAAATTCCATGATGGTGAGTTGCTTTGTCACTGTCTCTCAGAAATTTATAAATTAAACAGCTAAAAATATAAATTTAAAAATCAAACTAACAATATTAGTTAAATATATGTGTATAGAACTTATGAATGAAGAAACAAAAAAACAGATTTTCCTCAGATAGGAAAAACTGGTTCTATATTTTTGAAAAGTATCAATAAGTTCCATAAGTTCAAATAAATAGGTGAATATTCTCTAACTATAATGTAAAATTGATATTGAAAAAAGTTCAATATTATATCCACTTAGAAATTAATAAAAATAAAACTAGGATTTAAGAAGTCATAGTAGTGCTGCAGACCATTTAGAAACGTATAAAATCAATTTACTACATTAAAATATCATTACTCAAATGACTATGTGTTATTTAGTGCATTTTTTCTATAAAACAAGATAGAATATAAATAAATAGTATTCAATTAAAATATTAAAAAGTATACACATGCACTGGTGGCTCAGTGGTAAAGAATTTGCCTACAAATGCAGGAGACAGGGGTTTGATCCCTGGGTCGGGAAGATCCCCTGGAGAAGGAAATGGTAATCCACTCCAGTATTCTTTCCTGGAAAATCCCATGGACAGAGGAGCCTGGCAGGCTACAGTTCATCGAGTTGCAAAAGAGTCAGACATGACTTAGCAAATAACAACAAAAAGTGTAAAAGGTAAATGAAGGGGACTAATAAAGATAAAGCAGAAATTAATGGAATATAAAGTTAAGAAATTAATAAAAATAACAATATTCAATTAAACAAAAAAGAATTTTTCTTTAAAACATCAATAAAATAAATATTTAGCTATTTAAAATCACATCATAAATCAACAAAGAAGAAAAAACAGATGCAAAAAGATTTCCAAATTAGAGAATATACTTATCACTTTTTTCTTCTCTTTTGCGAAGGGGACCTCATAGCACACACAGTCTTAGTTCTCTGATCAGGGATCAAACTTGTGTCCCCTGCACTGGAAAATGCAGAGTCTTAATCATTGGACCATCAGGGAATTCCCCAGGGTGTTAGTGTGTCTGCTAAGTTACTTCAGTTGTCTCTAACTCTTTGCTACCCATTGGTCTGTGGACTGTCAGACTCCTCTGTCCATGGGATTCTCCAGGCACCGGGAATTCCCCTGCTGCTACTGCTGCCAAGTTGCTTCAGTCCTGTTCAACTCTTTATGACCCCATAGACGGCAGCCCACCAGGCTCCCCATCCCTGGGATTCTCCAGGCAAGAACACTGGAGTGGGTTGCCATTTCCTTCTCCAATGCATGAAAGTGAAAGGGAAGTTGCTCAGTCGTATCCGACTCTTTGCGACCCCATGGACTGCAGCCTAAGAGGCTCCTCCGTTCATGGGATTTTCCAGGCAAGAGTACTGGAATGGGGTGCCATTGCCTTCTCCAGAGAATTCCCCTACTTACCACATTTTCCATCATTGAATTTGGAATGTATGAACCTGATGACCCTAGAAAAATATAAAGCAAGAAAGACAACCATGTTTCTGACACCATAACTGAGAAGAAGAGTATCAAAAATCTAATAGATAAATGTTACTCATGGTCACACATGTATAGATCATAAACAAATATATACAAGTAAAATCAAGCAGCTTCTAAAAAAAAAAAAAGAAATACATTATACTAGAATGGCTCAACACAGGAAATGTTGAGTGTAATGTAATGCTTTACATTTCTAGATTAAAAGACACAAAAATACATAGTAATTTTAATAGAGAATTCAGTGCCAACCTGAAAAATACTCCTAAAAAGAATATAAATAAGTCATCTTTAGTTTGATAAAGGATAACTACCAGGAAAGTCCTGTAAACATCAAACTACAGGGTGAAACTTTAGAAGTGTTCTCATTGGCATAAGAACGGGGTAATGCACAAAAGACTGCTGAAATGACATTTGTCAAGAGACAACTTGTTGATTGGAAAAATAAAAAGCACTGAGTCAGTCAGCATTTCCACAAAGCATTCTTATTCCATTCGTGACTTCCAAGTGAGACTAGTGCATACTTTTTAACCGAAATAATTACCTGTTTTTATTGTGTGTGTGTGACACTGTTAAAAACGCTCCCTTCTAAGGAAGGAAAGCTGTTCTCTAGGAAAAGGTCTTTTTTTTTTTTTTTGCTTAATCGTAACTTGTTAGACACATTCCTATTGAGCATAGCTCATAAGACAAGAGTGATACTGACTGAACAAATAATAGATGGCTTTAAGTGCATTTCTTCTTTCATAAGAACAGTTCAAATGCACAGTTAGGTATTTTCATGGGCTCTTATGTTCTATGGGGCATAATAGGGCATAAGCTCTATTTTATGGCGTTCCTGGTAAAGAATCTGCCTGCAATGCAGGAGACCTGGGTTCAATTCCTTCTTTGGGAAGATCCTCTGGAGAAGGAAATGGCAACCCACTCCAGTATTCTTGCTTGGATAATTCCATAGACAGAGGAGCCTGGTGGGCTACAGTCCATGGGGTCACAAAGAGTCAGACATGAGTTAGACTGAGCAACAACTATAACTTTCTAGTCTGTTCCATTGGCCTGTGATTTGTTTTGTTTTTATTGCTCTAGTTCTCACTTTCAACTAATTTGCCTTTGCTATTCATGTACATTTATTCTCCATATACCTATAAAAATCCCCAGCAGGGATTGTGATGAGGACTGTTTTAAATTTGTAGATTAATTAGGGGAGAATTGGTATCTTCATAACATTCCTTTTTTTGTCCAAGAACTTGGACCGCCTAACTAATCAGATTTTCCTTTAGATCTTTTATCAGGATGTTGAAATTATCTCTAGAAGCTTTGTGTACTTCAGGTTAAGTTAGATCTTAGATACTCTATTAACTTCTATAAATAATATCTTATACTTGAAAAAAACATAAAACTTTTATATTTTCTGATTGATTACTGATAGTTTGGAGACATGATATTAATCTTTTTTAAAGTACTGAAACTGGATCCCAAATTCTTTCACTTCTTCTAAGAATTTGGCTATTCTTTTTTTCCCTATGTAAACAATCATATAATCTGCAAATAAGAGCAGCCATATAAGTTGCAGGGCCCAGGACAAAATGCAAATTCAGGGCCCTTTATTTAAAAATCAGGGAAAAAAAAAGGTAGCTGCTAAGAGTACTAAAGTGTACAATTTTTTTTTCAGTGGTCTCTTTCTTGGCTTGCTATGGTATTTTACTTTAGCTATTGAATATTGTTTTAAGTAAAGTGAAATTAAAAATTTTAATCATTAGCTTAAATTTTGCCATTCATTTTATACTGTGCTGCTGCTGCTGATAAGTCGCTTCAGTTGTGTCCAACTCTGTGCGACCCCATAGACGGCAGCCCACCAGGCTCCCCATCCCTGGGATTCTCCAGGCAAGAACACTGGAGTGGGTTGCCATTGCCTTCTCCCATGCAGGAAAGTGAAAAGTGAAAGTGAAGTCGCTCAGTCGTGTCCGACTCTTAGCGACCCCATGGACTGCAGCCTACCAGGCTCCTCCATCCATGGGATTTTCCAGGCAAGAGTAGTGGAGTGGGGTGCCATTGCCTTCTCCAATGCCACCTTAAAAATACAACTATGAGAGGGCTTGATTTGTTTTCAGAATTATACATTTTTTCATCGCTCATGCATGCATATGTTACCAGAACAGTGGAAACGATATGCATAGGACCAACCCAACTCATTTTATTTCACTTCTTGATATGTGCTGAACATTCTAACACTGTCGGCCTTCTACTTACTGGGGAATAAAGGACTGAAAGGAAAAGGAGCTATGGGTTGCCCTATCTTTCCCTTTTGTTCTATGTCATAATTTTCAGCATGAGTGTTTGGTTCATACAGGGAAGTGACATGAAGAAAAGAGTATAGGTTTCTTTAGCCATTCAAATTTCTTTCTTTTTTAAATTAAAATTCTTAAAATGTATTAAAATTCTACAATAATTAAGACATTTTGAAAGTAGCACTGTGGCTACTTGGAGGGATGTCACTCTTAGACTTACAAGCGTTCTAACCTTTTGTTCAGAAGAATCATCCTCATGACTTTATTGCACCAGGTGAGATCCCATACCTTAGAAGAAAATTAGGCTGTCATTTCTTGATTTCTGCTTTCTGAGTTCTCCTGTAAGCGAGCTGTAAACATGAAGCCCATAGTGGTCCATTCTGTATAATCCAGCTGAGGTCCTTGGGGAAGAAATGTTGGCTTTTCATCTTATATCAGTTTCATTTACTATCTTTTTTTTTTTCTACCATGAGTGAGAATAGTTAATAAATAATCTTTGAGAAAAAAATAGAAAATAATTGTGTGTGTGATTTTATCTTTATATACTAAATAATCTTAATATAATCAAAACTCTATACAAGTCAATAAATAAAAGATGAATACATTAATAGAATATTAGCAATTGATATAAACATGAATATATAAAAATTCTTAGTTTTAATCAGAACAATAAAAATTAAAATTTCGTATCTTATCTATCAATTTATCAAGATTTTTAAGTACTTTTTTTGGCGTGGACCATTTTTAAAGTCTTTACTAAATTTGTTACAATATTGTTTCTGCTTTATGTTTTGGTTTTTTGGCTACAAGGCATGTGGGATCTTAGTTCCCTGAGCAAGGACTGAACATGCAGCCCCCCCCCCCTGATGGAAGGCGATGTTTGAACCACTAGACCACCAGGGAAGTCTCAGTATTTAGATGCTTTAACTTTTGCAAACATATATATGATAAAGTTTACTGTTTTAAACATTTTTAAGACTATAATTCAGTTTCACAATTATGCTACATTGCATTCATGATTCTTAGAATATTTTTGCCTTCCTTCTGCATTTAAAGTAAGTTCTGAGTCTGAACTGAAAGGATGTCTTCTCCTGGCTGTCAGGACCCCACTTACTTCGTCATCAATAGTACACGCTTATTTTTTACTTGTGAGTGTTGGTGAACTCTTATGCATTGTGGGTCCGCCAGAAGTCTGTGCCCATGAGGCATCATGAACCCTATGTGCTTAGGCAGTGGAAGAAACAGTGTACTGTACCCTTCGTCTCTGATCCTACGCATGTTCCACTGTCCTATTAGATTGCACTTAACAGTTCATAAATAAAATTATTAAGAATTTGAGAACAGGCAGAGCACTACACCAAGCATCAGACCCTTCTGAGTGAAGGGTCAGAGGTGGCAAGCCCATGAAGTGGAGCCTTCTGCAAATGATGCCCATTACATTTTTCCCCTTTCAATTTATACACTTTTATTTTCTGTTTCATCATATAGTTTGCCAGTGATAACAGTAAGCATCTACTCAATTATAGATGTCTGATAATAGTTGCAATGATATTTGTCATTCTCTTCTTGTTATTGATCACGTTTCTATAGTTTCTGTATAAAATAACATTTTTGCTACATTTCAGCTACATAACCTTTAAAAACAAAGTTTATTTCTATTCCAAATTTGTTCTATTTTTTAACCATAAATACATATTGAGGTTTATTCAGTTTGTGTGCATGCTAAGTCACTTCAGTCATGTCTGGCTCTTTCTGACACTATCAGATCAGATCAGTTGCTCAGTTGTGTCCGACTTTTTGTGACCCCATGAATCGCAGCACACCAGGTCTCCCTGTCCATCACCAACTCCCGGAGTTCACTCAGACCTACGTTCATCAAGTCAGTGATGCCATCCAGCCATCTCATCCTCAGTCGTCCCTTTCTCCTCTTGCCCCCAATCCCTCCCAGCATTAGAGTCTTCTCCAATGAGTCAACTCTTCACATGAGGTGGCCAAAGAACTGGAGTTTCAGCTTTAGCATCATTCCTTCCAAAGAAATCTCAGGGCTGATCTCCTTCAGAATGGACTGGTGGGATCTCCTTGCAGTCCAAGGGACTCTCAAGAGCCTTCTCCAACACCACAGTTCAAAAACATCAATTCTTCGGCACTCAGCCTTCTTCACAGTCCAGCTCTCACATCCATACATGACCACAGGAAAAACCATAGCCTTGACTAGACGAACCTTTGTTGGCAAAGTAATGTCTCTGCTTTTGAATATGCTATCTAGGTTGGTTATAACTTTCCTTCCAAGGAGTAAGCGTCTTTTAATTTCATGGCTGCAGTCACCATCTGCAGTGATTTTGGAGCCCAGAAAAATAAAGTGTGACACTGTTTCCACTGTTTCCCACCTATTTCCCATGAAGTGATGGGACCGGATGCCATGATCTTCATTTTCTGAATGTTGAACTTTAAGCCAACTTTTTCACTCACCACTTTCACTTTCATCAAGAGGCTTTTTAGTTCCTCTTCACTTTCTGCCATAAGGGTGGTGTCATCTGCATATCTGAGGTTATTGATATTTCTCCCAGCAATCTTGATTCCAACTTGTGTTTCTTCCAGTCCAACGTTTCTCATGATGTACTCTGATGCTATGGACCATAGCAGACCATAGCTCGCCAGGCTCCTCTGTCCATGAGATTCTCCCAGCAAGAATACTGAAGTGAGTTGCTCTATCTTCTCCAGGTGATCTTCCCAACCCAGGGATCCAGCCCCTGTCTCTTACGTCTCCTGCACTGGCAGGTGGGTTCTTTACCACTAGTGCCACCTAGGAAGCCCTTATTCAATACTTTCCCCCAACCAATTGATGTCATACTCTGAATTTTCTCCTTAGTCTGTTAGTATGGTATGTTGTATTGTTTTCTTGTAAAAATCATCCTTGCCTAAATTTTACTTAATCTTGATTCAGTTAAAAATGTACTCTTGGATTTGGTTAGTTAAAAAAATCTAAGATTTGTTTGAGCTATGTTCAAATGGAAATAGGGTTTTTACCCTGAATTTTTTTTTTTTTTTATTCTGTGTTGGAATCAAGACTAATTTCATAAAATAGCCTGTAGAGCTTTTTCTTTTTTGTTTATAATTTCTGGAAAACACTACATAAAACAAGAATAAACCTTCCAAATAAAAGTTTGTTAGAACTCAAGTAAATGGCATCACCGACTTGATAGATATGAGTTTGAGTGAACTCCGGGAGTTGGTGATGGACAGGGAGGCCTGGCATGCTGCAATTCATGGGGTCGCAAAGAGTCGGACAGGACTGAGCGACTGAACTGAACTGAACTGAGAAGTCTGAGTCTAAGGGTGTTTTGGAGAAGAGTTTTTAAATTGTTCTTAAAGTTTATTGCATAATGTTTTCCATTTTTCTTCCCTCAGTTTTGCCACATCATATTTTTTCCAGAAGCATATCTGCATATATTCATAATAATTTAAAATATTATTTTACTACTGTTTGGTAAGTTCTATTTGTTGTTCTTTTTCTCTATTACTTTTGATAAGATTCTTTTTTAAAAATTAATTCTTCCAAATAATCTACTTATTTTTTATATATTTTTAGTTTATTTTTATTTACTTTTAATTTTCTATTTTATTGTCTTTTCCCCATTCTTCCACTAGTTTACTTTAATTGAATCTTATCTTTATCTTTCTTAAATTCTTCCTTTTTGTATAATTGGTTTGACTTCCTTGTTAATATATTTTAGACTTTTAAAATTTCATGATAATTGTACATAAAGTTACAAATTTATCCATAATAATACTTCCTGCGTCCAAGTTTCTTGCCAGTAAGATGGTATAAATTTGATCCTTTTTCCTGTGTAAGTTATTTTTTCTTACTTTTAGAAGCATTTTGAATATTTTCTTCATCTTTGATATCTGATAGGCATGCTGTGAGACTTTCAAAACTAAATTATTTCATTTCATTTTTGGTTAATTCTGAAAAGTTGATCATGATTTTTTAAATGTTTTCCCCCTGTATTTATTTCTCTTATTTTACACTCTTATTATCTATACACTGATACTTCTAGTTTTTAAGGTTTTCCTTTATATTTTGCATAAAGTTTTTAGTTTTTTTTTGTAAAAAATTTTGTTTAAAGTTTTTAGTTTTTCCTTTATATTTTGTATAGCATTTTTATTTTTTTAGTTTTTCTTTCATATTTTGTATAAAAGACAGTATTCTTTTCTTATTCCCCTCTAATTACCCAAATGTCTAAGCATTATCCATTCTGTTATTGATGTCACCTATTGGATTCCTTATTTCAGTTACTATGTTTTATATACTTAGTATATCTACTTGATCCTTACGATCACTTGCTTCTGATTTTTACCATTAGTATCATTATCTCTTGGAGTATTTATCATATTTTTTTTGTTTGTTTTTACATTGTGTGTCCATTGCAACTATTCTGTTACTAGAGCTTCATGTTCTTTGGTTGGTTGTATTTGTTCTATAGTGGATATATTCCTCACGTAAATAAGTATATCAGTCTGAAAACTCATGTTTTCTAGGGTGTGTCACATACCCAATCACGTATCATTCTTCAGAAGTAGGGTAAATAGTCAGGCACCTCCTATTTATCACTAGTCACCCTACAGAGTCTTATACTCCAATGAATGTACTTGACAAATGGCCAGGGCTTTATTGCTTTTTATGGTCACAAGACATCCAATTATTGTATGAGGCAAGGAGGGAACTTTAAAAAGACCTTCTGAAAACTAGCCTTTCAGAGCTAGCCATATTTACATCTAAATTTTCTTGCCTGGTGTGTAGATACATTGACCTCTGAAGTCAACTAACCACCAAATTTGGCATTCAGAGCTTATGCAGACCTCATTGTTTCTGATGGCTTTTTAATTTTGTCAGAAGGAAAGAATGCTATTTAAGGAAGGGAGAAGCTCAACCCACAGAACCAGGCAATTAATACTGCTAAGTCACTTCAGTCGTGTCTGACTCTATGTGACCCCATAGACGGGAGCCCACCAGGCTCCCTTGTCCTTGGGATTCTCCAGGCAAGAACACTGAAGTAGGTTGCCCTTTCCTTCTCCAAATTAAGACTGAGACCAGGCAAATGATTCAGGCAGATCATCTGGAATGAATTTGAAATTTTCCTTAGGACTGTCTTGCCCTGGAAGAGTTACCTGGGTTTGGGAAGTACAGTTGGTATGGTACCTGGGAGAACTTTTAAATTTATGAAGTGCTTAATGCAAAGATACGTGATCTCTTTTAATCCTTACAGTGACCCTATACAGTAGGCGAGGCTGGTAGGATTCCCATGTAACAAATGGGTAAGTGAAGGCTTGATGGCTTCCTTTTGCCACATTCTTGGTACAGCCAGAAACAGTACTTGAACACAGGCCCTTCTGCTGCTGCACACACAGTCCTTTAACGGAGAACATGATCTCAGGTGGCTTAGTGGTAAAGAACCCGCCTGCCAATGCAGGAGATGCAGGCTCAATCCCTGGGTGGGGAAGACCCCTGGAGAAGGACTTGGCAACCCACTCCAGTATTCTTGCTTGAGAAATCCCATGGACAACGGAGCCTGGTGGTCAACTGTCCATAGGGTTGCAAAAAGTCAGACACAACTCAATGACTGAGCACGTCCCTTTAGCAGCAAGCAAATAAACACAACATTGGTAAAGGCTTGCTGACTCATTTAAACAGAAAGGAGTACACAGAGTATAGAATTACCCTATTAAGAATATCTGCCTGGGTTAGGGCCAGCTGGGAATTTCGCCTTAGGTCTGTGGAGAGGTATAGAACTCAACGGAAGGCAAAAAAAGAGAGAAAGAGTGCAGAAAGGAAAGCATGATCTCAGCAGAACTATTTTAGGAGCCTCCTTTCCTGTGAGTTTTATTCCACAAGATTATAAAAGCTAATCCCAGGCTGCAGATTTTTAAACAGGAAAACAGGCCCTTGGTTTGCTTTCTGACCTAGTCCTCTTTCACATAACTCAGCTTGTCCAACACACGGAGCACCAAAGTTACATTTCTTGGAGCAAAACCATAACATATTTCTGGTCTTTCCCAAGCGGTTTGTTTACTGGGTTACGGTTGGTTTAATCTTATCAGTTCTGCTGAGCAAGATGCTCTGAGCAATCTCCCTGAAGTTTGTCTCTCAGCAGGCAATTCTCCACTCCTTGCTACCTCATTAACGTCAGAAATCCCGAGGTGAGGTGTTTGCCAAACTGTAGCTCTCCGCAGAGAGAGCGAGCCCTCCTCATTTCCTGTAGATACACATGTAGAGTACATTTTTCCTCTTCTCCCTCCAATCCCTTCAGAAGAAGGAGGAATAATGTCCCTCAAATAGAATTAAGCCTAAAGCATAAATCATAGCCCTGAGGAGAACAAAAGAAACACTGTAAGAGAAAGTAGCAAAAATGCTTGGACATTATGGTCAGAAATGACTCCAAAGATAGGTCTTGTGGGCCAAGGATTAACTTCTTTCCTCTTGATCTACTTGTGATTGAGGATTTATATGTCAGTTGTGGTGGGAAGAGGAAGGCTTGGGCGGAGTCCAAGGTTTGGAGTCCGGGTGCGGGTGTGAGAGATAGAGTATGGGGAGAGGAAAGCAAGAAAGAAATGATTGTGGATTTGAGTCTCAGTGATGCTATTTTAGATATATGTGCATGCATGCTCAGCCATGTCTGACTCTTTGTGATTCCATAAATTGTTTCCCACCAGGCTCCCCTGTTCATGGAATTTTCTAGGTAAGGATACTGGAGTGGGTTGCCATTTCCTCCTCCAGGGGATCTTCCCAACCCAGGGATCAAACCCAGATCTCCTGTGTCTCCTGCATTGGTAGGTGTATTCTTTACCACTGAGCCACCTGGGAAGCCCTTATTTTAGGTCGTGAACGTCTAAACACCAAAAGGATGACAGTGTCATGGAAAAAGGATTCCAGATAATTGGACGTCATGTTTGTCACTTTTCCAGTATCCATATCTGCACCCAATGTGGGGGATGAGCGATGGCTAATACTCTGAAACAGGGAAGTATATTCAATATTCTGTGATAAATCATAATGGAAAAGAATATAAAAAGAATACATAATCAACAAGGACCTACTGTATAGCATAGGGAACTCTACTCAATACTCCGTAATGAGCTATAAGGAAAAGAATCTAAAAAAATGAAGGTTTATATGTATACATATATCTGATTCACTTTGCTGTACAACTGAAACTAATGACATTATAAATCAATGAAGTCCAATATAAAATAAAAATTAAATTAAAAAAGACAAAAAAAGAATGCATATATATGTATGACTGTATTGCTTTGCTGAACAGCAGAAATTAAGTTGCAAATCAACTATCAGTTCAGTTCAGTCACTCAGTCATGTCCAACTCTTTTAGACCCCATGAATTGCAGCACGCCAGGCCTCCCTGTCTATCACCAACTCCCGGAGTTCACTCAAACTCATGTCCATCGAGTTGGTGATGCCATCCAGCCATCTCATCCTCTGTCGTCCCCTTCTCCTCCTGCCCCCAATCCCTCCCAGAATCAGGGTCATTTCCAATGAGTCAGCTCTTTGCATCAGGTAGCTAAAGTATTGGAGTTTCAGCTTTAGCATCCTTCCTTCCAAAGAACACCCAGGACTGATCTCCTTCAGAAAGGACTGGGTGGATCTCCTTGCAATCCGAGGGACTCTCAAGAGTCTTCTCCAACACCACAGTTCAAAAGCATCAATTCTTCGGTGCTCAGCTTTCTTCACAGCTCAGCTTCTTCACAGAAATCAACTATAATTCAATAAAAATAAGTAAATAAGCAAATGGTCTGAAAAATCAGTATGAATGTTTCAGACTGAACTGAAACATTCATCCTGAAACATACAGGGTGATCCTGGATAAATTAGAATAAAACTAAGCAAGCATACCTCATTATATTATAGCAATCAATGACTGTATAGCTCTTACGATATAGTAGGTGATATCTTAAGGTTCTAAATACTTTACATACATTAATTCATTAATTCCTAATAATACCTCTGCAATTGAGTCCTACTATAACCCCATTTTACAGGTGAAAAAAAAGAAACTGAGGTGAAAGAGGTTAAATAATTTTGCCCAAAGACACATGGCTAGTGGTAGACTTAGGATTCCAACTTGGGCAGTCTGGTTCTGGAGTATGTGGTCTTCATATAACATTTTACTATCTCTCTGGGATAAACTAGGATGTTCCTACTTGTTCTATTTAAAATATTGAAAAGTTAACAATAAACTCTTAGCAAAGGGGGAAACTAATAAACTTGCAACCTAAGTTTTAAAGCCATGAAAATTTATATTTTAAAATAATATTTAATAGCATGGGAAAGGCAATGGCACCCCACCCCACTACTTTTGCCTGGAGCATCCCATGGACGGAGGAGCCTGGTAGGCTCCAGTCCATGGGGTCGCTAGGAGTCGGACACGACTGAGCGACTTCACTTTCACTTTTCACTTTCATGCATTGGAGAAGGAAATGGCAACCCACTCCAGTATTCTTGCCTGGAGAATCCCAGGGACAGGGGAGCCTGGTGGGCTTCTGTCTGTGGGGTCGCACAGAGTCGGACATGACTGAAGCGACTTAGCAGCAGCAGCAGCAGCATGGGAAAACTTTCCTGAGATAGTACGGCGAGAAAAAGCACAATACAAAGCAACACAAAGTGTGACCACTATTTTGTTTAACCACAATAACTTTCATGCTTACATCTGTATCATCTTTCTCTAAGTAGATAAGCACAGGAAAAAAAAAAATGGAAAGAAATATACCAAAATAATAATAATGGTTATTTCCAAGCAGTGAAATGCATGGCAATTTTTATTTTATTCTTTAAACTTTTTCATGTTGGTTACTTTTTGAAAAATCTATCTGCACGTAAAATATTTATAACAAAGAAAATTTTTACTGCAAAGGCAAATTATGTGATTGAATCTGATTTCTTCTTTCCCCCTAAGTGCATTCCATCCTGAGACTGGTCTCATTGCTGGCTGCTCTAAGTCAAGGGGTGTGGGATTTTGTTTGTACCCTCTCTACCCACCCCTTGAATTTCCTCCTGCTCCACACTGATGCTCTAGAAACTTATCTCCATCTACAGAAAGGAGCCATGTAGTGAACTCTGGGATGGTACATACTTCTTTGCAATAAGTTTGACCACTTCCTATATTATGATGTTTTGAAATTTTGGTATTGTGCATCAGATTTCTGTTCATAATGCAGAAGTGTTACCTGGAGGCTGAATTAAAATATACATGATGATTTAATTAAAGAATTTAACATTGATGGTAGAGAATATATTTATATGTGCATGGGAGGGGATATGAAGACTTTAATAGAAATGTCCATATATACCTGTTCATTTTTAAATAGTTGAATGGGTTATTTGAAATACACTTTTGGATCTTTTGCAAACTGATTATCATACCATGAATATGAACAATCCTCTGGTCTCAAATTCTCTCTTAAGAAAATATCCACTCCCCCCACCCCTCACCTTCTATTGAATATTTCTTTCTTAAAAACCGACAAAGGACTATTTTACTATCCTTGCTATTTGCAGAATTTTCATTTTAGTGTTAGATTATAACCTGAATCCTTCCTCTAGTGATTTACATGTTTTTCTCTTGTTTTAATCAGCAAAAGTATATCCAAAGGGCTTTTGGCTCTCTAAGATGAACTAAGACATTAATGAATGGATCTGTTCTATAACTCTTCTAGTAAGAAATTCAAAAACATAAACCTTTAGGATCCAATAGGACTCTGATGAATCCTAGAATTTTCATGCCACTCAAGGTACGCTGATGACTGTTGGAATGACTTCCACCATTCTCCAGATGACAAAACGAAGATCCATGTGAGGAAGAGGGAGGAGGGTGGGGGTCTGGCTACAGACAGACCCCTGGACTGACTGTGACTTTCCAGCAAACTGGCCCTATACCTACTACCAGCAGGGCCTGAGATGTACCTAGAGCCTACACCAAAACGGCTGACATTACAGGATACAGGAAAAAGGAAGAAAAGGCGGGGGGTGGGGGGTGGGGGCGGGGGAGGGGCTGACTGCGAGTCTGCACAACTCTTTTCCAGTTACTGGTAGGGCCAAAAGTATCCCACACAACCCTCGCTGACCCAGCATCATCCGTGTCCAGATGTGGGGCCAGCACACCCTGCCTCCGGGCAGCCCATGAACCAAAGTCCTCAGTGCCTCTTGGGCCCCAAGGCATAAATCATTGATTTTCTCTGAATTAGGGATTACTGCTAAATCGTGTGCTTTCTATTAATAGATCTTCATAAATGCTGCAGGTGCGACCGGAGCTCGTCTTTGAAGTACTGCTTAATCGTCCCCTTTCCAAATCCTCATAATCCAACCCTCATAAAAAACCCCGGGGATTATTGATTGAGAGGGCCTGGGGGATCCCTAAAGGCTCTGCAGCTCAGACGCAGGCCTGCCCCCAAGGTGCGGCTGCAGCCCCCGGGAATGCGTGCCAGGTGCGGCGGTGCTGCCACGCCAACCTGGAGGTCGGGCCACGCCCCCCGGGCAGCGACGGGGGCGGGGCCTCAGCGTAGAGAAAGTTTGCGGGGGAGGCGGGCAGACATTGGCCAACAGGCCGCTGCTTTTAACTCATCAGCTACAGCCTTGCAATGTATGGATTTCCTCCACCCACCCCCCTTATTAAATCTTACTTAAAAAATATTCTTCGGAGCTATAATTCGAGACACATTTTTAAACTCGAATTAATGAATTGATTAAGGCAATCAATGCAAATTAAAATACATGTTCATTTATTTAAATTTGTTAATTTTGCTTACTTTATGTTAGTTACTTAAAATTTATTTTTATTTAGTTCATGGGTTTCTTTACTGTAATCACATTTCTGTTCTTACTTGTGCCTCCCCTTCAGTCATTGTACAGCCTCTTAGGCCAGGCAGGGCCATATTTAATACACATGTTGGACATGTATATGAAATTCCTGCACCTAGAATGTCTTTCCCTCTCCTATTTCATGAAATCCTGGCTCTAGAATCACCCCCCTTGTGACGCTTTCCCAAGATTCTAGGTAGGTTTAGTCATGTTCCCCTTTCTGTTTCCATAAAACTTTGTTCAAGCCTTATTTTAGCACTGTTAATCTTTGAGTCTATTTTACTAGCATAATTGTTATTTATTCTGCACATCTCTTTCTCCTGGGTTCCAGACACTTGGATGAATGCAGAAGATACAAAGTTGAGTAAGACAAGGTACCTGTGGAAAATTCTTAAAGAGGTGGGACTACCAGACCACCTTACGTGTCTCCTGAGAAACCTGTATGCAGGTCAAGAAGCAACAGTTAAAACTGGACATGAAACAATGGACTGGTTCAAAATTGGGAAAGGAGTACGTCAGGGCTGCATATTGTCACCCTGCTTATTTAACTTCTATGCAGAGTACATCATGCAAAATGCCAGGCTGGACTGCTCACAGTCTTAACTCATGGAATCAAGATTGCCAGGAGAAACACCAATGTCATCAGATTTGCAGATGATACCACTCTAATAGCAGAAGGCAAAGAGGATCTAAAGAGCTTCTTGGTGAGGGTGAAGGAGTAGAGTGAAAAAACTGGCTTAAAACTCAGCATTCAGAAAACTAAGACCATGGCATCCAGTCCCATTACTTCATAGCAAATAGATGTGGAAAAAATGGAAACAGTGGCAGATTTTATTTTCTTGGCCTCCAAAATCACTGTGGATGGTGACCACAAGCCATGAAATTAAGACACATGCTCCTTGGAAGAAAAGCTATGACCAACGTAGATAGCATATTAAAAAGCAGAGACATTACTTTGCCAACAAAGGTCTGTCTAGTCAAAGCTATGATTTTCCCAGTAGTCATGTACAAACGTGAGAGTTGGATCATAAAGAAGGCTGAGGGCCGAAGAATTGATACCTTCCAACTGTGGTGCTGGAGAAGACTCTTGAGAATCCCCTGGATAGCAAGGAGATCAAATGAGTCAATTCTAATGAAAATCAACTTGAATATTCTTTGAAAGGACCGATGCTGAAGCTGAAGCTCCAGTACTTTGTCTACCTGATGCAAAGAACTGACTCCTTTGAAAAGACCCTGATACTGTGAAAGATTGAGGGCAGGAGGAGAAGAGGGTAACAGAGGGTAAGATGGTTGGATGGCATCACTGACTCAATGGACTGAGTTTTAGCAAACTCAGGGAGATAGTGAAGGACAGGGGAGCCTGGGGTGCTACAGTCCATGGGGTCGCAAAGGGTTAGACATGATTTAGCAACTGAACAACAACAAAAACAACCTGATTTTGAGGAAATCTCAGAGTCCTAGGAGAAAAAGAGGAAAAGAACTATATGAGTAGAAGATGCTAAGTGTTTTAATAAAATGTACTCTGCACTCTGAGGTCTTGTAGAATAGAGAGTCATTAGTCCTCTCTGGGCTGTGAAAACTTGAGAACTGCCTTAATGAGAACACCCAGTAGGATGCCTGGCTTTTACCCAGTGCTGGGAAAACCTTAATGGAGTTAGTGGTGCAGTTGATAGATATCTAGATCTGGACTCCAGTTACTCAAGTTGTTCCTGTCAGAAGTTGTGTAGCATAAGACAGATCACTTGAACACTTTCTTTCCTTTCTTATAAATGCAATGGGTGTCTAATACCCACCTTCTTCTAGCCCTGTTATCAGAGGCAAATGAGGAAATGTAAGTATTAGCAATTTGAACACTCTGAGGAGGTAAGTAAAGGCTGTCTTCCATTATGAATGCTGCTATCTTCATGTCACAGAGTCAGGATTCCTGCTACTGGAAGCAACTCTGTACATGAAACCCCATGGACTAACTACATGATGTGGAAGACTATAACTATGACCAGTGTTAAGACAGTCAGAAAGGGACAGGACGTCCTGTTCTTTCACTCCTCCTAATCATTAGTCCTTCTGATGTATGTGTTTCCATGGAAACCTTTGGGTTCAGAGATTTGAGAACACCATAAAGTAATCCTTGAGGTGTGGTTGGTCATTTCTATTTTATGTAGAACAGAAGCAGTGTACGGAGATATCCACATCTTCAGGGAGAATTTTCCCAGTCGCTTTTTGTGATCCGATAGAAATAACTCTTACTGGAAGCAAAATCAGCCAGACCCATGTAGCTGTTATCGGTGGGTCTTGAGAATTGCTGTCATGTTCAGATTTCTTCTCATTGCCTTTGTAAATGTGGTCAGGAATG
Organism: Tragelaphus eurycerus; assembly: GCA_935064755.1. Taxonomy (NCBI): domain Eukaryota; kingdom Metazoa; phylum Chordata; class Mammalia; order Artiodactyla; family Bovidae; genus Tragelaphus; species Tragelaphus eurycerus. Next base: position 18,850,975 of record CAKXYN010000003.1, read on the forward strand.
AGCAACAGCCTGTCAGTATGAGTTTGAGGGTAGGTAGACAAATCCATCATTGGTTTAAGCAGTTTTGTACAACACTGTAGTGCTAAGAATCACATAATTCCTCAGCTGGTAGAAAGACACCCTTGGTGGTAAATGGGTGAAAAAGGAGGTGAATAGAAAGGAAGGAATATGGGCAGTGCTCTGTTTCTCATTGTGCCTTAAGTGCTTCCTGGGCTTGTAACAATATGGAAATTTGTGTGATAGGGTGGAATTTACAAGGAAGGGAGGTAAGGACTTCCCAGGAGGAGAGAATGTTTTGCTTCTGTCAGTAATATCATTCCAACTAAAATGTATTTGGCAAAATGTTGGGGTATCCTTCTCTCATGGAAGGGTGCTCATTTGATGAGGTAATATACAATGAAAAGCAGAGCCCTATCAGTTCAGTTTAGTCACTCAGTCATGTCTGACTCTGTGTGACCCCATGGACTGCAGCACTCCAGGCTTCCTTGTCCATCACCAACTCCTGCAGCTTACTCAAACTCATGTCCATCGAGTCGGTGATGCCATCCAATCATCTCATCCTCTGTCATCCCCTTCTCCTGCCTTCAATCTTTCCTCAAATCAGGATCTTTTCCAAGGAGTCAGTTCTTTGCATCAGGTAGCCAAAGTAATTGGAGTTTCAGCTTCAGCTCAATCCTTCTAATGAATATTCAGGATTGATTTCCTTTAAGATTGATTGTTTGGATCTCCTTGCAGTCCAAGGGATTCTTGAGTCTCCTCCAACACCACAGTTCAAAAGCATCAGTTCTTCAGCACTCAGCTTTCTTTATAGTCCAACTCTCACATCCATATACGACTACTGGAAAAACCATAGCTTTGACTAGACTGGAAAAATCTAGCTTTGACTAGGCTGTGTATTGTCACCCTGCTTATTTAACTTACATGCAAAGTATATCATGTGAAATGCCAGGTTGGATGAAGCACAGCTGTAATCAAGATTGCCGGGAGAAATATCAATAACCTCAGATATGCAGATGACACCACCGTTATGGCAGAAAGCGAAGAAGAACTAAAGAGCCTCTTGATGAAAGGGAAAGAGGAGAATGAACAAGTTGGCTTAAAACTCAACATTCAGAAAACTAAGATCATGGCATCTGGTCCCATCACTTCATGGCAAATAGATGGGGAAACAGTGGAAACAGTGAGAGAATTTAGTTTCTTGAGCTCCAAATTCACTGCAGATGGTGATTGCAGCCATCAAATTAAAAGACACTTGCTCCTTTGAAGAAAAGCTATGACCAACCTAGACAGCATGTTAAAAAGCAGAGACATTACTTTGCCAACAAAGGTCCTTCTAGTAAAAGCTGTGGTTTTCCCCGTAGTCATGTGTGGATGTGAGAGATCCCTAAGACTTGCAAAAAGAAAAACAACAAAAACAAAGCAAAATCCTTTTCGATGTACTCCTCAATGTATGATTGAGTAAGAAGCTGGGTTTAGTCTGCGCATGCATGCTCAGTTGTGTCCAATTCTTTGTGACACTTTGGGCTGTAACCTGCCAGGCTCCTCTGTCCACAGGATTCTCCAGGCAAGAATACTGGAGTGGGTTGCCATTTCCTCCTCCAGGGGATCTTCCACACCCAGGGATCAAACCCGCATCTCCTGTGTCTCTTGCATTGGCAGGCAGATTCTTTACCACTGAGCTACCTGGGAATTAGCCCCCAAGCTTGCTAGCCACATAGGGGTGAACCTGAGAAGCCAGGCAGCCATGGCTGAGCAGCTCTGAGGTGCCGTGGTGCGGGAGCAGAGTCTGGCTTGTGTCTGGAAACCATCGCTCTTCCACATGTCTGTTAGTCTCTCAGTAGTGTCCAGCTCTTTGCGACTCCACAGACTGTAGCCTCCCGGGGTCCTCTGCTCTTCCATAGGTGCCCTTCTACCCAGCAAGTCAGCGCAGTCATCCTTATGGCTGCGTGTCCCCTAGCTTTTGTTAACACAGCCGTCTACTCTCTGGAGCAATCACTCCCCATGCTGACCTTTCAGGGGCAGCCACACTGCACCCACTCACTAAATGGTACCCACATTTCCTTCAAATTAATTCTTTGGCCACAGAATTGTGGGTGACCCTGATGTAGATATTTTTCTTATAAAGTTTTTAATACAATTTGGCTTTTTTAAAGTTTGTAAATATATTATATTGTATAAAAGAAGCTAAAAGAAGTACCAAGTACCCGTATCTATGGTTAAATTATATATTTTACTCAGAGCTTAATGCAAGATATTCAGCTGTGGATGATAATATCATACTTAAGCCTTTGTAATTTAGAGAGTACTTTTTTGGGAGTAAAAACTGTCTGGACTAGCTGCTCTTGGTGGGTCCCCTGTAGGACTCTCATCTGAGTAAATAGAATGGCTGCCTCCCTTATCAATAAGATACTGAAGTGGTGCTAATTTCAAACTCAAAGGAATATGCTAACTAAGTAGAATATAGTAGAATTTGGAAGATGAATACTACTGGAGGCCAGTCTGATGACCCCCGAGGAAGGGACTCACCCTGGTAGTTGTCAGTGCTCCCTGTGGTGCTGTCTGGAGAACAGCTGGTCCCTAAGGAATCTTCCAGCAATCCCAATTATAAACCTTTTCTGTAGGGAAACAGGCATGAGAGACTGAACCATGTTTTCCCAGAAAGACAAATAAAAGTTAAATGAAAGATTTGATCTCTTGATGTAACACTGTGCTGTGATTCCCTGACGCGTATGCATTTTCTTTGTAGTAAAGAAAAAGCTCCAGCATATGTATACCTACGGCTGGTTCATGCTGATATTTGGCAGAAACCAACCCAATACTGTAAAGCAATTATCCTTCATTTAAAAAGAAATAAGTTAGAAAAAGAGAAATAACTCCAAAGAAAAATCCAGTAACAATTCATAATGCTCATAGCAAACACTTGTAAGTTTTCTCCTTTGAGTTGGCATGGAGAATCCATTTCTTTTTCCCCAGTTTGCATTGAAAGGTGAGCAGCTAGAAGCACTCATTTAGCTTCCTGATGCCATCCGGGAGGGCTTACAGTCTTTCCGCTAGCACTAGTAATTAAGGACAGATTGGGGTCCTCAAGGGAGTCGCGCTGCCCTCTAACACCATCCAGCACCACTCAAGAGGGAGGCAGGACTCTCTCATAAGCTGTTTGCCTCAATTGACCCAACAGAGGTAGGAAATTCCCAAGGAAAGTATCAAATGAATTTGTTAATGAGCCAAACATTAGGAAAGAGCACAAGGGATCTGTACACATCCAGAGACTGAGTGAGGGAGTGGAGGATTTATTTATCTGGTTCTTAAATGAGTGTTACTGTGAGGATCTTGATTGAAAGCATTTTCAAGCCAAATCTTTCACTACATTAAAGGATCTCAGATAAACCAAGGGCTTCAGAGTTTACATTCTGAAAAACAAACAAAAGCAATTTGATCCTCACAAGGGTGAATATTTTAATGTGAATTACGGTTATTATTCATCTGCATTGAGATTTTTAAGTAAGAATTTGTCCTGAATCAAGCCCTGGAAAAAAAAAGTGAAAAAAAGAAAAAACCCACTAGAGAAAAGAACTTAGAGGTTCATTTGTTTAAACTCTTTACTTTATAAAGGAAATCAAGGGACCCATTCAACTTTGTACATCCAGTTAAGGATTTGACATGGACTAAGCTCATTTCATCGTGCCACAGTGATGCGATTTCTACTTTTAATTCTGTATTTTCTATTTGTCCAGTTTTATCTTTCTTCTTCCCTCTGCCATCCCCTTGTCTTGCTTATTTTGAATATATTGAAATGCCACGATTCTGCAAATGTACTGCCTCACACATTCTTCCACTATCTACTACTTCAGAAACTACACTCTCTGTTTCTGTTCTTTTAACACTTACTCTGGAAATTTTAGCGTACATATTTAATTTAAACTTAATAAGATTAGTATTTGTACCTTCCTTTAGTTATGAAATTAGTCAAATAGTTTTACCTTCCTTCTAAGAGACTTTGGGCTTCCCTGGTGGCTCAGTGGTAAACAATCCATCTGCCAATGCAGGAGACGATCCCTGAGTTGGCAAGATCCCTGGAAAAGGAAATGGCAACCCACTCTAGTATTCTTGCCTGGGAAATCCCATGGCTAGAGGAGCCTGACCAGGCTATAGTCCATGGGGTTGCAAAGAGTTGGACATGACTTAGCGACTAAGCAACAACAACATAAGAGACCTTAGAAAATGTTCAATTTCAATCACATTTATGTTCCACTATAGTCCAGTATTTGGCTCTCTCTTGATTTTTTAAATTAATACAAATGTAGTAGAGTGAAGTACACAGATTCAAAAGGGCAGTTCTGTGTGTTTTCATCAGTACTCAATATTTGTATTGATGGAACCCCACTCTAATAAAGATATAGAACATTTCTATCGAATTCCTTATTCTCCCACTCAGCCCTCACTTTACATAGGCTACCACCATTCTGATTTTTGTCACTATAAATTATTCTGCCTAGCCTGAGACTTCATACAAATGGAGTAACACAGACTGTAGCTTGTGCGTCTGGTTTCTTTGGCTCATTATGTGTTTGAAACCCATCCTATTGTTTTGTGTACCAATAGTTTAGTGATTCCCAAAATGAGTCATTAGGGCACCTTGCAGTGACGAAGTGAAGTGAAGTTGCTCAGTCATGTCTGACTCTTTGCGACCCCTTGGACTGTAGCCTACCAGGCTCCATCCATGGGATTTTCCAGACAAGAATACTGGAGTGGGTTTCCATTTCCTTCTCCAGGGGATCTTCCCGACCCAGGGATTGAACCCCGGTCTCCCGCATTGCAGGCAGACGCTTTATTTTCTGAGCCACCAGGGAAGCCCCAATTAGAGTCATTAGAGCTCCTTAAGCCCCTTTAAAGAGGGTCTGTAAAGTAAAAAAATATTTTTATAACGATTAAAAAAAGTGCCATTTACCTTTTTCACTCTTATTCTCTCATGGAAGTATAGTATAATTCTCCCAAGGATAAATGAAGTACTGGTTTTACATAATATTGAACAAAGAATTGATAAGATAATCTGGTTACCTTTTCTTAAGCCAGACACTGAAGATCCAAAAAGTAAAACAGTATCACTGTTCTCACTAAATGTTTTGTTTTGAAGAATATGATTTTCATAGACATTTCACTTATGTTAACCTGTCATAAGATTATTATTGTTATTTTAAAGTGAACAATGAATACACATTTTAAAATTTCTCAGTTGGTAATACGGTAAATATTGAGAGCTATAAGCCACATTTAAAAGGCTCTTTTTTGGTTCTGCAATGTTTTTAAGAGTAGAAAGTTTTCTTGAGACAAGTATATTTGATAATAACTTCAGTAGTTCATTCTTTTTTATGCTGAGAAGCTTTCCATTATATATAACACAATTTGCTTATACTTTCTCTTTTTGGGTTATTTCCAGTTTGGGGTTGTTATGAATAAAGATGCAAGAAACATTTTTGGATATATCTCTTATGTACCTATGTTTTTATTTGTCATGGGCAAGTATTTAGGACTATGATTGCTGAGTCACAGGATAGATGTGTTTTCTACTCTATTCAAGGCAGCCACATTATATTCCAAAGTAGTTGCACCATTCTACACCCCACCAGATGTAGATAAAAGTTCCAGTTTCTACACATCCATCCCAAATTTTGGTGGTGTCAGTTTTTCTAACTTTAGACATCCTAAAAGGCATGCCATATTGTGTGCCTGTGGATTCTGACTTTCATTTCCTCATGACTACAAGTGTTAAGTAACTTCATAATACTAATTGATCATTCGTGTATTTTCTTTTGTGAAATATTGAGTCCAAGGCTTTCTTTTAATCTGAGTTTTATTGTTGTCTTTTTAATCTAATTATGGTAGTTGTTTATCTAGCTTGGGTAAATTTCAACTTTCAGTAAAGTGTATTGCAAATATATTTTTGCACTTTTTTGTTTTTCTTTGTTTTTTTTTAATGGTGACTTTTGATTGGCAGAACTTTTTACTTGTAATGAGGTTTGATTGGCTAGTATTTTTATGTTTAGTGCTTTTTGTACCCTGTCTAAAAAAAATCATTACTTCCCTCAAGGTCATGAAGAGACATCTATGTTTTCTTATTTTAGAAGTTTTACAGTTTTAACTTTTATATTTAGGTCTGTGTTGTATCTCAAATTAATATTTGTATGATGATAGAGAGGGAAGCCTCCTTCCCTTAGCCCAAATTTAACCTCCAGTGAAACTAGAATCAAGTATTCTAGCGCGATCCTGTGGGTACCCTAGGCCCTGTCTTACGGAAAGAATACATCCAAACACATCACTGAGGCATTTATGACACTTTTCAGGATGGTGACTATCTACTCTTGCACCTTAATATTTTATTACTTTTGTGCATATACCAGATAGTCCAGCTAGCTAGCTTTTTTTTCATCACCATATATTAATAATTCTTTATGTATTCTTTATTTCTGGAAACTCCAATCCCTTTTCTTTATCTTCTGCTGCTGCTGCTGCTGCTAAGTCGCTTCAGTCGTGTCCGACTCTGTGCGACCCCATAGACGGCAGCCCACCAGGCTCCACCGTCCCTGGGATTCTCCAGGCAAGAACACTGGAGTGGGTTGCCATTTCCTTCTTCAATGCATGAAAGTGAAAAGTAAAAGTGAAGTCACTCAGTCGTGTCCAACTCTTAGCGACCCCATGGACTATGGCCCACCAGGGTCCTCCATCCATGGGATTTTCCAGGCAAGAGTACTGGGGTGGGGTGCCATTACCTTCTGACAGCCTACTTATTCATCAGGTCCTAGTGCAAATGCCATTCAAATCCTAGCTCAAATGTTATTTCTTTCAAGCAACCAATACTGATTTAATTGCCTTATTTTCTTGCAACACTGACTTATCATATGCATCTTTCAAGTAGGATTTTGCTTTATTCACTTAAAAGCCACCCAAAAAAACTACTCTAGCAAGTTGTACACAGCAGATGCTCAATAAAGGATTACTGAATCTAATTTTGTTGCAGGTTAAGGGTTTATTGAAAAAATATTCTACTGTTGAAGACTTCCCTTTACATTCTGACTTGTCTTATAATGTGCTTCTTGATATAAAATAAACCACAGCAGTATGCAAGCACATACCTAAGTAAAAGACGTTCTGGAAAAAGCCCCTTTCTAATAGATAAACCCAGACTCTTCAGAATTTCAGCCCAATAGACCAGCTAGATATAATTGAAGTTTCATGCACTGAATGTTGCACCGTTGATAGTGATGGCATTTTAAATGCAATATGAGTTTATCAATAAATTTTGCTGTATATGGGGAAAATTCTGAGTTGTTTAAATAAAATACATATGCTATAGTTAAAAATCGATCTTCATTCAAGGGTTCTGTGGAGGTATCCTGTTTTCTCAGACTCTCACTTTAGCTTACTGATAAAATCTTCCCAGATGAAGAAGTCACACATAAGCTACAGTTTTGTGTTTCCGTCCTTTATTGAAAGTAAGTATATTTTCCAAGGTCTTATCGTTAGGGATGGATTTGGTTGGTTAAATAAGTCTAATTATTTCATCCTACAGGCTTGGGTGCATGTGATACAAATCAACCTTGGTTAACTTAAGTAAGAAAGAAAGAGGAATTCTTGGAAAGGTAGAACTCTCACAGAATCAAAGAAGTGTTAGACTAGGGTTCAGAAATTCCAGGAGCAAGGGATTTAGGGAACAGGAGCTGATAGAATGTTTATTTGGGCAACCACCAATAAGATGAACTAGCACCTACTTTTTTCTGGCTTTATCTTATTCATCATTAGATTAAATTCCCCGGAGAAGAGAGATGGGCTATTTTGACTTGGAGCTCCTGCTTCAGCCTCACTGGGGGAAAGAAAGTTCTCTGTGATGAACTGAGTGATAAGGAATGGTGAGAGGATGTGTTCTCTAAGGAAAATCTGGGTACCAGTATCAGAAGAACGGGGAGTGGTTTGTAGACGGTCACCAACCACAGATGTACAGTGTGGGCATTGAAGCCCCAGTGTATGTCCTTATCTCACTCATCTCACACGCTAGTAAAGTCATACTCAAAATTTTCCAAGCCAGGCTTTAGCAGTACATGAACCGTGAACTTCCAGATGTTCAAACTGGTTTTAGAAAAGGCAGAGGGACCAGAGATCAAATTGCCAACATCTGCTGGATCATGGAAAAAGCAAGAGAGTTCCAGAAAAATATCTATTTCTGCTTTATTGACTATGCCAAAGCCTTTGACTGTGTGGATCACAATAAACTGTGGAAAATTCTTCAAGAGATGGAAATACCAGACCACCTGACCTGCCTCTTGAGAAACCTGTATGCAGGTCAGGAAGCAACAGTTAGAACTGGATATGGAACAACAGACTGGTTCCAAATAGGAAAAGGAGTACGTCAAGGCTGTATATTGTTACCCTGCTCATTTAACTTTTATGCAAAGTACATCATGAGAAATTCTGGGCTGGAAGAAGCACAAGCTGGAATAAAGATTGCAGGGAGAAATATCAATAACCTCAGATATGCAGATGACAGCACCCTTATGGCAGAAAGTGAAGAGGAACTAAAAAGCTTCTTGATTAAAGTTAAAGTGGAGAATGAAAAAGTTGGCTTAAAGCTCAACATTCAGAAAACGAAGATCATGGCATCAGGTGTCATCACTTCATGGGAAATAGATGGGGAACAGTGGAAACAGTTTCAGACTTTATTTTGTTGGGCTCCAAAATCACTGCAGATGGTGATTGAGCCATGAAATTAAAAGATGCTTACTCCTTGGAAGGAAAGTTATGACTAACCTGCTGCTGCTGCTAAGTCGTTTCAGTCGTGTCTGACTCTGTGTGACCCCATAGATGGCAGCCCACCAGGCTCCCCTGTCCCTGGGATTCTCCAGGCAAGAACACTGGAGTGGGTTGCCATTTCCTTCTCCAATGCATGAAAGTGAAAAGTGAAAGTGATGTCGCTCAGTCGAGTCTGACTCTTAGCGACCCCATGGACTGCAGCCTACCAGGCTCCTCCATCCATGGGATTTTCCAGGCAAGAGTACTGGAATGGGGTGCCATTGCCTTCTCCCATGACCAACCTAGACAGCATATTAAAAAGCAGAGACATTACTTTGCCAACAAAGGTCCATCTAGTCAAGGCTATGGAGAAGGAAATGGCAACCCACTCCAGCGTTCTGGCCTGGAGAATCCCAGGGACAGGGGAGCCTGGTGGGCTGCCGTCTATGGGGTCGCACAGAGTCGGACATGACTGAAGTGACTTAGCAGCAGTCAAGGCTATGGTTTTTCCAGTGGTCATGTATGGATGTGAGACTTGGACTGTGAAAAAAGTTGAGGGCCAAAGAATTGATGCTTTTGAAATGTAGTATTGGAGAAGACTCTTGAGAGTCCCTTGGACTGCAAGGAGACCCAACTAGTCCATCCTAAAGGAGATCAGTCCTGGGTGTTCATTGGAAGGACTGATGCTGAAGCTGAAACTCCAATACTTTGGCCACCTGATGTAGAGTTGACTCATTGGAGAAGACTCTGATGCTGGGAGGGATTGGGGGCAAGAGGAGAAGGGGACAACAGAGGATGAGATGGCTGGATGGCATCACCGACTCGATGGACATGAGTTTGCGTAAACTCCAGAAGTTGGTGATGGACAGGGAGGCCTGGCGTGCTGTGATTCATGGGGTCGCAAATAGTTGGACAGGACTGAGAGACTGAACTGAACTAAACTGTATGTCTCTTCATACTTCCCAGGTGGCGCTAGCGCTAAAGAACCTACCTGCCAATTCAGGAGATAAAAGAGACATGGGTTCAATCCCTTGGTCGGGAAGATCCCCTGGAGAAGGAAATGGCAACCCACTCCAGTACTCTTGCCTGGAAAATCCCATGGGCAGAGGAGCCAGGTGGGCTACAGTCCATGGAGTCTCAAAGAGTTGGACACGACTGAAGCAATTTAGCACGTATGACCCTCCTGTGCTAGCTGTTGTGCTTACACTTAGTCAGAACAAATGCTTTCTCAATAATAAATGGGATTTTTGAACTTGTATTAAATAGTGCCACGTGTGCCTTTCCTGGCCTATATTTGACTATAGCTTCATAGAATGAAGTCCTTTATCTCTGCCAATCTGTTTCCTACAAAATAAAAATGCTGCTTAACACAAGGTGATCTATACCTCCACTTCCATTCAATGGAAATATAAATTCAAGATCGCATAGATCAGCTATCACAATAGCTTATTGTCATATACCTGTGTGTTCTTTTACTCACAGGCAAACGAGTTGGTCTAGTGGTTAAGATTTTGCCTTCCAGTGCAGGGTTGCCTATTCGATCACTGGTCAGGAAGCTAAGATCCCACACACCTCAGGGCCAAAAAACCAGAGCATAAACAACAGAAGCAATATTGTAACATATTCAATAAAGACTTGAAAAAAAGAGAAAGAATAAGGTTTCCAGTGAGTCCTTGCACTTCCTTTGACTCAACTTGCAGTCTTGAGAAGGCCTTTATTAATAATGATAATAAATACTAATAGTAACCATATATTCAATGAGTATTTACAATATGTGAGAAATATGTCTAAGTACTTACAATGTACCATGTCATATAATCAGTAAAGAAAGCATCTAAGGCTTTCTTAACATCTAAAGCCCAGCTCATGAAAGATAATGTGGGGACAGGGCAGTGGATTGTGCTCAGAGCTTTTGTTCTTCACTGTATACTGCGACCCAGATAATCACGATGATGTGATCACTGACCTAGAGCCAGACATCCTGGAATGTGAAGTCAAGTGGGCCTTAGAAAGCATCACTACGAACAAAGCTAGTGAAGGTGATGGAATTCCAGTTGAGCTATTTCAAATCCTGAAAGATGAGGCTGTGAAAGTGCTGCACTCAATATGCCAGCAAATTTGGAAAACTCAGCAGTGGCCACAGGACTGGAAAAGGTCAGTTTTCATTCCAATCCCAAAGAAAGGCAATGCCAAAGAATGCTCAAACTACTGCACAATTGCACTCATCTCACATGCTAGTAAAGTAATGCTCAAAATTCTCCAAGCCAGGCTTCAGCAATATGTGAACCGTAAACTTCCTGATGTTCAAGCTGGTTTTAGAAAAGGCAGAGGGACCAGAGATCAAATTGCCAACATCCGCTGGATCATGGAAAAAGCAAGAGAGTTCCAGAAAAACATCTATTTCTGCTTTATTGACTATGCCAAAGCCTTTGACTGTGTGAATCACAATAAACTGTGGAAAATTCTTCAAGAGATGGAAATACCAGACTACCTGACCTGCCTCTTGAGAAACCTGTATGCAGGTCAGGAAGCAACAATTAGAACTGGATATGGAACAACAGACTGGTTCCAAATAAGAAAGGGAGTACGTCAAGGCTGTATATTGTCATATTGTCACCCTCCTTATTTAACTTATATGCAGAGTACATCATGAGAAACGCTGAGCTGGAAGAAGCACAAGCTGGAATAAAGATTGCCGGGAGAAGTATCAATAACCTCAGATATGCAGGTGACAACACCCTTATGGCAGAAAGTGAAGAGGAACTCAAAAGCCTCTTGATGAAAGTGAAAGTGGAGAGTGAAAAAGTTGGCTTAAAGCTCAACATTCAGAAAACGAAGATCGTGGCATCTGGTCCCATCACTTCATGGGAAATAGATGGGGAGACAGTGGAAATAGTGTCACACTTTATTTTTCTGGGCTCCAAAATCACTGCAGATGGTGATTGAAGCCATGAAATTAAACAACACTTACTCCTTGGAAGGAAAGTTATGACCAACCTAGATCACATATTCAAAAGCAGAGACATTACTTTGCCAACAAAGGTCTGTCTAGTCAAGGCTATGGTCTTTCCTGTGGTCATGTATGGATGTGAGAGTTGGACTGTGAAGAAAGCTGAGTGCCAAAGAATTGATGCTTTTGAAGTGTGGTGTTGGAGAAGACTCTTGAGAGTCCCTGGGACTGCAAGGAGATCCAACCAGTCCATTCTGAAGGAGATCAGCCCTGGGATTTCTTTGGAAGGCATGATACTAAAGCTGAAACTCCAGTACTTTGGCCACCTCATGCAAAGAGTTGACTCATTGGAGAAGACTCTGATGCTGGGAGGGATTGGGGGCAGGAGGAGAAGGGGACGACAGAGGATGAGATGGCTGGATGGCATCACTGACTCGATGGATGTGAGTCTGAGTGACCTCCGGGTGTTGGTGATGGACAGGGAGGCCTGGCCTGCTGTGATTCATGGGGTTGCAAACAGTCGGACACGACTAAGTGACTGAACTGAACTGAACTGAAAGCCCAGCTCATGAAAGATAATGTGGGGACAGGGCAGTGGATTGTGCTCAGAGCTTTTGTTCATCATTATATACTGCGATATATCACCCAGCCCAACCCTCTCCCTTTGGGCCTGATATAGGCTTATTCTTAGACTGTCAGGAGTACTGCCTGCTGGCAGCCTTCAGTTATCAGTCTTTTCTGTGAATTGCTATTATTTAGTTGCTCAGTCGTGTCCAATTCTTTGCAACCCTATGAACTGTAGCCTGCCAGGCTTCCCTGTCCATAGGATTCTCCAGGCAAGAATACTGGAGTGCTTGTTATTTCCTCTCCTCCAGAGGATCTTTCTGATGCAGGGATTGAACTCACGTCTCATTTCTATATATTAATTTGCATTTTTGTATCAGCACCTCAGGGAACTTGAGCTACACAGTCATAAAGCCAGGATTCCAGTCAGTGTAGTTTTGTGTCCATGTGGTAGAGTTATTTCTGACTGGGCAGTGAATATGGAACTTGAAATGATCCCCTGACCACCACCATATCCTCTAGTATCTCCTGATCAAGCCTATGCCATTTCTCAGCCCAGGATAAAGGGAGTATGTACATAGCCAGCACTTTATTCTTCACCTTGTCTTGGGCCTCAGGAAAGATCCCTTGACTGCTTTGTGGATATCTGGATTTCATTCTGGATCAGTTGCTAGCTCACTGCAAGACCACAGAGCCTCTAACCATAAATCCTTAAACTCTCTGGTAGTGGAAGAGGAGAAGCTCAGATTTTCTATTTGAGGACATTGAAGTAAGATAATCTCTTCAATTTCTTAATTTGCAAGTTCTATGATTTTACAAAAATAATAGTGCTTATACCTATGCAAGTTACCTGAATCTCAGTTTCAAACTGAAAATAGGACAATATTCATCTTTAAGGTCTGATGCAAGTGTTTAATAATAGAGGGAAATGTGCATTAAAATCTATGATGGTTACTTTTTTGTCAACTTGACTGGGGCACAGGATGTCTAGATTAAAAATCATTTCTGGATGTGTTGGGAGGGTGTTTCTCAACGAAATTGCCATCTGACTCTGTGGATCAGTAAAGTTGGTTTTGTTCTCCTACATGAATGGGTGCCATCCAATACATCAAAGGCCTGAATAGAGCAAAAAGCCAAGGAAGGAGGAATTTACCCCCTTTTCTGCCTTCCTGCCTATTTGATCTGGAACCTTCTGAGATTTATGCTATCAACTCCCCTGGTCCCCAGGCCTTTGAACTCAGAATGAATTATATTGCTGGCTTTCCTAGGTCTCTAGCTTGCAGATGGCAGATCATGAAACTGCTTAACCTCCAGCAATTGTGTGAAGCATTTCATTAAAAGAAATCTCTCTCTCTAGATACCTCCTGCCTTCTTATCTACATAAAGAAAAAGACCCCAGGCTTCTTGCAGAGGGTATTTGAGCTAACCAGCCTCTTTGTTCTTGTCCTTGAAAGCTACTTTGACATAGCCCCATTGTTCATAGACCCACATATTTGGATGGTGTAATTTTAGTTTGGTAAGTTTCCTAGTAAATCTCAGTCTCCCTTGTTTTCACTCCTTAGTGTGCATTAGAAACACTGTAATAAAAGACCTGCGTGGAGACACTGGGCATGAAGGACCAAGTGCCAGCATGCAATATTTGTGTCTCGGGCTCAGCCATTGCTTTACATAAACCCCGTCTGTCTTCCTAAGCCCCAGGGGAACAGCTGAAGAATTTGTTCCTGCTGCAGAGGGCCAGTCTCCTACCCAAGGGAAAGATTTCTCCTAAAGCCAATGTTCTCAAAGGATCATGACTCCCCTTGGCGTTTCAGCTTTCTTTTTTTATATTTTTCAATGAATAACTGTTCATTTTTTTTCAAAGCATTCTTCCCATCTGCTTCTAGACAAGGTGTATAACTAAATTACATTCTGCAATGCATGCTGTCTGCAAGCTAATAAAAGAATAACCAGATAAGTAGTAAGTAGGATTTTTAATCAGAAGACTATATTGAACTGGAGATAGTAAAAGCCCACATAACTACCTACAGATGCTAAAAACCTATAAAGGTATAGTCTGGGTCAGCGTGGTTTACCTCTCTAATATGTTAGCCTTTGTTTTGTTCTGAGTTTTATTATTGAACTTAATAAACTATCAGTTTTATTATGTACAGTACATAACTCCTAGAGTTTTACTATAGTAAGTGTAATCCCAGCAGAGCTGAGAAAGACAAAAGAGATCATTTCATGGGCGGATACTTTGAAATACAAAGCTAAAGACAAGTTTATTGAAAACATTTATTTTCACTAAGCAATCTGACTTTTGATAAAAGTTGAATACATCATTATTGAAAATAACGTTTCATCTCCCCATTCCTTAAGGTGGTGTCTCCTATGATATAGACCCAAATGGATCCTTGAATCACTGAGGCATTTTACCAGTAATATTCTTATGACTTCCCCAGAATCTGTGTGGAATGAAACCACAGGAAAAAGATAGGCAGTAAGGGAAAATGACACCCTTTGCACTACCTCTAACTTCTTGTAGAAACCCCAGCTTAAAATATCAGGAAGGAGAGAAAATATCTTAGAACACCTTTGGGATATTGATGAATTTTGCAGACTTTCCTATACTCAATGGTATATTTAAGCCTGTGATCTGGCATTTGAGTGTCTGATGCAGTTTAGAAAAAAAAATAGAACATTTTATTGTCATTTTGCTTGATGTTACTATTGAGGATGCTCAGCTTAAACTAGATTAACTTGATTTGAAGTCTAACTTGACTAGACAAGAGCCAGAGAAATTATCAGTTTATCACTAGTATCCTGCAAGGAGAGGTTTGCTTTTGGTTTAACCTGAGACTTTAGTTCACCAGAGGGAAGTAATGCTTAGAATTGAGTCCAAAAAGTGATCACGTTAACCCACATTAACCCAAAGAGCAGAATCTTTAGATTAAAGTAGATATGACTTTTGCTTTTCCTATCTGCATTTTGAAGCTATAAAGCTGATGATGCAAATTTAGAGAACTTTTTTTTTTTTTTTTTAGACCAAAGTGCCAGTTAAAATTTGGGTCATCTCTTTCTTAGACCTACCTTTGCCACCCAAGCACAAACTTTTTGAGGCAAGAATCCTGTTTTACATTTATTTGGCCCCTTCTCACATCTCCTAACAGCCACCATATAGGAGAGGGCTCCGTGGCACTATCACAGCTGATCTGGTTTGCCTGGAACACGACAGGACACAACAAGGGAACAGCAGAGATGAGGCCAGAGACTCAGCATCAGAGGACCTGCACACTGTGCTGGTACTTTGGATTCCTTGGAATTTCAGCAGCACTTATAGTGGGTCTTGCCAATTTCACATCACTGTAGTTTACCTTGTTTTAGTACACTTAATAAGTGCTTATTTTCATGAGAATGTGAATGCCTTAAGGGTTGAGGCTAAAATGGCTTATTCTTATCTGGATTCCTCTTAGAGACTGATATCTTAGGAGAGGATGACAAGGATGTGATGACTTTATAATGTGAGAAGCATTACTGAGCATTCGCCTCAGCCATTGGATTACCTGTACTTTGCTTCTCTTCTCTGGAGACTGGTTGGAACAGGGTCAGATCAGATCAGATCAGATCAGTGGCTCAGTCGTGTCCGACTCTTTGTGATCCCATGAACTGCAGCACGCCAGGCCTCCCTGTCCATCACCAACTCCCGGAGGTCACTCAGACTCACATCCATCGAGTCAGTGATGCCATCCAGCCATCTCATCCTCTGTCGTCCCCTTCTCCTCCTGCCCCCAATCCCTCCCAGCCTCAGAGTCTTCTCCAATGAGTCAACGCTTCGCATGAGGTGGCCAAAATACTGGAGTTTCAGCTTTAGCATCATTCCTTCCAAAGAAATCCCAGGGCTGATCTCCTTCAGAATGGACTGGTGGGATCTCCTTGCAGTCCCAGGGACTCTCAAGAGTCTTCTCCAACACCACAGTTCAAAAGCATCAATTCTTCGGCGCTCAGCCTTCTTCACAGTCCAGCTCTCACATCCGTACATGACCACAGGAAAGATCATAGCCTTGACTAGGCGAACCTTTGTTGGCAAAGTAATGTCTCTGCTTTTGAATATGCTATCTAGGTTGGTCATAACTTTCCTTCCAAAGAGTAAGCGTCTTTTAATTTCATGGCTGCAGTCACCATCTGCAATGATTTTGGAACAGGGTAAACGGTACCTTAGGAGACTGACTTCTTATGTTATGGAGAAATTCTGCCTTGTCATGATGCTTCTATCTCTGAGGTTTATTTTTAATTCTGACATTATGAGAAATGTTTCAAAGGACCCAGCAGTTCATTTGAACATGGGGCTCCTAATCTTTTGATCCAAGAGAAGGAGAATTCAGTCACACTTACACATTCATAATCTGGGAACAGGATAACTTTCTTGTTTGTTCCCATGAGAAACCATCATTCTCCAAGATCTGGAGGACTTGATTGTCAGGAGGGTGGAGGATGACTTGTTCACAGTAGACGCCAGAAGAATAAGGGACCTCACTCACACTTGGAACATGGGTTTATTTTCTTAAGCAATTTAAGGACCATCAGTATCAATAGTAGATGGAATGCGTATTGGAGAAAGAGTGGAGGATGAAGTTTCAGACAAATAATTCAATTTACTATTGTATTCTGATCGACTCCATGTCATACATACATTCCAGGTTATATACTTTTTCTAGTGGCATACCCAGCACCCAGACTCACAGGAACATTTAGGAATGAATTGTTTAAAGCTAGATAATTAGAAGATAACACAGATACATTCTAATATAAAGATGAAAGTACAAATGCCAGACTGCACTCTTTTCCTGTGAAGTGACAATGAACGGCACATCATTACCTGACTGTACACTTTGAGTTGTTTCTTCTTCACTGTTCATGTCATTCACACAATTTACAGCCTATTTTTATTGGCCCTTTTGGCTTGTGACAAATAGCACAGGGTGGTGATTCTGCTAAGATTAAGACTGAAGTGGCCATAAACTTATTTCTCTCATTGAAATGCCAAGCCATTGTCAACTATAGGAGCTGGGAGGAGTATGGCAACCCGGCCACATGCATCTGGGGAAAAGAAGTAGAACTCTTGAGTTCTTAGCTGCGACCCAGGAGAGGGATGTTGGATATCTTTGTAAGACCATCCTTGAAGAAATCAGAGCACTGTAGAGTTCAGTCAAAAGTGCCCACAATATCTTCTCAAGAAGGGCACAATATGGGACTTCCCTGGTGTTCCAGTGTTTAAGACTCTGTGTTTCCACTGCAGGAGATGTGGGCTCAATCCCTGGCTGAGGAACTAAGATCCAGCACGCTGTGCAGCATGGCTAAAAAATAAATAAATGAAATGTGTATATATATATATATATATATAATTTTTTTTTTTTTTTTAAGAAAAAGGCTCAATAGGCTGAACTGAGCTGATATCATTACTGGTCAAAACCATGGTGACTCTGGACCTGTCTGGACCTGTGTAACTAAAAGGCACTGTGAACATCCTTGCTTTAGGACAGAGATAAGAAAACTGGGGAAAGTCTCAAGTAAGGTGAACATCATTTGCACAATGAAGGGACACATTTAGGGAAAGGTGTTATATCTCAGGTCACAGAAAATCAGAAGACTGTTCCCTTGTTAGAGTGCTCTTGCTTTATACACTAACTTTGCTCTTTCCCTCCTTAAGCTGGGTCTCTTTTCAAATATTACCTCTGGGAGATATCCCTCAGAGCCACGTCTGAAATAATAGCCTCTTCTCTTTCTACACTTTCCCCTTAGTTTCCTTTATTTTATCCCCACCACTAACTATAGTGCTACAGTACTTGACATCTTATCATACACATGTTTATCTATTGTCTCTTATGAGCTGCTTATTTAACTTGTATGCAGAGTGCATCATCCAAAATGCTGGGCTGAAAAACTCACAAGTGGAATCAAGATTGCTGGGAGAAATATGAACAACCTCAGATATGCAGATGATGCCACTCTAATGCAGAAAGCGAAAAGGAACTAAAGAGTTCCTTGATGAGAGTGAAAGAGCAGAGTGAAAAAAACTGGCTTAAAACTCAACATTCAAAAAATGAAGATCATACATCAAGTCCCATCTTCTCATGGCAAATAGATGGGGAACAAGTAGAAACAGTGGCAGATTTTATTTTCTTTGGCTCCAAAGTCACTATGACTGCAGCTGCAAAATTAAAAGACATTCCTTAGAAGAAAAGCTATGACAAACCTAGACAATGTACTACAAAAGCAGAGACATCACTTTGCTGACAGAAGTCCATATATTTTTCCTTTAGTCATGTACAGATGTGAAAGTTGTACCATAAAGAAGGCTGAGCACCGAAGAATGATGCTGAACTGTGGTGCTGGAGAAGACTCTTGAGAGTTCCTTGGACTGCAAGGAGATCAAACCAGTCAATCCTAAAGGAAATAAAGCTTGAGTATTCATTGGAAGGACTGATGCTGAAGCTGAGCTCCAATATTTTGGCCACCTAATGTAAAGAGCCTGATGGTGGGAAAGATGGAGGGCAAGAGAATGAGGTGGTTGGATGGCATCACTGACTCAGTGGACATGAGTTTGAGCAAACTCTGGGAGATAGTGAAGGACAGGGAAGCCTGGTGTGCTGCAGTTGATGGGGTCACAGAGCCAGACATGATTTAACAGTGACTGAACAATGAGTTGGAATGCATAAGGGACAGGGGCACTGTTTTGTAGTTTGGGGATTGAGATCGGTCTCCAGCACATAATGGGTTTTGCAATAAATATTCATTGCATCTATTCACTGTCTTATCCAACAGAACTGCAGATCTGGAAGTAGATGAGCTTCTGAGTGCCACGATTTTGTGTCTTACTCAGGTTTTATCGTGGAGAAAGAAATGGCAACCCACTCCAGTATTCTTGCCTGGAGAATCCCAGGGACAGGAGAGCCTGGTGGGCTGCCATCTGTGGGGTCACACAGAGTCGGACATGAC
The DNA here is from genome assembly GCA_935064755.1 of Tragelaphus eurycerus. NCBI lineage: Eukaryota > Metazoa > Chordata > Mammalia > Artiodactyla > Bovidae > Tragelaphus > Tragelaphus eurycerus. Next base: position 18,870,245 of record CAKXYN010000003.1, read on the forward strand.
TGAAGTGACTTAGCAGCAGCAGTAGCAGGTTTTATCGGGCGGATGAGTGGTTGAAAAAGGGGTTCTGACTCCCTGTCAAGTGCTCCTTCTATTCCCTCACACCACCACCCGGTAACCACAGCTCTTATATAGCCTTTTGTCAGGAAAACAGTTATTTAGGGGGTGGAAGCCTATGAGATTTTCACCAGGAAATGATCTGGGGTCCAAAGTGAAGCTGGTCCAATACACTGCACTGCTAGGAATCGCATTCTGCCAACCTTTGACTCTTTCTTCTGAAATATAGCCATAAAATAATGGATCTGTAAACTGCTCTGGGCAATTATGGTGCTCCTGGAGTGAAAGTGGGCTGTCGTTAGTCCTGCTTATGGAGACCAGCTTGCCGCTGTTGGCTCACAGCCAGGTCGCGAAACTGCCTTCCAGTGAGAGGACACAGGTTCAAGGGGATAATTAGGCAGAGTTTGGTGCAAGCTTGTTGATATCAATGTGCTACAGATTAGCCTTTTCCCCTTTCCGGGCTGAATAAAGATCAGAAAGAACAGGTGGTAAGCTAATGGGGGAACATGAAATTAATACTTTGTTTCCTGGTCCCACCTTTGTTGTTTTTGTACAGAGGATTTCTTCAGAATCTTCAAACACATTGCAAGCACCTTTTCCCTCCCAGTTTTATTTAGTTTAGTCTAAAACCTCTGGCCCAAAGGGATCTGACCCATCCAGGTTTTCAAAAGGAGTGCCCCTATTTTTGTGGGAAATGATCTAGGAATAAACATCTGGAAAATGGAACAATTAAAAACAACACAAAGTAAAATACAAACCTTTCAAACTAGTTGTTAAAACCCAACCCATGGCACCATCTCAGACACCAAATGTCAGCTCAGCCTTAGTCCAAGCAATTTGTACATGCTTGAAAAGATGCCAGGCTGTAAGATTGCGGCTACTCATTCCTCTCTAATGACAGAGTCTCTTGCATGGTGAGTGATGGGTTTTCATTATGTTTATGCCTCCACAGGTACTGAAGACCCTAGAGCTTACTTATAGATATCAATTTTCGGTCTACAAAAATAAAATGAAACAAAGCAAAGCAACAAACAAATTGGCCCCACCCTTTACTATGATGAAACTAATTCCCTTTCATCATCTTTGAAGTCAATAAAAAAAAAAAATCTCAGAATTATTTTAGAAGAATCTGGAGATTCAGGGTTTCTATCTTTATGGAAGATCCTCAACAATAAAAGCTTGTCCTGTGAGATGCATTTGAGTGTGTGTGTGTTTGTTAGTGTGTGTGTATAAGTATAAGGCTCAGGCTAGTTACCCTTTCTTCCATGAAGTTTATTTTTATTATTCTAGCTTTGATCATTTCTCTCTGTGCTCAACTTGTGCTGCCTCAAGGCTTTCGACTTAACTACGCTAATGGTTTAAACGGCTCTGTTTTGTGTTGCTCTGGCTTCATATGGGAAGCAACATAGCATAGTTTCAAAATATGGACTTGAGACTGATGTCAGCAAGATGGCAAACTAAGAAGCTTTGAGTCCTTGGTCCCCAGTGGAAACACCAAGTAAGCAGCAACATGCAGACCAAAGTAGCTTTGTGAGAATGCTAGAAATAAGTGAAGAATCTGCAGCAGTCAAGCAAATGCCTACCCACAGGGAAAACAAAAGCACATTCAAAATGGTGAAAAAAAAAATGGTCGCATTGTTGCTCACCCTTGTCCCACTGCTTCTCCAGCACAGGTGCCACAATCAGGAGGAAAACCACCTGATTCCTAGTTCCTCTGTCAGGATGGAGAGAAAAGAATGGAACCTTTAAGCAATGTTCTTGCTTGTCTAGAAACTACCCAAGGGAGTAGTATCTGTTTTGACTGACTAATGGGAGTGCTAATGGGAACAGTGGCATAATTTTGAGACTATATTACAGGACGATTAAGGTGGTTGCTGCAGCTCATAAGATCTGCAGGGGGGCGAATATCTGTGGGTATCTGGGAGCAGAGATTGTAGGCTGGAATAATATGATAGAACATCCAAGACCCTGAGAAGAAATAGCTGTGAGATGTGGGGAAATTCAGATTTTTAAAAGCAATCATGTATGCAAGGGGGTTGGGAGTAAAATGCACATGTATATGTCCAGAGAAAATGCATATGCATAGGCCAAGAAAGGCCTGAGAAGACCTTCAGCCTTCACACCAGGATAATTAGTGAAGATATTCTCCTGCACAGAACTAGTTCACATATACTATGGGCAGTGACTTGGATTTCAAATGTCCATTTCAGCAACAAATCACAAAGCATATAAAGAAACAGGGAGCTCACTCAGACTCACATCCATCAAGTCAGTGATGCCATCTAGCCATCTCATCCTCTGTCATCCCCTTCTCCTCCTGCCCTCAATCCCTCCCAGCATCAGAGTCTTCTCCAATGAGTCAACGCTTCGCATGAGGTGGCCAAAATACTGGAGTTTCAGCTTTAGCATCATTCCTTCCAAAGAAATCCCAGGGCTGATCTCCTTCAGAATGGACTGGTTGGATCTCCTTGCAGTCCAAGGGACTCTCAAGAGTCTTCTCCAACACCACAGTTCAAAAGCATCAATTCTTCGGCGCTCAGCCATCTTCACAGTCCAGCTCTCACATCCATACATGACCACAGGAAAGACCATAGCCTTGACTAGGCGAAACTTTGTTGGCAAAGTGATGTCTCTGCTTTTGAATATGCTATCTAGGTTGGTCATAACTTTCCTTCCAAGGAGTAAGCGTCTTTTAATTTCATGGCTGCAGTCACCATCTGCAGTGATTTTGGAGCCCAGAAAAATAAATTCTGACACTGTTTCCACTGTTTCTCCATCTATTTCCCATGTAGTGATGGGACCGGATGCCATGATCTTTGTTTTCTGAGTGTTGAGCTTTAAGCCAACCTTTTCACTCTCCACTTTCACTTTCATCAAGAGGCTTTTTAGCCCCTCTTCACTTTCTGCCATAAGAGTGGTGTCACCTGCATATCTGAGGCTATTGATATTTCTCCCAGCAATCTTGATTCCAACTTGTGTTTCTTCCAGTCCAGCATTTCTCATGATGTACTCTGCATATAAGTTAAATGATGACAATATAACAAAGGGATGGGAATTGCAAAAAAAAAAAAAAATCTACTAGAAATTCTGGAACTGAAAAGTGCAATAACTAAATTGAAAAGAGTCATAAAAGTTGTTCATCAGAAAACTTCAGCAGGTGGAACAAAGAATAAATGAACCTAGAGATAATTTGAAATTATAGTGTCTGAGGAACAAAAAGATAAAAAAAAAGAATTAAAAAAAGTGAGGAGAGCTTAAGAGACATGAGGCACCAACCAAAGGACCAATATACACATTACGGGAAGCCGTAAGAAGGGACAGAGAGATTGGAAGAGAAAGGGTAGGAAGCTTATTGGAAGAAATAATGGTTAAAAAGTCCCCCAATTTGAGGAAAGAGATGAGTTATAAGGCAAAAATTTCAACAAATTCCAAGTAGGTTGAGTCCACAGACACAAACTGATGAAAGTTAAAGACAAAAAGAGAATCTTGAAAGCAGTAAGAGAAAAGTGGCTGTGCTGCACAGAGATCCTCAGTAAGATTTTCAGCAGATTTCTCAGCAGCAGTGTTGTAGGTTACAAGGCCACAGGATGATATATTTAAAGTATTGAAAGAAAAAAAAATAAAAACACAAGAATTCCATATATGACAAAGCTGTCTTTCAAAATTGAAGGAGAAACTAAGACATTCTCACTAAGGAAAGCCGGAGAAATTATTTAAAGTGTTAGAGAGCCCCCTCAAGTTGAGACAAAAGGACAGTAGATAATTACTCAGGAAACACACAAAATATAAAGTTTCCTGGCAAATGACAAATACAAAAGCTTAGTCATTATAATTTTGTTTGTAATTCAACTTCTTTTGTTTGTTTGTTTTATGGGATCTAAAAGACAAAAGCATAGATATAAATATAAACCTATGGTGATAGGTACACAATTTATTAAAATGAAATCTGTAACATTATACATAAAATTGATGAAACATGCTACAACATGGATAAATCTTGAAGACATTATGCTGAGTGAAATAAACCAGTCACAAAAAGATAAACATTGTATAATAATTCCATTTATATAACATGCCTGGAATAGTGAAGCTTATAGAAAAAGAAAGTAGACTGTGGTTACTAGGGGCCTGGCACAGGGAAGAATGGGAACTGTTCTTTGTAAGTACAGAATTTCAGTTTGGGAGGATGAGAAATTTCCTGAGGTTAGTTGTACAGCAATATGAATGGACTTAGCTCTATTGAACTGTATGTTTAATAATGGTTGAAATGGTAAAATTTACTTTAAAGAATTTTTTGATCTGGATCATTCTTGAAGTCTGTATTGAATTTGTTACAGTATGGCTTCTTTTTTATGCTTTGGTTTTTCTAGTTGCCATGCACGTGAAATCTTCAGTCCCTGACCAGGGATCGAATCTGCACTCCCTGTTTTAGAAGGCAAAGTCTTAACCACTGGACATAGAAAAGTCCCCCATATCATGTATATTTTATCACAACTAAAATTTTAAAATATAGGCTTTGGAGCTAGAGAGTCATGAGTTTATCTTTCAAGCTCCTTTAAAGTATTAGCTGAGTTACCTTAGGGAAGTAACCTATATACCCTGAGTTTTAGTTTCCTGTGGGATAATCTGTAAATAAAGCCTTGTGGATTGCAGTGAAGACAGAATGAGCAAAATGATGAAATGGAAAGCACTGGGGCGAAGTAAAGAGATAGCAACTTCCTCAATGGCATGCCTCAAGTCTAATACAAGTTCAGAATGCCCAGATAATTGCAATTGTACTTTAGGAGTTTCGTTTTGTAAATGTTCATGTAAACAAAAATTTTGGAACGGAAAGAAGTCACAGGTAAGTCATCACAGTGAAGCAGAGAATGGCTTTCTCACTTTTGTTTCTGAAAACACACTTTAAAGGGCTTCCCTGGTAGCTCGACTGGTAAAGAATCCTCCTACAATGCGGGAGATCCTGGTTCGATTCCCGGGTTGGGAAGATCCCCTGGAGGAGGGCATGGAAACCCACTCCAGTACTCTTTGTCTGGAGAATCTCATGGACAGAGGAGCCTGGTGGGCTACAGTCCACGGTGTTGCAAAGAGTTGGACATGACTGAAAGACTAAGCATGCACACACATGACTGAAAGACTAAGCATGCACACACACACACACACACACACACACACATTTTACGACAGGAAAAAAATCAGTCTCCCCAAACCAATTTTTAAAATCTTTCCTGGAGTGAGGAGGGTAGAAACAAAAGGGCTAAAAGAATATATGACCATGAACATTTTTCTACTCTATAAACAATATTTTTATAGGATGTCCCAACTGATGGCTTTGTGAAAACCCACACTTTATCCTTTCCCATCACTCCTTTGTCCTGAGGGACCGCACCCCCCAACATGCACATGGTTTCACGCAGATTCAGCATCCATAAAGAAAAGACCTGGGACACCTTCTGTTCTTGCTTATCCAGCCTCCCCTGATAGCTGAAGGGGAAGACTACAGAATGAGAATATAGGGAGAAAGGGTTTTGGATTTTTTTTTTTTTTTAACTGCAGTCTATCTTACCAGAATCCTGCCCAGCAAACCCCAGCCTTGGTTTCAGCTACCGCATGAAGTGTAGCTTTTTGATGACTAGCTTAGGTTCCAAAACCCTTGTTTATATGGATTTATTTGGAAAAATAAAGCCTTAAAATAGAAGTCTGGGCTTATCATGTGAAGGCCTTTTCCTACCAACCTATAAGCAACAAACTGTTTGGTTTATTTTTCCCTTCTCTTGCAGATAGAATACATTCCAAGAGGAAGTTGATGTCAAGTATTTGGACAAACAGTTAAGATTTGAGCACCAGTTTTCCTGGGATGGGGGAGGCTTTATTTTAAAAGCAAAACAAAAACTTCATCAGACTTGTGAACTACAGATTTGCAGCAATTCTTTATAAAAAAGAAAAAAAGAAAAAGAGGCATTTGCATCCCATAGGAAAAAGATGTCTAGTAGAGTAGAGGGCACGTAGGTCCTGGTCTCTGGAACTAAGTTTTCTAGGGTACCCCTTTGCCCTAGGAAATTCCTCAGGAAGCCTGTTGGATAATCTTCCCAGGGGAAACTGAACTAACAGGGTGAACAAAGAGGGCCAAGACAGCTTCTCAGCCCAACTAGGGAAGCTGATGACTGAATGAGGAACAATTGCGGAATAAAATGCTTCTCTTTTTGTCTTCCTGGGAGCAGTTTACACTGCCATCCAGGGTGAACCGCTTCCCCGTGAGTCCCATGGGGACATGGCGTCTTGCAACTGACCCATCTAGTGGCGCACACACTATCAGTGGTGTCCACTGACTTGCCCAACAGAGAGAACTTCAGTGAAAAACCATGTGTGTGTGTGTGTGTGTGTGTGTGTGTGTATGTGTGTGTGCGCCTGTATATTCCAGATGTCCGGGAGGGCTCTGCAGATTCTTACTCAAATTGCCACTAGCTAATAAGTGCTTGAACTAGAAGAGCTCAGATGCGTATACGGAGCAGAGGGAAAAGGACTGAAAAATCTGCTCTGGTGACGAGCCAGTTTGTACAGCAGTGAAAGCCAGAGAACTCAAGGCTCCTTCCTGAGAGTGTGAGAGATGGAGAAAGATAACATCAGAGCATCAAAGCCGCCACATTCTTGTGGTTAGATGGAGATTACAGTACAGAGTGAAGAGATAGAATGTTAAGATCTCCAACATTCCAGTGTGACCCAGCAGCCCTGCCCCTTTCTGGCCACAGGAACTGTTCTCTTGGCCAGCGCTGCCTAGAGAGGATAAATCAGTTAGCCAGTGGCCTAAGGGTTAGGCCTTTGAAAAAAAAAACAACAATAAAATCCAAACAAGTTATAAACCCTGAGTCCACAGGCACTCCCAGGAGACTTGCTTCTGTATCACATCCATTCTCCATTTCTTCCCCTAGGCGGACCGGAGGGATGTCTGTGCAGCCCGGCGCTCTCAGTGCCAGGAACAAGGAACAGCTCCGCTTGTTGCCAAAATCCCAATTGGTTATCTAGGGTGAGATGCATGCTAAGTTGCTTCAGTTGTGTCCTACTCTTTGCGATCCTATGGGACCTTAGCCCGCCAGCCTCCCCTGTCCATAGAATTCTCCAGGCAAGAATGCTAGAGTGGGCAGCCATTCCCTTCTCCAGGGATTTTTCCTGACCCAGGGATTGAACCGGTTGCTCTTTATGTCTCCTGCAATGGGAGGCAGGTTCTTTACCACTAACACCAACTGGGAAGGCCTAGGGTGGGGGTAGGTAGAGAAACAAAAATCGTTCATGGGCTGGGACCTGAAGGGATACGGAGGGAGTAATTGTCCTATCACCCAAGCAGGGCAAATCTGGGTCATTTCATCAACTGTCTCCTCTAGAAAAGCTTCAGAAGCAACCATCAGTGGAAACTGGAAACTGTTTGGGGCTAGAGATCGGGAACACTGGCACACAAGGCAACTGCTGGTGTCACTAATTCACTCTACAGACAACTTGCTTCGTGATATTGCTCTGTCTTCCTTCTCAAAACACATGAGTGTTTTTCCAAGTCCAAAAGTCACTAGTCCTTTTCCCTCTTATTTACTCTTCTTGACTCCCCCCAACCCCATAACACCACTTTTTTTTTTTTTTCTGATATCAGGGTCCAGAAAAAAGTTGAAAGCTGCTACCTGACATAGTCAGTCTTGGAGTACTGGGGACCCCTTTTCAGATCCTTCATTGGTGTGATCTCTTGGGGGCTGTTCAACATATAAATTGAGTTCAAGGCTCATTTCTTGTTCTGCAAAATAGCACCTTATTCTTTATGTTCTCTTCATATTCAGAAATCAAGGTTGCTTCTCATAGAGCTTTCAGGTCCTCTGTGTCATATGCGCCCATTTTCTGAAGCATCCTTTAGTCACCAAGAGATCCAGAGACAGTTATTTTAATGAGTTCAGTTTTTGGTTTTCCTCTATGCCACAGAGTTATAATCAGACATGCCTTCTATGAACTGTTCTGAAGTGCTTAAAGAAAATGATTTTGAAAGTATATTCTATGAGCTTCCTAGCTGACAGTTGTAACAGGTAAAAGCCATCCCTTTTATTTGTGAATATGTATCTCTTCGACTAGGGCTGTCTTAATTCTACAGAGACTGTTTAGTCTTTTCTAGAACTCTAGGTTACATTTGAAAGAAACACCAGGCTTTATATTAATACCAAGGCTTTGAAACTAGGGTGGTTAATGACTCGACCAGCTGCCTTTCCTCGTCTTTAATACTGATCTCTTTTTAGGAATAACTGCCATCCAATACCTCCCTGTCAAATACTGGGTCAACAGAGAGTCATTTGGCTGATTTTTCCATCAACAAGCTGGAGAATTGGGGGTTGGCACCAACTGGTTATATCCATTTCTTTCTTCAGCCTCTCGCTGTGCCTGGGTCTTAATATTTCTCTGATGAATACTAGGTGCCTCTGGTCACAGTGTAATGATGATGCTATTAAAATCTTGCCCTACTAAATGAATGTACTGACCTCTTGCCCCGCCTCCCAAAACATAGACACATAAACCATGTGCTGGTAGGATCTTTTCTATAAATACAGTCTCAATATATTTAAATATTTGTGTTTAGTATTCATCTTCATTCATCACTCTTTTGCCTTTGCTCCATTATGATATGCCTACAATTATGGTTAATTTCAAGGCATCCAGCCTGTTAGGAGGAATGTTAGTCAGGCTAAAGCTTTTGTTCCTTGGGTAACAAACTTGCTGGGGTCAAGGCATGGGAGCATCCGGGACAAGCATCACTAGAGTGTGAGCCCATTACTCAGAGGAAGTAAACCCCAGAGATGGCTCTCCAGAAGAAATGACTAACAAATCGGAGATGGTTCCAAACTGTTTATGCCCTATTGGACTTTCTGCCTATAGCTCCCCCGGCCGATGTCCTTCCTATTGATTTCAAGATTCGGACTCTAGGAGTAAGAAACTTTCGCTTGGGGTTGATGGCTGATGGCTGTCATCTTGTAACCATGGAGCTGAAAGGTCATGATAACCTCATCACAGTTACAACATGGGCTTCCTCACTGTTCTACTTTGTGTCTATGGTTTATGTATTATATATGCTATGCTATGCTAAGTCGCTTCAGTCGTGTCCGACTCTGTGTGACCCCATAGACGGCAGCCCCCCAGGCTCCCCCGTCCCTGGGATTCTCCAGGCAAGAACACTGGAGTGGGTTGCCATTTTCTTCTCCAATGCATGAAAGTGAAAAGTGAAAGTGAAGTCGCTAAGTCGTGTCTGTATTATATATAATCAATCATAAATTATTAGTGTATTTGTGGGTGGAGTTAGGTAGTATTGAAGATCACAGGCTTTAAAACTGGATTCAAATTTTGTCTCTGCCATTTACTAGCTGCTTGGCTAGAGGAGGGTTACTTAACGGAACTCCAATCTCTTGTCTGTAAGATGTTGATAATTACACCTACTTTACGGGGTTAGTGAGAAGCTTCAAAGAAATAATGCATATAAAATGACAGCCATGATATTTTGCATGTTTTAAACATTCAAAATAAGTACTTTTATTATTAATAACATTGATATCCTATGATTTGTAAAAGTATTCAATTTTCAGAAGGGCATACACTGAAAGAGAGGGCATTCTGACCCACAAGATAATGTATTTTCCTCTGAGGCTGAGGGCCTAAGATCTCTGAAGATTTCTTTATCCATAAACTTTATTCATAGACTCAAGTTTGACAAGGAGTCTTCCTCTGAGGTTGAATTTGTCTTCTGTAAAGTGAAGGGCATCTGTGTTCATTCCATTGGCAGAAAAAGGAAGTCATATTGAATTTTTTCATTCAACAAATATTGAGTGCTGACATGTAGCAGGCACAAAAGATATAAGCAGTGAACAGATCACATTAAACATAACGACCAGAAGCACAGACTTTGAATATATTTTAAAATTTGAAAAGAGACTTTTTAAATGACATAATAGAAAAAAGCTTAAGACTTTCTTAGGGGGAAAAGCTGATCCAAGGTGAACCCTGATGGATCAGCAAACCAGAAACAGACCAACCCCTCAGACTACAAACAATGTCACCCTTTCAGAGAGGGGGGTTCTGTGGGCACATATGTGCCAGCTTGTGCTCACTGTGAGACTAAAACCTGCTCTTTAGAGCTTTTTATTATAAAAATTGATATGCTTCCAAATGGTGCTAGTGGTAAAGAACCTGCCTGCCAATACAAGAGATGTAGGTTCAATCCTTGGGTCAGAAAGATCCCCTGGAGAAGGAAATAGCATCCACTCCAATATGCCTGGGAAATCTCATGGATAGAAGAGCTTGGCGGGCTACAGTCCATGGGGTCTCAAAGAGTCGGAAATGACTGAAGGGACTTAGCACGCAGGAAGGCCTAAGAAGCAAGCTAATGGTAATAATCCAATTCAGAAAAATTTTTTGGTCATAGTTTCAGCTCCATAGATATGATTCCACCCAGGTTATTAGGATTTTCCTCAACAAACTTAATCGTTATTCAAAGATTCTCATAACATGGAATCCATTTTGTCTTTTGAGTAGTGTCAATCCATTATTCTTATCATCAGATACCAAATTCAGCCCTCTCCTTTTCCAGGCTTAATTGAAACTATTGATAATTACCCAGAATTGTTTTCTGGTGGAGAAGGTCTAAGGCAAAGTCATAAGCAAAAGTCCGAAGTGAAGTAGGAGGTGGTTATTTAACAATCTGGGGCTTCCCAGGAGTCTCAGCAGTAAAGAATCTGCCTGCAATGCAGGAGACCATAGTGGGGAAGATCCCCTGGAGAAGGGAATGGCAAAGGACTCCAGTATTCTTGCCTGGGAAATTTCATGGATGGAGGAGCCTGGAGCCCTCCCATGGGGTCATAAAAGAGTCGGGAATGACTTAGCAACTAAACAACAACAACAATTTAAATATCTATGCTTCAGTGTAGATGGTATGCAGTCATCAGGAAAATAGAATCTTTCATTTTGTGATTAGCTTCCCTCCCTGCCCCCATGGTACAAATTTGAAAGTTTGAACAAAGTAGGCAATAGGAAAAAAAGTTTCTTTGATCTACTCCTGAGGAGAGAGGTCAAAGATGCAATATATTTTGTGTTTTAAGGGGTGTGTGTCAACATGTACACTCACACACACCCACACATATTCACACATGTGCACCCATGTACAACGGGGAAACAATTCTCCTTGATGATTTAGGGCTGCTTACAAATCACATTTACAATTAGCCCCCATCCCCTGCTTTTTGGCCATGGTCTCACTTTCCAAAATCCATATGTTGTAACTGATATGAGGTGCCAACTGTTTTGCTGCACATGTGAATTTAATAGGGGCAAATTTAGACAAAATTGTTCAAATCTACCAGTCTATTTTCATCAGTGGCAACAGTACCACATTAATTCTTTTTTCCAAGCTGATGGAGAGGCTAGGCTTCTCTTAATGGATGATGGATCATGCTGACTGCAGCCTGGCATGAAGATCAGAAGTGCTAGATTGGAAGCTGGCCCCTCTGAGCTCAGCCCAGGAAACTTAACCTCTGGGCTGCATGGCTCCCTCTTGAATTTTAGTCTTCATGTTCCCACGATCACAGAGCTCTTGTCTCTACTCTGTGTAGGTGGATGGATCCAAAGAGATCATAGTGCCGGGGATTTCTATTGCATTTCCAACCCCGCAGCTGGGGGCTGACATTGGTGTGCCGTGGTGCTCATCACTGTTTGCAAATCTGCTCCTTCCCCTGGAGCTTGCTTCAGAGTTGTTTGCTTAGTCCTTCTACTTTTCTAATCTTTCAAATAATAGCTTCTTATAAGTTTCTTTATTTCACTGATGTATGGTTCTTTTTGGAGAAGGCAATGGCACCCCACTCCAGTACTCTTGCCTGGAAAATCCCATGGACGGAGGAGCCTGGTAGGCTGCAGTCCATGCGGTCGCTAAGAGTCGGACATGACTGAGCAACTTCACTTTCACTTTGATGCATTGGAAAAGGAAATGGCAACCCACTCCAGTGTTCTTGCCTGGAGAATCCCAGGGATGGGGGAACCTGGTGTTCTGCCATCTATGGGGTTGCACAGAGTCGGACACTACTTAAGTGACTTAGCATGGTTCTTTTGCCTGTCTTGTGCACTTTAATTTTACTTTTAAATCACCTAATATCAGCTGTTGCTGTTCAATCGTTAAGCTGTGTCCAACTCTGTGACTCCCACGGACTGCAGCACATCAGGCTTCCCCATCCTTTACCATCTCCTAGAGATTGCTTGACATCATATCCATTGAATTGGTGATGCTATCCAAACATCTCATCCCCTGTCACCCCCTTCTCCTGCCCTCAATCTTTCCCAGCATCAGGGTGTTTTCCAGAGTTGGCTTTTTGCACTGGGTGGTCAAAGTATTGGAGCTTAAGCTTCAGCATCAGTCCTTCCAATTCCAGGTTGATTTCCTTTACTATTGAGTGGTTTGATCTTGTTGTCTATGGGACTCTCAAGAGTCTTCTCCAACTCCACAGTTCAAAGCATCAGTTCTTTGGCTGAGGGGCATCCTACTACCTGCTGTTGCCTACGAAGACCAGAGGTGCAGATATTTGTTTCTGTAAGATCCAATTCAAGCTGGTTAGAGTGCCAAATAAGAGTGAATACTGCTTAGAAAGCATATTCACACATCTTATTCTTTTGTGCCCTTGGAGAGGTTTTCTGGACCTAATATTATTATGTCATTGCTATTATATGCACGAGGTCACTCAAAAAAGTTGAGCTTCACAAGGTTACCCAGTCACTGATCTAGCCAGCAGTTGAATCCAGTCCTTTGTCTCAGAGTGTTTGCTGATTCTATTGGACCACAACTATTTCTGAATCTGGGGCCCTGAGTTCTGCCAGCAGACTGCTGTGGAAGCATTTTTATGGTTCTTGGTGCCCCAGACCTCTCCAGATCTTGGGGTGAAGTAGAAGCTGGGCGAGAGTAGTGGAGGAGACAGCTACCAAAACTGTGGGAACTAGTGAGGGTAACAACTGAAGGGGATCAGAAGGTCACAGATCTTAAAAGGAATGGGACATTCTTCAAAGCCAAGGAGGTTGGAAGATGTGTCAGAGATGAGGAGCGGATAGAATAGGTCATGAATGAATAAACAAGAGTAAAAGCAGCAGGTTGAGCGTACGAAGGGAGTGGTCCAAGATAGGCGTCTTGAACCAACTTAGTTGTCTAGTCGTAATTATAATTTCATGGATGGGGTTGATTGCTAAATAACCAGCGGCTTTCTGAGCTGATATTTTCATATTGTGATATTGAAGTTTGACATTGATTTTACAATTTCTTAAAAGGAATGGATAACCACTGCCAGGTTATCCACTAAAGTTCATTAGGAGGTGCTGGAAATGTGAAGAGTCAATGATCTGATCCCTTCCCTCCATTCCCCCAATTGAAAGATGATGAAAATGGAGTATTTACCCAAGTCAGACTACAGGCTGCACATTTGCTTTTGTGGGATTCTTCAAGTTTCTGGTGGTTCCCAATGTATGGATTTCAACAAGATCTGGCACACAAGCCTAGCCATGTAACTGGTAGAGCTTCTGAGAAATGAATACTGTTCAACTTGTGTCATCTAGAATTCTAAAGGGCAGAGAATTCTCCAGGACAGATTCAGCTTTGATTTCATTCCTAGAGAGGCAAGGTCTGATGAACCTCCAGCTTCTCTTGAGGAGAAGTCTTCACTATCTTGCCACCTTGCAGTCTTAGGAGGGAACAGTGCCTCTTGTCTCAAATACTGCTAATGAACTAGATTTAAGACTTGAGGCCCTCAGCTTGATCTCCTCTTTAGTGGGAACCCAAGCATTCCTCAAGAAAGACTGCCTAGCCTTATTTTCACAAATGTGTGACTTGTTTAAATTTAATGCATGTTAAGTCACTTCAGTCTCTTTGCAACCACATGAACCGCAGCCCACCAGGCTCCTCCATCCATGGGATTCTCCAGGCAAGAATATTGGAATATGTTGCCATTTTCTTCTCCAGAGTGTTTAAATTCAATGCTGTACAATTTATTTCTTTATTCATTTGTCCAAAAATTTTTAAATTCCAATATCAGGCATGGGGGAAACAAAATTCAATGAGATTATGTACTAAGTACATTTCTCTTTTGATTTGCACTGAAAAGTGTTTTTACTGCTATTATAGAACTTAACCTCCATTATGATGATATTCTGTTTATTTATCTACTAATTAAAATGTAATCAGTATAGGCATAAATTTTTATATCACTGGTGAATATTGTGCCTAACAGATGCAATGCATTTTCTATTTAGCATGTCAAATAAATATTGATTTGATGAAAATTGTAGAAAGGGATATAGATAGTACTAAAATTAATTATTAAACAATGGTGGTGGTCAACATTCAAGTACTAAATCATTTAATTCTTCCTCCTAAGGCAGAGAACTCTTATTTGTGGGACCAAGATTTATTATCCTTCTGCATTTATTCACTTCTTAATTTAATAAACATTTATTGAGTTATTACCAGGTTTTCAGATAAATCTGATGAAATCTTTAGTGTTCAACATTTATTATTTAACTTTTTAAAAGAAAAGTATTCCCAGTTCCATTCTAGGAGTTGAGGACCACTTAGGACCTGTATTAGCAATGAGCAGCCTTTTTGCAGCTGATGGTTAGCAGGGACATTATATCCTCAGAGTACAGGACATTAGCCAGTTATCTCTCTAAGCCAGCCAAAGTGGAAAGACAAGAGGTTCTGTGAACTGCTGCTGCTACTGCTAAGTCACTTCAGTCGTGTCCAACTCTGTGCGACCCCATGGACTGCAGCCTACCAGGCTTGTCTGCCCATGGGGTTTTCCAGACAAGAACACTGGAGTGGGGTGCCATTGCCTTCTCCAACGCATGAAAATGAAAAATGAAAGTGAAGTCGCTCAGTCGTGTCTGACTCTGTGCGACCCCACGGACTACAGCCCACCAGGCTTCTCCGCCCATGGGATTTTCCAGGCAAGAGTACTGGAGTGGGGTGCCATTGCCTTCTCCCTCTGTGAACTAGGCACCATAAAATAAGCTCATCCTTTTCAAGATATTATCATTTTATTTTATCCTGAATTACATTACCTTTGAGCTTTTTGGATGGAAAATCCCCTAACACTTCTTTGTTGATTATCCCTCACCTTTGTCCATCATTCACATTCTCAGTCAATTCTCAAATCTTTCAGTTTTTGAAATTATAACATTTGTAGTGGATTCTAGGATTCCTTCAAAGTCTGGTTTCTAGATGTATTTGGTAAAGCATAGCATCATGATCATGATGACTCCTTATTCTTTTTTAAGTTTAGACATCTTATTGTTCCTCGGCTCTCTTTCTTATTACCGGATTCTGGCTAATTTTCGCCAATTTTCTTCATATTCTTGTTGCAAAATATTAACTAATAACTCAGGGCTCCTATGTTTTGAAAGCTCAATTTTTCATTTGGCAATTTTCTGACTCCAGAGCGAAAAGTATTCTTCATATTAGAGGTGAGTCAATGTCTAATTTCCAAAATGGAAGCCAAGGAGCCATAGATGTATGGAACCACTCTTTGCTTTAAAACAGATTTTTAGTAAGATCACACAACTCCTTTGTTTCTTGCTAACCAGTGACTTTGTTTCTTGCTAACCAGTGATTGAGGCTGAGCCCTTTGAGCCGTTGTGTAAATCAAAGCAGAGGAATGAACTCTAATTACCAAACCTTGGGACTAAGTTATAGAGGAAAGGTGCAGAAACTTCCAAATGTCTAAGGAAGTTGAGATGACAGTGGATTCAAATGGGTGCTGGGGCTCTGGGGGACCCCAGGGAGTTATTTACACTGGAAAGATCACAGGTGGTTAAGATAGAAGCAAAATGTTCTTTGTGCCCTGAGTATTTCAGAATCCCTGAGTATTCTCTTTAGAATCCTCCCACTTAGGAACGGAATAGAATATACCTGCTTTTGCTATAAATCCCAGTTTTAAACCCAAACTGAAGGAGTTCAGAAGCTAGTTTCAGAGGTTTTAAGATTCACATTGGGGTTCCTCATGTCCAATGGTGCCAAGGTGAAAGACAAATGAAAGAGGAGATAGAGAAGATGAGAACGGGAGAATGTGTCTATGGTGGGATGAGAAGTCATTACAAGCATGCTATTGTTACTTTCCTAAGTGTGTTAGGTAAAAAGCAAAAGGAAACAATGTCTATTATAAATATTTCTTCTCTGTCCTGCACAATACCAAACTCATCCACTGTGAGGAGGATTTAGACTGGTATGTTGGTCCATGTTCATCTTATTTGTAGGCTCATTTGAGCGAGAAACACATGGTGTTAATTGCATGCAAATGAATTGACTATGAGGCAGAATTTAGTAATGCTGGTTTCCTATTCCTGGTTCCTACTGCTGCCAGAGAACTGAATTACCTGGCAGAATTTCAGGGTCTGCTTTACTTGACCTGCAAAATGGCGATGATGCTCATTTCCTCAGTTGAGACAGAACATCTCAAAAGGCAACTGTGGCATAATGGAAAGAATATAGACTTCGGTATTTAAAAGATCTTGGCTACAGTCAAATTTATGACATTTATTAACTGTACACCCTTGTCCCAATCACTTAATCTCCCTAAGCCTTAATTTCCTCCACTCTTACATGGGGATAATAATACCTGCCTCACAGGATTGTTATGGGGATTGTTATGTTATGAAAGGACATAAAGTACATAAAAGTGTTTTGCAAATTTAACAAACATTTAAGCTCGAGTCAATTTTTGTGCCAGGAACTCCGCTAGGGGTTGATGATAAATTGGTAGAGAGCACAGTCTTTGTTCTCAAGGAATGGGAAATACAGAGTTGTAAATAAATAAATATAATGATACTGACTCCATAATATAATATAGTTAATGGTGTTAATCAGAAAGTACAATGGGATAAATCCCTGAGATGAGAAACAAAGGATGCGTTAAAGATTGCTTAGGCAGATACATTTATGAACGTTTAAAGGAAAGGATTGTGCAGGCAGAGTAGGAGAATGTAGGCCTCACCTCCCTCCATGAACAGATCCAAAATGCATCTATACGCAGAACAATTCTCACAGAAAACTAACTGGAAACTGAAAGAAAGCACCCTGTACAACCAAAGCCGAAAGAAAGAACTGCATGGAAGCAGGAAGGGAAAAGACAGGGATAGGAGGTTGGGACCTGTGCCCTCAGGAAAGGGTTTTAGAGGAAAAGGAAGATTACATGAGTGGAGATCCTCCTGGGGAATCAGCATTTTGAGCTACATATTGGGTGCCCCAGCCCTGAGATCCAATATGGAAAGATGTGCCCCCTTGGCTGGTTGGAGGGCTGATGAGACTAACGGAAAGACTACAGGAAGAGTCCGCTTGGGAGGAGCACCAGAATATTTGCTTGCTCCTGAAGCAGGGCAGAGAGGACATATTAAAACTGCACAGATAGCTGACTGGTTTCCTGCAAACATCTCAGCCTAACCTGAGTGAAGGCCCCAGCCACCCTTTCTTTACGCTGCAGCTCCACATTGGAGCAAGAACCACCATGACCAAGGAAAGAGCTCAGGCATCAGAACAAAGCCAGATTAGACTCAAAGCAGCATCTGAGCTGGGGACAGAGGGCACAGCCATTACTGGCACTTACACAGGCAATGCCTCAAAAACAACCCTGACCACTGGCTGCAGCCAAACTGCCACAGCCTGCCCTTGATACATGCCAGGAGTCCACATGGGACCTGCCTGCCCTACAGCACAGCTCCACATGATGAGGGAACAGCAGAGGCTGAGGGAAGAGACTGACTGTGTGGGATAAAGGAGACTCAGACATGAGTGGCATCTGAGCAAGGCAGGGGCAGCCATTCCTGATGCACAGGCAGCATGTCAGAAGCAGTTCTGAACTCTGTGGAGAGACAGCCACAATCCACACACCATCACATATTCAAGAGTTGCCACAGCCCCTCTGCTTCTGCTACTGCTCCTCTCAAGGTCAAGTATTCTAAGGTGCTGTGCTAAGTCTCTCAGTTGTGTCTGAGTCTTTGGACCCCATGGACTGTGGCCTGTCAGGCTCCTCTGTCTATGGGGATTCTCCAGGCAAGTATACTGGAGTGAGTTGCTGTGACCTTCTCCAGGGGATCGTCCCAACTCAGGGATCAAATCCTCATCTCTTATATCTCTTGCATTGGCAGATGGGTTCTTTACCCCTACTGCCACCTGGGAAGGGCTATGCTGGGATAGTGCTCACACTTAAAGGGAGAAGAACCAGCTTGGACCTGAGCCTCAGTGCTTCTGCTTCAGCAACGTGCTTCTTAGTCCTACCCCTGATAGGGTGGGGACAGCCACTGAGCAGAGTGAATGCCTAGGCTCACTCCTACCTCTGGTTCTAACCGCTCTTTCCATAGCCCTACCTCCCAGCGAGGTGATAGTTGCCAGCACATCCTGAGGAAAGATGTGACTTGGGTTCATGTCAAAATCCAGCTCTCCCACCAAAACCACTGGGTACATTCAGACTCTACAAGGATGCTCCAACATAAGGATATGCCTTCAAAACTTCACACAGTCGGTAACGCCTCATCTAATCACAGAGACAAAAAAAGTTAAGCAAAATGAGAAGACAGAAGAAATTTATCTCAGCCAAAAGAGCAAGAGAAAATCCATACAAAAATGAAACAGAAACAAACAATAAGTAAATAATTAAAATCATTAATAAAAGGTTGCTAAGTGAATTAAGAATAAGAATAGATGAACAGTGAGAATTTTAACAAGAATATATAAAAAAGAAATAAAACTGAAGAATACAATAACTGAAATGAAAAACACATTAGAAGAAATTAATAGCAGACTGATACAGAAGAATCGATAAGTAATCTGATTGACGGAATAATCAGATCAGATCAGATCAGATCAGTCGCTCAGTCGTGTCCGACTCTTTGCGACCCCATGAACCGCAGCACGCCAGGCCTCCCTGTCCATCACCAGCTCCCGGAGGTCACTCAGACTCGCATCCATCGAGTCAGTGATGCCATCCAGCCATCTCATCCTCTGTCGTCCCCTTCTCCTCCTGCCCTCAATCCCTCCCAGCCTCAGAGTCTTCTCCAATGAGTCAACTCTTCGCATGAGGTGGCCAAAATACTGGAGTTTCAGCTTTAGCATCATTCCTTCTAAAGAAATTCCAGGATTGATCTCCTTCAGAATGGACTGGTTGGATCTCCTTGCAGTCCAAGGGACTCTCAAGAGTCTTCTCCAACACCACAGTTCAAAAGCATCAATTTTTCGGCGCTCAGCCTTCTTCACAGTCCAGCTCTCACATCCATACATGACCACAGGAAAGACCATAGCCTTGACTAGGCAAACCTTTGTTGGTAAAGTAATGTCTCTGCTTTTGAATATGCTATCTAGGTTGGTCATAACTTTCCTTCCAAGGAGCAAGCGTCTTTTAATTTCATGGCTGCAGTCACCATCTGCAGTGATTTTGGAGCCCAGAAAAACAAAGTCTGATGCTGTTTCCACTGTTTCCCCATCTATTTCCCATGCAGTGATGGGACCAGATGCCATGATCTTCGTTTTCTGAATGTTGAGCTTTAAGCCAACCTTTTCACTCTCCACTTTCACTTTCATCAAGAGGCTTCACCAAATCTGAATGGAAAAAAAATAAATAAATAAAAAATGGATAACACAAAGTATACTAAAAATTGCATTATGGGGGTCCTAGAAACATAAGAAGGAGAAAAAGAGGGAGTCAAAAATATATTTCATGATATTATGATTGAAAAATTCCTAAACCTGCAGAAGAAAACAGATATCCAGGTACAGGACACCCAGAGGATTTCAAATAAAATGAATTAAAACTGCACTAACAATTACAATATCATAATTAAAGTGTCAGAAGTGAAAGATAAGGAGAGAATTCTAAAGGCAGTAAGGGAAAAAAAAAAAAAAGAGGCCTTCCCTGATGGCTCACCCAATGAAGAATCTGCCTGCAATGAGGGAGACCTGGGTTCAGTCTCTGGGTTGGGAAGATCCCCTGGAGAAGGGAATGCCTACCCACTCCAGTATTCTTGTGTGGAGAATTCCATGGACATAGGAGCCTGGAGGGCTACAGTTCACTGGGTAGCAAAGAGTCACACATGACTGAGCGACCAACACTAAATAAGTAAATAGGCTATCAGCTGATTTCTCTGCAGAAACTTTACAGTCCAAAAGGGAGTGAGTGGCATGATATATTCAAAGTGATGTAAAGGAAAAATTTGCAGCCTATTCAACAAGGATACTCCACCCAGTAAGATTTAGAATAGGAGAGATAGAGAAATTCCCAGATAAGAAAAACCTAAATATAATACTTCAGTACTAAAACTTACCCTAAAAGAAATGTTTAAGGGTCTTCTCTAAGTGGAAAAGAAATGGCTATATCAAAAAGTAAGATACTATGGGAAAGTATTGTATTAAATTCATTAGTTGTTGTTGTTGTTCAGTTGCTAAGTCATGTCCGACTCTTTTGCGACCTCATGGACTGTGGCCCACAAAGCTCCTGTCCATGGGATTTTCCAGGCAAGAACACTGGAGTGGGTTGCTGTTTCCTTCTCCAGGGGATCTTCCCAACTCAGGGATCAAAACAGTGTGTCTGCATTGGCAAGAGGATTCTTTACCACTGAGCCACCAGGGAATAAAAAGGAACTACAGAAAAGGAAAAATCCCACAAGTAAGCTCAAATATATGATAAAGGCTGAGAATCAACCCTTAAATACATTATTATGAAGATTACAACACAAAAATTGTAAAAGCAACTATAATTACAATAAATTAACAGTGGAAGGAAAAATATAAAGATGTAATAATATGACCTTTAAAGCATAAAATGTTGGGGAGGGAAATAAAAAGGTAGACCTTTTAAAATGTGATTAAACTTAAATAATTGTTTTAAACAAGTAGTGATAACTATTGGTCAACATATATAAACCCCTCATATGGTAAGCACAAATCAAAAACCTATAATAAATGTGCAAAAACTAGAAAGGGACACAAGAATACCACTAAAGAAAATCTGCAAACCTCAAGGAAAAAACAAAAAGGAGGGGAAAAAAAACACAAAACACAACAGAACTATGAAAACAAGCAAAGAAGTAAATTTAGAATGGAAATAAGTACATGTTGTTGTTTAGTTGCTAAGTGGTGTCTGACTCTTTATGACCTCATGGACCGTAGCCCGCCAGGCTCTTCTGTGCATGGGACTTCCCAGGCAAGCATACTGGAGTGGGTTGGTATTTCCTTCTCCAGGGGATCCTCCTGACTCAGGGATCAAACCCAGGTCTCCTGCATTGGCAGGCAGATTCTTTTTATAGCTGAACCGCCAGGGAAGCCCAATAACACCATACCCACAACTTATCAAAAACTATGTTAAATTTCAATGGACTAAATGCTCCAAATAAAAAGACTGATCATGGTGTATGATCACTTGAATGTGCTGTTGAATTTGGTTTGCTAGGATTCTGTTAGAATTTTTGCATTTATATCCATTAAGAATATTTTTTTACACATTTCTTTTCCTGTGGCGTCCTTATCTGCCTTTGGTATCAGGATTAAGATGGGCTTGTAAGGTGTGTTTGGGAGTGTTCCCTCCTCTTCAGTTTTTTTTAAAAGACTTAGAGAAGGATTGGCTTTATGCTTCTTAAAGTTTTGTAAAATTCACCAGTGAAACCATCTGGACCTGGACCTCTCTGTTGTTGTTGTGAGGTTTTGGCTACTGCTTCAATCTCTTTAGTCATTATTTGTCTTCAGGCCTGCTTCTGAATGGGTGTGTCTCCTACCAAGTCTCTGGGTGTACTAGACTGTCCATGACTGTGTTTGAAGGGCCTGGAGCCAAATAGAGGGCCCGCTCAGGATCCCTGAGGCTCAGACATGGGTGTCTCCTGTCTGGTCCGTATGCAGGAGAACTGTTTGTGGACTGTGGCTGAGGGGGACTGAAACCCTTGCAGGATCTTCAGGGCTACAGATGGGGGTGTCTCCCAGTGGTTCCTTGAACCAGCAGAACCACTTGTGGACTGCAGCTATGGCAAGGTTTGAGATCAGTATAAGGCCCTTCAGGATCATTAGAGATACAGCCTGGAGGGTTTTCTGTCATGTCTCTGAACCAGTGGGCCTGCTCATGGACTGTGCCCGGGAGGGGGTCGATTCATTCTAAAGTTGGAGGGGAACCAACAAAGGGAGGTTAACTTTGCTTTGAAACCTCGTGCAAATCTCTTGTACTTACCCTCAAACTCTTGAATTCAAATACATGTGTTTACTTGAGGATCACAAAGGAGTGGCAGAGGGATTGGGACAGGCCTCCAGAGATTTATTTAAGTCTCTAAAATTTCTGTGAATGACAAATTGGGGTTAAAACACCATATTCGGATGATTTAAGTGTAAATGAGCAGAAACATATGGATTACATTTCCTTCCAATTGCGTATGAGGTGAACAATTAAACACAAAAGGGTGCTTGGGGTAAAAATCTTACTGGGGCCTTATTAGATCCAAAATATGGGAGCAGTGGTTAGAGAATCAGCAAGTTAAACAAGCAGCACAGCTTTCCAAGGAGAAACTGAATCTGGATTTTACTGTTTCTCTCCCTCCATCTCTCCAGGTTTCTCTCTGCCTCTGTCTGTCCCTCCTGGTCTTCCTCCCCTAACCGGCTCTGTGTTCAGGCTACCATCTGGGTTCTCTCAGACATCTTGAAACCACATTTTCCAGCTGTCTAAAAGCCATAGCCAGGCCCTCTTCTGTTTGTAGAATTCCACCAATAACTTCCAATTTGAGAGGAGAAAAATCAGTAGCAGGTGTCAGTACTTCAAGTAGAATGTTGTTTATTACGGCCGTTCTCTAAAGAAATGTTCAAGCCCACACTACAGTACATAATATATTGCTTCATATAATTTTGCATTATAGCCTTTCCTTTATTTCTTCCTCCAGTCTTTCTACTCTTACCTTGGCCCCCAGCTTTCTCTCCCTAGGTAAGCTTAATGCAAAGGAATTAAAAGCCATTTTCCATATGTTTTTAAGCATGTCTGAAGAATGTGTTCATACATTGGTTGAACACTGTTTGATGATAGAAATTACATAGTGATTATGGAGTTGAGCATGGGCTGTGGTCAGGGTGGTTTACCTTGTTCTAAAGTTTTTGATGAAACAGTGGTAGGGACTAGCATGAGAGGGTGGGCAGATTAGAGGCCAAAGCCAAAACTAAGTGGATATATTTGTGATTGCTATTTTTGTTTAAAAGTGGAATGTTTTTGCTTTCCAAAGAAATGCTATAGCCTTTCAGAGAAAAACTGTAAGTAATTAGGGATTAGGGAAAACTATGCAGGCTAGGAGGTTTGAACAGAGCGAAGGGGCAAACTTGGACATTGTCCCATTCCTTCTCAGACTCTATGGGACAGGTGACAATGAAATGCTGAAATCCAGGGTTCATAATATGGCACAGGAGAAAGATGAATGATTTTTTTCTAAATTATCCAGTTTAATGAATTTCCATAGGTTCATCAGTCAGTTCAATCGCTCAGTCATGTCCAACTCTTTGCAACACCATGAATTGTAGCACGCCAGACCTCCCTGTCCATCACCAACTCCCGGAGTTCACTCAGACTCACGTCCATCGAGTCAGTGATGCCATCCAGCCATCTCATCCTCTGTCGTCCTCTTTTCCTCCTGCCCCCAATCCCTCCCAGCATCAGAGTCCTTTCCAGTGAGTCAACTCTTCACATGAGGTGGCCAAAGAACTGGAGTTTCAGCTTTAGCATCATGCCTTCCAAAGAAATCCCAGGGCTGATCTCCTTCAGAATGGACTGGTGGGATCTCCTTGCAGTCCAAGGGACGCTCAAGAGTCTTCTCCAACATCACAGTTCAAAAGCATCAATTCTTCGGTGCTCAGCCTCCTTCACAGTCCAACTCTCACATCCATACATGACCACAGGAAAAACCATAGCCTTGGCTAGACAGAATTTTGTTGGCAAAGTAATGTCTCTGCTTTTGAATATGCTATCTAGGTTGGTCATAACTTTCCTTCCACGGAGTAAGCGTCTTTTCATTTCATGGCTGCAGTCACCATCTGCAGTGATTTTGGAGCCCAAAAAAATAAAGTCTGACACTGTTTCATACAGTTGTATAAATATGGCTATAATCAATATGTAAAGCAATTAATATATATGACAACATCAAAAAGTTTCCTCCTATCCCCTTTCAAATCCACTCTGATTCCTATCTTCAAATAACCACTGACTCTACTTTTATCCCTGGGGATTGCCTACTTTTAGAATTACATAAATAAGAGTGTATATGATTTTTTTGTGTCCATAATTCTTCACTTAGCAAAATTATCTTGATATTCTCCAAGACATTTTTGTTCATTTTTATTGCTGTGTAAATTTCCACAGTGTGTGTGTGTACATATGCTTTCATCAGTTGGTGGACATGTGAATTGATTTTTTCTGCTTTCTGAATAATACTTCTATGAGCATTGGAATTTGAAAGAAGTTTATTAGGAGTTTTTTATTTAGGCCATGCCATGAGACATGTGGATCTTAATTCCCTGATCAGGGATAGATCCCATGCCCTCTACTATGGGAGCTCAGAATCTTAACCACTGGACTGTCAGGGAAGCCCCTATGAGCATTTTAAAAAAATCTTTGTGTGTACATCTGTTTTTGTTTCCCTTCAATAAAAACCAACAATAGCTGAACATGTGTTTGACTTTGTAAGATACTGTCAAACTGTTTTACAAAATGTTTGTACCATTTTACAATGCCATCAGCGGTTTTGTTTGTTCTACATCATTAATACTATTTTTAGTCATAGAAATTTTACCTATTTTATTAAAATGGTAGTTTGGGCTTCCAAGGTGGCTCAGTGGTAAATAATCCACCTGCAATGCTGGAGACATGGGTTTAATCCCTAGATGGAGAAGATCCCCTGGAGAGGGAAACGGCAACCCACTCCAGATTCTTGCCTAGGAAATCCCATGGACAGAGGAGTCTGGAGGTCCATGGGATCACAAACAGTCGGACATGACTTAGTGACTAAAACAGCAAGAAATTATAGAGTATTGTGGTTGTTTTTATTTATTATGGTAAAATACACATAATATAAATTTTACTATCTTATTCATTTTTCAATGCACAGTTCATTCACAATGCTGGGCTAAATTCACCATTATCCATTTTCAGAATGTTTTCATCATCATAAATAGGAACTGTGGCCATTAAAAAATAACTCCCTGCTCTTTCCTCCCCTGAAAACCTGGTCACCTCTATTCTACTTTATGTCTATGAATTTACTTGTTGTAGGTACTTCAGATTTCATACTATATATATCTTATATATATATATATATATATGAATTCATACTATATATATCTTTTTGTGTCTGATTTCTTTGACTGAACATAATATTTTGAGATTTCACCCATGTTGTAGCATGTATAACAATTTTTACTTTTTAAAGTTTGAATCATATTCTGTCATCTCTCTTTCACTCTCCAGATTCTGTTTGCCCATCCATTTTCAACCTTTAAAGTACATCATTTGTGTTGTTTTATATCTTGTGAATACTGTTGCTATGCACGTTGGTGCACAGGCATTTGAGTCCTGTTTTCTAGTTCTTTGATGCATATTTAGAAGTAGGATCACTGGATCATATAGTGATTCTGTTTAAATTCTGAGAAACCACCAAACTGTTTCATAGTGTCTGTAATACTTTACACATTCACAAGCAAATCCTGAGGGTTCTGCTTTTTCTACATCTTCATCAACACTAGTTATTTTCCATTTTGGAAAAAAAAAAATAGCCATTCTAAATGCTAAGTAGTATCTTCCTGTGTTTTGATTTGCATTTTCCTAATGGTATGGAACTAATAGAAGCAGAAGATATTAAGAAGAGGTGGCAAGAATACACAGAAGAACTGTACAAAAAAGATCTTAATGACCAAGATAATCACGATGGTATGATCACACACCTAGAGCCGGACATCCTGGAATGTGAAGTCAAGTGGGCCTTAGAAAGCATCACTACGAACAAAGCTAGTGGAGCTGATGAAATTACAGTTGAGCTATTTCAAATCCTGAAAGATGAGGCTGTGAAAGTGTTGCACTCAATATGCCAACAAATTTGGAAAATTCAGCAGGGCCACAGGACTGGAAAAGGTCAGTTTTCATTCCAATCCCAAAGAAAGGCAATGCCAAAGAATGCTCAAACTACTGCACAATTGCACTCATCTCACATGCTAGTAAAGTAATGCTCAAAATTCTCCAAGCCAGGCTTCAGCAATACATGAACCATGAACTTCCAGATGTTCAAGCTGGTTTTAGAAAAGGCAGAGGAACCAGAGATCAAATTGCCAACATCTGCTGGATCATGGAAAAAGCAAGAGAGTTCCAGAAAAACATCTATTTCTGCTTTATTGACTATGCCAAAGCCTTTGACTGTGTGGATCACAATAAACTGTGGAAAATTCTTCAGGAGATGGGAATACCAGACCACCTGATTTGCCTCTTGAGAAATCTGTATGCAGGTCAGGAAGCAACAGTTAGAACTGGACATGGAACAACAGACTGGTTCCAAATAGGAAAAGGAATACGTCAAGGCTGCATATTGTCACCCTGCTCATTTAACTTCTATGCAGAGTACATCATGAGACATGCTGGGCTGGAAGCAACACAAGCTGGAATAAAGATTGCTGGGAGAAATATCAATAACCTCAGATATGCAGATGACACCACCCTTACGGAAGAAAGTGAAGAGGAACTAAAAAGCTCCTTGATGAAAGTGAAAGAGGAGAGTGAAAAAGCTGGCTTAAAGCTCAATATTCAGAAAACAAAGATCATGGCATCTGGTCCCATCACTTCATGGGAAATAGATGGGGAAACAGTGTCAGACTTTATTTGGGGGGCCCCAAAATCACTGCAGATGGTGACTGCAGCCATGAAATTAAAAGACGCTTACTCCTTGGAAGGAAAGTTATGACCAACCTAGATAGCATAATCAAAAGCAGAGACATTACTTTGCCCAAAAAGTTTCGTCTAGTCAAGGCTATGGTTTTTCCAGTGGTCATGTATAGATGTGAGAGTTGGACTGTGAAGAAAGCTGAGCCCCGAAGAATTGATGCTTTTGAACTGTGGTGTTGGAGAAGACTCTTGAGAGTCCCTTGGACTGCAAGGAGATCCAACCAGTCCACTCTAAAGAAGATCAGTCCTGGGTGCTCTTTGGAAACAATGATGCTAAAGCTGAAACTCCAGTTCTTTGGCCACCTCATGTGAAGAGTTGACTCATTGGAGAAGACTCTGATGCTGGGAGGGATTGGGGGCAGGAGGAGAAGGGGACGACCGAGGATGAGATGGCTGGATGACATCACTGACTCGATGGACGTGAGTTTGGGTGAACTCTGGGGGTTGTTGATGGACAAGGAGGTCTGGCATGCTGCGATTCATGGATGGGGTTGCAAAGAGTCGGGCATGACTGAGTGACTGAACTGAACCCAGTGACCACTGATGTTCAGCACTTTTTCATGGTCTTCAGTTCAGTCACTCAGTCATGTCCGACTCTTTGTGACTCCATGGACTGCAGCATGGACTCCAGGCTTCCCTGTCCATCACCAACTCCTGCAGCTTGCTCAAACTCGTGTCCATCGAGTCAGTGATGCCATCCAGTGTCTCATCCTCTGTCATCCCCTTCTCGTGCCCTCAATCTTTCCCAGCATCAGAGTCTTTTCCAGTGAGTCAGTTCTTCACATTGGGTGGCCAAAGTATTGGAACTTCAGCTTCGGCATCAATCCTTTAAATGAATATTCAGGACTGATTTCCTTTAGGATTGACTGGTTTGATATCTTTGCAGTCCAAGGGACTCTCAAGAGTCTTCTCCAACACCACAGTTCAAAAACATCAATTCTTCAGCACTCAGCTTTCTTTATGGCCCAACTCTCACATCCATACATGACTACTGGAAAAACCATAGCTTTGACTAGATGGACCTTTGTCAGCAAAGTGATGTCTCTGACTTTTAATATGCTGTCTAAGTTGGTCATAGCTTTTCTTCCAAGGCTTAAGTGTCTTTTAATTTCATGGCTGCAGTCCCCATCTGCAGTGATTTTGGAGCCCCCCAAAATAAAGTCTGACACTGTTTCCATTGTTTCCCCATCTATCTGCCATGAAGTGGTAGGATCAGATGCCATGATCTTACTTTTTTAAAATGTTAAGTTTTAAGCCAGCTTTTTCACTCTCCTCTCTCACTTTCATCAGGAAGCTCTTCATTTCCTCCTCACTTTCTACCATAAGGGTGGTGTCATCTGCATATCTGAGGTTATTGATATTTCTCCTGGCAATCTTGATTCCAGCTTGTGCTGGAGTCATGGTCTTACTCACCATTTATATATCATCCTTGGAGAACTGTGTATTCAAGTCCTTTGCCCATTTTTTAAATTTGGCTTATTCTTTCTGTTGTTGTTAGGTTGTAAATGAAGGATTTTGACATTGGTCCATCTAGTGTGCTTTAGGACAAATTTAATAAACACATGGTTATGTAACTATATGCTTAGTGCTTGGTCAGTCAGTCATGTCTGACTCTTTGTGACCCCATGTACTGTAGCCTGCCAGGCTCCACTATGTTGATTTTCCAGGCAAGAATACTGGAATGGGTTGCCATGCCCTCCTCCAGGGGATCTTCCCAACCTAGGGATTGAACCCGAGTCTCCTGCTTTGCAGGCGGATTATTTACTATCTGAGCCACCAAGGAAGCTTCTACATAGCTATACTATAGCTAAAAGTAGATCATATAGAGCTTCAAGTCTTTGATCCTCAATTTCTGAAATTCTGACTTGATTTTTGAAGCTGTTGTAATTGAAAAGTGAGAAATATTAACATTTAAGCTATTATTTGATATCTCTGATATAAAGAAATCAATGCATTGTTTTGGAGGGGTATTATGGAGAATGATATAGAAAACTGATTACTTATTTGGAATCATTTCTTATTTAATAATTTAATTCTACTCTTCTGGATCATTTAAATGTATATTTTATACTCTAGGCCAACAGAGCGTACTCTTAAGCTGTTCATAATGATGTTATTCTGCTTTTTATTACGCTTTGGTGAAACAGAGAGCCACACATGTAACTGTTAATAATGAAATGTATATGATCTTTCATTTCAATGAAATATGTGTTATTTGATGAGTAGTACTTAAAAGTATGTTATTTGATTTGTAGTACTTAGAACTAAAGAGCTTCTTTATGAAGGTGAAAGAGGAGAGTGGAATAGCTGGCTTAAAACTCAACATTCAAAAAACTAATATCATGGCATCTGGCCCCATCACTTCATGGCAAGTAGATGGGTAAAGATTGGAAACAGTGACAGACTTTATTTTCTTGGGCTCCAAAATCACTTCAGATGGTGACTGTAGTCATGAAATTAAAAGACTTTTGCTCCTTGGAAGCAAGGTAAAACCTAGACAGCATATTAAAAAGCAGAGACATCACTTGCTGACAAATGTCTGTATAGTCAAATCTACGGTTTTACAAGTAGTCATGTAAAGATGTGAGAGTTGGACCATAAAGAAGGCTGAGTGCTGAAGAATTGATGCTTTTGAGCTGTGGTGTTGGAGAAGACTCTTGAGAGTCTCTTGGATTGCAAGGATATCAAACCGGTCAATCCTGAAGGAAATCAACCCTGACTATTCATTGGAAGGACTGATGCTGAAGCTCAAGCTCCAATACTTTAGCCACCTGATGCAAACTGCCAACTTATTGAAAAAAACCCTGATGCTGGTAAAGATTAAAGGCAGGAAGAGCAGGGGATGACAGAGCATGAGGTGGTTGGACAGGATGTTTGACTCAATGGACTGAGTTTGAGCAGACTATGGGAGATAGTGAAGGACAGGAAAGTTTGCCGTGCTGTAGTCCATGAGGCTGCAAAGGGTCAGACATGACCGAGCGGCTGAACAATAATAACAACTTAGAAAAACAAATTTTCCTTTCTTAAAAGAGTGAGTCTAAGACTTCCCTGGCTGTCCAGTGGTTAAGACTGTGTTTCCAGTGTAAAGGACTTGGGTTTGATTCCTGGTCAGGAAACTAAGATTCCACATACTGTGCAGGATCCTAGGGGGAAGGGGAAGGAGCCTCATGAGGGAGGGGATCTATCTTTAATTATGGCTTATTCATGTTGTTGTACAGCCAAAACCC
Organism: Tragelaphus eurycerus; assembly: GCA_935064755.1. Taxonomy (NCBI): domain Eukaryota; kingdom Metazoa; phylum Chordata; class Mammalia; order Artiodactyla; family Bovidae; genus Tragelaphus; species Tragelaphus eurycerus. The sequence goes on from CAKXYN010000003.1 coordinate 18,900,483, forward strand.
ATATAACATTGTAAAGCAATTTTCCTCCAATTAAAAAATAAATTAAAAGAAGTAAATTCTGAAGAAAAGGCTATTTGGATAGAAATTTTATGATGGAAATAGATAAGTTCTAGATGTTTTGTGTAAGCCAAATTTATATTTTCTAATCATGTCCTTTCTTAAGCATTTTTAAAAGAGAGTGGCAATCAAGATTACACTAGCATGATTTCATTTATGTTAATAATAATGCTATGCTATGCTATGCTAAGTCACTTCAGTCGTGTCCGACTCTGTGAGACCCCACAGACAGCAGCCCACCAGGCTCCCCCATCCCCGGGATTCTCCAGGCAAGAACACTGGAGTGGGCTGCCATTTCCTTCTCCAATGCATGAAAGTGAAAAGAGAAAGTGAAGTCGCTCAGTCATGTCTGACTCTTAGTGACCCCATGGACTGCAGCCCAGCAGGCTCCTCCATCCATGGGATTTTCCAAGCAAGAGTACTGGAGTGGGGTGCCATTGCCTTCTCCGTGTTAATGATAATAGATAAGGCAAAAGAAATAATTGCATGGCAGGTGAGAGAAAATTATAAAATACTGTCAACATGAGAAAAAAAGAAAGAAAAAAGAATGAGTTTAAATTTAAGGACAGGAATTAATTACAATAGATAAATTCAGGCCTCATATAACTTAGTAGCTTAAATGTTAAGTGAACTAAAATTTTAGAGGAAGTATGACAATCTACCTATCCCCAAATATCTCAAAATACCTAGACGTAATTGAAATACAACCATTTAAAATGCATGATCCCTTATTAACATGTAAATATTCCTGGTGCAGATATTCTTGAATTGAGGTCAGCTGTCCACATGTCAGTACTGACACATTAATTTCATCCTCTATAAATATTTAAACTCATAATAAAAAAGCATAAAGTCACCTTGCTGCTACTGCTGCTGCTAAGTCGCTTCAGTCGTGTCCGACTCTCTGCGACCCCATGGACGGCAGCCCACCAGGCTCCCCCGTCCCGGGGATTCTCCAGGCAAGAACACTGGAGTGGGTTGCCATTTCCTTCTCCAATGCATGAAAGTGAAAAGTGAAAGTGAAGTCGCTCAGTCGTGTCCGACTCTTAAAACCATGTAAAAGAGAGCATAACTTTACAAAACTCTTCAAAACAATTTCTTAAGGATCACCGTTTCAACCCCTTAAAAAAAACATCTTCCTAAACTGGCCTGCCATTCCTCATTTCCTCATGCTCAATGCTAGTGGCACAAACAGCAGAGAGAAATTGCTTCCTCTAAGCCATTCCCCATCGTTTCCCTTAATTTGTGGTTGTCGTTGTTGTCTTCCATCCTTTACAATGACCTAGCAGTTCGGATGTCTTACCTAAAATCCTTCCCACTAATGTGGCCTTATTTATGTCCCCATGGAAGTGAGAATCATTTCAGTTCTCTTCAACAAGCTCCTCTGTGGATATGGTCCATGAACTAAGAGTGGTTTTTATACTCTTCCTACACATTTTCTGAATTTTACTGTGCTTGTTTTGGGTTCCTTTTTGTTTTGTTTTATTGAAGTATAGCTGACTGACAGTATTATATTAATCTCAGCTGTGCAATATAGTGATATGATATTTTATAGATTACACTCCATATAAAGTTATTATAACATATTGGCTTGTGCCATATATTACATCCAGACACGAAGGGAATTATGCTCAGTGAAATAAGTCAGACAGAGAAAGACACATACTGTTTGTTTTCACTCATTGTGAAAGTGTTAGTTGCTCAGCCGTGTCTGACTCTGCGGTTCCTTGGACTGTAGCCTGCCAGACTCCTCTGTCCATGGGATTCTCCAGTAAAGAATACTAGAGTGGGTAGCCATTCCATTCTCTAGGGGATCTTTGTGACCCAGGGATTGTATCTGGGTCTCCTGCATTGCAGGCAGATTCTTTACCCTCTGAGCCAGCAGGGAAGCCCCTTCACTTATATGTGGAATCTAAAAAATAAAACAAGTGAACGAATACTTAATATAACAAAACAGAAATGGACTCACAGATACAGAGAACAAAGCAGTGGTTAGCAGTGGGGAGAAGGGTGGGGAAAGGCAACATGGGGGAAGGAGATTAAGAGGTACAAATTATTAGGTATAAAAGAAATAAGTGGTGCTCATTTGTGTGTGTGTATTTAGTTCAGTAGCCTAGATAGCATATTCAAAAGCAGAGACATTACTTTACCAACAAAGGTTCGCCTAGTCAAGGCTATGGTCTTTCCTGTGGTCATGTATGGATGTGAGAGCTGGACTGTGAAGAAGGCTGAGCGCCGAAGAATTGATGCTTTTGAACTGTGGTGTTGGAGAAGACTCTTGAGAGTCCCTTGGACTGCAAGGAGATCCAACCAGTCCATTCTGAAGGAGATCAGCCCTGGGATTTCTTTGGAAGGAATGATGCTAAAGCTGAAACTCCAGTATTTTGGCCACCTCATGCGAAGAGTTGACTCATTGGAGAAGACTCTGATGCTGGGAGGGATTGAGGGCAGGAGGAGAAGGGGACGACAGAGGATGAGATGGCTGGATGGCATCACTGACTCGATGGATGCGAGTCTGAGTGACCTCCAGGAGCTGGTGATGGACAGGGAGGCCTGGCGTGCTGTGGTTCATGGGGTAGCAAAGAGTCGGACACGACTGAGCGACTGATCTGATCTGATTTAGTTCAGTACAATTTTATAACGTGTATAGGTATATAGGCATGTATATCACACATATCAATGATGACATAAAAGAGTCTCATTACCTCAGTGTTTTTCATGGTCACACCTGCCTGCCTCTCACTTACTTGGGAAACCACTCACTATACCTGTTCTCCATTTCTATTTTTCTTTTAATAAAAGTTATATAGATGGAACATATAATGCGTAACTTTGGAGGGTTTATTTTTTCACTCACCATAATTCTCTTGAGGCTTATCCAATTGCTATTTGTATCAAGAATACATTCTTTTTCGGTAGTATGGATGGATGTACTATATTTTGTCTAACCATAGTATGGATGGATGTACTATATTTTGTCTAACCATCCATCCACTGGAGAAGGCAATGGCACCCCACCCCAGTACTCTTGCCTGGAAAATCCCATGGACGGAGGAGCCTGGTAGGCTTCAGTCCATGGGGTTGCGAAGAGTCAGACACGACTGAGCGACTTCACTTTCACTTTTCACTTTCATGCATTGGAGAAGGAAATGGCAACCCACTCTGGTGTTCTTGCCTGGAGAATCCTAGGGACAGCACAGCCTGGTGGGCTGCCATCTATGGGGTCGCACAGAGTCGGACACGACTGAAGTGACTTAGCATAGCATCCATCCACTGAAGAATACATGTGTTGTCTTTATTTTTGGCTATTATAAGTAAAGCTGCTCTGAATATGTGAGTATAGGTTTTTGCATGAGTACAGGTTCTCTATTTCTTTGGGATAAATACAGCAAATGCAACTGCTGGGTTGTTTGATAATTATGTGCTTAGTTTTATAAGAAATGGCTGAACTATTTTCCAGAGTGGCTATATCATTTTATATTCTGTCCAGCAATGTATGGATTACCTAATTTTCCCACATACAGCATTTTCTGCTATTACTATTTTTCCTTTTAACCAGTGTAAAGAGTGTATAGAAATAGCTCACTGGGGTTTTAACCTGCAACTCCTGGATAGCAATTGATGTTATTATTTTCCATGTGCTTACTTGCCATATCCGTATTCTCTTTACTGTAATATTTGCGTACGTCTTTTTCCCTTTTTGAAATCTGATTTTTTTATCTTTCTTGACTGCTGAGTTTTGAGAGTTCATTATATGTTCTAGACACAATTCTTTTGGCACACATGAAATTTGCAAATATTTTATCTCAGCTTAAAATTTGTTTTTCTATACTCCTAAAAGCAAAATCTTAAATTTGATGAGATACAATTTATCAAGTTTTTCTTTTATGGATCATGCTTTTGATATCAGGTTTAACTAATATTACGTTTGTTGTTGTTTAGTTGCTAAGTTGTGTCTGATTCTTTTGTGATGCCATGAACTGTGTAGCCCACCAGGCTTATGTATGTCTCCATGGGATTTCTTAGGCAAGAATAGTGGAATGGGTTGCCATTTCCTTCTCCAAATATTATATTTGCCTAGCCTTAAATCCTAAAAGTTTTCTCCCATGCTTTTTTCCCTAAAAATTTACATTTTTGCATTTTGCATGTAAGTCTATAATTCATTCTGAGTTAATTTTTGTATGAGGTATTAGGTCTACTTTGAAGTTGGGTTTGCTTTATTATTATTTTTTTTTCTCCTATGAATGTCCACTTTACACCATGAGAGACAGTGTAGGGTATTTTTTTACTGGGGGAGGGGGGAAACAGATGTTATTATCTCTAAATATATTTGTAAGACTGACTTTATAAAATAAGTTAGTAAATGTTCATTCCTCTTCTGATATACAGAAGAGATTGTGTAAAACTGGTGTTTGTTCTTTAAAAGTTTAGTAGAATTCTCTCATAACACCATTTTGGTCTGGAAGTTTCCTTTAGTAGAATTTTTAAATCATGAATTCAATTTCTTTAATGGCTATAGGAATGTTTATAATGTCTAATCTTGGTTGGGTTTCTAAGTTTGTGATTTTTCAAGGAATTGGTCCATCTCTTAAAAGGTATTAAATTTATGACTACACTGCTTTTTATAGTATTATCTTACTATCCTTTTAATGGTTGGAGGGTCTGCAGTTTTATAATATTCCCCTTTATTCCCATTTCTTTCCTCCACTCCAACTCCAATCAATCTTTCTAGAGGTTTATCAGCTTCATTAATATTTTTGAAGAACAAGCTTTTGGTTTTACTGATTTTTTTTCTGTTTTACTTTTTTAAAGTTAGATGATTTCTCTTATCTCTATTCTTTCTGTTAGTTTTTAAATTTTATTTTGCTCTTATTTTTCTAATATTTTGAGGAAGGTACTTCAGTTCAGTTCAGTAGCTCAGTCGTGTCCGACTCTTTGCGACCCCATGAATCGCAGCACACCAGGCCTCCCTGTCCATCACCAGCTCCTGGAGTTCACTCAGACTCACGTCCATTGAGTCAGTGATGCCATCCAGCCATCTCATCCTCTGTCGTCCCCTTCTCCTCCTGCCTCCAATCCCTCCCAACATCAGAGTCTTCTCCAATGAGTCAACTCTTCACATGAGGTAGCCAAAGTATTGGAGTTTCAGCTTCAGCATCATTCCTTCCAAAGAACACCCAGGAATGAGGAAGGCACTTAGATTATATTAAATTTGAGATATTTCTGTTATCACCACTTTTCCTTTTAACCAATCTAAAGCATGCATAGTGATAGATTATTGTGGGTTTAATCTGCATCTCCTTAATAACTATTGATGTTAGTATCTTTCCATGTGTTTATTTTCTTTGTCAATATTCTCTTTACTGAAATATCTGTTCTACAGGCATTTAGTGCTATACATTTCTCTCTTGGGACAGATTTACCTATATTCTGAATATTTGACATGTTATGTTTTAATTTTCATTTCATTATTTGTATTTTCATATTTCAAATATATATTTCATATTTCAAATATGCATTTGGGACTGCTCTTTTACCCACAGATGATTTAAGAGCCTAAAGTTTAATTTCCAAACGTTTGGAAATTTTCCCTTGTCTTTCTGTTACCAATTTCTAGATTTATTTAATTTTGTTCAGAGAACATATTTTATAGAATTGCAATTCTTTTAAAAATGTTAAGATTTGTTTTATGGTCCAAGATATAATTTATTAATATTTTGGTGAACATACTCTTCTCATTTGGAAAAAAGTGTGTTATTGAGCTACTATTGGGTTATATGTAGGAATTAGATCCTGTTGCTTGATTGTGTTGTTCAGATCCTTCATATCCTTGTTGATTTTCTGTGATGTAGTTGTATAGATTATTATGTTGACCGGAAATAAAGTGTCAGTTGCTCAGTCATGTCTGACTCTTTTCGACCCCATGGACTATGGTTTGCCAGTCTTCTCTGTCCATGGAATTCTTCGGGGAAGAATACTGGAGTGGGTGGCCATTCCCTTCTCCAGGGGATCTTTCCAACCAAGGTTTCCTGCATTAAGGGTGGATTCTTTACTGTCTGAGCCACCTGTCAAATATTTCTCCAACAAATATAGGTTTATTCAGGATCAGTAGATAATTGCAATTTGGGGTCTGCAACCATGGAAAGCCATGTGCAGGTCCCCACAGCACAAGGGAAGGAGAGCATTTTTACCTAGAAGAAAAAGTAGTTGGGAAGAATGTAGTAAACAAACAAGTCCATGGTATTTCATTGGCTGAGACCTTGCCAGGGAAGGAGTCTTGTTGGGCTTGGTTATCAAGGTAGGGCATAAGAGCTCCCCCTTCTGGTTTCCCACCTCTACTTAATTGAGGCTTCTGTTTATCTATTCTTTCAGCTTTATCAGAATATGCTTTATGTATTTTGAAGCTCATTTTTTTGGGTGTATACACACTAGAACAGTTGTATCTTCTTTGTGTATAGATTCTTTAATTACTTAATGTTCCTTTTTTTTGCCTCTAGTAAATATTTCTGCTGAAGTCACATCTACGCAGTTTTAATATTAATAAGACAATCCTTGCATTTTATTATGAGTAGTGCTTTCATGGAATATCTTTTTCTATATTTTTAAATTAGTCTAATTGTTGAATTTAAAGTCAGTTTCTTGTAAACAGTGTTTGGTTGGGTTGGTGTATACCTTTTTTTTTTCTTAAACTCATCTTACCAATCTTTGCCTTTTAATTGACCTATTCAGCCTTTCTGTCAATACATTTAAAGTAACTGTTGATATGTTAGAGTTTTAGTCGGCCATTTTATTATTTGTTTCCTTTGTTTTTTTTTCCTTCTGGATATCTTTTTTTGCCTTCCCACTGGTTACTTGAATATTTAGGATTGTGTCTTAATTGATTTACAGTGTTCTTATGTTGTTTCTCTTTCCATGCTTTTTTTTAAGTGCTGAGCATCTAACTTGTGAACAGCCTACAGATATAAACATTTTCCCGCTTCAGGTAAAATGTGGGACTTAACTTACATTTGTGTCCCTTTTAGAGTAGGTTTGGTGAGGAAATCTTTTAGCTTTCTTTCACCTGAAAGTGTCTGTATCCCCTGCATCATTTCGAAGGGATAGTTTCCCAGGACACAGACTCTGCACCTTACAGGGTTGGGGTTTCTCACCACTTGAAAAATGTGCCACTTTCTTCTAGTTTCTATGGTTTCAGGTGAGAAATTTGCTGTCACTGGCATAGTTTTTTCCCAATAGGTGATACACTGTTTCTCTCAGAATGCTCTCAAGATTTTTCCTTAGAAGTTGTTTCTGTGTGGCTTTCTTTGAGTTTGCTCAGATTGTTGAATCAATTGATCAATCTGTATTTCTCCAAACCTGGGAAGTTTCCAGACATTATTTCTTCAAATACTCTTTATATTTCATTCGGGTTCTCCTCCCCTTTTAGGGTATCCAATATTAGATCTTTTTTGTCATTTTTGCACGAGTCACTGAGGCTCTGTTCATTTTTTCCCCCAGTCTCTTTTATCTCTATTGTTCAGACTAGGTAAATTTTATTGATTTGTGTTCAAGTTCACCACTTCTATGCTCTGTCACCTCAACTCTACTATTGAGCATATCCAGCAAGTTTCAAAATTTTTATTATTGTATTTTTTCACATAATTTACATCTGGTTCACTTATGATAGCTTCTATTTTCTCATCACACTTTCTGTTTTGTTTTTTTTTTTTCCATTTGTCTCAAGATAATTTATGATTGTGTATTAAAGCATTTTTATGATGGCTGCTTTAAACTTACTCTCAGATAATGCTGACATGTCTCTCATCCTGATGGCAGCATCATTTAATTGTGTTTTGGCATTCAAGTTGTGATTTTCCTGACAAGTGATTTCCTACTGTATCCTGGACATTTAAACTATCATGTCAGAAAACTGTGGCTTATATATAAATCTTTTATTTTAGCAGGTGATTCTGTTTCGGTTCAACATACAGATTGTGGCCTGCTTTTGTGGCCACGACCCACTGTGGGCTGTGGTTCCAAAGGCAAGCTTATTTTAGAACTTTTGCTATGCTAATTTGGTCTGCTTGGTATATCTAGTGCAGATGAGACTGTCATTGGTCACTGCTTAGGAAATGTACAGATTTTCCCAGACTGTCTGTACAGTGGTAAAGTAAGGGGGTGTCTAGTCCATTGGAGAGAAGAGGCTTCCTGGTCCAGGACGTCTGTTGTGCCAAGGTTCTCTCTTCTGGATGCTGCCTGGTCACCTGTTGTCTTAGGTGCAGAGCTGCAGGGAGTCTCAGGTCTGTGGGGACAAGGAGCTTCCCGAGTTGGCATCTTATTATGGCAGAATCCCCTTTGCAGGCATTCCTAGCTGCCTAGTATCTATTGATGGTAAGGAAATTCTCAGAGGAGATATAGAATGTTTCTTAAACCAGAGTGATTATTGTGGTGAGATTCCCACTTGATACACTGTCAACCATCTCTCGGCAGGTGAAGAGAATCCCAGTCCTGGCGAAAAGGACAGTGTTCCCTCTGGCCATGTGTCGTCAGTGGGGATCTCTTGCTAGAGCTGCTGGTCTTGTGGCCTAGATAGGAATGACTCTAACTGAGCCACCTTTTTTGCTAGGTTAGCTGTGAGGAAACAGGCTCTGAGTCGCCTTCTTCTGCTGGGTGGGAGTTTGTAAGAGGCGCTGGGACTGTGTAATGTTTTTCCTTCAGTGCTGGAGTCCCTCATCAGGTTTCCTTTCTGTGTCTACCTTCCAAGGTTCTCTTTTGGTTGTGTCTTAAATTATTTCCAAGGTTTTAAATTGAATTTAGAGAGAAGCAGAGAGAAACAAACCTATAACGGTCTTCTCTGGACATAATTTATGTTTTAGACAGAATGACTAAAAATACATGGAATCTTTGCCTTACAAATTTTCTCTAGGAGGTCAGTAGTTGACAGGACCATGTACATTTCCAAATTATTTACTGAGAATTGCCCATAATAAATAAACTGAGGTTCTGGTTGTTGAAAAACACACTACTCTTCAAGATTCTACTTTTAAGCAGAAATTGATCTGCAACTAACATGAAACTGACACATAATAGATCTCCATATGTAATTGGTGAATGAATGAAATAAGGAATGAAAACTAAAGAATTTCTCCCATAATAGCATGATATTGCAGATGACCAAGTAAGGGCTAGATGTTTTGAAAGGAATATGACATATATTTTTGCAGGATTTGTCTGTAGGTTTATTTTCCTGATTCTAGTCACAGAAAAGCTCCCTATAAATACAAAATTAACACAGCAAGAAGAAAATATGAAGGTTTTGTTATCGTACGAAGGGCCAGAAAGTTCTTGAAAAATGAATGAAGAGTAGATCCAGAAATGCCCAGAGTTCATGCAAAAGAGATTGAGGAACCTCTGTGGTTTGGAGGACTGGTCCAGGACAGGGGATTGAGTTGAACCATAACGTTGATTACCAGCAACTCCAGGATGACATGGATCAGAGATTTTAGTTAAGGTTCCCTTAGCAATTGGAACTTCTGGTGTTCTGATAATGTAGAAAGGACAGAAGACAGTGTTCAGACTGTGCAACCCTTCCCAAGAGAGCACCCTGGAGAAAGAAGAATGTCCTGTCAAACACCAAGCTTCCACTCTTCTCTCTGGGGACCCTTCTGAGGGCAAGAGCTCAGAGAACATCTCTGAGAAGTCTGCTCTAGATCCTCATTTGTTCCTTGTCTATAAGGCTCTGCTTTCCATCTTCACAACCTGACTTGCTTTTCCTCCACCTGACAAACAGACCCAGTCACAGCCCTTCACCTCGTGGGCACCTCTGCCAGCCCCCTTTCAAATTTCTTGCTGGTGGGAGACAGCTGGGTCATCTAGGGCACGCACTGCCCCGTCCCGTGGACGTGGTTTGGGTTCCTGACAGCAGGCCATAGCCAGAGGCTTAGTCTCTCTGCATTCCACAGCTGATGAGCTCCAGCAAGAGAAATTAGAGTAGAATGGCTCCGGCCTCTGTCTACAGACTTCAAACACTCCCAGCAGATGAGGCCTGGTGCTGGTTAAGGGCCGTTTGCAGTTGCGACTCTGGGTTTCAGCTGTACGTTTTTATGTTTTGCATTAGCCCATTCCACTCCGCCTCCTTCACACATGCCCTGGAGATGGATTGTGCAGGCAGACACCGTCTGCTGTCCCTCAGTGGGAGACTGAGGCCTGTCTTCGCTTTGCACATGTGTCATGTTTTGTATGTGAGGCGACTACACCCGACCCCCATCAGTCAGATATGGCACTGTTGTTCCTGCCATGGGTGACACTGGGCAGAACAGAGCCCAGCGCTTTCTAGTCTTCCCCTCCTGAGCCACAGCATGTTTGGCAAATCTACAGTCTCTTTCTGGGGAATAAAGGAATCAGTTGTGCAAAAAGCAAAAAGTTCTACTCAGGAACCTCATCTCTGAGCAGGATTAACCCAGACACATGTTTCTCAGAGGACAGTGATATTTCAGGGATGAAGTACCACATTCTGGGTTACTCTCCCCAATAGCTCTGAGAATATGGACAGCTGCCTGTAGGTCTTCCCCAAGACGGTGGCTAGACTGAGTCTGTAAGTTGAGTTGCCCAGGAATCCCATCAGTTGCTTGGAGAAGTTTGTTGTTGTTCAGTCGCCCAGTCATGTCCAGCTCTTTGTGACCCCATGGATGGCAGCAGGCCAGGCTTCCCTGTTTTTTCACTGTCTCCCAGAGTTTACTCAAACTCATGTTCATTGAGTTGATAATGTCATCCAGTCATCTCATCTTCTGTTGCCTCTTCCTCCTGCCCTCAATCTTTCCCACCATCAGGATCTTTTCCAATGAGTCAGCTCTTCACAGCACGTGGCCAAAGTACTGGAGCTTCAGCTTCAGCATCAGTCCTTCCAACGAGTATTCAGGCTTGATTTCCTTTAGGACTGACTGTTTTGATTTCCTTGAGATCAAATTCTATGAGATCAAACTCCTTAAGATCAAATTCTATGAAAAAGAATTTCCCTACACTGGCTATTCCCTCACCTAACTGTACTATTTTCTAGAATTTTGTTTTTAAGAGATCTTATTGAACTGTAAGGCCCTCAAGGAGAGAGAATTTGGGGACATAATTCTTAAGAAAGATACTTTTGGGTTAGGTGAAATTGTAGGGAGAGGGAGGAGAAGATAGCTAAAGCAAAAGTTCGTTTTGCTGAAAAAATAATGATTACTAAAACTTTGTTTCCATTTAAAATTTTTTGTTTAAAAAATCATAAGATATATAGAGTCAAATGCAAAACTTATTTTCATTTTGGTCACAAAATAGGGTATGTCAAAGACTTTTAGACTTTACTTTAGGCTGCTCTGATTTGTGTCTACCCAAATACCAGTCATTGGGTCCCATCACAGGGCACATAAAGGGGTCATTCAGGAAGCACTGTACCTGTGCTTCTTAAAGGATGACCAGTTTAGACATGGGGTCCTCTGTGGAGGTGATTGGAATTGAACAGAGAAAAGGGGACCTCACAGGAGATCGGAATCTTAGTAAAGCGTTGGGTGAATCACGAAGATACACTTACTAAAGCTTATTCCTTCAGTTTGAGTGTCTAAATCTAGCTGAGGAGTTCACTCATAAATGGATCTGTGTCTCTTCTACAAAAATCATGAGAACTCAATCAGCAAGGCAATCTTTCACCAAAGCTGCTTTTTTAGAGGGGTTTTAGATATGAATGATATATATTTATTTTTTAAATCCATTTTTTTGTCTTTATTGAATTTTTTACAACATTGCTTCTGTTGTGTGTGTGTGTGTGTGTGTGTGTGTGTGTGTGTGTGTGTGTGTGTGTTTGGCTCTGTACTATAGAGTATCATAGTTCTTTGACCAGGAATCAAGCCTGTACTCTTTGCATTGGAAGGTGAAGTCCTAACCTCTGGACCACCAGGGAAGCCCTAAAAGATGCATATTCATGATTTTAGAATTTCATAGAGAATGTTTAATGTATTCTTTTTAAATGCAGTGTAATTGCTTTATAATGCTGTGTTAGTTTCTGCTGCAAATGAAGCAATCAGCAGTATATATATATATCCTCTCCCTCTTGGACCTCTCTCCACAATACCTTTTCTTTTTAACTTCAGAGGTAAGCAGGACAGTAAAGTCACTTTTTAAAATTTGAGATGAGAAAACTGAAGTAAAGGAGCTAAGAAACTTGCCCTAGGAAACCTGGCTGTTAGGGCACAGCAGAGACCATCCTTCCAGTTTCTTTGTGTTTCACACACTGTCTTTCACTACTACACTGCATGGCTTCCAGCTAAAAGATGTGCAGCAATTCACTTCCAAGCCATGTGGTTTAGTACATTTTTCACGATTAAAAATGCAAATATGGACTGGTACTAAGAATGCTGTGAAGAGGTAAGAAATGCTGATATCTGCTTATTTAGCATCTTGCAGTACAAACCTGGAATTTAGCCAGCTTTGAAACCTAGATTTGCATCTAGTTTTAAAGTCTAAGAAAAATTTAAAAGTTTTGAAGTATCCTGTTTCATCACCGAAGTTCACATAAGTTTTCTTTTCTACTCTATAATATATACTATTTTTAAATAAAAATTTCAAAATGGAAAAATCTTTGAAAAATGTTGATTTTTTTTTTCTTTCAACAAAATCTCTCATTAGCTGCTTTTGTGTATAAAATCAGGAGTCATTTATGTTTAGGTAGAGAAGAGGGAGAAAAGCATAGTGACCACTTATTCTCAGAAACTATTGGAAGTTACTTTTGCAGGGGTAGGGGTAGGGCTGTGTGCTGCCAGAATGGCAGTGTTGGGGTGAGGGGATATCTTACATGCCAACACCATCTAGGGGTAGTATGTTTCTCCTTTTTCCCTCTCTGCTGATAGTCATGGCTGGGATGCCCATCTCTACAGAGCTCAGATCTTAGCACCTGTTCAGTGTTCTACCAACTTCTGGTTCTACCACCAACCCATGTGACAAGCGAAGCATGAATTGTAGAAATCAAGGACCTCAAAGCAATGTATCAGAAGGATATGGTTCAGAGCTCAAAGCGTTGATTTCTAATCCAGTCCTGCTTTCACTTGACTTTTATGGCCCTCTGAGATTTAAAGCAAAGTGAGCAGACACACGACCTAAACCCAAGACATGTTCTGGCCTCCGAATTGATTTCTGGGAATCAGCTTCTAAACTGAGAAACACTTCTTCATTAGAGACAAACATTACAGCTGGAAGGAGTCCTTAATCAGAACATAGGTATGACATTCATGAGAGACTGTCATTTGTCTTGTCTTTCTGCCCCTTATTTAAGTTTAAGTCAATCTGTTTCTCTTTATATTTCTAAATCAAAGGTGTATGATAGATTTTTCATAAGGCTCCTTTTAACCAACAAAACTTTCTCTGGTTCATTGACATTGTAAATTTTTTTTTCACTTAACATGCACTTATTTGAAAAACAAATCTTGAATTTTTGCCATTAGGCTCACTGCCTATAAAGCCATCTGTTTGGAGAGCCTCTCTTGGGGTACCCTGCAGGTGCCAAAGTCTCCACAGCTGTGGCAGTTACACACTGATGAATTTGGGGAATGGAATGGACTTCAGATCAAGATGACCAATGAGATAACTGTACAACTCAAGCTGAAGCTTATGTTAAAAATTAAAAGGCCTTTATAGATGGCTTTTGTTTCTCCCCTGGGTCTTCTAAATCAGGAAGACAGCTTGCAACAGCCCTTGTGCTGGATATTCCTTGCATGGACAGGCTCCCTGAAAAACCAGAGGGCCAAGACATGGGCCCCAGTTGAGTTTGGAACAACTGGGAAAGGATTGCTATGATGACTGCTGTGGAGGTCAGACTCCTGCAAATGAGGGTGGATAGCTTTTCCAAGTGGGTTTTGGCAACCATTGATGTCACCTGCACCTCCAAACTTCTTTTGTGACATGTATTCTCCTAAGCTAACAGCTTCAACAAATGTAGAAGCTAATGAGATAAGGTGGGTCTGGTTATCCTGCAAATAGACCTACCAGCAAATAATTTCCGTGTGGTATAGACAAGTTAATTCTAAGTTGTTTAGGAAAGATACTCTAACAAAACTGAAGTTGTGGTCCCATTGCAAATGAGGATCTCTGATTTGCAGCAATCATGAGAAGGTTTCTCCACCTTATCAACCAGTGTTCTCATGCCATTACATGGTTGCAGAACTTCTGGGTTGTATGTAGATTGTTTCTTAATGATCCAGTCACAACTATGACTAAAAGGCATAGGACAAGCAACCTTAAAGCATTTTTTTTTCTGAAAAGAAAAAGCAAAGAACTTGTGTACTTTATTTCAAATATGTTAATCATATTAAATAACCTAACTGAAAATTAGCATAATTGAGAAACAAAATAGTTAATTCATCCATGTGTCTTAAAAAAAAAGCTCATCCTTCATGTTCTAATATTATCCTTCCAAGTATTTACAGTACTTTATAAACCACCATCTATCAATACAGAACATGTGGGGCTGGTGTTACCAGAGCATGCAGTGTATTTGGAACATTCTCTGCACAGCAGCCTTGCTGGTAAAGGTCAATAGGGGAACATGCTCCTTTCAACAGCACATCTCTTGAAGAGTCTATGCATGATCTTTGAAGATTTGCATGTGTACTAGCAGCAGTAAAACAGAGAAAAATGGAACTGTTAAAGAAGCTCTAGATGGTTAACTTCCCAGGAACAAGCAAGTCTGGATCTTGAGCATAAGTTTCTTCAGAGAAGGACTCTGAAGTTTGTTTTATCTGTGATACTCTAGTAATGGTCTAAATTTGCCCCTCTACATCTGGTGGAGATAACTGCAACAAATAGTATAGATATGTCCACTTGTTCATGTATTCATTCATTAATTCAAGACCATTTTGTTGAAAGCCTCTTATGAAAGAGAAAATCATCTCAGCATTTCAAGGAATAGAGAGGTAAGACAGTCTTTGCTCTCAAAAACTTTTTTTTGAGGGAGGGATCCATAAGTACATAGTGGCAACATGTGGTATACTGAGATAAACCTCAAAAACTGTATCAGATTCAGAGATGTTTTATATGATGGCATATAAGACACTGAAGAAAGAAATTGAAGGTGACACAAACTATACTGTGCTAACTGACTAGAAGAATTAATATTGTTAAAATGACTATATTACCCAAGGCAATCTACAGATTCAATGCAATACCTATTAATGCCAAAGGAATTTTACACAGAACTAAAATAAATAATCATAAAATCCGTATGGAAACACAAAGACCCTCAAAGACAAATTGCAAAAAAAAAAAAACTTGAGAAAGAAGAAAAACCAAGAGGTATCATGAGCCTTGATTTCAAACTATACTACAAAGCTTCACTAATCAGAAAACAGTATGGTACTGGCACAAAAGCAGACACATAAATTAGTGGAACACTATAGAAAGCCTAAAAGGAACTCACAGTTATAAGGGCAATTAATCTACAACAAAGCAGGTGAGAATATACAATGAGGATAAACAGCATCCTCAATAAATGGTGTTGGGAAAACTGAATAGCTACATGCAAAAGAATAAAAATGGGCTACTTTCTCAAATAATAAACCCAAAACACACCTCAAAGTGGATTAAAGACTTACGCGTAAGACCTGAAACCATTAAACTTCTGGAAGAAAACAGGCAGAACATTCTTTGACATCATTCTTAGCAGTTCTTTTGCATATTTCTCTACAGGCAAGAGAAACAAAAGCAAAAATGAGCAAATCAGGCTACATCAAACTAGAAATCTCTGCATAGTAGAAAGAAGCTGCTACTACCAAAACAAAAGTGCTGTCTACTGAATGGGAGAAGATATTTCCAAATGATACTTCTGATATGGAATTAATAGTCAAAATATGCAAAGAATTCATACAACTCAACATGAAAAAAACCAAACAATCCAATTAAAAATGGACAGAAGATTTGAATAGACATTTTTCTAAAGAAGACACGCAAATAGCAACAAGCATATGAAAAGATGCTGAACATCAGAGAAATACAAAACAAAACCTCAGTGAGATATCATCTCACACCTATCAGAATGGTTATTATCAAAAATAAGTGTTGGTGAAAATGTGGAAAAGAGGAACCCTTGTGCCCTGTTGGCAGGAGTGTAAATCAGTGCAGCTACTCTGGAAAACAGTCTGGAGAACCCTAAAAAAAAATAAGAATAAAACCATTATAGGGCACAGAAATTCCACTTTGGGGATTTATCTGAAGAAAATGAAAATAGTAACTCAAAAAGATATGTGCATTCTTTTTCACTGCAGCATTCTTTACAATAGATGACACATGGAAGCAACCTATGTGTCCATCGACAGGCGAATGGCTAAAGAAAACTGAATATATATGTATATACACAATGGAATATATGCTATATATATATCAGATCAGATCAGATCAGTCACTCAGTCGTGTCCGACTCTTTGCGACCCCATGAATCGCAGCATGCCAAGCCTCCCTGTCCATCACCAACTCCCGGAGTTCACTCAGACTCACGTCCATCGAGTCAGTGATGCCATCCAGCCATCTCATCCTCTGTCGTCCCCTTCTCCTCTTGCCCCCAATCCCTCCCAGCATCAGAGTCTTCTCCAATGAGTCAACTCTTCGCATGAGGTGGCCAAAATATATACACACATACAATGGAATATTACTCAGCCATAATAGGATAAAATCTTACCATTTGGGAAAACATGGATGGACCTAGAGGGTATTATGCTAACTGAAATAAGTAAGACAGGAAAAGAAATACTGTACCATTTCACTTATATGTGGAATCTAAGAAACAAAACAAATGAACAAATATAACCAAAGATAAAACAAATGAACAAGTATAACAGAAGTATAGGTAAAGAGTACAAATATGTGGTTGCCAGAGGGATGTCACATAGGGGCAGGAGAGAAATAGATGAAGAAGATTGTGAGCTACAGACTTTCAGTTACAAAATAAATGAGTCATTGGTATGAAAAGCAAAGTGTGGGGGATATAGCAAATCATTATGTAATATCTTTGTATGGTGACAGATGGAGGCTAGACTTATCATGGTGATCCTTTCAGAATGTATAGAAATATGGAACCATTATGCTGTGTACCAGGAACTAACATAGTGTCATAGGTCAGTTATACTTCAAAAGCAAACAAACAAGCAAACAAGCTCGTAGAAAAAGAGATATTTGTGGTCACCAGAGGAGGAGCTTTGGAGGTGGGAGAATTGAATGAAATGAAGTTGTTAAAAGATATACACTTTCATTTACAAGATAAATAACTACTACAGATCTAATGTATCATATGATAAATACAATTAACATTGCTGTACATCATATATAAAAACTTTTTGTGAAAGTAGATTCTAAGAGTTTTCATGACGAGAATAAAATTTTTTCTATTTATTTAATGTTGTATCCATATGAGATGGTGGGTGTTCGGTAAACCTGTTGTGATCATCGTTTAGTAATATATGTGTGTTAAATCATTATACTGCACGCCTGAAACTAATACAGTACTGTATGTCAATTATATATCACTAAAACTGGGAGAAAAAGAAGTTTGAAAAATAAAAGATGGATAATGGCATATTTTGGGGACTAACCTAATGGAAGGGTTTATAAAAGGATTTGGGTTATACTGAAAGAATATGCTGGAGTTCTGTATCTAAATAGTTCTGGAGGTTTGGGAGGATATTTCAAACAAAGGCACAACCGGAATAAAGGCATAAGCATGGGAAAAATGCAACTCAGGCTTGGAAACAGTGAGAAGCTGGATTTGAAACTATGGTCTACCCTTGGATTGGCTTCCTGAGTAGCTCATATGGTAAAGAATCTGCCTGCAGTGTGGGAGACCTGGGTTCGATCCCTGGGTCAGGAAGATCCCCGGAGAAGGGCATGGCATCCTACTCCAGTATTCTTGCTTTTGGAAAATTCCATGGACAGAGAAGCCTGGCAGGCTATAGTCCATGAGGTTCCAAAGAGCTGGACACGACTGAGTGACTAACTTTCACTTTCACCCTTGGATTATCTAAGAAATTGATGTTTCTAGTTGTCTCATAATCTATTTCCTCTAATTGATTGCTTTGTTCTTAACTCATTTGTTTATTAATTTAAAAAATAGTTACTAAAAATTTAATATAACAAATATTTCCAGCACTGATTAAGTGTTGAGGATATAATGAACTAGATTGACTTAGATTCTACTCACAGATCATTTAGAAAGATGGACAAGAAAAAAGAACACTACCTGTCAGTCTCCAGCTGCTGGGGATCCAGCTCACCCTCTGCTTGGATAAGGATCCAAGAATTCAGGTCAACCCACTCTGTTTTTCCCTTTTCCCTAAAAGTCACTCTCACTGGGATTTCCTCACAGAAATCTCCCTGGTTTCTGACTCCTCCCCATAAAATCAGATGTTCTGCACCTTTCTAGATGTATCAATAAATTTATCTGTAATATGACTACTGATGGGCTTCCTGGTGGTTCAGACAGTAAAAACTCTGCCTGCAATGCAAGAAACCTGGATTCAATCTGAGTAGGGAAGATCCACAGGAGAAGGGAATGGCTTCCCACTCCAGTATTTTTCTTGGAGAATCCTATGGATAGAAAACTCTGGTGGGCTACAGTCTATGGGATCACAACAAGTCAGACACGACTAACAATTTCACTTTTTTCATTAATGCTGACAATAACAAAGTAGGAGGAGCAGTAAGTATGTTTATCTGGATATTTCAGATTGACAAAAGTAGAAATTTAAGGATGCCAATTTTAGAACTCAGCTGCGTATAGATGAGTTCAGGAAAGCAGACTAAAATTCTTTCCATGATGCTTTTAGAGATATAGAAGTAAGTCAACTGAGAATAACACTTGGGAATAATGTAAGGAATTTTCCTGAGTGTAGACTGTGCTCTCTGAAGAAGAGCTTCAGTGTCTGTGATTTCCCATGGGAATAAAAGTCTAAGTAAATTTATTAGGTGATCATTTATATTTGAAAAAGGAGATAAATTTTGACTTTCATACAAACATAAAATGAAAAGTGTCAGAGATTTTCCTTAACTTATTAATTAATGAGGCAACTAATAAGATGCTAAAAACTTGTTCAAAGGAGAATGGAAAGAGCAGGGAATCAGTGACGCTGAAATGAGCTTGTGTAACAGATGCAAAATTGACTTATGACATGGGCACGAGGTTATATGAATTTAACCTCCACAGGAATAAAATTTCATTTGAATTTCTATGAATAAGAAGGGTTAGCATTAACATCAGTTTTCTAAACTGATTGAAAAACAGCTCCAAGTCAATGAAAAATGCAGTCTTCATAGACTCATGTAGCCCAGAAGGGTACGTACTAAACAAAGCTTAACTTTCTTTTGGAAAGAAACTCAGTAATCTTCATGGCATATTTAAAAGCCTTTCACAATTTTTCCTGACCAAGTCTTACTGTCATCTCTGATAAGAGAACAGTTCAATGGTTCAGTTACATTTGGTGATGTCTTCTTTCCCATTTAGGTGACACATGTATAATCTAATTAGAAACATCAGCCAGACATTCAAGTATGTAAATTTATGGCTACAGACACGTGCAAAAGTAGTGCAACTAGTTGCAGCGGGATGAGCTGAATCAGAGGATAAGTAAGGTTCCTAGTTTGAGTGACAACTCCAACCACAGGAAGCCAGGAATAATGCTTCTCTTAACACAGAATTAGCAAATGACTTTAAGAGACTGAAGAGGGTACTCAGAACTTTATTGTGTTAATCAGTGAAAATGGTAGTCAAGAACGAGAAGATGTGGTCCGGGGAAAGAAGAAGAAATAAATTAAAGCAGGAAGCCATGCAGTCTCAAGTACTGTGGTAGGAGTTTGAGGAGAGCTAGTTATGCTCCACAATATTGAAAGCAATTTGTTCACATGTGGTGAGTGGGAACAAAATCAAGGGGACTGATTGGCACAGAGGAGGGAGGAATAGACTGTGGGCACATGTGACAAACAGATTTCTGACTCTGACATATAATAAGCTAAATATGGAATTATTATATAATTACATTATTACTATACAACAGAACTGGCAACATGCTGCTATGGTTCATAAATAAGGGTATGAAACGCCTCCATCTCTATAGCATTTTGTATGTGAATGTTCTCATTAATAACCCTTAGATGCATATACTGTTATTTCTGCATTTCAGTGGAAGAGCTAAAGCCCTTGTTAATGGGAGGCAGAGGCAGCACTTACACAGCTTCTTCTGATTTCCACCAGACCACAGCTGCTTCTTCTGTTCCGTTAGCCAGTCCTCCTATCACTTTGCCCCCGCCAGATCCCATATAGAATTCTATGTAGGACCAGAAGTCAGGCAATAACTATCCAGAAGCCCAAACTATAGGAAAGCAAGACCCACCAACAGTGTCTAAAAGATCTGTGACTATACTATGTCCTTAAGAGACCAGATAGCTGTGGGGAACAGAGCGGGTACATTGTGGACGAAATGCTGAATTTTAAGTAGTGGCCAGAAGAGTGCCCTGAGGGAAGATGCAAAAATGAGAATAAACAGCAAACTTCTTGGGAGAATTGACCAGGCCGGGCATTGGCTATGTAAATAACATCGGCTTTCCCCTTTATTCTTTAAAACACGCCAAGAGGTAGGTACTATCTCCATCTGTTGGATGTGGAAACAGGCACAGAGATGTTAGAGGAGACCCCAAGGTGCCTCAGGGCTTCCCAGGTGGCGCTAGTGGTAAAGAACCTGCCTGCCAATGCAGGAGATGTAAAAGACGCAGGTTCAATCCAGAAGATCCCCTGGAGGAAGAAATGGCAACCCATTCTAGTATTATTGCCTGGAGAATTCCACGGACAGAGGAACCTGGTGGCCTACACAGTCCATAGGGTCGCAAAGAGTCAGACACTCCCAAGGTCCCTACACTGTAAGTGTTAAAGTGAAAAAGAAGTCGTTCAGTAATATCCGACTCTTTGCGACCCCATGGACTGTAGCCAACCAGGCTCCTCCATCCCATGGGATTTTCCAGGCAAGAATACTGCAGTGGGTTGCCATTTCCTTCTCCAGGAGATCTTCCCAACCCAGGGATTGAATCCGGGTCTTCCGCATTGTAGGCAAACGCTTTACCATCTGAGCCACCAGGGAAGTAAATGTTAAGGCTGATATTAAAACCCAGGTCTGTCCAATCCTAAGTCTGCCACTGTTTTCCACTCAGCCCTATATACTCTTTGCCATAAAAATGATTATGGTTAATTGGGGCTTTTCAGGGTTAGAAGTGTCTTGAGAGAATTTAGAAAAAATTTCTTTGGAGTAAAATCAATTACTGGACCCAAAACTTGTCTGATATATTAGTAGTTTGCACGAAGTGTACCATTAAAGACTACAAAAAAAAAAAAAAAAAAAAAAAACAGATTATCTATGATCTTAAGAGAAAATTCAGTGTCCAAAAATTGCAGCTGTAGTTGCTATGGGAGGTCAGGGTGACAGTTGAGGAGGGAATGGTGTAATTGAGTGGAAAGTGTATTCTACTAGGTTTTGAAATAGACTGAAAACTATTCTAGGTTAATGTGCTAGTCGCTCAGCTGTGTCTGACTCTTTGTGACCCCATGAACTGTAGTTCGCCAGACTCAACTGTGTGTGGAGTTTTCCAGGCAAGAATACTGGAGTGGGTAGCTATTCCTTTTTCCAGAGGATCTTCCCTAGAGATTGAACCAGGGTCTACTGCAATGCAGGCAGATTCTTTAGCATCTGAGCCCTTAATAGCCATTAGATGAAGTATCAGATCAGAGCAGTCAGTCAGTCGTGTCCGACTCTTTGCGACCTCATGAACAGCAGCATGCCAGGCCTCCCTGTCCATCACCGTCTCTTGGAGGTCACTCAGACTCACATCCATTGAGTCAGTGATGCCATCCAGCCATCTCGTCTTCTGTCATTCCCTTCTCCTCCTGCCCCCAATCCCTCCCAGCATCAGAGTCTTCTCCAATGAGTCAACTCTTCGCATGAGGTGGCCAAAATACTGGAGTTTCAGCTTTAGCATCATTCCTTTCAAAGAGATCCCAGGGCTGTCTCCTTTAGAATGGACTGGTTGGATCTCCTTGCAGTCCAAGGGACTCTCAAGAGTCTTTTCCAACACCACAGTTCAAAAGCATCAATTCTTCAGCGCTCAGCCTTCTTCACAGTCCAGCTCTCACATCCATACATGACCACAGGAAAGACCATAGCCTTGACTAGGCGAACCTTTGTTGGCAAAGTAATGTCTCTGCTTTTGAATATGCTATCTAGGTTGGTCATAACTTTCCTTCCAAGGAGTAAGCGTCTTTTAATGTCATGGCTGTAGTCACCATCTGCAGTGATTTTGGAGCCCAGAAAAAGAAACTCTGACACTATTTCCACTGTTTCTCCATCTATTTCCCATGTAGTGATGGGACCAGATGCCATGATCTTCGTTTTCTGAATGTTGAGCTTTAAGCCAACCTTTTCACTCTCCACTTTCACTTTCATCAAGAGGCTTTTGAGTTCCTCTTCACTTTCTGCCATAAGGGTGGTGTCATCTGCATATCTGAGGCTATTGATATTTCTCCCAGCAATCTTGATTCCAACTTGTGTTTCTTCCAGTCCAGCATTTCTCGTAATGTACTCTGCATATAAGCTAAATAAACAGGGTGACAATATACAGCCTTGACATACTTCTTTTCCTATTTGGAACCAGTCTGTTGTTCCATGACCAGTTCTAACTGTTGCTTCCTGACCTGCATACAGATTTCTCAAGAGGCAGATCAGGTGGTCTGGTATTCCCATCTCTCTCAGAATTTTCCACAGTTTATTGTGATCTACACAGTCAAAGGCTTTGGCATAGTCAATAAAGCAGAAATAGATGTTTTTCTGGAACTCTCTTGCTTTTTCCATGATCCAGCAGATGTTGGCAATTTGATCTCTGGTTCCTCTGCCTTTCCTAAAACCAGCTTGAACATGAGGAAGTTCATGGTTCACATATTGCTGAAGCCTGGCTTGGAGAATTTTGAGCATTACTTACTAGCGTGTGAGATGAGTGCAATTGTGCAGTAGTTTGAGCACTCTTTGGCATTGCCTTTCTTTGGGATTGGGATGAAAACTGACTTTTTCTAATCTTGTGGCCACTGCTGACTTTTCCAAATTTGCTGGCATATTGAGTGCAGCACTTTCACAGCATCATCTTTCAGGATTTGGAATAGCTCCACTGGAATTCCATCACCTCCACTAGCTTTGTTCGTAGTGATGCCCTCTAAGGCCCACTTGACTTCACATTCCAAGATGTCTGGCTCTAGGTCAGTGATCACACCATCATGATTATCTGGGTCGTGAAGCTCTTTTTGTACAGTTCTTCTGTGTATTCTTGCCACCTCTTCTTAATATCTTCTGCTTTTGTTAATATCTTCTGCTTCTGTTAGGTCCATACCATTTCTGTCCTTTATCGAGCCCATCTTTGCATGAAATGTTCCTTTGGTATCTCTGATTTTCTTGAAGAGATCCCTAGTCTTTCCCATTCTGTTGTTTTCCTCTATCTTTGCATTGATCGCTGAAGAAGGCTTTCTTATCTCGTCTTGCTATTCTTTCGAACTCTGCATTCAGATGTTTATATCTTTCCTTTTCTCCTTTGCTTTTCACTTCTCTTCTTTTCACAGCTATTTGTAAGGCCTCCCTAGACAGCCATTTTGCTTTTTTGCATTTCTTTTCCATGGGGATGGTCTTGATCCCTGTCTCCTGTACAATGTCACGAACCTCATTCCATAGTTCATCAGGCACTCTGTCTATTAGATCTAGGCCCTTAAATCTATTTCTCACTTCCACTGTAGAATCATAAGGGATTTGATTTAGGTCATACCTGAATGGTCTAGTGGTTTTCCCTACTTTCTTCAATTTAAGTCTGAATTTGGCAATAAGGAGTTCATGGTCTGAGCCACAGTCAGCTCCTGGTCTTGTTTTTGCTGATTGTATAGAGCTTCTCCATCTTTGGCTGCAAAGAATATAATCGATCTGATTTCGGTGTTGACCATCTGGTGATGTCCATGTATAGAGTCTTCTCTTGTGTTGTTGGAAGAGGGTATTTGCTATGACCAGTGCATTTTCTTGGCAAAACTCTGTTAGTCTTTGCCCTGCTTCATTCTGTATTCCAAGGCCAAATTTGCCTGTTACTCCAGGTGTTTCTGGACTTCCTACTTTTGCATTCCAGTCCCCTATAATGAAAAGGACATCTTTTTGGGGTGTTAGTTCTAAAAGGTCTTGTAGGTCTTCATAGAACTGTTCAACTTCAGCTTCTTCAGTGTTACTGGTTGGGGCATAGACTTGGATTACTGTGACATTGAATGGTTTGCCTTGGAAACGAACAGACAACATTCTGTCGTTTTTGAGATTGCATCCAAGTACTGCATTTCGGACTCTTTTGTTGACCATGATGGCCACTCCATTTCTTCTGAGGGATTCCTGCCTGCAGTAGTAGATATAATGGTCCTCTGAGTTAAATTCACCCATTCCAGTCCATTTTAGTTCGCTAATTCCTAGAATGTCGACATTCACTCTTGCCATCTCTTGTTTGACCACTTCCAATTTGCCTTGATTCATGGACCTGACATTCCAGGTTCCTATGCAATATTTCTCTTTATAGCATCGGACTTTGCTTCTATCACCAGACACATCCACAGCTGGGTATTGTTTTTGCTTTGGCTCCGTCCCTTCATATGGATGGTATTTAATCAAATAAGGAAACCGAATTATTACTATTCACAATAAACTATGTTGCACAAAACCTATGAAACCTTGTGGAACACAATCCATTTTTAAAACAGCTATTGCCTTTAGATGGAATTCCAGTTAAACACAAAGAAGAGCTTAAGGATTTCCCAAATGCTGTTTTTGAACACTACATTGGCCTTTACTTATCATCCATTCTGAGACAGTGACATCTGACTTGAGGAGATAGTACCACTTTCCCACAAATTGCCTCAGATGAAAATCTAATGCAGTCTTTAAAAAATGAAGTTCAGAAAGGCCAAGCTGCCAGAGATTGCTTCTATTTCCTTTGACTTCAGTTGGATCCTCGTCCCAGCTGGCTCTCCAGGCTTGTTCAGACCTCTCTCATTTGTCCACTTCGCTATCAATACTGACTTTGAGTTCAGATTTGAGTTCCTCAGATCTCCTTAAAACCAGTTTTGGGACCAGGGCTTCCACATGTTCTCCACTGAAATACCAGACCTCCAGCTAGCACTGTGGGGTGAGTTTTCTACAATATCCCATCCTCCATGGCACATTATTAAACAAAACACAACATCATCAGAGGCAAAGCTTGCATCTGGATTACTTTATGGAAGCCCAACAGTAATATTAAGGATAATGAGAACTTAATTGACCAAGAGGCTTCACAGAAGCAACTAATGAGACTGCCTGACCTAGAATTTCTGTTTCTACCTTCATAGTCAAAAGGGGATTTTTTTTTCCTAGCAATTTTTACATAGCCTTCTGTCTTTCCCTCCAGTCATCCAAGTTTTAGAAATATTGAGATAACATCATGTTGAAATAACATCATAGGGCCTTGAAAGATTGAAACGACATCATAGAGCCTTGGGCTTCCCAGGTGGTGCTAATGGTACAGAACCGGCCTGCCAATGCAGAAGATATAAGAGACGTGGGTTTGATACATGGGTCAGGAATATCCCCTGGAGGAAGGCATGGCAACCCACTTCAGTATTCTACCTGGAGAATACCATGGACAGAGGAGCCTGACAGGCTATATATAATCCATAGGGTCGAAAATAATTAGACATGACTGAAATGACTTAGCACAGCACAATGTCATACAGCCTAGCCTGAAATGGGAACATTTAAAATTTATATTAAAAATAAGATTTATATGACCTATTTTCATAATTTTACTAGGCCAAAAGTTAAAAATCAGTTAGTCCAACTCAGTTGAAGGCATGGAGCCACTCTAGTGACAGATGGCCTACAGTTCCCCATCAGGAAAGTCCCCCTTACTAACCCTGATCTTGGGAAAGAGCTCTCCTCCCATGATGGAACTTTGCCAGGGAAATTATGTTCCAGCCAGTATTAGTTGGGAAATCCATTTGTTTTGAGAATTTGGCTCTTCCTGGAGGCAGGGCGGTTGGTCAGATCTCCCATTCTTCTTCATTTTTTTCTGTGAGTGATTCTTTGCTTTCCTTCAGGGTAGCTCTTGCTTTTTCTCCAGCACTCTCTGCTTTCCCTAACATGCTGATTAACATGCTGGCGTTTTGCCTTTCAAATTTTCTGAGATGTTGTCATGGCTCAAAGCGGCAGTAACTATTTTATTTCATTTTCAAAATCATCTCTGAGGGCAATGGAATGGTTTTAATTCGACTCATCCACAATCTACTTTTTTCCCAATATATTTTTTTTTTTCCTATTGCCATGTTTGGCACAATTCCTGATTTACTCTTGGCTAATTTCAAGGACAGGCAAGACAGATGTTTACAGGTATCCTTAAGTTCAAAGTTGATAATAAATAATGTAGTTATTAAACTTATCTTGCTGCCAAAGGCAAAATGAATAAAGATGTTCGCTCCAATGAAGATAACTGTATTTCTAGTCTTTTCAGAATCTTGCCTGGATCTGTAGGACATTACCACATTAGAGTAAATCTTTAGCAGTGACTAAAGATCTCCAGCCCCAAATTATCCTCAGCCTATTGCTTAATCACTGCTCTTTGGAGTCAGGGCTCAGAGGAGAAGCACACTTAGGAAAGAATTTATAGATAGAAAACTACTGAAGACAACTCAATGGAATGAGCCAAACCATCCCAAAGCAAAAACCAAACAAAAGCAAATTATTTGGGGGAAAATGCTATAATCCAAGGACTTATTTATTTTTGACAGCATTGGCCATTGGCTGCATATTTTTGCTTTCTGTTTGATTTCTTTTATGATACAGATATTCCTCCAAATTCCAGAGGTCCCCATTCTTCTTCTTATGCAGACTTTCTATATATACAGACTAACTCTACCCACTCTCCAGGTTTCTCTACTGCTGTTTAGCCAACCTCCCTTCTCTCTCTTAGTTCCAAAATATCTGGAGGAAACCTCTATGATGGTTGGTTCAAGACAGGGCCTGGAGAAAATGACAAACTAGGGGAAATTTTCTTTTTAGTTTTCTGGTTCCCTTTCTAAATCTCCAAAGCTGGTAATGATGCAGTCTTATTGGCAACGTTGTGCAATCTGTTAGGAGTTTGGTATGTACATAGTATTCTTGGAAACTTTTAAAAATATGCATAGATAAACTTATTGCATTCATACATTTTGGCTCAGTAATTTTAACTTTGCATATTTATCCCAAGGAAATAATCTGAACAACAGCAAAAGTTTTGTACAACAAGATGTCAACTTCTTCATTGTTTACAGTAGTACAGAATTAATAGCAGTCCAAATGTCTGTCTAACCCAGAAGAACTGTACAAAAAAGATCTTCATGACCCAGATAATCATGGTGGTGTGATCACTCACCTAGAGCCAGACATCCTGCAGTCCAAAGTCAGGTGGGCCTTAGGAAGCATCACTACAAACAAAGCTAGTGAAGGTGATGGAATTCCAGTTGAGCTATTTCAAATCCTAAAAGATGATGCTGTGAAAGTGCTGCACTCAATATGCCAGCAAATTTGGAAAACTCAGCAGTGGCCACAGGACTGGAAAAGGTCAATTTTCATTCCAATCCCAAAGAAAGGCAATGCCAAAGAATGCTCAAACTACCGCACAATTGCACTCATCTCACGTGCTAGTAAAGTAATGCTCAAAATTCTCCAAGCCAGGCTTCAGCAATACATCAACTGGGAACTTTCAGATGTTCAAGCTGGTTTTAGAAAGGGTAGAGGAATCATAGATCAAATTGCTAACATCTGCTGGATCATGGAAAAAGCAAGAGAGTTCCAGAAAAACATCTATTTCTGCTTTATTGACTATGCCAAAGCCTTTGACTGTGTGGATCACAATTAACTGTGGAAAATTCTGAAAGAGATGGGAATATCAGCCCACCTGACCTGCCTCTTGAGAAACCTATATGCAGGTCAGGAAGCAACATTTAGAACCGGACATGGAACAGACTGGTTCCAAATAGGAAAAGGAGTACACCAAGGCTGTATATTGTCACCCTGCTTATTTAACTTACATGCAGAGGACATCATGAGAAACACCGGGTGGAGGAAGCATAAGCTGGAATCAAGATTGCCGGGAGAAAGATCAATAACCTCAGATATGCAGGTGACACCACCCTTATGGCAGAAAGTGAAGAGAAACTAAAAAGCCTCTAGATGAAAGTGAAAGAGGAGAGTGAAAAAGTTGGCTTCAAGCTCAACATTCAGAAAATGAAGATCATGGCATCTGGTCCCATCACTTCATGGGAAATAGATGGGGAAACGGTGGAACAGTGGCTGATTTTATTTTTCTGGGCTCCAAAATCACTGCAGATGGTGACTGCAGCCATGAAATTAAAAGACACTTACACCTTGGAAGGGATGTTACGACCAACCTAGACAGCATATTCAAAAGCAGAGACATTACTTTGCCAACAAAGGTCTGTCTAGTCAAGGCTATTGTTTTTCTAGTAGTCATGTATGGATGTGAGAGTTGGACTATAAAGAAAGCTGAGCACTGAAGAATTAATGCTTTTGAATTGTGGTGTTGGAGAAGACTCTTGAGAGTCCCTTGGACTGCAAGGGGATCCAACCAGTCTGTCCTAAAGGAGATCAGTCCTGGGTGTTCATTGGAGGGACTGATGTTGAAGCTGAAACTCCAATACTTTGGCCACCTGATGCGAAGAGCTGACTCATTTGAAAAGACCCTGATGCTGGGAAAGATTGAGGGCAGGAGGAGAAGGGGACGACAGAGGATGATATGGTTGGATGGCATCACTGACTCGACGGAAGTGAGTTTGGATGGACTCCGAGAGTTGGTGATGGACTGGGAGCCCTGGTGTGCTGCAGTTCATGAGGTCGCAAAGAGTGGGACATGACTGAGTGACTGAACTGAACTGCACTGAAATGTCTAACACTGAGAGAATTATCTGTAGGTTGTGATATGATCACATGGTAGAATATTATGCAGATTATATGCTTTAACGTGCAGAAATGTGTATCATAAGGTTACATATAATGTTAAGTCAAATGTGCAGTATGAGTTAAACACATATTTTATATGGAAAAAATAAAGGAAGAAATACATAACAGGGAAAATAAGACATTTCTGGGTGATGAAATTGAGAACAATTTTTTGGTTTTCTATTATTCATCAATTTTGCAAAGTGATGTAACAAGCATATAAAATTTTGTAGATAAGAAAATTAAGAGGAACATTGGGTTTTCACTGCTTTAGACTACAGAAAGAAAAAGAAAATCCACATAGTAGCTGCTCATGATTCCTCCTAGAAAGGGAATGAATGGAGGAAGTTATTCTCGTTGCAACTATTTAGGTGTCTAAGTCCACACCCTCATCCTGAACTTAAAGGGCTCTGTACTCTGATGGAAGGAGACCTACTGAGACCCTGAGACTTACCAAGTTTAGAATTAAGCCCACTTGGATAAGAGCTTTTAGTAAACTTGCAGGAGAAAGGGGCCTTAGTGTATATAATTTGGGGGATTCCCTTGGGTGAACAGTTGCCAAAAAGACAAAGGAAAGCCAAGAGTGCTTTTGCTCTCTTCTGTATCTCATTGAAGTCTTTGTTTAAATATACCCTCTCCAAACTTCTTCAGCTTTCAAAGTATAAGTTCTAGAGTCAGCATATTGCCTGTTTTTAAGTCCTGGTCTCAACCCCTAGCATCTATTAAACTTTGGGGAAGTCTCTTGAGTTTAAGTTTCCTCACCTATTAAAAAAAGGATAATAATTGTCCTTATTTCATAAAGCTATTCTAAAGATTAAATCCACATAAAGTGTTGAGGATGGTGAATGTAGAAAACAATAAATTCAGACTTTTATTATTGCCTGATATTTATTCATTGCATGTTTTTATATTAGTTATATGAATTTATCTTATTATTAGTTTATTTGCTTATTATCTACTTCCTTCACTCAAATATGATTTCCATGGAGGCAGGGGCCTTATTTGTATTGTTAGTAACTTGTTTAAATAAAGCCTGATAAATAGTGTGTGCTCAGTAAATAATTATTTGACGGCAGAATGACCACATGTGCATCTGATGAGGATCAATCTTCTTCCTCTGGACATGATTGAAAGTGAAAGTGTTAGTCTCTCAATTGTGTGTGACTCTTTGCGACCCTGTGGACTGTAGCCCACCAAGCTTCTCTGCCCATGGAATTTTCCTGGCAAGAATACTGGAATGGGCAGGGGATCTTTCTGACCCAGGGACTGAACCTGGGTCTCCTGCATTGCAAGCAACTTCTTTACTGTATTAGCTACCAGGGAAGCTCATTTCATATGGACCACTGCAAATATGCTCAAGGCAGGAGGATCACTCAGCAGAGGGGATCCATCAAGGAAGTGCAAGGAATTGCAAGGTGATAGTCTGGCGAGGATAGACGGGATGAGGGTGAAGATCGCTGAAGTAGGGAATCGGAGCACAATCTGATGCTGGAGAAGCTAAGGCACCCGAGGGCTAAGGAGACAAAAGCGGGGAACGTGGTTCTAATGCAAAAGATGGGGAGCAGTCTAGGCAAGTTGTGGAAGCAGGCTGGCTGCATGTGAGGCAGGCTTTGGTAGCACTCCCAGTAAGAGCACAAGCAGACAGGCCAGCTCTATTGCAAGCATTAAATTCTTGCCTGGATGAAGTTATTTACAAAGCAGAAATAGAGACACAGACATAGAGAACAAACCTATGGACACTGTGGAGGAAAGGGGGTGGGATGGATCGGGAGACTGTGATTAACATATATACACTGTGTGCCTGTGTGCTAAGTCACTTCAGTTGCGTCCTACTCAATGGGCTTCCCAGGTGGCACTAGTGGTAAAGAACTCACCTACCAATACAGGAGACTGGAGACGCGGGTTTGATCCTTGGGTCAGGAAGCTCTCCTGGCATAGGAAATGGCAACCCATTCCAGTATTCTTGTCTGGAGAATCCCATGGGCAGAGGAGCCTGACAGGCTATAGTCCATAGGGTCCCACAGAGTGGGACATGACTTAAGTGACTTAGCACGCTTGCACATGTGTAAAATATGTAACTAATAAGAAAGTACTGTATAGTACAGGGAACTCTACTCAGTCCTCTGTGGTGTCCTAAATGGGAAGGAAACCCAGAAAAGAGGGAGTATATCAGTGCAGTTGATTCACTTTGCTGTACAGCAGAAATGTATGTGACATTGTAAAGCAACTACGCTCCAATTTAAAAATGCAATAAAACGTATTAGAGAAAAAAACAAAACAAAAAAACCCCCAAAACAAACAAACAAAATTCTTGCCTGGAAGCACGGCTTGGACTTTTCTTGCCAGAAATTGGTTAAGGAGTAAAATAAAATTGAAAGATTAAGAAAATTAAATAGCCATCCCCAAAATGATTTCCAAGCCCATATCAAATATTACGATACTTCCATTAAATTTTCTCTAATCATTCCAGCTAGCTATTTATATGGCATTTAGCTTTCACTGAACTTGTATTTTGAATAATTTTTGTTTAGTACTTACCTGAATTACTAGACTGTAAACTGAACTTTTCTCTACCAAGGATGGTTATTCCTAATTTGGTGAAACCAATACCGTGAAAGAAAAGGTACACGAACTACATCATGTTTCAAATATCATTTGCAAAATATTTCTGAGTAATAGTAAGTTGATATATTCTTAACTCAATCTCAGCCTCAAACTGTAATTTCCCTGAACAGTTCTCAATTCCAACTTTCTCCTTTTTTTTTTCTTTTTCTCTGTCACACACTATTACCATTTTTGTCCTGAATTGTTATGCAATGTATGTTATCTTAATCTTGGATTTTTTTTCATATATTTATGTGGATTGCTGTTGTCCAAAATTGTAGACTGTTAGGAGATAGACACTGGGTCTCACTTGTACCTCTTTCTTTTGAGTTAGAACAGTTATACCAGATCCAAATTTTGCAATATCCTGGAGGTATTTGTTAGTGATATCCACTCTTTCCTCTCTGGTATCTATATCCTAATGACCAAATTCTTAAAATAATTTTCAATTAATCTTAATCTAAAAATGTAGTGTTCCCGAAAGAGTTGTTGGGGAAAATACACGCATTTGCCACAATTCCCCAAAGGTGGAAAATGGATTAAAGAAAAGATAACAGGCCTAATAGCGGTATCATACACCTACATAAAAGTGACTTAACTGAGGTTTAGCAGTAGGACAGGCTAAATGTTTCCTTTGATGAAAACTGTTGTTTCCTGTCGTGCCTCGTTTTCAAGAAGTTGATCAGACTAGAAGTTGAATTATGACTTCATTGCCTGTGACTCACGTGGAATGCACCCGTTCTGTCCAAACCCTGTGTTCCAGTAAGATTTCAACTTCCCAACTCTTGGCAATGATGAAAACCAAACACAGGCATGTAACACAGTGTGCCAGGCATCACAGTATTTATGCTCTCTCACTCTTTTTTTTTAGTGCTCTCTTTTTAACAAAAGTTGCTTTTGACAAATTTTGACTTTGTTCAAGAAAGGCATTAAGTCTTAGAAAAAATATGGTGTTGTGAAATCAAGGGCTTTCAATGGAAATAAATCATGTGTTAAATGACAACAGCCAAATGGCATCAATTGGTACTCCTAATATGGAAGTAATGTTTCTTCTCTCTGAGGAAGGATTACCCATAGAAATGCTAAAGCCAAACTTTGATTAGTGCACTCTTATTTCCTTGCCCAACCCTGAAATATAAGGTAACCAATCAACCTTAAGGTTATGAAGGGGCCAATGCAACTATGAGATGCTTTGCTGTGATAATAATCTCAATACATCTGTTATGTGTGCCTGCGTGCTAAGTTGCTTCAGTTGTGTCTGACTCTTTCTTTGCAACCCTATGGACTGTACCCACCAGGCTCCTCTGTCCTTGAGATTTTCCAGGCAAGAATACTCAAGTGGGTTGCCATACCCTTCTCCAGGGGATCTTCCCCACCCACGGATCAAACCTGCATCTCTTGTGTCTCCTGCATTGGCAGGAGGGTTCTTTACCACAGCTGTCACCTGGGAAGCCTAAATCTCTTATAAACTACAGAGAACATTCATGTATTTGACCTCACTTGATCCTAGTAGAGATCCCTTGTGATGGGCAAGGCTGATATTCTTGTTGCTACATCCAGATTTCTCTCAGTGCCTACTGTACACATAGTTACCACTTTATAGATATTTATAGATTCGAAGTTGTTGAATCCATATTTTTATAATAGTAAAGAGTATTTGATGATTTCCCCAAACTCAGCCATACCAGATAAAATTTCTAGAACTTAAAGCCATAAATTATGCACTGTGTCTAATGCTCTTGTCATTGGTACCTGTGAAAATATTTCTGTTTCTCAATTGACTGTTTACACCATTGCAAACAAATGATTCTTTGTGCCCCTGGACTGAAAAGCCCCTGGACTTCAGAATAGGCTTAAATCTAATTCAGTTCAGTTCAGTTCAGTAGCTCAGTTGTGTCCGACTCTTTGCCTGCGACCCCATGAATCACAGCACGCCAGGCCTCCCTGTTCATCACCAACTCCCAGAGTTCACTCACATTCACATCCATCGAGTCAGTGATGCCATCCAGCCATCTCATCTTCTGTCGTCCCCTTCTCCTCCTGCCCCCAATCCCTCCCAGCATCAGAATCCTTTCCAGTGAGTCAACTCTTCGCATGAGGTGGCCAAAGAACTGGAGTTTCAGCTTTAGCATCATGCCTTCCAAAGAAATCCCAGGGCTGATCTCCTTCAGAATGGACTGGTTGGATCTCCTTGCAGTCCAAGGGACTCTCAAGAGTCTTCTCCAACACCACAGTTCAAAAGCATCAATTCTTTGGCGCTCAGCCTTCTTCACAGTCCAACTCTCACATCCATACATGATCACAGGAAAAACCATAGCTACATTCTAAAGAGAGAGAAAAAAAGAGGGAGTTGTGAAGGAGCAGAGTGATGATAAGGGTTTTGGGCGTGGACCAAGCGGTATTTAAGATAAATGTAATAAAAGTTATCCTGTAATCAGTAAACAGCAATATAATTAGAATTTTTCCCCTATTTACTTCCTTTAACATGCAATGGGGGGAAATGAAAAAAAAAAAAAGTCAAGGACTCAATCAAACAGATGGTTCTTGAGTTATTAGTTTCCCCTTGATGTTGTTTACAAGAATAAGAGGCTCATTTAAGGAAAGGTGACTCCCGGGTTTTAGTGAGACAGGCAGTTCTTTACAAGAAGGACAGAGGAAAAGAGCGGGAAGAAAATGCAGATTATAAGTTTTTATGATGCACATTATTATGCCTCATTAATTAACTCAACCACTGTCCTGGTGACGTTCTGGTCTCACTTCACAGGAAAAAATTCGTCTGGATTGCCAAGTCAAACAGACAATTACAGGAAGATCAAATTATGCCTACAGTGCATTCTGTCGGGGCATCAAGCCAAATTCATGTTGAATTCATAAGACTGGAATATCCTCACTCAAAACAGCCCCGAAGAACCAACGTCACAAGCCATTTGACGTCTACACAGAGGATGTATCGATGTTGCCTGAGTTTCCTTTCTCAGCATCATATAATAGATGGAGAGAGAGAGGGCTTTCTGAGCATCACCAGCTGGTTAGCTCCTTTGTTATGTCCCATCCAGCACAATGTGGCAGGGAAACACCCCCACGTCAGGAGCTCCTGTCTCCTGTGCTGGCTGGCAGCTGTCACAGCCCTTAAAGACAGCTGGGCCATTTGAAGAGAACGATGGGAACTCCTAGTGTAGGTTTTCCACTGTGGAATCCTTTGTTCTGTCTGTAATCTTGAGGAAAGCTTTGCCAAGGAAGAATGGCCAAAACAGGAAAAAAAAAAAAAGAAAGTCCACTCACTGACCTGGAATATCTGATGTTTACAGCATCAGAGATGACTCTACACTGGGATTAATAAGAACAATAGCTAAAATGCTGTTTGTTTGGGGGTTGTTTTTGCTTTCTTTATTTTTTAATTGGAGGAAAATCATTTTACAATATTGTGATGGTTTCTGCCATACAACAATGCGAATCAGCCATAATTATACATGTCACCTCCCACTTGAACTACCCTTCTCTCCCCCTAACCCACCCCTCTAGGTCAGTACAGGATGCCAGGCTGGGCTCCCTGTGTTATATAGCGACTTCTTACAAGCTATCTATTCACACATGATACAAGTCGATGCTACTTTTTCCAGCTGTCCCACTCTCTGCTTCTCCCACTGTGTCCATAGACCATTCTCTACATCTGCATCTCCATTCCTTCCCTGCAAATAGGGTCATCAATACCATTTACAGATAACAAACCAACACAGGAAAAGGATGCTCAACATCACTAAGGATTAGAGAAATGCAAACCAAAGCTACAATATTTTTAATTAGAGTTAATTTACCAGTGGTCCAGGACTCAAAAAGACAGAGTAAAACGTGCTTTATGAGCACTAAAGAGTAAAAAATTTCAAGAAAATTTAAGTTTAGATGTAATTTAGAAAGCTGCTCCCTGATCCCATTCAGGGCATTTCTCATTTGTTATTGAAGGCAATTACAAACCCAGGCTCTTTCCTAGATTATTTCCCTTTTTAGGCAGAAATTCCTGCACTCAGAGCCTTTCATTTCTATTTTCTAGTATATGTGTTGAGTGCTGCTGCTAAGTCACTTCAGTCGTGTCCGACTCTGTGCGACCCCATAGATGGAAGCCCACCAGGCTCCTCCATCCCTGGGATTCTCCAGGCAAGAACACTGGAGTGGGTTGCCATTTCCTTCTCCAATGCATGAAAGTGAAAAATGAAAGTGAAGTCGCTCAGCCATGTCCGACCCTCAGTGACCCCATGGACTGGAGCCTTCCAGGCTCCTCCATCCATGGGATTTTCCAGGCAAGAGTACTACAGTGGGGTGCCACATAGATACAAGTTTTGACTTTACATTGGAAGCAAAAGTTCTAATTTTTTTCTTATGACCATTCATCCATTGGATGAGCATTCACTATATGTACATTCACTATATGTACATTCACTATATGTACATTCACTATATGTACATTCACTATATGTACACTATATGTATATTCACTATATGTACATTCACTATATGTACACTATATGTATATTCACTATATGTACATTTATAAGGCACAGGATACAAGATTTGGCTTCTCAAGTGGCTCAGTGGTAAAGACTCTGCCTGCCAATGCAGAAGACACATGAGAAGTAGGTTCGATCCCTGGGTCAGAAAGATCCCCTGGAGAAGGAAATGGCAACCCACTCCAGTATTCTTGCCTGGGATATTCCATAGACAAAGGAGCCTGGCCGGCTACAGTCACAAAGAGTCAGACATGACTGAGTGACTAAACAACAACAACAACAAATTAATTACTTAGGCTTGTATCTGATGGAAAGAAAAATCCAGTCTCTGCTCTTCTATTTTCATTAGAAGTAGAAATCCACTGGAAAATGAATAACTGTTTGGTACGGGTTTGTCACCCAGAACATGGATTTAAGTTGAACACAACCTAAAATCTATGACTTGTTTTACTTTATCTTCTGATCCTCCCATTTTTCTCGATTTGATTTACACATTGCTTCTTTTAGCTTGTCCCAGAAATTGTAACATCAGTCTTGCCCCCTCAAGCTATGAAAAGATCTCTTTGGAGCTTCCAAACTCTCCATAGCTTCAGGAACTGGTTAGTCTCACTGCAGCTTATTAATTCAATTATTTAAATGAATCTATGATACATAAATGGAAATATATCTATCTGCCTACCTACCTACCAAGATATATATGTCATTCAGTCTGCTAGTCAGCGTAGTATAAAGAATATAAACTATCTGGCATATGTATTGTCTCTCTGATTGACAGAGATGTCTAAAAGCTTTTTATCACCTAGCCATAAAAGGTTTAATGCTCAGTCTTCTTCAGAGTATTTCTTTTGAGAAGCTATGATATGGTCTGAGACATCTTTCTCAAAAGAATTGTGTCCTGCTGAGTGGCTAGATTAAGGAAAGTTATTTACAAGACCACTGTGAAAGTACTAGGTGGAAGGGATGCTGTCGTTTCACAGCATCCCTTTGTCTAGCACACTTGTGAAAGTCATTATAATGTCTGTCACATGTTTGAAGGAAGAGGCAGTATCAGAGAGATGATAAAGGTGCTGTCTGCAGTAAGGGACCTCCAATAATCTAAAAACATCTGTCACCAATATTTCTACTTTTTATAGCATTTGCAGCTTTTCTGCTCTTTGTGTATATTACCTGCAGACTTTGCTTCACTTTTTTTTCCCCACCTGCTTAAAATATAGACATTCTGCAGCAGGATTAGGACATGTCTAAGTGTGCCGTTGTATGATTTAAATTCTTGGCCTTACCATCTGAGCCCGCATTCTAACCAAGGCAAGCAAGCCACATACATTCTTACATTATTTTTAAAGCTCCAACTTTATATTCCCCTTCTGAAATACTTTCCTCTTTCACTGCTTCAGTATTATCACCCTATAAACTCCTGGACTTCTTCCTAAATTCCATACTTGACACTATGTATTATCCATAACCAGAGGAAAGCTAACAGATATGGAATCACATTATAGCGGATGTTTTTTTTTTAATTTTATTTTTACTTAACTTTACAATATTGTATTGGTTTTGCCATGTATCAAAATGAATCTGCCACAGGTATACATGTGTTCCCCATCTTGAACTCTCCTCCCTCCTCCCTCCCCATACCATCCTTCTGGGTCATCCCAGTGCATCAGCCCCTGGCATCTGGTATCAGGCATCAAACCTGGACTGGCGACTCATTTCATATATGATATTATACATATTCCAATGCCATTCTCCCAAATCATCCCACCCTCTCCCTCTCCCAGAGTCCAAAAGACTGTTCTATACATCAGTGTCTCTTTTGCTGTCTTGTATACAGGGTTATTGTTACCATCTTTCTAAATTCCATATATATGCATTAGTAGTGCTGCAGTTCATGGGGTCGCAAAGAGTCGGACATGACTGAGTGACTGATCTGATCTGATACCATATTGGTGTTTTTCTTTCTGGCTTACTTCACTCTGTATAATAGGCTCCAGTTTCATCCACCTCATTAGAATGGACTCAAATACATTCTTTTTAATGGCTGAGTAATACTCCATTGTGTATATGTACCACTGCTTTCTTATCCATTCATCTGCTGATGGACATCTAGGTTGCTTCCATGTCCTGGCTATTATAAACAGTGCTGTGATGAACTTTGGGGTACATGTGTCTCTTTCAATTCTGGTTTTCTCAGTGTGTATGCCCAGCAGTGGGATTGCTGGATCGTAAGGCAGTTCTATTCCCAGTTTTTTGAGGAATCTTCACACTTTTCTCCATAGTGGCTGCACTAGTTTGCATTCTCCACACCCTCTCCAGCATTTATTGCTTGTAGACTTTTGGATCGCAGCCATTCTGACTGGCGTGAAATGGTACCTCATAGTGGTTTTGATTTGCATTTCTCTGATAATGAGTGATGTTGAGCATCTTTTCATGTGTTTGTTAGCCATCTGTATGTCTTCTTTGGAGAAATGTCTATTTAGTTCTTTGGCCCATTTTTGGATTGGGTATTTATTTTTCTGGAATTGAGCTGTAGGCGTTGCTTGTATATTTTTGAGATTAGTTGTTTACCTGTTGCTTCATTTGCTATTATTTTCTCCCATTCTGAAGGCTGTCTTTTCACCTTGCTTATAGTTTTCCTTTGTTGTGCAGAAGCTTGTAAGTTTAATTAGGTTCCATTTGTTTATTTTTGCTTTTATTTCCAATATTCTGGGAGGTGGGTCATAGAGGATCCTGCTGTGATGTATGTCAGAGAGTGTATGTTTTCCTCTAGGAGTTTTATAGTTTCTGATCTTAGGTTTAGATCTTTAACCCATTTTGAGTTTATTTTTGTGTATGGTGTTAGAAAGCGCTCTAGTTTCATTCTTTTACAAGTGTTTGACTGGTTTTCCCAGCATCACTTGTTAAAGAGATTGTCTTTAATCCATTGTATATTCTTGCCTCCTTTGTCAAAGATAAGGTGTCCATATGTGTGTGGATTTTTCTCTGGGCTATTTAGCTGATGTTTAATGTTAATAGCTAAAATAAACTAACTACGGTGATCAACCTCATTCAAAGAATTCTGGATCAATAGTCACCCTACATTTTAAGGTTGAAAGAGTCATAGCATAAAGAAGAAAAAAAAATACCAATCAAAAAGCCCAGGAAATTTTTGTCTTTGAAAATAAAATATGTTTCATTTGGAAGCAATCACATTTTATCATACTTTCTTTATTAAGGTAGCCTGTTCTTGCCTGGAGAATTCCAGGGACAGGGGAGCCTGATGAGCTGCTGTCTATGGGGTCACACAGAGTCAGACACGACTGAAGTGACTTAGCAATAACAATATTCTAATAAATTTCTTAGTTTGAGCTTTCAAGTCATGAAGTGGATTTCCTTAGGAGAGCATGATGAAATCAGAGGGTAGATCAGAACATTAGACCTCAATCTTTTACTTTATGCCTGAATCATGTGCTGCAGTGGTATCTGTGTCTAAATACCTAGACAGTCATATGAGGTGAAGGGAGAGAAGCTTTTTTCAGGTGCAAGCATGAGCTATAGTATATGCTTACCCTAGAGTCACCCATACCATTCCCATGCTTATCACACTTGCACCCAGCACTGCCAACAGTGATGGAGCAGCCATGCCTGGGGGGATGGAGTGTAAAGCTCTACTTACACGTAAAATAATTCTGGCCAAGTCCATCCTAGTGGAGAGACCTCAGACCTGGAGAGGACTTGGGGGTCAATCACTGAGACAGTAATGGAGGAGACAGGTTGGCATCTGGGTTAAGAGCAGATCAAGAATCAGACTGAATCCTCTCTTCACCACTTTCTAGCTGTGTGACCATGAATGCTTCTCCCTCGCCATGTTTCCTTCCATCTGGAAAGAATTTATGATAGGTTACAAAAATGGCCACAGATTTCTTTCTCCTTCCTGTTGCCATCTAGCTTGGAATGCTCTTCTATTCTGAATTGGAATTGGCCACATGCTTTCTTTGGACAATGAAATGATATCAAACCTGATGGAAATGGAAGCTGAAAAACACTCATGTTTGGTCAGATGTCTCCTGGAGCTCTTGGGAGCCATTTAATACTGTGCAGAAGAAAGGCACCTCAAATAAGACCCAGTGATGGGGCTGCCATTATGACAAACGTCCCAATTTCACAAGGGGATAGCAATGTCATAAATGCCTTTTGGAGAGAGAGAGGGCAGAATGCATGTCAAAATTTCATCCTCAGATTTCCTAAAAATTTTCTTTCAATTGACTTTGAGTTCCTTGGCTATTAATTCTGACAACTTGTAATGTGGTATGACTGAAGAAAATGAAATTTCCATCTCTTTGAATTCCATGATATTCTTTGACCATCAGATCAGATCAGATCAGTAGCTCAGTCGTGTCCGACTCTTTGCGACCCCATGAACCGCAGCACGCCAGGCCTCCCTGTCCATCACCAGCTCCCGGAGGTCACTCAGACTCGCATCCATCGAGTCAGTGATGCCATCCAGCCATCTCATCCTCTGTCGTCCCCTTCTCCTCCTGCCCTCAATCCCTCCCAGCATCAGAGTCTTCTCCAATGAGTCAACTCTTCGCATGAGGTGGCCAAAATACTGGAGTTTCAGCTTTAGCATCATTCCTTCTAAAGAAATTCCAGGATTGATCTCCTTCAGAATGGACTGGTTGGATCTTCTTGCAGTCCAAGGGACTCTCAAGAGTCTTCTCCAACACCACAGTTCAAAAGCATCACTGTAATTCCTTCTCCCAAACCTTCTGTGTTTCTGAATTCACAGTTATTCAGATTATATCCAACGTCACAAAATACTTCAAATACTGTCTGCAGAAGCACCCCATAATCTAACATTCATATTTTTGCCACAAAATATGTAAATATTTATACTTGGCATGACACATGAAAACTATAAATCACATCAGTCAGTTGACATGAATATTTGCCCTGAAATGCATTTTGAATTTTGGAAATACAGATAAGGGACTGTGAATTACTACATGTTTTCGGTTCTAGGAATAAAAAGTGTTCTATGATATTGTTCTAGAGCTGGAAGGAGTTTGTTTTCTAAATTTGGTAGATGTGGGACTGGTCCTAGATAATCTTGTGTATTCTATTCACTCTTGAATTTATTAAAAAGGTAAAGTATTAAAAAGGCTAATACACTGGGCTAATACAAGCCTGACTTAGCTACTGTTACCCCATTGAGATGCAGCCCAGATTTTATCAGCCATAGGAACTCTACTTAGGGAGTAGAAACCCTTCTGTGCATACGTGGTAAGTCGCTCAGTTGTGTCTGACTCCTTGCAACCCCATGGGCTGTAGCCCACCAAGTTCTTCTGTTTATGGGATTCTCCAAACAAAAATACTGGAGTGGATTTCCATGCTCTCCTCAAGAACACTTCTGAGATTGAAATGAGTAAAAAGCTGTGGGGGAATTTTAACTTCCTTGGACTTTTGGCTCACATTTGATTTCTTCTCTGGATCTTAGGCCTCAAAGAGCTTTAATTGCTGAATCTTAATTTCTCCCTAGCATTAAATATAAAAAAAATCATAGCTGAACTTTAAATCTCTTAATCTTGAATGTTTTAAGTGAAAGTAATTTAATCATTGAACATTAGTGTCTCTCTAGAAAAGTAATAATGTCAAGGACTTCATATTCAAATTTGGCACTTTTTAGGTTATTATTTTATTCTGCACTTCAATATTTGGATATTTTAGTGTTTTCATTTCATC
Organism: Tragelaphus eurycerus; assembly: GCA_935064755.1. NCBI lineage: Eukaryota > Metazoa > Chordata > Mammalia > Artiodactyla > Bovidae > Tragelaphus > Tragelaphus eurycerus. The sequence continues at coordinate 18,942,424 of CAKXYN010000003.1, forward strand.
TCATCCCCAAGTCTGCGCTAGCTATATTAGTATAGAGTGGACTAGAGTTGATTAGATTCTGATCTATTTTACAATCTTCTTAGAACAAAAATCTAAGCTTTTCACCAATTAAATCAGGAAGATACCCTGTAGAATTGGGCGGCAGCTCATGAAGATGGGGACAACAATGCTGGTTGTTACCATAAAGCGGGATAGTTGCAATTCTGGATGATAGTAGGCTTAATGGCTAAGTCTGATATGCTAAGGGAATAAACATCTAGGGACTATTAGAGGGGAAAAGGTTTTTCCCAAGTACTGTTATTTCCTCCATATAGAAGGAGCTCAATCATGAATGCTCTGCGTATTTCTGTTTCCCTTTTACTGGCTTCCTTTTCCATAGAGTATGGAAAAATAGATCTGATTGGTAAATTTGGAAAGAATCTATTAACATATATTATCAACTTAGCTACTCCCCTCATCCTCTTGGGCATGACTTGCCCGCAGGGCATGGGGTGTCTGTCCAGCACTGCCACAGCTGGGTGGGTAAACTTTTCCAGTTCTTGGGTTCAGTATTAATATACCATTTTTCTTTAAGCTATCTACTCCCTCCAATGCAGGAATGCAGGTGTAATGAGTAAAAAAAGTGATATAGCAATCCTGTCTTTCTTATTTTTGGTTATTCCTAAATTGATTCAGAATTCATAAGTTGGTCGGGAAGACGACTGTTGTCAATCGGGTGCCCTTGAAAATTTCAATGTTGTATGAGTTACTTAACCTCTCTACACATACATCTTCATCTTTATAAGGAAGATTTTTGATGATGATAAGTATGTGATTTAATACATGTAAAGCATTGCCTAATGTGTAGCAAGAACTCAGTATTTGCTATTATCATTATTTCTATCTAGTTTGTGTCCAATGTTGTATGGTGAAATTTATAATGTCAGAGAACCTGGGTAAGACTGAAATGCATGCCTGCCTCCCAAGAAGTCTATTATCTGGCCAAGAAGACAAATTATAGAGAGTATATATGGCATGTAATATATATCATGTGTAATCATGTGTTTGACTTGTTAGCATCCATACTCTGGGCTACGACAGATACATAAGAATAAAACTTGGACTTGATCTGAGAGGGAGCATTTAAATAGATGGATTATAAACACTGTCTTTGACATTTACTTCTGTTTCTTTAATTGGGGAGAGAGAGACAGAGTGAGTGTGTGTGTGTGTGTGTGTGTGCGTGTGTGTGTGTGTGTGTGCGTGTGTGTGCGTGTGGTCACTTGCTCAGTCTTGTCTGGCTCTTTGCAACTCCATGGACTATAGCCTGCCAGGCTCCCCTGTCCATGGAATTTTTCACATGAGAATATTGGAACAGACTGCTGTTTCTTACTCCAAGGGTCTTCCTGGCCGAGGAATTGAACCTGTGTCTCCTGCATTGATTCATTACCACTGTACTACCTAGGAAGCCCATTAATTACAGAGAATTTTCATAAACACATATTGTTGGTAATTTCCTACATGACTTTTTCTTTCACCAGATTGAAAACTCTGTAAGAGCAAAAACTGAGGATTACTGATTTCTCTATCTTCCACACTTGTATCTAGCGAACATAGGTAGTGTATGTAGGCATGAGAGCACACACACACACACACACACGAACACGCAAGCACGAATGCACACACACCCTTTGAATAATGATTCTATAAGAAAAAAAGAGGGAATGAGGAAGAGAAGGAAGGAAAGATCTATCTGACTGATCCAAATAGAGGGCTGAGCTGGGACTGGGAATAGAAGGTCAATTAGACAGTCAGGCAAAAAGGACATGCATCGTGGAAGGAAGATTGAATCTGGGGCTCAATGCTCACAGAAGACAAAGAGTCTATTATCCTTAGTGCAATGGTTATTGAGTGCAGGGCAACAGATCAATATGCACCCCTAACTCTCTAGTGAGGGAGAATTTCTCAATACAACAAGAAGCTTAGTCTTCAGAGGTACAAGACTGGAGTGGGTCCAAGTGTCCTCATGAGAAGATAGTAATACAGTTGAGTGGACCCTGAGCAAACTGAGATACATGGCAGCTACCAATTCTGCAATATTGTTTATTTGGGAAAAAGGAAGAACTAATGAATACATCATTTAAAATCTCTTCAAAGAAAACCACTAGATTACTCTAAATGTCTATTTTTAGATAAAAGTTGAAACTTCACAGTATCCTGTCAATTACTATCTAGTAATATTTTATACTTGGCACATGGACAATGCACAGATTTTCTTTAAAAGCAGTATCACTAGAGTTCTCATATACCTCCTAGAATATACATGGCTTGACTTCCTCTGAAAGGTGACCTGCTGATTTTGACTAATGACTCTGCTAATGAATGTCACAAAGAGACTACTAACCTAATCGTTTTTCATTTCCCACTAAGCGGGGGAAGAACACGCCCTCTCTTTTGCAGTTTAAAGCTTCCCTTAGATCACAAAGGATCTTGGTAGAGAAGCCAGCACTAGAACTAATGTAATTGTCCTTAAGGGAGACTCTGCCTGGCCTCCCCATCTCCAAGGGCAGTTACAGTGTTGGCATTCATTCAAGAATGGCATGTCAACAATCATCTTTGTTTTATGCCTCTTTGTCATCAGTAGTTAATATTTCCTGGTGCATCAGAAAAGGATTACATCTTGATGCACAGGCTTCCTTCTCCTATTGATAGCCTTTGCAATTTGTCATAAATTGTTGGTCATTAAATAAGCATGTCTTTTAAACACGACTGGCCTGGGAACAGTTTAGACTATCAATCCTTAGAAAAACCTACCACTCTTTCCTAAGTCACATTCCTTTCAGCAGAACTGTATTATGTTGGGCTTTGTTCTATTTCCTGCTTTGGGCCAATAATGAGGCTTTAGTGTCCCTTGCTTGTTTTTAAGAAGGATGACATATTTCCTGCAGCTCTTTCTACAAGTAGACAGCTGTGGAAACATCACAATAATGAACCAAACATCTTGTGGGTACCCAAGGCAGCTCCTAAATATTCATTATCCTTTTGTTTCATGTTCTGGGAAATTTCTGCTAATAAAACCTGGGGAACCAAGCGGCATTTCTCATCCAAGTTCTTTGACTTTGGCATCAACCATGGTCTTTCCCCTTTGTCAACTTATGTAGTAAGGTAACACTTGGGCTTGAGTATTGTTCTTAATAATTTCAACTATCTTGGCACAGCCAATCATCCAGAGAGCAAAGGTTTTACTAGAATAAGAAAAAGACTTGAGGAAACATACTATACCTAGATAAGATAACTTTCAAACATAATGCTATGTCACCTAACTCAAAAAAAAGTAAAGCTATAAATTATGTTTATAAGTGACTTTTCTATCTTCTCAGTGGAACTACCTTTCCTGCACATTTAGGGAGTGTAAATCATATGTTTAACACCTTACTTGCACAACAGTGTATCTCCCTAGCCACTTGTTTTATTTTTTTAGAATAAACTAGGGCTAGTTCACGTGGCTAGTGCCACAGAGTGGCACCCTACTCCAGTACCCTTGCCTGGAAAATCCCATGGGCAGAGGAGCCTGGTAGGCTGCAGTCCATGGGGTCGCTAAGAGTCGGACATGACTGAGCGACTTCACTTTCACTCTTCACTTTCACTCTTCACTTTCATGCATTGGAGAAGGAAATGGCAACCCACTCCAGTGTTCTTGCCTGGAGAATCCCAGGGACAGGGGAGCCTGATGGGCTGCGGTCTATGGGGTCGCATAGAGCTGGACATGACTAAAGTGACTTAGCAGCAATAGCAGGGCTAGTTCAAATGCATTACAATTCCTCTCGCTGTCTTTGTATAATTCTATAATGTAAAATTTTCTTCATATGGAAAACCTATACAAAGTTAATGTAGGGCTTAATGAGTTATTATCAAATGAACTTCATTGTTACCATTACAAAAAACTAAATTTGCTTCCACTTCAGAAGCTATTCCAATTCTATTTTCTCCCCCTTCAAATTTAACCATGGCTTGCACTTTCATAGTGATTTCTTCATCAACTTTCTTTGCTGTTTTATCACCCATATGAAGTGAAAAAGTGAAAGTTGTTGAGTCATACCTGACTTTTTGCAACGCTATGGACTGTAGCCCGCCAAGATCCTCTGTCCATGGGATTCTCTAGGCAAGAATACTGGGGTGGGTTGCTGTTTCCTTTTCCAGGGGATCTTCCTGACCCAGGGATCGAACCCAGGTCTCCCGCATTGCAGGTGGATTCTATACCTTCTGAGCCACCAGGCAAGCCCCATTACCCATGTGAGCATTCCAATAACTATAGCCTTGATCATTTAAATAAAACAGATATGATTTTTGAGCCACAGTTACCCGCTTCATACCTTAATTTTCTTCACAATTTATCTGTTGAGTAAGAGGAATTTGACATGAATGCCCCCACAGTCTGGATTTTGCTGATTGCCAACACAAGGTTCAATTCAATACATTCATCTATCATTGAGATTTGCTACAATGTGGATTTGATGAAACAAATCCTCATCAGACTGAGTTTCTCTTTATTGAGTAGGACTATAGGTGGTGGTGTGTTTACAATAGAAGGCATTTGATGTCTGGTTGCCTGTCTTTTTGTGATGTTAGTGGCAACTGATGCTTGATGAATAGGTTCCTTAATATTTTATGGGGTTTCCCATGGTGTCAGTCTAAATTTATCATTTATTAGATCAGAATATTTTATAAGAGAAACTTCCTCTTATCTACAATTGGTTACCTACTAGAAAAGTTTATACTGGAAAGGAAGGGCAAATGATTTTTCTTGTCCTTAATTTTCAAGATGATAAGTTTTCAAGATGATAAATTGTTTCCCCATAATCTTTTGTGATGAACTGCTAGTTTTATCTTTTAACATCAACTCAACCACATGAGGGCTTCCCTGGTGGCTCAGTTGGTAAAAAATTGGCCTGCAAAGCAGGAGATTGGATTTGGATTCCTGAGTGGGCAGGATCCTCTGGAGAAGGAAATGGAAACCCAGTCCAGTATTCTTACCTAGGAAATCTCATGGACAGAAGAGTCTAGAGGGCTATAGTCCATAGGGTCAGAAGAGTTGGACATGACTTAGCAACTCAACCACCACCATGAACATATTTAGTGGGTTTTAATCCACTGCCGTTAGTATGTTTTTTCAAGCACAAAATTGAGCCAGTGCAGAATGGAACCTCTTCAAGTTGACTCTTGAATCTTTTCACAACTTCATCACTATCCAGTATGATGATTTTGCATATTTCTCAGTTGAGCTATTTCAAATCCTAAAAGATGATGCTGTGAAAGTGCTGCACTCAATATGCCAGCAAATTTGGAAAACTCAGCAGTGGCCACAGGACTGGAAAAGGTCAGTTTTTCATTCCAATCCCAAAGAAAGGCACTGCCAAAGAATGCTCAAACTATTGCACAATTGGACTCATCTCACAGGCTAGTAAAGTAATGCTTAAAATTCTCCAAGCCAAGCTCCAGCAATTCGTGAACCATGAACCTCCAGATGTTCAAGCTGGTTTTAGAAAAGGCAGAGGAACCAGAGACCTAATTGCCAACATCCGCTGGATCATGGAAAAAGCAAGAGAGTTCCAGAAAAACATCTATTTCTGCTTTATTGACTATGCCAAAACCTTTGACTGTGTGGATCAAAATAAACTGTGGAAAATTCTGAAAGAGATGGGAATACCAGACCACCTGACCTGCCTCTTGAGAAATCTGTATGCAGGTCAGGAAGCAACAGTTAGAACTGGACATGGAACAACAGACTGGTTCCAAATAGCAAAAGGAGTACTTCAAGGTGTATATTGTCACCCTGCTTATTTAACTTATATGCAGAGTACATCACGAGAAATGCTGGGCTGGGAGAATCACAAGCTGGAATCAAGATTGCCAGGAGAAATATCAATAACCTTAGATATGCAGATGACACCACCCTTACGGCAAAAAGTGAAGAGGAACTAAAAAGCCTCTTGATGAAAGTGAAGGACGAGAGTGAAAAAGTTGGCTTAAAGCTCAACATTCAGAAAACGAAGATCATGGCATCTGGTCCCATCACTTTATGGCAAATAGATGGGGAAACAGTGGAAATAATGACTGACTTTGTTTTTTGGGGGCTCCAAGATCACTGCAGATGGTGATTGCAGCCATGAAATTAAAAGACACTTAGTCCTTGGAAGGAAAGTTTTGACCAACCTAGATAGCATATTCAAAAGCAGAGACATTACTTTGCCAACAAAGGTCTATCTAGTCAAGGCTATGGTTTTTCCTGTGGTCATGTATGGATGTGAGAGTTGGACTGTGAAGAAAGCTGAATGCCAAAAAATTGATGCTTTTGAACTGTGGTGTTGGAGAAGACTCTTGAGAGTCCTTTGGACTGCAGGGAGATCCAACCAGTCCATTCTAAAGGAGATCAGTGATGTTCTTTGGAAGGAAGGAAGCTAAAGCTGAAACTCCAATACTTTGGCCACCTGATTCGAAAAGTTGACTTATTGGAAAAGACTCTGATGCTGGGAGGGATTGGGGGCAGGTGGAGAAGGGAATGACAGAGGATGAGATGGCTCGATGGCACCACCAACTCGATGGACATGAGTCTGGGTGAACTCTGAGAGTTGGTGATGGACAGGGAGGCCTGGTGTGCTGCAATTCATGGAGTCGCAAAGAGTCGGACACGACTGAGTGACTGAACTGAACTGTATCTCCTAGAAGCTCTGGATTCCTTTAATAGTCAAATATGTTTGAGACTACAATATGATCAATAAGATGTTCATTTCTATCTGTTTGGTTATTGTTTCTAAGCCTCTTCACTGGATACAGCCAGAAAATAAGCTCACATGTGCTCATGGGTGTGCACACATACTCACACACAGAGACACACACAGACACACACACACATACATACACACCATGTGTTCATACTGATACATCACATTCAAAATCAGGACTAACTGTTTTTTTATTCTTGAATAGATTCTACATTATTTCTGCAACTCCTTTCTTCTCTGTAGTAGTAGTCTGTTGCAACTACTCAGTTCTATCATTAGAGCAGGAAAGCAGCCATCAATAATATGTAAAGTATCTGTGTGGCTATAGTCCAGCAAAGTGTCATTTACAAACATAAAGGTGGTAGGCTCATGAACTATAGCTTGCCAACTCCTATTCTGCATTGGAAATCTTGATTCTTAAAGACATGGATCATGGCTAGATTAGAAAAGTCCCTCACTGCTCTTTTACTTGTCTCACATTACACACATTCAACAGTTTCGGAAAAATGATAATAATACTATTATGAGCCATGTACTTACTAAGACAGTTAAAATCGACTTCATTTGTAGTGCGTATTCTGTCCCTTTCTAAAGTCGCACTCTATCTACATTATCTGTGGTTAGCTATTGCCTGTTCTGGGACTTCCCTGGTGACTCAGTGGTAAAGAATCTGCCTGCAAAGCAGAAGAAGCAGGAGACTCGGGACTGATCCCTGGGTTGGGAAGATCCCCTAGAGCAGGGCATAGCAACCCACTCCAGTATTCTTGCCCAGGAAATCCCATGGACAGAGGAGACTGGTGGACTATACTCCATGGGGTCACAAAGAGTCGGACACGACTGAAGCAACTGAGCACACAGCACATGTTGCAGGTTATGTTTGTTCTCTCTTTTAATCCTCATTTAGTCCTAATTGTACAACTATCTTTATATTAAATGTCCGTCTCCAGGTTTTATCGATATGTGTTTCTAATCCCTTTCCTTATCTGAAGCTCATTCTTTAGTAAATTCTGTAGGGAAGGCCCATAAGGAATAATATTCCTAAGCTTATTCGGATTGATAATAATTTGTCTGTTCCCCTTGTACTTTCCTTTTACCTTTCTTCTCTTAATATCTTAAACATGTTACTCTATTTTCTTCTCCCATAAAGTGCTGCTGTCAGATAGACTTGATAAACTACACTCTTTCCCTTATAAGTCACATGCTGTTTTTCTTACTTGCCTATTTGAGATTAGGAAGGAAGCCCACACTGATACAACCATCAGCACGAAGGAAGTTTACTAGAGAACGTCCTCAGGATTAACACTAGCTGGGGAGAGGAAAGAAAAGAAAATTGGGTAAAGAGAGAAGTTGAGCTGTGATGCAGTGGCAACAAAGTTTCACCAACCCTGAAGGGAGCCCTGCAGCTGGGCTCAAGTGGGGAGAAGAAACTGCATCTTTTAATCCTAGAGCTGATCAGTTCCCTAGAAAGTGGATATGGTGTTGGGCATTGTGGCTTTCCTCAGCCAAGTAAGTTACTGAAGAGGTCATTAAAAATGAGATCTGTTAAGCAACAGCTTCATAGCAGCTTCATAGTGAAATTTCAAAAATAAAATAAGACTTTAGGTTCAATAATTTTTCTAGAACATGTCTCGATGTTGGTCATTCCAGTTCAGTATTCTGAGACATAACATACTCGTTCAATTTGCAGTTTTAAGCTATTCCTTATTTCAAGAAACATAAATTACTGTTTTTTAGCATTTGTTTTACTCTCTTGTTTTGGTTTCTAACATCAGGAACTCCCATTATACCTACACTGGATCTTGATCTTTCTTGCTTTTCTTAGTCTCTTACATCGTCTCTTCTCCTTAAGGTACCAGCTGTTGTGTTTATCTGTTTTTATATTTTTCCCGGTTTAGCCCTCATTTCTGAAAAGATCTAATCTTCTAATTGTTTCCTGAGTTCTGTCACTAAATTTATGAATATTTCTAAATCTGATTTATATTTCCTAGTTCTTCTTTATGTTTTCTTTCTTCTAAATGAGAATAAGTTTATAGTTTATCCTGGGGCTTCCCAGGGGGCACTACTGGTAAAGAACCTGCCTGCCAATGCAGGAGACCCAAGAGACACAAGTTCAATCCCTGGGTTGGGAAGATCCCTGGAGTAGGAAATGGACACCCATTCCAGTATTCTTGCCTGGGAAATCCCTTGGACAGAGGAGCCTAGCCATCTATAGTCCATGGAGTCACAAAAGAGTCAGACACAAGTGAACACGATAGCCTTATATTCTGTTTTAGAGCCTATCTTTCTGGCATATTTCCGTTGCCTATAGGGATATTATTTATTATCTTTTTTTCTTTTAATAATTCTGTATGAAATTTAACCTCAAGTCTTTTCTGTGCTCTTTTTTCATGTGAAACTAATTTTCTCCAACTTTTAGAAAGAAATGTGGTTCAGGGAAGCTCTTACTCCACAGAGGATTCTGTTATATACTGCTTCTTGTAGTTTTAAAAAATTTGGTTGTTTGCTTCTGAGATTTCCTGGCTCTTTTCCTTTTCTCACTTTTATCTGGACCTCCTAGTATTTCATCTCCATTGTCCCTATTCTTAACAATCTTGATTCCACTCCCAGAAGTTTCTTCTTTGCGCATGGACCTACCTGTAAAGAAGATTTGGTAGGTTAGTTTTGAGAATTTATTGCAAATTTACTACTACAGACCCATTGGTATTTACAATAGGCCTGTTTCACTAATTTACAATTACATTGAGAAAACCCTCTCCTGATTTCAGCTGCTCATCTGAAATTGGCCCATGACTCTTCCCACCACACTGTCTGAGCTATTTTTAATTTCTCCTGTTCTCAGGTATTTCAGGCTAACTAACACATACAAATACTAAAACTATGCAGATCTTGGCTGGTAGTAGCTTGTATTCATTCTTTTATTGTTTGAGAATTGTGTTATCCAGTTTTATTTTAAAATATCATCAATGGGTTTTTGATTTTGCTGTCTAGTCATTCTGTCTTTTTTCATGTTGGGTTTTGGAAAGATTAGAAAACAGTGTAGCTGATACTGCTGCCTCTCTTCCAGAAAAAAATTTTAATTTGTTTTCTAGATGCTAAAAGTATGAAACAATCTGAATAAAATGTGAATGAAATAAAGTGGAATAAGAGGTCTATGGTAAGAGATGCATTTTATATTTCATTAAAAGTACCTAGACTCCAATTTGTACCCCAAAGGCCACCAGACCTTTTTAAAGTGTTTCATTTCCTAGGTCAAATTTACTCTCTTGTAAACTGTTTCAGCCATGAATAAACTTCTAGCTTTGCTGTGACTCACTTGGGTTCAACTCTGGCTAAGCCATGGCTTATTTCTGTGAACCTGAGGAATGTTTGTTAAATTATCTGAGGTTCACTTAAAATTTAAACAAAATAATATTCATTTTATGAATCTAATTTTCCCAGAATATTTTTACAATCTCTTTCTTTCACCTCTCATCCCCACAACAGCCAATACATATCACAAAGTCCAATTACTATTCCTTAATAGGCAATTTTTGAATTTTCTCTCTTCATTTCCACCACTACTATTCTAGGCATCTTAATGCCAACTATCATATTCCATCTCTTGAGCCACTTAAATACTCTCCTCAATTACCTGCCAACATGCTCTTTGGCCCCCTCTATTCCCATTCCTTAAACTCAGCCAGAATAATTTCAAAACATGATTTTGTCAACCTCTTGCTTAAATAACATTGACTACAGCAAGTCTTTTCTTAAAATCCTTCAAAGTTTCCCATTGGCTGTAAGATTTAGGTGAAACTTGTATTGCATTAAAAAAAATCTTTCCTCTATCTTTCAAGCTTATCTTACCTGGCTCTCTTCATTTGCCATCTCAGTGTTGGTCACACTGTTCTGCTTTCTGCTCCTTGTCCTCACCATGCTCCTTCTCTTCAGGGATTTTTCACATGACCTGCCTCTTCTTGAAATACTATTCTCTCCCTTCTTCACCAAGTTAACTTCTAAAGATGCTTCCTATCTCAGTGTAAGCATCAGTTTCTCCAGGAATTTTTTCCTGCCCTTCTGAGCAAAGCAGATCATGTATAGTACAATATACATTGATCTTTAAAACATACAATAATAGCATGTATTTATTAAAGTATATAATTAGTGCCTCCACTCCCTAAACTCCATGAAGACAGGGAGCATTTCCCAGCACAAAGGCTGCATGTAGTATTTAGGAAAGTTTTATTATGAATAAATGAGTAAACAAACATTTTTAATATTGTTGTGAAGATCCGAAAAGTTTATGTGTATTTGGAATTGGCCTAAGCTGTTTTGTTTGAACAATTAGTTTCTTTTAAATAAATACTCTGTGCATGCTAAGTTGCTTCAGTTGTGTCTGACTCTTTGCAACCCCTTGGACCACCAGGCTCCTCTATCCATAGGATTCTCCAGGCAAGAATACTAGAGTGGATTGCCATGCCCTTCTCCAGGGCATCTTCCCAACCTAGGAATTGAACCTGCCTCTCTTATGACTCTTAGGCAGATTCTTTACCAGCTGAGACACTGTGGTTGGGAAGATCAGCCACTGATCCCTGGGTTGGGAAGATCCTCTGGAGACGGAACTGGCTACCCACTCTAGTATTCTTGCCTGGAGGATCCCATGGACAGAGGAGATTGACAGGCTACAGTCCAGGGATGGGGTTGCAAAGAGTCAGACATGACTGAGCAACATTCACTTTAACTCTTACGTCTCCTGCATTGGGAGACCCAAATAAATCTTAATAGCCACCAGACTGCTGAAAGTAATGGAGTTAGTTGCTTGTTCCCAATCTTACTAAAGGGCTTCCCAAGTGGCGCTAGTGGTAAAGAATCTACCTGCCAATGCAGGAAATGTAAGAGATGTGGGATATCCCATGGACAGAGGAGCCTGACAGTCTATAGTCCATGGGGTTAACCTGCAAAGAGTTGAACACACCTTAGCAACTAAAACAACAAAAGGCTGTGAAGCTTTGTCATGTTTACAGGACTGTTTTTGTTTCTTTGCTTGTTTATTTTATAGCAAAATGTGATCTGAGACTTGTTTTCATTAAAAGCTTTTAGTGAGATTGCCTGTGTGTGCTAAGTCACTTCAGTCATATCTGAATCTTTGCGACCCTATGGACTGTAGCCCACCAGCTTCCTCTGTCCCTAGGATTCTCCAGACAAGAATACTGGAGTGGATTGCCATGCCCTGTGTTATTTTTGTCACTAAGTTGTGTCCAACTCTTTGCAATCTCATGGACTGTAACCTGTCAGGCTACTCTGTCCATGGAATTTCCCAGTCAAGAATGCTGAAATGGGTTGCCGTTTCCTTCCTCAACAGCCTTCTGTACTTTTTGGTTATTTGAGAAAGCCATTGACAGCTATGCCTGAGGCAAAAGCAAAGTGTTCCTGACCTGAAATTCTTAATCTCTATGTGACATTTGGGGAGAATTTCCCTTAGGTTGTAATAATTAGGCTGCTTAGAGTTCCAGAGGTTTCTGAACTATATGAAGTGAGATGATAGCCTTAAAGCAAAAATCATCAAAAACCCTAACAGGTTTTAGATTCCTGGTTGATTTCTTTGCCCTAGATTATTGGTTGTGTAAAAGCCTGGAATTCTAAGATAAAAGAGTGCAATAAAGAATAACGCAGTTCCTGTGTATGTGTGATTACTATAGGAATAAAGCAAATAAGTAGAAAGGAACTTCCCTCATTTTCAAAAAATCTGAAGTCATTGTTCCCTAGCTCTATAATTGTAGCTCCAAACAATCCAGATAATTATGATTTATAATGAACATTCCCAGAGCACCTGAAGGCTGAGGCTCCTTGTACCCAGAGTGGATGAGTCACTCATAACTTGTTTGTGCAATACTGGCAGGAAAGCAACAAGATCATATCTCCCTCTTGAGCTAATAATAAGGTGACATACACTTAATCAAAATAAAGGGCACTGAAATAATTCAAAGGGGTCAATCTTCAAAGGAATCATTAAGAGGTGTCCTCTTGTTACCAGAAAAACAAATTTCAGGAAAGGCTATAATAGTCATTCAGATGAGATTAGTGGTTCAAAATGGAATGATTTCACTTCCCTAAGGAACGTTTAATAAGTCTGGGGATATTTTTGGTTGTCACTATTGGGTGCTACAGGCCTCTAGCACATAGGGGTAGAGATACGGATAAGCCTTCTGCATCATACAGGATGATCCCTCACAACATGGAATTCATTATCCAACACAAAATGCCAGTAGCAATGCTATTGAGAAACTCTGGGATAGATCATAGATGAGGAACAGTTGGAGCTTTTTTAGGACCTGCCATCATCAGACCCATGCAGGGTTTTGAGACATAATGCCAAGTTGTCAAGTAGATGAAGCCAAGCTAAGCCCAAGTATTTTAGATTCCATCACACCCTCATCTAATATAAAATCTAGTTTTCTCTCCTCTATAACCTAAGGTGAATATTCATAAAGGTAAACCTTACAGTGCTTCCCTGGTAGCTCAGCTGGTAAAGAATCTGGCTGCAATGCAGGAGACCCTGGTTTGATTCCTGGGTCGGGAAGATCCACTGGAGAAGGGATAGGCTACACACTCCAGTATTTGTGGGCTTCCCTTGTTGCTCAGCTATTAAAGAATCCTCCTGCAATATGGGAGACCTGAGTCTGATCCCTGGGTTGGGAAGATCCCTTGGAGAGGGAATGGCTACCCATTCCGGTATTCTGGCCTGGAAAATCCCATGGACTGTATAGTCCATGGGTTCACAAAGAGTCAGACACTACTGAGTGACTTTCACTTTCACCTTCAAACCTTACAGTGATGCAAGACATTTAAATGAAAATTAAAAATGTCACTTGATTTTTAAGGCAGGTATTTTTGTTCTTGTACATTGTTTTTAAAGCAGCCTTCCTCAATTTTATGATTCTATCTTCCTCCACCCTTCTCTTTCCCTATCTCTCATTATCCTTCTCATCTCTCTCTTTTTTTTTAAGATATTTTGATGTGGACCATTCTGGTAAGTCTTCATTGTATTTGTTACAATGTTGCTTTTGTTTTATGTTTTGGTTTTTTGGCCCGGAGGCATGTGGGACGTTAGTTTCTTGACCAGGGATTGAACCCACACCACCTGGATTAGAAGGTGAAGTCTTAACCACTGGACAACCAGAGAATTTCCTCATCTCTATTAACAACTCAGTATATAGCCTTTTGTAGTTTTCTACGTTCATACAGATATAGATATGTAAATATTCAGTTTAAGTATTCATACATACAAGTGTATTTTTTTTACAAATATTTCTTTTTTACAAGTGTATCTTCATATTATGCATAATTTGCTACAAATTGCTTTTCTTTTTTTTATCAAGAATCTCTTTTATTGATTATCAGAAACATTACAAACATCTAATATGAACAAATTGTAACATGACAGTGTTTAGTTTGAACAATTAGTACATTTCAGATATAATACTATACATATTTCAATGCTATTCTCCCCAATCATCCCACCCTCTCCCGGTCCCAGAGTCCAAAAGTCTGGTCTATACATCAGTGTCTCTTTTGCTGTCTCGTAATGGAAATCTCTCAAAGACAATTTTACAGTTCTCTTTCTTTCTTCTTTTTAAAAAATCTTTCTTCTTTTAATGGTGTTAATTCTCTTTGATTTATTCAGTCATTCTCTGATTGACAGCATATTTTATTGTTCCACGGTAAAACATTTTAAAATAATATCCCTCTGCAAATATCATTATGTCCAAAGGTTTTTATTTTCATGAAATAGAGCCTTAAAATTGGGATTGCATATTTGAGAATATAGAATGAATACTCCAAGTACATCCGAATGTAAGACAAGCCTTTTTAGATAAGACTAGAAATTAAAAATCTAAAGATGCTTTTGTATATAGATATATATATATACATAAAGAAATGGGAATACTTGTATGCAGATCAAGAGACAACAGTTAGAACCCTGCATGGAACAACTGATTGGTTCAAGGTTGAGAAAGGAGAACAACAGGGCTGTTTGCTGTCACTCTGTTTAATCTATATGCTGAGCATAGCACGAGAAATGCCAGGCTGGATGAGTTACAAGCTGGAATCAAGACAGGTGGGAGAAATATCAGCAACCTCAGATACGCAGGTGATACCACTCTAATGGCCTAAAGCAAGGAGGAACTAAAGAGCCTCTTGATGAGGGTGAAGGGGGAGAGTGAAAGAGCCAGCTTAAAACCAAGATCATGGCATTGGCCCCATTACTTCATGGTAAATAGAAGGGGGGAAGATGGAAGTAGTGAAAAATTTCCTCTTCTTAGGCTCTAAGATTACTGTGGATGGCGACAGCAGCCATGAAATTAGAAGACAGTTCCTTCTTGGCAGGAAGTGAAAGTGAAGTCGATCAGTTCTGACTCTTTGCAACCCCATGGACTGTAGCCTACCAGGATTCTCCATGGGATTTTCCAGGCACGAGTACTGGAGTGGGTTGCCATTTCCTTCTTCAGAGGATCTTCCCAACCCAGGTATCAAACCCGGGTCTCCCACGTTGTAGGCAGATGCTTTACTATTTGAGTCAGCCTAGACAGTGTGTTGAAAAGCAGAGACATTACTCTACCAACAAAGGTCTGTATAATCAAGGCTATGGTCTTCCCAGTGGTCACATACAGTTGTGATCCATAAGTTCCGTAAGTATAGAACTGTATGAACCGTAAAGAAGGCAGAGTGCCGAACTGATGCCTTTGAACTGTGGTGCTGGGGAAGATTCCTGAGAGTCCCTTGGAGATAAAATCAAGTTAATTTTAAGGGGAATCAGCCCTGAATACTTGTTGGAGGGACTGATGCTGAGGCTGAAACGCCAATATTTTGGTCATGTGATGCAAACAGCTGACTCATTGGAAAAGTCCCTGATGCTGGGAAAGATTAAGGGGAGAAGGAGAAGAGGGCGTCAGAGGATGAGATGACTGGATGGCATGGACATGAACTTGGACAAACTTTGGGAGATGGTGAGGGACAGGGAGGCCTGGCATGCTGCAGTCCATGGAGTCACAAAGAGTCAGACACGACTGGGTGACTGAACAACAACAACACATATATATAATTTTAAATGTAAATTAGAACTTAAAAATTTTTTAATTAAAAATGTATGTGGAAAATACAACCATTGTCAACAAATGATTATTTTTGGAAAACGTAACATAGAGGGTGAGCAAAAGGAAATATTATTATAATATTTAAATAGCTTTTTAACATATTAGAAAATTTGATATGAGACGCGCAGAGGCAACTCATTGAAAATCATATGCAAATAGGCTACCAAACACCTGAAAAGATGTTCTAATTCTGTAGAAGCCACATAATTACAAAATCAAGTAGCAATGTCTCTCTTTGAACTGAAGAGACTGGCAAAGGATATAAGGATCATAACACCTGCTGGAGAGAATGTGAGGAAATAAATATTCTTACACACTCTTGGTGATAACGCAAAATTTTAAGTCCGTTTGGAAAACAGCCTAGCTTAATTAAAAAAAAATCATATCTGCTCACAGAAGCAACTATTGCTAAACTGATTTGTAAGCAGCACAGCAGGAAGCAGGCTTCTTGGGTGGCGCTAGAGGTAAGAACCTGCTTGCCAATGCAAGAGACACAAGAGACGTGGGTTCAATCCCTGGGTGAGGAGGATCCCTTGGAGGAGGGCATGGGAACCCACGCCAATATTCTCGCCTGGAAAATCCCAGGGACAGAGGAGCCTGGAGGGCTACAGTCCATAGGACTGCAAAGAATTGGACATGACTAAAGCGACTTAGCACAGCACAGCACAGCAGGAAGGAGTTCTGTTCGTAAAGTGCAAGGAAAAAGGAAAAATGAAAGCCAGAAATGGGTTTTGACCAGTGTACATACCTAAACCTCCTCAGCGGATGGTTCTGCAATTGTATCTCTTTCCTGAAGTGCTGGATCCTCTAGTGAAAGTCTAGTGAAAGTGAAAGTCGCTCAGTTGACTCTTTGCGATCCCTTGGGCTACATACAGTCCATGGAAATCTCCAGGCCAGAATACTGGAGTGGGTAGTCTTTCCCTTCTCCAGGGGATTCCCAACCCAGGAATAGAACCCAGGTCTCCTGCACTGCAAGTGGATTCTTTTTACTAGCTGAGCCACAAGGGAAGCCCAAGACTACTGGAATGGGTAGCCTATCCCTTCTCCAGAGGATCTTCCCGACCCAGGGATTGAACCGGGGTCTCCTGCATTGCAGGAGGATTCTTTACCAACTGAGCTATCAGGGAAGTCCAAAGGCTGGCTTGTCAGGAGTGGGATTCGAACCTACACCTCCAGGGGAGACAGCAACCTGAACGCAGCACCTTAGATCGCTCCTCCATCCTGAGAGCAAGTCTCAGTCAGTTCAGTTCAATCGCTCAGTCGTGTCCGACTCTTTGCGATCCCATGAACCACAGCACACCAGGCCTCCCTGTCCATCACTAACTCCCGGAGTTCACTCAGACTCTCGTCCATCGAGTCAGTGATGCCATCCAGCCATCTCATCCTCTTTCGTCCTCTTCTCCTCCTGCCCCCAATCCCTCCCAGCATCACAGTCTTTTCCAATGAGTCAACTCTTCGCATGACGTGGCCAAAGTACTGGAGCTTCAGCTTTAGCATCATTCCTTCCACAGAAATTTCAGGGCTGATCTCCTTCAGAATGGACTGGTTGGACCTCCTTGCAGTCCAAGGGACTCTCAAGAGTCTTCTCCAACACCACAGTTCAAAAGCATCAATTCTTCGGCGCTCAGCTTTCTTCACAGTCCAGCTCTCACATCCATACACGACCACTGGAAAAACCATAACTTTGACTAGACGGACCTTTGTTGTCAAAGTAGTGTCTCTGCTTTTAAATATGCTGTCTAGGTTGGTCATAACTTTTCTTCCAAGGAGTAAGCGTCTTTTAATTTCATGGCTGCAGTCACCATCTACAAGTCTGCTGCTGCTGCTGCTGCTAAGTTGCTTCAGTCGTGTCCGACTCTGTGCGACCCCATAGATGGCAGTCCATCAGGCTCCCCCATCCCTGGGATTCTCCAGGCAAGAACACTGGAGTGGGTTGCCATTTCCTTCTCCAATGCATGAAAGTGAAAAGTGAAAGGGAAGTCGCCCTGGTGTAATCCTGGTGGGGAAAACATGTCTGACACCCTACATGTAAACTGTGAGTTGGTGGTATTCCAGACACCACGACAGGATTCAGTGCTACTTTAGAAGTGGGAAAACCATCAAGCGTGTGTGAGTTCTAATTTGGAGGTAAATCGGAAATCAGCACCCATGGAGTCTGAAGAGTGGAAGGCACAGGCAGGAGTGAGAGTACAGTCTGGAGCATTTGCCACACCTGAGATGCTATCCTTCGAGCCCGGTGAACTGGTCCAGCCTAGGAGGGTCATGCCCAGTGAAGAAGAGAGTCCTGGGTGAGCAAAAAGCGAATTCATGAATGGTGCTTGAGAGGTTCATCTCTTGTTTTCCCACTTGATTTAAATGGTAGGCTCACAAACCTGGATGGTGTCTTGGAAGTCATTTCAGAAGGAAGAGAACTCTGGTACTGGAGCATTAGAATGTATATACACTGGGACTGGCTTTGTCAACTCATTTTGACTTGAATGGGGACAGATTCCAGTACAGATTATTTGTTGAGGTAATAGCACAGTGAGGATGTTCCTAGAAATTTCCAAACCTGGATTTGGGATGAGCTGTCTCATAAGAGTAAATGTTATTGTTAAGTCGATCAGTAGTGTCTGATTCTTTGCCACCCAGTGGACTGTAGCCTGCAAGGTTCCTCTGTCCATGGGATTTCCCTGGCAAGAATATTCGAGCAGATTATTTCCTTCTCCAGGGGATCTTCCTGGATTAGGGATTGAACCTGCGTCTCCTGCATTGACACGTGGATTCTTTACCACTGAAACATCAGGGAAGCCTAAATGTTCTCTACCAGGTGTAAAAACGATAGCTGGTGGGAGGTTGCTATATGGCACAGGGAGCTTAGCTTGGTGCTCTGCAGTGACCAAGCAGGGTGGGATGGGAGGCTCAAGGGGGAGGGGATATAAGTATAGTTGATACACTTTGCGACCATGGGGTTATAAAGAGTCAGACATGACTGAGTGACTGAACTGACTGACTGATGCACTTTGTTGTACAGCAGAAATGAACACAACATTGTAAAGCAATTATACACCAATAAAAGAAAAAAGGGGGCTCCCCAGGTAGCACTAGTGATAAAGAAGCTCCTGCCAATGCGAAAGACACAAGAGATCCAGGTTCGATCCCTGGGTTGCGAAGATCCCCTGGAGGAGGGCATGGCAACCCACTCCAGTGTTCTTGCCTGGAGCATCCCATGGACAGAGGAGCCTGGTGGGGCTACAGTCCAAAGAGTCACAAAGAGTCAGACACACCTGAAGGGACCTAGCACATGCACAAAAGAATGAAAAGAATTAAATGTTCTTTCAGGAACAACGTGATAGGCCCTTTTCAATCATGCCTGTTTCAGAAAATGTGAATATATACAATTAGTATGAGTATAGGGGAACATGTAAGGATAAATCATGTTTCAGGTCAGCTCTGATGGGGAGATATGACTATTCTGAAGTCCTTTATCACCTTCTGTGTTCACATTACTCCCAGGCCAGATGCTAGCATTGGCCCTCCAGAGCTGGTTTGCAGCACAGGGTATGCAGCCGGCCACTGAACTATATAAGGAAGGGGGAGCCTCTGCTTCCTTCATTCTTCTTCCTAATTACTGCTGAACAGCCTACACACCTGCCAAAATAATTTGAAAGGAGCTCGGTGTTAGAGCAAGGTCTGAGCCATGTACGGACTAACAATGGGGCCCCAATATGCAGACCCGTCTCAGCAATCACTGAGATTTATGATATTAATACCCACAATTTCTCATAAAAGCAACAGAAGGTGTGCTTCCTATATGTCAGTGGAACTTGGCTTGGATCCCCAGCTTCGGCTCCTATAATCAAAGCCAGTAAGGCCACCCTCCTCCCCACCGGACAGAGACGAGTATGTTTACAATTGTCCCCTGCCTTGGGGTAGCCACTCTGTCTCGGACATTCCTTCTCCCTTGACACTGTAGTGAGCCAAACTCTGTCATTTCTGCTTAGGGTCATACTTAGCAGGAAGATGCTAACCGTAAGACTTTCTAAGTCTAAGAGCCCCGGGAAAAACTTGGCTGAAAGTCCAGGTTTTGAGGACATTAGACTCGGAATGGATATGTTGACAGATCGTGTGCAGCCAAGAATAAACCTGCTTTTGTGCAGCTGAGTCACAAGACCCTTCAGTTAACTCGTTAATAACTGAAAACCCAGTAATAAGTTCCATATTTCACGAGCAGAGTCTCATACCAGAGATATTTCTCCATCAGAGTGTACATGCTCTGGACTTATATATCATATTTGTAATGGCTGCAGGTATATTCGGAGTTCTCCATGCTTTTTTAGGTACCAGATGTGCCTGCTACAGATAATGTTCAGATGTCTCATGCCTTTCTAGAGTGTGGGGGTTTGCTTTGATTCCTTTCTAACACAAAACACAGATCTTAAATGGAATTAGTGTTTCACACGACAGACTGTTCTATGGCACTACTATAATCGAACAGTTGTCAAAAATCCACTATTTGGATGAAGAAGACTTGGTAGAAGGGCTTCATTCTTTAGAAGAGATGTTACTTTCATGACAAACGAGAGAAAAAACAATTACCATTTTAAATGAAACAAAGAAAATCAGGCTCTGGAAAACTTCTGTTAGTTCTGCAGCAAAGGCAACTTTTAAAAGTTGCCAAGAGACTTTAGTTAAAGAGAGAGAATTAACATCAATATGTCCCGGTTATGTGACAGATAGGAACTGTGAAATTCTAGCCTGTAGAAATTTTAAGGAGTTCTCTGGGAAACTAAAAATCTAGGGCAGGAGTTCCATTTCTAGTAGCATGGGGAGCAGATATAATTTAGAACAATATTAACAAGAAAAAGTTTTAGATGCAATACAAATTGTACTTAAAAAATGGAATAAAAATGTGGAAATGGCAGCCCACTCCAGTTTACTTGCCTGGAGAATCCTGTGGATGGAGGAGCCTGGTGGGCTGCTATCCATAGGGTCACACAGAGTCGGACATGACTGAGGTGACTTAGCATGCATGCATGCATTGGAGAAGGAACTGGCAACCCACTCCAGTGTTCTTGCTTGGAGAATCCCAGGGACAGAGGAGCCTGGTGGGCTGTTGTCTATGGGATCACACGAAGTCGGACACAACTGAAGTGACTTAGCAGCAGCAACAGCAGCATGGGGTTTAGAGCACAATGAATATATTAACCAATTAGTAACATAAAATAGTAATACAGTAATCTAAGTTAAGATTTTCAAAGTTCCTTAAACTATTCTGGAATAGAATTCAAAATATTCATTAATTATAGATACTAGTATGTTATATATACACAGAAAATTTCCATGATAACTGAAAAAAAAATTCATACTATATTCCTTCTAAAAATTAGGGGTAAACAAAGTCAAGCATTATAAAATAAGCAAGGAAATGACAAGAAACAGAGAGAAAACAGAATATAAAACTTACAGTGAATTAGAGCTACATCAATATTAATGAAATTATCATGATAAATGTAAATTGTTTTTCTGTTCAAAGACAAAGATTGTAAACTAAAATATATTTTTCTAATTCAAATATCTTATATTTACAATAGATATCGCCAACATTTCTACGATCTCTAAGACATCTCTAAAATATCTAAAAGGTTTCCCTTTTAGATAGCTTAGATGGTAAAAGTGTCTGCCTGCAGTGTGGGAGACCCTTGTTCGATCCCTGGGTTGGGAAGACCCCTGGAGAAGGAAATGGCAGTCCACTCCAGTACTCTTGCCTGGAAAATCCCAGACAAAGGAGCCTGGTAGGCTATAGTCCATGGGGTCCCAAAGAGTCTGACACAACTGAGAGACTTCACTTTCTTTCTCTAAAATATAAGGACATGAAAAAGATAAAAGTGAATTAATGGAAAAAATATATTCCAGGTATTCACCAATCAGAAGGAACCTTTTGAAATTTTATTGTCAGAAAGATAAGACTTTAACAAAAGGCATTATCAAAGATAAAGAGGATTACTATATAATATTTTAGCTTTAAGTTATCAGGGAAATAAAATACATCTGATCTTGCAGTTTCCTAATAATGTAGTTGCAAATGTATAAACAAAAAATGGCAGATACACAATGAGAAATTTAAAGATTTACCATTGAGAATGTATATATATGAGTATATAGGTATATATATACCGGGGAAGGCGATGGCACCCCACCCCAGTACTTTTGCCTGGAAAATCCCATGGACGGAGGATCCTGGTAGGCTCCAGTCCATGGGGTCGCTAAGAGTCGGACACGACTGAGCGACTTCACTTTCATTTTTCACTTTCATGCATTGGGGAAGGAAATGGCAACCCACTCCACTGTTCTTGCCTGGAGAATCCCAGGGACGGGGGAGCCTGGTGGGCTTCCTTCTATGGGGTCGCACAGAGTCGGACACGACTGAAGCGACTTAGCAGCAGCAGCAGCAGGTATATATACATATATATATATATTCAGTAGACAAAAATTTAGTGAAGTTATATAGCAATATACGTAGACAGCTGCTCTAAATAATTAGAAAATAATAATTATTTCCAGTACTTGGATCATTTACAAATTTTAATATCAACTAGGATATAAAACAATTCTACTAAATTTCAAAAATTAGTAGCATACAGATTCTCTTCTCTGGCCACAATGTAGTTAAGTTAGGCATAAATAGTGGAAAGATAGCTTTTAAACTTTAGAAATTCATAATAAGTCAAACCTGAAATAATTTGAGAAACATAATAAATAACACAGTATTAGAATATAATACAGAAAAAGAAAATAAACATTTTGCAAGTCTATAGTAATATAAATAATTTATTGAATAAATAAATAGGGGAAAAAAGATAATCTGCTTTTCAGAAGAAAAATAATGTAGATACTTCCCCTCTCCCCGTCCTTCAATGCAATGAAACATAACTCCTCACTCTGTAAAGGTGGATGATGTGGGGTGATTTCCTTCTAAAGGGCACAGTATGGAATGGGGCAAAAATAATAACTTCACAGTGGCGAAATCTGACAGATATTATTTTAAGCAGGTGATTAAGGTTGACATCATTAATAATAAGTCATGTCAGTAGCATGTATTTTGATATGATGTGATGAAAATGGTACTTTACCTTCCCACAAAAACTCATAACCCCAGCCTAACCACGAAAAAAAGTCAGATAAGTCCAAATTGAAGAGCATTCTATAAAAGACTTGACCCCTACTCTTCAAAACTGTTAAAGTCGTCAAGAAACAAAGAAAGTCTAAGAAATGGTCAGAATGTAGAGGA
Organism: Tragelaphus eurycerus; assembly: GCA_935064755.1. Classification (NCBI taxonomy): domain Eukaryota; kingdom Metazoa; phylum Chordata; class Mammalia; order Artiodactyla; family Bovidae; genus Tragelaphus; species Tragelaphus eurycerus. Next base: position 18,965,589 of record CAKXYN010000003.1, read on the forward strand.
GCTTAAAGAAAGATGAAAACTGAATTTAACGTGATGTTCAGGATAGGATTCTGGAGCAGAAAAAAATAGGTAAAAACTAAGGAAATGTGAATAATGCATAAACTTTATACTCATTTATTGGTTCATCAGTTTGACAAATGTGCCATGGTAACATAAAATGTTAATGATAGAGGAACTTGGGTGCAGGATATACGGAAACTCTTTGAATTCTATGTACTATAATCTTGGAAACTTTCTTGTGAATTTAAAATTATTTAAAATAAGCATGTTACTTTGAAAAAATCTGTAAGTTTGGAAATAATATTAAAATTTATAAAAATTCTCCAAATTCTTATAGTAGACATTAAAAAGTACTTGGAACAGAATAATTATGAAAATACCACATTTGAAAATTTATGGAATTTAACTGAAACAATTGTTTAAGAAAGTATAAAAGCTTAAATGTTTATACTATGAAAGAAGAAAGTCCCAAACTTAATTAGCTAAATACCCAACTTTTTAAGTTAGAAAAAGGTCAATATAATAAACCTTACTCAAGTAGAAGAAGGAAATAATAAAGCTAAGAATAGCAATCATTCAAATTGAAAGCCATTAAAGAAGAAAGGATAAGCATAGGGAAAACTGATTCTTTTTTTTAATATATAAATTTATTTATTTTAATTGGAGGTTAATTACTTTACAATACTGTATTGGTTTTGCCATACAACATGAATCTGCCTTGAAAATATTTGAACAATGGCAAGATAGACTTGGGAAAAAAAGGAAGAGATCTTAATAAACAATGTGACAAATGAAAAGAAGACATAACTGCAGAGATTTTTTTTCAAGTAAAATATTGTGAAAAGTTCATGCCAATATATTTTAAAATTTACATGAAATTGACATACTTCTGAAAAACTGTAAATTTTAAAAACTAATTCACGAAGACATGAGGCACAAAATGATTTTAGAGATGAGTGATTCAAATTTATAAGAAATGCAAAACTCAGTTCTTATACTAAACTAAATATTTCAAAGAATAGAAAAATGGAGACAACTTACTCCCAACTAATTTTATGAGGTTTTTATAACCTGCATAACTAACCAATGATAAGGACATCTTGATAAGGGAATCAGACAAGCTCTATTTATAACACAGGTGCAAAACACTAAGGAAAACATTAGCAAACAGAATCCTTTATTTCATAAAACAAATACATGACCACTAATTTGAATATGTGGCAGAAATGCAATATTGGTTCAATGTTAGAAAATCTATTAATGTGGTTCACCACATGAACAGATCAAGCAAACAAAAATATCATATGATTGCTTCAATGAATACAGAAAGAACACACAATAATATTCAACACTGATTCTTTATATTTAAAAATTCCTTAGTAAACCAAGAGTAAGGAGCACTTTTGCCACCTGAAAAAGATGCACTTACAAAATATTAAAGAAATCACTATACAAATAGTAAAACACTTAAGGCATCCTCTTTAAAATTAGTAATAGGACATGTCTTCCCACTCTCACAAATTCTATCCAACATTAACTTAGAGGTTCTAGCCAATATAACAACTCAAATAAAAATAGATGTAACTGTTGGAAGGGAATAAAAAATATTATTTTCAGATGGCATCATATTCTACATAGAAATCCCAGAAGAATCTGCAGACACTTTTAGACTTGTAAGAAAGTTATACAAGTTTTCTATATATACCAGATACAATTAGAAAATGCAGTGTTGAGACATTATTTATAGCATCAATTGAACATATAAAATACTCATGGATAAAGGTAAAATATGTGTGGGTCTTTATAAATATTTATTGGATAGTTTTAAATACCCAATTGAATGAAAATATAGACAATGTCCATGACATGATTAACAATATCTAATATTATAACTATGTCTTTTCTCCATGTTTAATTGATTGATTTAATAATAGTCTTATCAAAATCATATTTTTTACTAGAACTTGAAAACCTGATCCTAAAATGTATATGAAAAATAAAGGGCCAAAAATAGTCAAAAGGGTCTTGCAGAAGGAAAAGAAGGAAGATTTTCTCAATCAGATATTTAAACATCTGTATAAAACTTTACTAGACATGCTGAGTTATACTGAAACAGCATTAGAAAGAACAATGAACATGACAGATGTCTGTGATATAGATGCACAAACAGCAACTTGATGTTAGACAAGTGTGACATAGCACCTGATGAATAAAAAATTATGCTGAAAAATTAGTTTCCACATGGAAAAAATTAAAGTGGAATTTTATACACCAGTAAAAATGAAAGAATATATCACAAGCATTAACAGGGATGGGTCCCGCAAGCGTGACACTAACTGAAAGGAAAGAAAGTTTAGGAAAAAATATATATGGTATGAGCATTTTTTATATAAAACTAAACACATATAATAAATTATATTGTTTAAGTACTTTTGCCCTCAAAACAAATCAGAAGAATCATGAACCCCATATTCAAAACAGTAATTCCCAAAAGGATTACCTGTTTATATCCTGCATCCCCTGGTGTATCATAGATAGTGACCACGCAGAGTGGATTCTGCTTCCTGCTATACTGGGAGCAGTCGTTTAAGATGCTGGGTAATGAAGTTGTCCAGAGGGTTCCAGGAAAGGTACTTCAGTGGCTGGAATCCCAAGGCAGTGGTTCTATTAATGAGGTATAACTACTTCAGGTATGGTTATCTCAATGTGCACTAGCTAGGCATTAGCCCTGGAAGAAACTTTGAGACGTATGGAGAGAGGAAGTAATAGGAAAGGTACATAGGAAATTCAGAGTTCTTGGTAATGCTTCATCTTTAATACTAGAAGGAAATTCATTTCATCACCGTTTTTAACATACACAAATATTCATTTGCACATATGATATAGTTCCTAATAATCATAAAATGGAAAATACCTGTATTACTGTCAGCAGTTAATTTTATTCAGAATAAAAATGCTTCAGAAATAGCACTTGAATATTTGAAGTACAGGGTGAAAAGGAATTATGCTTAAAGTTCGATTAGTGGAGACAGCACTTCCTTCTTGTATGTTTAATCCCCTTCTTCCCTGGTATGAGTCCATCTAGTTCTAAGCTTCACCATTACCCTTCTGTTGGTGACTCACAAGTTTGTATCCTCAGCTGCAACTTGAGCTCTTGATCTGAATAACTCCTGCCTGCCTGACATCTATCTGCACAGACTTCCTGTTGGCATCTCAACTGAACATTCCTAGTCCACTGTCTTTAAGAAAGTGTGCATCCAGAAAGTCTACTGCGGACACTCTTTGGATAAAAACCCATAGGAGAGTGAAGAACATATGGTAGAGGAGGTGGGTTGAAGGGTGATGCATTTACAGCAGAGGCCCCAGCTGGTCCTACTAGCAGGTTTGAAGCTGGATGGCCCTTCAGAGTTCCTCTGACTTGAGGGAGGGGTCTGAGAATTTATATCCCACCATTGACTGGTTCCTAGCTGGTGCTAGTGGTAAAGAACCCACCTGCCAGTGCAAGAGATGTAAGAGACGTGGGTTCCATCCCCAGGTTGAGAAGATCCCCTGGAGGAGAAAATGGCAACCCACTCTAGTATTCTTGACCAGAGAATCCCATGGACAGAGGAACCTAGTGGGCTACCATCTATAGGGTTGCAAAGAGTTAGACACAGCTGAAGTGATTTAGCACACGTACACACCATTAACTCCTATTATTTCCAGGGGATCTGCTCTTGAGTGGGTTACTTTCTTCAGTTGAGGACAATTCTTGGAGATAAAGCTGAGAGCTGTCAGCAGAATCTCTCCCATTACTGAAGGAATGGTAGCTGCCTTAATCTTAAAGAGGGGATGGGGGCAGAATCACAGCATCCACTCTGTCCATCCTGCTTATCTCTCCTTTCTACTCCAGTCCATTCCCTGTGTCTCTGCCTTGCTCATGGCATCCTCATCCCAGAATTTCTGGGGAGCAGTTTCTGGCAGGTAGAATGGATCTCTGCCTTTTGAGTTTCCATCCTCTACCCGGCAGAGAGTCAGACACATTCTCTGACAAATTATTAGATGACTGGGGTGTTACATCAATGACTAGCCCATACGAAAAGGATTAAGGAAGTAGCAAATTATCAGGAAACTCATTGCTAACACAATTTTAAGGGTGACAAGGAGCATAAAGTATGTTCTCCTCTCCCTCCTCATTAAATCCATCTAAGATCACTTGAGAGTGCCTTGGACTGCAAGGAGATCCAACCAGTTCATTCTAAAGGAGATCAGCCCTGGAATTTCTTTGGAAGGAATGATGCTAAAGCTGAAACTCCAGTACTTTGGCCACCTCATGCAAAGAGTTGACTCATTGGAGAAGACTCTGATGCTGGGAGGGATTGGGGGCAGGAGGAGAAGGGGACGACAGAGGATGAGATGGCTGGATGGCATCACTGACTCGATGGATGTGAGTCTGAGTGACCTCCAAGAGATGGTGATGCACAGGGAGGCCTGGCGTGCTGCAATTTATGGGTCGCAAAGAGTCGGACATGAGTGAGCAACTGAACTGAACTGAAGATCACTTAATGCAATTGATACTATGGATGCACCTTTCTTGCTTACCTTCTCCTTGCCCTCCTTCAGAGGAGGAAGTCTTCCTGATCTCTCATCCCATCTGTTGTTTCCCTCACCTTCAGTCTGTCTTCCAAGCTGCCACAGATCTACTTCCTGAAAGTGGGCCTGGCAGTGTCACTCCCTTGCCAGATCTCTGGTGGTCAGTGCCTAGTGCTATCCCAAAATGGTAGTGTACAACAGCAAGGAACAGGGAATGCTAATGCAGGGTGGGCCAGCAGGGAGAGAACTTCCTGGCAAGTCCCTTCACTCCTCAGGACTGACTTTAGCCATTTGTCTGGGGGCTCAACAAGGATTCCTTTCTTTTGGCCACAGTGCTTGGAGGGCATCATGGCTTCTGACAGAGCCCAGGTGACAGGGATGATGTGTCTGTCTTCAGCTAAAAGACCAGTAGTCCATCCCCTTACCCTGACCAGAGTGCTTGCTCCAGGACTCGGTGTGTGACTGAATGCGGGACTCGGTGCCTACTGGGCCATTTAGCTCTCAGCAGACGGGCTTTTCTAGCTGGGTGTTTGATGATGTCCCTTTGAGGTCATGGCAACAGAGCAAGGGAAGACATTGTCACCAGGAGTCTGAGAATAGAGCCAGCCTCAGACCCATACCAAGATGAATGCTGGTGATGTCATTTTGTCACTGAATTCAACCTATGAGCTTTTTCATTTATGCAATCCAAAAAATTCTCTTTCTACTCGAGCCATCCGTGCTGCATGTTCTGTTGCTTATATCCTAAAAAGTCCTAAGTGATAAAGTCATGGCTCACTATTTTTTAAACTGCAAAGCATTTTCTGAATGTAGCTATTACATAGTAACTTCTATGCTCCTTTTCATGATATCAAGAACTATCATAATATTTTCTTCAATTTACTTTTTCTGTCTTAATTTCTTACTACTTCTGTCCCATGTACATATATTTCACCCACGCTATTCTGTTTCCTTCCCAAGAATATAATTCCATGTTGTCTATATTTTCATTGTATTCTTCATTTTCCCCTAAAATACCTTTCCCTACCTCATGGCTGATCATAAGTTCATTATATTCTAAAGAAGTGAAGTGAAGTAAAAGTCGCTCAGTCATGTCAGACTCTGCAACCCCATGGACTGTAGCCTACAAGACTTTTCTGTCCATGGAATTTTCCAGGCAAAAGTACTGGAGTAGTTTGCCATTTCCTTCTCCAGGGGATCTTCCCCACCCAGGGATCGAACCCAGGTCTCCCACATTGCAGGCAGACGCTTTACCGTCTGAGCCAAATACTCCCTAGTGTGTGATAGAATCAACCCTCTGAGTTACTGGAGTTGGCTTCCTATCACTGTAAATCCATAGTATGATAATTTTGATGAGTTGAGGGATCTCATTAAACAGAGAACAGCTTGAAGACTAGACCCACGTCCATTCATTTACCTGCCCATTATTAAGTGCTGGCTGACATTCAATAAACATTAATTGATTGAATTCATGAATGACCTCCTTAAATGGAAAACAGCAAGATGAATGTAAAAGCTTGTAGTGGGCGAATTAGCCAAAACTCAGCAAATAGATGAAACTAAATTTCCTTGACCCTGTACAGACTTTACAGGGGTTCTTCCTGCTTCTTATTTTCACAGTTTTACAAAACTGTTCCTTTTCAAATCAGAGTAACTGGCCCAGATTTGAAGCCCTCAAAAAAATGTAAGTTTCTCTCCACTGTGTTTTCTTGCCTAGTAGGAAAAAAAAAAAAGAAAAAAAGAAACACATTCACTTGGTCTTTCAACTATGGCTATAACATGTACTCCGGGCTTTTTAAGGATGGTTTTCAGAGGAAACAGAGATGGATCCTCTCCATTTCATTCTAGCCAAGGTTCACCTAAGCATATAGAGGTTTCCTTCCAGTTTTGTGCTGCTTTTTATTTCTTCGTCTAATGTTCATTCATCACCATGGATGCTATGCTCGGAGGGAAAGGAGTTTCAGTTGCAGAACTTGTTTCCTGTTAATTCTTCCATTCCAGAACATTTTGGAAACAGATGTAATGTCTTAAGTGTAATAATAAAAGTAAAATAATTATATTCAGACAACTAGCCAAGCAAAAATAATTTTACAAAGTAAATTTCTCTTTTCCCTTTTGTAGAATGGGTATAACAATACTTGCCTTTCTGTTAGCATCCATCAGTGTAAATAATATGGGCAAGATTACTTGCTTGATACTTTTATGTAAACATGAACCTCACTGTGTTCCACTTCCACTGTTATAAGTGACTCAATACTTCACATATCTGAATAAAAATATTCACTAAACATGAAAATGACCTATTAAAAAGTATTACATGACAAAAAACAGATATTTGGTTTATATCACAAAGAGCAGCAGCATTAAATATTTCCACTTTATTCAACAGGATCCAGAAGCACATTTAGAAAATAAATTGGAAAATTCTGTTCACTGGTGTAGTCATTTTTTGAGTGGACTGGTTCCTAGTCATTTTTATTTTATCCACAATATGAAGTTCACAGTAAGTGGTAAATAAACATTGGTCAAATTAGCAAACCAATGACATAAGAAATAATGTTACTAACCACAAAATTTGGGAAGAACCTGAGTTTTAGTAAATATGTCCAAAAATATTTGAAGAACTAGGAATGACAGGCCAGTATTGATGAAAGCACAGTGCTGAGGGCTTGTTTTGCTCCTGCTGCAAATACTTTCATGGATATAGTTGTTGGATACACTGACTTTAATGTCCTAAAGGTATCAAAAATAATAAGCAAACAAAACCAAAAATTTTAAAATAAGCAAAATCAAACAAAAATTAATAATGATGACAGGAAAGGAAGTCTTCAGGTTCAACACTGTGCTTTGATATACAATCTGTTTATCTCCTCTGCTTCCCAAGACCTCACGGAAATGCTTGTATAGGATAGTGTAGTTCTTTCTCATAAAGTACGTCTCCTGGACTAGTTGATTGTTTTAGTTATGTTAGTGTACAATTTAATTAAAGCATAAACAAGGACTTCTACGGGTTTTTAGAAACACCCATGTTTTGGCCAACAAGAATGAAAGGGGGAGATTCCTAAATGGATGGTGACTATCTTCTCAGTTTCTGGCTAAAGAAAGAAACGAAGGGGAGATATAAAGAGGTCACCACGAAACTGCTCAATCAGGCTACTGCAAGAGCAGCATTTTTTCCATTGCATGGACTCAAGGGCATCGTTGTGCGTTTGAGACCCCACTAGAGTTATCCAATTAGGTAACTATTATGATGTCACTCCTAATTCTGGGATGAAAGAAATCAAATCTAATTCTTGCACTTCCAAGGAAAGGGATTTTTCAACCACATCAGGGCCAAGGATTGAACTTGAAATTCTGCTAACTCAAAACTGAACTATTCCATTTCACTAGAGTAGGAAGTCAGCTCAGAATAGAATTTTGTCTACTTTTTACTAAAAGAAATGTTCCTGGGAATATAAACCTGTCTGCATGCTAAGATCATTGAATTTTACAAACACCAGATGAAATTTTGGAAGAGGAAAAATTATTTATTTTATTTTTCTTTTTTGCACCATTTAGCAAATCCACTGGCCACTCAACTACTTTAATTAGTTCTCCCAAACAACATCAGAAGATAAACACAAGATCCGATTGATTACTCCTACTTAGATGAAAAATTGTGAATTATTTAGTTTGGCCCTGAGACCTCGTTTTATGTGTGCACATGTATACCTACTTGTACCAACATCTAGTAAATTGGCTTTAGTTTTAAAAATAATCTGGCAGTCAAGCAGTACATCACACAAGCAAAGCCTGCTTGTGTGAAGACAGACACCTGGTGGTGAATGTCTAGAACTGCAGCCCAGGAAAGAATTTGAGTACGTCTTTTTTTCACCCCCCATTTTCCCTCCTGCTTTCTGGGTACAGACTGCTGTTGACGGAGGACATACTGCAGCTGTAGGAAAGTGAGTCTCAAGCTCAAGTCAAGAGATTTCCAGAACAGTTACATCAACTCCATGAAAGCTCCAGGTCACAAGTTCTCTAAATTATTTAGAAAGCCGACCGATGTAGCATGCTAACCATTTTTAAAAGCTACTAAAATCTCTTAACCAAGCAGCAGAACAGGGGCCTCAGTGTTTGAGAGTAAAGTTTAATCTCCACCTAAAAACTTCTGGACTTCCTCTGTCAGGATAATGAGCTTCTGTTTTCTTTGGGGAAGAAAAAAAAAAGTGTCGATTCCTTTGGCACCACAAAAACAAGCTTCTAAATATGGCCTTGCCCCAGAAACGACCCTGTCTAACTGCTTTTCTGCAAATGGAACTCTGTGAGACAAAAATACGTAACTGAAAGAAACAGAAAGCCAAACCCCTCTTTCTTGCTGCTCCTGGCTCCTGGTTTTATTCTCTAATTTTGAAATGTGGAGATAAACTTCTAGAAACCTAAAGAGAATAGTTCCTGAACTTCCTCATGGTGTACTTGGTTTCGACGGATGATGGAATCAAATCTCGGACCCTCACTGTCCATCTTGGCACCGGTAAGTGAGGAGGAAAGGCGGAGCGTGTCTTCTGCTTGGATCAAGGTGATGATAAAGTGACATGATGCAGATCTGGGAGAGTCTCTGGTGTCCCCTCAACCCACCCCAGAAGAAGGCATCTTTAGTCTAATGGGCTGACTTCATGAGAGAAAATTCCAGTCACTGCTGCACACGACATGGCAAGATACTGTGGTCAGGGTGGCCTTTGCTGACGTGTCACATCACATGTGTCTGATAGACACAACCTCAGTGTCTTTGTCCTGGTGAGTAGAGGGCTGAAGTCTCCGTTTCTGAGCCTCATCCAGGTGTGCCATCCTGTAACACACATGTGTGTACGTATATACGCATGTGTGCATGCGTGCTAAATCGCTTCAGTCATGTCCGACTCTTTGAGACGCCATGGACTGTAGCCTTCCAGGCTCCTCTGTCCGTTTGCACACCATAATGCAACAATAAAGGCCTTCCCAGATATTCAGAGGCCGACTGGTCTGCATTTTTATTTGCTATCACAGAGAAGAGTAGGAAAAGGTGTCATAAACCCTCCTTTTTTACAAGAGAAGACACATTCATTCAGCATGAATAAAGCACTGTCTGTCCTTTCCCTCCAACCATCCTCGGTCACAGCAGCCAGAACTTGTGACAAGGACTAGGAGACACCCAAGGAAGAGGTTTCCTACAGCTGCTACAAGAGCTATCATATCACGAGAGACATTTAAATTACAGGTACACCGCCCTCTTCCTGAAACCTTTATGAGCACGTGTGTTACAGAATTCATATTTTTTCAGATGTTAGGTAGGTAGTTCAATCCATATATTAAATATTATGTAATACCCTCCTCAGGTCATAATTAACACACAAAGAATTCTGTAACAGAACATATAAAGGACACATTAAGAGGGATCTATTGATCCAGGGACTTCCTTGGAGGACCAAGAGTTAAGACCTGGCCAGATCAGGGAACTAGGATCCCACATGCCTCCCTGGCAAAAAAAAAAAAAAAAGAATAGAAGCAATATTGTAACAAATTCAATAAAGACTTAAAAAAAATATGTAGTGTAGTATGCACACATTCATGCATGCTCAGTTGGGTCTGACTCTTTGAGATTCTTTGGACTGTAGCCCACCAAGCTCCTCTGTCCATGGGATTGCTCAGGCAAGAATATTGGAGTAAGCTGCCCTTGCCTCCCCAAGGGGATCTTCCCCACCCAGGGATCAAACCCACATCTTTTACGTGTCCTGTAGTGACAGGCAGATTCTTTACCCACTGAGCCAACAGAGAGGCCCTCTTAAATGGTTCACATCAAAAAAGTCTTTAAGAGGGATAAAGACAAAAAAAATAGTCTCATGTTGGTTCAGATCAGGTGTAGTCACTAAATACATCTGACATACACAAAAAACTTGCTTATCAGACTATTAATTTTTTTAAAATTGTGAACAACAAACTGTGGTCCTGTTATGTGATGAAAGAGTCATTCACAGACATGCTATTTTGTCTAAAAGGCTTCGATAACTCCTTAGAATCCAAATGAGAAATCTACAGAATTATGAAGAAAATCTGTTATCGAGCACCTCATCTCTTTTGTTCTTCAAAAATCAATGCGTTCACAATGAAAACCTAGTTTTTAGAAGCAAGGAGAAGAACATCTTCATGATCCGATGTTAGGTCAAGTGTTAGCAATGAAAACGAGAGCACCGTCCATAAAAGAAAAAAAAAAAAATGATGTTTATTGAAAACTTTGCTCTGCCAAATCACTGTTAAAAGAGTAAAAAAGACAAGACACAGATGAGAAGAAAATATTTTCAAATCACATATCCAACAGAGAACTTGTAACCAGAATTTAAAACCCTTAAGTTCAATGATAAGAAATTCATTCACAAATTGGGAAAGGACATGAACAGATGCGTCACCCAAAAAGATTTTAAAAATAGCAAATAAGCACATGAAGAAAAGATGTTCATCACCATGAGCCATTAGAATAATGCAATTTTAAGCCACACTGAGATGCTATTACACACCCATGAGAATATCAAAAATGAAAAAATACTGACAATACCAAGAGTTGGCAAGGATGTGGAGTACCTTAAACTCACATGGTATGATGGAAAAATGCTCTAGCCAATTTGGAAAATGGTTTAGCATCTTCTTATAAAGTTAAATATACATTTAACACATGACCTAGCAATCTTACTCTTGGGTACTTACACTAGGTAATTGAAAACATATGTACACATGAAAACTGGTACACAAATGTTCATAAGCAGTCTTTTGTGTAGTAGCTCCAAACTGGAATAACTCAGATATCCTTCAGTGTGTAAAAAGAGGAACTAATTATGGTAAGAGTTGACTCATTGGAGAAGACTCTGATGCTGGGAGGGATTGAGGGCAGGAGGAGAAGGGGACGACAGAGGATGAGGTGGCTGGATGGCATCACTGACTCGATGGATGCGAGTCTGAGTGACCTCCGGGAGCTGGTGATGGACAGGGAGGCCTGGCGTGCTGCAATTCATGGGGTCGCAAAGAGTCGGACACGACTGAGCGACTGATCTGATCTGATCTGATAGGCTACATCACTATTCAGCAATGAAAAGAATGAACTATCGATACATACAACAACTTGGATGAATTTCAGACAGTACGGTGAGTGAAAGAAGCCCATCTCAAAAGGCAAGGCTATAGTGATAGAGAAGAGATTCGTGTTTGCCAGAGGTTGTGGGTGGGGGGAGGATATGACCACAATAGGATAACATGAGGGAGGATTTGGGGAAGTGATGGGACCTTTCTGGATCCTGGTCATCGAAGTGGTTACACAAACCTGTAAGCATATTAACGTGCATAGAACTGTACACCAAGGAAAACTAATGTCAGTCTATGATGGTTTAAAAAATAAAAACCCAGTAAAGCCGACACAGTCACATTTGTCTGTGGCGTTCAGTTTACTGTCAACATCACCTTCCCTTCACTGATGACATCGTCCTTCAACCACCTCCGCCTTCATGACTAGGAGGCATGAGGTATATGTGAGACACTGGGCGCACAGATGAGCAGGGCAGGAGCCCTGACAGTCAGGGCTATGACAAGGCAGAAAAATGAGACAGCACGGTGGAGAGCGCTAAGTGACTTGCATGACACCAATTCAAGCTGGTGATCACCAGGGACTGTATGCGCAAGGAATGCTTTCTTAAGTTGGCCATGAAGGAATAATTGCCATGCTCAACTATTTTCTTATCACATACCTGGTAAGAATACAATTTTTTTTTTTTTTTTTTTTTGGTAAATTTTAAAGACTCCTTTGTTTTGGCCAAAAAGATAGCAAATGAATATTCTATTAGGTGATAGGAATGGTGTCTGCTAGATTGCAAACTTACTGAAACATGGCCCATGTCTATTTCTACTTGTATATTCCAATAGCTAGTACTCTGACACATGGAAGTCCCGTCACTCATGAAATATTTATGAGATAAATAAGCGAGAGTTGACACCAACACATTTTAATCATTGCAAGCCTTTCTACTATTATTTATTTAGCTATCTTGTTCATCAGTATAGCTTCTGCCAATCATCTGGAGATGAAGCCTGTATTTTTATTAATATGTGCATATCACATTGTCATTCTGTTTGGGTGGCATTTCTAAGGGGAGAGTCCCTAAAAGTGCGTCATAATGATTAGTCATGTCCTATGGCATCGGTCTTTGAAACCAAAGACCATAGCATACCCTCTTAATATCTTCAGGAAATAAATACCAGGAATGTGAATGCAGATCCTTTTAGAAGACCACTAATCCTGCTGTGATAAGTGACTGGGCAGTTATTCAAGTAGGGTGTTTGTGCTGCCATGGAAACAGACAAAGTTGGTGTTTTCCAGTGTTCTAAATCCAGAGTCCTAATCTAGATATAAATACGCTGAATGTTATGAATATAGTTTCCTAAACTGAGCCCTACATCTGCGTCCTCATCTGTGAGATAAAGGTCACTTACCACAGCCTGATGCGGAGTCATGACGATTAAGGTCCTTACTTATAAAAAGTCATTTTTATTCCCATCTGAGCAAAAGTGAAGTTCAAAGTCAGAGTTCCATCAGAGTTCAGCTTCTGTGATCCATCAGACGATTCCTGTTTAGAAGAGAGCTTTCTAAAGTAAGTGCTAAGTATCTTAGGCAAAGAAATCCAGCTGTGAAAATACTATTAACATTTGTACAGTTGTTTTATATGTGGATTTATTTTTACTTGCACTTATTTCAGGCAATTCTTCGGAGAGAAGTCCCTCTTTCCCTACCGCCCTTCACATCGCTTACTCTTGCTGCCCCTCATGGGTCTTTTGAGAAATGACAGTCTCTCTCTCTCTAATTCTTGTAGGTCACAAGTGTTCTGCATCACAGCACACTGCTGACTAATTTGCATTAATAACTGATGGTAAGAGAAAGAGCCCCGGAGAAAAAGCAGTATGCCTGCTTTTGCCAAATTGGAGCTGACCCAAGTAGGAAAAATTTCCAGTGTACTTTCATATTCTCCTGCCTCACGTGTGTGTTCCTGCTGCCTAAACATACATTTCTGACACGGGGTCTTGGACACCCCAGGAGGTACAAGGCTCTGTGGACTTTTTGTTCCAGGAGGTACGGGGACTTCATTTATTTAATAAGCTCCTTCTGACTGTCTACTATATGCAGGAATTATGGGGAGAAAGACATTCATCGCTGCCTCCTAAGATGTGAAGATGTTTTTGCAAAGAAACAGCAAACGTGGATTTACTTATTCATGGGATATTGAGCACCTAACGGTGTTCAAGGCACTGGACTGAGTACAGCTCTAGAACCTTGCAGAATGAACAGGGTATCAACAGACAGGGAACCAAAGGAGGACAGGGTGGCAGCTGGAGAAAGAACTTGGAACCAGAAAAGCAAAAGGTCAATTATAAAACCTCTTAGGCACAAACCAGAAAAAACAGGGTAGCCTGGGAAAATTGGAGACTCAAATCTTGACTTTCCCTTACATATGCTGAGGAGAAGGCAATGGCACCCCACTCCAGTACTCTTGCCTGGAAAATCCCATGGACAGAGGAGCCTGGTAGGCTGCAGTCCATGGGGTCGCTAAGAGTCGGACATGACTGAGCGACTTCACTTTCACTTTTCACTTTCATGCATTGGAGAAGGAAATGGCAACCCACTCCAGTGTTCTTGCCTGGAGAATCCCAGGGACAGGGGAGCCTGGTGGGCTGCCATCTATGGGGTCGCACAGAGTCGGACACGACTGAAGTGACTTAGCAGCAGCAGTACACATGCTGAATCTATCCTCATATACAAAATAAAGATAATAATGACATTCTGCAGGATTGACATAGATATCTAATACTACTGTGGAACCCACCAGACACATAGCAGGCAGTTAGTAAACCATACTTACTAACAGTATTATCAGTTTGCCAGTAACAAACAATTTATGAAGGGGAAATTGGGGAATAAGGCTGAAAAAGCTGTTTGAAGCTTCAAATAGATGGCCTCAAAAACCTGGCTAATTCTGTGAACAGTGAGGAGTTGCTGATGATCAGGGGAAAAAAGAGTGACAAGATCATGGATCTGTTTTTAGAATAATGCAGAGCAGGTTGGGCTTCCTTGGTGGTTTAGCAGTAAAGAACCTGCCTGTCAAAATAGGAGATGTGGGTTCAATCCCTGAGTTGGAAAGATCCCCTAGAGAAGGAAATGGCAGCCCACTTCAGTATTCTTGCCTGGGAAATCCCATGGAGAGAGGAGCCTAGTGGACTACAATCCATGGGGTCTCCAGAGAGTCAGACACAACTTAGCAACTGAATAACAACAAGAGAGAAAAGACTTAGACCAGGCAGGTGAAGTTGCTACGATTTTCTGTTGATGAATAGAAAGCAAGAGTTGCCATTGCAGTGCTGTCAGGAAGTTTCTATTCTGCTTGAAATACATTCAAATTTACATCAAGAAACTTTTAAGTAGGGCATAAATAATTTAGTACTATTTTCTGTCCTTTAGCAATTTCCAAGTTTTATCAAATATTTATCTAAGAAACAAACTGTAGAAAATTCTGAAAGAGATGGGCATACCAGACCACCTGACCTGCCTCCTGAGAAATCTGTATGCAGGTCAGGAAGCAACACTTAGAACTGGACATGGAACAACAGACTGGTTCCAAATAGGGAAAGGAGTACATCAAGGCTGTATACTGTCACCCTGCTTATTTAACTTACCTGCAGAATACAGCATGAGAAATGCTGGACTGGATGAAGCAAAAGCTGGAATCAAGATTATTGGGAGAAATATCAATAACCTCAGATATGCAGATGACACCACCCTTATGGCAGTAAGCAAAGAACTAAAGAGCCTCTTAATAAAAATGAAAGAGGAGAGTGAAAAAGTTGGCTTAAAACTCAACATTCAGAAAACTAAGATCATGGCATCTGGTCCCATCACTTCATGGCAAATAGATGGGGAAACAAAGGAAACAGTGACAGACTTTATTTTTTGGGCTCCAAAATCTCTACAGATGGTGATTGCAGGCATGAAATTCAAAGATGCTTACTCCTTGGAAGAAAGCTTATGACCAACCTAGACAGCATATTAAAAAACAGAGACATTTCTTTACCAACAAAGGTCCATCTAGTCAAAGCTATGGTTTTTCCAGTAGTCATGTATGGATGTGAGAGTTGGAGTATAAAGAAAGCTGAGTGTCAAAGAATTGGTACTTTTAAACTGCGGTGTTGGAGAAGACTCTTGAGATCAAACCGGTCCATCCTAAAAGAAATCAGTTCTGAATATTCATTGGAAGGACTGATGCTAAAGCTAAATTCCAATACTTTGGCCACCTGATTCAAAAAACGGACTCATTTGAAAAGACCCTGATGCTGGGAAAGATTGAACGTGGGAGGAGAAGGAAATGACAGAGGATGAGATGGTTGGAAGGCATCATGGACTCAATGGACATGAGTTTGAGTAAACTCCGGGAGTTGGTGATGGACATGGAGGCCTGGCGTGCTGCAGTCCATGGGGTTGGAAAGATTTGGACACAACTGAGCAACCGAAATGAACTGGTGTGTTGGTAACAAAACATAAACATGATGTGGTAACCTTCCATTAGAACTTGCGCATGTGTGTTAGCTTTTGTAAAAGCCAGACCAGAGGACATCTGCCTACAAGAGAACATGTCCCTTCAATGTCCACATAGATCTGAGTGGAAAAAGACAGGGAGAATAGTTTTGGAAGGATGTCACCTGGAAGCTTTTATTCAGACCTTTCAGCACATTTTGAGGGGAAAAACCTGAATGTCCAAAAGGGTAAAAATCATTAAACAAAGACATATTTTAAAAATGGTGCAGTCATTAACATCATGTATTTAGAAACTTTTAATGACATGAATAAAATGTTCATGGTACCTTAAGTGAACTAAGCCAGAGAGAGATAGTTCATCCAGATGTAATTTTTGTTAAAAAATTAAACATATAAACATAACATTTAAACATATAAATAAGAAATGAAAGAACACACATTAAGTTTTTAATAGTGATTGTCTATGACTGGAAAAAATTTGTTTTAACTGAAAGATTGCAAACTGACAGCCAGAACTAAAAAGTGACTTGCAGACAAAACAACATAAGAGAACTAGGCATACATTATGCAACAGTTCATTTGGCACTGTGATTCTCAAATATTCAAAGAAAAATTTAGTGCTGATTTTATTTTAAGGGAAGTAGACTAACACAGTATGTAGTATTGGAATAATGGCTTCCCTAAAGTCGTTATCTACATACTAATTCCAGAACCTGTGAATATGTTACATGATATGGCAAAAGAGACTTTACAGATATGATTAAAGTTGAGGACCTTGAGATGCAGAGGCTATCTATCCTGGATTAGCTGAGTGAATCAGCCTGATAACAGGAGTCCTTTTGGTCGTGGAGGGTTTGAACTCCAACATATGTCTTATTTTTAATGTAATAGATTAGTCTCTAAAGAGGTCCCTTTCTTTGACAATTCCTCTCTTTTTTGTCTACACATGCCTTTACTTTTTATATTAGTTAGGAAAATCCCATGGACAGAGGAGCCTGGTAGGCTGCAGTCCATGGGGTTGCGAAGAGTCGGACACGACTGAGTGACTTCACTTTCACTTTTCAATTTCATGCACTGGAGAAGGACACGGCAACCCACTCCAGTGTTCTTGCCTGGAGAATCCCAGGGACTGCGGAGCCTGGTGGGCTGCCATCTATGGGGTTACACAGAGTCGGACACGACTGAAGTGACTTAGCATAGCATATCATAGCATAACTAGACTTAAAAAAAATCTTTTTAATTGAAATATCATTAATATACAGGGCTTCCCTGGTAGCTCAGCAGGTAAATAATCTTCCTGCAATCCAGGAGACCTGGGTTCTTTCCCTGGGTTGGAAAGATCCACTGAAGGAGGGCATGGCAACCCACTTCAATATTCTTGCTTGGAGAATCCCCATGACAGAGGAGCCTGGCAGGCTATAATCCATAACGTCACAAAGAATTGGACAGGACTGAGTGACTTTCTGGAGAAGGCAATGGCACCCCACTCCAGTACTCTTGCCTAGAAAATCCCATGGATGGAGCAGCCTGATAGGCTGCAGTCCCTGGGTTTGCTACCAGTCGGACGTGACTGAGCGACTTCACTTTCACTTTTCACTGTCACACAATGGAGAAGGCAATGGCAACCCACTCCAGTGTTCTTGCCTGGAGAATCCCAGGGATGGCAGAGCCTGGTGGGCTGCCATCTATGGGGTCGCACAGAGTCGGACACAACTGAAGCGACTTAGCAGCAGCAGCAGCAGAGTGACTTTCACACCCATGTGTATATATATATATACACATGCATACATATGTATATTCTTTTTTAGGTTCTTTTTCATTATAGGTTATTAGAAGATCTTGTGATAGTTCTCCATGTTATACTGTGCTATACAGTATATATCTGTTGACTCTCTATTTTATATATAGTAGTGCATGTGTGTGGAGAAGGCAGTGGCACCCCACTCCAGTACTCTTGCCTAGAAAATCCCATGAACAGAGAAGCCTGGTGGGCTGCAGTCCATGGGGTCGCTAAGAGTCAGACACGGCTCAGCGACTTCACTTTCACTTTCATGCATTGGAGAAGGAAAAGGCAACCCACTCCAGTGTTCTTGCCTGGAGAATCCCAGGGACTGCGGAGCCTGGTGGGCTGCCGTCTATGGGGTCGCACAGAGTCGGACACGACTGAAGTGACTTAGCAGCAGCAGCAGCAGTGCATGTGTGTATGCAGTCACTGTCATGTCTGACTCTTTGTGACCATCAGGATCCTCTGTCCATGGGAATCTCCAGGCAAGAATACTGGAGTTGGTTGCCATTTCCTTCTCCAGGGGATCTTCCTGATCTAGGAATTGACCTGAGTCTCCTGTGTCTCCTACATTGGCAGGCAGATTCTTTACCACTGAGCCACCTGGCCGGGGGTGGGGGGGGGGTGGAAAATATATATATATATATATATATATATATATATATATATATATATGTAGTAGTTAGTGTGTATATTTTAATCCCAAACTCCTAATTTATCCACATCCCTCACCCCACCATCCATTTCCCCTTTGGTAACCATAAATTTCTTTTCTATGCCTGTGAGTCTATTTCTGTTTTGTAAATAGATTCTGGGCCAGATTTGAGATCAGTTTTGACCAATAAAGCGTGGCAGAAATAATACTCTGAGTCCATTTCTGAGGATGACTCTCAATGTCTATTTCCTGCGTTGTAGACTCAGTTGCCTTGTTGCGAGGAAACACCGTGGCCCTTGGAGAGGCCCATGTAGAGGAGAATTGAGACCCTTGGTAAATAGTTAAACTTCCATTCAGCAACAAGCACCAATAGTCAACTATGTGAACGACCCAGTAGGTATCCAAGACAGGATTACTTTTTTTTAAATTCTTTTTTATACTTTTTAATTTAATATTTTCTTCTGCAAGTATATATTCATCAAACTTGTGAGCACTTTGATGCAAGGACTCTGTCTTATTTGTATTGGCATTCCCCAAAATGAGCCCATGCCTGGCATATAAAACACACTTGAAACTATTAAAAGAATGAAAAAGTAAGTGAATGAGTATTTAACCTATAATCGGAAGGACAAAATATACAGTGTGTTAAAAAATTAATTAAAATAAGTTAAGTACTCACTTAAACTTGAAATTAGAATTTTAATTTCGGGATTTTTATCCAAATGAAACCCTAAATCATTGCCATGTAAACCAAGTAATGAATACCACCTAATCCCAATTCTAGCATGCACTGGCAATATGTCTTAATCCCCGTTCCCAAGGCAACTCAACTTTCGGGTCACGTTTCTATTCATGCATATTCTCTTCAGCAGCTTTGAATACAGTGAACACAGAATGTGGCAGGGACCTACTCAATAGTTATGTAGACCTGGTTGGTTTTTCCAATAAAAAAAAAAAAAAAAAAAGAGAGACTTTTCTTAAGAAATTTTTGGGAAAATAAAATGTTCTGCCTCTTTGGAATTAGTGTTCATCTGTGGGTTTCCAACAGGAATCTCAGAAGTTTTTAATTACTGTACATTATTTCCTCTCTATAAGTCCTTGAGCTCATAAGAAAAGAAAAAAAAAAAAAAAGAGGTCTACCACTGAGGTTGGCAAGTCAATGAGGTCCATTGTGAACTCCTGAGTATAATATAAACTTTGCCTGAACACATAAAATTCTTGGCTTCCAAGAAGTGTGTTGTAGAAAGAGAGCATGGTGTTTGTTTCCAATGCATTAATTTTATTCAGGACTCTAAGTCCCAAATCAGTTCTAAACTCCTCAGTCCAAAGAAAGTTGACATGGGTCACATTTTTTAAATTAAAGAACATTCTTTTACCCTGTTTTATAGTTGACATGAGTATTGTAGTGCTGTCTTATTAGTAGTGAATAATTCTAGAGTACATAAATAGTTCACTTTATAAAAATCTTGCAGGTTATGGTGCCAGATCAGAATAGAAATTGCAAGACTTGAAACCACTGAACTACACATCTGAAGTGAGCTGTCAAACTACGCAGATGGGGAATCTCTGGTGGGTAAAAATATTTGACACCAAATAAAATTTAAAGTATAAAAGGGACTGGGCTAGGCTCCTGATCTTGCTTGTTTTGACAGTGAGAGGGTGATGGTATGGTCTCTGGAGTTAAAACTCTCATCAAGAATTCCAGCCCCACCCTTTGTAAGATGTATGGACAAGTACTCACGTAGAATGTGTGATGAATAAACATTAGTTGGTAGATATTTGGGCTTCTCCAGTGGCTCAGTGGTAAAGAATCTGCCTGCCAATGCAGGAGATGCAGATTTGATCCCTGGGTCAGAAAGATCCCCTAAAGGAGGGCATGGCAACCCTCCATGCCCTCCAAGACCACTCCAGCATTCTTGCCAGGAAAATCCCATGAATAGAGGAGCAGCAGGCTACGGTCCAGTCCATGGGGTCACAAAGAGTCAGACACAACTAAAGTGACTGAGCACTCATGCATGGTTGATATCCACAAGTGTAACACTGCAAAAAAAAAAAAAAAAAAAGTCTAAGAAAAGAAATCAAGGTTGCTTGTCACTTTCTCTGTCTATTCTTTCGTTCTCACAGCCGCTCAGATTCAAGTGCAAAAATCTAAATTAAGGCAGATTCCAATCAATAAGAAATAGAACAAAGAAAAAAAAAAAAAAAAACACGAATCCAGCAGGTAAATTCACCTAAGATTAGAACACAGCATTCATGTATTTTGGACTTGCCTGGTGACTCAGTGGTAAGGAATCTGCCTACCAATTCAGGAGATACTGATTGGATTCTTGTGTTGACTAAAAAAATATTAGTCACAACATGTAAATAGATTTATTTTATTTGGTAGAAATGTTTAGGATCCCGAACACTGGAGATAACATCTCAGTAGCTCTGAGAAGACTACTCCAAAAAAGCAGGAGAGGGAGTCAGGCTATATACAAATTGGCAACAAAGGGGGTGGGCAGTCTGAACATCAAAGATTACTGTTAGTTAAGGAAACCAGATATCAAGTTAAGGAATTCAGTGTTCTTCTTTGTATGGGAACATGCAAGCCTCTGGGCTCACTGAATTCATTCCTTTCTTATGCACCTCAGCTATCTGGGGCCAAATCCTATTTCTTGATTGTTTATATCCTTAATTCCTTGTTCACACGTGGTGGATGGGTGCTTTTTGCATCCCTCCAGCTCCTTGGCAATCAGCGTGGGGTATGGCAGCTTCTGCTGGGCCGCAGAAATTGTGTTCCCTTTCTAGAGCCCTTATTCACATTTGGAGGGCCAGAATCGCAGATAGCTGTGACATTTCTTGCCCACCGTGTATAGCAGGAAATACTTCATTTCACACCTGAGTTGGGAAGATCCCCTGGAGAAGAAAGTGGTAACTCACTCCATTATTCTTGCCTGGGAAATCCCATGGACAGAGGAGCCTGGCGAGCTACAGTCCATGGGGTAGCCAAAGAGTCAAACCTGAGTGAGAGACTAAATAACAACAACTCACCTATATGGATGTCAAAGTGAATATGAGATTTTAAGCTCTTTGAAAGGTGGTGGCCTATTTTACCATCTATAGGACCTCCTATCCTTCAGAGATATAGGAGACCTCAGGTATTATAGTTCAGGAAAGACTGATAATAAAACAAGGGTTGGAAGCTGAAGAAGTCTCATGTCCTAGATTGCCACGGATACTACACTAAAAGGCACTTAAAATATCGAGACAAATATGAAAAGCAATGCTCATGGCATGACTGTGCTTCTTCTCCAATGTTGTATGCTGATGATGGGAAGATAGTAACGGACAGATGTAGCAGCCTTGGGACTGCATTGCCTTTAAGAAGGCTGAGGCTAACAAAAACGCTGGGGACCTATGGGATCATGTAAACTATGTACCACTGGCTGTGATGTCATTTTCTCTCACTGGCATTCAGTTTCTTCTTTGTGCAGTGAAAGCATTAAATTCAATGGCTATTCAATTCTGTCCCATGGTTCTTCAGGGGACTCTTCATTTGATTTCCTCAGGAATGGACCTCATTATGAGAATCTGCTGTTTATTTGAAAGGTGATCCCAGGAATTGTGGTCTTTGGAATGGAGACGTGAGCACGAAAGTGAATCAAGTCCAAAAAGTGTGTTATTAGAAAAGTCATCTCTGGGAGTTTGACATAAATGCTACCAGGAAACTCAGAAATAATGAGAAACTACAGTTTTCAAATGTTTAACCTCAATTCACCTTTATCATCCTCATTACTGAGGACCCCAAGAAACTATAGCATGTGGGGTTATATCTAAAACTATTCATCATATGAGAAATTAAAATAGAAATATGTATTTAATTTAAAAATAAGTCAACTCATTACATGTTAATTAAATGCCAAACATTTTATGAAAGGTTGTCATATTTTCCAATACAGACAACTGTGTGAGGATAACATTATACTTCAAAAAATGCTTTAAAAATCTCTTCAATATCTGGTTTAATAAAAAACTAGTGGATTCTTCCTTGTGCCTCTGTGCTCAATCTGTTACTGTATGTTTTAATTGAAATACTACTGCCTTTAACCAGTTATGTTGTTGAAAAAGGGAAGAGTATTTTAAATATGCATGTATATATGTATGTATCAGTTCAGCTCAGTTCAGTTCAGTCACTCAGTCGTGTCCAACTCTGCGACCCCATGGACTGCAGCACGCCAGGCCTCCCTATCCATCACCAACTCCAGGAGTTTACTCAAACTCATGTCCATTGAGTCGGTGATGGCATCCAACCATCTCATCCTCTGTCACCCCCTGCTCCTCCTGCCCTCAATCTTTCCCAGCATCAGGGTCTTTTCAAACAAGTTATTAGGTGGCCGAAGTATTGGAGTTTAAGCTTCAGCATCAGTCCTTCCAATGAAAACCCAGGAATTATCTCCTTTAGGATGGACAGGTTGGATCTCCTGTAGTCCAAGGGACTCTCAAGAATCTTCTCCAACACCACAGTTCAAAAGCATCAATTCTTTGGCACTCAGCTTTCTTTATAGTCCAACTCTCACATCCATACATGACTACTGGAAAAACCTAGCCTTGACTAGATGAACCTTTGATAGCAAAGTAATGTCTCTGCTTTTGAATATGCTATCTAGGTTGGTCATAACTTTCCCTCCAAGGAGTAAGCGTCTTTTAATTTCATGGCTGCAGTCACCATCTGCAGTGATTTTGGAGCCCCCCAAAATAAAGTCTGCCACTGTTTCCACTGTTTCCCCATTTATTTGCCATGAAGTGATGGGACCAGACGCCATGATCTTAGTTTTCTGAATGTTGAGCTTTAAGCCAACTTTTTCACTCTCCTCCTTCACTTTCATCAAGAGGCTCTTTAGTTCTTCTTCACTTTCTGCCATAAGGATAGTGTCATCTGCATATCTGAGGTTATTGATATTTCTCCCAGCAATCTTAATTCCAGCTTCTGATTCCTCAAGCCCAGCGTTTCTCATGCTTTACTCTGCAGGTAAGTTAAATAAGCAGGGTGACAATATACAGCCTTGTTGTACTCCTTTCCCAATTTGGAACCAGTCTATTGTTCCATGTCCAGTTCTTAGTGCTGCTTCCTGATCTGCATACAAATTTCTCAATCTCAGATAATTATGTATATTCTTGATTGATATATACTAAAACTTGACAATTTAGCATTTCTTAAAGGTTAGCTTTAATGTGAAATTTGAAACCACATCCATGAACATTTTGTACTCTATTTCATTTTTAAAAAAATCAATGTTTTTATTCTATTATTTGAACAAATATTTTACCATATTGATTTTGATCATGTGTTGGTCACAGGAAAATTCATGGTTCAATGAGTTAAGCAGATATTTCAAATGCTGACATATTTCATTATACAACCTCAAAAATTCACATTCATTATTATCCCCACTTGTGTCATCAGAAAAAGCAGTTAAGCTTTGGGAAGTCATCAAACTCACAGTGGTGGATATAAGTTTTCAAAAACTCTAATTTTCTCTTTAAAACTCATATTGTATTGTTGGAAACAAATACTGTCAGTGGTTTCTTTGAAGTAACAGTCTGATTTCATTCATCTTGCAAACATCTGCCAAGTACCCAAATCTGAATAAGCATGGTTTGTTCTTTCTTCTCAAATAATTGTACAAGTGCTTTTCTTTGAAGCAACAGTCATACTTCAGTATGGAGCAGAATTGCTTCATATAGAGTTCCCACTTTATCACATAGAATACTCAAAGGTCAATATTTAATATAATGTAATTTTTTACTGCTTCATAAAAGATGTTTTAAGTGGAACTTTTTTTTTTTTCTGTCATCAGTCTAAGACGGAAGCTAATGCAATGACTATCTGTATACCAGTACAACTAGTAAAATAGGGTGTCCCTGCCTGATTGCCAAGGAAAGTTTCACACCATAGTTTTTGCATTGTCAATACACATGTCAACACAGTGAAAACAGCAAAAATTATGCAGTACTTTTAAATTATTATGGAAATAAGTTTTTTAGGACCTCCAGATATCCACAGAGCATATTTTGAGGACATGTACATCAGAATTCTCCCACATGAAGAGTGAGTCAGCTGAGAATTGGTTGGTTGAGGGCTAATCTAGAGAAAGGCATGGATTCCCCAGCATTTCTCATCTTTTACCTTCTGTGCATAGGGATGAAATAGGCTTCACCTAGGAAAGCCATCAGAAAAAGAGACACATAATAGGAAGTTGGAAGCCAAGAAGATATGCACTGAAATACGAGACAAAGGGGAAGTAGGTGGGTACCAAGGAAGTCTGTTAAAACCACAGTAATGGGTAGGGTTGGATGAGGGCAACACAATCCCTTTCTTCATTTCCTGCCTTCAAAGATAACAATTCTCTTATTTGTTTCCTATAATGGATTTACATCTAAATAGATTTTGACTATTGAGGAGTTAGAAGTACTGATTTTAATGATTTCCAAACTCACTTTGGAAACGTGTTCTAAACGTGTTTCAAATGTATTATTAATTACTATGAAATCCCTAATGTGGCATCCTAATTATATAACCAAAAGAAGGCAAAATAAAGGAAACATTAAGTAGATGGCCTAGGAGCGTGGTGGCTGTGACGGCACACGAGCACGGCGGAGAGGAGCTACCCTGCATCAGAGGTAAGGAGCAGCGGCTGTGCTTTGCTGGCGCAGCCTTGAAGAGAGACTCCACGTCCAAGGTAAGAGAAACACAAGTATGACAGTAGGCACTGAGAGAGGGGATCAGCGGGCAGATAGACTGAAACTACAATCACAGACAACTAGCCAATTTGATCACATAGACCACAGCCTGGTCTAACTCAATGAAACTAAGCCATGTCATGTGGGGCCACCCAAGACGGCCGTGTCATGGTGGAGAGGTCTGATAGAATGTGGTCCACTGGAGAAGGGAATGGCAAACCACTTTAGTACTCTTGCCTTAAGAATCCCATGAACAGTATGAAAAGGCAAAAAGATAAGACACTGAAAGATGAACTCCCCAGGTCGGTAGATGCCCAATATGCTACTGGAGATCAGTGGAGAAATAACTCCAGAAAGAATGAAGGGATGGAGCAAAAGCAAAAACAAGACCCAGTTGTGAATAGGACTGGTGATGGAAGCAGGGTTTGGTGCTGTAAAGAGCAATATTACATAGGAACCTGGAATGTTAGGTTCATGAATCAAGACAAATTGGAAGTGGTCAAACAGGAGATGACAAGAGTGAACGTCGACATTCTAGGAATAACCTAACTAAGAAGGACTGGAATGGGTGAATTTAACTCAGATGATCACTATATCTACTACTGTGGGCAGGAATCCCTTAGAAGAAATAGAGTAACCATCACAGTCAACAAAAGATTCTGAAATGCAGTACTTGGATGCAATCTCAAAAATGAAAGAATGATCTCTGTTCGTTTCCAAGGCAAACCATTCAATATCACGATAATTCAAGTCTATGCCCAAACCAGTAACACTGAAGAAGCTGAAGTTGAACAGTTCTATGAAGACCTACATGACCTTCTAGAGCTAACACCCAAAAAAGATGTCCTTTTCATTATAGGAGACTGGCATTCAAAGTAGGAAGTCAAGAAACACCTGGAGTAACAGGCAAATTTGGCGTTGGAGTACAGAATGAAGCAGGGCAAAGGCTAATAGAGTTCTGCCAAGAGAACACACTGGTCATAGCAAACACCCTCTTCCAACAACACAAGAGAAGACTCTACACATGGACATCATCAGATGGTAGACACTGAAATCAGATTGATTATATTCTTTGCAGACAAAGATGGAGAAGGTCTATACAGTCAGCAAAAACAAGACCAGGAGCTGACTGTGGCTTGGATCATGAACTCCTTCTTGCCAAATACAGACTGAAATTGAAGAAAGTGGAGAAAACCACTAGATCATTCAAGTATGACCTAAATCAAATCCCTTATGATTATACAGTAGAAGTGAGAAGTAGATTTAAGGGACTAGATCTAATAGACAGAGTGCCTGATGAACTATGGATGGAGGTTCATGACATTGTACAGGAGACAGGAATCAAGACCATCCCCAAGAAAAAAAAATGCAAAAAAAAGCAAACTGACTGTCTGAGGAGGCCTTACAAATAGCTGTGAAAAGAAGGGAAGGGAAAAGCAAAGGAGAAAAGGAAAGATATAAGCATCTGAAAGCAGAGTTCCAAAGAATAGCAAGGAGAGATAAGAAAGCCTTCCTCAGTGATCAATGCAAAGAAACAGAGGAAAGCAATAGAATGGGAAAGACTAAACATCTCTTCAAGAAAATTAGAGATACCAAGGGAACATTTAATGCAAAGATGGGCTCAATAAAGGACAGAAATGGTATGAACCTAACAGAAGAAGAAGATATTAAGAAGAGGTGGCAAGAATACACAGAGAACTGTACAAAAAAAGATCTTCATGACCCAGATAATCACAATGGTGTGATCACTCACCTAGAGCCAGATATCCTGGAATGTGAAGTCAAGTGGGCCTTAGGAAGCATCACTATGAACAAAGCTAGTGGAGGTGATGGACTTCCAGTTGAGCTATTGAAAGATGATGCTGTGAAAGGGCTGCACTCAATATGCCCATAAATTTGGAAAACCTAGCAGTGGCCACAGGACTGGAAAAGGTCAGTTTTCATTCCAATCCCAAAGAAAGGCAAAGCCGAAGAATGTTCAAACTACTGCCCAATTGCACTCATCTCACACGCAAGTAAGGTAATGCTCAAAATTCTCCAAGCTAGGCTTCAGCAATACGTGAATCATGAAATTCCAGATGTTCAAGCTGGTTTTAGAAAAGGCAGAGGAACCAGAGATCAAATTGCCAACATCCGCTGGATCGTGGAAAAAGCAAGAGAGTTCCAGAAAAATATCTATTTCTGCTTTATTGACTATGCCAAAGCCTTTGACTGTGTGGATCACAAGCAACTGTGGAAAATTCTGAAAGAGATGGGCATACCAGACCACCTGACCTGCCTCTTGAGAAACTTATATGCAGGTCAGGAAGCAACAGTTAGAACTGGACATGGAGCAACAGACTGGTTCCAAAGAGGAAAAGGAGTACGTCAAGGCTGTATATTGTCACTCTGCTTATTTAACTTATATGCAGAGTACATCATGAGAAACACTGGGCTGGAAGAAGCACAAGCTGGAATCAAGATTGCTGGGAGAAATATCAATAACCTCAGATATGCAGATGACACCACCCTTATGGCAGAAAGTGAAGAACTAGAGAGCCTTTTGATGAAAGTGAAAGAGGAGAGTGAAAAAGTTGGCTTAAAGCTCAACATTCAGAAAACTAAGATCATGGCATCTAGTCTCATCACTTCATGGCAAATAGATGGGGAAACAGTGGAAACAGTGGCAGACTTTATTTTTCTGGGCTCCAAAATCTCTGCAGATGGTGACTGCAGCCATGAAATTAAAAGATGCTTACTCCTTGGAAGGAAAGTTATGACCAACCTAGATAGCATATTCAAAAGGAGAGATATTACTTTGCCAACAAAGGTCCATCTAGTCAAGGCTATGGTTTTTCCAGGGGTCATGTATGGATGTGAGAGTTGGACTATAAAGAAAGCTGAGCACCGAAGAATTGATGCTCTTGAACTGTGGTGTTGGAGAAGACTCTTGAGAGTCTCTTGGACTGCAAGGAGATCCAACTGGTCCTTCCTAGAGATCAGTCCTGGGTGTTCATTGGAAGGACTGATGTTGAAGCTGAAACTCCAATACTCTGGCCACCTGATGCGAAGAGCTGACTCATTTGAAAAGACCCTGATTTGGGGAAAGATTGAGGGAAGGAAGAGAAGGGGACACAGAGGATGAGATGGTTGAATGACATCACTGACTTGATGGACATGGGTTTGGGTGGACTCTGGGACTTGGTGATGGACAGCGAGGCCTGGCGTGCTGTGATACATGGTGTCGCAAAGAATCAGACATGACTGAGCAACTGAACTGAACTGAAGTAGATGGCAATCTATTTCAGGCTGGATCTTGATCATCTATAACACATGCTAAATTGCTTTCTTCCTTGATCTTTTTCTCTTCTTCCTCTCCATCAATTTTTTATTCACCTTCAGCCTACAGCTCAGCAGTGGAACCATTAGAACATGAAATCACCTGGAATATTTAAATCAATCACCAGTTATCTCCCTCTCTACCACTTGTACAGAAAACCTTTGCTGGCATCTTGGGAAAGCTTACAGGGGTGAAAAAAATTGATGTTGGGTTTGATGGCTTTTCTGTAGAAGTCATGTCTACAGGGAGATGGTTCCACTTTCCACTAGGACTTCAAGAGCTACACCTTGAAGTAAATATGAACCAGAATTTCCTCTGCTCTCATGTAGACTTTTTAGCTTACATCCTTGGGAGATCCAAAAGCCTTCAATCTACGAAATTCAGTTTAAAGCAGCAGTCCTGAACCTTTTTGGCACCAGCGACTTGGTTTGTGGAAAACAATTTTTCCATAGACCAGCGTGGCGAGAATGGTTTCAGGATGATTCAAACACATTACATTTATTGTGCACTTTGTTTCTATTATTATTACATCGGCTCCACCTCAACCCCCAGAGATTTGGAACCCCTGGTTTAAAGAGCCCCAGGACTGGTAGTGCCAGCATGTACCTAGCTAAATCAGATGTAAATTCACTCAGAAAGAACCCACGTTCTTCCCAAAGCTCAAAGAGTTAGGGAAGAAGTGTGTGTGTATGCACATGCTAAGTCACTTCAGTGTTGTCTGACTCTGTAAGACTCTATGGACTGTAGCCCACCAGGCTCGTCTGTCCATTGTATTCTGCAGGCAAGAATACTGGAATGGGTGTCGTGCCCTCCTCCAAGAAATCTTCTAGCCCAGGAATCGAATCACTGTCTCTATGTCTCCTGCCTTGGCAGGTGAGTTCTTTACCAGTAATGCCACCTGGGAAGCTTTTAGGAAGAAGATTGTTAAAGTAAGAAATCAGTATAGGTTCTTCTCCATATCTGTTCCAATGCTTACCCTTACAGTTTACAGATAATCTAACTCAAACTGGCTTAAAAATTAAAGGCCATTTTCAGCTTACATAAATGGAGTTTTAGTGCAAAGTGACTTTGAAGTGAGGTCTGATCTAGGGCTTCACTTCTCTCACAAAGAGCTTAGGTTTTTTTTTTTTTTTTTTTTTTTGTATCTTTATTTCCATAGAGTCAGCATCATCTTAAAGTTAAAGTTAAAGTAGAAGTGAAGTTGCTCAGTCGTGTCCGACTCTTTTCGACCCCATGGACTGTAGCCTACCAGGCTCCTCTGTCCATGGGATTTTCCAGGCAATAGTACTGGAGTGGATTGCCATTTCCTTCTCCAGGTTATCTTCCTGACCCAGGAAACGAACCCAGGTCTCCCACATTGTAGACAGACACTTAACCATCTGAGCCACCAGGAAAGTTACAAAGGAAGGTTAATTTTCCTTGCACTTGTAAGACACTTGCCTGCAGCAAACTGGGCTTCCCTACATCCCTATCTACAAATATAGGGATAGGAGACTTCCCTTCTCTCAACCGTTGAACCAAAGCTCCAAGCTTCACTTAAGTCATGAACCAACTTAGGTTTCATGCCTACTCTTGCATTAACTATAGTGATCAGGGCTTAGGTCATAGGCCAGTCAGAGTCTATAGTTCTGGATGTGAGGTCAATTCCATCCAAACCGCATGGCTGCTATACAATGAAGGGGAAGTAGAATGGATTCTAGGAAAACTCATACATATATTCACATACAACCTCCAGATCTGAAGTCTATTCACAACTTGAAAGTACTATTCCTCCAGAAAAGAACTCCCCATGGCACATTCACATTCACCTCAGGTTATACAGATTATGGAACTTGGATTTTTAGGTACAGTAGTCCATCTTACTGTATTCTTGTGAAATCTGTCAACCCAGAAATCTAAGACAACAGCCAAGTGCAGATGGAGCCACATGTCCTCTGATTAGCTCAGAGGTGGAGGAATCAGCTTCTCATTTTTATCAGAGTAAAGGAAATTTGTTGGCAGGGGCGAGAGGAGACTATTCAGAATCCCTCTGCTACTTCTTCCACAGAAATGTTTTATAAATTATGTATTTTAAAGTAAATGATAATAGACAGTTGTGAAAGTGAAGTCACTCAGCCATGTCCGACTCTTCACGACCCCATGGACTGTAGCCCACCAGGCTCCTTCGTCCATGGAATTTTTCAGGCAAGAGTACTAGAGTGGATTGCCATTTCCTTCTCCAGGGGATCTTCCCGACCCAGAGATCGAACCCAGGTCTCCTGCATTGCAGGCAGATGCTTTATCATCTGAGCCACCAGGGAATCCCATAAAGGTTCCATCGAGATTTGAACTCAGATCGCTGGATTCAGAGTCAGAGTGCTAACCATTACACCATGGAACCAACGCCAAGTATTTCTTTGAGCCCTCTTCTTTGTGGGGGCGGGCAAGAATACTGGAGTGGGTTGCCATTCCTTTCTCCAGGAGATCTTCCCAACCCAGGGATTGAACCCGGGTCTCCTGCATTGTAGGCAGACACTTTACCTTCTGAGCCACCACGGAAGTCTAAATGCTCTATATACTATGCTATGCTATGCTAAATCACTTCAGTCGAGTCCGACTCTGTGCGACCCCATAGACAGCAGCCCACCTGGCTCCCCGTCCCTGGGATTCTCCAGGCAAGAACACTGGAGTGGGTTGCCATTTCCTTCTCCAATGCATGAAAGTGAAAAGAGAAAGTGAAGTCGCTCAGTCATGTCCGACTCTTAGCGATCCCATGGACTGCAGCCTGCAGGCTCCTCCGTCCGTGGGATTTTCCAGGCAAGAGTACTGGAGTGGGTGCCATTGCCTTCTCCGCTATATACTATATACATTCATATTTCTTGACACCGTGGTTAAACTACTGAAAGGATGAAGAAGATTTTTGTTGAAGACTTTTGAATTGGCTAAGATAACCCTTTCATTACTGGGCAGATAGGAGATGAAAATATAAATTAAGTATAATTATAGAAAGTGATGTCAATGTTTCATTGCTTGAGCACCTGAAATTGAATACCACACCTAGTATCGCAGTGTCCTCTGCCCTGTCTTTTTTTTTTTTTTTTTTTTTACTTTTTCTTAAGTTTTATAGTTTTTAGTGTACATTTTTTTCTCCCCCTTGGTTAAGTCTATTCCTAAGTGTTTAACCCTTTTTGATGCTACTTTAAATGGGCTTTTTAAAAAGTTGTATTTTTAGATTGTCATGCTTTCATAGAATCTTCTTTGCAGTGCCATCAAAGGTGGACATTCACAGCATCTTTCTTAGAAACCTATGCTTGACTTGAAGGATTCAGTCTTCTCCAAATAAGAAAATGGATTAGTCTTTATTTCTGTGCTCCTCAAAATGCTCTCAGATCTCAGAGGTCTTCCTAATGACCCAAATTCCTCATTTTTAAAGTCCTCAGGAAAGCCAATTATTGGCATCTAGGTGAGGGGGCTTCCCAGGTGACACCAGGGGTAAGGAACCCACCTGCCAATGCAGGAGACCCAAGAGACCTAAGAGGAACCTGGCGTGCTACAGTCTAGGGGGTCTCAAAGAGTCAGGAATGAAGGGACTCAGCGTGCACACACATGTGGAGGGGACAGAGCTGGGGGACAGCTCCTAAAAGTTTTCCACCACTCAGTCTTTGATTAATCTTCTTCACTGTGGAAACTTCATTCTGGGAATTTGTAGAACTTATTTTCTTCTTGGTTGGGATTTTGAAACAAACGAAACCCAGTAAAAAGTGGCACAATTTGCTGCAGCCACTGTGCTTTGTCCCTTGTAGTCTCTAAGGTACTCGAAGTGGCAGAGCAAATTTTACTCCTCCTCTGAAAAATGACTCTGGAGATATTTTTCTTTTCTGACTTGTCATGGGACCTGGCTCTTGGAAGGGGGTCTTAGGCTGTCTAACTTGATCATTCAGTACTGCTGGCCTCAGTGTTACTCAGGACAGTGTAAGACCGTCTCTCCACAAGGGAGGCAGGCCAGGAAACCCTGCCTTGTCAGGAGCAGGAGCTGAAGGGGCCCTGAGGAAGGTAGGGGGATGTATGCAAACCTATCATCTGCCTGGAAAAAAGCTGTCGGAACTGCCTGCATCACCACCCCGGGGTTGTGGGTAGTAATGGGCCAGTTAGTGGGCAGTCAGAGTCATTTTGGTCAGAAACTGCTGTGCAGAAAGTCATGGAAGGACACACACCGAGGCACAACCTCAGGTCTTTCTGGAAAAAAGTCAGCCTCAAGTCCAGAATAGTTTTACCAGTTTTACCTGCACAACTAGTGCACATCCCTAGAATAATTCATGGGGACACAGACTCCATCAATTTTCCTTTAATTAAAAGCACATTTACACACAGTAATGTCAGCAACAAATTTTAAAATGCTTCTTTTTCAATAATAACATAATTCTTACACATATTAAAACACAATGAAGTAAATAATAATTAAAAAGTAAAATAGTTTCAGTCCCTTCATTCAAAATCTAATTATTAAAAAATAGGTGATTTTAATATTTTGCTATATTACCTGCCCAGCTTCTTTTTTCTATTATGTTTTTTTTTGTGTGTATATATATATATATGGATCATAAAATTGTTTTATAACCAACTTTCTATTTTATACATAGCACTCTCTGGAAAACATTTATATGTCATTAAATCATCTTCTATTATCATCACATTAGCCACATATTATTTCTTTACTCCATCAAATGGGTTTTTTCCTTCTCAAATTACTTAAACAAGCTTTAATTTTCTTATCTTTTTAATAAACATACTTATCACAGGTATTTTGGAGATTCATTAAAACCTTCAACAAACTGCCTGCCATAGTAACCACTTGGGACTAGTAATTTCTAGGTGTAACTTCTACTTTTATTACTTCTACTACTAGAGGTTATGAACCCTTCCCTAATATTGCACTTTCAAATTCTCAGTATTTTTATTTTATAGCTATTTTATTAATACAAATTAATCAGTGTTTTCTTAGACTAAAGAACTAAAAGCAAGCTTATAGGATCAAGATTTATAGAATCATGATTGTAACTGAAAAATTCCTGAGTACTTTTATTATTCAGTGAACAAGGTCTGAACATCACCAAGAGGAAGGCACTGTGGGAGGTGCCAGAGTTACGTGTCACACACACACACAGGTTGTGGCTGGTCCCGACCTGTGTGCAAGGGAGCTAATAGAGGACACAAATGGATATAAAAAAAATATTGCCTTTTAGAGCTATCTCTGCATGAAAAGAAAAAATGCACAAGGCGGTAGCCAAAATAGACTTTCTATAACAATAGAAGGGAGACTTGGCTATTCATGTTGAACTGCTAAGACAAGTTGGTAGAAAAGCAAGAAAATGTATACTCAACTCCTGCACATTAACGTGAGCATCTGAGCATAAGTGCCGCTCGATCAAACACAAACTGGAATTCATTTCAGGTTTCACTGCACTCCATTTCTGCCCAGACATAAGATGAAGTGGGACAGCAGAGGCAAGCACAGATTTCTTGAGCTCTGCAGAGTTCCATAAAGTAGTCCTGAGAAAAACTCTCTGACAGTCATTATGAGACAATAGATATAAAAATGAATTAGGTGTCAATCCCTTCCTTAAATTTTAGCACTTAGCAAGCATAAGAAAATCACAAGAATAATTTAAAAAACTCTCTCTGAAGGGCTGTAGTTATTGAGATGAGTGAGGAGTCCCTTACATCCAGAAGGAGATGGAAAGAGTTGGGTCTTGGACAATGAATAGTTTGAATTTGGGTCAATGAGGGCAGCATTCTCCAGGCCAAGACAACTGAAGGAGAACAGGAAAAGAAAACTGCATCGTGGCTGGGATGTATAGGCAATGAACAGGTCACTGTGGTCAGAGGAAAGGATATGAACAACAGATAGAAAAACCACCCACTGCTGAACTCTCACTATGTGATATCTACTGGGTAGAGAGCTTTATCCATTATCGTTTTTGAGCTTTACAACTCTGCAATAGATCATATCATGCTCATTTTATAGATTTAGACAGTAGAAACCTGCTGAAGATTTTAAGCAAGAAAAACTGCCCATTTGGCGCTGTGCTCCTAGAAGATCCCTCTGGTGTCTGTGTGCAAGATGGAGTATAACAAAAGGATAATGGACAGGAGTTCCTGTCTGCTGGCTGAGGCCTGGCTATAGTTCGAATAATGACCCACGAAGATCTGATTGGAAAAACTACGATGAAGGAGAGGATGAACATAAAGGTGTTTCAGAGGTTAAGTCCAAAGGACTTGTAAACTGACCACATGTTAAAAGTGAAAAAATAAAAATGATGCTAAGGTTTCAATGCTGGATGACTGTGAAGATGATGGTGCCATTAATAGAGGGAGAATTGGAGGGCCTTGGAAGAACCGATGATGGACTTGGTTTAGAGTGTACTAGGTTTGTAAAACAGCCAGTGGTAGGGCGCCAGCAGATGAGACGGAAATAGGGGAGCAAGATGTAATAAGAGGTAATAACAGGTCATCAGCTGGATGCATTCACAAACTAGTCACTCGACAGAGCTGCATTACAGAGACAGAAGAGGACAATGAAACTCCCAGATTCTGAAGTTTCAGGGTTATTTAAAATGCATTAGTTCTTTAGCTCAAAATTACATTGTGAAGTTTAATTGAGCAAAGTAACTTCACATATTCATTTTACTTTGGGGAGAAACTTTATTTCAGAACAATGACGCAAGTGTGTGTGTGTGTGTGTGTGTGTGTGGCTTTTTCCTAACAACAAACTAGAATAAAAGCAGATTTCATAATATATTATTTAAAATTGGAGAGCTGGTAGCATTTTTTTTTTTTTTTTTCAAATCTCCAAAGTAAATGACTTCCTTTTGAATCTCAAGTATAAATCATAATTGTGCTTTCCTTCTGGGGCTTCTGCCTTTTGTCAAATTAACAGCTTTAGAAAGAAACACATATTTTCAGCTGACCTGCGGTTGGACCTATCGTTTCTCCCCCGAACTGTTCTCAGACATTTTCGTAATGGCGGACAGAGAGAGGACAAGCTTTCAGAATCTGCTGTGTGTGGCCCGGGTCCCCTCTCTCTGGCCCCCAGCAGTTTAATCACTCTACCTCACAGGGGGCGGCTAATGAGTCCTTAGCTTCAAGTTTTCCCTCCTTCTAATGAGGGCTAATAAAATGCATTTAACTCCACTAATGCAACAAAAACTCAGCATTATTTCATTGCATCTACTTAACAAGAACCTTGTTTCATATCCGATTACAGCCTGCCCAGCCAAAGCATTATACTGGGGGAAGTGGGGCTGTGAGAAGGGAGTATCAAGTGCTATAATGTGGACATTCTTCCTTAATATGCCCTGCAGTCTTAGGTGATTGCTTAATTCATTTAGCCAAGCTGGTCTGATCCTTCTGCCAACTGTTTTGTAAAATTTACTGCAATGCTAGGCAACCGGTCCCACCACACAAGCTAGAAATATAGTATTGCTTTTCCTGGGACCAAGCTAGTAACAGTTGTTTGGGGAGAGGCCACAGGCAATGGAGCAGATACTGTTACAAAAAGGAAGATGTTTTGGATGCGCTTCATTTTGTAAAATAGTTACAGCAAATCCAATTTTTATTAATAAATGTTTCCCTTAATTCTTTACAGTCTAATTTCAGAAGAAATTCATCATCATAAAAAATTCATCATCAGAAGAAATTCATCTTTCTAATTTCAGAAGATAATTCATCAGATTTATCTTCAGTGAGCAGTGACGTCTAATCTATTTATTTCAGCTATGAACTTCTCCACCTTCTTTTGAACCAGCCCTTGGCTCAAGTAGCCAACAGAAACAAGTATCTGTTGGAAGCTTTCCACTTAAAGAAACGAATCATTTTGTAATTTGAATAACCATTACTTGAATAAGTTAAAATTCCATATACATAGGACTTTATGAAAATGAAGCATGTCTATCACCTTATTACCTGTAATTTAGAAATAAGAACCTTCATTTTTACTCTCCCCATCAAATTTTGCAATCTAGAGTATTCCTCGTCCTCCTGAGAGAGATCACATTCAAAGACATTTTCATCTGTATTGTTCCTTAAGATACAGGATTCTATTCACTTTGATGGCTTGCTTATTAAGAAGAGGTAGATATTTCTCTTGAGTTTTTGAACAAGGACTTTTCTATCAGTTTATGAAGGCAAAAGACATTGTAGAGAAGAAGAGATTCCCTTCATTCTTTAAAAAATTTACTCAGAAGACTCTATTGCTATCTATATGTGAAACGAATTTACAAATTGTTTAGGAAAATGATAGTGTGAAAAGGCTAACAGTTATCTCTTGAGACCTTATAACTGGTCCCCTGGATAAGAAAATAGGTGAAGACTGCAGAAATCCTTTCAAGTTTTACCTGGTAGAGATCATCCAGGCATCTGTAAGACCAGAAGATTGTTGTTGTTGAATTTCTAACAAATGACTTGAGTCAAAATTTCATTTCGAAAAACTACAAAGTAGAGCAGTGCTGTTCTCAGTCTGCCCTGTTCCTCCTCGGTGGATGGAGTGAAGAGGAGAGCCTGAATTGCCCCAGGCAAGGACAAGACAGGTGATCACTGCTAGCTATACTTGTGTTGCATAGCTTCTCAACATTTCACAAGAATAAATGAAAGTTTCCACCTAAATGGGAAATGCACCTTTGTTAAAAAATGAGTCTGGATGAGACAAATATCACAATATTTTTGTAACTTCTAGTTATAAATCGAGTGTTTTTTCTTCTTCCAAAATCTTAGTTTCTGGTCAGTATATAAAATAAGTTTCAAACTATATACAACTTCTGATGACTGCATGAAATAAACCGGTATTAAAAGAGCCAATATATAGTTTTTGGTGATACAGAACATTAATATGAGAAAAAGTCCTATATAATCCTTTCTCTTATTTTGAAACTCTGATTGCAGATTATTTATTTACAAACAATATTAAAAAATTTTACATAGAATCTCTCCAATTAACTTCATTTTAGATGTACTGATAGAGAAATGCTTCTCACTAGCTTGTGGTTCTAAATGTGTTTGTTTTAAGGTAATGAAAAATGCTAGTGGTAAAGAATCCGCCTGCCAATACAGGAGGCACAAGAGACAAGACTTCGATTCCTGGGTCAGGAAGATCTTCTGGAGAAAGGAATGGCTACCCTCTCCAGTATTCCTGCCTGGAGAATCCCATGGACAGAGAAACCTGATGGGCTGCAGTCCATGGGGCTGTAGAGATTTGGATATGACTGAGAGACTGAACACAATGAAAAATTAGCCTCATATAAGCTTCTGAGAAAACAAATAATCTATTAGGTTTTCCTTAAACAAGCAAACAAACAAACAAAAACTTAAAAGAATATCTTTTTAGAAAACTAGTTCTTTTCAAATTTAGGGAAGACTGTGTATGTGTGGACAGTTGTGTCTGACTCTTTGCGACCCCTGCCAGGCTCTGTGTACATGGAATTTTCCAGGCAAGAATACTGGAGTTATGTTGCCATTTCCTCTTCCAGGGGAAAGGAGGGTATACTACCCTTTGTCTAAACTAAGTCATTGCTAGAAATGGCTGGGATTAACTGATTTATGAGTAGAAATTTCTGTCCCTGAGTTATTCTCCTACTGGACTCATGTAACTATGAGAAGGAGCTTCAATTACTTCAGGGAAGAAGCTAAAAAAGGAAGAGGTTTATTACATCTGCAGTGGGCCAAGGTATCTGAGCCTCTGTGCTCCTAAAATAAAATGTAACACTTACTAGATCAGACTCGCCTGGGATTTCATATGCTGCTTGGTTTTCTCTGTTTTGGAGGTTCTGAAAGTGCTTCTTTTAAAGAACTAAGACTTTGGTGAGAGTGAAGGAAAAGAGGTTGTAAAATTGTTTCAATTCTAAACTTTGAAGGAAATAGAAAAGGAAGTCACTGCTTTTATAACATGAAGGGAACCGTGTAGTGTGACTGTTGCTTCTTTGAACAAACTCATTATCTTTCTTTTATTTGTTTAATGTCACCAATCATTTTCTCATCAAAAATCTGGGAGTTACCCTGAACTCTATCTACTCATTCGTCCCTCACAGCCAATCAGCGCTGGACCAGGAATATTCTTCATCTCGTTTCTCTCATATCCATCATTTAATTAAAACTAAATCTGGCCTCTGTACCCCTTTGTACCCCCCACACTGAATTAAACCTAGGAGATAGAGTTTTATCTTTGGAAAAGACTCTTGAAAATCCCTTGGACTACAAGGAGATCCAACCAGCCCATCCTAAAGGAAATCAGTCACGAATATTCATTGAAAGGACTGATGCTGAAGCAGAAACTTCAATATTTTGGCCATCTGATGCGAAGAACTGACTTATTTGAAAAGACCCTGATGCTTGGAAAGATTGAAGGCAGGAGGAGAAAGGGATGATAGAGAATGAGATGGTTGGATGGCATCACCGACTCAATGACTTTGCATAAACTCCGGGAGTTTACTCAGATGGACAGGGAGACCTGGTGTGCTGCAGTCCATGGAGTCACAGAGTCTGTCACGAGTGAGCAACTGAACTGAACTGAACTGAACTGATTGTATCTTCGGACCTTCCTCTCTTCCCTAATTAGCATCTGTTTGGACCTGCTGAGCTGGAACTCAGGGAAGGTCCTACAGGCTAAATGAAGCCTATTTCTTGTAATCAAAAACTGGGGGACACAAGAAGGCTTTGGTACCCAGGAGCACCACAAGGTCTTGTTTGATATTATTATCCCTCTCTTTTAAAGTAATTTTATTGAGGTATAAATTTTAAACCATGAGACCTACCATTTTGAGGATATGGTGTGGTGAGTTTTAGTAAGGAGGTAGGAGATAAATGCAGATGGTGACTGCAGCCCTGAAATTAAAAGACGCTTACTCCTTGGAAGGAAAGTTATGACCAACCTAGATGGCATATTCAAAAGCAGAGACATCACTTTGCCAACAAAGGTTCGCCTAGTCAAGGCTATGGTCTTTCCTGTGGTCATGTATGGATGTGAGAGCTGGACTGTGAAGAAGGCTGAGCGCCGAAGAATTGATGCTTTTGAACTGTGGTGTTGGAGAAGACTCTTGAGAGTCCCTTGGACTGCAAGGAGATCCAACCAGTCCATTCTAAAGGAGATCAGCCCTGGGATTTCTTTGGAGGGAATGATGCTAAAGCTGAAACTCCAATATTTTGGCCACCTCATGCGAAGAGTTGACTCATTGGAGAAGACTGTGATGCTGGGAGGGATTGGGGGCAGGAGGAGAAGGGGACGACAGAGGATGAGATGGCTTGATGGCATCACTGACTCGATGGATGTGAGTCTGAGTGAACTCCGGGAGTTGGTGATGGACAGGGAGGCCTGGCGTGCTACAGTTCATGGGGTCGCAAAGAGTCGGACACGACTGAGCGACTGATCTGATCTGATCTGAGGAGATAAATGGCCCAGGGCTGGACAAGTGTTTGTCAAGATAAAATTGAAGCATTGTTCTCCTAACTCCCACACCCCCAACACTCTATATTAAAGCTAGTGGCACAAGCTGAGCTCTGCTGAAGCGAAGAGATAAAGTGCCCACTCCTGAAGTCCTAAAAAGAAAAGCAATGACAAACTTAGATAGTATATTAAAAAACAGAGACATTACTTTGCCAATAAAGGTCTGTATAATCAAAGCTGAGGTTTTTCCAGTAGTCATGTATGGATGTGAGAGTTGGACCATAAAGAAGACTTAGCACCAAATAATTGATGCTTTTGAACTGTGGTGTTGGAGAAGACTCTTGAGAGTCCCTTGAACTGAAAAGAGATCAAACCAGTCGATCCTAAAAGAAATCAGTCCTGAATATTCATTGGAAGGATACAAGCTGAAGCTATAATACTTTGGCCACCTGATACAAAGAGCCAACTCATTAGAAAAGACTCTGAGGCTGTGAAAGATTGAAGGCAGGAGGAGAAGGGGACAACAGGAGATAAGATAGTTGGATGGCATCACCGACTCAATGCACATGAGTTTGAGCAAGCTCTGGGAGATGGTGAAGGACAGGGAATCCTGGCATGCTGCAGTCCATGGGGTCGCAAAGAGTTGGACACAATGGAATGACTGAAAAACAGCAATATGAAGTCAATGAAAATGTCCCTGTCTGCACATGAGCAGGAAGGCTGCTGCTGCTGCTAAGTCACTTCAGTCTTGTCCAACTCTGTGTGATCCCACAGATGGCAGCCCACCAGGCTCCCCTGTCCCTGGGATTCTCCAGGTAAGAACACTGGAGTGGGTTGCCATTTCCTTCTCCAATGCATGAAAGTGAAAAGTGAAAGTAAAGTCACTCGGTCGTGCCCGACTCTTAGCGACCCCATGGACTGCAGGCCACCAGGCTCCTCTGTCTAAGGGATTTTCCAAGCAAGAGTACTGGAGTGGGGTGCCGTTGCCAGCTTGAAGGTTAAAATGGGAGGGGGTGCCACTCCATAATGATTGGCCATGCACACAGAGTCCTCTGTAGTGGGATTCATCTTGGCAAAAAGTTGCACATGCCTCATGGGGAGGGTCCCAGGCAGGTGTGAAAAAAGAAACAAAATCCCTGGCCAAAGTAAACAAAAGCCTGGAAGGACTGTCCTATATAAGTGATTTAAATCACCTCTGTACTGGACTCCTCCTCATCAGAGAGGACGCCACCCACCCTTTCTCTCTGGGTCTGTATTTCTGTCTAGCTTCTGATTTAAGTTTATTTATTATTTATTTAACTTATAAATAAATAAGTTATTTATTTTCTGTGTACTCACCCACAAGTTATGCTGTGTCTATAATAAAAACTTTTGTATCTGTTTTCACAGTGTTTGCCTCCTTGAAACATTCTTGCTTTCAAATGGGAGAATGAGCCAGGGCCACTTCACTTCTAGCCTCTAGCCCCTGGTAGTCAAGTGTCTAGGATTCCTGGTTTTCATCCAGGCTACTCAGGGAACTAACTCCTGCCCAACTCCTGGGCAGGGAACTAAGATCTCACTTTAGGATTGTTCACTGCTGTCTCTCCAAGATTAGTAATATTATACATTGGTGCAACAGTCAACACAATCCTGATTGAGAACACTTCCATAATCCTCAAAATTCCCTTGGGCTTTTCTACAGTCAATCCCAGTCACACAGTATTTGGCAACCACTGATCTACTTTACCAACAAAGATTTGCCTAGTCAAGGCTATGGTCTTTCCTGTGGTCATGTATGGATGTGAGAGCTGGACTGTGAAGAAGGCTGAGCACCGAAGATGCTTTTGAACTGTGGTGTTGGAGAAGACTCTTGAGAGTCCCTTGGACTGCAAGAAGATCCAACCAGTCCATTCTGAAGGAGATCAATCCTGGAATTTCTTTGGAAGGAATGATGCTAAAGCTGAAACTCCAGTATTTTGGCCACCTCATGCGAAGAGTTGACTCATTGGAGAAGACTGTGATGCTGGGAGGGATTGAGGGCAGGAGGAGAAGGGGACGACAGAGGATGAGATGGCTGAATGGCATCACTGACTTGATGGGTGTGAGTCTGAGTGACCTCCGGGAGTTGGTGATGGACAGGGAGGCCTGGCATGCTGCGGTTCATGGGGTCGCAAAGAGTCGGACACGACTGAGCGACTGATCTGATCTGATCTGATCTGGTCTACTTTCTATCTCTATGGATCACCTTTTTTTATTATTACACTTTAATGGAATCACACAACATGTGGCCTTTTATATCCTCTTTTCATGTGGCTTCTTTCACTTGGCATAATATTTTTGAGTTTCATCCGTGTGGTGGTACCTGTTATCACTTTATTCTCTTTTTATTATCGAAAAATATTTCATTGTATGGGTAGACCACTTTTTTTTATCCATTTTTTCAATGGATGGACATTTCCAGTTTTTCACTATTGTAAATAATGCTTCTGATAAGCATTTGTGTCCTTGTCTTTATGGAAACAAATGCTGTTGCTTTTCTTGGTGGATTTCTAGGAATGGAACTGCTGGATTTTATGATAAGTATTCTTTGGTAAGTTCCAAAGAATAGCAAGGAGACAGAAAAAAACCTTCCTCAGTGATCAATGCAAAGAAATAGAGGAAAACAATAGAATGGGAAAGATTAGAGATCTCTTCAAGAAAATTAGAGATACCAAGGGAACATTTCAAGCAAAGATGGGCTCAATAAAGGACAGAAATATTATGAGCCTAATGGCTCAGAGGTTAAAGGATTTGCCTCCAATGCGGGAGACCCGGGTTTGATCCCTGGGTTGGGAAGATCCCCTGGAGAAGGAAATGGCAACCCACTCCAGTGTTCTTGCCTGGAAAATCCCATGGATGGAGAATCCTGGTAGGCTATAGTCCATGGGGTCGCAAAGAGTCAGACACGACTGAGCAACTTCACTCACTCAACAGAAACATAAGGTATTAAGAAGAGGTGGCAAGAAAACATTGAAGAACTATACAAAAAAAGATCTTCACGACCCAGAAAACCTTGATGGTGTGATCACTCACCTAGAGCCTTATGGTGCAAAGTCAAGTGGGCCTTACAAAGCATCACTATGAAAAAAGTTAGTAGAGGTGATGGAATTCCACCTAAGCTATTTCAAACCCTAAAAGGTAATGCTGGGCTCAATATGCCAGCAAATATGGAAAACTCAGCAGTGGCCACAGGGCTGGAAAAGTTGTTTTCATTCCAATCCCAAAGAAAGGCAATGTTAAAGAATGCTCAAACTACCTCACAATTGCACTCGTTTCACATGATAGCAAAGTAATGCGCAAATTCTCGAACCTAGACTTCAACAGTATGTGAACCAAGAACTTCCAGACATTGAAGCTGGATTTAGAAAAGGCAGAGGAACCAGAGATCAAATTGTTAACATCTGTTGGATCATAGAAAAAACAAGAGAATTCCAGAAAAACATCTATTTCTGCTTCATTGACTATGCTAATGCCTTTATCGGAGAAGGCAGTGGCAAGCCACTCCAGTACTCTTGCCTGGAGAGTCCCAAGGATGGAGGAGCCTGGTAGGCTTCAGTTCATGGGGTCGCTACAAGTCGGATGCGACCGAGCAACTTCACTTTCACTTTTCACTTTCATGCTTTGGAGAAGGAAATGGCAACCTACTCCAGTGGTTCTTGCCTGGAGAATCCCAGGGACGGCAGAGCCGGTTGGGCTGCCGTCTATGGGGTCGCACAGAGTTGGACACGACTGAAGTGACTTAGCATAGCATAGCATAATGCCTTTGTGTGGATGACAGCAAACTGTGGAAAATTCTTTAAGAGATGGGAATACCAGATCAACCTCACCTGCCTCCTGAGAAACCTGTATATGAGTCAAGAAGCAACAGTTAAAACTGGACATGGAACAATGGACTGGATCAAAATTGGGAAAGGAGTATGTTAAGGCTGTATTTTGTCACCCTGCTCATTTAACTTATATGTAGAGTACATCATGAGAAATGCTGGGCTGGATGAAGCACAAGCTGGACTCAAGATTGCCAGGAGAAATATCAATAACCTCAGATATGCAAATGACAAAACCCTTATAGCAGAAAATGAAGAGGAACTAAAGAGCCTTTTGATGAAAGTGAAAGAGGAGAGTGAAAAAGCTGCCTTAAACTCAGCATTCAAAAAACTAACATCATGGCAGTCAGTCCCATTACTTCATGACAAATAAATGGGGAAACAATGGAAACAGTGACAGACTTTATTTTCTTGGGCTCCAAAATCACTGCAGATGGAGACTGCAGCCATGAAATTAAAAGACGCTTGCTCCTTGGAAGAAAAGCTATGATAAACCTAGACAGTATTAAAAAGCAAAGACATCACTTTGCCAACAAAGGTCCATCTAGTCAAAGCTATGGTTTTTCTGATAG
Organism: Tragelaphus eurycerus; assembly: GCA_935064755.1. Classification (NCBI taxonomy): domain Eukaryota; kingdom Metazoa; phylum Chordata; class Mammalia; order Artiodactyla; family Bovidae; genus Tragelaphus; species Tragelaphus eurycerus. Next base: position 19,010,043 of record CAKXYN010000003.1, read on the forward strand.
TCATATATGGATGTGAGAATTGAACCATAAAGAAGGCTGAGGGCCGAAGAATTGATGCTTTTGAACTGTGGTGCTGGATAAGACTCTTGAGAGTCCCTTGGATTGCAAGGAGATGAAACCAGTCCATCCTAAAGGAAATCAGTCCTGAATATTCAGTGGAAGGACTGATGCTGAAGCTCCAATACTTTGACCACTTTATGTGAAGAGTCAATTCATTCGAAAAGACCCTGATTCTGGGAAAGACTGAAGGCACAGGAGGAGAAGGGAATGACAGAGGAAGGCATGGCATCATGCCATGGCATCACTGAGTCAATGGACATGATTTTGAGCAAGCTCTGGGAAATGGTGAAGGACAGGGAGGCCTGGTGTGCTATAGTCCATGGGGTTGCAAAAGTTGGACACAACTGAGTGACTGAACAATGAATAGCAATGGCAAGTATATATCTAACTCTTTTAAGAAACTTCCAGACTGTTTTCTAGAGTGTCTGTGCCATGTTATATTCCCACCAGGAACTCGTGGGGGTTCGGTTTCTCCACAGCCTTGCCAGTCCTTGGTCCTGTCAGCCTTTTTGACTCTAACCACTGTAGTAGGTGTGTCATGTGACATCTCATATTCTCTTTATTTACATTTCTCTAAAGACTAGTGATATCCAGCACCTCTCCTTCCTGTTTTGCTTCCCACTCTCTTAGTTCAGAAGTTCAGATCCTCCTCTCCTCCCACTTAGCTTACGAAATATAATAGTTGATGTGGTATTTACAGCTTTTCTTGACCCAGAACACCTCCCCCTTTGCCCTTGTTTGATAAGGGACCCTCTTTTCCTCCGGAAACCCCATTACATATAATTCATGTGTGGCTGAGCCTGCCTCTCTCACTCGTAGTATCGTGGAAACCAGGCCTGGTAAACTGGAAAACTGCTACTGCTACTGCTAGGTCACTTCAGTCGTGTCCGACTCTGTGCGACCCCATAGACGGAAGCTCACCAGGCTCCCCCGTCCCTGGGATTCTCCAGGCAAGAACACTGGAGTGGGTTGCCATTTCCTTCTCCAATGCATGAAAGTGAAAAGTGAAAGTGAAGTCGTTCAGTCGTGTCAGACTCTAGCCACCCCATGGACTGCAGCCTACCAGGCTCCTCCATCCATGGGATTTTCTTGGCAAAAGTACTGGAGTGGGGTGCCATTGCCTTCTCCGAAACTGGAAAACAATATTTCCAAAACAAAGTGTTTGGTTTAAGGCTGGGATTGTCACCTTTCCCTTGGCAGGAATCTTTCTGCAGAACCTTGGAAAATAAAACTAATCAAACAGCCTAACTTTATTCATTGCAAAAATTCAAAATCAAGTAAAGTAAGTGCCTTTGGAATTATGTGTGTGGGTGTATATAAATACACACAAAAAATTCTATGGACTCCTTGACTATAAGACTCCCTTTATGGGCAAGAGGAAAATTCCCCTTTCCATAATACACTGTCAAGAAACTTTTATGTCATTTTATGTTTTATCCTTCTGAAATATTCCCTTCTTGCCCTAATATTAACTGGGGGTTTGGTTTGGAGGGGAGGGGGTGACTGGTTCTCACAAAATGCTCAGGATTGCTGTTGACAGTCTCCTATAGTGCTTGGGAAAATAAGGCTGCCTGAAACACTTAGATTCTGTATAACCAATGGTCTAACTGGAACTACCTGCCTCTTCTTATCATGGGAACTTTAGACAAGTTATATAACCTTGCTATGCCTTATTTGTGCCATCAGTAAAATGGGGTTAGTGATAGTTTCCATTTTATATATTTGACATGGTGATTAAATATATTGCCCATATTGCAAAATGCTCAAAACAGTGCCACATACTAAATGCTCAGTAAGTGATAAACATGTGTTTGCAGGTGCACACATCACAGGCGCCATTAACAACCAACCTAGGCAACAGGCAGAAAGAAGAGGTTCCGAAACTTCTGAGACTTTCTTGTCCCACTTGGCAACTGACTTTTTTATCTTTATTCGCTTCTTTGGTGATTCCATTCAATCTTATGATTTAAATACTATCTACATATTAATTGCTCAAATTTATATCATACATTCACTGCAGATTATAATATCCAATGATATATTCACCATCTCCACTGGGAAATCTAATTGACCTTCCAGATCTTCCCTCTACACTTGCTCCTCTGTCAGCCTCTCTCATCCACTGTTTCAGGATAAAAATCTCAGCATTATCCTTCACCTGTCTGTTTCTCCCATCCCCTATTCCAGATTGTCAAAAGTTCCTGATGTGTGTACATTCAAAATATGACAAAATGGTACCACTCCTAACCATCTCTACTGTCTCTACTCTTATTACCAGGTCCAGGGAACGTGTCCTCCCGGGTTCCTGTAATAGCCTTCTCCTGATTTCCATGCTTCAACTCTTGTGCCTCTGGAGTCCAATCTCTCCAAACTAATAGGTCTCATAATGCAGGTCAAATCAGATCAGATCAGATCAGTCGCTCAGTCGTGTCCGACTCTTTGCAACCCCATGAACTGCAGCACGCCAGGCCTCCCTGTCCATCACCAACTCCCAGAGGTCACTCAGACTCACATCCATCGAGTCAGTGATGCCATCCAGCCATCTCATCCTCTGTTGTCCCCTTCTCCTCCTGCCCCCAATCCCTCCCAGTATCAGAATCTTCTCCAATGAGTCAACTCTTTGCATGAGGCGGCCAAAATACTGGAGTTTCAGCTTCAGCATCATTCCTTCCAAAGAAATCCCAGGGCTGATCTCCTTCAGTTTTGCCAAGAAAATGCACTGGTCATAGCAAATACCCTCTTCCAACAATACAAGAGAAGACTCTATACATGGACATCACCAGATGGTCAACACCAAAATCAGATTGATTATATTCTTTGCAGCCAAAGATGGAGAAGCTCTATACAATCAGCAAAAACAAGACCAGGAGCTGACTGTGGCTCAGACCATGAACTCCTTATTGCCAAATTCAGACTTAAATTGAAGAAACTAGGGAAAACCACTAGACCATTCAGGTATGACCTAAATCAAATCCCTTATGATTATACAGTGAGAAATAGATTTAAGGGCCTAGATCTGATAGATAGAGTGCCTGATGAACTATGGAATGAGGTTCGTGACATTGTACAGGAGACAGGGATCAAGACCATCCTCATGGAAAAGAAATGCAAAAAAGCAAAATGGCTGTCTGGGGAGGCCTTGCAAATAGCTGTGAAAAGAAGAGAAGCGAAAAGCAAAGAAGAAAAGGAAAGATATAAACATCTGAATGCAGAGTTCAAAAGAATAGCAAAAAGAGATAAGAAAGCCTTCTTCAGCAATCAATGCAAAGAAATAGAGGAACACAACAGAATGGGAAAGACTAGAGATCTCTTCAAGAAAATCAGAGATACCAAAGGAACATTTCATGCAAAGATGGGCTCAATAAAGGACAGAAATGGTATGGACCTAACAGAAGCAGAAGATATTAAGAAGAGGTGGCAAGAATACACAGAAGAACTGTACAAAAAAGAGCTTCACGACCCAGGTAATCATGATGGTGTGATCACTCACCTAGAGCCAGACATCCTGGAATGTGAAGTCAAGTGGGCCTTAGAAAGCATCACTACGAACAAAGCTAGTGGAGGTGATGGAATTCCAGTGGAACTACTCCAAATCCTGAAAGATGATGCTGTGAAAGTGCTGCACTCAATATGCCAGCAAATTTGGAAAACTCAGCAGTAGCCACAAGATTGGAAAAGGTCAGTTTTCATCCCAATCCCAAAGAAAGGCAATGCCAAAGAGTGCTCAAACTACCGCACAATTGCACTCATCTCACACGCTAGTAAAGTAATGCTCAAAATTCTCCAAGCCAGGCTTCAGTAATATAATGCAAGTCAGATGGTGTCATTTCCCTGCTCAAAACTTTCCTATGGCTTTTCATTTCACTCAGATTAAAAATTGCATTCTATGTTGTTCTAAACCAATATGCCATAGAGATCTGGCCATTGCTGGCTCTTTGACATTAATTATATTTACTGTGCTTCACCCCATGCCACCACTGACTTCATCTCAGCTATGCTAGTCTCTTTCTGACTTGTGAACCATTAGGCCTTTGTGTTGATGGTCTCCAGGGCCCGGAAACTCTTGTCCCCAGATATTCACACTGCGAATTCCCTCATGTTCTTCAAGTATTTACTCAGTTCAGTTCAGTTCAGTCATTCAGTCGTGTCCAACTCTTTGTGACCCCATGAGCCACAGCACGCCAGGCCTTCCTGTCCATCACCAACTCCCAGAGTTCACTGAAACTCATGTCCATCGAGCCAGTGATGCCATCCAGCCATCTCATTCTCTGTTGTCCCCTTCTCCTCCTTCCCTCAATCTTTCCCAGCATCAGGGTCTTTTCAAATGAGTCAACTCTTTGCATCAGGTGGCCAGAGTATCAGAGTTTCAGCTTCAACATCAGTCCTTCCAGTGAACACCCAGGACTGACCTCCTTGTATCACCCTATTAATCAGCATCACCCTCTTTAAAACTGCAAACTGCCACCCCAACTCCTTATCTTGCCATTATTTCTTTATTGTATGATCAAATTACATTTTTAATCTTCTAATATACTATATACATTATACCTACTTATTTTTTTCTATGTAATGTTTACTTTCCATCCTTTCTAACCAGATTATAAGCCACATAAAGACAAAGCATTTTTTAGAGGGGATGGTTAGGGATCTGGATTGTCTCCTGATGTGTTTCAGGAAAGGAGCACACACTCAATATATACTTGTTGAAAGAATACATTTTAGACCCTGGCCATGAATTAATTCACTTTTTTTGTGTGCTTTGTCATTACATCCAAATCGCCCACTATAGAAATGACTATGACATGGAGATTTTTGTACACATGAGTAGGAGTGGCAACCTGTAGAGAAATGTGAGTGCTTTTTGGCCAATCTGTCTTTAGCCCTTTGATCTTGTGCTCTCCTCAACCCCAAGTCAGTTGGTCCTGAGAAGTGATTGGGAGTCCGACAGACAATGCAGGCCAGATTTTTTCACTGATTAATAAAATGGGTAGAAAAGATCGCTGAGACCATAAAGAAATCGTGGAGAAGAACAAGTCCTTCTTTTAACCCCTTGTCCAAATCCAATATATATGATTAAAACTATGCATCAGTAGTGCTTAATAAAATAGCACCTTAATTTTCTCAGCCAAAAAGAAATTGATTCTTATCCTGTTCAAAATGTCGTTGACTTCAGCTACATAAAATAAAGTAAAATTAGAAGTTCACTTTATTTTAAAAAGAAGGATGACATCCATCTATAATGAAATAATTGGAGTGGAATGCAGTTACGCCCTTAGACTCAACAAGAGCCAGACCACCTTGGTCTCCCTGCCTTAGAGGGCTCTTCCCTAGGTTTTACCCATCCTGTTCCTTCCCACAGGCAAGGAGCCCATGCTTCCTCATCCATCCTCCTGTCTAAACTCTGCCCAGTTGTCAGGACCCTGGAATCTGCTGCCCAAATGACCCTGGGCCATCTTTAAGCACTTGCAGGGTCTGTGTACACCCTGGATCTAAGTGGTCTAGGTGGACAGGGGTGGCTGATTTGCAAATTGAGCTCTGAGGGACAGACTGTAGTGCCCACTAATAAGTACAAGAAGGTCCTTCCTAGGGTAGAATCCAGCTAGGAGTGAGAAGGGGACTGACCAGAGACCCAGGGCTGGACCCAAAATTCCTGGGCTGACACATTCCAGCCTGAAACTCCAAGTCACCATAGAATTTTATTAGAATCTAACATTCTAAGTCACAAAGATATATATATTCACTAGGAGAATAGAATAGAACTGATCTATCACATGTTTGGAAATTTCAACGATAACTTCTAACTGGTAAAAAAAAGAAATTGAAACCCATCTCCAACCCATCACACACATATGCAGGAAGTGGAATGATGTGAAACCCATCTGGTTCCCAAGGAATCTTCTTCTCAGCTACAGTTAGAGAGGGATGATGCTGTGCTACATCACCATGACGATTAGTGAAGTGGGTTTTTCCTGCCTCTTGTCCTCCAGGGTCATGGGGAGGGACATTTTGTTCTGAATGATCTGGTCAGTGACATTCTAAGGAAACCCCACTCCTGATTCTGAAGCATACCATACAACATTTTATCTGGGAAAAGAAACCTAATATTTTTAGATAATGACATCCAACAACTCAGTAGGACATGGCCTGGTACCATGGTACCTAGTACTGTCAAATTTCATCTTGAAGAGCAAATTTTGTATGGTTTTATTTCTAGTATGATAAAGTAACTTCATTTTCAGTAACAAATCAAACACAGGTTTCACTGAGGTGATGAGACAGGCCTGCAGAAGACAGAGCATGACAGGAGGGGTACAGCTTTCTGCAGTGTTATAAGCAGTGGGTGATAAGAGATGCCACAGATGGCGATATCTGTCAAAGGTGAAACATTGTATCCTCAAACATTGATGAATTGCCCTGTGGCTAAAGAATCCTCTTCAGAAAAGAAGAGGGGAAACGTTACGTTTTTCTGACAGACTAAACAGATGACAATTTCTTTATTTTCACCTTGAGTCAAGACAATTTAAAAATTTTTATACTGTCTCATGGACAAATAAGCTCCTATCTCAAAGAAAAAGAAATGCAAGAAGGCAAAGTGACCATTACAAATAGCTGAGAAGAGAAGAGAAGTGAAAAGTAAGGGATAAAGGGAAAGATATACGCAACTGAATGCAGAGTTCCAGAAAAGAGCAAGGAGAGAAAAGAGAGCTTTCTTAAATGAGCAGTGCAATGAAGTAGAGGAAAACAATAGAATGGGAAAGACTAGAGATCTCTTTAAGAAAATTGGAGATATCAAGGGAATATTTCATGCAAGGACAGGCATGATAAAGAACAGAAACAGAAAGGACCTAAATGAAGCAGAAGAGATTAAGAAGAGATGGCAAGAGTACACAGAAGAACTATACAAAAAAAAAAAAAGTCTTAATGATCCAGATAATCATGATGGCGTGGTCACTCACCTAGAGCCAGACATCCTGGAGTGTGAAGTCAAATGGGCCTCAGGAAGCATTATTACCAACAAAGCTAGTGGAGGTGATGTATTTCCAGCTGAGCTATTTCAAATCCTAAAAGATGATGCTGTTAAAGTGCTGCACTCAATATGTCAGCAAATTTGGAAAACCCAGCAGGGGCCACAGGACTGGAAAAAGTCAGTTTTCATTCCAATCCCAAAGAAGGGCAATGCCAAAGAATGTTCATACTACCCGAAAATTGTGCTCACTTCACATGCTAGCAAGGTAATGGTCAAAACCCTCCAAGCTAGGCTTCACTAGTATATGAACCAAGAACTTGCAGATGTGCAAGCTGAATTTAGAAAAGGCAGAGGAACCAGAGATCAAATGGCCAGTATTCGTTGGATCAAAGAAAAAGCAAGGGAATTCCAAAAAAAAAAAAAAAAAAATCTGCTTCATTGACTAGAGTAAAGCCTTTGATTGTGTGGCTCACAACAAACTGTGGAAAATTCTTCAAGAGATGGGAATACCAGATCGCCTTACCTGCTGTATGCTGATAAAGAAGCAACAGTTAGAACCAGACATGGAACAACAGACTGGTTCCAAATTGGGAAAGGAGTTCGTCAAGGCTGTGTATTGTCACCCTGCTTATTTAACTTATATGCAGAATACGTCATGAGAAATGCTGGGCTGGATGACTCACAAGCTGGACTCAAGACTGCCAGGAGAAACACCAACAACCTCAGAAATGCAGATGATACCACTCTAATGGCAGAAAACAAAGAAGAACTAAAGAGCTCTTGATGAAGGTGAAAGAAGAGAGTGAAAAAGATAGCTTAAAACTCAGAATTTGAAAAACTAAAATCATGGCATCTGGTCCCATCACTTCATGGCAAATAGATGGGGAAAAAGTGGAAACAGTGGCAAATTTTATTTTCTTGGGCTCCAAAATCACTGCAGACAATGACTGCAGCCATGAAATCATGAAATTTAAAAGACACTTGCTCCTTTGAAGAAAAGCTATGACAAAACTAGACAGTGTATTAAAAAGCAGAGACATCACTTTGCTGACAAAGGTCTATTTGGTCAAAGCTATGGTTTTTCCAGTAGTCGTGTATGCATGTGAAAGTTGGACCATAAAGAAGGCTGGGTGCTAAAGAAATGAGGCTTTCAAATTGTAGTGTTGGAGAAGACTCTTGAGAGTCCCTTGGATTGCAAGGAGATCAAACCAGTCAATCCTAAAGGAAATTGACCTGGACTATTCATTGGAGGGGCTGATGCTGAGGCTGAAGCTCCAATACTCTGGCCACTGGATGCAAAGACTCTGATGCTGGGAAAGATGGAGGGCAGGTAGAGAAGGGAAAGACAGAGGGTGAGATGGCTGGATGGCATCACTGACTCAGCGGACATGAGTTTGAGCAAACTGTGGGAGAAGGAAAGGACAGGGAAGCCTGGCATACTGCAGTTCATGGAGTCACAAAGATCAAACATAGCTTAGTGACTGAACTATAATAGCAACAAAATGAGGAAGAGATGGGATGGAGGGAGGGAGGTAAGAAAGGTGTGCTTATTGTGAGAGCCTTGAGTTGCCATTGACCCTTGAAGATTATTTCCAAGGTATTCATTGGTTTTGTTGCTTCCATGTTCCAATCAGCTTTAAGGGCGGGATACTTTACTAAATTCTAGATAAATCTCTGAGGTGGGAAATTGTTGATGTCCTTTGGTTTAACCGACAGGTGACACCATGGCTCAGTTGACCATTTAGCACTTAACAGAAGTAGCCTTTCATTCTTTGGCTGGTATGTGGTGGCATGGGGAGGGTGGATATTAGAATGGAAGAGAACACAGGGAATTCTTGCAGACCACAGGCTCCTGTTGCTCCTAACCTGAGTTAATACTTTCTCTAATGAGAATCAGGTGCATTGAGCATATTATTAAGAAGGTGTGAAAAGAAAATATCTCCTGCCATATTAATAAAAAGAAATTTTACAGCCATCAATGATTTCTGGTCTCCCCAAACTGGGATCCAGTGGATGCTGCTAGCTGCTACCCGCCACGGTGATTGCTGAAGAGCTGGGGAAATGCAAGAAGCAGCCATCTGCCACTCCTTAAGGTGAACAAGAAAACAGGATTGGCCCCAGATATCTGAGATGCATATTAGAGGAATGAATTCAGTGAGCCCAGAGGCTTACATCTTCCCATTCAAAGAATGATAAATTCCTTCTCTTGATACCTGATCTTTGATGTTCGGACTGCCTGCTCCCTTTGTTGCACACTTGTATATAGCCTGACTTCCCCTCCTGCCTTCTTGGAGCAGTTTTCTCAGAGCTACTGAGATGTTGTCTCCAGGGCTTAGAGTCCTAAACCTTCCCACCAAATAAATTACTCTCTTCTTTCAGGTTGTGACTGTATTTTTTGGTTGACAAAGGTCATTTTAATTTATCTTACTGCTCATGTTCCTACTTCTTCATGTAACTAGAGCTGAGTATGACTTGATTTGTCGAGTCTTATTCTGAAGCATTTTCTCATGTTTTCTTTCTTTCTTCCCTTATCCCAACTGCATGCATATGCCCATTCTTTATATTCTAATAAGTGATTGTGAATCATCATTGTAACTCGACTCTGAAAATCTTGAACTGATGCACTTCAACACCAGCTAGCTGATAATCATCAAATCTTCACATCTAGTCATTTTTTCCCCCTCTGAATAGATATTCTGTGAAAAAAGTCATGGTATCTCTGCATATGTGGATTGCTTTACTGTACTCATTGAAACCAACACTACTTGATTACCTCTGAGCCTTTAGTCTTAGAAGTGTTTTTATTGTTGTCCTAGGAGATATCTGTCACACTTGTATAAATAATCTTCAGTAAACAAAAATTAAGTATCTACAATATGATATCAGAAATTCACGTAGTTTGTAAACTCAGTGAAAAATATTCTTCCGATTTTTTATCAACCTGTCCCAAGCCACATCCCCATTCTCTCCTTCTTTAGAAGATGTTCAATTCTCCCTTATGCTCCTCTCTCATTTTCTTTCCCTCTTCTTTTTTTTTTTTTAAGCCACTCTGTTTATCAGTAATTGATATGTTAAAAGCTGTATACTTTAATGTATACAACTTGATGAGCTTCGGGGTAAGTATTCATCCATGAAGCCATCATCATTATCAAGGGCACAGATATGTGCATCATCTCCCAAATTTCCTCTTACCCCTTTTGTTGTCACTGTTGTTTAGCTCCTTGCATCTGACTCTTTTGTGACCACATGGATTCTGCCAGGCTCCTCTCTCCATGGGATTTCCCAGGCAAGAATGCTGGAGTGGGTTGCCATTTCCTTTTCCAGATTATCTAACTGGTCCAGGGATTGAACCTGACTATACGGAGAAGGCAATGGCACCCCACTCCAGTACTCTTGCCTGGAAAATCCCATGAACGGGGGAGCCTGGTAGGCTGCAGTCCATGGGGTCGCTAAGAGTTGGACATGACTGAGTGACTTCACTTTCACTTTTCGCTTTCATGCATTGGAGAAGGAAATGGCAACCCACTCCAGTGTTCTTGCCTGGAGAATCCCAGGGACGGGGGAACCTGGTGGACTGCCGTCTATGGGGTCTCACAGAGTCGGACATGACTGAAGTGACTTAGCAGCATACCTTTATTATTACTTTTTTTTTTTTTGCTTGGTAAATAAAAAACAAAAACACAAGATCTCACCTCTTGGCAAATTTCAGGTTGTCAATACAGTATTGATAGCTAAAGACACTATGCTAAGACCAGTTGATTTCCAGAACTTTAATTTGTCTTGAGTAAGTGAAACTTTGTAACCTTAACCATCATTTCCAATTTCTCACTCTCCCACCCCAGGAAACCACCATTCTATTTCTGATTCTATGAGCTTCATTAGGATTTTACATATAAGTGAGTTCATGCACTATTTTATTTTTTATGTCTGGCTTATTTCACTTGGCATAATATCCTTCAGGTTCATCTGTATTATCACAAATATTTCCTTCTTTTTTAAGGCTAAACACTCTATTGTATGTATCCACTTCATTCTCTGTATCCATTTTCTAATGGAATTTGATGGTAACAAGATTTCTGCATCTCAAGCCAGAGTCTTTTAACCATGATGTTAGGAAAAATTGAGACACCAGATATACAAAGGCAGATGCTTTGAGATAATAGACACATGGGTTTCTGTGTAATGACATTTTGTCAGGCCATGGTGCATGGGAGACAATGGTGCACATCTTCTGAAGAACATGGAAGGATGCTTTTCTAGAGTGTATTGTGCAATGAGTTTTCATTTCTCTATATCACAGTTCTAAACCATGCAGCTGAGTTTCATTGCCCTAGAAAAAAAATCAGTACTGGATAAGACTATAGTTAATCCACAGCGGGAACACCCATACCATCATCTTGCTATGCCCTTGAACACACTCCTGAACAGTCCCTGCAGAGCCGCTTCACTGCTTTAGTCTGTGTGCAGTCTTCCCAAATGACGCCATCCAAAATGGCTTCAAGTCTGCCGCTTTTGAACCTGAAAAATTAGCATCCCAACTTAAATGCTTGGTTCAGTTTGTTCAAAATTGCCAGCCCTACATAGATGAGCAGTTTATCACACTAGCATTACCTAGTGGTTAGAAGAATGAGCTTTCCTAGCAAATGCGCTTGGACTTGAAGTGCAGATTCCTCCATATCCTTTCTTGGTGCGTCATCAAAGGAAATAATTTCCTGAATTCTTTCATCATCTATAAAAGGTGGGATTATACTCGTACCTGTGGGGCTGTAAAAATTAAATAAGACCCCGTGTATCAAGTATTTTCACATCACTAGAGCCCTATAAATATTAGCTGCGGCTCAACAGTAAAGAATCCACCTGCAGTGCAGGAGATGTGGCTTCAATCCCTGGGTCAGAAAGATCCCCTGGAGGAAGAAATGGCAACCCACACCAATGTTCTTGCCTGGAGAATCCCATGGACAGAGGAGCCTGATGGGCTATAGTCCATGGGGTTGCAAAAGAGTAGGACATGACTTAGCAACTAAAAAACAACAACATCACAATTATATAATAATTATTGTACTATCCTGGTAAGCAAACTTGTCTTGAATTATTCAACACATATGGTCATTTAGATTTCATATGGGTTTTAACCCAGGTAGGTTATTAAACCCAGAAAAGAGCTTATATTTATGTGGGTCTTTCAACTCAGCACCTGGTGTAATCAGTTCAGTTCAGTCACTCAGTCGTGTCTGACTCTTTGCGACCCTGTGGACTGCAGCACACCAGGCTTCCCTGTCCATAACCAACTCCTGGAGCTTGCGCAAACTCATGTGCATTAAGTTGGTGATGCCATCCAACCAGCTCATCCTCTGTCATCCCTTCTCCTCCTGCCTTCAATCCCTCCCAGCATCAGGGTCTTTTCCAATGAATCAGTTCTTCGCATCAGGTGGCCAAATTATTGGAGCTTCAGCTTCAGCACCAGTCCTTCCAAAGAATGTTCAGGGCTGATTTCCTTTGGGATTGACTGGTTTGATCTCCTTGCTGTCCAAGGGACTCTCAAGAGTCTTCTCCAATACCATAGTTCAAAGGCATCAATTCTTCGGTGCTCAGCTCATGACCCTGTAAACAACACCTAGTGTAATAGCTTGTCATTAAAAATTCCATTTGTGAATCTCATTTTTTTCTCATTCTTCTTTCATAAGGTCTTTATTCAAGATTAGCTGTCCAAGATGATTTGATCTTTATGAAATAAACAAATTTCAATTTATGCAGCAGCCTTCTTTTCCTCTGTGATGGGTTTCTTTTCTGTGAACTTCTTTTCAGCTGCTGATTTCTTGATCACTGCAGCCTTTATTTTTTTTTCCCACCAAAGACTTCGTCAGCTTCTTAATGCCAACAGCCTTCTTTCCTTTTGTTCCCACCACAGACTTCTTGTCTGGAACCCATTTTTCATCTGATTTGGCTTCTAATGCTACTGCTGCCCTATCCATTTGAATTTGGTGGTTCTTGTTCTGGCAAAGAGTGGTGTTCCGGCTCAAGGTCTTTGCATATGAGTTTAGCTTCGATATGATTTGTTAATCACATTTCAGAGTGTTCAGAATAACTCTAAACTTTTTAGAGGATAGAATCTTCCTTTCCCCTACATAATCATCATATAATTATTTTGTACTTCCTATATGCCTGACCTTATGTTAGGCAGTTTACGCATTTCGTCTGTAACCCTTAAGCAATGTGACAGACCTGACATAAGAATACATGATAGACAAATATCTGATGAGTTTGAATAAATATACTTGAGTAAGACTGTGGAGAGTGCATAACTGGGGTCATGGTGATTCATTCATTCATTCAACAAATATTTCTTGATCTCCTCTATTCTACCTGCTCTTCTAGGTCCTAAGTTTGCAATGATAAACAAGACCCATCCTTGTAGAAGGAAAGCAGGCAATTAACTAATGAACAGACCAGTAAGAAAATTCTGGATGGTGGTAAATGATATAAAGGAAATAAAACAAGGCAATAGTATAGAAAGAATTTAGGATGTGGAGGAAGAAATATGAGAGTGGTTGATCACAGGCAATTTGTGGGAGGGCCTTTTGTGCCAGCCTCAGCTTTGCATAATTTTAAAACATAAGTTGCTAAAGAGTACTCCTTACAAAAACAAAGGTGTATATAATACTATGGGGATTTTGCTGTGAAAAGAAGAGAAATGAGGTGGAAGCAGGAGAAGGAGGGAAGTCAGGAGAGGTTCTAAATGACCAAATAGAGGAATGATGTAAATCATGTAAAGACCCTGATGCTGGGAAAGATTGAAGACAGGAGAAGGGGGTGACAGAGGTTGAGATGGTTGGATGGCCTCACTGACTCGATGGACATGAGTTCAAGTGCTCTCCGGGAGTTGGTGATGGACAGGGAATCCTGGCATGGAAGCCTGGTGTGCTGCAGTCCATGGGGTCACAACAAGTTGGACATGACTGAGTGACTGAATTCAACTGACGTAAATCAGGAAGAGATTCTGTACTTGAGCACCCAGAGCCTGGCTGCTTTCTGGTTCCTTCGTTCTAGGCTCTCCGAGGGCGTGGAGAGTTGTCAGGATCTCATATCAGAGGTCTGCTCCTGGAGTGTCCTCCCCACTTTCTTAAATGAGAGGCTTACTTCTATCATTTCATTCATCTCCTAACCCTGAGAGCAGCATTTGCATGTGGTTAATATTCAAAAGATATTTACTGAATAAAGCTTTATGAAGAATTATTGGTTTGTTCAAGTGAACGTGTTTAATTAGTAGTCTGTCTAGCAGCCCTGTGACCTTGAGTTAATTACTTCATCTCTTGGACTCTCAGATTTCTCATCTGTGAAATGCAGTGATAATGAGTGTCCCCCTGGGACTGGATGAGAGATGGGCAGAATGCCTCAGTCAAGTCCAAGTTGATTCTCCCATGTTCTGGGGGTTCCTTGCTCTAGGGGTGGTTGGCGGGGTAGATGGAATGGAGCGAGGGAGGTAAAGAGACCCGGGTCAGAGAGGCAACACAGGGGAATCTCACTGCACTCATGTCACCATTTCCCCACTGCCTTGGTCGGTCGGTGAACAGGTGTGGAGAGTGGGGGAGGGCTGAGAGACCAGCAGGCACATTAGCACTGTCGAGCTGGCTTACTGTTTTCACCCATATGGTAATAAATCAATGCAGGGTTTGCCATTTTAATTAGTCTTCTTTCAGTCTGGAAAGTCAAGGCTGTGAAGTGCTGATAGGGAGCTGAAAAATTACCTGGGAACAAGTAACCTGAAGGAGTGCTGCTGGTCTCTGGGGACAGAAGGGGTGCGTGGACAGCTCTCCACTTCAGAAAGGGAAGGTTCCCCTTGGGGGGAAGGCTGGCACGAGGAAGGTGGGGAGCTGAATTAACCTCTTTCCTGCTTGCCCTCATTCAGCCCTGTGGTGAACTGTAGGGAAGTGAAGGTAGAGGGGAAAGTGAGGGAAGCGGGGTCTATCTAGTCCAAAGTGAAGATGCAGAAATGAAATACACAAAACAGTTGCAGAAACAGTGCCCTCAAAGTCAGAATATCGAAAACCAAGTAAAGCTAATCAAAGCCTTGTGTGTGCTTATATTCTGACTCTTTGTGACCCCATGGAGTGTAGCTCACCAGGCTCCTCTGACCATGGGATTCTCCAGGCAAAAATACTGGAGGGGGTTCCCATCCCTCCTCCAAGGAATCTTCCTAACCCAGGTCTCTGTCATTGCAAGTGGATTCTTTACCATCTGAGCCACCAGGGAAGCCCAATCAAAGCTCTAAAGTTTGTTAAAGAAAAAGTTGCCAATTGAATTGTGTTCCCTTGATTGTACTGTATCATAAATAAGCCCCCCCCCTTTTTTTTTTTTTTTTTGGCAAAGTCTCAGGGTAGAGTCAAAGCAAGGCAATTGCAAAGAGTAAGTTGTACAAGAGGCTTGCTGGCTTGTTAAGGGTGCTCATTGCTGTTTCCTAGTAGATTAATAAAGGGAGACATGACTCTGAGCCCTCCAAACAGGAAGTCCTGGCTGACCATTCTGAAATCAGCTCTTCCTTTCTCCAGCAATATCTAGAGTGGTCATTAACTTTCTCTTCATGATCTGATTTGATAGCAATAGTATTGATACAATGCGGCTCTTGGAAGAATCTCAATTCTTTTACTTACTTTGAATGAATGTATTGGCCTTTACTTACTTTGAATGTCCTAGGAAATCACTTAGCTCTGAGTCTTGGTTCCTTGTATACAATGGAAACAAAACACCTATTCTACCTGTCCCACAAAATGGTTTTGAGTATGTGATGATATGTTCCATACTAAAAAATAGAAGAATAATGGATTACTATTATTACCATTATTATCATTATAATTTATAGTAACAAAAAGCTATTTCTCTGGATTTCTTTAATGGAATTTCCAAATTTGGAAATGATCTTAATGTTCAGCTAGTTCAAAAAAAGTTCAGTCAGTCCAGTGTGTACTTCAATTCCAATCTT
Source organism: Tragelaphus eurycerus (assembly GCA_935064755.1). Lineage (NCBI taxonomy): Eukaryota > Metazoa > Chordata > Mammalia > Artiodactyla > Bovidae > Tragelaphus > Tragelaphus eurycerus. The sequence continues at coordinate 19,026,047 of CAKXYN010000003.1, forward strand.
TTTGACCAATTCTTGATAAGTTAATTACCTACTTTTTTCTTGAAACTTCAGTAAAATATACTGTCTCCCAAGGAAATCAGAGCTTTATTTAGCCAGCTCTAATATTTCATGCTCTAATTATCAAGTTGTGTAGAAATATTTAACTCCTACCGTTTAGTATTAGCTCTTCCTGTGAAAACCTTAATCCCTTTTCCAACATGATAACCCCTCGTGTTTTAACAAATCTCTTTTCTTTCCCCAGCGGCAAAGCCTGAGTGTATCCAAAAATTCTTCCAGTGATGCGGTTTTGGATTTCTTCATCATTCTAGTTGGTCAGTTCTAAGTATTCTTATTTTCTGTTTCTTAATATGTGTTCCCTGATCTAAATATCCAGAAACAGTATGATCAGTGTGCCCAAAAACACCACTTGATAGTTTTATCAACCAAATTTGCTTACCTTTCCCCAAGTCTTTATCTTGCTTTTTAGCACATATAAAATACCTTGTTTGTTTCTGTTTTGGCCACTTGTCTTCAATCTACAGTGTGCTGCTTTATGAAAGTCTTCTCTGAATGCTTTCATCCAGGTCTGTTTATCTCTGTCATTTCTAGACTTGGACACAGGAAAGTATGCAATCCAGGGAAATGGAATTAGGAAGATGAACAGAGAAACGGGCTTTCATGATCTCAGGGAGAGAAGACAAGGAAGCTGACTCTAAATATGAGAAAGATAGGCTTATGGGAAAGGGGCTACCTTTGCTTTATATTCATCTAAAGATTAGAACTGGGACCAGTCAGGGTTACTTCCTGGGGTAGTTTCCCAATCTTAGTCACAATGGTAAAGAGCATAGGATTTGGAACAGAGCAGACCTAAGTTCAAGTCCTGACTTGGCATCTTCCTGGTTCAGTGGTCTTAAGCAATTTTTCTGCATCCCTTTACAGTCTCAGGGTTTCCCTGGTGACTCAGATGGTAAAGAAACTGCCTGCAATGCAGGAGACTTGGGTTTGATCCCTAGGTTGGAAATATCCCCTGGATAAGGGAATGACTACCCACTGCAGTATTCTTGCCTGGAGAATTCCATGAACAGAGGAGCCTGGTGGGCTACAGTCCGTGGGGTTGCCCAAAGAGTTGGTACGATTGATCAACTAACACTTTCACGGCTTCAACGTTTTCCTCTATAAAATGAGGTTGATATTGTCAACTTCATTGTGCCTTTTCAGGACTAAGGGATATAGGCCAACCTGTGAATTAGCCCTCAGGATGTGCTCAATTGTCCAGGCCCCATGCATGCCATTTTTCTACATGTGTTAATTTGTCCTGCCTCAACTCATCTAACAAGAACAGTTCTACATAGTACATAAGGTTCATGTTCAGAAATAGTCACTCCTTCCCCATGACCCCCATGCAAAAAATGTGATTCTCCACTTCAACAATGGTAAACTTGGCTCTGAGAGTTGTTTTGGCCAGTGGGAAGTCAGCAGCCATAAAGCAGTAGAATCTTTTTTATTTTTTATTTTAAATTGGAGTATAGTTAATTTACAATGTTACATTAATTTCATGTGTATAGTACAGTGATTTAGTTATATATCTATATATCTACATCTATGGTGCTCAGTTGATCAGTCATGTCCAGTTCTTTGAGACTTCATAGGCTGTGGTCTGCCAGGGTCCTCTGTCCATGGAGTTTTCCAGGCAAGAATACCCAAGTGGGTTGCCATTTCCTAAAGAGCTGGACATGACTGAGTGACTGAACAACAACAATGAACCACATGTGTGTATATATGTGTGTGTGTGTATATATATATTTTGATTCTTTTCTTTTAAGGCAGTATAGTCTTGAAAAGTGTCTTCTTGCTTAAACTTACATTCTTGAACCTCTGCTATGCCCATAGAGAGAATATGCCTAAGGACAGACAACTCATCTCAGGAGGAGAGAGAAAGTCCTAAGGAACAGACTCTAACCATCCAGCTGAGCTCACCCCAGATCAGCAGCTCTCAAATGACCCCAGGCAGACGCAGATGGCTGGGCAAGTGCAGTTGAGATCAATAGTACTGGGCTGCCAACCAGCACAGCTGTGAGCCACATACAAGCATTTTTGTATGTTCCTGAGTTTTTGGCGGGATCTTCCAGGTGGGGCCAGTGTAAAGAACTTACCTGCCAATGTAGGACATGTAAGACACAGGAGTTTGATCCCTGGGTTGGGAAGATCCTTGCAGGAGGGCATGGCAACCCTCTCCAGTATTCTTGCCTGGAGAATCCCATGGACAGATGAGCCTGGTGGGCTATAGTCCACAGGGTCACAGAGAGTGATGCTGAGCGACTGAAGTGACTGAACGCAGCACGTACTGGGTTTTGCGGCTATTCTATGTGGAACAATACTGTGACCTTAGTTATCTGAAATAACTAGTAAACTAAAGATACAAATGGCTGACAAGATTTCATGTTTCCCCTCTTCTGAAAGACATGGGAAGCCAATATTTTCATTTGTTCAATAAATTTCTGAGTACGCTCTACTTAGTGCCCCCACAGTTGCTAACTTTCCCTCAAATAAGCAGTGCCAGATTGTACCAGAGCCCAATTCTTCTGTCTTAAAGTCATTTCATTCAAAGTACAGCACAACCAGTATACACGCAGGGTTTGTACTGGTTCTTCTTCAATCTCTGGGTATCTCTCTGCCTTGTGGACTCTGGGTGTCATTTGGCTCCCCTGCCTCCCAGGGCTGGTGGGCCAGAACATTCTGGATGACCCCTGTTATGTTGGGTGATGAGGTAGAATTTTATATTAGGTAGACAGTGCTTCCATTTCCCTTCCCAATAAAGTGCTCCAAACTCCACTCTCTGCCTTTTCCCCATGCTTAGGCAAGTGTTCCTGGTGAATCCTGCATTCTATGGCCTTTGGGAATGTGGAAGAAAGGACAGAAGCTAAGAAGAGCTTGCTTTCCCTTAGTCTTGACTGTCAGGATGCAGCTTGCTGCAGGGTTGTGGGGGACCATCACCATTTCTCTGAAATCTGGGGCCGCAATTGCACAGAAGAGGGTGCTCTTGTGTAAAGCTGCAATCGGCTTGCTGGGAAGAAGAGAGGTTTCCTTGTTCATTATCGAGTGGATGATTCATTGCTTATGATATCTGGTAAATGTAGTCTGCATTAGTGCACACACATTCTGCAACGGCAGATAAAAAATCCAAACTGCAAACATATCAGGAAATTCATTTGTGCTGGGGTTGCACATCCATTGCCTCTGCTCGTCGGATATGACAAGGCCAACTTTTATCTGCATCCTCCCCTTTGCCCCCATCTGCTAGGCCTGCTAAATGAAAATTATCAAGGAATGAGGAAAAAATAGTCTTTTTTTTTTTTTTTTTTAGTTTTCAAATTACTTTCACCATTTGGGAAATAACTACTTATCCATTAATTCATCACACAAATATTTATTGAGGGCCAGTTAGTTATTCAGATTTTCAATGCTTTTAGGGAAAAATTTCAAGTTCCTTCCCTATCGATCAAACCCAAGCAATCTGGTCCTTGCTTTTCTATTTGATATAATCTCATGCTCACTGCTTTCATTTTGGTTCTTTTTGATCTGGGCTTTTGCTCTCATCTTCCATTTTATTGGAATTATTATTTTTTTCCTGGCTTTTACCATGCCTGTGATTTTCTGATTTTCTCTAGAGTTTAGCACAAGTGTTAGATTTTCAGACAGACTTTCCATAAGCCCATTTAGTAGTCATGATTCTCCAGAAAATTAATTGGGTTGATAGAAAGATAGAGATGGAAATACACACACACACACACACACACACATACACACACATACATATATATCTACCAAAAGTGAAAGTGTTAGTCACTTCAGTCGTGTCTGACTCTTTGTGACCCCCATGGATTATAGCTTGCCGGGCTCTTCTGTCCGTGGAATTCTCTAGGCAAGAATATTGGAGGGGCTAGGAATTCCCTTTTCCAAGGGATCTTCCCAACCCTGGGATCAAACCCAGGTCTCTCACAGTTCAGGCAGATTCTTTATCATCTGAGCCACCAGGGAAACCCATATACATACAAATAAAAAATTTACTATAAAGGGATTTGGATCATGTGCTTATGGTGGCTGAGAAATCCAAGATTTGCAGTTGGTTGGCTGGAGACCCGGAGGAGCTGATGGTGTGAGTTCTAGTCTGAGTCTAAATCTGAAGACAGGAGAGGACTAATGTCCCAGGTCAAAGGTAGTCGAGTAGAAGAGCCAATTCTCTCTTACTCAGTCATTTTGTACTTTATAGTCCTTCAGTTGATTGGCTGCAGCTCACCCATAATGGGGAGGACAATCTGCTTCACTTATTAATATTCAATATATTAATTCAATATCAAATATTCAAATATTAATCTCATTCAGAAACACCCACATGAACACATCTGTGATAATGCTTAACCAGTTAGCTAGACATCCCATGGCCCAGTTAAATTGACACATAAAATTAACCACCACACTCCATATCTACATTGTCTTTTCCTGATTACTATTGCCTGCTTATCTTCTCAGTATTTATCACAACTTGCACATATTTTGTTTGCATATTTATTAGGTTTCCTATCTGTTTCCTTTTCTACAATGTGAGCTCCTTGAAGGCAGGAACAGACTATTGTCTTTATTTTTCTGTCCCCTGAGCCCTGAAGATGCCAGGAACCCAATAAAGACTTAATAAGCATTTTCAAATAAGTACAAATAATTAAGTTCAAGAAATGAAAGAGGAGAAAGTTGATTTGGGTGTGAAAGTTGATTTGAGATGAAATTTATAAAATCTGGTGAATAATTAGATATAGGCTGCTGCTGCTGCTGTTTACTTGCTTTAGTAGTGTCTGACACTGTGCAATCGCCTGGACTGTAGTTCGCCAGGCTCCTCTGTCCATGGAATTCTCCAGGCAAAACTACTGGAGTGGGCTGTCAATTCCTATTCCAGAGGATCTTCTCCACCCAGGGATTGAACCTGGGTCTCTTGCACTGCAGGCAGATTCTTTACCACTGAGTCACCAGGGAAGCCCAATTAGATATAACATGATGGAGCAAAACATAAGAAAATTGAGAAAGACTTCCATGGAAACTGAAAAGAGGGACTAGAAGAATAACAGATTTGGGCATCATATTTGAGCCAAACTATTTCCTCTAAATGGAATTGTTCAATCAGTTACGGAGCCCCACAGTCAGCCCCTCAATATTTAGTTGGGAATTTTCTTAAGAACATTATTCACCAACTAGGCTCACAGGGAGCAAATATACGGCTCAGTTTCAAACCTCTTCACATTCTAGAGCAACTCTTTTCTTTAGAATAGGCACCAGAGAATTCATCACTACCATCATAGTTATCATCATCATTGCCATTCTTTTCATCTGAAGCAGCAGCAGCTCTTATTTTCTGAGCACTTATTGTAATAATAGGCACTATTTATTGTATGTTTATGTAGTCTATGTCCTAGGATTCTTCTAAGTGTTCTTTACATGTGAACATGTGTCAACTCAAATAAACCCCACACCTAAGTGAAGTAAGCACATCATTACCCACTTGATACAGAGGGAAAGATCATAGGCATATGCAGAGAAGTGATGTGTCCAGGTAGGTAAAGCAATCAGACACTATAGAGGTGTATTATAGTCTATCTGTATTGGTCTTTAGTCTCCCCAACAAATTTGGAGCATCATGATTATTTCCTTTTTATAGAAACAAGGAATACAAGGTACAGATTGCGTCACCTTTCCCAGACCATTCATTCCACAGGTGCTGGAGCTGATATTTGAAACTACCATTTTTAAGCCAGGGCACAGGCAAGGGATGTAGTGCCTGAAAATTAGCGTTTTTTATTGCAGTGTAAGAGTTTGACATTGATTTTGATTTCAGAGACATCCATTTCAAGGCATCCATCTTGTATAAATGGCTTCCTAGATGGGCGCTAGTGGTAAAGAGTCCACCTGTCAATGCAGGAGATGCAAGAGACACGTGTTTCAATCCTGGGTCAAGAAAATCCTCTGGAGGAGGGAATGGCAACCTACTCCAGTATTCTCGCCTGTAAAATTCCATAGAGGAGCCAGGTGGACCATAGTCCATTGGGTTGCCAAGAGTCAGACACAACTGAACGACTGAGCAGGTTAAATAAACACATTGCCAACTACACAACTAGAGAAAGAGCCACGCCACCCTGAACATGGAGTTTCCTTTTCAGAAAGCCCTCTGTGGCCTAGGTAACTGACCATTTGCTTTTCCCTTCCTGCACTTCAATATCCACTTTAAAAAAAGTTCACCAATAAAGAGTGAACCTGTGAAACCCTATGCATCCCATCTTTGATGCCAATAAAGGCAGAAGCTCAGGTCCAAGCTCTCTTTCTTTCTCTACACAGGACCTCCCTGTGTGGTCCTGGGAACGCAGTGTACTCTTTAGTACCTATGAGTTTTTTCAAAGTTCCCTGATAGTTGCTGCTGAGATACCTCTTATAATCATAATAAGAACCACAAAAGCCAGTCCAGCCACAGTTGGCTCTCAGGCCTAGGAAAACATGTTGTGGGGTACATCCATCATAAGCATTAGGGCCCCAAGGCATTCCCAGCTGATAACATCACTCTCGATGGGTTGAGACTGGCATAAAACAGGGGGGCATTTCCAGAGTTCAAAAGTAAACATTCCAGGAAACATAGCATTGTAAAGGTAGTAAATGATAGTGAATATTTAGCGAAAATCACATAATGTGAAGTGCTTTACAGTGGTGTCTCCTGCAAAAGTTACTATCTTCTCCAAGTCACAGAGGAGAATTTGAGGACAAGAAAACTTGCACAGGGTCACACAGCAAGTGACAGATTCAGGATTCCTACCCAGGTCTGACTTCTGGGTCACATTATTCAAATGTGGAAGCGGATGCACCCTCTGCTGTTTATCTGACTCCTCTCAGCTCTGAAAGACCACTTTCACTTTCAGTCTCAACTTTATATCCGAGGGGATATAAAGACGTTTAAAAACACATCTTCATCCGACCTCCTTCAACATCCCTCCCAGTTCCTCTACTACCTAGAATTAGACACTTCCTTCCAACATCCTTCTCTCTCTGTCAAATCTGAAGGTTAAATCAGGCCTGAAGATACCACTTGAGCAGAAAACAGTTCCTTCCTTCTATGTGTTCATCCAAGACTCCTCACAAAGAGTGGGCCCAGACTACCAGGCTTTCATCCAGCACCAGAAACCGTCATTGTCTCTAGCCATTTATTTTTATTGTCCAGGAAGAAAATGGCTTCCTATGGTCAAAACCCAGAACACAATTTCTCCATATGTTGACTGTATATTTAGTCATCTCTGCGAATTTACTTTCCCCACATATAGAAACACTGTGAGGATCTTCAGTGAATAGTGAACCATCCCCTAGTTCACTAGCATCTACCTCTGGAGCTCCCTTCAAGAACATTCCACGAGAATTACTAACTGACCAATTGACTAGGATTGGTCAGGGGAGTGATTGTACAAAAAAATTACTTTTGGATCTCAGGCCTCAAGCACTGATTTAAGAATAACATTTCTGTCTTCTTACTCTCCTAACCTCAGCCCCTTCCTTTGGATGAACTTGATACATTTGGATTAGAGGGACTGGAATATTGGCCAGCAGACAGTATTTATTTTGGAGCTTTGTAAAAAGAGATGCAGAAATCACTAGCTTCTTAGTGAATTTTGCTGTATGTGCATTTTAATTTGCAAGCGAAGTAGAGGGTGGTTGTTACTCTTCTGGTGCCTGTAGTTTTATTTTTCATCTTAGACTAGTAAGTGAATAAGCTACTTGATTTGTGCCTATGCGTTACTTTATATGTTCTCAGGTTTTAGTTTATAAAGGTGATAGAGTGATGACATGAAAGAATTTACTACTTACAGTTCTCAAGAAAAGGGGCCACAGCATGGTATGCCATACAGGGCCACGTGAGGAGCACCATGTTCCATCAGGAGGTAGAAGCAAGAGTGAAGGAAGAGCATCGGCTACCACCTTGAACGAGGTGTCCATGAGAAAGGCAAGAAGGGGGAGAGGAAATAGCTTAGAATTGACTATTAGCTTGAATAATTCCAACAGGCTTGGTGGTGCTGGTGGTAAAGAATCTTCCTGCCAATGCAGGAGACATGAGATATGGGTTCGATTCTTAGGTCAGGAAGATGCCCTAGAGGAGGAAATGGCAACCCCCTCCAGTGTTCTTGCCATGGACAGAGGAGCCTGGCAGGCGAAAGTCCATGGGGTCACAAAGAGTCAGACACGACTAAAGTGATGTAGTATAGGATAGCATGGGGCATGGAGCCTGTCCCTAGTCCTTTGGTGCCTGGCTCTGGGTTGATTTAAGGCTTGGAAAATATTGTACGCCTGCAAAAGTTGGATCACAAGAGAAATGTAAACAACTTTGACCATTATTTTGGCTCTGTGATTAATGGATGCCAAACAAACAAACACAGAATCTACGAAAACATAGAACACTGCTGCAGACAACCCTAGAGCATATTCTTGCATTCTTTCCATCTCCTTTCTTATTTCCTCTCACTCCCACAGGACAGCATGATGGATGGATGAGCAGTTCATTGCAAGCTGGTGGCCTCTCTTAGAATGCACCTCAAACTGTGGTCGTATAAATCTAGAGCTTTAGTGTCCTTCATAGTCAAGGTGTAGCTCTGCCACACCATCCTATCCCAGACCTGGGGCTCTTCTGGCATTACCAGTGACCTGACATTAGTGGTCATCAGAAGATAATGTGGGAGTGTGGAGACCAAAGGGGAGTCCTGAGGTTGTGTCTCAGAGGAGTTGTGATTTAATTTGGAAGAGAGGTGAAAAGTAAGCAGATTTTTAGCAGAAGTCTTCAAAACAGCAGAGATGATAGAAGTGTGCAAGACGAGGGATAGACTACTTTTTCAGGTAGCAGTCAGAATTCAGGAATAAATTCAGAGTGGCCAGTACCAGCCATCCCAGTTCTCTCACTACTAAGGCTCCAAAGATATCTACTGTGATTGTTCAAAAGAGTCAGAGCTAATCTTTTTTAGGCTGCATGTCTTCAGTAAATATGAGTGTCTAGGGTCAGATAAAATTTTATAGGAATGGCTCCTGTGATAAAATATATAAAATGTAATTAAGGGATTGGTAAAGGAAAAATACAGTGAGTGATGGACTTGTACCTCATTTTTTGGAGAAAAGAAGATGGCTGGAAATACATTTAGAGTTACCACATAAAAAGAATACACTTGCATTCTTTTCAAATTTATTTCCCCTTTTCATTTCTGCTGCTGGAGAAGTAAAGTTGCTTTAAGAGAGAGTCCTTCCCCTCACCTTTTCTTTTTAACATGATTGCATTGCAGTATTTCTCAACTGTTCTTATTTGCCACAGTAGAGAATTTTCAAACTTTTGTGTGAAAATATATGACTTAAGAGAAAATGTCAATATATGCAGTTTAAAGTAGATGAATAAAGAAATAAAGATATAAATACATTATGTGGGATGATGATAGACATTAGAAAGGGTATTTTAAAAAGAAGGTTGGAGCGAGGGAATGGATTGAGAAAATTTTACTTTTTATTGAACACCATTTAATATTGAATTTTTAATTGAAGTACAGTTGATTTATTAGGTTGTGTTAGTTTCAGGTGTACATATTCCTTTTCAGATGCTTTTCATTATAGGTTATCACAAGATACTGCATATGACTCCCTGTGCTGTGTGCTTCCCTGGTGGCTCAGAGGTAAAGAATCTGCCTGCCAATGCAGGAGCCACAGGAGACATGGGTTCGATCCTTGGGTCAAGAAGATCCCCTGCAGTAGAAAGTGGCAACCCCCTCCAATATTATTGCAGGCATAATCCTATGGATAAAGGAGCCTGGCAGGCTATAGTACATGGGATTGCAAAAGAGTCGGACATGACTTAGCAACTAAACTGCAACAACCCTGTGCTACACCGTAGGTCTCTTCTGCTTACCTAGTTTATATATATATATAGTAGTATGTATCTGTGAATCCCAAACTCCTAATTTATCCCTCTCCTGATTACCTTCTTTGGTAACCATAAGTTTGTTTTCTATGTCTGTAACCTAGAAACTGTCATACTAAGTGAAGTAAGTCAGACAGAGAAAGAAAAAAATGATATGATATCACTTATATGTGGAATATAAAACAAAATTATAACAATGAGCTTATTTACAAAATGGAAATATTTAATTTTTAACCATCGACCTGAATTATTTTATGAGACATAGAAAGAGGGAGAATATGAAAGACAGAGGTGACAGAGTTTTCAATACACATTTAGAATTGTTGAAAAGGGATCTGCTGAATGGATAAGACAGTGATGATGCCATGTTCCCAGGTATAGAGTTTATGGCTTGATCTCAAGATGGATCTTTAACGTTTGTGCACAGGTCTTTTTAGCTATAAAATTAAAATATAAACACTGTCTGCATTTCACAGTTTATCTCAATTTGCATGCTAAAATAAGTCTGAAAATACTATGTAATTAATAATGAGGTGTCTAGTGTCAAGGTCAAGAGCAAAAACTTTGGAATCAAATTGAATCTGGATTCAATATCCACTTATTAGCTGTGTAACCTTAAGCAACTTATCTAACTGAACTTCTGTTTCCTAATATGTAAAATTAGATAAAAATACCAATCTGTTAAGGTTGCTGAAAGAATTAACCAAGATCAAGTGTGTGAAGCACGTAGCACAGTTCCTGCTATGAGGTTGGGTTATTGGCAAGTAGAAGCTATTGTTACTCTGGAAGAGATGGCGGGTAATATTTCATCAGCTGACGCTCATTCTAAAATACTGCTCAGAGTCCCTTTTCTCTATTGACGCAAACAAAGACAATGGGTCTTCCTTGAATAAGAGCAGGAAGGAGAAATAATAGTTTTCACTGCCTTCTTCCTCACTATCTCTCCTGCCCTATTCCTCACCCTCATTTCTTTGGTAATTTTTTTTTTATATAATACTGTTCCTGAGCATCAGATTCTGTGAGACTCTTTGTGAACCCTCTTGCAAAGAGCTGATGTCTCTTCTTGATGATTCTGTGATGCCCTGAGCATATCTTTACCCATAGCTTATTGAACTATTAGCAATTGTTTGTTTATGTAAGGAACTTTGGGCAAGGGTTCTGATTTACTCATTTTTATGGATGGAGGAACCTGGCAGGCTTCAGTCCATGGGGTCGCTAAGAGTCAGGCAGGACTGAGCAACTTCACTTTCACTTTTCACCTTCATGCACTGGAGAAGGAATTGGCAACCCACTCCAGTGTTCTTGCCTGGAGAATTCCAGGGACGGGGGAGCCTGGTGGGCTGCTGTCTATGGGGTCGCACAGAGTCGGACATGACTGAAGCAACTTAGCAGCAGCAGCAGCAGCATATCTTCTTTATTCGTAGAGTGTCTGGAACACCTCGAGCATTCAAAAATATTTAATTCAATGAATGAATAAATGAACGAATGAATGAAGAGTGGATGCCTCAAACATTTCTATAAACAGATTACCTTTCTGAAACAAAATAATTCCTACCCTTGTTGCATATGAGCTAACTTAGAACTTTAAGGTTGCCTTTATCTCTTTGTTATTGGGTCATAGTTGGGTGTTTTCTTGTTGTGTGTGTGAAATAATCTGTCCTATCTGGGCTTCTCATGTGGCTCAGTTGTAAAGAATCACCTACCAACGTAGAAGATGCAGGTGGGTTCGATCCCTGGGTGGGAAAGCTCCCTTGAAGGAGGAAATAGCAACCCACTTTAGTATTCCTTCCTGGTAGCTCAGACGGTAAAACATCTGCCTGCAATACAGGAGACCTGGGTTCGATCCCTGGTTCGGAAAGATCCCCTGGAGAAGGAAATGACAACCCACTCCAGTATTCTTGCCTGGAAAATCACATGGACTGAGAAGCCTGGTAGGCTACAGTCCATGGGGTCACGAAAAGTCAGACATAACTGAGTGACTTAGCACTCACCCGTGCACTGCTGTAACTATGAATACATTTTAAAAAGATCCTTCTACCCTTCTATATGGTTGATGGGAATGTAAATTGGTGGCTCTCTATAGTGGTTACTATAGAGAGCAGTTTGGAGGTTCCTCAAAAAACTAAAAATAAAGTTGCTGTTGCTGTATGATCCAGCAAAGCCACTCCTAGGCATGTATATATATATATATATATATATATATATATATATATGGAAAAAACTATAATTCAGAAAGATACATTCTCCCCCATGTTTATAGCAGCACTATTTACAATAGCTAAGACATGGAAACAACCTAAATGTACATCAACAGATAAATGGATAAAGATGTGATATAGATATATCTGGAGTATCACCCAGCCATTAGAAACAATGAAATAATGCCATTTTCAGCTACATGAATGGACTTAGAGTTTTTCATACTAAGAGAAGCAAGTCAGAAAAAGAAAGACAAATATCATGTGATATCACTTATATATGAACTCTGAAGAAGAAGTGAAATGAAGTTGCTTCAGTCATGTCCAACTCTGTGCGACCCCATAGACAGCAGCCCACCAGGCTCCCCAGTCCCTGGGATTCTCCAGGCAAGAACACTGGAGTGGGTTGCCATTGCCTTCTCCAATGCATGAAAGTGAAAAGTGAAAGTGAAGTCTCTCAGTCGTGTCCAACTCTCTGCGACCCCATGGACTGCAGCCTACCAGGCGCCTCTGTCCATGGGATTTTCCAGACAAGAGTACTGGAGTGGGGTGCCATTGCCTTCTTCAAGTATCAACTATACTTCACTTTAAAAAGGGGAAGGCAATGGCACCCCACCCCAGTACTTTTGCCTGGAGAATCCCATGGACGGAGGAGCCATCTCCAGAGACATATTTCTGTCTTTGGACATTGAAACCACTCTTCCTGCTCTCACACTCTAAATGCTTTGGGCATTGTTATGAAAATTTCTGAATACAATGTCCCAGTAAGCCCATTTGCACACTTGGCATTAAAAAAAAAAATTGTGTTTGTTCATAAAACTGGCTCAGTGAACAAGGATGAAAAATGGAGTTATTTATTCGATGATTCAAGTCTTGATTACTAAATTGGAATTTGCCTTTGTACCTTGAGGGAGTGGAAAAATGAAATCTAATAGATTAAATGAGACTGCTGTGTCTGTCTGTGCCTCTGCTGCGAACAGTGTACATGGGATAATTAAGTTCTTGGAAGAGGAAAACTGTCCATGAAATAAAAAATACAAATTTATCCTTTATAGCAAGTGGCCAGGTGCTTTGCTCACCAAAATGGTCTGTGTTAACAAATGTATTTTTCTTGTCTGGAAATTTCTAGTCACAGAGATTCACATCCCCCTTGGGGCTACTCAGCCCTGTGATCATTTTGTGGTGAACAGCTATCACGTGACGTCATTGCAATGTGTACTCTTCCTTTGTGATCACTGTGTAGTAGGGGATTTGTGAAATAGTGTAACACCCCAGAAGGTAAAAGAGTTCCCATTGTTGGCAGGGTGTTGTCAGAAATATGTGCTCTGGGAATCTGGTTGATGAATAACAAACATACAACCCTGTCACTTGTACCAGCAAAGTGTAGGAAATATATGGGGAAAGGGAAAATCCATTTTCCTTCTCTGCCTATGATATGCCAGCAATACCAAAGCTATTAGCATGTGAACAATGATATTTGATCAATGTTTATTAGCTATCAATAATTGGGTGGCTAAGTTCTGTTTGTGTGATTATTTAACTAGGGACGAAGGACAAGACACAGAAACCCCAGAGTAATGTGCCTGCATCACACCAGTGTATCTCATATTCAAGTATTAGGACAATTCAGAGAAGATTGCCTGACTCTGTCTTGCATTTAGTTTTGACATAGCAACTCTCACTAACAATTTTGCCCTAACTCTCCAATCTTCTCTGTTTTTTTTTTAATGGTTTACAACACTAATTAATCACAAATCCTTCTTTCATTGCCCTGTATCTCTTTGTGTTCTGTAATTGTAAAAGATCCCATCTCACTAAACCTATATATGGACGTATGTTTCTTGTTGATGGAAAGATGATAACAAGTTGATTCAGTTACTCATAGTTTTTTCTTTTTTTAAAAAAAATTATGGAACATCAACTATGAGTCAAGTTAAAATCAGGTGGTGGTGGTTTAGTCACTGAGTCATGTCCGACTCCTGTGATCCCATGGACAGAAGAGCCTGGCAGGCTACAGTCCATGGGATTCTCCAGGCAAGAATACTGGAGTGAGTTGCATTTCCTTCTTCAGGGGATCTTCCCAAGCCAGGAATCGAACCCAGGTCTCCTGCATTGTAGGTGGACTCTTTACCAACTGAGCTATTCTAAACTGTACACAAATGTTCCAAGGCTACTCTCCTGCCTGGGTAGCAGAATATTTCCTCTGATTTTTCTGTACTGCTCCCCCTCCCCCTGCCACTGCCTGTGTTCCTCAGTGAAGGAAACCGACACCCTAGGCACAAATGAAGTTCTCCGAGCTCCTGGCCCACAGGAACCCGAGAGTAGGCACAAGAAGCAGAAGGGGAGGCTATGGCACTGTCCTGTGAGGGTGTCCCATGTTCCTTCCACCGTCTAGACCCAGGCTGTGGAGCAGAGTATCTGCTGTGTCACTCATGACAAATGGCCTGGCTGCAATTTCCCATACTGTCAACCACCCCTCCTTGCAGAGCCCCCCTTGCAGCTTCATCACATTTGTGTTTTAAGAGTCAATGACGTAGTTCTCATTTTCTTTCAGACAGGCTTGGAAAGATCTCATTGTCTTCCTCTTTTTACACTTACCCTAAAAACAAACACAAAACACAAACCAAAAATCAGTTAGTCAGAAACAGCCATGAGCCCACCCTTTGATCGCTTACCAAACCGAGTGCTATGCTCTCCATTCCAATCTGACTGAGTTAAAATTTACTTTCAGATGTTTCTGGAATTTTTCTTTTCAAACTCTGAAAGTCATTTATGTTATATTGACCATTGCAGCAAATTAAATTCTATAATGAAAACAAATATTTTGTGTTAAATAATTGGAATTTTTCCACAATTGCTTTTCTGAATATAATGCCAATAGGCACATATAATCACAATCATATACACATACACATTTCTTTTAATTTTTTTTGAACCATAGACTTTCCAGGAAAAAGAATGATATAATAAATATTTCTAAAATTTCATTTAATTTAAATAAGAGCAAAGGAGGTATCGAAACAAAATGTCCAGAAAATTTGCATTATTTAATTCTTAAAAATCACCCTATGGGGTAGATTTTATTGACTTCCATTTACCGATGAAGATACAGAGGTAAGAGATTTATCTAAAATTACCCAGTTCATACATGATAGAGCTAGAATTGACACCACTCTTTTCAACTTAAGTTCTTTTCCTCATTTATTCTGTCAAACACAGAAAAACTAACATCCTGGACGTTATCCTCATGACGTGGCAGTTAAGTAATGGCAGTTCTTTTTCACAGTGATTGCCGTGTGAAGTGCGGAGAGGTAGAGTCAGGGGAATTACAGGCATTTAATGGACAACAAATAAACTAAGCACAATCCCACACAAAGAAACATTGCCCAGTCCAAGACACAAATAGCACTCCTTTGAGAAACATTACATTACAGGCTTACAAATAGGAGAAAAATATCAAAATGTACATAATTATACTGGGAAACAAAATCAAGTAAACGCTAAATAAAAATACCTTTTAAGTATTTTTTTAAAACACTCTTGGAACCCAGAGGAAACAAAGCTAAGTCTAGTTTTCCTAGGATAATCAAGACTTTGCCATCCAACAAGTGGCTTTTAAGGTGCCTCTAGCTGTTGACATACAGTCAGTAAAAGAAGGAAGAAGACTGCTTTGGCACTGCAGGGTCCCTTATGGTTTCATATATATTTTAGGATTATGTATTCTAATTCTTTGAAAAATGTCATAGGTATTTTGATAAGGATTACATTAAATTTGTAGACTGTTTTGGGTAGTATGGGCATCTTAAGAATATTAGTTCTTTCAATCCAAGAACACAGGATATTTTTCCATTTCTTTGTATCATTTTAAAACTCCTTCATCAGTGTTTTATAGTTTTCAGGAAACTGTTGGCGGGATTATAAATTGATGCAACCACTATGAAAAACAATATGGAGTTTCCTCAAGAAACTAAAAACAGAATTGTCATTTGGTTTAGTAATTCCACTGGGCTCCAAAATCACTGTAGATGGTGACTGCAGCCATGAAATTAAAAGACGTTTACTCCTTGGAAGGAAAGTTATGACCAACCTAGATAGCATATTCAAAAGCAGAGTCATTACTTTGCCAACAAAGGTCCGTCTAGTCAAGGCTATGGTTTTTCCTGTGGTCATGTATGGATGTGAGAGCTGGACTGTGAAGAAGGCTGAGCGCTGAAGAATTGATGCTTTCGAACTATGGTGTTGGAGAAGACTCTTGAGAGTCCCTTGGACTGCAAGGAGATCCAACCAGTCCATTCTGAAGGAGATCAGCCCTGGGATTTCTTTAGAAGGAATGATGCTAAAGCTGAAACTCCAATACTTTGGCCACCTCATGCGAAGAGTTGATTCATTGGAGAAGACTCTGATGCTGGGAGGGATTGGGGGCAAGAGGAGAAGGGGACGACAGAGGATGAGATGGCTGGATGGCATCACTGACTCAATGCACGTGAGTCTGAGTGAACTCCGGGAGTTGGTGATAGACAGGGAGGCCTGGCGTGCTGTGATTCATGGGGTTGCAAATGGTCGGACACGACTGAGTGACTGATCTGATCTGATCTGATCTGATATATCCAAGAAAACAAAAACACTAATTCAAAAGGATGAATGCACCCCAATGTTCATAACAGCATTATTTATGACAGCTAATATATGGAATATATATATATATAAACTGAAACTACTAGTTGCTCAGCTGTGTCTGACTCTTTGCCACCACATGGAATGTAGCTTGCTGGGATCTTTTCTCCATGGAATTCTTCAGGCAAGAATACTGGAGTGTGTAGCCATTCCCTTCTCCAGGGAATCTTCCCAACCCAGGGATTGAATTCAGTCCCCCTGCATTGCTAGCAGATTCTTTCCTTCTGAGCCATCAGGGAAGCCCCCTCCCCGCCCCCACCTCCCCCCCACACACACAATGGCATATTGTTCAGTCACAAAAAAGAATGAAATTCTGCCATTCGCAATAACATGGATGGACCAGAGTATACTATGATTAATGAAATATGTCAGACAGAGAAAGATAAATACTCTGTTATCACTTATATGTGAAGTATAAAACTTAAAACAAACAAATGTATATAGCAAAACAGAAACAGACTCATAGATAGAACAAACTAGTGGCTTCCCATGAGGAGAAAGAAGTAAGAAAGCACAAGCTAGGAGTAGGGGATTAAGCTGCACAAAACCATGCATAAAGTAAATAACCAGCAAAGATATATTGTACAATACAGGGACATAAACCACTACCTTGTAGTAACTTTTTAATACAGTATAATTTATGAAAATATCAAATCACCATGTTGAACTAAAATGGACCAGAATAGGTGAATTTAACTCAGATGACCATTATATCTACTACTGTGGGCAAGAATCCCTTAGAAGAAATGGAAAAGCCATCATAGTCAACAAAAGAGTCTGAAATGTAGTACTTGGATGCAATCTTAAAAACAACAGAATGATCTCTGTTCATTTCCAAGGCAAGCCATTCAATATCACTGTAATCCAAGTCTATGCCACGACCAGTAATGTTGAAGAAGCTGAAGCTGAATGGTTCTATAAAGACCTACAAGACCTTTTAGAACTAACATCCAAAAAGATGTCCTTTTCATTATAGGGGACTGGAATGCAAAAGTAGGGAGTCAAGAAATACTTGGAGTAACAGACAAATTTGGCCTTGGAGTACAGAATGAAGCAGGACAAAGGCTAATAGAGTTCTCCCAAAAGAAGATGCTGGTCATAGCAAACACCCTCTTCCAACAACACAAGAGAAGACTCTACACATGGACATCACCAGATGGTGAAAACTGAAATCATATTGATTATATTCTTTGCAGCCAAAGATGGAGAAGCTCTATACAGTCAGAAAAAACAAGACTGGGAGCTAACTGTGGCTCAGATCATGAAGTCCTTATTGCCAAATTCAGACTTAAATTGAAGACAGTAGGGAAAACCACTAGACCATTCAGGTATGACTTAAATCAAATCACTTATGATTATACAGGGGAAGTGAGAAAATAGATTCAAGGGGTTAGATCTGATAGACAGAGTCCATAGAACTAGGAACGCAGGTCCATGACATTGTACAGGAGACATGGATCAACACCATCCCCAAGAAAAAGAAATGCAAAAAAGCAAGATGGTTGTCTGAGGAGACCTTATAAATAGCTGTGAATAGAAGAGAAGTGAAAGACAAAGAAAAGTAGGAAAGATAAACCCATCTGAATGCAGAGTTCCAAAGAATATCAAGGAGAGATAAGAAAGCCTTCCTCAGCAATCAATGCAAAGACATAGAGGAAAACAATGGGAAAGTCTAGAGGTCTCTTCAAGAAAATTAGAGATACCAAGGAAATATTTCATGCAAAGATGGGCTCGATAAAGGACAGAAATTGTATGGACCTAAAAGAAGCAGAAGATACAAAGAAGAGGTGGCAAGAATACACAGAAGAACTGTACAAAAAAGATCTTCATGACCCAGATAATCATAAAAGTGATCACTCACCTAGAGCCAGACATTCTGTAATGTGAAGTCAAGTGGGCCTTAGGAAGCATCACTATGAACAAAGCTAGTGGAGGTGATGGAATTCCAGTTGAGCTATTTCAAATCCTGAAAGATGATGCTGTGAAAGGGCTACACTCAATATGCCAGCAAATTTGGAAGACTCAGCAGTGGCCACAGGACTGGAAAAGGTAAGTTTTCATTCCAATCCCAAAAAAGGCAATGCCAAAAAATGCTCAAACTATCACACAATTGCACTCATCTCCTACACTAGTAGAATAATGCTCAAAATTCTCCAAGTCAGGCTTCAACAATATACGAACCATGAACTTCCAGATGTTCAAGCTGGTTTTAGAAAAGGCAGAGGAACCAGAGATCAAATTGCCAACATCCACTGGATCATCAAAAAAGCGAGAGAGTTCCAGAAAAATATCTGCTTCTGCTTTACTGGCTATGCCAAAGACTTTGATTGTGTTTACCACAATGCACTCTGGAAAATTCTTAAAGCAAATAGAATACCAGACCACCTGACCTGCCTTTTGAGAAACCTGTATGCAGGTCAGGAAGCAACAGTTAGAACTGGACGTGGAACAACAGACTGGTTTCAAATAGGAAAAGGAGTACGTCAAGGCTGTATATTGTCACCCTGCTTATTTAACTTATATGCAGAGTACATCATGAGAAACACTGGGCTGGAGTAAGCACAAGCTGGAATCAAGATTGCTGAGAGAAATATCAATCACCTCAGATATGCAGATGACACCACCTTTATGGTGAAGTGAAGAAGAACTAAAGAGCCTTTTGATGAAAGTAAAAGAGGAGAGTGAAAAAGTTGGCTTAAAGCTCAACATTCAGAAAACTAATATCATGGCAACTGGTCCCACCACGTTATAGCAAATGGGTTCCAAAATCACTGCAGATGGAGACTGCAGCCACGAAATTAAAAGACGCTTGCTCCTTGGAAGGCAAGTTATGACCAACCTAGACAGAATATTAAAAAGCAGAGACTACTTTGCTAACAAAGGTCCATCTAGTCAAGGCTATGGTTTTTTCCAGTGGTCATGTATGGATGTGAGAGTTGGACTATAAAGCCAGCTGAGCATTGAAGAATTGATGCTTTTGAACTGTGGTGTTGGAGAAGACTCTTGAGAGTTCTTGGACTTCAAGGAAATCCAACCAGTCCATTCTAAAGGAGATCAGTCCTGAATGATCATTGGAAGGACTGATGCTGAAGCTGAAACTCCAATAATTTGGCCTCCTGATGCGAGGAGCTGACTGATTTGAAAAGACCTGATGCCAGGAAAGATTGAGGGCAGGAGAATGAGATGGTTGGATGACATCACTGACTCAATGGACATAAGTGCCTAAACTCTGGGAGTTGGCGATAGACAGGGAGGCCTGGTGCACTGCAGTCCATTTGGTTGTAAAGAGTCGGACATGACTGAACGACTGAACTGAATTGATATTGTACACCCACAACTAATATAATCTTGTGAATCAATTATGCATCAATAATTTAGAAAAATGAAGAAGATGAACGTATATGAGTACATCCTTATGGGAGCCCACACCACTACCACTCACACTCTATTGGCCAGGACTTGGTCAAATGGCCATATCTAACCATATAAGCCAGGCTGGGAAATGGATTTTAGCTATACAGTCAAGACATCCAGGTTTAAAGAAGATCTAGGAGGTCTCTTTCAGAGATACCAAAAGGTGTTAAAGAGAGGCAGTGTTATCTTCTCTCCACAGTCTGTTTCCAGTTCTATAATCTTTTACTCTGCAAATGGCATCTGTTTCCACCCAGTTTCCCAAACCAGATGCCTGAAATTCTGCTTCCTCAGGGATACTGCATTGTATCAGTCAACAAGTCCTCTGGTTTTCTCCTTTATTAACAAACATGTTTTGTCTCTCAACCATTTTGCCTGGCATTGTGCTATGTACTTTGCTGAAATATTTTAGCGTGATAGTGAAAAAGATATAATTTCTGCTCTTACAAAGCTCACAGTCTAGTGTGAAAGACAAAACTTTTTATCAATCAATGATAAAACAATTAGTAAATACAGTAAAAGAAAAATACAGTCAAAGCAAACTTTCCAAAATGTAAATCAGAGTGTATCACTCTCCTGTTTAAAATTCTTAAAAAAATTCCCCCATTTTTCTGTTAGGAGAAATTGTAAAAGAGTATGAAAAGACAAAAGGGATTTCTAGATTTTTTTAATGGATTACTGGATGTTTTGTAGTTAGTCCTCTGGGATTATCTCATTCTACAGAGTCTGAGCCTATTTTGTGACTTATTGTAAAAAATGGATAGTAATACAAATGATTCTTATATTACAGAAATGCAAATGGTGTTATACTGCTGCTGCTGCTGCTGCTAAGTCGCTTCAGTCGTGTCCAACTCTGTGTGACCCCATAGACGGCAGCCCACCAGGCTCCCCTGTCCCTGGGATTCTCCAGGCAAGAACACTGGAGTGGGTTGCATTTCCTTCTCCAATGCATGACAGTGAAAAGTGAAAGTGAAGTTGTTCAGTTGTGTCCGACCCTCAGAGACCCCATGGACTGCAGCCTACGAGGCTCCTCCATCCATGGGATTTTCCAGGCAGGAGTACTGGAGTGGGGTGCCGTTGCCTTCTCCGGGTGTTATACTACTAGAGATATAATTGATTTCCACCCCATGGAAGAGCTAATTCTAAACATTGCCTGATATTGCCCTATAGTTGTCAGTAGTTTAGCTTCTATTAGCAAAGTTATTTCAGTATTCCTGACTGTGTATGCACACACACACATGTGTGTATGCACGTGTGTGTGTGTAAATTAGTAAACTAAAAATAAATTAGTGTAATATTTGTCATGAAATTATACTCTAACAGCATTTAAAGCTTTAAGTCCCTATAAAACTTAAGGCTTGTTCATCTTCTGCACCACCCTTGCCTGTTTCTAGGCAAAAAAGTAATCTCATTGCTCTTATTTCAGCCCTCCTCACTCCTTGCTCAAGTGTTCTCATGAGTGGCTCCTTTTCCCATTCAAGTCTCATATCAAATTTTATCTCTTCAGATGAGCTTTTTCCCAGAAAGCACAATCCACCTTGTTTTAATCTCTTCAAAAACTTAAGGAGGATGTGAAATTATCTTGCTTATGTTATGTTTGTTTTCATATACTTGTTTTTTTCTTAAAGCCACTGCTACCATTTCCAATGCCTAGACGATTACCTATGGAAGAAATAGTTTCCATAAACAAAAAGCATCAACAAGCCTCTGAATCTGGCTTCTCCTTCCTTCCCTGAGGACTTTATCACCTCTTTCCAGTTTTATCCTAAGTATTTGCTAAATGGTAACAGTTTTTCTCTTGTAGGCCATCCTATACTTTGGGTATCCTCAAACCAGCTTTAAATCATATAAGTCTTAAGGTTTTTTGCTGTTGTTATTGTTTGCTTGCTTGTTTATTTCAATAAAAATTCCTTTGGTTTGTGCTCATCTCCAGGACAAGTTGATTTAGAATAACTGGGGTCCTTATTCCTGATATGTTAAACAGGTCCTCTGTGGGTATCTGGAGCCACATTTGTTAAACAAACTACTGTCAGAATCTTGGTTCTAGAAAAACCAAACTGATCACATCCACCTCTTGTTTATAAAACTGTGTGCCTAGTCACTGCTAGCTCCATAGTAATGCAACTTTTGAGCTTATATATACAAGGTCAATCACATCATGAAGTCAATTTCCCTTTCCTGTCCCATCTTTTGTCAATCCTGCCACCTCTCATATAAGCAATAAAAGGTCTTTTTACAACTTTACATTTAGCATATTCTGCTTTGCATTGGAAGTCTTTCTTTTTAAATGATGTAAATCTCCATTCAGGCTTCCCAGGTGGCGCTAGTGGTAAAGAACCAACCCATCAGTCAATGCAGGAGACCAAGAGACACGGTTTGATTATGATTCCTGGGTTAGGAAGGCCCCCTGAAGTGGGAAGGGGCAAGCCACTTCAGTATTCTTGCCTGGAGAATCCCAAGGACAGAGGCGTCTGGAGGGCTACAGTCCACGCAGTTGCAAAGCCGGACATAACTGAGCACTACTGAGCACGCGCAAGCTGAGTTCCTAGGGCTTTGTTGCGGTTGTTCAGTAGCTAAGTTGCGTCCGACTCTGTGTTCCCATGGACTTCAGCATGCCAGGCTTCCGTGTCCTTCACTATCTGCCGGAGTTTGCTCAAAACTCTTAGGGCATTGAAGTGGGACAAAATAGCCTGACAAAGATTTGAGTAACAAGAGAGTTGAGAATGAAAGCACAAGAGTTCGTTTCAGTGTTCATGCAATGCTGTCGCTGAGTAGTTTGATTTTTCTAACTTGAATCTCATTCCCATCCTTCCACTGAAGAATAAATGAAAGAATCTCTTTGTAATTTTAGCCTTGTCAGCAGCAAGTGCTCCACTGCAAGTCTGATAAAACCTGTTGAAGAGACTTTAACTATAAATATTGGCAAGAATAATTATTGTTCCCACTCCTCTAACTGCTCTTATCAAGCCTTCAGGGGGAGCTGCCTTGCTGCCCAGATAGCAAAGAGCACCGTGGAGTATGGGGGGGAAAGCCAGGGGACAAGGGGCTTAGATCTCCAGATGAAAAGGACTCATAAGAGTAACTATGGCAAATGCACATGGAAGATAAAGAAAATCCACGAATTTAAAAGAGATTATACCTGCATTTTCTACCACTATGCACTTGAATTGGTCTGAAAGGAAACCATAAGTAACAATCTTGTAGATGCTGCTGGTCATATTATTAATAGAACATGTTCTCTCTCCTCTTTAACTAATCCCTGGGCATCCCTGGTGCTCTTTGTCATTCAGTGTCCTTGCCTGATAGGACTCTAGTGTAGCACATAATAGGTCCCTGGTAGATATTATCTAAGTGTTTAGATATACTCACTTATTTACCCCCACAGCAATCCTATACGGTAAAGAATGTAAACATTAACTTAGTAAAGTGACTCAGCAACACAGGTTTATTTCAGGGAACCAGGAGAGGAAGGAAAGAATTTTATACTATGGAATCCCAGGTATTTGAAACACCATGCTGTTACGGTTGTTGTTCAGTCACCAAGTCATGTCCATCTCTTTGTGATTCCAGGGACTGTTGCCAGGCTCCTCTGTCTTCCACTACTTCCTAGAGTTTGCTCAAGTTCATGTCCACTGAGTCAGTGTTGAAACACCATATGTTTTATCTAATCTAAGACACCCTAAGTTTTTATGACTCATCAATATTTTATATTCCACTATAAAGATAAGGGAGAAAGAGCAGCGGCCAGTAAAAACTGTGACCCAACAATGTCATATAGACACGTTCCTCAAGAGTTGTCAAAAATTTACCCCAAATATGTATTTTTTAAAAGAAATAAATTGCTTGTGGAGAAAAGGGAACCCTCTTACACTGTTGGTGGGAATGCAAACTAGTGCAGCCACTATGGAGAACAGTATGGAGATTCCTCAGAAAACTGGGAATAGAACTGCCTTATGATCCAGCAATCCCACTGCTGGGCATACACACCGAGAAAACCAGAATTGAAAGAGACATGTGTATCCCAATGTTCATCGCAGCACTGTTTATAATAGCCAGGACATGGAAGCAACTTAGATGTCCATCAGCAGATGAATGGATAAGAAAGCTGTGGTACATATACACAATGGAGTATTACTCAGCCATTAAAAAGAATACATTTGAATCAGTTCTAATGAGGTAGATGAAACTGGAGCCTATTATACAGAGTGAAGTAAGCCAGAAAGAAAAACACCAATACAGTATACTAATGCATATATATGGAATTTAGAAAGATGGTAACAATAACCCTGTTTATGAGACAGCAAAAGAGACACTGATGTATATAACAGTCTTTTGGACTCTGGGAGAAGGAGAGGGTGGGATGATTTGGGAGAATGGCATTGAAATAAGTATAATATCATATATGAAACGAGTCGCCAGTCCAGGTTCGATGCCTGATACCAGATGCCTGGGGCTGGTGCACTGGGACGACCCAGAGGGACGGTATGGGGAGGGAGGAGGGAGAAGGGTTCAGGATGGGGAACACAAAATGAATCTGTGGCAGATTCATTTTGATACATGGCAAAACCAATACAATATTGTAAATTAAATAAAATAAAAATAAAATTAAAAAAAATAAAAGAAATAAATTGTGTAGGGCAGGAAAATTTTCACAGCCCCTTTGTCTACAGCTTCTTGTTGTAAGAATACAACTAGCCCCAGAGTGGAGCAAAACGATACTCACAAAAGAATATTTCAAAAAGGTGTGCCTATTGCATGACTTTTTGGTGTCCAGGGATATTTTTTTTAATCCTCTACAAAATAGACGAGAGTTTTGTATGAAGCTTTATGATTACTGATGTTTCAGTATTCCTGGGCTAAAACTAATTTCCTTCCCTTAACAATATTTATAATACTTGGGATCTATACTAAAAAATAAGGCTACAGATTTGGCTCTGATTTCCAAAAGACAACATATCAGCAAAACATGTCTCATATGCTAGTCTGCATGAGGCAGAATACTTCTCTGCATTTTAAGTAGGTTTCTCAAAATAATGGATTAGTGTAAGTTCAACAAACTCCAAGATTTGGTATTTTGACCCTGTTCTTTGAGTTCAGTTCAGTTCAGTTCAGTTGCTCAGTTGTGTCCGACTCTTTGCAACCCCATGAATCACAGCACGCCAGACCTCCCTATCCATCACCAACTCCTGGAGTTCACTCAAATTCACGTCCATCGAGTCGGTGATGCCATACAGTCATCTCATCCTCTGTCGTCCCCTTCTCCTCCTGCCCCCAATCCCTCCCAGCATCAGAGTCTTTTCCAATGAGTCAACTCTTCACCTGAGGTGGCCAAAGTACTGGAGCTTCAGCTTTAGCATCATTCCCTCCAAAGAACACCCAGAGCTGATCTCCTTTAGAATGGACTGAAGGGATGCTAAGGAGTCTTCTCCAACACCACAGTTCAAAAGCATCAATTCTTCAGGGCTCAGCTTTCTTCACAGTCCAACTCTCACATCCATACATGACCACTGGAAAAACCATAGCCTTGACTAGACGGACCTTTGTTGGCAAAGTAATGTCTCTGCTTTTCAACATGCTATCTGCTGCTGCTGCTGCTGCTAAGTCACTTCAGTCGTGTCCGACTCTGTGACCCCATAGACGGCAGCTCACCAGGCTCCCCTGTCCCTGAGATTCTCCAGGCAAGAACACTGAAGTGGGTTGCCATTTCCTTCTCCAATGCATGAAAGTGAAAAGTGAAAGTGAAGTCACTCAGTCGTGTCTGACTTTTCGCGACCCCATGGACTGCAGCCCACCAGGCTCCTTTATCCATGGGATTTTCCAGGCAAGAGTACTGGAGTGGGATGCCATTGCCTGCTGCGCAACATGCTATCTAGGTTGGTCATAACTTTTCTTCCAAGGAGTAAGCGTCTTTTAATTTCATGGCTGCAGTCACCATCTGCAGTAATTCTGGAGCCCATAAAAATAAAGTCAGCCATGGTTTCCACTGTTTCCCCATCTATTTGACATAAAGTGATGGGACCAGATGTCATGATTTTAGTTTTCTGAATGTTGAGCTTTAAGCCAACTTTTTCACTCTCTTCTTACTTTCATCAAAAGGCTCTTTAGTTCTTCTTCAGTTTCTGCCATAAGGGTGGTGTCATCTGCATATCTGAGGTTATTGATGTTTCTCCTGGCAATCTTGATTCCAGCTTGTGCTTCTTCCAGGCCAGCGTTTCTCATGATGTACTCTGCATATAAGTTAAATAAGCAAGGTGACAGTATACAGCCTTGACGTACTCCTTTTCCTATTTTGAACCAGTCTGTTGTTCCATGTCCAGTTCTAACTGTTGCTTCCTGACCTGCATACAGGTTTCTCAAGAGGCAGGTCAGGTAGTCTAGTATTCCCAGCTCTTTCAGAATTTTCCACAGTTTATTGTGATCCACACATCTTAAAATTTTAAAACATTATGTAGTTAGAGAAAAACGTCAAGCTATTGTAAAAAAGATGTTTGCAATACATATAAATAGCTTTACATAATCCCTACAAATTGGTAAGAAGATATACCATTCATTAGGAAAATATTTAGTGGACATAAAATGGGAACTTACAAAGAAATACAAATTGTCCATAAATATATGCCCAGAACTATGAAAAATGATGAAATGCATATTAACATAGTAAAGAGATACTCTTCATGTCCACAAAATTGGCAAAAAATTTAAAATCCCGATAATAGCAAATACGGGCAAAAGTGTAAGGAACTGAAAACATTCAGTACTGATAGGAATATAAATTTGTATAAGCACTTTGAAGAGCACTTTGGCTTATCAAGTAAAGTTTAAGACTCATACTTTGTGTTATGCAGGACTCTTCCAAAAGCACATAGGAGATAGGGCGAAATGTTTAAAGATGTAGAAAAAAAGTGATATATTCACAGAATTTAAAATGAATCAAAGTTTCAAAATGCAATGTTGAGTGGCAAGAAGCAAGCTGCAAAAGAATATGTATGTGATATTAAATTTCTGTAAATTATTTATGAATATGAATTTAAAATGAATCAAAGTTTCAAAATGCAATGTTGAGTGGCAAGAAGCAAGTTGCAAAAGAATATGTATGTGATATTAAATTTCTGTAAATTATTTATGAATATGTCACCATGTAGAAAATAATTTTTTTAGACTTCATGGGAATGATATGTATGAAACTTAGGAAATGTTTTTTTCCTAATGATGAAGAAGAGAAAAACAATGGAAAATTGTGTTTTGAGTTGTAGCTGATACTTTATTCACAAAAAATAAAAGAAGATGAGGACAATACAGCAAAAATTATAAATCTATCAAATCTTCATAATGGGTATATAAATCTATGGTACATTGATTCTAAGTGCCTGAAGTAAAACATATCTTGAAGTAAAATAAAACAAACAAACAAAAAAAACATGTATTATTTTTATCTAAGTACATTCAGGAAACAGAATAAAATATTTGGAGATCTGGAGTTGCCGATGTGGATTAAGAGTACAAAACTAAAAATGGAATTCTTTCTGAACACCTGCTTGCCGATTACATGATTTTACTGAAGTTTCATGTGCCAACAAAGCACCATAAGCATTCTTTTACTAGAGACAGCCTATTGAGTTATCACCAAGCTTAGTTACTTAAGCATCTACCAAGCACCTACTAGGAGAAGGCAATGGCACCCCACTCCAGTACTCTTGCCTGGAAAATCCCATGGACGGAGGAACCTGGTGGGCTGCAGTCCATGGGGTCGCTAAGAGTCGGACACAACTGAGCAATTTCACTTTCACTTTTCACTTTCATTCATTGGAGAAGGAGATGGCAACCCACTCCAGTGTTCTTGCCTGGAGAATCCCAGGGATGGTGGAGCCTGGTGGGCTGCCATCTATGGGATCGCACAAAGTCAGACACGACTGAAGCAACTTAGCAGCAGCAGCAGCAAGCACCTACTAAGCTTCAGGACCTCCCAGGGTTCCCTGAAGAGAGGCTGGAGAAGAGATCCTTTTTGATTTTAGAGCTCTGGAATTAAAAGAAAAGACTACTGGGGCCTGATACAAAATTTCTGGCTTACATTTGTGGTTTTTTGTGATCTAGAAAGGAACAACCAAGTCATATATTCAGTTACATATATATACATTTTTTAGATTAATTTTCCATTATGAGTTACAAGATAATGAATATAGTTCCTGTACTATACAATAACTCCTTATTGCTTATCTATTTAATGTTTTGTAGTTTGTTTCTGTTTATCCCATTCTCCTATTCTATTTCTTCCTCCCTCCCTTTCCCCATTGATAGCCCTAAGTTTGTTTTCTATGTCTGTGAGCCTGTTTCTGTTTTGCATATAGATTCATTTGTATTAAGTTTTAGATTCCACATATAAGTGATATCATGTATTTGTCTGAACTTGCTTCACTTAGTATGACATTCTCTAGGTCCATCCATGTTGCTGCAAATGGCAATATTTCATTCTTTCTGCAGGCTGAGTAACATTTTATTCCATTCCAGTATCTTTTTAAACCAATCATCTATTGATGGGTACTTGGGTTATTTCCATGTCTTGGTTATTGTAAATAGTTTTGCTATGAATATAGGGTTGCGACCAGTTTAGACTCTTGACTCTTAGTCAAAAGTGCTAGAGTTTGTATGGGAATCTCCCTTGACTTCTGAAAGACTATCCCCAAAGAAGGACCTTTAATGACTTTTTTACTTGGGCTTGGTCCTTCATTCATTGTTCTAGTACTGATTGCACAGCTACAAAGAAAGAATATATGTAGAGCCCTCCTGTCTACTCCAACCAATAGCAATGAAGAAGAACCTCCTCTCGCTCTCCTGGGTCATGGTCTCTGCTTCCTTAGGCCTGGTTTATGCTACTGAGCTCCTGCCTAGGACCTTACTACTGCTCAGCATGCATTCAACCAGCTGCCCTGCAAGCATGGAGAAAACATGCCAGACACTCACAGACTTTGCTTTTGTAGGGCAGAGCAAGCACCAAACACTGCAGCAAGGTGCTGCTGCTGCTGCTAAGTCACTTCAGTCGTTTCCGACTCTGTGTGACCCCATAGACGGCAGCCCACCAGGCTCACCCTTCCCTGGGATTCTCCAGGCAAGAGCACTGGAGTGGGTTGCCATTTCTTTCTCCAATGCGTGAAAGTGGAAAGTGAAAGTGAAGTCTCTCAGTCGTGTCCGACCCTCAGCGACCCTATGGACTGCAGCCTTCCAGGCTCCTCCACCCATGGGATTTTCCAGGCAAGAGTACTGGAGTGGGGTGTCAGTGCAGCAGTCCAAAATATCTCACCCAAGCCACTAGAAACCTGGAGTAGCTACAGAAACAGTTTCCCCAGAGAGTCCTTCAAGTCCAAGGCTGCATTTCTCCTTCCAGGAGGAGATGGGCTCTCTGGCAGGGGTTTTTGGAGAGAAAGGGGAAGCTGCACTTTGAGCAGATGCTGAGGGACTGAGCTTGGACCCTGGACCCCGCATGAAAATGCAAGTGGAAAGATACACAGTGAAGAGCATGCCTTTGGGAAGTGCCAATGAACATCTGTGGATGAAGAGGGAGAGATGGAGAGTCAGAGCCTCCACCAGCTGTTGCACCCTGACTCTGAGGGATACCTTGGTCCTTCTTGAGATTTGCCATCCTAGAGGCCTCTGGAGACCTTGCCCTTCCCCCTGGGAAACTTGACCTTCTCCCTGGGAACAGAGCCCTCCTGAACCACACAGCTGCCTCCACCCCTTCAACTCATATTATCTCCCTCCTTTGTAAAGGAACAGGGACAATTCAACCCTCACTCATATATCATGCACCCCTTCTTTGCCTAAATTCTGCTGTGTTCTGTGGAGTAAAGAAGAATAAAGTGATCTCTGTTTTTCCTTATCCTTGGGGTTTTGTTATTTAATATCTGAAGTGGTGGGACTATGAGCTATGAAAGTTCCATGGAAACCATGTGTTAGAAAAAAAGAAAAACATTGTTTTAATGGAAAACTTTTTAAAAGACACTGCACATGTCCCTATCTGGGTGAAGACAGCATCCTCATATTTTCCATGAAGGTACAGGCTCATCATACAGACCGCTGAGGATCCAGAAGTAGACACAGATAGAGATGATGTAGATAATAATGCTGATTGAGCACTCATGGCTGAAAAATACACCTGATTTCTTGAAGAAAAGGAAGAAGGGAAGGGTCAGGTGTCCATCTGTCTTTAGCTTTCACCTCTGTACTGAGTTTTAGGGCTGTATTCCATGCTGTCCATTAGATGTCTTTCTGGATGTCCTACTGACCTCTCAAAGTCCAGACATTCAAAATAAATACATCTTCCAACCCAAACACCCTCCCCTCTTACTATTAAAGTCACCATCACCACAGGCTGAGTAACTCCATGCTGATTTCATTCCTATCTCCTCCTTGTCCCCCATGCCTGCTCTGTTGTGCAACTGACAGGTCTGGCAGTGAAATATTTCACACTTTTATCCCCCACATTTCCATTGTCCCCAGCTAACTTGGTTCCTCATGATCTCTTATTTAGACCTTGTTAACTGCCTCCTCATTGATCTTTTGCAGCTCATATTTCCTGGCTTCAGCTTATCTCATCCACTCCCACCAGATACTCTTCTTAAAGCAGGACCCAAATGGGTCACTCACCTGCCCAGATGCCTTTCAAGACTCCCCACACCCTGCAGAGGAAAGAGCATTCCTTCAGTACCTGAGGTCCTCTGATCTGGCCTCACTGCCCCAAGACCTCTTCCCTTCTGATATCCTCTTTTCCTGCTATGCTTTAATATGGTAGGTCTCGACTGATGCTTCCTATTACCTAGAATACTGCCTGCCATTTGAACACTTTTACACCTGACTCAACCTTTGAGGCTATCAAACGTTATCCCCCTACACGAAGCTTTCCCTGAACTCCTCAGGTTGGAAGTGAACACTGGCCCTTGGCAACTCACATTGTACTCTATCTTGTGGCATTATGGTTGTCTATTTTCTTTTCTTACTTTTTATTTTTTTTTTTTTACTGTTATTTCCATTTATTCCTTTAGCAAAGTAGCAAATGCCTTTATGGTAAAAAAAAAAAAAAAAAACTCAATGAACAGTTCTTGTGAATGAATATAAACTTGCTCTTTTGGCCATTTTATCTCTTTGGTTTTGTAATAATGATGATAATTTTTTGTGGTATAATATAGCTGTTTCCCGGAGAAGGCAATGGCACCCCACTCCAGTACTCTTGCCTGGAAAATCCCACTGACGGAGGAGCCTGGAAGGCTGCAGTCCATGGGGTCGCTAACAGTCGAACATGACTGAGCGACTACACTTTCACTTTCCACTTTTATGCATTGGAGAAGGAAATGGCAACCCACTCCAGTGTTCTTGCCTGGAGAATCCCAGGGACGGGGAAGCCTGGTGGGCTGCCATCTCTGGGGTCACACAGAGTCGGACACTACTGAAGTGACTTAGCATAGCATAGCTGTTTCCTGGTGGCTCAGACGGTAAAGGATTTGCCTGCAATGAAGGAGACCTGGGTTTGATTTCTGGGTCAGGAAGATTTCTTGGAGAAGGAAATGGCTACTCATTCAAGTATTCTTGCTGGAAAATCCCATGGATAGAGGAGCCTCGCAGCCTACAGTCACAAACAGTCAGACACAACTGAGCAACTAACTCCTTGCTTTTACTTTTTACTTGCATAGCTTCTCTGCAAAATCAATTAGTGAATTAAAGCTTGAATTTGTGAGGTCAAGCATACTATTTTTTCCACCTTTAAGAGACGTTTCTATTTCATCATTGGTCTTGTTCCTTATGCTAAACACGGAGAAAAACTGCTATTTTGAATATAACTGACAAGTTGTGTTTCATGGCAATCTTCTCATCATCTTGTTTCCACTCTTTTTTCTTTTGGGTTCTACCTGTTGATGGGGTGTGAAGGAAGAGTGCTTACTGCTCTAAGAATTCCTGCTAGTGTAATTTGGACAGACACTACTTCAAAGCCTACACATGCTTCATCATCACTAAACACTTCTGAAAACATAACAACCAGGTCATGTTTTCCCTAAACCTTTTTTAAGATGCTTTGATCCTTACAGCAGGCATCGAGTGACACGTCCTAACTTTTTGTAACAGGAAGGATGCAATAGCATTTGTGATTTCTTCAAAGCCAGAAAATTGCATATTCCAGTCATTAAAGATATGGTTTTCTGTGTTGTTTTCTGTGCTGGCTCCTGAAAAGTGGTGGTCCTTATTAAATTTGAATGCAACTCTAGATTAACTGGCAGCCAATAGAGAAGCATTTTACAAAGTTTACCATAACTCACATTAGCATTATTAGACATATTCAATGAATAGGCTAACTTTAGAAATGATTTTCATGAACTAGTACTCTCTTTTTTTCTTACAGTGTCAAGACTTTTAAAATGTTTTTATTTGCTTTTAATTTTTTGACCTTTTAGTCACTTAGAAATAGTAAAACCCTCCTTCTGAATAGTCATATAATTTAATTAGCTGTAGATATTTGCCTTTTTATTTAGCCAAAGTTTGAAAATATTCTCTAAGCTTTTATTAGAGAATCAGGCATAGATCAACTCTATGCAAGATAAGGCACTATAGCATTGGTACATTTTTATTTGACTTCAGATTTGACCAGATGTCTTTGTAAGTTGAATCTACATAACAGAAATGATCTGGTATTGTACTTATTCAGTAATATTTTCTCATGCTTGCTATTTTCTCAGTGTGTACAGATCTCTTTTTAAGTATATTTTAATGTTAGCATAAACTTCTTATATTTGCATCTTCTTTTTGATGAATAAACAAAATAGAAAATCCAAATCAAATTCAAATAGAATATACAGAAATTCAAACTACATTTAGCTTGTGTAGTTGTGCAACAACTACAATAATTTTGACTTCTGCCTAGTTAATTTCACTCAAAGATAGATAGCATAGCGTGAACTATAAGAATGCATCACACACAATTCCTCTGTGTGGTTTGTGTGCTTTCTATATGGCATCATCTGAATATAATGGCACTATTAGTAGTATTAAAATAAGAAAATCTTATATTTTCCCTTCACAAAACTTTTGCCAAACACTGATTTTTTTAACTTTCACATTTCCCAGCATGAAGGACAATTATTTTAAAAGCAATTGAGATACAAATGGCTTGAACTGACACATTCACCCCATTAGTCAATTTTCACTGAAATCCTAGCATATACATAACACTACAATCAGTAAATAACCTATGAAATATGATATATATCAATAAATAGATGACAAATTGATCATGTGGTTAAATTTTTAAAAAATGATACATGGGCAAGAAAGTCACTGTGGCCTGGCACAGAAAATAATTTATGAAGGAAAAACTGGAGATAAACTTAAGACAGGGTATGATTTGGGGGAACATGAAATATATTCCCAGCTTTGGGTGTCACTTGAGTGAAGGGTAAAGGATGAGCATAAACAATGACAAGCCAAAGAAAGGCTAATTTGATGGCCCAGTGGTGCCCTGGTTTGATTCTGTCCTGGAGGTGTCAGTCACATTTACCACCTTCCCAAAGGACCTTCTCCACTCATGACCTAGAAGGGGCAACCCAAGTACAACTTGACAGCCTGCCTTCTATACAGCCACCTTGGCTAATGGGCTAAAAGTCCTACAACAAGCTAAGCCAATTAGATTTCTGTCCTAGACATTGAAACGGAGATGCTCAGAAACAGTCAGTCATGGGTTGAACAGTTAAGGTAGAAGGTCATAGATTTAGGGACTGAAGCTTCAGAAAAAGAAAGACTAAGCAGATGTTTGAGAAGGAGCTGGTCCAATAGACTCATGAAGAACTATAGGGCAAGTAGTTTCCTAATGACTCCAGTTGTTGTAAAGTCCAAGTGTAATCCTGAGCTGGATTTCCTTGATAGAAGCCAATAAGAGTTTTTTTTTTTTTTCCTTGCACTAAGTCATCTCTGAGACAATGCTTCTTTCTAAATAGTAGTCATCTTTATTTTTCATTAATGTCATTCATTACTTCTCATCTCTGCCACATTTTCTGCTGTCACTTAGGTTGCTGATACATCTCTTTTTTATTACCCTTTCCTGTTTTATCTCTCTCTCTCCTCTTCCTTCTCTGGTAAGTTCACCAACATTTTTTAGCATTATCACTAACAAGGTTTAACCAT
The DNA here is from genome assembly GCA_935064755.1 of Tragelaphus eurycerus. NCBI lineage: Eukaryota > Metazoa > Chordata > Mammalia > Artiodactyla > Bovidae > Tragelaphus > Tragelaphus eurycerus. Next base: position 19,060,436 of record CAKXYN010000003.1, read on the forward strand.
TTATGAAGATGAGGCAACTTGCATTTGGTCAATAAATTGACCAATTATTCTGTCAGGAATTTTTTATCTTTGATATTAGGTTATTTTCATCATTACTTAATATTTGAGTGGTTTTTTAATTTCTTTGGATTGAGGATTATTCCAAAGTCATAAAAATCACTTGACATGCATTGAACAATTCTCATATAAGGTATGGCTATCATTGTTTTTCTTAGGTAATCAAGGGTATTTAATAATTCTCCAATCCAAATAAAGATTTATTTCTGACTTAAAATAAGTAGCATAAAATGAGCTTGCTACCCTTAAAACTATGTTTAAATTACTAGGCCATTCATGTCCATTGCTGATCAACATGCTGCTAGTGGGAGAAAAAGATAAGAAACAGACACTAGTTAGAAGTCATAGTAGCCCATTCTGAAAAAAAAAAATGCTTTTAAAAACCTTCTTTGTCTGCTAATATATTCATTAACCTATTCTTCCCTTCACTCAATAAATAGATATTTAATACCTACTATGTACTAGACAATGAGCAAGTTTTGAGAGCACATAAATGAACAAGACAAAATGCCTTCTGTCTTGGACCTTATATGCTAATGAGGGCAAAATAAACAAATTAATGTATAATCCAATAGATGGAAATGGGTGCTATAAAAAAGTAATAAGTAAAGATAAAGGATAGAGAGTGCTGAGGGTCAGGTGGACTGCTGTTTTCAACACAATAATCAGGAAAGACCTCTCTGATTTGCTGACTTTTGAACAGAGACCTGGGTAAGTAAGGGTAGGAACCATTTTATTCTCTGGGGCATGGTCTAGATTATCTAAAGTATTTGCTGAACACATGAAGAATTGTGACATTTTACATTTCCTGTTGATCTCATGGAAGGAATTCCACTGTGGCATGTGTATCCAGGTATCGTGTTGAATTGTATCTCCTAAGAGCATCTGTTGAAGTCCTCTTGAGAATGTGACATTATTTAGAAATAAAACTTTTCCAAATGTAATCAAGTAAACAGGGGGTCATACTGGATTGGAGTGGGTCTTAAATCCACTGACTGATATCTTTATAAAAGAAAGGAGAGATACAGAGAGATCTGGGGGGACACGCAGGGATGAAGGCCATGTGACAATGGAAGCAGAGATTAGAGTGATGTAGCCATAAGCCAGGGGACACTGACCAACAGCCAGTAACCCTCATAAGCTAGGAAGAGACATGGAAAGATTCTTTCCTAGTGCTTCAGAGGGAATATGGGCCTGGATGCTCAGTTGCCCAGTTGTGTCTGACTCTTTGGGACCCCATGGACTGTAGCCTGCCAGGCTCCTCTGTCCATGGGATTTTCCAGGCCAAAACGCTGGAGTGGGTTGCCATTTCCTCCTCCAGGGGATCTTCCTGAGCCAGGGATTGAATCCATGTCTCCTGCGCTGCAGGCAGATTTTTTACCACTGAGCCATTGGGGAAGACCAGCATGGGCCTACTGATACCTTGATTTTAGACTTGCAGTCTTTAGAACTCTGATAGAATAACTCTTTATTACTTTAAGCCACTACTTTGTGGCAAATTATTATGACAGCTTTAAAAAAACTACTCCAAGTGTATAAACCAGGGAAAAGCATTACGTGGACTATGCTAGATGGCTTTGAAATGCACATATGCATGCAAACAACGACTAACACAACAGCAGCAACTGATTTTTTTCTTTTTTCCTTTGATACAGATAATTAAAGAGATGTGAAAACACAACTGCTCAGATGAGTGAGTCTAGGGACAAACTCAAGGTCACTGCTTTCACGTGCTCATGTAACTGCCACTGTGGACCACATAAAACCCTTCTTATCTTGCTTCCCATCATCTTACCCCAAGAAATATTCCAATGAAGCATTAGTTCCATTCTTTTTTCTGAATTAATTTGGCCTTTTCATTTTGGCCAAGGAGCTACATATGTTCTTTCTCAATGTTGTCCTGCCCAACAGAACTGCTCTTCGGTAAGTGTGGCTTCTGGTGATGATTCATTTCAGGACATAGGTGCAGCTGCTCCTTCCAGAATGATGGAGTTAGCCCTGCTCTGTAGCAACAAAGGAAACAACCTTTGAATCCCTGCAATGTCCAGATAGGCAAGGTGGAGCTAATGAGCAAGGTAGAGAGACAATTGACTCCAGCATGTTCATTGACCATTGTCAGTCTCTTTTGCAAAACTTGACTTTCAAAGGATTTTTTTTTTCTCTGATGAATATATTCTTGTCCAGGTCAATAAATTTCATATGCTAGTGATAAAAATGCCCTGTTTTGCAATTCACATCAACAGAATTGCCTGAGGATTGTAATGAATCTGAACAAATGCTTGTGGTCTGTTTAGGGTCATGTTGCACTCTTGCTTGGAATCCATGCTTTTTTTCCCAACAAGAATCCACACCCTTTACCTTCACTAAAGGAGAGAGAGTTCCCACTTCATTGATGCTACTTTTGGCCATTGGGTCCATTTTGGGCCATAGAGTATGAACAGACACTACAGAGTTTCTATTTTGAGCTCAGGCCTTAGGAGGCCTCTCATGTTTCTGCTCATCCCTCTTGTGTTTATGCCAGAACCATAAAAAATACGACAGAGTTGGTGATCGCCCAGAGGATGAGAAAAGATCTGAACTTGAACTGCATGTTGGAGTCAAGGTCGTCAGAGTCCAGCCTAGAATTCTTAACCCTTGTGCTGTGCTGTGCTGTGCTTAGTTCCTCAGTCGTGTCTGACTCTTTGCGACCCCATGGACTGCAACCTGCCAGGCTCCTCAGTCCACAAGGATTCTCCAGGCAAGAGTATTGAAGTGGGTTGCCTTTCCCTCCTCCAGGGGATTTTCCCATACCAAACCCAGGTCTCCCATACTGCAGTGGATTCTTTACCATCTAAGCCACCAGGGAAGCCCTTTTAACTCTTAGCCGATCCAAAAAATGTATGAGTGAGAATTTCAACTTGTTTAAGTCACTGAGTTTTTTGAGTGTTTGTTATGCATCATCATTTTGATAACAAGGGACTAATAATACATGTGAGACTGACAAGGAGAGACATTGTACAGAAAGTAAACAAGCTTATGGTAGTAGTGCCTATTGCTGATTTTCTTATGATAGTGGAGACAGATCATGATATTTTAGAAGGAAATAAAGACCATCATGGAGTATTACTATTCTGTTGGTGATGGCATTAGTTATATGAATCACTCACTGTCTTTAAGTTTTATTTTATTTACTTACCAAATCCCAGAGTGATTGGGAGAATAATATGAAAAGAAACTATTTGAAAAGTCTTAAGTTATCTAATGCTATATATACTCGTGTGAAATATTATTAACCATCATAAATTGTTTGATAATTATTGTATTATATATATACATATATATTACATGATATAGTGAAGAAGATTGATTGATACTGATATTGTGAAGAAGAAAATGGGGTTTTGATAATCACCTTTAAGGACATCAGTTCAGATAACACTCACTTGTTCAGTCACCAAGTCATGTCCGATTTGCTGTGATCTCATGAATTGCAACACACCAGGCTTCCCTGTCCTTCTCTATCTCTCTGAGTTTGCTCAAACTCCTGGCCTCTGAGTCAGTGATGCCATCCAACCATCTTATCCTATGTTTCCCGCTTATCCTCTTATCCTCAATCTTTCCCAGCATTAGGATCTTTTCTAGTGAATAGGCTTTTCGCATTGGGTGGCCAAAGTATTGGAGCTTCAGCTTCAGCATCAGTCCTTCCAATGAATACTCAGGGTTGATGTCCTTTAGGATTGACTGGTTTGATCTCCTTGTAGTCCAAGGGACTCTCAAAAGTCTTCTCCATAACTATAGTTTGAAAGCATCAATTCTTTGGTGCCCAACCTTCTTTATGGTCCAACTCTTAACAGCCATACATGACTACTGGAGAAAACATAGCTTTGACTAGATGGACCTTTGTTGGCAAAGTGATGTCTCTGCTTCTTAATATGCTGTCTAAGTTTGTCGTTCCTTTTCTTCCAAGGAGCAAACGTTTTTTAATTTCATAGCTGCAGTCACTGTCTGCAGCAACTTTAGAGCCCAAGAAAATAAAATCTGTCACTGTTTCCACTTTTCCCCCATCTATTTGCCATGAAGTGATGAGACCAGATGCCATGATGTTCATTTTTTGAATTTTGGGTTTTAAGCCAGCTTTTTTGCTCTCCTTTTTCACCTTCATCAAGAGGTCCTTTAGTTCCTCTTTGCTTTCTGCCATTAAAGTGGTATCATCAGCATATCTGAGGTTGTTGATATTTCTTCCAGCAATCTTGATTCCAGCTTGTGCTTCATCCAGCCTGGCATTCCACATGATGTAGGGTGATAATATATAGCTTTGAAGCATTCCTTTCCCAGTTTTGAACCAGTCCATTGTTTCATGTCCAGTACTAACTGTTGCTTCTTGTCCTGCCTACAGGTTTCTCAGGAGGCAGGTAAGGTGGTCATGTATTCCCATCTCTTTAAAAATTTTCCACAGTTTGTTGTGGTCCACACTCACATATAGTAACATGACAAATTAATCATATTATTTGGATTTATATTCTCCTCCTAAATTTATTTGTTATCCTTTGCATCTTAATATTTTCCTTTTAAGTTCACCTATTGCTACAAATCGAAAGACAAAGACAAATTGGTAAAATGATGAGTTCATTAAAAAGAGATATGTACAGTTTAGTCCTTAACTGCAAAGCACTATGGTTATGTCTATATGTAAAAGCACGATTATATTTCAATGACCATTGTTGTTGCTGTTGTTGTTTCTTTCTGAACCAGATGTCTATATTTCAGGCAGTCTGCTTGAAATCATTATTAGGTTTGGAATGAGAATCTCTTGTTGCCCTGATGGATATAAAGTCCATATCTTTATATGTAATCTTCCAGAATGCTCTTGGAGTCTGGCAACAAGTTAGGGCTACTGTTGCATCAGCTGGTTGAAACTAAGGGCTTGTAAAGCCTGGTGCTGGGGAGGAATTTGCTAAGCTTGTCCTGTGGTGTCAGGGATGTGGTTTATTCATCTGTTTGTCTAACAACATCTTGTCAAGCCCTAATTTGTAGAAGTTTCCATGCAAGGCTCTGAGATAACTTCATCTGAATCACTTGTGCTAGCTCTGTGTGTCTCATCACTAGGAAATTCAAAGCCATCTCCCTCTCTAATGAGTCACCCTCCAGTCAAAACGATGCTGATTTGCATATTCCTCTTTGAGCATCTGATCCTAGCTCTTTCTAGTCTTCCTGACATGAAAGAGTTAATGCATCTTTTTCAGCACCTGTCACAATTTAGGAGCAACTTGGGCAGTGAAAAGAATAGAGCTCAATCAATGTGGACAGCAATGTGCAGGCATTTGGAACACTATTCATAGGTTGCTCTTTTATTCTCTCTTCCTTTCCCCCCACCTTGGCCTGTGGACGTGAGTGGCAACTTAAATGAACCATAAAACTTCCCTAGAAAAATCTGCAATGTGCAGAAGGAGGCAGCAAAGCATTGAGATGAATGGATTCGGGAGCTTTCTGAGCAGGGGAGAGACAGCACCTAATATTTATGAGACCATTAAAATCCCATGTGCTCTGGACCTATGAATCTGGAGACATGTCATCCAGTCATCAGCCCCAGACTCTTCACCAGCATTTATCAAAGTCACAGTCCCTCCCAAACACAACTGATGGAGCAGAGCCAGAGTCCATTCTGAACTACACGGACATAGCTCTCCTCGCTTCCTAAGTGAAAGGATATATTCCTTTTGTATGAATGGACAGTTTGTGAAAAATAAAACTTGCTTTGACTCATTGCCTAAGCAACTCCTACAAGTCTTAAGATCTCAGAGGCTGGAGGATCCCACTGTGGACCTAGAGAAGCAAGTTTGACTTAACCAGAGTCGTACTAAATTCAACAGGAACAAACGTGAACAGGCAGAACAAGCCTTCTTCTTTTCAAAAGGCCAGAGTCTGACTACTTCCTTAGTGGTCCAGGAGTTAAGAATCTGCCTTGCAATGCAGGAGAGGTAGGTTTGATCCCTGATCAGGGAACTAAGATCCCACATGCCAAGAAACAACTAAGTGCACACGTTGCCACTACTGAGCCCATGTGTTGTGGAACTCATGTGCCACACTTTGGGGGAGTCCATGAACTGCAAAGAAAGATTCCAGATTGCAGACAAAGATCATGCATGTTGCACCTAAGATCCAACACAGTCAATTAAGTATAAATAAATAAATATATTATTTTAATGAAATGTATGTCTTAAAAAAAAATAAATAAAAACCCTCAGAGTCTGAACCTAACTTTCACACAACTTTTTGTCTTTGGGCTCCTGTTTAATTTTTCTGAGCCAGGCTCTCCTCATGTTCCCTATCTATCAAGTGGGAGCATGAATCCTTGATCTTGCTAGTCTGGGTTCTCTCTGTGCCAAGCCCTGTGCTATAGCCTGGGGTTACAATAGTAAACAAGCACCCTTTGTTCCTGTGGCCATGGTGTTTAGTGGTTTAGACAGGAAGAGAACTACTGAACATGTATTGTAAATGTGGTGAGGGTCATAAAGGGAAAACGCAGCACGTGGCAGAAACAGGAAACAGGAAGTCCTAACTTATTCTGAGAGTCAGAAGGGCCTCCCTGAGGAAATGCTGTTGGAGCTGAGACATGAAGGACAAGGGGGTGATTATTAGCTATTGAGAGGTCAGTGAGATTCCAGGGAAGAGAAGAGGGCACGCAATTCACAACTTGGTGTTGTGGGGAAATTAAAAGAATAAATGCCTTTGACGGAGCTTTATATACTGCCTCTGGAGATTTGCCAAGGATCACCCGCATTTCCACAGAGCCATAAAAGAAAACCCATAATGGACCCTGTTCACTTAAACACACAAGCTTCCTTTCCATGATTACTGCTAAATACTCTCAAGGTTCATTTCTGAGGTGGAGAGGCAATTGAAACCTAGATCATAATCTCATAGATTATGAGATTATAATCTCATAGATTATAGATTATGAGATTATAAACCTAGATCATAATCTCTGGTCCTTTCCTGTCTGTGATATTCTGGCCTGCAGGGGGCACCACTGAGGGCATGAGTCAGGACATCTACTGTCTTAAAAGATGCTTACTCCTTGGAAGAAAAAATATGACAAACCTTGACAGAGTATAAAAAAAAACAGAAACATTATTTTGCTGACAAAGGTCCATATAGTCAAAGCTATGGTTTTTCCAGTAGTCACGTATGGATGTGAGAGTTGGTCCATAAAGAAGGCTGAACACTGACGAACTGATGCCTTTGAACTGTGGTGTTGGAGAAGACTCTTGATAGTCCCTTGGACAGCAAGGAGATCAAACCAGTCCATCCTAAAAGACATCAGTCCTGAATATTCATTGGAAGGACTGATGCTGACGCTGAAGTTCCAATACTTCGGTCACCTGATTCGAAGATCTGACTCCTTGGAAAAGACCCTGATGCTGGGAAAGATAGAAGGCAGGAGGAGAAGGGGTGACAGAGGACGAGATGGCTGGATGTTATCACCAAATCAATGGACATGAGTCTGAGCAAACTATGGGAGATGGTGAAGGACAGGGAAGCCTGGCATGCTGCAGTCCTTGGAGTCACAAAGAATCAAACATGACTGAGCAACTGAATAACTTTCTCTTCTGTCATCCACTAGCCTGTGTTCTAAGCCATGTTCCAGCCCACCTCTCTCAGGGGAGTTCCCCATCTATTCAAGCACACCTATGAAGTTGGAGGTGGTCTTTGTCCTCCAAAGGCAAATATTAGATCCTAAATCTGATCTCACAGTCCCTTTCTCTGTCCTTCTCTAGGTCGTGTGGATTATTATACAGCAAACCCAGAGCATTGGTCTTGACGGGGTGGAACTGAGTTTCCCTCTGCTCAGAGACATGATGGAATTTAAACACTTTTTTTCTGGAAATTACAGAAGAATTGTATATATATATATATATATATATATTTTTTTTTTTTTTTTTTTTTTTTCGGATTTTGTGATCTCCAAGGAAATGCTATAGGTATCTAAAACTGGGTTGACATGCATTTTTCCAGAGGGTAAATAAATTAGGTTTTGGAAACCACATGTGGTCATCACATTTTGTTTGTCTTTTACAATATTTTAAAAGTATAAATATCTCTTTTATTCCAGGAATATAGAAGCTGACTACAGTCCTAACTTGGTCCATGCACTGTAGTTTGCCACTCCTCGTGCATGCGTGCATGCTGTCTCTTCAGTCGTATCCAACCCTTTGTAACCTGGTAGGCTATAGCTTGCCCGTCTCCTCTGTCCATGGGATTCTCCAGGCAAGAATACTGGAGTGAGTTGCCATGCCTTCCTCCAGAGGATTTTCCTGACCCAGGGACTGAACCTGTGTCTCCAGCCCCTCCTGCATTGGCAGGGTGTGTGTGTGTGTGTGTGTGTGTGTTTTAACCACTAGCACCACCTAGGAAGCCTCTAGAGTAAAGATGGATCCGAGCCAGGAAGCTCAACCTGAGGACCTGTCTCTTTCTTTGCTTTCTTGAGGATTAATAATTGTCAACTAGATGCTATGTGGCAATGAGGTGGGTCATTGTCTTTCAAAAGACAGTTTCTTCCATTTTAATACTATATTTATATTCTTAAACTTGTAAAAACTAAACAGCTAATATAAAAGAAATGGGCTTCCAAGGTGGCAGTAGCGGTAAAAAACCCATCTGCCAATGTAGGAGATTTAAGAGATGAGGGTTCGATTCTGGGTTGGGAAGATCCAGGAGGAGGAGGGCACAGCAACTCACTCCAATATTCTTGCCTGGAGAATCCCATGGACAGAGGGTCCTGGCAGGCTACAGCCTATGGGCTCACAAGGAGTTGGACATGACTGGGCCAACTTAGCATGCATACATAAAAGAAAATAGAAAGTAGAAATCTCTTTATGAGGAAAAGTGGTAGAGTTAGTGATGCTCTCAGGTATACTTAAGTCATTAAGAAAGTACATCCTTACAGTCATCTCAAGAAACAAAAATATTTTTCCAGCTTGTATTTATATGAAATAATAGATGTTAACAACTTATTTGGAGAAGGCAATGGCACCCCACTCCAGTACTCTTGCCTGGCAAATCCCATGGACGGAGGAGCCTGGTAGGCTGCAGTCCATGGGGTCGCTAAGAGTCGGACACGACTGAGCAACTTCACTTTCACTTTTCACTTTCATGCATTGGAGAAGGAAATGGCAACCCACTCCAGTGTTCTTGCCTGGAGAATCCCAGGGATGGGGGAGCCTGGTAGGAGGCCGTCTATGGGGTCGCACAGAGTTGGACACGACTGAAGCGACTCAGCAGCAGCAGCAGCAGCAACAACAACTTATTCTGTGTTTATCTCACAAATTATGTAAATCAAACCATTATGCTGTATACTTTAAACTTCTACAGTCCTGCATGTCAATTACATCTCAATAAAACTAGGAAAAATAGAAAAGAAAATGTGATTTATCCCTCTTTCTCCTGACATCACGGAGGAATTTGTGTGATTGAAAGAATTCAGGGTAGACAGGCACTACTTTATGGTGTTCAGAGTGCAGATTCTCTAACCAGGTGGGAGACATGGGTTTGATCCCTGGATTGGGAAGATACCCTGGAGGAGAGCATGACAACCCACTTCAGTATTCTTGTCTGGAGAATTCCCATTAACAGAGGAGCTTGGTGAGCTACAGTCCTTGGGGTCACAAAGAGTCAGACACAACTGAGCAACTAAGCACATTACTCAACCATAAAAGGGAATGAAATTGGGTAATTTGTCGAGACATAGATGGACCTAGAGTCTGTCATACAGAGTGAAGCAAGAAAGAGAAAACGAATATTGTATATGAATGCATATATGTGGAATCTAGAAAAGTGGTACAGATGAAGCTATTTGCAGGGCAGAAATGGAGATGCAGACGTAGGGAATAGACATGTGGGCATGGAGGGGGACATGGAATTAATTGGGAGATTGGGATTAACGTATATACACAACCATGTGTAAAATAGCCGGTTTGTGGGAAGATGCTATACAGCACCAGGAGCTCAGCTCAGTGCTCTGTGATGATCTAGAGGTTGCGGGTAGGGTGGAGTGGGAGGGATGTCCAAGAGGGAGGGGATGTGTGTGTACATATCACTGATTCACTTCATTGTTCAGCAGAAACTAACACAATGTTGTCAAGCAATTGTGTTGTTGTTTAGTCTAAAAGTCAAGTCAAACTCTTTTGGGACCCCATGGACTTTAGCCCACCAGCCTCCTCTGTCCATGGGATTTCCCAGGCAAGAATACTGGAGTGGGTTGCCATTTCCTTCTCCAGGGGATCTTCCCAACTCAGGAACTGACCCTGCACCTCCTGCATTGTAGATGGATGCAATTATACCTCAAAAAAACAAAAACAAAAACAAAAACACAATACACTGTTAAACTGAAAAGCAGGAAATAAGGTGGCTATAACTTCAGTGATAGTGGCTCTAGATGGTGTTTTCTTCCAGAGAGAAGTCACACTACCTTCTGACAGGCAGCTAGATTAGGGCAGATGATCCCATCGCCATCAGGTATTGATTTTGGACTCTGTAAGGCTCATTCCACTGCTGGTTTACCCTCTAATTGGGCTCAAGCCCTCCAGGTTCCCACTGAGAGTGAGGCATGTCTGCAAAGCTAGTCCTCTATGGAGTATTTTGAACTCCATTTTGCTTTCTATTAAGCACTGATTTCTTTTTTTTTTTTTTTTGGATTTGTCCATTTAAGACTTTTTTTTTTTTTTTTTACTTTGGAATATAGTCTTTTATTTTATTTTTTTATTTTATTATTATTTTTTAATTTTTCTTATCTTTACAATACTGTATTACTTTTACTATACATCGAGATGGATCCGCCACCAGAATACACGTGTTCCCCATCCTGAACCCTCCTCCCTCCCCCTTCCCACACCATCCCTCCAGGTCATCCCAGTGCTCCAGTCCCAGGCATCTGTTATAGGGCATCGTACCTGGACTGACTCGTTTCAGATATGATATTATACATATTTCAATGCTATTCTCCCCAATCGTCCCACCCTCTCCCAGTCCCAGAGTCCAAAAGTCTGTTCTATACATCAGTGTCTCTTTAAGCACTGATTTCTAATCACTTTTCAGCTTGGTTTTTAGCCTCTCACCCTGAACAGCTTAAATGTCTTAGTCTTTCTAGCTGACAAATAAATAAATAACACCAGCAGCCTTGGAGATTGTCCATCTTCTATTGATAGACAGATTCAATGTTTTCTGAGAAACAGAACTAACTGAGAACTTGGCCAGAGGGTAACTGTACTTGTTTTCTTGGCTTACTTCTCATTCCAGTGCTGGTTAATGAAACAGTTTGTGATGATGAAAATATTCTAGATCCATGATGCCCTGTCAGGTTGCCACCGTCCTCATGTGGGTATTAAGATCTTACCATATAGTTAGGGCAGTCTAGAAGTTAATGTCTAGTTCAGATCAGATCAGATCAGTCGCTCAGTCGTGTCCGACTCTTTGCGACCCCATGAACTGCAGCACGCCAGGCCTCCCTATCCATCACCAGCTCTCGGAGGTCACTCAGACTCACATTCATCGAGTCAGTGATGCCATCCAGCCATCTCATCCTCTGTCGACCCCTTCTCCTCCTGCCCTCAATCCCTCCCAGCATCAGAGTCTTCTCCAATGAGTCAACTCTTCGCATGAGGTGGCCAAAATACTGGAGTTTCAGCTTGAGCATCATTCCCTCCAAAGAAATCCCAGGTCTGATCTCCTTCAGAATGGACCGGTTGGATCTCCTTGCAGTCCAAGGGACTCTCAAGAGTCTTCTCCAACACCACAGTTCAAAAGCATCTATTCTTCGGCGCTCAGCTTTCTTCACAGTCCAGCTCTCACATCCATACATGACCACAGGAAAGACCATAGCCTTGACTAGGCGAACCTTTGTTGGCAAAGTGATGTCTCTGCTTTTGAATATGCTATCTAGGTTGGTCATAACCTTCCTTCCAAGGAGTAAGCGTCTTTTAATTTCATGGCTGCAGTCACCATCTGTAGTGATTTTGGAGCCCAGAAAAAGAAAGTCTGACACTGTTTCCACTGTTTCTCCATCTATTTCCCATGAAGTGATGGGACCAGATGCCATGATCTTCGTTTTCTGAATGTTGAGCTTTAAGCCAATCTTTTCACTCTCCACTTTCACTTTCATCAAGAGGCTTTTGAGTTCCTCTTCACTTTCTGCCATAAGGGTGGTGTCATCTGCATATCTGAGGTTATTGATATTTCTCCCAGCAATCTTGATTCCAGCTTGTGTTTCCTCCAGTCCAGCATTTCTCATGATGTACTCTGCATATAAGTTAAATAAACATGGTGACAATATACAGCCTTGACGTACTCCTTTTCCTATTTGGAACCAGTCTGTTGGTCCATGACCAGTTCTAACTGTTGCTTCCTGACCTGCATACAGATTTCTCAAGAGGCAGATCAGGTGGTCTGGTATTCCCATCTCTCTCAGAATTTTCCACAGTTTATTGTGATCTACACAGTCAAAGGCTTTGGCATAGTCAATAAAGCAGAAATAGATGTTTTTCTGGAACTCTCTTGCTTTTTCGATAATCCAGTGGATGTTGGCAATTTGATCTCTGGTTCCTCTGCCTTTTCTAAATCCAGCTTGAACATCAGTAAGTTCACGGTTCACATATTGCTGAAGCCTGGCTTGGAGAATTTTGAGCATTACTTTACTAGCGTGTGAAATGAGTGCAATTGTGCGGTAGTTTGAGCACTCTTTGGCATTGCCTTTCTTTGGGATCGGGATGAAAACTGACCTTTTCCAATCTTGTGGCCACTGCTGAGTTTTCCAAATTTGCTGGCATATTGAGTGCAGCACTTTCACAGCATCATCTTTCAGGATTTGGAATAGCTCCACTGGAATTCCATCACCTCCACTAGCTTTGTTCCTAGTGATGCTTTCTAAGGCCCACTTGACTTCACATTCCAGGATGTCTGGCTCTAGGTCAGTGATCACGCCATCATGATTATCTTGGTCGTGAAGCTGAGAGCTCCCGGCCTACCCGCGAGCGCCGCACTGAGAGCTCCCGGCCTACCCGCGAGCGCCGCACTGAGAGCTCCCGGCCTACCCGCGAGCGCCGCACTGAGAGCTCCCGGCCTACCCGCGAGCGCCGCACTGAGAGTTCCCGGCCTACCCGCGAGCGCCGCACGCGAGGGGCACTGAGAGCCCCTCGCCGGCCGCGCGGCGCACTGAGAGCCCCTCGCCGGCCGCGCGGCGCACTGAGAGGAGCTACCCATCGACCGAGGAAGGACGGCGGTGAGGACTGGCGCACTAAGCACGACCCAGAGGAGCTACCCCACGACTGAAGTCAGGAAGGGTGGCGGTGAGGAGAGACCCCTCATCAAAGATAAGGTGCAATGGCTGTGCTTTGCTGGAGCAGCCGGGAAGAGATACCCCACGCCCAAGGTAAGAGAAACCCAAGTAAGACGGTAGGTCTTGCAAGAGGGCATCAGAGGGCAAATACACTGAAACCATACTCACAGAAAACTAGTCAATCTAATCACACCAGGACCACAGCCTTGTCTAACTCAATGAAATTAAGCCATGCTCGTGGGGCAACCCAGGATGGGCGGGTCATGGTGGAGAGATCTGACAGGGTGTGGTCCGCTGGAGAAGGGAATGGCAAACCACTTCAGTATTCTTGCCTTGAGAACCCCATGAACAGTATGAAAAGGCAAAATGTCTAGTTAACTCTTTAATTAACTAATTGCTTAATTCTAATTAATTTAAATGTAAATAGTTACATGTGGCAAGTACTTGTCCAAATGGACACCACAGGTCTGTACTGTAGTTTTAGGTATAACATTTGAAAACTTCCGTTCATTTGGAAATATGTTATATAAAATGGTTAGACAACTAAAGGCTAATTCTAGCAAGTTAAGGTCAAATCTATGTGTCAACTTTCCTTACCTTAGGAGGAGCTTTAATAAGGGAATGTCACTCTTAGCAAAATCAGCATTGCTGGTGACAATAAAAGAAGTTAGAGACGAAAATGTTCAGAATCCATTTGCCCCATCTTCAGGTCCTTCCCATATACTACCTCCCTCCTAGTTGATGTCTCATAAAGGACTCTCAGAAATCAACATGCAATAGTGAATATGTGTCAATTGCTGTTGCATGACACATATACACTATTTATGTGCATGCCAAGCCACATCAGTTGTGTCTGACTCTTTGTGATCCTAGGGACTATAGCCTGCCAGGCTCCTCTGTCCATGGGATCCTCCAGGCAGGAATACTGGAGTGAGTTGCCATTTCCTTCTCCAGGGGATCTTCCCAACCCAGGGATCAAACCTGTGTCTCCTGCATCTCCTGACATTGGCAGGTGATTCTTTACTGCTGAGTCACCCGGGAAGCCCAGAGCAATTATACTCCAATAAAAATTACTTTGAAAAAGGAAGTCAACATGCAATGTTTTCAAACTTCATTTCATTTTTTTTGTTTTAGCAGTATAACTTCTTGTGACACTAAGACTTTCATGAAATGCCCATATTGGTCAGATAAGCACAGGGAAGCATACTTGTGGTCACACCTGATTTCATGTCTTCCTTTCCCCGCATATCCCTTCAGGACTCTGCAGGGCAGTTTGGGAACAGTGATACTAACAGACTGCTCTGGCTCTCTACAAGAATCAACTGAAGTCCAGAGAAATGATGCGCTGGCTCTAAGACACTTGGCTTCTAAAACAAATGGGACAAACTTTCAGGCCACTTGTCTCCTAGTGTTCTCCAGATGTTGCTTCTGCTTGAAGCTTTTTGGACTTCACAAATCTTTCTAAAAGTTGGATGGAGCCTGTACCCTACCACATAGCAGGTCTTCTGCATCCTGTCTGGAGTTGTTCACTACTGTCTACTTGCAATGCATTTCTCTTGTTTCCTTACCCATGCTGCCATTTCCTTAAAAGCAGGAACTTTGCCATACATTCCTATTATAGCCAGGGTACATTTGGAAGAATGTAAATGTCTATTTGAATGATGATTCCTGTTGTAAGTCACTTTATTGAAAGTTCACTGAATGCCCAGCAGTGTTCTGATGCCTTGGATGAATATAAGAGACAGAAAATAGTCTCTCTTTAGGAACCTAGAGTTTAGTTGGAGAAACAGGACAGTACAGAGGAATAACTACAAGGGTGTCTCTCTAAGTGAACTCCAGAGAGCTCCTGAATCAGACCTATTGAAGAATTCACTGAGAATTCAGATTCTCGAATCTCACACCCAATTCAGATTGGGCAAGACCCGTGAGTCATCATTTACTATTATTTCCTTAGTTGACTTCATGCACTTGTAATTTTGAAAACTGGAAAATATAAGTTGGCAATCACTTATAATAGCCTTGAATACCTAGGTAGATAACAATATTAGAAAACCTTAGTGATCCAAAGAGAGGCTGCTGGCTGCATGATGTTAAGTAGAGGGACTGCGGGATGGAATAGAACAAGCAACCACCCCTGTTGAAGCTGCCTCTTTAGCCACATAACATTGGTAACATCAGTCCCCAGGATGTAGAGCCTTCTGTCCTGGTGAGTGGGGAAGTGCCTTTGTACCCACAATTATCTGGCACTCCAGATAAACTGGTTACCAGCTCAGGGAGATGGAGTTGCAGGGTGAGGCTGCACTTCTGGACAAGCCACATGGAGGACAGCAGGAGATACAGAGTGAAGGAGTACTTGTCAGTGGCTGAGTTCAGTGTCTATTGCTTCATAACAAAGTACCCCAAAACTCAGTGGTTTAAAAAATTAACATTTAATATTTGACACAGTTTCTGAAGGACAAGAATCTGGGAACAGCATAATGAGTTATTTCTGGCTTAGGACCTCTTACGAGTTTGCAGTCAAGATGTAGGCCTTGGATCCAAGCGTCTGAAGGCTTGCCTAAGGTTAAAGTTTCTGCTTCCATGCTCGCTTGTGTGGCTGTGGGCAGAAGGCTTCAGGTCTCTGTGGACTGTTGTCTGGAGGCCTCAGCTCTTTACTTTGTGGGTGATTGCACAAGGCTGCTTATGACATGGTGTCTCTCTTCCCCAGATCAAGTGATGAGAGAGAGAGAGCATGAGATAGAGAGAGACAGAGAGAGAAACCCTGAGAAGAAAGTACATCTTTCATCTTTTAAGTTCAGAAGTGATGTTTACCATCACTTCCGCCATACTCTGCTGGTCACAGAGACCAACTTTTGTGGGCAGAGATTATGCAAAGCTGTGAATACCAGAAGGTGGGGATCATTGGGACCCATTCTTGGAGGGGCTACTCTAGGAGTCTTCTGGGGACAGATGACTCCTAACATAGCGTCAGTTGTGCAACCGCTGATCTCAATTTAGACCAAGTATAAATCTTACTTTTTTTTAAATCTCCAACCAAGGATGTTTTCTCATGCACTCACATATAGAAACCCTCCAGATCTTTTCCTTCACAAAGCCAGCCTTGCTTACTGCTTGTGTTTTCCCAAGCTTTCTTCTATAAACATCCTCCATACCCACCACCATATGATCCTACCAAGGGGAAGTTATTCTCAGGGAGTTGGCATCCCTGTTACAGTTATTTCCCCACCTCCCCGCCACAACCCTGCTTTAGGCTGAAAACAAGGAGAATAACCTTCTGGTGCATGACAAAGAGTTGTGAGTTAACAGTCATGCGTGTGTTTCTTAGGTAGTTTGATGGTAAAAATTGATTCCAGGAAAGCTACCCTGGACCTGCCCATGTTGCTGTAACATGTCTGAGTTCCTTATTTGTTGATATAATATTTTTTATATTAATAAATGTTAATATAGCATTTTAATAGCATTTTTTTGGCCTACTGGAGTGTGAGCTTTCTTATAGAGTCTTTAAAAACATTTTTAAATACAATTTTAACTTTTATTTATATCTTGGCATCTTTCATGTGTGTATATGTGTGTGTGTGTGTGTGTATATATATCTATCTCCAGATTTTTAAAAGATAAACTACTGATATATGATTGTATGGGGCCTCCCAGATGGCACTAGTGATAAAGAACCCGCCTGACCATGAAGGAGACATAAAAGACACTGACTGGTTCGATCCTTGAATCACGAAGATCCCCTGGGGGAGGGCATGGCAACCCACTCCAGTGTTCTTGCCTGAAGAATCCCATGGACAGAGGAGCCTGGTGGGCTACAGTCCATAGAGTCACAAAGAGCTACACAGGACTGAAGCAACTTAGCATAGCATAAAGCTGCATTCACTGTGTATATATAATGTTGAATCCTGTTTATTTATTATTATTTTTTACTTAGGTTTTACATTTTCTTTTACCATTTTTCCCTAAGTTTTACCATTTCTCATGGTTTTACATTTTTCTCATAACCACTAGTCATTCATTCATTCAACAAATTCTATTGAATGCTTAACCTAATCTAGGGCCATTCAAGGCACTGGGGATATAGTCTTAGACAAGGCAGCCCACTTTCTGCTCTCCAGTTGCTGATGTTATCTCTGAAGAGAGAGAAAGAATAGATAGTCAAGTAAACAAGATAATTTCATATGGTGATGAAGGTCTCCAGCTAAATAAAGCAGGTTATGGTGATGGAGTGCTGGGCAAGAGGCATTTACTTAATAGACTGGCTTCTTTAAAACCAAGAGGAAATTGGAGCTGAGACTTGAATGATGGAGTCAGCCATGAGAAGAGATACGGGACAAAATTTATGGACTGGCAGAATAGAAAGTGATGGTCATTTGAAGGCAGAGTAAGTTTGATGTGGCTGAGAACAAAACAGAAAGCCAGTGTGATTAGAACATGGTGAGTGTTGAAGAGGGAGACAGAGAAGATCTCCAGGGGAAGATAGGAATGGATGATGTGAGGGTTAACAGGTTAGGGTAAGGAATTTTGTTACACTAAGTGTGATGAAATCCTTTAGAGAGTTTTAGCTAACAACTAGTCCAAGCAGGAACATAGTTGATACTCTGTAAATATTTATTGAATAAATCAACAAATTATGCATTACTTAACCATTTATAGAATAAAAATATCCATTTTTATATTACAGATAATAAATGTAGTACATTTTATTCTTCTCCATATCATTTTATTAATGTTGAGGTGGTGGCCTTAAAGTTTCTTGGATCAACAGAAATTTATAGAGAATATCTTAGTCCAAAAATGCCAAAGTACATTCTGCATTGATTAGAAAAAGTAAAATACAGGGCTTTTGATATGAGATCAAAGACAGCACACATTTATCTTAGCAGGTCCTCATTTTAACATTCAGAGAAGGCAATGGCACCCTACTCCAGTACTCTTGCCTGGAAAATCCCATGGATGGAGGAGCCTGGTAGGCTGCAGTCCATGGGGTCGCTAAGAGTCGGACACGACTGAGCGACTTCACTTTCACTTTTCACTTTCCTGCATTGGAGAAGGAAATGGCAACCCACTCCAGTGTTCTTGCCTGGAGAATCCCAGGGACAGGGGAGCCTGATGGGCTGCGGTCTATGGGGTCGCACAGAGTCGGACACGACTGAAACGACTTAGCAGCAGCAGCAGCAGCATTTTAACATTGTACTGTCATCTGCCAAATCTCATGTCTACTTTCATTGTAGTTTGTGTTGATTACACATTTTTGTAAAGCATTAAAGACTTTCTTGTCACTGATGGAAACATCTTCAATAGTCAAGGAGCAAGAAACATACTCTATAGTGAACTTTATCTTATAAGTATAATGTGAGAGTCTCACTTCATTCAGTAATACTAGCCTTTGCTGAAACGTTTGAGATTTCATAAACTTGAAAATATCTTGCAGGCTGTTACTTCCATAATGCTAAAACTAGGAGGGCCATAGTCTTTCCCCCAAAGAGGTCCATGTGAACCCTTTGACTTCTTCAGGAAAACAATCATCAGGACTAGAGTAGATATCAGTAAGATGGAGGACATCCCTTTTCTGGTTGGAATGGGAAGACTGGAATCTTCCAGTACAGATTGTAATTGATGGCCTGCTTACTCCTCTGAACAGGTTGGGCAAACCCATATGATGCTAGAGCCCTGGGGTAAGGCTAATGACCCTTCACCCACATTCTCAGCAGATGACTATATATCTTACTTCACCATGATGGCTATTGTCCACCTGGCCCTCCCTCCTTTGCCCTTCTCTGGCTCTCCTTCTTACTCACCCCTAAAAGATCTGTATTTCTCTGGAGTTTGTCCAAGGCTTTCATTGCTCCTCATTCTGTATGAGATTCATCCACTCCTGTAGCTTCAATTCATCTATAGGCAGATGACTCAAGTCTGTAGGTGTAATCAGGACTCCCCAACCAATGTGGCAAGAGCTGAAAGGACCATCTCTCCCTCCCTTATCAGCCTGAAATCTCACCTCCAATGTTCTCTGTCTCAGTGAATAATCTCATTCATCACCATGTTGCTTGGTGCAGAGTCTTTGGAGTTCCTTTTTGACCTCCTCCTTCCAACTAATCACCCTCAGACTCAAGGCCCTAGCCTTAGATGATCCAAACACACTAAACTCTTCAGCCTTCTTTGCAGAACTTTCCTGTATGTTTTTGCTTGACTGGACTAATTCTAGCTCCTCTAAGCTTTGTCTCACCGTCTGTTATCTCTGGGCTTTTGCACATCTTATTTCTTCTGCCAGAAGCATACTTCCCTTTGCTACCCTCTCTTCCTGGGTAACATTTAGTAATTTCTTAGCTCTTAATGTAAAAATGATTTCATCTATGTCTCTCTTCTGGATAACTGGATAGTTTAGACAACTCAAGAATGCCCCCCTTCCCTGTCTATTCCAGGCATCTTGTCCTTCCCCTACTATGATAGAATAGTTACAATCACTTAATGATCTGTCTCTTGTCTAGACTTTGTTCACCACCAGTTCTCCAATTCCTTGCCAATGGAAGTTACTCAAGTGGAATGCTGATGATAATTGAGAGAACTAGTGCTTTCCCGGGGAAGGCAATGGCACCCCACCCCAGTACTTTTGCCTGGAAAATCCCCTGGACAGAGGAGCCTGGTAGGCTCCAGTCCATGGGGTCGCTAGGAGTCGGACACGACTGAGCGACTTCACTTTCACTTTTCACTTTCATGCATTGGAGAAGGAAATGGCAACCCACTCCAGTGTTCTTGCCTGGAGAATCCCAGGGACGGGGAAGCCTGGTGAACTTCTGTCTATGGGGTTGCACAGAGTCGGACACGACTGAAGCGACTTAGCAGCAGCAGTAGCAGCAGCAGTGCTTTCCCATCTATAATGACTGTATCTCTAAGTCACTCCCCACCCTTCCTCTTACAACCATGTGGAGCCATGTGATAAAGTTCCAGCCAATGGAATGTGAACATTGTCGATCACTCTCTTAAAAGGAAACCGTCTGCCTTCTACTTCTGCTTTCTCCTACTTCTCAAACTAGAATGTAAAGGACTTCCCTGGCCGTCCATTGGTTGAGATTCTACACTTTCAACACAAGGGGTGGGAGTCCGATCCCTGGTCAGGATAATAAGATCTCACATGCAGGTTGGTGTGGCCAAATAAAAAAATAAATAAATAAAGCACAACAAACTTAGGACAGGTAATCTTGTGAAACTAAAACTAAAATTAAGTTTTGAGGCATATAATATGTGTAATCTTTGAATATGGTCTGATAGACCCAGAGTTTGAACTTAGACTCTCTAAACTGTTAAAGAAGAAAAATTAATCCAGAAAGTGTCACTAAGGGTGTGGTGTGTGAGGCGGGAAGGGGTCATGGGAGCAGTGCCTAAGCTGTTGCTGTTCTTTGCCATCTTCTTCCACTCTTCCGTGGGCAGGCTTCGCTGGCCCTTAGTTGTTTTCTCTCTGGTTAATCAAATCTCAGAGCCAGAGATGATTACGAGAAAAACAAACGCAAAAAAGCTGAGGCAACTCATGACCTGGGTCCCTCCCACCAGCTCACCTCCCTCACAGGCTCTCGCATACCCTTTGCCCCTTTATCCAGGCCTCTGCCTTCACAAGCTCCTCTCTTTCTGCCCAGTGTCTTAAAGAGATGTAGCTCCAGGGATGTGGTCCTTAACCATCTCTCTTTTCACACCCTACCCTTTCTCTGAGTGACCCTATTTATGTCCATGATTTCGACTTCCATTCACATGTTGCTGATGTCCGAGTCATTACCTTTAGCCCGCAATACTTGCTGAAGGACTAGATGTGTGCTACCAACTACCTGCCTAATAGGAATGTCCAGCTGGGCAACCACAAAGTACCTCAACAGGTCCAGAAACAAATGTATCATTTGTCTGGTGCATCTGCCTCCTCTTGTCTTTTTCCACAACTTCTCAAAATAGACTTTAGTGTCATACTATTGACACTATGTATAAAATAATGGGGCTTCTCTGGTGGCTCAGATGGTAAAGAATATGCCTTCCTGCAATGAGAACATACTATACAGCATTGTGCAGTACCAGAAACTCTACTCGGTGCTTTGTAGTGACCTAAATGGGAAGGAAATCCAAAAGGGAGAGGATATGTATATATGTATGGCTGATTCATTTTGCTGTACAGTAGAAACTAACACATTATACAGCAATCATACTCCCATAAAATTGATAAAAATTAAAAACAAACACCTTTAGAATCAAAGGTAATAAATGTACACATTTATTAAATATTAACCTGCAATGTTGGCAAAGTAATGACTCTGCTTTTCAATATGCTATCTAGGTTGGTCATAACTTTTCTTCCAAGGAGGAACCGTCTTTTAATTTCATGCTGTAGTCACCATCTGCAGTGACTTTGGAGCCCAAAAAATAAAGTATAACACTGTTTCCCCATCTATTTCCCATGAAGTAATGGGACCAGATGCCATGATCTTCGTTTTCTGAATGTTGAGCTTTAAGCCAACTTTTTCACTCTCCACTTTCACTTTCATCAAGAGGCTTTTTAGTTGCTCTTCATTTTCTGCCATAAGGGTGGTGTCATCAGCATATCTGAGGTGATTGATATTTCTTCCGGCAATCTTGATTCCAGCTTGTGCTCCTTCCAGCCCAGCGTTTCTCATGATAGCATATTGAAAAACAGAGACATTACTTTGCCAACAAAGGTCTGTTTAGTCAAGGCTATGGTTTTTCTAGTGATCATGTATGGATGCAAGAGTTGGACTATGAAGAAAGCTGAGTGCTGAAGAATTGATGCTTTTGAACTGTGATGTTGGAGAAGACTCTTGAGAGTCCCTTGGACTGCAAGGAGATCCAACGAGTCCATTCTAAAGATCAGCCCTGGGTGTTCTTTGGAAGGAATGATGCTAAAGCTGAAACTCCAGTACTTTGGCCACCTCATACAGTTGACTCATTGGAAAAGACTCTGATGCCGGGAGGGATTGGGGGCAGGAGGAGAAGGGGACAAGAGAGGATAAGATGGCTGGATGGCATCACCAACTCGATGGACATGAGTTTGAGTGAACTCCGGGAGATGGTGATGGACAGGGAGGCCTGGTGTGCTGCGATTCATGGGGTCGCAATGAGTCGGACACGACTGAGTGACTGAACTGAACTGAACCCAGACACTTCCAAGATAATATATATATATATAATACAATATAAAATATATCAACTTAATCTTTAAAATCTTAAGTACTATTACATTGGAGAAGGAAATGGCAACCCACTCCAGTATTCTTGCCTGGAGAATCCCAGAGACGGGGGAGCCTGGTGGGCTGCCGTCTATGGTGTCGCACAGAGTCAGACACAACTGAAGCGATTTAGCAGCAGCAGCAAGTACTATTACAACCCCACTTTACAGTTGGATGACTAAAACACAAAGAGGTAAAGTAACCTGACCCACATTTAAGGTGCCAAAGACAGGATTTAAACCATGGTTGGCTCCAGAGTCTGGACACATAACTACGATGCTATGTGATTCCAGAAGCACCAGGTTGTAAAGTACTGCTTTCTTCACTAGTGAGAAAGAGTCTTGAAAACTGGCTTCCTAAAATTAAGCTTTGAAATTCCAGCACCTAGCTCCATGCCAGGTACATAATCCTGCTCACTGAATAAAGAAAGAAAAAAAAAAAAATAAAGAGTGCAGGAGAGTTTGGAAAAGTAACTATGACATTAACCCCAAGGCCAAGACAATCTGTTATAGAAAGCTGTTTTCTCCTTCCTCCCACTTCCTCTAGAGTTTCGCTTCTACTCAAGAATTTGCAGCATCTTCAGAACCCCAGAAAGAAATTTATTAAATATGTCACAATAGTAGCTGGGGGCAGAGAGTAGAAGGAAAAAGAAACAGGGCAAGAAAGCATCTTCCATTTTCTTATAGCAGGGACTTCAACTTCTCCAGGCTTTTATTTGTCACATTAAAGCAGAGTCTAGTTTTTAAGTATTTTTAAGTATAGTGGTTTGTTCATCACAAGAGAAATAAAATAGATCCATATAATTTCATTTTTCCTACAGAGAAAAAAGTAAGAAGAACTAAGTTTTACTGAGGTATTAGCAAGTTCCAGGCCCTGTGCTAGGCAGGTTCTGAGCCTATGGGAGCCTGTTATTATCAATTCTACTCTACAAGTGGATAAACTGAGGCAAGGAGAAGGTTGAGAAACTTGGCCTAGGATGACAGCAAATATGTGGATGATCCGGATTTGAACACAGGCTGTGTGTCTATGGAGCTTCTGCCCTTAACTCCCAAGGGTGTGCATGAAAATGAGCTTTTAACAAACCTGAATAGTGATGAGCTGGGAATAGGAGGTGATTTATCATTGGCGGTATTTTCCCATTTTGTAAAGGATGGTGAGGAGAGTCATGTCTTGATTTGGAAAAGATTTCTCCATTCATTTCGCTCAGGGCTTCATCAGCATGCAACATGGAAAGGCATGACCAGGAAAAACAGCCATAAACAAGAAACACAAAATTTAAGTAAAGTCTGTTCAATCAGCTGCAGCTGCCATTAATTTCAATAAATATCCAATTAAATTCATTGATAGACAGCTCATAAATCTTGGAGAGAAACGGATCACTTCAAAGAATCTGGAACCTTTGGATGCTTGCTGAGTAATATCCTCTTTCAATGTGCTCATGCTTCATATTAATTTTAATTTGCTGAGTATACCCTGGGTCATTTGAAAACCTACTGGACTTGGTTTACAGGGTGCCTTTCCTTTTAAGAGGTTGAAAGCGTAAAAGCAGAGTTGATTAAAATACACATTTATTATAAATATACTGGCATGAAATTGCTCATTCTTGCTGACTTTAAAGATCTGAATTCTCATGTCTTGACCAGGGGTTACTTCTGGTTTCAGGTGGTGTTATGTAACAGTTTGTATCAGCAGAGATTAGGCAAACTGTGCAAAGTCTAAAAGGAAAGTTTGCTCATTTCTGTCCAACTTTAATATTAAAGCCATTAGTCAGGATCAAATACACGTTCAGTCATTTTACTAAACACTGACTTCTATGTTTAGCTCATCTGAGGCCAGAAAAATAGCAACTTTCATTATAATTTTAATAGCTACTTTTAGAAATTTCTGTAGTTCCTTAAGAGGAGACTATTTCCATGGTCTTTAATTGCAATCTGTCACTGCTCCAGGACTATGTTTTTTTCCAGTTTTCTAAAACTGCACTAGAAGTCCAAGAAGACCTCAGAGTGCATGAAGTCACTTAAAAAAAAATAAGGCCCAAATATAAGAAATGGCCACATAAATTCAGTCCTCCTTGGGTTCTCTGCATAAACCTGCTATTTCCCCCATGGGTTAGTCTTTGTTGTTGTTTAGTCAATAAGTCATGCCTGACTCTTTTGTGACCCCATAGACTGTAGCCCACCAGACTCCTGTGTCCATGGGATTTCCCAGGCAAGAGTACTGGAGTGGGTTGCCATTTCCTTCTCCAGGGGATCTTCTTTACCCGGGGATCTGACCCATGTCTCCTGCATTGGCAGGCAGATTCTTGACCACTGAGGCACCAGGGAAGTCCCTGGGTTAGTCTTTATTGGGGACCAATTCCATTGGAGCTTCACAAAACCATTTACCAAGCACTGTAACAGTTATAACTGTTTTTATGTGTTCACTTTGACTTTTTAAAGTCATATTTATTAAAAATTCAGAAAACAAAATAAACCACCACCAGTGAAGAAGATTATTTGTTCTTCTCTTCCTCCTTTTTTTTTAATTCCTGAAGGCCTATAGAGGAATTGAAATGAAACATTTGGGTAAAAATGCAATAGTTAAGAGTAAAGTTTTCCTTGCTGGATATTTTTTGTTGATACTTAGGGCCATCTCCTTTCTTGTCAGTGGTCCCATGTACTATAGGGGCTTAAAGTCTAGACACCACATTTCTTGGACTCCTTTTGTATAATTCCTACCTGTGAGTGGTGTTTGCATGAGATACACCAAGTGAAAGAGAAGAAGGTAGATGACACAGAAGAAGCTATTTGCAGGGTAGAAATAGAGACACAGGCGTAGAAAATGGATATGTGAACGTAGTGGGGGAAGGGGAAGGTAGATGAACTAGGAGAGCAGCATTGACTTATATACACTACCATGTCTAAAATCAGAGAAGGCCATGGCAACCCACTCCAGTGCTCTTACCTGGAAAATCCCATGGATGGAGGGGCCTGGTAGGCTGCAGTCCATGGGGTCGCTAAGAGTCGGACACAACTGAGCGACTTCACTTTCACTTTTCACTGTCATGCATTGGAGAAGGAAATGACAACCCACTCCAGTGTTCTTGCCTGGAGAATCCCAGGGATGGGGGAGCTTGGTGGGCTGCCGTCTGTGGGGTCGCACAGAGTCGGACATGACTGAAGTGACTTAGCAGCAGCAGCAGCATGCCTAAAACAGATAACTAGTGGAAACCTGCTGTACAGCACAGGGAGCTCACCTCGGTGCCCAGTGATGACCTAGAGGGATAGAATAGGGATGAGGAGGGAGGGGATATATGTGCACATATAGCTCATCCACATTGTTGTACAGCAGAAACTAGCACAACATTGTAAAGCAATTACATTCCAGTAAAAGAATGATACCAAGAGATTGTATTATGCCTGAGTATAATGATATAAAATTAATAGTGAATCACAAACACAAAAAAATATTTTAGATGAAGAATTTAAAACAGACATTGTGTTTCATACGTGGGGAAAATAAATGACCTAATTTGAATTGAACGTTTACTCTGTGCCAAATTTCTCCATCTCTTTCTGAATTTATCTGCTTTTTGTTGTCATTGTTTCTTGTTATGGTTAAAATATATCTATGGCTTAGCTTATTACATGGCACAGAGTAGTTGTATAACAATATTTTAAAAAATAAAGTGAATGAGTGAATGGATGAAAGCTGATATGGTTCAAGAACCAAACATATTGTAAAGTTTCTTCTAGCTTTTCTAGTCTTAGTCATTGGAAATTCCCTGTCTTGGAATATCTAGGAATACCTAAACAACCTGGGGACTGGCTATGGCTTCTCATTTTTAACTAGAAGACTGCCATCTCTCATCATCCGTTCATAGTTACAAGGCTGCTGTATCCTCAGTCATTCGTTCTTCTATTTACTTGCACATTCATTGTTTAAGCACACTGATAATCTATAGACATTGTATTAGGTAAAGGAAATAAAATGATGAACGAGATACAGTTTCTGGTCCTTGAAGATTTCCGAGTCTAAGGCACTTCAGTATGAACAATATAGCAGCACACAATGGAACACAGTCCAGGACAGGACAGACCCATAATTTCTTATCTAATACTCCTGGGGCCAGAGAGGCTTCAGAATACATCATTCTTTTCAGATTTGGAATGATAATCTGGTGCCTATTTGATATATTTTTTAACACTTCCCATGGGATCTGAGGCACTGTCTCAAAGGCACACACATCATACAGCAAAATGTCTGACTGCTATTATCAATCGGGATAAATTTGCACTAGACTTAACATTAAAACTTTTAGTTTTCCGAACTTTTTGTACTTTACTCTTATGGATAAGGGGTTGGAACGTGTGCAACTCACAACAAGACAGAGCAAAGAAAACAAAGGGGACAAGTTGCTTTGGGGGTAGTGTATGTTTGTGCATGTGTTGTGGTGGGTCTGGGGAGCTATTCTACTCTTGGGCAAGGACAAAAGGCTTCTCAGATCCCAAAAGCTAAGTAGAAGTTGGTTAGGCAGAGGAAAGAGGTTTGAATTGGGTGGGGAAAAGATGCTCTTGCAGAAACAATGAGCTACACTAAGCCGTGTGGTGTCAGGCAGGATGGAACACGAGAGCACAGCGCACCCATGGGACTTCCAAGTGGTGTGGTTAAGGAGAACAAGGCAAGCTTGAATCAGGGAGGGGGCATCCACCTAGCTGGAGAAGTGCAACATAAGAAGTGCTGGATCCCATTCCCCAGCCATCTCCCTCTGAGCCAGCAAACTTGCATCATTTTGGGAACTGACCTTGGTAACTGCTCTTCTCTGGGTTGCAAACAAACTGCCTCCCAATGGCAGGTCAGCAATGCTATGAGCTTGAAGCTTAGCCTCATGACTAGTAATTTACTTTCAGGCTCAACATTGCATTGCTAACTCTTTTTCCTGTCTCCTTGGTAGACTAGAAATAAAGTTCCTAATTGACTGTCAGCTTTACAACCAGGCTCTGAGATAGTCTTGTCATCGGCATGTCCTTACTTCAAGGGTTCTAATGATTTACCCATTACAGTTTAGAGTCATTGAAATATGCTGCTCAGCCCTTTCATCACTTATTTTAATGACTAGATTAGATAGTTTTGGATTTCCATCTACCTTCTTCACCTTTAATGATGCCAAGAACCGCCTATGTAAGTTTCAGTCTTGTACTCATTTACAAATACAATCTTGGCCTCCAATTTCAGTTTGTTTTCAACATTTCTCTGCCGCTTTTTGAATTAAGTAATAATAATAACAGCTGGTGCTACTTTTGGTCTTTGAATCTGCATCATGTGTGTGTGCTCATTCTGAACCACCTGGGAATTTGGGTTCATCATAAGTTTGCCACATACTAACTGTAACATCCAGGTTCCCTAATGGCTCAATGGTAAAGAATCCACCTGCCAATGCAGGAGACGTGGGTTCAATCCCTGGGTCAGGAAGATCCCCTGGAGAAGGAAATGGCAACCCACTCCAGTATTCCTGCCTGGGAAATCCCATGGACAGAGGAGCCTGGTGGGCTATAGTCCATGGGATCCCAAAAGTGTTGAATATGACTTAGGGACTAAACAACAACTGTTCAGTTCAGTCGCTCAGTCTTGTATGATTCTTTGCAACCCCATGAACTGCAGCACGCCAGGCCCCCATGTCCATCACCAACTGCCAGAATTTACCCAAACTCATATCTATTGATTCGGTGATGCCATCCAACCATCTCATCCTCTGTCATCCCCTTCTCTTCCTGCTTCAATCTTTCCCAACATCAGGGTCTTTTCAAATAAGTCAGTTCTTCGCATCAGGTGGCCAAAATAACAGAATTTCAGCTTCAACATCAGTCCTTCTAATGAACACCCAGGACTGATTTCCTTTATGATGGATTGGTTGGATCTCCTTGCAGTCCAAGGGACTCTCAAGAGTCTTCTTCAACACCACAGTTCAAAAGCATAAATTCTTCCATGCTCAGCTTTCTTTATAGTCCAACTCTCACATCCATACGTGACTACTGGAAAAAACATAGCCTTGACTAGATGGACCTTTGTTGACAAAGTAATGTCTCTGCTTTTTAATATGCTGTCTAGGTTGGTCATAACTTTCCTTCCAAGGAGTAAGTGTCTTTTAATTTCATGGCTGCAATCACCATCTGCAGTGATTTTGGAGCCCAAGAAAATAAAGTCAGCTACTATTTCCACTGTTTCTCCATCTATTTGCCATGAAGTGATGGGAATGGATGCTATGATCTTATTTTTCTGAATGTTGAGCCTTAAGCCAACTTTTTTACTCTCCTCTTTCACTTTCATCAAGAGGCTCTTTAGTTCTTCTTCACTTTCTGCCGTAAGGGTGGTGTCATCTGCATATCTGAGGTGACTGATATTTCTTCTGGCAATCTTGATTTCAGCTTGTGCTTCCTCCAGCCCAGCGTTTCTCATGATGTACTTTACATATAAGTTAAATAAGCAGGGTGACAATATAGAGCCTTGACGTACTCCTTTTCCTTTTTGGAATCAGTCTGTTGTTCCAGTCCAGTTCTGACTGTTGCTTCCTG
Organism: Tragelaphus eurycerus; assembly: GCA_935064755.1. Classification (NCBI taxonomy): domain Eukaryota; kingdom Metazoa; phylum Chordata; class Mammalia; order Artiodactyla; family Bovidae; genus Tragelaphus; species Tragelaphus eurycerus. The sequence goes on from CAKXYN010000003.1 coordinate 19,089,574, forward strand.
ACCTGCATACAGGTTTCTTAAGAGGTGGATCAAGTGGTCTGGTATTCCCATCTCTTTAAGAATTTTCCAGAGTTGCTTGTGATCCACATACTCAAAGGCTTTGGCATAGTCAATAAAGCAGAAATAGATGTTTTTCTGGAACTTTCTTGCTTTTTCGATGATCCAGCAGATGTTGGCAATTTGATCTCTGGTTCCTCTGCCTTTTCTAAATCCAGCTTGAACATCTGGAAGTTCACGGTCCATATATTGCTGAAGCCTGGCTTGGAGAATTTTGAGCATTACTTTACTAGCATGTCAAATCCCTTATGATTATACAGTGGAAGTGAGAAATAGATTTAAGGGCCTGGATCTGATAGATAGAGTGCCTGATGAACTATGGAATGAGGTTCGTGACATTGTACAGGAGACAGGGATCAAGACCATCCCCATGGAAAAGAAATGCAAAAAAGCAAAATGGCTGTCTGGGGAGGCCTTACAAATAGCTGTGAAAAGAAGAGAAGTGAAAAGCAAAGGAGAAAAAGAAAGATATAAACATCTGAATGCAGAGTTCCAAAGAATAGCAGGAAGAGATAAGAAAGCCTTCTTCAGCGATCAATGCAAAGAAATAGAGGAAAACAACAGAATGGAAAAGACTAGGGATCTCTTCAAGAAAATCGGAGATACCAAAGGAACATTTCATGCGAAGATGGGCTCGATAAAGGACAGAAATGGTATGGACCTAACAGAAGCAGAAGATATTAAGAAGAGGTGGCAAGAATACACAGAACTGTACAAAAAAGAGCTTCACGACCCAGGTAATCATGATGGTGTGATCACTGACCTAGAGCCAGACATCCTGGAATGTGAAGTCAAGTGGGCCTTAGAGGGCATCACTACGAACAAAGCTAGTGGAGGTGATGGAATTCCAGTGGAGCTATTCCAAATCCTGAAAGATGATGCTGTGAAGGTGCTGCACTCAATATGCCAGCAAATCTGGAAAACTCAGCAGTGGCCACAAGATTGGAAAAGGTCAGTTTTCATCCCAATCCCAAAGAAAGGCAATGCCAAAGAGTGCTCAAACTACCGCACAATTGCACTCATCTCACACGCTAGTAAAGTAATGCTCAAAATTCTCCAAGCCAGGCTTCAGCAATATGTGAACCGTGAACTTCCTGATGTTCAAGCTGGTTTTAGAAAAGGCAGAGGAACCAGAGATCAAATTGCCAACATCCGCTGGATCATGGAAAAAGCAAGAGAGTTCCAGAAAAACATCTATTTCTGCTTTATTGACTATGCCAAAGCCTTCGACTGTGTAGATCACAGTAAACTGTGGAAAATTCTGAAACAGATGGGAATACCAGACCACCTGATCTGCCTCTTGAGAGATGGGAATACCAGACCACCTGATCTGCCTCTTGAGAAAATGCAGGTCAGGAAGCAACAGTTAGAACTGGTCATGGAACAACAGACTGGTTCCAAATAGGAAAAGGAGTACGTCAAGGCTATATATTGTCACCATGTTTATTTAACTTATATGCAGAGTACATCATGAGAAACCCTGGACTGGAAGAAACACAAGTTGGAATCAAGATTGCTGGGAGAAATATCAATAACCTCAGATATGCAGATGACACCACTCTTATGGCAGAAAGTGAAGAGGAATTAAAAAGCCTCTTGATGAGAGTGAAAGCGGAGAGTGAAAAGGTTGGCTTAAAGCTCAACATTCAGAAGACGAAGATCATGGCATCTGGTCCCATCACTACATGGGAAATAGATGGAGAAACAGTGGAAGCAGTGTCAGACTTTATTTTTCTGGTCTCCAAAATCACTGCAGATGGTGATTGAAGCCATGAAATTAAAAGATGCTTACTCCTTGGAAGGAAAGTTTTGACCAACCTAGATAGTATATTCAAAAGCACAGACATTACTTTGCCAACAAAGTTTCGTCTAGTCAAGGCTATGGTCTTTCCTGTGGTCATGTATGGATGTGAGAGCTGGACTGTGAAGAAGGCTGAGCGCCGAAGAATTGATGCTTTTGAACTGTGGTGTTGGAGAAGACTCTTGAGAGTCCCTTGGACTGCAAGGAGATCCAACCAGTCCATTCTGAAGGAGATCAGCCCTGGGAGTTCTTTGGAAGGAATGATGCTAAAGCTGAAACTCCAGTATTTTGGCCACTTCATGCGAAGAGTTGACTCATTGGAGAAGACTCTGATGCTGGGAGGGATTGGGGGCAGGAGGAAAAGGGGACGACAGAGGATGAGATGGCTGGATGGCATCACTGACTCGATGGATGTGAGTCTGAGTGACCTCTGGGAGTTGGTGATGGACAGGGAGGCCTGGCGTGCTGCAGTTCACGGGGTCGCAAAGAGTCGAACACGACTGAGCGACTGATCTGATCTTACTAGCATGTGAGATGAGTGCAGTTGTGTGGTAGTTTGAGCATTCTTTGGCATTGCCTTTCTTTGGGATTGGAATGAGAACTGACCTTTCCCAGTCCTGTGGCCACTGCTGAGTTTTCCAAATTTATGGGCATATTGAGTGCAGCACTTTCACAACATCATCTTTTAGGATTTGGAATAGCTCAACTGGAATTCCATCACCTCCACTAGCTTTGTTCATTGCGATACTTCCTAAGCCTACTTGACTTCAATTTCTAGGATATCTGGCTCTAGGTGAATGATCATACCATCATGATTATCTGGGTGGTGAAGGTCTTTTTTGCATAGTTCTGTGTATTCCTGCCACCTCTTCTTAATATCTTCTGCTTCTGTTAGGTCCATACCATTTCTGTCCTTTATTGAGCCCATCTTTCCATGAAATGTTCCCTTGGTATCACTAATTTTCCTGAAGAGATCTCTAGTCTTTCTCATTGTCTTTTTTTCCTCTATTTCTTTGAATTGATCACTGAGGAAGGCTTTCTTATCTCTCCTTGCTATTCTTTGAAACAACAACTCTAACATCAAGCAAATTATTTAGCCTCTTGGATGATTTCTTCCATTGTAGAATGGAAATATAACATAAAAAGGCAGATGGGTTGTTGTTAAGATGATGTATGTGATGTGTCTGGAGTGTGGCGTGTGCTGGTTATTGCAGACAGGTACCTTCTATAACATAACTACCTACTCCTGCTTTACTTGAGTGTATGGTTGTCACACTCATCTTTTCTCACTGGGATCATGCACTAACGTTTCTTCTGAATGGAACACTTCTGGTGTCAGCCAATGTGGGACAAATTAGGTCCTCAGAGAGGAAACCAGAACTTGGATAACAGGTTTCCTACAAGTGAGAATAGAAATTCTCATTTCTTTTTGGTCCTCATTGTCCAGGGTTTGGACCACCCAGAGGACAATATCTAAGTGTGGGCTCCAGGTTAGTAGTTGATATGATGTCATAGGAGGGAGGTCAGGTCCCTGCGATGGGCTTAGCCACAGCACGTAAGTGAGACCATCTAATTCTGAGGTTTCCTCAGGGAGTGCTGTCTCACAGCACAGCACAGGGCCAACACTGTCTTCTAGCTCTGGAGTTGGACAGTGCATGGCCTGGGTCCCAAAGGTGGCTGCACGACCTGTGTTTATTACCTTTGTGTTCTCTGCAAGTCTCCGGTAAAGTCTCAAGTTCTGCTGTGCTCTAGGGAAGAAAATGAAAAGCCAGGGTGTTAAAAGAGAAACAGCCCTCGGGAAACCATGTCTCCAAGGCAGGCGGGTGGGAGCATGATTGATTAATGAGAGAAGGGAACGTGAATCTTGGGGACAAGGTCAGAGCCATAAGCTCCCACCCCGCTATCCTGTGTAGAGACACTGCCACAGTCACAGTTTTGAAATTAGCAGAAGCAATGGTGCTTTCTTCTCAAACCTTCCCTTCCCTACCAAAATTTTTCCATTTAGTTCCATGAACACTTTGCCATTCTGAAACCTCACCTGCTTCTCTTCACAATCCTATGGGCTCTTTGAGGGAAGTTAGATTTTGTGTGTCTGATGGAGACAAGTTCTACCTCAGCATCTTAGAGCTTATGAAAGGCATAAGCCAGAATGAAATGATTTAGACCATGTCTTCTCAGCCCAAATTTGCTTTATTATCTGTACTTACTGCAGCCCTGTGACAAGTACTACTGCTGTATGTTGTTTTTTCTTTTTAATTTTTTTTTGAAGTAGACCATCCTTAAAGTCTTTATTAAATTTGTTATAGTACTGTTTCTATTTTATGTTCTGATTTTTTGACCGTGAGGCCTGTAGCTCCCCAGCCAGATAGTGAATCGGCACCCTCTGCACTGGAAGGCGAAGTCCTAACCATTGAACCACCAGGGAAATCCCTATTGCTGTATGTTTTAAGAAAGGTAAAATATTTAGCCATCTGATGAGTGCCCACAGTAGCCCACAGTTATTCTCCATGCACTTTGCCATCTTTCTGGAAGTGGTCTCTTTCCTCTCAGTTTCTATGCTGTGGAAATATTTTGAAGTGAGGGTTAGAATTTGTTCTTCTCCAAGGCCCCCGTGAATACTGCAAATGTTTTGGGGAGTTTCTGTAAGTAGCACAGAGTTTAAATAAATAAAAACCTCTACTGAAAAAAAGATCTCACACTGCTAACGTTCTTTACTGAGCTTCCCATAGCAGTGGAGTGTATCTGACTGCCCTCCCTGATATAACTCCATTTTCATACATACAATAGAAAATGGAGAATTGAAACTGTTAGATGAAATGTTTATTTTTTGTCATGAACTGTATTGAATTTAACCTACAATATTTTATTTAATACTCATAATCGACCTACCAATATATATAAAGGAAAGTGAAAAGTGAAAGTGAAGTCGTTCAGTCTTGTCTGACTCTTTGCGACCCCATAGACTGTAGCCTACCAGGCTCCTCTATCCATGGGATTTTCCAGGCAATAGTACTGGAGTGGATTGCCATTTCCTTCTCCAGGGATCTTCCCAACCCAGGGCTTGAATCCGGGTCTCCCGCATTGTAGACAGACGCTTTACCGTCTGAGCCACTAGGGAAGTATATATATAAAAATGAGTGCTAAAGAAGTTAGTTAAGGGATTAATTTAAGGGATTAACTTAAGTTAGTTAAGTTAGTTCCAAGGCTGTGAAGTTGTTAAGAGTTCATGCTTCCAATGCAGGGGTTTCTGGTTTAATCCCTGGCTGGAGAACTAAGATCCCACATGCCAAGGGATGCAGCTAAAAAGTTAAAAAGGAAAGAAGTTAACTTAAATAAGGTTGGAAAGTGGTTGAAGAAGGGTGCAGTTTCACCACTAATTGATTCAAAATCCATGCTTTCAACTTCTACACTTTAAATACAATGACTAAAGCAAAATGAATATAGATTCAATTTGAATGAATGTAAATTCATTCTGAATATAAATGCCCCTGTTTATTTGTATCCATAACTGAGTTTGGGTAAATGTGATGGCATTTGACAAAGCTGCTGCTGCTGCTGCTAAGTCGCTTCAGTTGTGTCCGACTCTGTGTGACCCCATAGACGGCAGCCCACTAGGCTCCCCCGTCCCTGGGATTCTCCAGGCAAGAACACTGGAGTGGGTGGCCATTTCCTTCTCCAGTGCATGAAAGTGAAAAGTCAAAGTGAAAAGTAAAATTGAAGTCGCTCAGTCGTGTCCGACTCTTAGCGACCCCATGGACTGCAGCCTACCAGGCTCCTCTGTCCATGGGATTTTCCAGGCAAGAGTACTGGAGTGGGGTGCCATTGTCTTCTCCTTGACAAAGCTGAAAACCTCCAAATCAGCCATATAGACTTCATATTCTCCTTCATTATACAACTATCCTTTCACTAGTCACTAAGTCGTGTCTGACTCTTTGCAACTCCATGGACTACAGCCCGCCAGGCTCCTCTGTCCCTGGAATTTCGCAGGCCAGAATACTGGAGTGGGTAGCCATTCTCTTCTCCAGGGGATCTTCCTGACCAAGGGGTTGAGCTTGGGTCTCCTGCATTGCAGATAGATTCCTTACTGTCTGAGCCACCAGGGAAGTCTATGTTATGTATACTTTGCCACAGTTAAATTTCTTTTAATTAAAAAGGGACTTAGAAGAAAAAAATGTTTTTGGTTTTTTTTAAATAGGCAAGTCTATCAGGGAACTCAAAGAGGAGCTCTGTAACAACTTAGAGGGCTAGTATGGGGAGGGAGATGGGAAGGAGGTTCAAGAGGGTGGGGGCTTATGTATACCTACATATTCATGTTGATGTTTGGCAGAAAACAGCAAACTTTTGTAAAGCAATTATTCTTCATTAAAAAATAAATTTAAAAAAATAAGCAAGTCTAAACTATAATGCTTAGGTGATAAAACCCTAAAGAAATTCAGGGACGCAATTGCTATTTTAAAAATGTAAGGACATTGGTTATGTTTGGAGGATGGAGAGGGCTGTCTGACTCCTTTGCAACCCCATGGACTGTAGCCCACCAGTTTCCTCTGTTCATGGGATTCTCCAGGCAAAAATAGCGGAGTGGATTGAGGGCAAGAGGAGAAGGGGACGACAGAGGATGAGATGGCTGGATGGCATCCCTGACTCGATGGATGTGAGTCTCGGTGACCTCCAGGAGTTGGTGATGGACAGGGAGGCCCAGCGTGTTGGGATTCATGGGGTCGCAAAGAGTCAGACATGACTGAGCGACTGATCTGATCTGATCTGATCTGAGGGCTGTAATTTGGACGAAATATATAAAAGGGCATCTGAAGTGTTACCAAAGTTTTTGTATTGACTTGAGTAGAGTTGCTAAGGTCTTGATTTTAAAATAATTCATACTTGTCCTCTGTAGATTCCTTTATTTTAAAATAAAGATAGAAAATAAATCACATGTGTTCAGAAGTACAAAGTCTAATAAAGAAAAGTACTTTCATTTGATTTGGTTACATCCCAGTTATGGATTCACTGCCAAGAAATGATCTTATTTATAAATCTCTCACTTTTATTTATTCATTGGACTTATGGATTAATTAGCTTTTCTTCTAGAAATCAAAGATAAAGGAATGAAGAAGGGAGACAGACCCTGAGTTGATTATTTTCCTTTCCCCTGCCAAGATCTATTCCCCTCAACTTCTCTGATCTTTTAACTTCTGGAGATAATCCCTATGAACTGAATCTTCCGGTTCCCAGGTCCTTTGGTTTCAATCTGGGTTTGGCCAGGAAAAGACCCTGATGCTGGGAAAAAGTTGAAAGGAGAAGACGACAATAGAGGATGAGGTGGTCGGATGGCATCACCAACTGAATGGACATGAGTTTGAGCAAATTCCAGGAAATAGTGAAGGATGGGGAAACCTGGCATGCTGCAGTCCATGGGGTTGCAAAGAGTCAGACATACTTTGCTGCTGCTAAGTCGCTTCAGTTGTGTCCGACTCTGTGCGACCCCATAGACGGAAGCTCACCAGGCTCCCCTGTCCCTGGGATTCTCCAGACAAGAACACTGGAGTGGGTTGCCATTGCCTTCTCCAATGCATGAAAGTGAAAAGTGAAAGTGAAGTCGCTCAGTCGTGTCCGACTCTTAGCGACCCCATGGACTGGAGCCTACCAGGCTCCTCCGTCCATGGGATTTTCCAGGCAAAAGTACTGGGGTGGGGTGCCATTGCCTTCCCCTCGGACATACTTTAGTGACGAGCAAAACAATATCTAATAATATTGAGCATCTTTTCATGTATTTTGGTATTGAATATTATTCTCTGTGGTGGTGCTGGTAGTGGTTTAGTTACTAAGTTGTGTCCAACTCTTTTGCAACCCCATGGACTGTAGCCAGGTCCCTCTGTCCATTGGATTTCCCAGGCAAGAATACTGGAGTTGGTTGCCATTTCCTTCTCTGGGGCATCTTCCTGGGATTGAACCTGTGTCTCCTGCTTGGCAGGTGGCTAGTTCTCTGCACTATACAGTAGATCTCTGTTGTTTCTCTCTTTTATATATAGTAGTTTGTATCTATTAATCCCATATTTGTACTCTATCCCTCTCCCCAAGTTCCCCTTTGATAATCATGTTTGTTTCCTATGTCTGTGGGTCTGTTTCTGCTTTGCATATAGCTTTATTTGTATTATTCTTTAGATTTTATGTATAAGTGATATCATATATTTGTCTTTCTCTGTCTGACTGAGTTCACTAAGTGTAATACTCACTAGGTCAATCCATGTTTCTACAAATGGTGGTGGATTTTTTTTTATAAACCCCTAACTTCAGTGATCTTGCCTGGAGAATCCCAGGGACGGAGCCTGGTGGGCTGCCGTCTATGGGATCGCACAGAGTCGGACACGACTGAAGCGACTTAGCAGCAGCAGCAGCAGCAGCAACTTCAGTCTGAACATGAGAAGAGCATCAGACAAACCCAAACTGAGAGACATGCTGAAAAATACATGACCAGTACTCTTCAAAAATGCTTAGGTCTTAGAAAATAGATAAACCAGAAATTGTCACAGATTGGAGGACACTCAGGGTGCATGATGATTGAATGCAACATGTTACCCTGATCGAATCCTAGAACAGGAAAGAGATATTTGTGGGAAAATCATGGAAGTTCAAGTATTCTGTATTTTAGTTAGTAATGCTGTTCTAACGATCATTTCTTAGTTTGGTAAGTGTACTATGGTTATGTAAGATGTTCACATTAGGGGACCTGCATAAAAGGTATATGGACAGTCCATGAGCTATCTTTGGGCTTCCCAGTTGGCACAGTGGTAAAGAATCTGCCTGCCAATGCAGGAGATATAAAAGACATGGATTCTACACCTGGGTTTGTAAAATCTCCTGGAGAAGGGAATAGTTACCCACTCCAGTATTCCTGCATGGAAAATTCCATGGACAGAGGAGCCTGGCTGGCTATAGTCCATGGGGTAGCAAAGAGTCTGACATGACTGAACACACACACACACACACACACACACACACACACACACACACACACTCATGTACACTCTTTACAACTTTTCTGTGAATTTAAAATTAATCCAAAATGAAAAGTTTAGAAAATTATGGTTGGTGAACTAGATATGAGTTGAAACTTAGAGTGTTATGAGAGGCTGCCAAGGGCTTGAGGCAGGTTGAGGGTCAAGGAGAGTGTAGGAAGTGGAGTGAAAAAGACATTCCTGAATGAGAAGACAGTGGTGGGATCAGGCTGGAATTATACAATTTTAGTGGTCAAAATAAGAATTATCAGATCAGATCAGATCAGTCGCTCAGTCGTGTCCTACTCTTTGCGACCCCATGAACTGCAGCACGCCAGGCCTCCCTGTCCATCACCAGCTCCCGGAGGTCACCCAGACTCACACCCATCAAGTCAGTGATGCCATCCAGCCATCTCATCCTCTGTCGTCCCCTTCTCCTCCTGCCCTCAATCCCTCCCAGCATCAGACTCTTCTCCAATGAGTCAGCTCTTCGCATGAGGTGGCCAAAATACTGGAGTTTCAGCTTTAGCATCATTCCCTCCAAAGAAATCCCAGGGCTGATCTCCTTCAGAATGGACTGGTTGGATCTTCTTGCAGTCATAGCATATATATAGTATAGTATAGTGTATACTATAGTATATATTATAGTGTATAATATGCAGTATATTAATCAATACTCTTGAGTTCTTAATAAGAACCAGGTTCTGACCTGGAGATCTTATTTACAGCATTTCATCTAGTCCTCACTTTGTCCACCTGATACATTGGAAAAGACCCTGATGCTGGGTAATATTGAAGGCAGGAGGATAAGGGGATGACAAAGAATGAGATGGTTGGATGGCATCACCCACTCGATAGATGTGAGTTTGAACAAGCTCGAGAAGTTGGTGATGGACAAGGAAGTCTGGCATGCTGTAGCCCATGGGGTCGCAAAGAGTAGAAATGACTGAGTGACTGAACTGAACTGATCTAGTCCTCACAATAGCCTAAACAGGTTATTATTTTTGTCCTTATGTTATGGTTGTGAAAACCCAGACTGAGGGAATGAAGTAACTCTGCCTGTGCTGCTCATCTAGGTAAAGGACAGGGGATTTGAAGCCAGGTCTGTTTGACTCCTCAAATCCTACTCTAAACCTTCATTTATTTTCACTCTCCAGTCTAACCAAAAACTGAGGACCAAAAAACAGAAGGGATCTGTTTGCTCTGTCAGTTAACTTTGCTCCATGGTCAGTAGGTTAGCTGGGCTCAGATGCATGGTATTTCTAGGATCTCAAGAGGACAAGGAGATCCTAAAGGTTTGTTCAAGAGAAAAACCCCACAAAGCAAGCATTTCTCAAACTTCTGCTTGTGAGACAAGTCACATGGCCAGTGGGAAGCCCCTGGTGAATACATAGACTCTGATGGGAGAACCCAGAGCATCGTATTTCAGGGACCTGGAGCTAGTCAGAATACAACTGATGATCATTTTTCAGATTTCTCAAACTTGTAGTCATTCAGACTAAAGGAAGAGAGGCAGTAGCACTTCCAGGCCTCCAGACTTCCAGCTCAGAAGGTTTCCAAACATCCACACTGCCTGTAGGCTCAATCTTGAGTCTGGGTATTTGGACCATGTGGGTTGAGAAGGGTCAGACAAAGTCCAGTGGAAGATGTGTGAGCGGGATGTATTGCGTGACTGCCAAAGTTCAAGACTGTCCACTGTGAGGCCAGCTGTGGGGAGGAGCAGGTGGCAGGAGGCCTCAGATGTCAGAGTCGGACTCATGGGCTTGTTAGTTTAGGAAACTTCCAGGCCCAGGACTGGGTCTAACTTACTCCTGTGCCCTGAATAGGACCTGACACCAGGGAGGAACTGACGCGACCTTGTGTTAGGGTAACTGAATATGTGAATATAAGATAACACATGAGTGTCTGTACTACATAAAATTCTATATGAAAAGACATATAAATCATTTTTATTTAAAATAATTTAAAAAATTAAGTAGAAAAGTTAATAAATTAAGTAAAAAAGAGAGACTCTAGAAATGAGTCACACATTAACAAAATTCCCCATGTCTTATATCATGTAAACAACCCTTCAGTAAACTTTGCAATGAATTTTTTTCTTCCTTCTTGAATCTAATCATCATACTTGAGGATTTGTAAAATCTTTTTTGGATAATTTTATTTTTTGCCACAAAATCCCAATTGAATACCTTGTACCTACACTTGTAATCTACACTTCCTTCTTATTTACTGAGTTTAAAATGGGCATAGGCAAGAATACCAAATATCTACATAATATGCCAAGACCCTGCTTAGCTGACAGTAGATCTTTAAATAAAACAACCTCCAAACGAAGCAAGTCAGAACTTGAAGTGCCCAAATATGTCATGGGTGACTGTTGAAGTGTACCCACTGATCCAGTAAATTGAGAAGTCCACCCTGACAACTCTGATTCCAGACAGCAGCATCATAAGCAAAGCAGAAACTAACCAGAGACCATAGATTTGTGCTCCACACTCTGACTCAAAGAAGGGCACAACAACCAACAACACAGCAGAAGACACCAGTGCCTGGTAGCACTGCAGGTAACTGGTGTTCACACCCAGCCCATGCCACTCCTGTACACACTGGATAAAGGGATACAGCTAAACAGCAAGAGCTGCAAACACCAAAGTCATTAAACTTCATATCAGAAGAACTGGGGATTGTGCCTAAAGTTTCCGGAAGCAGCGTTGAGTTGTAGTCCGGTGAACTGCTTCTTGTGACAGATGGTCTGGATGGTTGTGACAGCCACTGGTCACAGGGGCCACAGCTGAACCCTGGACAGGTGCACAGGGTGCTGTTTCGCAGTGAGAGCTGGTGAGGACCAAGGAGCCATGAGGAACGGTGTGAGGGCGGGCAGAAATTTGGAGGCAAAGAAGTTCAACTTCTGACAGAAGTACAGTCACACCCAGGTGGCCACAAGATGCACCAGGGTAAAGGTCACACTGGGGGCTCTTTTTTGAAAATATGATGCAGATAGACACCAGCAGGCTGAGAAGAACTGTTGTCAGACTCTGGGGAGGGGGAGATGGGTCTGCTCCCAGGAGACTTCCCACCCCCGGCGTGAGCATCTTTTCCTGCACCACCCACTCCAGTGATGGACTCTTAGAGGCAAAACTTTATGATTGGCAAGGAATTCAGGCCTTACAGTAGGGGAGGGAAGGTGCTTTAGTTTACAAGAGATTTGGAGTCCCTCAGATCACTTTGACCTCCCTCTGCTTTGCCCAGGCAAGGACTCTCAGGAAGCGACACAAGTGTCCTGGGCTAGTGCTTTTCTTTTTAACTTTATGGCCAAACCATGCAGCATACAGGATCTTAGTTCCTGATCAGGGATTGAACCTGCGTCCCAGCACTGGAAGTGCTGAGTCTTAACCACTGGACGGCCAGAAAAGTCCCTCTCTAGCTAGTGTGGAAGAAGGAAATAACAAGGCAGGATGTAGTCCATTCCATCTGGTAGACTGTCACTTTGCTTCCTTTCAAGGGGGCCTCATTTCACTCTTCTCTTTAATATAACTGTTGGTGCAAAATATGTGTTCAAAATCCAGAGGAGAATCCTAAGCTGAGTGACACATAATTTAACAGAATGCAGAGTCTGAGTCTTCTTCCTGAGAGTCATAAAACTTGGGCATCTCCAGTCCTAGCTCTCAGCTTACTTGCTGTGGGACCTCAAGTATGATGATGGTGGTTTAGTTGCTCAGTCGTGTCCAACTCTTGAGCCCCCATGTACTGTAGCCCGCCAGGCTCCTCTGTCCATGGGACTCTCCAGGCAAGAATACTGGAGTGGATTGCCATGCCCTCCTCCAGAGGATCTTCCCAACCCAGGGATCTAACATGTGTCTCATGTCTCCTGCATCAGCAAGCAGGTTCTTTACCAATAGTGCCTTGGAAGTCCCATATATGTTTTTTTTTTTTTAACTGAAATGCATATATATGTGTGTGTGTGTGTGTATATATATATGCATTTCAGCTAAAAAAAAAAACAAAAACTATATATTATAATAAACTTCTTAGGTTTCTGCTTAAAGATTAACTTAAACTGTTGCTCAAGAAAAGTTTTTGGTCTAAGTTCAGAAAAGTTTTTGCTTTGTATCTGAATTAAATGTTGGTTACTATAAAAGAGTGCATCTCAGTCAAGGGTGATTTTGATGATTTCATTTGTCAGTGACTGGAGACATTTTGTGTTGTCACAATGCAGAGGGTGGTATTGTTCAATCTAGGGAGAGAGACCAGGGATGCTTCTAAATATCTGACAGTGCAGGCTGCTTGCAGCAAAAAATTATCTGGCCCCAAATATCATTAGTGCCCAGATTGAGAAATTGCCTTAAAAAGACCTAGTCAACAGAAATATCCAGTAAATAACTGAATTTCCATTAAGGAAATAAAACATTTTCTCTTCAAAGGATAAACATGCAGGCTGGGGAATTCATTGCTGGTAGATAATTCTGAACTTGCTTTCTGTGCTGATATTTTGTAGGCAGGATATCCAAAAAGCCAGGCAAAGAGACCAGAAGAAATGGGGAAATTGATAAGTCAATCCATTTAACTCTAAAAACGTGAAAGGCTTACTTCTGTGATTGAAAAAAAGCAACAACTGACAACTCAGAAAATATTATTCATAGGACAGAAGTCTCAAAGCCATCCTAGGTTGCTCTGACTCCAAGTCAAAGATTAAACTGAATAAACCTACCACTTATCTTTTTCTTATTAAAATAGTAACCATATGCTCTACTAGAAAAGGAAGCAGAATGCTTTAAGAAGAAAGTTTTAAATATAAACAATCAAAAAGTGGCTACTTTAAATATCTTTATAAACTACTGAAATCTCAAGGAATTTTGAAGACCTTGAGCAGCGAGGAATTTACTTAGATCTGTTAGGCAAAATCTGTGATAAGCCTTTGGCATGGCTTTCTTAGCCCTGAAAGTTTTTATTTTAAAAGTTTAGTCTGAGACTCTATAAAAGTTTAAGCAAAGCAAAAAAGTCTATGATCAATTATGGTTATATAAGTCATCAGGCCAAGTTTATTGAGACCAGACCTATACTACGAACAGGTCTTAATTTGGTTATAATTGGTAAAAATGATGGTGATTTTAAGGAGAAAGAGATGTTTCAATGACTGTTAAATCCCAGTTTATTAATGGAGGGTTATCTTCTAAGTCTTAGTTATCTACTAAGACTTATAACTAAGTCTTAGTTATCTACTAAGACTCATTTCCTGGATAGGTCTTTGCTGTTAGGGTATATTCATGTAAAATTGAATTGAATTATTAAAGAACTTTAATATTGGTTTCCCTGATGGCTCAGACGGTAAAGCGTCTGCCTGCAATGTGGGAGACGCAAGTTTGATCCCCGGGCCAGGAAGATCCCTGGAGAAGGAAATGGCAACCCACTCTAATACTCTTTCCTGGAAAATTCCATGGACAGAGGAGCCTTATAGGCTATGGTCCATGGGGTTGCAAAGAGTCAGACACAACTGAGCAACTTCACTTCACTTCAGAAAACCTGTATCCCTAGAATCAGAGCTCTCCATGTTTGAGCTAAAGACAATTGGGACAGTTTGGAATACTGTTTAGTAAAAATAATATCCCCTATGCTGCTGCTGCTAAGTCGCTTCAGTCGTGTTCAACTCTGTGCGACCCCATAGACGGCAGCCCACCAGGCTTCCCTGTCCCTGGGATTCTCCAGGCAAGAACACTGGAGTGGGTTGCCATTTCCTTCTCCAATGCATGAAAGTGAAAAGTGAAAGCGAAGTTGCTCAGTCGTGTCGGACTCCAGGGACCCCATGGACTGCAGCCTACCAGGCTCCTCCATCCATGGGATTTTCTAGGCAAAAGTACTGGAGTGGGGTGCCATTGCCTTCTCCAAATATCCCCAATAGTTTAGTAAAAGTAATCTCCCTTCCTGCTAAAGATGGGCTTCCTAGATGACCCTAATGGCAAAGAATCTGCCTGCCAATGCAGGAGACTGAGATGCAGGTTCAATCTCTCGGTCAGGAAGATCCCCTGGAGAAGGAAATGGCAACTTGCTTCAGTATTCTTTCCTGGAAAATTCCATGGACAGAGGAGCCTGGGCAGGCTATAGTCCATGGGGCCACAAAGAGTCGGACACAGCTGACCGACCAAGGACACACACCCACTAAGGATGGAGTGCGCTTTCCCACCCACTGACAGCGGACTGTCCATGTGACTGACCAAGGGAACACGAGTTGTCAGTACCCCAGCAGAGCCTGAAATAGACTATTGCAATTTTTTTTTTTTTTTGGTCTTGTGTCCTTGTGTGATTAATCATGAAGACCTTGCCTTGGTAGCTGCTGCCCCTTCAGTTTGGGACAATAAAACACACGTGGAGAAACTGAACCTAGTCTCCAGCCTGGAGCCAAGCCTGGAGCAGGACCACTTCCTTTAACTTAGATCAGCTGAAGTACCATATGTCTGCACACCTGTGAACTTGATAATAAATGCCTGTTACTGAAAGACACTAAGTTTGGGGGTGGTTTGTTACACAACATTACGGTAGAAATAACAATAATAGAGTGATGTCTGTGTGATTTTGATTTTAAATGAATTCCGTATAAATGGGATTCTACGTAGGTATTTGCAAATTCATTTGTCTTTCCCTATGAGGACAAGGACTATTCTTTCTGTGTTTTGAACTGCTGATCAAAATATATGTTTGATAGATCATGGAATTGGCTGCATGTGTGATTCTCCAGGCAAGAATACTAGAAGTTGATTGCTGTGCCCTCCTTCAGGGCAACCTCCCAATCCAGGGATGAAACCCATATCTCTTATGTCTCCTGCATTGGCAGGTGGATTCTTTACCACTAGCGCCACCTGGAAAGCCCATGGAATTGGCTACATGAGGGCAATCTTCTATCAATACAAGATTCATTTCTACAAGATGTAGAAATGTCTTTCAAATCATTAGAATTATTTCCAGTGTCAGAGTGGCCTTAAAAAGAACCTCACTTAAATGCATGGTGGGCTGTGAAATAGATGAATCTCTAAGTTAGAAAACAATTGGTACAGCAGTACTACATACTGAGTTAAAAGCAGCAGATAGTACTAGGTAAACAATGAAGCTTCATTATTTGATTCTTTGAATCTCCAGGAATATTTCTTGCATTTGGCTTGTGAGATTAGGGATTTAGCAAAGAAAGGACAAAGTAGAGCTTAGATGGACAACTGATGAGTTACTTAAACACAGTTTATTGATTCTTTGCAATCAGAAATCTCATTTACATAAAATGAGGAACCATTAAATTGCATCTTAATTATCATGTCTCTTAATGTCATTGAATTTAACACATAGGTCAGTGGCTGGAGCGCAAAGGCACTTTCTTCTAGAAAGGTTTTAAAATTAATTTTCCTTTCTCTTCACAGGAAGGTGATGCTTGAGCCCAGTGTGAATGAGTAATATTAAATGAACCTGTGTGAGGTTTTGGCCAAGTACATCACCATAGGTTCCACAAGCTGGGGAAGGTTTCTAGCTGTATTTAGGTGTATTCAGCTGTCACTGATGAATATTAATACGTAGAAGATGAAGGAGGAAGGATGTGGTATAAGCTATAGGCTTTAATCTTTAATCACGTCTCTTTTTTTTCTCACGATAGGGTGGACAAAACAAGCCTGAGAAGTAGCAGGCTACAGTTGAGATCACCAGAATCAGAGAATGCTAGAATTTGAAACCCTCTGAGAGGCCAGCAAAATTGGTCCAGCCTACCACCTAGGAAATGTAAACCCTCAGAAAGTCAGTGATAGCCACATGTCTGTACAGACAGTGAATTCCAGAGCTGAATGGTGTATAGAGCTGCTCTGATTCCTAATTGTAGACACTTCCCAGGTTTAAGGAAGACTGTTGAATTGAAAATTCCTGAACACAACACTCATGACAAAATGTGGTCCACTGGAAAAGGGAATGGCAAACCACTTCAGTATTCTTACCTTGAGAACGCCATGAAGAGTCTGAAAAGGCAAAAAGATAGTACACTGAAAGATGAACTCCCCAGGTCAGTAGGTGCCCAATATGCTACTGGAGATCAGTAGAGAAATAACTCCAAAAACAATGAAGAGACGAAGGCAAAGCAAAAACAACACCCAGTTGTGGATGTGACTGGTGATAGATTCAAAGTCCAGTGCTATAAAGAGCAATATTGCATATGAATCTGGAATGTCAGGTCCATGAATCAAGGCAAATTGGAAGTGGTCAAACAGGAGATGGCAACGGTTAACATTGACATTTTAGGAATCAGAGAACTAAAATGGACTAGAATGAATTTAACTCAGATGACCATTATATCTACTGCTGTGGGCAAGAATCCCTTAGAAAAAATGGAGTAACCATCATAGTCAACAAAAGAGTCTGAAATGCAGTATTTGGATGCAATCTCAAAAACAACAGAATGATCTCTGTTTGTTTCCAAGGCAAGCCATTCGATATCACAGTAATCCAAGTCTATGCCCCAACCATAAATGCTGAAGAAGCTGAAGTTGAACGGTTCTATGAAGACCTACAAGATTTTCTAGAACTAAAACCTAAAAAGATGTCCTTTTCATTATAGGGGACTGGAATGCAAAAGTAGGAAGTCAAGACACACCTGGGGTAACAGGCAAATTTGGCCTTGAAGTATGGAAATAAGCATGGCAAAGGCTAATAGAGTTTTGCCAAGAGAACGCACTGGTCATAGAAAACACCCTCTTCCAACAACACAAGAGAAGACTCTATATGTGGACATCACCAGATGGCCAACACTGAAATCAGATTGATTATATTCTTTGTAGCCAAAGATGGAGAAGCTCTATACAGTCAGCAAAAACAAGACTGGGAGCTGACTGTGACCCAGATCATGAACTCTTTATTGCCAAATTCAGACTTAAGTTGAAGAAAGTAGGGAAAACCACTAGACCACTCAGGTATGATTTAAATCAAATCCCTTATGATTATACAGTGGAAGTGAGAAATAGATTCAAGGGATTAGATCTGATAGAGTACGTGATGAACTATGGATGGAGGTTCATGACACTGTACAGGAGACAGGGATCAAGACCATCCCCAATAAAAACAAATGCAAAAAAAGCAAAATGGCTGTCTCAGGAGGCCTTACAGATACCTGTGAAAAAGCAAAAAGTGAAGGAGAATAGGAAAGATATACCCATCTCAATGCAGAGTTCCAAAGAATAGCACGGAGAGATAAGAAAACCTTCCTCAGTGATCCTTGCAAAGAAATAGAGGAAAACAATAGAATAGGAAAGACTAGAGATCTTTGCAAGAAAATTAGAGACACCAAGGGAACATTTCATGCAAAGCTGAGAACAATAAAGGACAGAAATGGTATGGACCTAACAGAAGTAGAAGATATTCAGAAGAGGTGGCAAGAATACACAGAAGAACTATACAAAAAAGATCCCTATTACCCAGATAATCACAATGGTATGATCACTCACCTAGCGCCAGACATCCTAGAATTTGAAGTCAAGTGGGCCTTAGGAAGCATCATGATGAACAAAACTAGTAAAGGTGATGGAATTTCAGTTGAGCTATTTCAAATCCTAAAAGATGATGCTGTGAAAGTGCTGCACTCAATATGCCAGCAAACTTGGAAAATTCAGCAGTGGACACAGGACTGGGAAAGGTCAGTTTTCATTCCAATCCCAAAGAAGGGCCACGCCAAAGAATGCTCAAACTACCACACAATTGCACTCATCTCACATGCTAGTATAGTAATACTCAAAATTCTCCAAGCCAGGCTTCAACAGTACATGAACTGCAAACTTCCAGATATTCAAGCTGGATTTAGATAAGGCAGAGGAACCAGAGATCAAATTGCCAATATCCACTGGATCATCAAAAAAGCAAGAGAGTTCCAGAAAAACATCTATTTCTGCTTTATTGACTATGTCAAAGCCTTTGACTGTGGAAAATTCTGAAAGAGATGGGAATACCAGACCATCTGACCTGCCTGTTGAGAAATCTGTATGCAAGTCAGGAAGCAACAGTTGGAACTGGACATGGAACAACAGACCGGTTCCAAATCGGGAAAGGAGTAGGTCAAGGCTGTATATTGTTACCCTGCTTATTTAACTTATATGCAGAGCACATCATGAGAAACACTGGGCTAGATGAAGCACAAGCTGGATTCAAGATTGCTGGAAGAAATATTAATATTAATAACTTCAGATACAGATGACACCACCCTTATGGCAGAAAGCGAAGAAGAACTCAAGAGCCTCTTGAGGAAAGTGATAGAGGAGAGTGAAAAAATTGGCTTAAAACTCAGCATTCAGAAAACTAAGATTATTGCACAGTGACAGACTTTATTTTGAGGGGCTCCAAAATCACTGCAGCTGGTTACTACAGCCATGAAATTAAAATACACTTGCTCCTGGGAAGAAAAGTTATGAACAACCTAGACAGCATATTAAAAAGCAGAGACATTACTTTGCCAACAAAGGTTCGTCTAGTCAAGGCTATGGTTTTTCCAGTGGTTGTGTATGCATGTGAGAGATGGACTATAAACAAAGCTGAGCACTGAAGAACTGATGCTTTTGAACTGTGGTGTTGGAAAAGACTCTTAAGAGTCCCTTGGATGGCATAGAGATCAAACCAGTCAATCCTAAAGAAAATCAGTCCTGAATATTCATTGGAAGGACTAATGCTGAGGCTGAAGCTGCAGCCCCAATACTTTGGCCACCTGATGCAAAGAACTGACTCATTGGAAAAGACCCTGATGCTGGGAAAGATTGAAGGCAGGAGAAGAGGGGGACGACAGAGGATGAGATGGTTGGATAACATCACCAACTTAATGGACATGAATTTGAGCAAGCTTCAGGAGTTGGTAATGGACAGGGAGGCCTGGCGAGCTGCAGTCTATGGGGTTGCAAAGTGTCGGACACAATTTAGTGACTGAACTGAACTGAACACAATTTATTATGGTCATGTACATAAATAGGATGTGACTTGCTTTTTAGTTGCTAAGTTATGTCCAGCTCTTTGCAACCCCAGGGGTTGTAGCATGCCAGGCTTCCCTGTCCTTCACTATCTCCTGCAGTTTGCCCAAGTTCATGTCGGTTCGATCTGTGATGCTATCTACCCATCTCATCCTCTGCTGCCCCTTCTTTTGCCTTTCATCTAAGCACTGCCTTTCCCTTTGGGAATTTGTGTGATCTCTCTCGGACCCCCGCCCATTCTGGAGACTGTTTCTGGTAAGATCTATTCTGACCAAGCTGCACTAGGTGCGCCGTGGCCCCATGATCGTGCCTGTCAGGGTAGTGTGGTTGTCCAGGGAGAGACTGTAGGTCAGTGGCTTCTGGCAGGTGATGGTTACATAAGCATCCTGCCAGGCACCGGAGCGGAAATGCTGGCCCCAGTGCTTCCGAGAGAAGAGAACACGCCGGGGGCGGCGTGCGGCTGGGGCGCACATGTGCACATGCTCGCCGGCCTGGCGGGAATCTTTTCCAGTGAAGTGATTTTTCACTTTGTCCGAGGAGGCAGGAGAAAAGGCTCTATCATCTGTCAGACACGGGAGGGGGTTGGGGGCCCTAAAACGCAAAGGGTTTCAGCTTTGTCTGGGCTTCCAGGGGCTTGGGGTTTGTGTATTTTTAGAGTTATTTATTCTTGACTCTCATTTCAGCTGGCAAGCACTCCATTCACTTTTCTCAGTGGAGCAAGAACAGAGTGATTGGCCCTCTGGGTGTTCAGCAAGGAAAGGTCATCCTTCCATTCGGCAAACGCATCCATTCGGGCGGAGAAAGCCCAGTCTGTGACCTGAAAAAGCTCCTGGTGCAGTGCCCCTCAGCCAGGCCAGGCCAAATGCTGTCCTTGGAGGACTGATGGTGCAAGGTGAGGACATAGATTGGGGTCTTAAACCAAAAGGAGAGACCAGAGAGAAGGGAGTGAATAAATACAGCAGCAGGGAGAAAATTGGGGCAGAAAGGATGGGGAGATTAGACTGGGGAGAGAGTGCGTCTTTTCCCTTGAGAAATATTTCTATCAGGACAGCATCCAGGCCGGATGAAAGCAGCTTTCGGATCCACTGTGTCAGGTTAACATCAGACACATTTGTATAGTCATCAACCCATCAGTGAACACAATAATACTATTGGTAAAATTCCAGACTTTTGAGTCAAACAGAGATGGATTTAAGTCAACAATTTAGTAACTTCTTTAAGGCCTTGGTTTTCTCATAGTAAAAAAGATAAATAGCAGCTACTACACAGAGGTATTGTATTTAATGTGATAATGTGTCAGTGCTTAATAAATATTCAACACGTAGTCACTTCTCAAGTCTTGGCTGTTAATACTTAATGAGTGTCACAATGGGCATGGTACCAGCAGGATTTTAGAGACACAAAGGATAGAAACTGCCCTCAAGGAACTTATAGTCTGCTTGAGCATATAAAATTAACATCCCTGAAGTAATACTGAACAGCCCTAGGTACAATAAAATGTGTGGGATACACTGAAGTTCTACATGGCTTTAAAATCCAGGCAGCATGCAAACCAAGGTATTATGGTTAATAATCATCAGTTAAGTGATATGTAAAAGTAGATGCTAGAGATAGACTTGGAAAGTGAATGTCTTCTAGACCAGGGCTTCTCTAGCTATAATGTGCTTCAAATCACCAAAGATTTCCTAATAATGCAGATCAAAGTTCAGTCCTGGGGAGGAGCCCTGGATTCTGCATATCTAAGAAACTGCTAGGTGATATCCTGTTACTGATCCTCAGATCATGGAGGAGCAAGGACTTAGGTGCTGGATTCCAGGCAGTTCACAGGCTTATTTATGACCAGGTGCTTATTTTACATCTATTAATTACTAAACACAAAAGAGGATGAAACTGGGAAGGAAAGAGAGCCAAGAGAAATAGACCCCTTAGGTCTCCACCTGCAAGTTTGTTTTTTTTTTTAATTTTTATTCCTCCCCCTCTAAATTTTCAGTGATTTATACTACTGCCACATCTATGCTACCTCCACAAACAATTTTATCTACCTGAAATAACGAGGGAAAAATTATTCACTGAGCAAGTATGTAATGATCCAGGACCAAACATTGAATAGGTACTAAACAGAAATGGATAAGTGAGTAATCACCATGGGGCGGGACTAGTCAGGAGGGGTTTCCTAGGTAAGTGTCATTTAAGACAAGGCTGAATGAAATGACAATTGGGGAACAGAGGAGGTAGATGGAGGCAAACTCAGGAACAGCATCTCCCAACTCTGCATTATTTCTGTCTTACTCTTTAATATCACACAGTTACTTAAGTGCTGCTTTCCGATTACTTTTTGAATAACTCATTCTAGCATTTTTGTGGCTGTCCCCCACCCACAGTAGGTTACTCTTTCATCATATATAGAGGTCAAAATGATTTTCTACTTGGCCTTTCTGTTTATTAGCAGACTTCTTTTAAGCTATATTTGCTTTTCCAGAAAGAAAGTAGTCTACAGAAGTCAGTCCCCCAGGTTGTTGTCCTTGTTCCCGGGTTGTTGTTATTCAGTCGCTCAGTCGTGTCCAGTCCTTTGTGACACCATGGACTCCAGCACGCCAGGCTTCCCTGTCCTTCCCCATCTCCCGGAGCTTGCTCAAACTCATGTCCATCGAGTCAGTGATGCCATCCAACCATCTCATCCTCTGTCGTCCCCTTCTCCTCCTGCCTTCAGTCTTTCCCAGCATCAGGGGCTTTTCTAATGAGTTGGCTCTTCACATCAGGTGGTCAAAGTATTGGAGTTTCAGCTTCAACATCAGAGCTTCCAGTGAATATTCAGGATTGATTTCCTTTAGGATTAACTGGTTTGATCTCCTTTCAGTCCAAAAGAACAATTCAAAAACACCACAACTCAAAAGTGTCAATTCTTCAGTGTTCAGCCTTCTTTATGGTCCAACCCTCACATCCATACATGACTATTGGGAAGACCATAGCTTTGACTACCTGGACCTTTGTTGGCAAAGTAATGTCTCTGCTTTTTAAAATACTGTCTAGGTTTGTCATAGCCTTTCTTCCAAGGAGCAAGTTTCTTTTAATTTCATGGCTACAGTCACCATCTACAGTGATTTTGGAGCCCAAGAAAATAAAGTCTGTCATTGTTTCTATTGTTTCCCCATCTATTTGCTGTGAAGTGATGGGACCAGATGCCATGATCTTAGTTTTCTGAATGTTGAGTTTTAAGCCATTTTATTCACTCTCCTCTTTTACCTTCATCAAGAGGCTCTTTGCTTTCTTTCATAAGGATGGTGTCATCTGCGTATCTGAGGTTATTGATATTTCTCCTGGCAATCTTGATTCCAGACTTCACTTCATCCAGCCCAGCATTTCAAATGATGTACTCTGCATATAAGTTAAATAAGGTGGGTGACAATATACAACCTTGACATACCTCTTTGCCAATTTGGAGCCAGTTCATTGTTCCATGTCTGGTTCTAACTGTTGCTTCTTGACCTGCATTCAGGTTTCTCAGGAGGCAAGTAAGGTGGTCTCTATTCCTGTCTCTTGAAGAATTTCCCCCAGGTTGTAGACTGAAAATATTTTTGATGTGAGAAGCATGGCAGAAAAGCCAAAATCACCAACATGTCCACATGGGTTATGTAATTTTAGATAGCAATATATGCTCAATCTGATATATTTATAATAATACAAGATACATAGGATGCACGTCTTTGGTGAGGAAATTAAACCTTTGGAAATTGTCTTTGTCCAGCTAAGACAGATCACAGAACATAGGCTTTGAATTATTCCTTCTCTCTTGGTATTTTTCCAATGTCTGACAAAGACAGTTATACCCACTTATTTCCAGGAAGCAAATTGAGAGAGAAATTATAGAGAGGGAAAAGTAGTTGGTTTGTTGCATATGTGGATCTATTCTCTAAACCCACATGTAGAGACAAGAAGGGATTTTGTCTCTGAGACCAAAACAAACATAGTGTTTAGAGAGGGAGGCCTGACTTGCCCACAAAACTTGGTCACTCACAGAACACAGGGCTTCTGAAATGAACTGATACCAGAAACGTTGCAGGACTCCTTAGACTGTAAAATCTCACCTATCCTGCTTACTTGTTACAGAAATTTACAGACTATGGAACAGTATCTTTGGTTTTGTAACTAGATTGATAGTAATCACCTCCATTTGGGAATATTCATCTTTGATGATACATCAACATCCAAACCTGACAATAAGCACTATAAGAGTTTGTTTTTATAGAAATTAACTCTCACTCAGTAGTTGCTTGTATGGTTTATAGTAGGTTTTTTTTGTTTTATCACCACTTTGCCTCTTGTATTCTGATTATTTCCACTTTAACAATCAGTGCTTCAAAGGTTATATGGAGAAATCAAAGCGCCTGCCTTTTCAAATGCTAGTGGCTTGGGTTTTGTTTTCTCTCTCTCTTTTTTTAATCTTAATTGCCACAGCCACTGGAGATTGATTTTCCTAGAAATGAGGATTCTGTGTTTATCAAACAGCACTGGAGTCTGACATGCTGCTGCCTGGTCCCCTCTTAGTCAATGTCAGAAGCTAGCTTCTCCTCTGAGGAACATTTTAAACAGCTACTTCTATTCAAATGCAAGAATCCTAATCACAGATTCTTTTCCAAATAACTGTTGAGGTTTGACAGGTTTTCCCCACATAGATAATGGGTGGAATAGAAAAAACACATAAACCAGGAAGGTGGTAGATTTCATCATCTCAAGTATCATTAGTTTTGCTGATGAAAACTAAACAATAAAGACTGTAGCAACCCAGGGCAAATAGAAAGATAATCACTCCTCTTTGCCTCAAAACATGAGACAGCTCTTTTTTTTTTTTTTTTTGGATATTTCTTTTTGGTTTGTTTGTTTAATTATAGTGGTATAATTGCTTTACAATGTCATGTTAGTTTCTACTGTACAACAAAAGTAGCTACACATATATCTATATCCCCTCCTTCTAGGATCTCCCTCCCCAAGCCCCATCCCACACCTCTAGGTCATCACCAACCCTCAGCTGAGCTCCTTGTGTTACACAGCAGCTCCCTACTAGTTGTCTGTTTTATACATGTAGTTATATATGTCAACGCTACTCTCCCAGTTCATCTTCCTTCACCTTGTGCCAGTGTATGCACATGTCTGTACTCTGAGACAGTTCTTATAACGGATACAACACTTGGCTTGGATTTCAATGTACTTCCCAGTGACAGGTTGGAAAGCCAAAGACCAGAAAGGTAAGGAATCAATGGACTTCCAGATCTAGGAGACTCTGCCTTTTGTCTTTCATTCCATCACAGCTTGTTATATCAGGGAAATAAGCAAGGGTCAAAATTGCCCTAAGGAGTAGAGTTATCAAACTAAGCTGTACAAAGATAATCATGTAGGATGGCTTTGAGAACATCTCAGCAAAGTCACTGGGCAGGTTCCTGGTAGAGGAGTAGAAATTGCAGAAATTGCCTGGTAGAGGAGAAAGGCATGGGGCCTCAATGGCCCAGCTCCAGGAACCTTACCATTGCCAGAGTAACCTGACTATTTCAGGCATTGTTTGGGAGCAGCTTGAGGGAAGTACAGCCTCTGCATGTACTTCTGGGGTGGAACTGAAGGCAGAGTGGGCTGGAGGTTGTCAATAATTATGCTTCTTGCTACTACTGCTGCTTGAAAAGGGAGATCTGAGTGGTGTACTGTCAATGGCCACTGATGGGCACTTAGTTCTGTGTAAAGTTTATCCCATGAGGAGAGGGAAGAATTACTCAAATTACTCAAATTATATTCTGAGAAGTCAACGTGACCTCATAGGGGCAAAGATAAGAAGATCATAAAAGCAGTAGAATTTATTTTAAATAAAGAATACAGCATGTACACAGGCATAGTGTCAGAAAAAAATAAAGCTTAAAAAGAGCTCAGAGGAGAGAAAAACTCTCTTTTTCCCCTTTCCTATCTTTTAAATTAATTTTTATTGGAATAGAATCTATCTCCCAAGCAGGAGATGCAGATTCAGCCCCTGGGTCAGGAAGATCCCCTGGAGGAGGAAATGGCAGCTCACTCCAGTATTCTTGCTTGAAAAATTCCATGGAGAGAGGAGTCTGTTGGGCTACAGTTCATATGGTCACCAAAGAGTTGAACACAACTTAGCAACTAAACAACAACGTAGTTGACTTACAGTGTTGTGCTAGTTTCTACTGTTTGGTGAAGTGAATTAGTTTTATATATGTATATATACACACACACAAATATATGTATATATAGATACATACATAGGAGAAGGCAATGGCACCCCACTCCAGTACTTTTGCCTAGAAAATCCCATGGACGGAGGAGCCTGGTAGGCTGCAGTCCATGGGGTCACTAGAGTTGGACACGACTGAGCGACTTCACTTTCACTGTTCACTTTGATGCACTGGAGAAGGAAATGGCAACCCACTCCAGTGTTCTTGCCTGGAGAATCCCAGGGACGGGGAAGCCTGGTGGGCTGCCGTCTGTGGGGTCGCACAGAGTCTAACACGACTGAAGTGACTTAGCAGCAGCAGATACATACATATATATATATATATATATACACACACACATATATATACACATATATATGGACATGCATATATTCATTCTTTTAGATTCTTTTCTTATATAGGTTCTTTTTTTTTTTTTAAAGAAGCATTTGAAAAATGCTCTAAGTGAATATAAATAAAAATGAGAAAACTGTAAAACTGTGGCTTCCTTTCTTGGAAAAGACAGAATAACACTAAAGTACTCATTTGCTTACTAAGCCCAAATTTATTGAATATCCCACTATACGCAGAAGTCAGTTAAGCACCAGGGGTAAAGATGAGAGACAATGTCTCTTTTCCAATAACGTATCAAGGGCCATAGACCCTTGAAGTGAAGTGAAGTTGCTCAGTTGTGTCCGATTCTTTGCGACCCCGTGGACTATAGTCTGCAGGCTCCCCTGTCCATGGAATTCTCTAGGCCAGAATACTGGAGTGGGTAGCCATTCCCTTCTCCGGGGGATCATCCTAACCCAGGAGTCGAACTCAGGTCTCCTGCATTGCAGATTCCTTACCATCTGCGCCACCAGGGGAGAATCTTATTAAGCTATAGATCAAAGATGGAAAAAGGTTTATGAGAG
The DNA here is from genome assembly GCA_935064755.1 of Tragelaphus eurycerus. Classification (NCBI taxonomy): domain Eukaryota; kingdom Metazoa; phylum Chordata; class Mammalia; order Artiodactyla; family Bovidae; genus Tragelaphus; species Tragelaphus eurycerus. The sequence continues at coordinate 19,116,520 of CAKXYN010000003.1, forward strand.
AGGAAGTGGGAAAAACAAGTAGGGAAGGGCCAAAGGAAGAAGAGAAAAGCAGCAGACAGTAAACATTCACAAAAATTGTGCATGCAAATTTATGCCTTCCACCAAAAAGCAGAAACCCTAGGTTCTTGAGTTCTCAAGATTATAAACTCTTAATCGCAAATTCCTAATGCATATTTGTCTTTTCTGATATGACAATTTTTCAGACAACAATGTATAAAGCAAACACCAGTAGAACAAGTGAAAAAAAATTCTAAGAAAATACAATCTGCTCTTGGTGCTTTTATGTCTCTTTTGGTTATAACAAATTTTATCTCAGGTTACTCAAGGGGCACATATAAATAACACTGCTAACTCACAGCCTGTTTCCTTCAAGAAAACAGGAGAAACAGAACACATGTTGAGTAATTGAAGGCACAATATATCCAAGGAGGGAAAATATAGATAAACCAGCAAACATGTTAGTAATCCTAAGTAGGATTCTAGAACAGGTTATGGTACTTGGAGATGCTGTCACTAGTAACCAGTGTGGTTTTAGTAAAAACAGATTCAGATCAGATCAGATCAGATCAGTCGCTCAGTCGTGTCCGACTCTTTGCGACCCCATGAACCACAGCACGCCAGGCCTCCCTGTCCATCACCAGCTCCCGGAGGTCACTCAGACTCGCATCCATCGAGTCAGTGATGCCATCCAGCCATCTCATCCTCTGTCGTCCCCTTCTCCTCCTGCCCTCAATCCCTCCCAGCATCAGAGTCTTCTCCAATGAGTCAACTCTTCGCATGAGGTGGCCAAAATACTGGAGTTTCAGCTTTAGCATCATTCCTTCTAAAGAAATTCCAGGATTGAGCTCCTTCAGAATGGACTGGTTGGATCTCCTTGCAGTCCAAGGGACTTAATTACATATTAATCTGTTACATATTACATATTATAGTTACATATTAATCTGCTAACTAATTACATATCCTTTTGTGACAGGTTATCACTTAACTGACAGTTTAGGGGAAAAGAATAAACCTTATATTCTATAATTTGACAAAGAATTCATAAATTCTCTCATATCTTGTGTATTGGACATAGCAGTGCAAGTTATGTGGTAATACAACAAGAACATGCAAATACTTGGTGACTGAACTCTAGAGAATCATTGCTGTCCAATTGATGTCTTCATTGGTGGCGCTTAGAAATTCATCTTGCCCCTGTACAGTTCAACATTTGTACCAATGATTGATGATTTCTTCAGAGCATGTAGTTAAAGTTGGGGGATAGCACTAAGCTAAGGGTGTCAGCTAATATCATAATGAAAGAATCAGGATCTAAAACTGGTGAATTTAAGTTGGAGCTTTTGGTTTTTGTTAAATTTAGGTTTAATGGAGCTAGCACACTCAGAACATAATTGTACCATTTCATTTCACGTGGGTTAGACCACACTTTCTTTTTTTTTTGTAACCAATTTTAAAATTGAAATTATAGTTAATATAGTTAAAGGTCCACATAGTCAAAGCTATGTAAGACCATAAAGAAGCCTTAGCACCAAAAAATTGATGCTTTCGAATTGTGGTGCTGGAGAAGACTCTTGAGAGTCCCTGGGACTGCAAGGAGATCAAACCAGCCAATCCTAAAGGAAGTCAACCCTGAATATTCATTGGAAGGACTGATGTTGAAGCTGAAGTTCCGGTACTTTGGCCACCCTATGCGAAGAACTGATTCATTGGAAAAGACCCTGATGCTGGGAAAGATTGAGAGCAGGAACAAAAGGGAGTGACAGAGGATAAGATAGTTGGATGGCATCACCAACTCAATGAACATCAGTTTGAGCAAACTCCAGGAGATATTGAAGGATAGGGAAACCTTGGGCACTGCAGTCTATGGTATCACAAAGAGTCGGACACAACTTAGGAACTAAACAATAACAACAATCAAATAGTTAATTTGCAATGTTATTTTACTTTCTGGTGTACAGTAAAGTCATTCAATTATATATGTAATTTTTCAGATTCTTTTCTATTATAGTTTATTATGAGATATTGAATATAGTTCCCTGTGATACACAGTAGGTACTTGTTGTCTGTTTTATATATAGTGGTGTGTATATATTAATCCCAAACTCCTAATTTAAATTAGGTCACACTTTCAGTAGAGCTATGTGCACTCCTGGGTGCCGTATTTTTAATAGTATATTCACACACTGCATTTGTCCTAATAAAAAAGATAGAATAATCAAAGATTCAACATAAGAAATGAGCAAAGGAACTGGGGAGTGTTCAACATGGAGGAGTAATTTAGAGTGTTCTTGCTGTTTAAATTATTTAGAAGGATTACATAAACAGAGAATGACACATGTTCTCTGTGGCTCTGGAGGAAAGAACAGGGGCAAGTGAATATACATTACTTGAAAATGTTGATTTAGCTAAAGAAAAACTTTTTACCACTGATTGCTGAAAAGAAAAAGAAGGGAAATATTTTGGAAGTGTGACAACTTCCCCATTACAAGAGGTTTTCAAGTAGTTATTCAAGTGGTAAGTAAAAGACCACCTGGTAATATCTTAGAGAAAGCCACGTCTCAGAATTCTCTTGAAACTAAATACACTCTAAGGTACACTAAAAATAGAAAGAATTCTGAGTAGGGGTTGCCCTAGGGAAACTGGCCCCCAACTTCCTTCATGTAAAATTATCTCTTGGGACGTTTCTAGTTAAAAAAAAAAATTAAAAACTGATGCTGTCATGTTCTGAGACTTTGAAATTCATTTTCATGATACTACACCAGTCAGGGGAAGTTAGGTTTTGCTGCAGCAACTAACCACTCCAAAAGCTCAGTGGCTTCAAGTGGCAAAGGTTTATGTCTTGCTCTTACTACATGCTCATCTCAGGTTAATAGAGAGCCTTAAGGATCTAAAGCATTTTTGGCTTGGGCAGGCAGCAGAAGAAGAGTTCAGTAAATTATGCACTGCCTCCTGAAGCCTTCTGCCTGTCTAGAATTAATCACAGTTCTAGCAACTACATGAGGAGCAGGCAGTATATTGTCTTCCATGTGCCTAAAGGAGAGAAAAGCAGTTACCCTGAGCAGTAATTAATGACCATCTGAAATTAAAATGGATTCATGTCTTCAAAAAGCAGAAGGGTCTAAGGAAAGTAACACTGATTATCTTCTGAGATCCAGCCCTGTCCCTGTTGTGAACTTCCTCTGTGGTCCTGAGTAGGTTACTTCACCTTTCTACACCTCAGATTCTGAAAAACAAGGAAATGATTCTCTCTTTCTCTCATTCAGGACTGTAGTCACATACAAGGAGTCAATACATATAGATACAACTCAGAACATTTCAACCACCATACAAAACGAGTGGAGAATGAAGAAATGCTCCATGCCCAACACCTACTGAGAGTAGCTGTATATTGAGAGTAGCTTAGAGTCTCCTGTATATTGAATGAATTCTAGTAAATTTCTTTTTACTATAGGAAGCTCTTCTATCTGTGCAGTATTCTAAGTGTTTCCCCCACTTTCTGGTGAGATAGGCAAAAGCAGTTGTCCCATTGCATGTTACAGGGACAGACTGAGGTCTCTGAGGACACTCAGAATTAGTAGGAGGGTCAGGAATAGACAATCCCGGGCTCCAGACTCCTACCAAGCCATTTTGCAAATTCTCCCTCTCCACTATGGCCTTGTTTCCTCTCTTGCTCTGATTTCAATGCTCAACTCAGTCTTGGCATGGAGAATGGTGACTGTGGGCTACTTGGGCAGTGGAGGAGGAGACTTTGTGCCAACAGCCTTCTCAAAAATAGTTCCAGTTCACCGGTGACCTGGCCTGCCCCACCGAGAGGTCACATGAGGGAGGCTAGGCACAGGATGGAGTCGTTTTGGTCCAAAGGCAGCCCAGATGTTGCAGGCACCCAAGCTCCCCCTGCCGATGGCCAAGTAGTAACTACGGCATCCAGGAATGTGGGCCCCCGTCCAGGTGCTCCCAGCCGGAAGACATTCCCCATGCAGGGAACTGACAGTGACTTGGAAAATGAATTGGAAAGTTTGGAGGCCCAGGTCACAGACTGGACAGAGTGTACACAGATCATGAGGGGCTGCTCTCCCATCAAAGAGCGCTGTCCTCCCATGGGGTCACAGAGCAGCCCAGAGGGCTGGGCAAAGGGCCTGGTGAGGGCAGGGAGGCATGTGCATGCTCACGTCACACTTGTACGCATGTCCACTCCTCACACTGGCTCACGTGCTTCTTGGCAACCGACAGCCAAGCCAACCCTCGGAGGACTTGATACCAAAGACTGTGTAAGAGATCACTGAAATGCAAATAGGTATAGTGCCTGTCCTCAGGGAACTTAGAAGTTTATTGGAGAGACAAGACATAAACATGTGTAACAACTAGAAAAAATTACTAGCCAGTGTGACTGAATAAATATTACTAAAATGGTAGAATTCTGATGAGATAGAATTCAGAAGTGGATAGTTTGTGGTGTAGCTCATGCCTAAAATCTGCCTCTTTTGTGCTAGTCCAGACTGTTCCAGCTTCTTCCAACCTAACATAGTTTCTTCTCAAGTAGATAGATGACTTTTTCCTGCAAAAAAATTGATATAAAGAAGCACCCTTTCATAGGGAAGGCACTAACTAGTCTTCTATGAGATTAATGTATATACCTACATCCAATCCAGGTTCAATACCTGGGTCAGGAAGATCCCCTTCCCTAAGCTGGGAAGATCCCCTGGAGAAGGAAATGTTAACCCATTCCAGTAATCTGGCCTTTGAAAATGGCCTTTGATCATTTTGATCAAGGTCAGAGGAGCCTGGTGGCTACAGTCCATGGGGCTGCAAGAGTCGGACATGACTTAGTGACTAAATCACCACCACGAAGGCATTTGAAATGATTATAGTGAAATTTACCTTTAACATTCATAGTTTTCAATTCTCAATTGATGACCAAGCATCAAACTTTCATTCTGCCAACTGTTTCTCTTTTCTGTGCTTTTAATAGTAGTAAAAATAAGGCTGGTAGGACTTTCCTGGCTGTCCAGAGGTTGAGACTCCATGCTTCCCCTCTAGGGAGCACAGGTTCAATCCCTGGTCAGGGAATTAAGATGCTGCATGCTTCACAGTGCAGTAAAAATAATAATAATGCTGCCAGTCATAACGTCATATCAGGTCTGACTTGGATTATCAAGGCAGGGAGATTTGTTGGAGTGTGCCCAAGGGAAGAAGCCACCTGTATAATTCATCATTTGTCACCTGAGTATTATTTTATGTTAAGGACCATGATGGACCCCACCCACACTGCCCAACATGACAGAGCTAACACAAAACAAGTAGTCAGCTAAATAAACCCTTGTCAGATGAACATCTTCTTCGAGTGACTACTCTTTATTCATGTTTTCCTTAAAATGCAATCAAAGTGAGGTACTTACCTCAACATAGACAGGAAATATGACTTCTAGATTAGTGGTTCTGGTTCTAGAATCTATCCCTCCCATCAGCTCCTCTAGAAGCATTCTTCTCATCTGTTTTGTCGTGGGACTGGGATGCAGGAAGCAGGAGTCTAGGGTTTTCTTTCATCACAACTTTCCAAATGGTAGGAAAGAATCCTTTATGTTTGCAAAAGTTTAGCAAATGATGAAAAGTATTAGTCACGCAGTTGTGTCCAACTCTTTGCAACCCAATGGACTGTTTCCACCAGGCTCCTCTGTCCATGGGATTTTCAAGGTAATACTGGAGTGGGTTGCCATTTCCTAGTCCAAGGGATCTTCCCGACCCAGGGATCGAACCCAGGTCTTCCGCACTGCAGGCAGATTCTTTACTGACTGTGTCACCTGGTAAGAGAAGAGAAGATTGCAGGCAAAACTTGCTACAGGAAATTGAAAGAATCAGATCTCATCCTGTGTGTGTGTGCGCTCAGTCATGTCTGACTTTTGTGACCCTTTGGACGCTCCCCAGGCCCCTCTGTCCATGGGATTTTTCCAGGCAAGAAAACTGGAGTGGATAGCCATTTTTTTCTCCAGATCTCATCCTGCAAAACATATTCAGTCTTTTCATCTTTTTCTTTCAATTTCTTGTGATTAAGCTTTTTTAAGAGAATCTCAATGCATCATTTTGATCAAACCGACAAGCCAGTTTCTTAGAACTCATTAAACTGTCAGTGTGGACACAGGTGATATGGTGAAGTAGTGCTGTTTCCACTCAGTATTAATGAGGTGAACATTTTATTGCAGGCCACCCAGAGGACTGGACATGAGACCCTTTCCTTCTTGATGCTATTTTTAGAGTGCGCATGTGTTCTACACAGCACTTGCACCTGTCATCAGTAAGCTCAACAGTCAACAGTTCATTTCTGATGCTACTGTACGTGTGGCCATGTGGTGAAACCTGGACTGGGGCTGAGGTTGTGTGAAGGTCACCATGGTCCATGGCCTTCGGACAAGGATACTCTTAAAGATGGCCCTTCTAACTGGGCCATCTTACCCACAAGCCCTTGACTCATAGGCAAACACTAGCATCCCAAGGCAGTAATCACAATTATTTTGCAGGAGGAAAAAAAGATTTTTGAGTTTATTTGCTAAAAAAATACCCCAGCAATATGTATATGTACAAATATATAGTCATGTACACATATAATATGAAAAAATTTACATGTGAAAATTTTAAAATATGTACCAAATTTAGCAGTTACAGATTATAGATAGATAGACAAGATGAAATTTGAGGAGAGAATTTGTGAGTGTTTTAGCTTTTACTCCATAAACCTTGATGTTGTTTGAATTATTAACAACTAGAATGTTTTCTTTACCACTTGAGTGATTTTTAAATCCCTTGGCACAGATGCTGTTATATAATATGAAATTAAAGGGGAAAAAAGAGGGTGTAGGAAAAGAGGAAGAAGGGAAAGAGGAAGGAAGGAAAGAAACAGAAATGGAAAAGAAAGAGTATGTGTGACTTTTTAAGAGCCAAGTTCACGAGCTCTGAGTGAGTGGAGTGGTTAGAGATAAATGGAGTTCATTTATAAAGGCGTTGTAAAATTTTGAACAGAGTTTTTAAAATCATTTTAAAAAAATTATAATGTGTTCACTCTCTCCTATAAGGTATTCACTGAAGAACATAGAAGATGAGAAACATAGAAGAGCACAAAGAAGAAAATTATTAGCACCAATTACCCAATTTCTCAGAGAAAATCATAGTGAACACTGCAGTGGATGTTCTTCCATTCTCTTGTAATTTTTAGATGAAATTTTGAAGGGAACCCGGAATATAACATCACAGAGAAGAGAGAGTCAGGAGTGGGGGGCCATCCTAGAAGAGCAATGAAGGGTTTACCAGCAGCCTGCGATCGTGTTGAGCTTGCCTGACCCATGAATATTGGTGTATTCATCTGCCTCGTGAGGGTTACATCTTCCCTGGGCCTCAGTTGCTTTCTCTCTAAAATGGAGAGGTCCTCATTAGCCCGCCCACCCTGCGGCATTAAGACCCCCTAGATATAAACAAAGCACATTCCAATTACAAATCAACTCTCAGAATGCAGAGTAGTGATTGTATGCAGATTTGTGGACTAGCTTATAAAAGCCCATTTAACCCAAAGGGTAGTTTACATGCCAAATTCTGACTCTATCTTTTCCTACTATGTGATCTTCTATCTTTTTTTCTATTATAAGTGTATAATTTTTAGTCGCAGTATGGGCATTTTAAGGCAGATTCTTGTATATTCTGGGAACCCAATCACCATTTATTTTAACCAGAAGATGGATTTTATCTGCCTAGAGACGAGACTGTTGAGACCCTGCCTGTAATTTTAAGGATCTCCCAGCAGCGTTATCAGAGAGTGAAGAGTGCAGTTGAGGGACAGGTTTTGTTGCTGGAAGCACCTCCAGCCCAGACGCCACACAGATCAATCTCATTAGAACAGCAACTGCAACATATGAAAACAGTTGGACATGAGTCTGAGCAAACTCTAGGAGATAGTGAAGGACAGGGAAGCCTGGTGTGCTGCAGTCCATGGGTTCACAGAGATCGGATACGACTTAACACACACATGTGAAAACAGAAGCAATGGCAGCTATCATTTATTGAGGGATATTGTGGTCTTAATGTGCTTTAGATGCATTATTGCATTTAATTCTCAAATCAACTGATATCCCCTGGTTTATTAAAGCGGAAACAAGGCACTGAGAGGTTAAATAGCTTACTCAAGGTCATGCAAATGAGTCTGATGTGAACCAGCATTTTAATTTGGATAAAAAGACTCCATAGCCTGAAAGCTCTTATCAACTGGCAGAAGAAGGAACCTCAGTTACCATTTGTGATCTGCCAGCCCTAGAAAGTTATACCAGGTTATTCTGGACGTCATCTGGCCATTTTGTGAGATTCTTCTAAATGAGAGGAAAATGGTAAAAGAAATTTGACCTCCTGTTTGAAATCTGATGTCTAACAGGAAGTTGCCCATCCCCCTCCCATACTCCCATCTTGGAGACACTGCCCTGGGCAGCCTGACATTGGGGAAATCTG